>OX637392.1:9006985-11406985 GCA_951799425.1 Ilex aquifolium
CTTTTCCTCCTCCTCCTCTTGGGACAATTCGATACAAATTATTGAAGTTCTCAATGGGATCTTCAATCATGGATCAAAATACCATTTTTTTTATTTGTGAACTAATGGAAACTTCTATCTAATTTCTTACACTATTTGTGTGTGTCTGTTGTATGTAGTGGGTTTATGCCTGGAAGTTGTCCCCTTCACTTTGTATATGTGATAAGCGATGGTGTGGAGTCCAATTCTTGACGTTTGATTGTGTTTGGTGAGATGCCTGCTATTTAAGCTCACAAGTGCCTTGATGTTTAGTGTCATATACATGTTTGTACACTTCTTTATAGTGAAGGTGAGTTTTACGGTCAGAAGGACACATCAATGAAGTTGAGTTTATGAAAATGTATTTCCTTCGAGTGACTGATGCCATGTAGAGAAAGGGTGACCATACAAATTTAAAGAATGATCCTTCCAAAATCAATTTTCCAAAGAACATCAGTAAAATGCAGATTTTAGTATTTGTGAGTCGAACTTCACCTAATAACACTATATGAACCTGTATTATTACCTAAACATGCAGATCATGTCCAAATATCCTACCATAAATTACAATGCATTTGCTTCCATTTCTATTCTCTATTTGTTTGTTTTGGTAAAATGCATCTGTTCCTTAATATGGTAAGATTATATGTTATATTACAATGAATTGCTAAGGTCTTTTTAAATAAGAAATAAAGCTTTCCTTTTCGTAGAACGGTGAAAAACTATCAAAAACGTGGCTAAGTAATCGAAGTACAACAAAATTTTTCAAATTTTAGTTTTCCATCTTATTGGGAACCACTTTTGTGGTCTCTTTGTTGCATCGAAAGGTCTATTATTCAATTATAAATTAATGCAATACATTTTGGTATACTAGACTCCAAACCTGAAGCTTGATTCATAGTAGTGGTGGCTTTCAAACACATGCAACACTAACAAGGGCTTGTGCATTTAATTATCTAGGTCAATAAGGTTGTTGTATTCGATTAATTTTAGATGAATTGCTAAGTTAAATTTCTATAGCTCTATGATTTTAATCGTCATAGTACATTAAGTCGATTAATTTACTATTGTTTTATTTTGATTATAGAAAAATCATAGGGTTGTGACGGGAAAAGGGTCGTGGCTACTGAGGAAAAGACATGCTAGGATCATTGGACTTAGGCTTATTCTTTTTTGTAATGCTATGACTTTGAGGTGAATTGTGCAGTCATGGGGACTCCTCCTTGAGCTGAAAGTTTTCAAATTCACACAATTTCAAATTAAATGTTTTTAACTTTTATGGTTATTTTGTATGTTGGTAGTAAGTATAGACGTGTTATCTTAAATGAAATATGAAATTCAATTACCATAGTAAGCATAGTTTTTCAATGGATTCTCTTTTTTTCTAATTGGGGATTTTTTTTTTATTACACAATGCTTTTAGGCATGAATATTTTACCGATTGTTTTTTTTTTTAAATAGTGAGTTTATATTGATTGGTATTTTGTTTTATACATTACTTTCAAATACAATTTTTTATTTAACGTAACGTAGTGTCTTTAGCCACAGACAATTACTAGTAACTTTATAAAATGAATCTATTATCTACATGTTAGTATGTACATAATAGACTTGTACATGCACACATATAGAATATTATACATGCAATTAAACTTGGATAAATAGAACAAGTCCAAATAATGGACAAAAAAAAAAGGCACATGAAAATGCAAACTCTGAAACGAAAAAACTAAACCTAATTGCAAAATTTCAGTGTGCTATAGAGTTTCCCCCACCCACCCACCCACACAATTCATATAATCCAAGTACTCTAAAATTCATGTCGAGGACTTGAGAACAAAATTTAAAGACTCAGAAGTGAAATAACTTGTAAATTCAGACGTCTTGAATTTAACTTTTGGCAATTTATTGGACCTAAGCCATGAATGATGTATCTCTTATGAATACTTTAGTTCTAGCGTGGATAGTGATCAAATCGAGGAAGGGAGGTACGTATAAACTGACATGAACACTCTGAATCATTAAAAAAATAAAAATAAGTGAAAAAAAAACTTTTGATAACATCGCACTGGAGAACAAAGATCACCACTTTGACTGAGGAACAAGAGTGATTGATTTTTAGGACATATAAAAAGTGTTCCACTTAATGCCTCTAAATTATTAGATTTAACCACTGAACTATCAATGATTTGATTGGATGCTTCAACAAGTACCAAAAAGAGCTAAATTTAGGAGTAAATATTGAATGCAATGGTGATAACATGTAACCGTTGATGATACAATATCATCAACCAATAATAAAACTCTAAATATAAAAAATAAACCCCACTTGGACTTACATGACAGAAGAGTGAGAATTTATTTGCTTACATGAGAGGTTAGTTATTGATTTTTGTGAAGTCTATCTGCTTATTTGTTTTACTATTATTGGTCGATAATATCACATCACCTTACCACGTAATATCACTGTTATAACAAATATTTTCTCCAAATCTAGGAACTATGCCCACGTTTTTTTTCAATTGATGCCTACGTTTTTTTTAATTGATGCACACGCTTTAAATAATAGAATAGAATCTACATCCCCACCTACCCGGCTTCTTTCTCTCTCTCTCTCGTACGTATTGGGGTTGAGGATCATTTCGGGCATTTAAATTTGAGTCAATTTAAAAAAAAAATTGATTTGATATAAAATATTTTAATAAAAGAATTTAATTTATAAGAGAATAAACTCAAATTTAAATTAGAGTTAAATATGGCAATTAGATATTAAAAAAATAATAATAAAATTTGAACATTAAATATTTGAGTCTTCTTCAATTTGAGTAAAAAATCGAGTGTTTCTTCATTTAATATGAAGTTGAGTAAAAGACTAGAACTTATTTTATGTTTTTTTTACTCAAATTTAAATCTGAATTATAATTTGAGTAAAAATTAAAGACGCTCTAATAGATTTTATTATTATTCATCAAATAACTTTAATGTTGAAATAATGAAATCACCAATTTTATTTAGTATTTTATTATTAATTAATAATATCATATATTAATAATGATAAGGTATAATCGTTACATCCAAAATCTATTTACTGTGAAATAAACTTTGCATTTTCATTAGGTTTTTTAAAAGAATAATATTATTTAAACCTAATTTATTAATTTAATTTGTGCTTATAATTATTAGATTGACGATGAACTCTAATATTTATTAGGACTTCAATCGATTTATAAATTATATCATCAAATTAAATTTAAATATCATCAATGTTTCCGGAAATCCATTTTCAAGGAATTCCCCTACCAACAACTACCATTCCCACTCTTAACAGAAAAGAAAACTACCATTCCCACTCTCCGCCTATAAATACACAAACCCATATCTCTACACGCACACACATGCACACACATACTGTAGTTTCATCTACAGTGGGGTTTAAGGGTTTTTGTCGACACCTCTACCATGAAATTCACTTCTAATCTTTTTTATTTGTCTCTGTAATGCCTTTTTATTGTCGGTAAATGGCTTCACTATTCCTCTCTTTTCTTCATTTCACTGTAATCTTGATCCTCTTTTCATACCCGAGCTTCTTCTTGTACCCAGCCTTTACTGTCTCGGCTTCGTATGATGAATACTCCATAACCCACTTCGATTTCAGTCTTTTCCACCAGGATTACTTACCGCCGGCGCCGCCACCTCCTCCTCCGCGGCACCCTCCTTCACTTTCATGCGAGGACGACCTTGAAGGAATCGGCTCAATCGACACCACTTGTGAAATAGTCTCCAATTTGAATCTAACACGAAACGTATACATAGAAGGGAAGGGCGATTTTTATATCCTTCCCAATATTAATATAAATTGTTCGTTTTCCGGATGTGAATTCGCTATAAATATTACTGGTAGTTTCAGTTTAGGTGAAAATGCTTCGATTTTGGCTGGGACGTTTGAGCTCGTAGCCAGTAATGCAAGTTTTGGTAATGGGTCTACTGTTAATACCACGGGTTTAGCAGGGTCGCCACCGCCGGAAACGAGTGGAACCCCACAGGGGGTAGAGGGTGGTGGTGGTGGGTATGGGGGAAGAGGGGCAAGGTGTTTGCTTGATAAGAAGAAGCTTCCGGAGGATGTATGGGGTGGGGATGCGTATTCATGGTCAACATTTCAGAGGCCGTGGAGTTATGGGAGTAAAGGTGGGACGACCAGCAAGGAGGTGGATTACGGCGGTGGTGGTGGTGGGCGGATAATGTTGGTGGTAGATAGGTTTCTTGATGTTAATGGGAGTTTGCTGGTTGATGGAGGTGATGGGGGTAACAAAGGTGGAGGTGGGTCTGGTGGCAGCATCTTTATTAAGGCTTATAAGATGTAATTTTCTTCCTTTGCCTTTTGATTGATATAATTGTGGTCTGAGGACTTGCTATTGCTCGCAAAGTTGGTTCTGCGATGACTTATATGTTTCCATGTCATTTATATTGGTGTATTAAATTTTCCATACTGTTTTTTTTTTTTCCGAATATTAAGTGAGAATATGTTCTGTGCTACAGTGTGGAATGTAGTGCTAAAGTTCACTTTTGTAACTCAGATGAAATATTTCCACTTTGTATGTAGCGAAATGTTTGACCTTATGCATGTTTTTTATGAACCGTGAAATGATTCAAACTTATAGATTATAAAAGCTTCTATTGGGGCTCTATTTAGTGTGCTTGAGTTGTCTCTGTTAGAGGTAGGTTGACTGGGTGGTATTGTGTTCGAGTCTGTCAGATAAATTTATGAAAGCCTCTTTTACTCATGAGATAGCAGCCAACGAAAGAATACAGCATATGCAAACGATAGAAGCCATTCTGTGATTCTGATGGCTTTTCTCTGTTAGGGTGGGAAAACTGTGTTGTCTGTACTAGGCATTTTTTATTGTTAAAGTTTTGTAGGAAATTCATCATTGTTGTTGGTCTTCTATCAATTTATTTTCCCTGTGCTAGGTGAGGCCTTTTATAATGCCATTGAAAAATGATTATTAGCCTTATTCCAGAATGATGGTATGCAGAGGCTTTCTGTAATTCATGATTGGACTTATTCCAGTCTGCTAGGTCCTATATGGGAAAGGATTTTCAATGGGGGAGTCAAGGAGATAGTTTGGATAACCTGTTCTGACGTTATGCTTCTCATTTTTCTTTTTAACATGACTTAATCCACATTTGAGGTGATTTGTGCATTTCCTTATCCCAGAAGAAAACACTTCGTGTATGGTTCTTTTGTGGTACTTTATTTATGTTTTTCAGAAGTTAGAGAAAAAGGACTGATCCAACAAAGTATTTTGTTTGGTTCAATGAAGTAGCATTATGAAGCACACTTATGTATACTTTAATTATGTAGTTTCCAAGGCTAGGGTTCAATCAACATCACTCTGTAAGCCTATTGCTCTTGTCAGTAATTTGTATGGATGGTTTCTTGAATTTTGTGATGCCATAATGCTGTGTTCTACAATCTACATTTAAAGGACTTATTGGAGGGGTAATATCTTTTGTGATGTGATTTCCTGTGAGAGGTGGAGAACTCTTAGAAACTAGATTTTAGTTGTAGTGTTGAAGGTTTATTCTAAGTGTATGGTCTTGGGAATTATGCTTCCCAAGCCATTTTTTTTATGAAAAGAAGAAATTTGGAAGAATTGATATTTGCCAAAGAATAGTGGCCTTTGACCCTATTTGAAAATTTTGCTTCTCTTTCTACCATTACCATTAGGAGTTTAGGACGCATATAGTTTTTTTTTCCGGAAGGTTTTAGGATGCGTATACTTGCTCCTTCACTCCAGTTGAATCTTCTATAAATGCATCATAAAGTCAAACACATCCTTAATTCGTTAGTTCTTTGTTCTTGACTCTAGGCCCATGCTTTTTTACCCTCAATATTTGCTCAGGACTTCTTGATGTCTTCTAAAGTTGACACTTGGGCATTTGCTCACGGAAAGGGGAATACTTTGGCATGCTTCAAATGAGGCGACCTAAGTTTTTCTTACTCTTAAAGTAGTATGCGTGTTATGGAAGACAAGAAAACTTCAAACCAACTTTCCCTTGAGAGTTCCTACTTATTCCTTGTAGACTTTGGTCATTAAGGTTCTACTTGCCTACTTGGACTTTTGAATTTGTGCATGAAAGTGGTTGTTTTCAAGAACAATTGAATTAAAGAAAATATTATTGTGGAGGAATTTGAGATAGGTAATGAGAGAGGGGTATTATTTTCTTTGGGGGATGAGGAAAAATTAAAGAATTTCAAAAAAGTTGTTGATGGATTTGGTATCGTTTTTGGGCAAAAAATAAATACGGATAAATCATAATCGTTGGAATAAATTACTTAACATTTGACGATTGGTAGTTTGACTGGGATTATGGTTTTCCTAGGGGTGAGGGACCTTTAAACATATGGGCCTCACATTGCGAGGTAATCTATTATGTTTTGCTTTTTGGGAGCTAGTTACTAAAAGAGTGTGAAAAATATTGGATGGGTGGAAGAAATATTTTATTTTAGAAGGAGGAAGATTAATATTTTAGTCGGTCCTTGCTAGTATTCCGATTTATTATTTGTTCTTGTTTAATATAAGTAGATGCCAAGTCAGATAGTAGAGAGAATTGGAATACTGATAGGAGACTGTGAATGTGGAGAAGGGAGATAAATTTATTTTGGTTAGTGGAGAAGTAGTTTCTAGATCTGAAGCTAAAGGTGGTTTTCTGATGGGAAACTTGGTGTCTAGCAACATGACCTAGTTTTGGGACATGACATAAATTATCTTTAATTATATTAAATCGGCCTAAAGAAGAAAACATATGACACCAACCCATTTTTCATCATGCTAATCAAACACTGAAAAAATTTAAAAATTTTCTATTTCTTGCATTTTCTACTATTATCTCGCAAAACAAACGGGCCCATAGGGATTACCTCGGGTTTTTTCAAGATATTAGATTTCTTGTGGGTAATGGCATAAGGATCCGGTTGTTAGCAGGCTTTTGGTTAGTTTGTTTGTTTCCTTGTCTTTTATCACATTTCTTATGCTCATGATGTTTCCATTGCTTTAGTGATTTGATCTAATTCCCATACAATATTTTTTGAACTTGGGTTTTGAAGAATCTTGCTGCTGGAGATAATTGGGATTTGATCTTACCTCCTTTCTTTGCTTAATGGTTTGAATCTGGATCATTGGTCATCGGATTGAAGAAGTTGGGTTATTGATTCTTCGAGTAGTTTCTATTTTGAAGTGTCTTTGTGAGTTGTTTAGATGCTCCTTCATGTCCACTTCTTTTCCTATCATTATCGATAGAGAATGCTAAAGTGCTCCTTAAGGTGCTAGTTTGTGCTTGGACTATTACCCACGGCAGGACTAATATCAATGATGTGCTACAAGCGAAGAACTCATGCTTGTCTAATGAAAGTAGCGGGTCATTTATTTTTGCACTACCATATTGTGTTGTCTAATTTGACATGAATTTTACAGGGTTGAGCTGTGTGTCTTCTTAGTCCTTTTCTGATATGCTTGTTGGGAGAGCTGAGAAAGGAACCATTCTTTGACATTGTGTAATTCTTACTACCATATTGACTATTTGGTTATAAATGAATACGAGGATACTTGAAATGGCGGAAAGACAGACAATTCAGTTTGGTGCTACATATTTTTGATTAAGTGCACTTTACATTGATGAAGTTGAATGCACAAGCAGTTTGAAAACACATTTGTACATTGATGTTGCTATCTTTTTAGTTGATACTCCAGAATAGTTTTTATATTGGATTTTGACTAGTTTCTTTTGAAAATTTTAAAATTTTCTCATTGTAAGTACATTTTAGACAGCCATCCATCACACAAGTGCTTGTAGTTCACTTGTACCTTTTTTTTTTGCGGTGCCTCTCGATTAGGCTTCGGTATATCTTGTTGGTTGAGTGTTCGAGTCCATTATGGCACATATGTTTCTTTTCTTTTCTTTCTTATTGGATATACATTCACTTATGTGTTTGATAAATGTATGAACATAACATGTGTAATGAATCGACATCAAATAGAGGAATTCGGTTTTTCTTTTCAGCAATAACATGATAAGAGCATCCCTTTCACAAAAACCTATAAACACCCCCCTCTTCCCCAATAAGATACACATAAGGTTATGTCATTTCATACTTATTTGTTAAACATGCATGGTCCGCCATGGTTTATTTGTACTAAGGACACTAGGCATTATATGCAGATTACATAAATTCAATTTTTTGATCCAACTTGTTCCTTGTGAAATGTAGGACTGGAATTGGTTGGATCAGTGCTTGTGGAGGCAATGGTTTTGCTGGCGGGAGTGGTGGAAGAGTTTCTGTTGATGTTTTTAGCCGGCATGATGACCCAAATATCTTTGTTCATGGTAGGACTGGTTACATGCTTTTGCTGCTGTTTCAAGTTTGGTTTATAGAAAAAAATAGCCGTTTTGACGAAACCAGGTAGCGAACATGAGCCCCTTGCGCGTGAATGAACTTAATTTTTCCTTCTTATTTATTTTGCCTCAAATTTGTTAAGGTTTTCTTTCCAAACAAATATATTGATTGTGAAAGAATGTGGGAACTTTCTCTTGAAAGGTTTGTATGAGTAGGTTATGATAAAATATTGAGACTAAGGAAATAAATTTTTGAGCAAAATCCATCTTACCCACTTGTGGTTTGGGGTCCTAAGGGTATAGTTTTAAAATAACAGCATAACCCTGTTATGCTTTTGGTCTAATCTACTCCAAGGAATTAAATTTCGTTTCGAAACGGTCGAAACATTTCTGTTTCCATTAAAATTGAAACAAATTATTGATTGAATATCAAAATTCTTATGTTTAAAGGTGTTTTGACTTATGTTGAGGAATGTTTTGATTGTTTTGACCAATGTTTCGAAAATAAATTTTTAAAACTATAGCATCACCGATCATGAGCTTTGGATGGAAATAGATCTATAAATGGTGATTTGATTTTTGGATTTTTATTTGATTTGTCATGTGATTGGATTATGTGGTGGTAGTGGTCTTGGGATTTTGGCTTCCGAGGAATCTTAATGATGGGCAATGTTCAGAATTGATGAGTCTTCTTTCTATGCTCAACAATGTTACTTTGACTCAAAATTCTACGGATAGAAGGGAGATTGGGGATTCAAAAGTTTTTTTCTTGTAAATCTTTGTTTGAGCCTTTAATTGATGATCATTTAATTCCATTATTCCAACAATCTTTAAAGATTTGGGAGGTTAAGGGTTAAGGTGCCGTTAAAAGTGCACGTTTGCATATAGATAATTGTTCATTCTAAAATTAGTACTGATGACTGATGAGTTTTTCCAAAAAAGGAGACCTCATTATTGTCTTCAGTTGTGTTAAGAGTATTAGGGTATTATGTGTAAATACTAGAAGGTATATAAGTCTTTTGTATAATTACAAGTTAACTATAAATACAAGTGGTTTTTGAGAGGTAGGACAAATATTAACCTAGTTTAGTGTGTGTTTGTGTTGTGGAGATCACCTTGGGCTCGTGGTGTCACTGTTGTGGTGGTGCTGCTGTCGAAGTCCTTGCGTGGTGGTGGCGTTGGTGTCATGACGACTGTGTGGTGTCATTTTTTTGGTGGTGCTATTATCGAAGTTTCGGCGTGGTGGTGGCGTTACGTAGTGGTGGCGTTACACAGTGGTGGTGGTGTTACGCTGTCAAAAAAAAAAAAAAAAAAATTCTCTCTGTGGTGGTGTGAGGCGTCGTTGATATCGGTGGTAGTAGGGTTTGGTTGAAATCCTACTCAGTGGAGAAGACAAGTCCTAGTTGGGTGTTAGGTGCCGTCTACAATGAAGAAGACGAGGGTTTGTTTGAAACCCTAATTAGCGAAGAAGACGAGATCCACTCTCTGTCTTGCGGGTCGGTTGCTGGTTTGGATAACGGACCCAAGTCCACGGGCTTCAATTATTCCTAGTCCAGCCCACTCAAGTCCAGGTCCAGCCCAATCAAATCCTGGTCCAGCCTAAGATCCAGCCCACTTCAAGTCTTGATCCAGCCCGATTAAGACCAGACCGGTTCAAGATCGGTTCAATCCCGGTTTGATCCACTCTACCGGCAAGAGTTCGGTTCACTGGTCCAGCTAGCTTCTCTAGTCTGGTTCAGTTAGTTTTGCACCGGTTTAGATCGGTTCTATCAATTTTTACATTGGTTCAGTGGTTCACCGAGCTCTGCTTGTCCGGTTCAGCTAGGTCCTCCAGTCCAGTTCAGTGGTCCAGTGGCCTCCTCTTGTCCGGCTTAGCAGTCCAGCAGCTCCCTCTTGCTCAATTCAGTTGTCCAGCAGTAAGGGTCTTTCACCTGTTTACTATTTGCTATACTATTATGGAACCTAAGCAAGATGTTACCTCCCTTGCTCCATCTTTGCCAGCCACATCTGCTTCTTCGGTTCTTCTTAATGGTCTCATGACTTCCGTTAAACTCAATGGGACCAATTATACTTTATGGTCCCAATCCGTTCAAGTCTTTCTTTGAGGCAAATGATTTAAGAAATATTTGGTCAATCCTAAACCCAAGGAAGATGCTTCTGGGTATGATCAGTGGGAACAAGAGAATGCTCAGATTATCTCTTTACTGTTGAATAGCATTGAGCTTAGTTTTAGCTCTACTCTGCTCTATCTTGACACTGTCAAGGACATATGGGATCACTTGACCACTATGTATTCTGGTACATGTAATTTTACCCGTGCTTATGGGGTGTGCAAACAGTATTTCCCTCTGGAGCAGGGTACTCTCAGTCTTGAGGATTATTACTCTCACGTTCGGAGAGTTTGTGAGGAGTTGAAGCTCTACCATCCGTTCACTATTGATGTAGTAGTTTGGCAGAAGTAACATGAGGATTTGAATGTTGTTCGGTTTTTGGTAGGATTGAAACCTGAATATGAGTCTATTCGCTCTCAGATTTTGGGTGGCTCCAGTCTTCCTTCTTTACTTGAGGTTTTCTCTCGTTTACAGCGTGCTACTATGTCTATTAGTCCTTCAGGCATTGATCATGGTGTTTCCACTGATCGCTCAGCTCTTGTGGTTCCTAGTAGCCACAGTGATGGTCATCGAGGTGAATGTGGTAATCGTGGAGGTCAGGGAGATAGTACACGAGGCCGTATTGGTAGTCGTGGGGCTGTAGTGGACCTCGTTCCTGTATTCACTGTGGTCGTGGAGGGCACACTGTTGATTTTTGTTGGGATTTACATAGAAAACCTTCTAGTGCTGCTAATCAGGTTTTTTATCAGGATGACACCTCGGTTGTTGTTCCACCTGACTCTAGGTCAGTTACTATTAAACGAGAGGAGTATGCTCAGTTCCTGTCTCAGCAATAGGCTGTTCCATCTTCCTCCACTACTACTTTTGTCTAGTCAGGTACCGCTTTCACTTGTTTATTGTCCTTCAATCGCAGTCCCTGGATCATAGACTCTGACACTTCTGACCACATGACGGGTGCGTCTGGTGTCTTTCCTATTTATCAGTCTGCTACTTCCACATACGGTGTTACTCTTGCTAATGGTACTTACTCTAAAGTTTCAGGTTTGGGGACTACTCACTTGAGTCCTGATATGTCCCTATCCTCCGTGTTATTTGTTCCTCAGTTTCCGTTTTGTTTACTTTCCATTGCAAGATTACCCGTTCCCGTAATTGTTCCGTAACTTTTTATCCCTCTTATTGTGTGTTTCAGGATCTCATGCAGACATGACTGACTCGTCAGATGCTTCATCTCAGTCTGTTCCCTCTAATTTTTCTCAGGATGAGATGCAGACTCTTAGATGTCTGATGGCTCAACTTGATGCCTCTACTGCAATTTCTACCCCTCCCACTTCTTCCAATTTTGCCCACATAGGTATATCTACTAGTGCATTTACTACGTCATCTTCATGTTCTTCTTGGATAATAGATTCTAGAGCTACGGATCACATGACAGGTTCTTCTAGCCTTTTTTCTTAGTATTCTACATGTTCTGGTAGGGATAAAGTTAAATTAGCTGATGGATCCTTATCTTCTATTTCTGGGAGAGGTTCAATTAATTACTCTGATACTAAGTTGAATTATTATGGAGTTAGAGTTTTAGAGAATAAGAGGGAAGAAGAGAGAAAGAGATTGGGAAAAGTGTATCTTGTATTAGGTTAAACAACTACACCAACATACATATTAGTCATACTTTGCAAAATACTAAACTACCCTTCTTCTAATATTAATGCATAACGCAACATATATTAAGAGAGCTTGTATCTTACATCGAATAATTAGAATCACTAAGCTGGGATTATATACTTGAGGGGTCACTCTTCTTATTATCAATTGGTTTTGAGTTGGATCCTCTAACATGATATCAGAGTTGGGTCTTGGGTGGTTAGTGGATTAATTCTATTACCCATTTGAATTTCTGGCATGCATGGTTATCTGTTTGTTTGTTGATCCCAAGTGCGAGATCTTGTATCCCACATCGAATAATTAGGACTACCAATGTTAGTTTATATACTTGAGGGACCACTCCACCCATTATCAATTAGTTTTGGGTTGGATTGTCTAACATTTCTGTCATCGTGACAGTGTAAATAGTTCAATTTTGTCCAAACCCGGACAGGGGTTATGTGATTCTTTTGAACCATGAGAGAGTCAAGCGCAATAACCCAAACAATGAAGGGTGAAATGCATTTTGCCCTTAGTTTAACATTAGTGTTGTAGTTTTGCATCTAAAGGATACAGTCTTGTGCAGTGGTAGAAGGTTTGGCTGACACCAGTTGCTTACTGTTTTTAGCATAGCCACTTGATGCACATACGGCCAAAGATTATGTCTGTACACACTCAGTGCTCTCAATTAATACGCTACACTAGGAAACAACCTTTATGACCATTAGGATGCTTTACAATTGGACAAGTTTTAGTGAGGATGTTCCTATGTCACATTTACAATTTACGGATGACACTATCTTTTTCCTATATGTGAAAAAAAAGTGTTTTTGGAATATTTTATCTTTGATTGAAATTTTTGGTAAAATTACTGGTTTGAGAGTGAATATGTCTAAAAGTGGATTAACATGCATTAATTTGGATGAGTATGTTGTCAAAGATTTTGCTTCAGAGGTAGGTTGTGCTGTTAATGAGTGGCTTTTGCTTTATTTAGGATTACCATTGGGAGGTGGGGGGGAACCCGAGGACAATGTCTTTCCAGGATCCAACGGTAGAAAGAATGAGCAAAAGATTGGATGGTTGGAAGATGGCATATTTTACTCTTGGAGGAAGGATTACTTTGATAAAAGCTTGTTTGACTAGCATCCCTTATACTATTTGTTTCTGTTTAGAATTCATGTAGTAGTAGCTAGGAAGTTAGAAAAGATGATGAGAGATTTTCTTTGGTCAGGGATGAGAGATGTTAAATGGGATCATTTAGTGTTTTGGGAGACAGTTTGTAAGCCTATAGACAAAGGGGTATTGAGACTTGGTAATTTGGTGTTGAAAAACATTTCTTTGGTAGGTAAATGGTTATGGAGGTTCTCTTTAGAATATAACTCCCTTTGGCGTAAGGTAATCAGGAGAAAATATGGCTTTCAAAGGAATGGTTGAGATACTAAATCAGCACATATTGTAACCCATATGAGTCCTTGGAAATTCATTTCACAAGTTTATCCTTCCTTTCTTCCTTTGACTCGGTATAAAGTTGGAGATGGTTCTGAAGTTCTATTTTGAGAAGATACTAGGGGTAACCTATGCCTGAAAGTAAGGTGCAATGTAAATGATTTTGAGAGGGATGTTGGTGGCTGTTGGATGAGTCTATTTGAGACCGTCAGATAGGCTTATTGAACCTACCCTATTTTATATTATAGATATGGGTTGGGGATTCATCTTTTATTAATATTTTTCCACGTTTGTATTATTTGTTCTCGATACATGAGGCTTCTATATCTTCTTTTATTGTTGTGAGGACAAATTATCACTCTTGGTACTTTCATTTCTTCAGACATCTTATTGATATGGAAGCAGTTGATTTGACTTCTTTACTTCATTTTTTTCATGATTTCCACCCTAGTCTTTCTTATGATCGAAGAATTTGGACCGTTGAAAATTATGGTGTTTTTTCCTGTAGACCATTTTATTCATCTCTTGTTAGCCCTCAGAACGAAGAGTCATTCTCCTTAGCTAACTTCATTTGGAAAGCTAAGGTCCCCTCGAAATAAAGACTTTTGTTTGGTCGGTTGTCCTAAATCGGGTTAATACTAATGATTTGTTGACGGTGCAGAGACCTTACAAAGCTTTGAGCCCTGATATTTGTCTTACTTGTTTTAGAAGTGGAGAGTCTAATGCTCATCTTTTCATTGTGTGTTCATTTGCATGGGGTTTGTGGAATACTTTGTTCCAGGTGGCTGGTGAGGCTTGAGTTTGTTCTCCCATAGTAGAAAAGATGTTGCAAGTCAAGTTTTGGGGTTTGGGGAATAAGAAGGAAGCAAAGGTATTCTGTAATTGTGTGATCATGACAACTCTTTCGTTTATTTGGATGGAAAGAAATGACAGAATTTTCAATAATCGTCATCTTCCTTCAAAATTAGTATGGGAAAGAATTGTTTATATGGCTTCACTTTGGTCCAAATCTTCCGGGAGCTTTGGAGGCTTGGCTTTGTCCGAATTGGAAGGCGGCGTTATCTTAGCTTTCATTGTGAATGTTTCATTGATATGTTTTTTTTTTTTTTATTAGAGGATATCTTGTCATTCATATTGTAATTTGTTTTCTCCTTCTTCCATTCTAAAATAAATTTCAAAAAAAAAAAAACAATTGGGCAAGTTCATCTTTGCATGAACAGGAGGAGCATAATTGTGTTTATTTTCCAAAGCCTCAAACTGAAAAGTTGTATTTCAGTAAAAGGCTGAAAAACATGAAAGGCACTCAATCCAGGGCTTTTTTCTTCTTCACTATTCCCTTAGGCTGTGGACTTTAAGCTTTTTACGGCTAGGAGTTGGTTGCTCTGATGATAATGTTCTTTTAAGATGAATTTACTCATCCAGTTTATGGAGCTTGTGTGAGAAGGCCTGTGGTAGTGTTTTTATTTTTTATTTCTATAGCTTCCTGGGGATACATAGGAACGTATGAATCTTGAATCAGAATGAAGAAGTTTGGCTGCAGATTCTGAGAGGGGTGGGGTTCCCACCTTTAGGCCTGAGAGCCGTCTGTGCAAACGCAAGAGGAACCAAATGTTAGAAGTGTTCAATTTCTTGGTTCTTCACCCCTTTTTACTGATAGGTTCCTGCTGTATAGTTGTAGTCATTGGTTGAAGAATCCCCCCTTCCCCTGTATTTATCGTTCTTATTCTTTTGCCTGCTGGTTGTACTCCTACTTTAGCATCTTTTCTAACCATGTCTAACTTATATTGGGGAATAATTTTTTTTCTTTAACCTGAAGATCGTTCTTCTTCAGCCTTGTAGCTTCTTTGCTGATTGCCATCAAATCTGCTTCCAAGAATCTGATCTCCTGTGACTAATTGGATTTAACCCGTAGTGCCAAAGCCTATTCCATCTATAAAGCTTATAGATTCTAATTTTGTTTAGGGATGTCAAATGTCGATATCCATGATGGGGCAGACCTATTGTCAGTCCACTTCAGCAGAGAAAAGAATCTCCCTAGAGTTGTCCATATGTGAGTTGCAGCAGGACAAGTGAAAATAACACGGGAACGACTACACTAAAACAAGTGGATATTACTGTTTGAATAAACAACCTTTATAGGCTACAGAGCCCTTCGGATGTAAGAGCACAGAAAGCAAAATGGTCAAATAAATCAACTCATTGATTCAGATCTAATGGATTCTTAACTAGATAAAACCAAGAAACAGTGAATGATGAACTGAAATTCAATGTACATACAACAAAATCCCAGAAATAAATCAATTCATAGCTTGATATCAGATGCTAAGTGGTGATTCCAAGAAAAAGTGATGGATCAATGTAGGTGTGCATGTGAGAGAGCTTACTGATGCTTTTTGTAACTTAAATTTCTCCTTTAATTATTCATAGTGTCAGAAAAGCGTCCTTTTCTTTTTCCTAAACTGTAGCAGCATGACACTGCCAATACTACCCCCCCCACCCCCACCAAAAAAAAAACCAAAAAAAAGAAAAAAAGAAAAAAGAGACTCTGAGGATCATGTACTTCCCCAAACCCATCTCAAGAGGGCTAGGCTGGGGCATGCCCCCCTTTCAACTGATACCCTTAAACAGAAATCGGCCTATCTCAAAAGCTGAACCAGTATGTAACAACCTGGATGACATGTGCTTTTGCCGCCTGTATCAGAAGCTCAATTTGAGTGCTAAATATTCTGCATCATATGTGCTTTTGCTGTATAATTTGCAGGCTTCTAGTGTTAGTTTGCTGGTTTCTTGTGTTCCTGGAATATTTTGTCTTAGATGCCTATCTGGTGCTTTTGAGATAACGGTAGACGTTAATTAGACCGGATAGTATCTTAAATTGCTAATAAAAGATAATCAGTCATGTGGCAACAACTTGCGATATATTAGCTATATAGGGTTGACTGAATGATTAGGAAAATTGATTTAAGAATTTCATTGCCATTGTGCTTATTTTAATCAATGCGAGCTTTACAGGAGGAAGTAGTCTGGGCTGCCCCGAAAACTCAGGTGCTGCGGGAACTTTATATGATGCTGTTCTCCGAAGCCTTACTGTTAGCAATCACAACAAGTCAACAGATACGGATACACTTCTTATGGAGTTTCCAAATCAGCCACTTATGGTAAACGTTTATATTGCAAATCAGGCCAAGGCTGCTGTTCCCTTGCTTTGGAGTCGAGTTCAGGTCAGTGAAATGTGGTGCAGAATCTCTGTTGTAGGAAAAATTCCCTTATGTGACGTACGGAAAATTGCAGATATACATGTGGTCATATCTGGTGAAAAAAGAGATGTTTTCCATTTCAAAAGGTTATTCATGCTTTATTTGCATACTTTCCGTACCTTTGTGAAAGTTGTTTTAGTAAATATGTCATTAAAAAAGGCAGCCCAATGCTCAAGGTAGCCTAGTGCACGAGGCTCTCACCACTACGAGGCCTGGGGAGGGCCATATGTAGGTAGTTTTACTTCCCCTCTCATGGAGAGGTTGTTGCTCTGACTCCATCCCATAACGCCGAGTTAACAGTAGACCAATCTAACTGCTATGTCAAGGCCCGCAGTGGCTGGCCTTCAGGTTTATCAATGTTGACGTTTCTGCTGTTGTAAGACCTATATTCAGTTACATTTTTCAGTAGTGTAGTCCTATCATGTATGGGGATCTAATTTAGCCATCTCTTATGATACCCCATTTAGGTCCAAGGACAGATTAGTCTCTTGAGTGGTGGAGTTTTGAGCTTTGGGCTAGCTCACGATGCCGTATCTGAATTTGAGTTGATGGCTGAAGAACTTTTAATGAGTGATTCTGTACTCAAGGTATGCGACATCCCCATGGTTAATTCCTTCTCCAGTGGAGACCCCTATGTAATGATGTATTTATTCAGTTTTCTTCTTCTGTATTTTTCTTGTAGTTTGCTTTCCTTCATCGGTGGTTTGTAGAACTCTGTATATGAAATATATCTTTTCCTTTTTTTAAGATTTGATGACCTTATATCATCTACTGCCCCTATAAAAGTGGCAGAATCATCATTTGTTTTATCTCATTCCCATTTAAGTTTTTGCCCTCACTGCTTATTTATCCAAATTAGTGCCATAAATTGTCCGTGCAAAGTCTCAATTTTTTTGTTTCTTTTTATTTTATTTTTGGTCTGAATAATGACTACTACCCTATAAAAGAATCAAATTAGAAGAAAGGGAGCCTGGAATGGCCTCCCTCTCAATTTCCTATTTTATAGTATTCTAACTTATTTAATTACAAAACATGGTTTCATCCAATCAAATTGTTACAAGCTATATAATCACTCCCACAATTATCTTTTTTTGATAGAAAATGAGAAATATTATTATGGTTAAAAATCGAAGAGTACATGATAGGACAAGTCCTCGAAATAATTACAAAAGAAAATAACATAAAAAACAAAATTAAGAAGCTAAAAGACATAAAATGAAGGAAAAAAAACAAAGAGATGTAACTTGGAGTAAATTCTTACATACATAAAATAGCAGATTTGAAGCACCAACAACTAGGATATATGTAAGGTGCACACACAGAGTCATTAATTTGCTTATGGATTGTGTTATTTTGACTAGATTTGGAACTTTAGTGTATAGAGATACACACTCATTTGGAACTTTAGTGTATATGTACACACATATATTTAACATACATACATTGGTACATACGTAAGGGTAATCGGTTACATTTATTCATGTAATACCAGTTCTAGAGGCACCTATTTTTCTAACAAAAAGTTGGAAGCAATAGTGGCTCTTGGTAGATCTAGATTTAATTTCACTTTTTTTACAATGACAAGAATCACTATAGTGTCAAGGAAATGCAACTCATGCATACAATGTATACTCGGAAAATAAAATTAAGATACAAAAGGTCGGACACCCTCCTCAGAACAAACCTCCAATAATATTAAAAACTTCATGTAGTGCTAAAACTAGAGGGATCACCAAAAGGAATGTTCAGCTCCAGATTAGACGAGTCTGCATTTCCTAAGTGTCTTGTGTAGTGCTCTAGCCACAAGCTCCACCATAAGAGGAATGCCACCCACCCCTATGGCCACCTGCTCTATGCCCACCCCTTCCCCCAACAGTTAACAAATGTTAACATACTGAAAGTGAGTGAAGTGACTCATCTAATCTAAATAAGATTTTGCTGTCAAATCACCGATTATATCCCTACATACATGGTTACCAGATACCCACGGAGAAGCACATTACAGTACTTGTATGCTCCTAGCCAGAATCTTATTAAAAAACATCTAAAATCCAGGAAATGGTTTGGCTCTTGGTTTTTAAGATGCAAAAAAATTTTATGGCGAAAGGTTTGTAAATGTTTTGCAAATAAGGGAGTAAATTTATAATGACTAGAATATCATGGGATTGTCTGAAGAGTTTTTTTTAAAAATAATTTAAATTTAAGTATTTTCAGTAACTTTTTAGTTGTTTTTAATAGGAGCCCGACCTACACTGAATAATAAATAAGGGCAGGCATGGCAGTTGGTATTTGCACCCGTTCACCCAGGGATGGGTGGGGTTGCTTGGTATTTATGGAAATTGTTTAAGATGGCAGGACTTGCTTGGGTGGCCCTAAGTTCCCTTTCAACTTTGTTATGTGTGGACTTTGGTGGCAAGAAAGAGTGGTGGAGTTATTCTTTGGGTTTGTGCAATGTTTGCAATTATTTGGGTGATTTAGTTGGAAAGAAATTATTTGCGAGAATTTTTGAAGAGAAGTGCAAAGTGCTTGAAGGATTATGCAATTGTATCTACTTCTTAGCATCATTTTGGGCTTCGTTATCGAAGGAGTTTGATAATTTGTCTCTTTTGGAATTTTGGGGAGTTGGACAGTTGTTTATGGATGTTAATTATCCATGCTGTTTGTTTATTTTTTTCTTGTTTTAATGTAGTGCTATTTTGTTCTAATTGAAGAGTAAGAACCAACAGATGAAATATTAGGGATAAAATATATGAACTGGTTTCACTCTCACTATGTTGCATCAAGAGAGTTTGGCATTAGTTTACATTTCTCAGATAGAATCACTCATTCAGACCTGTATCTTCTATTATCTCGCATTCAGTGTTCTGCCAAAATATTTTCTCATCAGCTTGATGTTTATTGTTTAAATTTTCAAGCTTTGTTCCTTCTCTTTCTAATGGATTTCTTGAGTAGTGCTGTTTTGTTGAACACAACTCAATTAGATCTAGTGAAACAATAACCTATCTGGTAAGTATTATTACTGTAGGTGCATCTCATACAATTGCTACATTATATTTTTGGCTTGGTTGCTTTTTGAGATATAATGCTTCATATTTGTGGACACTCCCACCCTTTTCTAAACTTCAGAATTTGCTAAGCGTGTGCTTGTCTGGCTGTTTTTGGTGATTTCAGGTTTATGGGGCTCTTCGTATGTCTGTTAAAATGGTTTTGATGTGGAATTCAAAAATGCTTATAGATGTTGGTGGAGATCAAAATGTTGAGACATCCTCGCTTGAGGCTAGTAATCTTATTGTGCTGAAGGTGGACCAATGGCGATGCATTTACCATGTAGTATGTCACTCATGAGGCATTGATGTATTATGTCTCAACTTTTATTTTATTTTTTTACACAGGAGTCATCTATCATCAATTCTAATGCAAACCTGGGAGTTCATGGACAAGGATTTTTTAGTTTATCAGGACCAGGAGATCGTGTTGAAGCTCAACGTCTGGTTCTGTCACTCTTTTATAGTATCCATGTAAGCTGATAAATTTCTTACCTTTTATTCTTCTGGTCTATACTTCTCACCTATTTCTTGTATGAACCATTTATATTACATATGAACATGACTTTTCAGAACTGAGAAGCACACCTGATCACATTTTCCTCTTAAATATGCATTTTTACTCTTTCTGAACTTTGAAATCTGAATATCGCATTATTCTGCAGTTAAAAGGTGCTGTTGACAGAATCTGAATATTAACAGAGACTTCTCATGTTCTTCTCTAAGCATGACACACGTTTCATTTCTATTCTCTATTTTAGTTAGATTGTGAAGTTTTAGGTTTTGGAGAAGGAGAAATAAAACTTTGAGAGGAGAATAAGAGAGAGAGAGGAGATTATGTGAAGGGTGCTTGAACTCCAAAGATACACCCAATTACAGGTGGTCAAGAACTCAAGATGTAATAATAATTTCGGTGTAGTCCGAGGTTGACCCACAAGGAATGAATAACTTGAATTGCAGAAGAAGGAAGAATATGTTTCTTTTGTAAAATTAAGTTGTTTAGAAAGCAGTTGCAAGAATAAATTGAAGGTAAACAATAATTTGAAAAACCACTCTTTAGTTTCAGGATCTAGATTCGCTCATATTTATCGGATATTATAGTTATGCAATATTGATAACTCGGTTAATTTACAACGTCACTGTAGTTAACCGGAAAATATTTAAACACAATTAATTTGATGATCGAAAATATAACTTTGAAGATTTAGTTTAAATAGGGAATTATAAGCATTGTTTATACCATGAACTCAATTTCGTTAATAAATACTCAAACAATTGTATAAAATATAAAACTTTACTAAAAACATTCAATCAATCGGCTAAAAGGAAGAGTTAACATTAAAACCAAAATATAAATTGCATGAATAATCACAGATCCATGAACCCTAACTGAATAGTACAAAAAAATTACTCACAATTCATGACTAAATCTCTAAGAATTATAATAAAAAGAAAAATGGGAAAATATGCTAAAGGACTGCCAAAAAAGGATCCCTCTTTCAACGATAAGAGGTATATTTATACTAGGGCACTAGTGCACTACTTAATACCTAAAAGGACCTTTGGTCTAGAAAACCTTGCAAGTTGAGGAAAGACACGCGTCCGGACGCATAACATGCTTCCGGACAACACAAAGTTTCTATCAAAAACATTTCTCAGGCATCTGTACAACAAAGTTGCGTTTGGACGGTACTCGTTCTTTGTCAAAGATTCTGCAGGCGCATCTAGACAGACAATCTGCGCCCGGACGCAAGTGGTTTGCTGTCCAACTTTGTCTATCTCATATCTTTCTCCTATTCTCCATGGGGTGCGTTCGGATGGGAATCTTGCATCCCGATGCAAGTGATTCTTTCTCCATGATCATTTTTCTTCATATATTCAATAGTCTTCTAATCCGAATCTTTCCTCTAATGTTTGTCTACTTTACATAGCTTGAATGATCATCTAATTTTGCCCAAATACCGAAAAAAATAGACAAACACAGAGAACCAACATCAAACTAGAAAACCTAATAATTTACGTCATATTTCAGAAGGCAATGTACTTGACCAATACTCAAAAATAATAAGATGACACTTTTGTTGGTTAATCAAAGGGTAGTGAGTTAGGTCATACAACTAATCCCCCAGCTACTTTTAAATATCAAGTTCTAAAATGTCCTCAAGATAAAATAAAGCATATCATATATCCCTCATGCCCAAATTGTAAACAAGGGGATGAAAAATCTTGTACTAAGCCCTTTACTGAAAACATCGACCAATCGGTTTTTTTATTTCACAAGTGGCATGCAAATCAAACCCTTGCTTAACTTTTATATGATTTAAGTCCAGCTTAATCTCAATATGCTTGGTTCTATCTTATTGAATTGGAGTTGATAATGGCCTTATTATCACTTATTCATATTATAGTCTCGTTGGCCTATAATCATGAATTCCTTGCTCTCATGGGTCCATACTGGCTGAATCCTAGTAAGATTTGGAGCCAAGAATGCTCATAAATTCTATGAGTCATTGTTGTATATTCAGTCTCTACACTTGACCTAGTTACCACTGTTTGTTTTTTCCTTCGCCAAGTGACAATGTTCCTTTCTATCAGGGTGTAATTATCCAATGTAGGTTGTTTGTCATCCATAACAATGCCCAATCTTCATCTATAAATGCTTCTAACCTTGAAAGACCATGATTGGAGAATAATTTTTTTTTTCCTAGAGTTGACTTGAGATACCTCAAAATACGATAAACAACTTCAATATGAAGAGTTTAAGGATCATGCATGAACTAACTTCATCTACTGCATAAACAATATTTGGCCAAGTATGAGAGAAATGTATCAACCTCTCCACTAATCTCAGGTACCATTCCTTATCTACTATATTACCAGCATCGTCACTCAATTGCTCATACATGTTTTTCCAAGAAATTCAAGAACATATTTTTTTGGGGGACATAAAAGTTCTTTTATCTAATCAAGTAACTTTAATCCCAAGTAAGTATTTCAATGAACCCATCCTTAGCCAACTAAGCTTCCAGTTTGGTGACTTCTTGCACGTTATTCCTTGTTATCATTACGTCACATATATAGTGAGAATAGTTATCTTATCATTAGCCTATTTGATGAACAAAGTATGATCAACGTGGCTCTATTTATAACCCAATTTCAATATAATATTGAGAAACTTGTCAACGAAGCTACAGTAGATTGCTTCAACCCATAAAGAGACTTTTTTAACTTACATACTTTTTCTTCAATTAACTAGGATGAAAACCCTGGCGGGATCTCCACATACACCTCATTCAAATCTCCATGAAGAAAGACATTCTTAATATCTAAGTAGTTGCACAAGAGAAACGAGCACGTGTGAAGTTCATATTTGCCATTGGGGTAAAGGTCTTTCGATAATCAATGTCATACATCTGAGTGAATCCCTTAGTAGCCAATCTATAACTTTGTACCTCTCGACTATCTCATCAGCTTGTTGCTTGAAAGAGAACACTCGTTTATATCCTACTATCCTTGCTCCAACAGAAAGAAAAACAACTTGCCTTTATAATGCTTTCTATCTTTCATTTTCTTTACCATAGCTTCTTTTCATTTATGATCGGTGATAGTTTCTTTTCAGGTATGAGGAATAGATACTAGGGATGAGGAGAAAATAAAAACACAATAAGATGTCGATAAGAAATCATAAGAGGCGAAGTTAGAGATGGGGGTGTTGAGTACACACTTTAACACCTTTTCTGACTCTAATAGGAAGCTTAGATAAATCAACAATTGGATCATCAATGACATGACTAATAACCAAAAGTTCATTACCTAATAAATTAGTATAAGATGGTTGAATTGGTGTTTGGGGAATACAATTGACTCAATGACACATTGGTAATATGTACTTTTTAGCGCCGAGAATAAATCTTCGGATTATCCTTGTCAAAGTTAGTGCCAAGTGGACTACTGAACTTTTTTCCTTAATAGGTAGTTGTTTCCCCTTATTAATATCCTACTGAATTGACAATTGAAAAAAAAGCTTTTGATAAACCATCTCTTCCTTAACGGTGATAGTCTCTCCCAACAAAGATGGCTAGGAAGTACGAAAAAGGACTCATTCACAAAGGGTGATATCCATTTTGATGAACACCTTTTGAGATGGTAGATCGTGACATTTATACCCTATTTGTTTCTATATTATTACTTGGATAAGATGAAGATTTATGCTTGACAAATTCACAAACAATACAAACAAAAATATGTCTAGTACATAAAAAATATGTACTAGACTTGAATTTTTTTTTAAGACATCAAATGAAGTATGTCCCAAACGGGTATGCCACTGATATAAGAGCTGAATGGTTAAAACACCATCTATCTGGAGGGCTTGGAGTAAATAATGAGAAAAGCCTTCAGCGTCCAAAAATATAGACACTATATGCTCTACCACTATCAATCATTTTTTTTTCAATTCCTGTTCCTAAAAGGTACAATGAGTAGGGAAAAATGTGAAGAAACAATCCAAGGGGTTCGTAATATTGCTAATAGAGAATAAAATATTAGAAAAATTTAGGACATGAAAAACAGGTGGGGGAGCAATTAATTTGACCTTTCCCAAAAATAGAGGACGCAGATCCATTTGTCACTCTTATTTTAACCTTACTAGAGCATGTAGTGTATGAAGGGTCATGTGGTCATTGGTTTTAAAATCTATTATCCAAGGGTAAATGAGGTGGGAAACACTAAACTAAACACATTGGTTTGTATAGAGTAAGAGTAAAGTTGGAAGAAGAACCATGATTAGAAGTTACGTACCAATGGACCTTTGGTCCAATGGTACTCCTTGTCTTGTAAATGTTTTACTTTCTTAAGGTTAAGGGTTCAAGTCCCCCTCCCCCTTCCCCTTACCCTCCCCCCCAAAAAAAAAAAAAGTTGCGGTAAAGGAAACATCAAGCCGAGTCATCAGATTCCTAAAAGTCTACATTGTATCCTGAGAAAAAGTAGTAGAGGTGCTACCACTAGACTGAGATGGAATCTCTGAAGACTCAGTCATGTGTGAACGTGATCACACAGTACCACCTCAACCACCACCACACTCGTGTGGAGCCTCTAGTTAGCTTTCAACAAACCACTCTTGTAAGTAGCCTTAGGCTGGGCTAATTTGAGGTCACGCTAAGGAATAACAACTAAAATAGACTCTTTCCAGGATGAGAACATGAATCAAAGCAATCCTCCTACTCTTTTCCTGTTGAACTTTGGCATAAGACTGTCATAAGGTGGGAACGGATTATGGGAAAAAAAATCTAAATTCCAATATGATCATACTCAATGCTCAAGCTAGCAAAAAAGTCATAGACACGTTCATTCTTTGTCATCTATTGAAATTTTGCTGCATCATTAGCACAATTTGCCAGAAAAAAATTGGCAGGTAGTTAGGCTCCTGCTCTAAAGTAGTAAACTCTACATAGTAGATTGCAAGGGGTTTATCCTTCAATTAGTCCACGAATTTTCTTTCAAAGGTCATAACTTTATTTTTCCAGAGATGCCCCTTTGGGAATACGTATGAGCCACAACAATTCAATCTTATGAGCTATATCAAGAAATAGACAAGCACAATTGATAAAAAGTTGCATTTAATTAAATAACCAAGGCATTGTCATATGTACACTGCTTTAAGAGAGAACTAGACACACTAGGCATCTTATTTTCCTTGTCAAATACCTTTGCAAAGAAGTGGCTTGAATCGATAGCAACTAGAAAAGAGGCTTCTGACAAAATATCTCTTCCTCAATAGTGGTATCCCCCCCCCCCCCCCCAAGGGGCGGAAGAGATGGTTGGAGAGTAGGGAAAAGGGCTTAAATTCACGAAAGGTAACATCCATACTAAAATGCATTTTTTGAGATGAAAGGTAACATCCATATTTATATCCTAGCTCAAGTTTTCCCCCGGTGGATCTGTAATCATGTATGAAACAAACACACTTAGAAACTTTAGGAGGAATGGAAAAAATAACAGGAATAGAAGAAACTTCATAGAGACACTCAATTGGGGATCTAAACTGAAAGACACTTGAAGGTAGACCATTAACAAGATGGGCATCAATAAGAACAATATTCCCCGTAAGAACTGAGGAACATTCATAGTAAACATCAATGAACGAGTAACCTCACGAAGACGAAAAATTTTCCACCCAACAACACCATTTTGTTCAGGGGTACTCTCCCAAGTGGTTTGATAAAGAATGTCACTTTCATTAAGGTAATAACGAAATTTTCCATCAATGTACTCAGTCCCACTATCACTGTTATTGCGTAGCAAGTAAACTCAAGACAAGAATAACAATCAATAAAAGTGACAAATTAACGATAACCAGAGATAGATACAACACAGGAAGGACCCACACATCAGAGAGAATAATGACAAAAAGAGCAATGTTTCTATTATTAGCAATAGGATAAGATGAATGTTTATGCTTGACAAATTCACAAGTATCACAAAAAAAATTATTTGCTACATTGCTTCACTAGACTAGGGCAAATGTGTTTTAAGATACCAAATAAGGGATGCTCCGAACATCTATACCGCTGATGTAAGTGCTTAAGGGCTGAAACATCATTTACTTGGAGAACTTGACGAGTAGATTGAGAAGAAACTTCAACATCTAAGAAATACAGACCATCATGTACTTTACCACTGTTAATCATTGTTCTCAATTCCAGTTCTTGAAAGATACCATTGAATGAAAAAAAAGTCATTATAAAAAAAAGTATCACAAAAAAAATTATCTGCTACATTGCTTCACTAGACTAGGAAAAATGTTTTTTACGACACCAAATGAGGGATGCCTCGAACATCTATACCACCAATGTAAGAGCTGAAGGGCTGAAACATCATTTACTTGGAGAACTTGACGAGTAGATTGAGAAGAAACTTCAACATCCAAAAAATACAGGCCATCATGTACTGTACCACTGTCAATCATTGTTCTCGATTCTAGTTCCTGAAAGATACCATTGAATGAAAAAAAGTCACTGAACAATTCAAAAATTTTGTAATATTACTAACAACAATAAATTAGTGAAAAAATTTGGGTTATGGAGACAGAGGAGAGCGATAAGGTGGGTGAATAATTAATTGAACATTTTCCAGAAATAGAGGATAAAGGCCTATTGGTCACTTTGACTTTATCCTTACCATATAGTATGAAGAGAAAAGACTAGAAGAATCTGTCACATGTTTCGTGGCTCTAAAATCTATTATCCAAGGAATATGTGATGATGATGTAGTAAATACACTAATAGATATACCTAGATGAGCAAAGTTGGAAGAAGATGCATGATTAGGAGTTGCAATAGGGGAAACGTCAAGCCGAGCCATCAGATCCTATAAGTCTGCAACTTATCCTAGGAAAAATTAGCAAGACTTGTGTCACTAGATTGAGATGGGGTGTTTGAAGATTCAGTCATGTATGCATGAGATCGCACACTACCTCCTCAGCCATCACCTCGCTTACGAGTAGGACGTCCAGTCAACTTTCAACAAAATTCTTAGTATGTCTAGTCTTCCCATAATAATCACACTTCAAAAGGTATTCTTGGCAACAATGTAACTTGACTGAGTAGACTTGGATTGGACTAAGCTCGAGTCACTTCGAGGAATAATAGCTAGTTCATACTGTCCCTGAATGGCAATATGAGACATAACAATCCCCATGTTCTCCTCGTGTTGAATATAAGCATAGGCCTCTCGTAAGGTAAGAAATGACTACAACCTAGATTTGAACCCGAATCTGATCATACTCAATATTAGGACCAGTAAAAAATGTCATACATGCGTTATTTCTCTACCTTCTGTCGAAATTTTGAAGCATCATGAGCACAATCTGGATGAAAACTCTGATATTAGTCATGTTCATGCCAACAGGTAGTCAACTCTACATAATAGACTGCGAAGGTCTTATCTTTTTGGTTAGTCTCCCAAACTTTCTTTTGAAGATCATATACCTTACCATCGTTGTTCCTCTGAGAATATGTGTGAGATACTACAGTTCAAATCTTATACAGCAACAGAAAACCACAACTGATAGAGTTTTGTATTGAATTAAGCAACCAAGATATAACTAAGGCATTGTCAGATGTCCACTATTTTAGTGGAGGACCAGTCTCATCAGTAGGCTTCTTAGTCTCCCAATCAAATACTCATCCAAAGAAATGACCTTAACTGATAACAAAAAGGCTCATGACCATGTCAAATATTTGTTCCCATCTAATCTCTCCGAACTAATTTCAAGAGAGTGGTTATTTGCAAGAGCACCTAAACGACTTAACCCATTTCCTCTTGTAATCTCCTTGTACCGGTAAAGGTCGCATTCCCATCTGACATGTTCATAGAAATCATAGGAAATTAAACTCAGGCAATCATTAGAAATCACAACCCGAGGATTTATCTGCAATCAGAGTAGTACCTCTTACAACCCCTAAAGAGTTTATGTGCAACAAAAGCAGCCCCGCAAGAAAGGACCCAATTGGGGTCAAACAATAATGCTGACATTGGAAATTGGCACAAAAACCTCACCAAGCCTCATAAAACCACTCCAAAGTGCAACAAAACCTTGTGGGCATCATAGATCTACCCTAGTCGCACCTTACCAAGCAGATTCGAACCAGAAACTGCCTCCAGATTCCTCAAAAAACCCAGATTTGAGTTTGGTGCCGAGAAAAACCTAGAACACATTTGAAAATTCAAAAGTGTAGTTAGATGGCTTCAAAAATTCCAATAAGATAGCCATAAATCTCAGGAGGGAAAGTCGAATTAATCTTTGTATTTTTGACTTTTTTTGACAAGGTCGATGCCAACGTTTGCTTGTCAGAAACTAACGGCGGTCTTTTTTGCGCACGGGGACAAATTTCTGATGAGTTCCAACAACTTGAAGTATTAGATTTGATTGTTGCCCAGATACCAAGTTAGATTTTAAGGTAATTAGGGTGTTGAGAAAGAGAAGAGAAGGATGAGAAGAAGAGAGAAACAATTATGAGAAGATAGTGGTGTGTTAGGCTACACAACTACACCCAACTTATATATATAAATACAAAGTACTACAATACCCTTAGTCTAGAAATAAAGCATAACGTAATACACTCATAATAAATCATGACCCAAGAATTGGACTATGCCCAAGAAACACTTCAAACGTAGCCAAACAGTTTCTGCACAACCGGCTAAAGCTAAATAGTAGCTTTCAAGGGAAAAACAATTCTCCGGGAACTCATATGAGAGTTGCTTTGACTGCCCTAACGATGGCGAAATATTTTCGAGATGTTAATGAATAAGACGTACTTCTATTTATAGACAATATCTTTCGTTTCGTCCAAGCAGGATTCAAAGTATCTGTCTTATTGGGTAGAATGTCTTCTACGGTTGCGGATCCACTCTTTTTTCTATTCAAAGATCAGCCATTTGTCTCTGTGTTTTCACATCGAGAATTGTTTGCAGATGAAGAGATGTCAAAGGGGCTTCTTATTTCCCAAATAAATCCTCCTACATCTATATATAAATGCTGGTATATCAAGAATACACAAGAAAAGCACTTCGACTTGTGAATCACACTACTTGATTCACACGGTTCTCATCGGTTCTTAAAAAGTTTTTTATATATGCTGAACTCTGTTTGTATTGATAAGGGTCTTTCTTGAATTCAATTAGACGTTTACATAAATGAGTCATAACTATGTAGACCTATTCCTAATAGATTGACCCCAAAATAGCATATTCAAATTATAAGAAAGCCTATAGACGCCACAATTGCAGAATTTGTAAACAACATAGATGTTGTAGATATGGCCTAGTAGCACTTTACCCAGTAGGATCGAACCAAAAACAACAGTTGGATTGCTTACAAAATGCAGATTAGAGTTCGGTACTTCAAAAACTGAAAGACATTTGAAAATTCCAAAACCCAATTAGTTGACTTCAAAAAATACCAAGTAAATCACCATAAATCTTAGGAGAGAGTTCGATCTTTCCATGTGTTTGCCGGAAATTCCTGACATGGTTGTTGCTGACGTCAGCTATTCCGATAATGAGGGTAGATGATTTTTGACGAGTTTTTGCAACTTTAAGGATTTTGATCAATGCTATTATACAAAGTCAGAACGTTAAAGTTTAGGTTAGGGAGGGAGAAGAGAATACAAGAGAGAGAGAAGAGATGATGCGAAGGGCAGTGTATTAAGCAGTGTTATCAGAACCGGATCGGCCGGTTCGACTGGTTGAACCGTGAACCGGGACCTAAAACGGTCCGGTTCTTTAGTTGGACCACCTAAGAAATCAAACCACCAAAAAATCGTAAAACTGGCCGGTTTTGGACAAGAACCGTGAACCGGACGAATTTTGTAAACCGGACGGTTGGAAATTTTGCCATAAATCTGTAAATCAATCTGCAGTTCAGGCATTCATGTTGTTCAGCGACCAAATCAGGCGATGAACAGCAACTTAGGCGACCCTTCTCCACTCAGGCGACCTCTCTGTTCAAAGCTTAGGTGACCTTCTCCACTCAGTAACTCAGGCTACCTTCTCCACTTGATCTCTCGCACTTCGGCGTCGAACAACCTTAAAGGCATAGTTTCAGAAGGAGAGAAAGACAGAGGGAGGGAGAGAAGGGAGTGATATGTCTTTGGTAGAGTTTCAGAGGGAGAGAGAGATAGAGAAACATTTTAGAGGGAGTGAGAAACAGAGGGGCGGTGGAGTGGAGAGTTCAAGAAAAAAGTAGAGATCTTTGGAATTTGGATTGCATAGGTCAAGTTGAAAATAATCTTAACCGTCCATCTTGGTTGGGTGGGAAATGAATGGATGGCTAAAATTACAAGACTAAAAGTAAAACTTGAAAATTGAAATAAACGTAAATTACAATGTTAATTTTATTGTAAATTCTATGCATTGTGAACATATTTTTTTTAAAGTTAAATTATTATGTATTATAATTTTTTTTATTTTCTTATTATATAACTGGTTCGACCAATTGACCCAACGGTTGAACTAGTGAACCATTGACCCAGTCCATCTACCGGTTCGATGTCCGGTCCGGTTCTGATAGCTATGGTATTAAGTCTTCAGCTTACATATAAACACAAAAGTAGTAAAATACCCTCAAACTACAAAAAAAAAACACACAACATGACAATTTTTTATTTTGTTCTCTTTGACAAACCCAATAGAATATTGGTCTTCTAAGTCTACTTTGCCAGTTTACTCTTTTGTTTCCCCTTTTTAATGTGCATTCTGATGTTTAGTGTATGATGCACTTTGAGTTATGCAGCTATTACTCTCTCTCTCTCTCTGTCCCTCTCTTCCAATTATCATAACAAGAGCTATGCATATAATTTCACCTGTTTGCTATATCATACTGAATCATTCCTCTTTTTTTTTTTTTTCCCCCTTTTTCATAACCATATTTCTGCCTGAAGGTTGGACCTGGATCGGTTTTGCGTGGTCCCTTGGAAAATGCATCCGCTGATGCAGTGTAAGATTAGATTCCTTGTGTTCTGTTTCTATCATTTTCTATTTGATTTTGGTGAATATTCATATTAAATGCATTATAGGATACCAAAGTTGTATTGTGAATTTCAAGATTGTCCCATCGAATTGCTTCAACCCCCTGAAGATTGCAATGTGAACTCTTCACTGTCCTTCACTCTACAGGTGATTATTAGTTAAGATTGTATGGTGGTATGTATGGATATTTTTTTTATGTTAGTTTGGTTACCTTTTCGATTCATTTGCTTATTCAGATCTGCCAAGTTGAAGATATCCTTGTTGAAGGCCTTATAGTAGGATCTGTTGTTCATTTCCATAGGGCGAGGACAATCTCTGTTCTGTCTTCTGGAACAATTAGCACATCTGGGATGGGTATGCTTTGAATTTCCTTAAGTTTGAGTTTCTAATGGATCATGATAAGTTAAATTCTGCTCCTATGTTTCTTTATCTATCTATCTATCTTTCTATGAAGTGTTAGATGATCTGAAAATTTTCTGTATCCATTTACCTTCTTGAAGGGAAAAATCTTTCTAGGGAGAAAATGCTGTTCATTATTGTGGTTGTACCGTATACGTGGTTAATCTCAATTCATTATGGTGTTTGTACAGGCTGCAAAGGGGGTGTGGGTCAGGGAAAAGTTTTAAGCAACGGCCCTGGTAGTGGTGGCGGGCATGGTGGTAAAGGTGGAGTTGGTTTTTATAATGGCAGCTGCATTGAGGGTGGTATATCGTATGGAGATGCAGACTTGCCTTGTGAACTTGGTAGCGGAAGTGGGAATGACAGCTTGGCTGGTGCATCCACTGGTGGTGGTATTTTAGGTAAACTTAAGTCAGTTGTCAAATGTTGATTTACCTCACTTTTTTAGTTTTAAAAGTGCTGACACATGAAGATAGTGTATATCCCCCCAAAAAAATTTGTACTCCGAAAAAATACTTCACATATTTGTTCCTGTAGCTATTCTGTCAGAAATCTTTTTTTTTTTTTTTTTTTTGTATTCAAGTCACAACAGTATACTTACTTTTTAATGAGTTCAAGTTGGGTTCTTGTGGTACTAGTAGGAAATTTCTAAAATTTGGTTCTCTTAGATAAAGTTGCGGAAAAGGTTGCTGGAAGTGCATGAAGAAACATCTAATTAATGTGGCATTTTTCCAGTATTTTGTGAAGTAGGTTAATATAACGTTTTGAAAAGTGATGTATTATACAATAAATAGCTCTTTGTCGTTTGTGAATATGAATGGCATTTTCAAAGGGAACTCATTGTTCACAGAAGTTTGTAAACTATTGCATGTGTCGTACCTAAAGCATGTTTGGAGGGCAAAAATATATGCTGATAGTTATGTCTGTGTTGTGGTTAGTGCTTGGAAACCCTTCCACACACTAAAAATGATATGATTCTGGGATAATCGGATGAACAAGTAGGGCGGTGTAGATCAATGGACGCTTCATTTCTTGTCAATTTTTCCTTCTTGCTGGTCATACTGTTCAAATTTTAGTCAATTGAAGCTCAATGGACATCTGATTGATATGCTTTAATTTCCTAGCAGATTATAATTATAATTTGCAGCTATTCATTGAGTACAATGGCGAAACAACAGTCAATTAGCTGACCCAAAATATATTGGGTCAAGGGTTTGTTGAGTTGAGTTGCACTATTCATTGATGGGGTAATTCTTAATCTCATGTTGGTGAGCATGGTTGACATAAAAGGGCACACAATTCAATGATCGATTTGGAAAATGTGGATACCATAAAAAGTTCTTTTTTTTTATTTTTGAGGCGCACAAGGATAAGTTTTTTGGATGCCTATGCGCAAGAATAAGTCTTTGAGTTTATGCTCTTGTTCAAATGGACATGCTTAGTTGGTGATGAAAATATTATCTTGTCACATCCATTGAGGTTGTAATTGTTTTCAAACCCATGTTATACTTGGATACTTGTGTGTTCTGTTTTCAAACTTTGTTGGTGTGCTTATTTTGATTTTGCAGTAATGGGTTCGTGGGAGCATCCCCTGTCAGGATTACTTGTTTGCGGTTCAGTTAGAGCTGATGGAAACAATGTTGGGGAAAATTTGAGGAATGATTACATAATTATAGATGATCATAATAGAGGCCCTGGGGGTGGATCTGGTGGGACTATTCTTTTGTTTTTAAGTGCTCTAGTTCTTGGTGAGTCTGGCACTCTTTCTAGTGTTGGTGGTCATGGATGTCCCATTGGTTGTGGCGGAGGTGGTGGTGGAAGGATTCACTTTCATTGGTCAGACATTCCTACTGGAGAGGCATACCATCCAATAGCTAGTGTGCAGGGAAGCATAAATACTGGGTTCGTACATATCTAACCATTATATTATGCTTTATGTTTTAAAGCTGGTCTATAGTTGTGTGACCTAACACACTAAGATGCACATAATATTTTTTTCTTTCTCTTATTCTCTTCTCCAATTTTCACCTAAAAAATCTGACTCTTAACTTTTTTCTAGATTTTTCTAGAAGTATGTGTCGTCTCTTTCTGCTCATTGGTTAGTTTGTTGGTTTCTTCATATGTCATGGATGTTGTATTAAGATTAGCTTTTTCAATTTATTATAGTTCATGGTTGGGTTAAGTCATCTCCGGATATTTTTGCCAATTAAGACCTTAACAGTTAATATCAGTGGTTAGATTAGGAAATGAAATTGTTAAAAAGCAATTCAGAGGAGAAGTGATGAAGGTGTGGGAGCATTTTTTGAACCCAAAAATGAGTTATTTAATCCGAGAATTCACATTGTTTGTTTGGTACATTGAACAGTACTGTTATGAGAGTATTGTGTGTTGAAAAACTGGGCAAAATTTATTAGCTCTATTTTATTGTGTAAGATCAGTGTGGACCTGGACAGAATTAATACATAGCTAAACAGAGGTAACGTTTATAAAATTTTTGTAACGAAATTAACTAAATGTAAAACTTATTTTATTTCACAAACTTGTTATAGGATGTGTCTGTAAAGTGAAAGTGAAATTCATCCTTTCTTTTCTCCATTACATTCGCTCAAATCTCTTCCGTTTCATCAGTTTTGTCCGAATCCTCATTTTCTTCCAAAAAAAGAAGGGGGACGTGATAAAGATATGAATATATGACCATCCTCTTACCTTGCTGCTCTTTCTCCGTACCATTGAACCTAAACCAACCTATTAATTGGTTTGGGTAAATGAAGGAACTAGACCAGGAGAATACGTGTTGGTTCTCATCCTTTAGAGACTACGAGTGTTTAGAAGTATCCGTCTACAAAAGGATTATCATAAGATGATCATCTCATGGCTGTTGAGAACAAATCAAATTAGATCGTTATATTTCTCAATATTTTTTGACTTGCTCCTATGGAACTAAGGGCGAAAAGATTGAAAAAATTAGTCATTCACAACCATTGATAGACGATTTGTCTTTTGTTGTAAAAAAGGGGGACGTGATAAAAATATGAATATATGACCCTAACAATTCTGCTGGATAGAAATGCTGAACTTTCTTTGGCCTGATAGAAAAGTTTAGTTGGACTCACCTAAGCAAGTGGATTTCTATGTTACCCATAATATGTGAAATGTTGACGTAATTTCATAGTCTCATTTATTCTGGACGCTACATGAAGAATATAAACCAAACAAATGAACAAGAAAATAAGCAAGGAAATTAAAGCTTCTGTAAATGCAGATACGATACATTCCTCGAAACTGGACACATAGATATTAACAGGTAACAGTTGTCTGGACGCATCAATGTTGGCGTAAGTATGCTTTTGTGTCAAGTGAGGGAAAAAAGATATTAGAGTATGAAATTTGTTTTGTTAGTGTAAAAAAGGGTATTTCTTTGCTCCATGGTTATAAAATTGTGTCATTAATTCATTATAATTCTTCGTTCTTGTCTTGGGATCTTGGATTTCGTAGAAGTCTTAATGATAGGGAATGTTCAAAGGTGGTAGAAATTATGTCTTTGCTTAATAGTGTTTCTTTGACTCAAGGTTCTTTGGACCAAAGAGTTTGGACTATTGATTCTTGCGGTATTTTCGCTTGTAAATCCTTTTTTGACTCTTTAATTGATGATCCATCAATTCCGTTGTTTTCTCCTTCGAGGGTGATTTGAAAATCTAGAATGTCTCTTAAGGTGCAAATTTGTGTATAGATAATTGCTCATCATGATAAGTTTAATACTTATGATGTGCTTCAAAGAAGAAGACCTAAGATTTGTCTTTCACCGTAGTGGTGGGTGATGTATTGATTATCTCCTGTTGCTTTCTCTCTTTCGAATAAGTTGTTTAAACTTGTTGGTCATTGTTGGGAGTGCAAACATGTTTTCAATGATATGTATGGATGTTTGGAGCGGGGGTGGGAATAGGAAGTGGAAAACCCTTTGGCGTTGTGCTTGTAATGCTATTGTTTTGGTGATTTGGTTAGAAAGGAATGCAAGGATTTTTTTTGACAAATGTTAGGAGGTTGAAGAATTGTGGGAACGACTTTACTTTTTGGCTTCATTTTAGACCTCCATGGCTAAAGAGGTTAAAGATATCCTTCTTTCTTGCATCATTTCAAATTGGACTGCAACATGTGGAATGTAGTGCATAGCCTATACATGGGTTTTTTGAGTTTTTGTTTTCTTGTTTCTTTTATGTTTTCATATCTTAGTTTTGAATGCTTTGTCCAACTATTATATATCCTTTGTAATTTTTGACTTTTTTAATGAATCAATGTTTCTTCTAAAAAAAAAATTTGTTTTGTAAGTAAAGTTTTATGGAATGCACAATTTATAATTTTCTATATGTAGTTGTTTATTTCATTGTTTCCTGAAATTATGGGGAAAGAGAAACAATGTGATTGGACTTACATGCGTACCACATCGTCCACATTTTTAGTTTGTTTGGCTTATGATTCGTGTTTTTTTTCCCGTTCCTGTCAGACCCAACTCAAGCCTTGGATCGGATTGTTACAAAAAGGGAAAATAAAGCTCAAAAACTTGGTTTTTGCACACATGTATCTTTTTAACTTGAGTAATTTCAACTCCAAACTAATCAAAGATATCGAGAATGAGGACATGTTGATAAGAAGAATTTTGATGAATCTATTTTAGAACATCAAAGAATGACGGTAAATAGAGATAAAAATCATTTGAATTTATTAGTGGTCTTAGTTGCAATTCCAATACAAACATGTTATCAATTGGATGACTATTTCTATTAAATGCAACATGCAATGGCAGGTAATTCAAATTGTTAATAAATAGGTCTGTAAATGGTTTATGATCAATTCCAATACAAGCATGTTTATGATCACAAGACGTAACAAATAAAGAACAATATCCTAACTGGAAATCCTTCAGTCACTTTTCCAAGTAATGCAGATTTAATTATATCATGAGACCAGTATATCCAGTGCTTTCCAAAAGACCATTTCTGCCCTTTCTCAGTGAGCTCTTTCAGAAGAATCAACACCTAAATCTTACTTTTCACAATGCATAATGTATTTTTGTTTACCAGTACTCCAGTTCTAGCTTTTGTGTTGGCTATAATTTTTTTTTAACAATTGGTGGTTTTCTGCTGTTACCATAGGGGTGGACAGGCTGGAACTTATGGTGGTGCTGGGGAAAGAGGTACGGTGACTGGAAAAGCTTGTCCAAAAGGGCTTTATGGAACATTCTGTGAGGTACATTTACAATTTTGCCTGATGATTTGTTTTGAGTTACTAAAAAAAAATGTGAGCAGCGTTGCTGAGATAAAATACCTATGCAACTTATTGTTCCAGGATTTCCATGGTACAGATATTAAGTTTACACTGAATTTACTTGACTAAATTGTTTATTTTGGTTTTTGATGCAACCAAGGCCATTGATATTCATATGACATCTAGGCTGATTTTTGTGATGTAAGATTTATATGGATTTATGGAACCTTGATTCTTTTCAATAACTAATTGTGTTTAGATATCACTTATTGATTTCCTATTTTAACTTTATACTCTTTACGGAACTAAAAATTGGTCAGTTGTGGACTGTTGAAGCACTGGTGTTACATAATCTGCTTCTGGCACAATCAGCTGTGGGTGAAACATGTTTTGTATGGTTTGCATTTGAACAGGAATGTCCAGCCGGCACGTATAAAAATGTAACAGGATCTGATAGAGCGCTTTGTTTTCCATGCCCAGCTGATGAGCTTCCCAATCGTGCTGTTTACACTACCATCCGAGGTATTCGCACTTTAATGAGGCGCATGATGTTTTATATGTTATACGAGCTACAAAATTTCTGTGTTGTGCAACTTTGTCCTCAGAGTTGTTGCAGTCACTGTGGATCTCCACCTTGCTTGTCTTCCATGGAGCAATCTTTTATATTTAGTAGTCCCATGTGTTATTCATCACCCAATCAACCTCCATAGCATTCTGGTTTATTGTAATGCTATATAAAGAGATGTCTATTTGAAAGATGTTTGTCTATTATACCAAACTAATCTTGGAATCATCACCTTGTCCTTATAACAGGTGGCATTGCTGAAACACCTTGTCCCTACAAATGCAATTCGGAAAGATATCACATGCCCCATTGTTATACGGCTCTCGAGGAGTTGATGTACACATTTGGTGGGCCTTGGTTGTTTGGTCTTCTTCTTTTGGGTCTCCTCATCTTGCTAGCAGTGGTGCTTAGTGTTGCACGAATGAAATTTGTTGGTGTAGATGAATTACCGGGCCCCACTCCTACACAGCACAGCTCTCAAATTGATCACTCATTTCCTTTCCTGGAGTCACTGAATGAGGTGTCTCTTTGAATAACCCTATTTCTTCACTCTATTAAGTGTCAGATCATCAGGGCAAAATCTTTTTTGTTGTTCTTTTTCTTTTTGCAATTGAAAAATATTGAATGATGAACTTTCTATCCGAATTTCAGGTTTTAGAGACAAACAGAGTTGAGGAGTCACAGAGTCATGTACATAGAATGTATTTTTTGGGTTCGAATACATTCAGGGAACCTTGGCATCTTCTTCATACACCTCCAGAACAAGTGAAAGAAATTGTGTAAGTATTCCCCTTTTGTTTTCTTCTTAATGTTTGTTGGTTGATTGTTTCTTTGGCACTTATTTCATCTACAATTTTTTTTCCTTTGTTTTGGTGTTGTTTGGTGTTTTAGGGGGGGGGGGGGGGGGGGGGGGGGGGGGAGGTGAGAGTCCTTTGATTTTTGTCCTTGTTAAGCATGCTTCATAAATTGCAGTTAGAATTCTTCGAATAATTATAAATTAAACTGGCAGATCTGAAGGTCCATACATCAGATTTGTGGACGAGATTAATGCTATAGCCGCTTACCAGTGGTGGGAGGGATCAATGTTCAGTATTCTATGCATTATTGCGTATCCTCTTGCATGGTCATGGCAACAATGGCGCCAGAGAACGAAGTTACAACGACTTCGTGAATTCGTGAGGTCCGAGTATGATCATTCTTGCTTACGGTCTTGTCGCTCACGTGCTCTCTATGAAGGGCTGAAGGTTAGTTTCTGATATAAGTATGGGAAATTATGGGGTTCCATAATCAAATATATTTTGCATGCCTTGCAAGTAGTTCAATGTCTGTAACTCAATAATTGTATGTTCGTTTTGGTGGTGATTTATTCCATCTCGATATGAAAAATCGGTGATTTAGCAATTCAGGTTCATGGGCCGATAGCTGTTACGCAACTCCCTTCACTTAGTAGGGCTTGAAAGGCCAGCCAATTTTCCTTCCCTGTCCTGGGCCATGTATTCCCTGTGTAGCATTATTTTTACTCTTTATTTTATGGAGCTTTAGGAGATTATTAGCTGCTGCATAATCTATTGTTATGTTATGCATTAATACTAGAATAAGGGTAGTTTAGTATTTTGCATTGTATGACTATATATATGTTGGTATAGTTGTTTAACCTAATACGATACACTTTTTTCTTAATCTCTTTCTCTTCTTCTATCTTATTTTCCAAAACGCTAATAATTCAACTTGGTATCAGAGTTACGATCTAAATTTGAAGCTTCAAAATTATCGGATCCGGAAAAAAAAGGTGTTACGCCTTTTTTGTCTATTAATGACATCAACCTGAACTGTGCCGGAATTTTGTAAAAAAAATTCTGGGATGGTCGACTTTTTATACTGAGATTTGTGGTGATTTTCATGAAATTTTTTGAGATCATCTAAAGGGGGTTTCGATTTTTTTGAAGATTTTTCTGTTTTTTGACTTTAAACCTCAAATCTATGAATTCTCACTTCGCGACTATTTTTTTCTAGCTCGATCTCACATGGTTGGGTGCGATTTGGTCAGATCTACAACACCAAGGCAGGTTGGTTGAGGTTTAATGGGTTTCAAGATGTTTTTTGGGAGATTTCGACCATTGACTATCTTGTAAGCTCTTTGTTCTGCTTTTCGCCCGAGAAGTTTGTTTCCAAACCAAAATGTCTTAGTGAGGCTCGACTATGGCAGATCTATGATACCCAAGGGTCTAGGGGTGCAACTCGGGCGGGTTGGGCGGGTTGAGAGGTCAACCCTAGCCCAACCCTAATCTTCAACCCTAACCCTACCTTAACCCGAAGTACTCAACCCGAGTATTGCCCGAGTTTAATTCGGGCGGGCTCTGGTTGAATTCGGACTGAATTCGGGTTAAAAATCGGGTTGGACTTGGGTTACTTAATTTGGGTTGATTTTTTTAAGTGTAGATTTGATTTTTTCAAGTATAGATCTAATTTTTTCAAGTGATCTGAGATGAAGGGCGAGACGCAGATGAAGAGAGAAGGATTGAGAGAAGGAGGAGTGACAAGTGAGAGAGGGAGGCTGAGAGTCTGAGACGACTCAGACGAGTGACGATTGAGAGAGGGAGGCTGAAAGAGGGAGGAGTGACGAGTGAGAGAGGGATCTGAGAGTGATGGAGGCGCAGGAGTGAAGATTTGAATTGAAGTAAAAGTCTAGAGTCTAAAGAGTGAAGATAAATATTAACCATAGTTAAATATATTTATATATTTATGTATATTCGGGTTCAACCCGATTTAATAATCGGGTCCAACCCGATTTTAATATTCGGATTGAACCCGAGGCCTCAACCCGAGGTTTGCCCAAATTCAATTCGGATTGGAGTTTTTTTGTCGAGGTTCAACCCAAGTATTAAAAATTCTAACCCAAGCCCTGTTTTTTTCGGATTGCATTCGGGTTGGCCCACCCAAATTGCACCTACAAGGGTCTTTGTTTCCATCCACTCTTTAGTTTGCTTCGATAGCCTCTATTACAGCTTCTTGGGACTGTTGAGGCATTTTTTGGTTTCGGACAATTTTTTTGATTGTTTTTTCTCATGATTGCTTGCTCTTTGTTTTGAACTCATTGCGTGAACATGTCAGAAAGGAGTGTGACCTCTACTACTGTTGTAGGAAGTATGGAGGAAATGGGGTATGCTGTTTGGGTGCTCAGGCAAATAACCCTTCTCTCCAAATTAGCCCGGAGAAATTGGATGGGAGCAACTACTTGGCATGGTTGAGAGCGTGTTTATTATTCGTCCAAGCGATATCTTTAGACGGTTGCTTGATTGGAGAGACTAAGAAGTCAAGTGAGTCTGGTACCTTCTTAAAGCAATGGACATATGAGAATGCTTTGATTATGTCTTGTTTTCTTAACTCCATGCAGCTATCTATAAGCCGTGGTTTTCGGCTACTTGATACGGCACATAAGATTTGGATTGTTGCGTCTCATACGTATTCTCAATGGGGCAATTATGCTAAGGTATATGATCTGTGAAAGAAAAACCGGGAGACTAATTAGAAAGATAAGACACTTGCAATATATTATGTGGAGTTGACCACTTTATGGTAGGAGCTTGACTATTATTAGAGTTTTCAGGTAGATTGTACCAATGATGTGGTCAAATTTCAGTAGATGGTGGAGAAAGATCAAGTATATGATTTTCTTGTTGACCTCAATATGGAGTATGATTAAATTCGGGTTCAAATTTTGGGTCGTACTCCATTTTTTTAGAGGTTTATGTCCATGTTCAGCAGGAGGAGAGTCGAAGATTGCTATGGTTTATGGTCCTCATCTGGCTATTATCCCCCTGCATGACTTGGGTTCAATCTTGCCCAAGTCTATTGAGATGAATGACACTGTTCTTAAGGATACCTTAAAATGTAAGAAGGCTAGGCATACTAAAGAGTTCTAGTGGAAGTTGACTGGACGTCCTACGCGTGGCCGAGGTGGTGGTCGAGGAGGGGTAATGTGCGATCCCATACACACATGATTGACTTTTCAGATACTTTATCTCAGTCTGCTCCCTTTAATTTCTCTCATGATGAGATTCAGACTTTTAGGTGTCTGATGGTTCAACTTGATGTTTTCTCGACTGGAACTTCTACGCCTGCCTCTTCTTCCAACTTTGTCCATACACGTATATTTGCTAGTGCATTTACTACATCATCCTTATATTCTCCTTTGATAATAGAGTATGGAGCTACATATCACATGATAGATTCTTCTAGCTTTTTCTCTTCATATTCTACATATTCTGGTAGGGATAAAGTAAAGTTGGCCGATAGATCCTTATCCTCTATTTCTGGGAAATGTTCAATTAATTGCTCACCTTCTTTATCTCTCTCTTTTGTTTTTCATGTTCTCAATTTCTCTACTAATTTATTATTTGTTAGTAGTATTACAAAATTCTTGAATTGTTCAATGGCTTTCTTCACTGCTCATTGTACCTTTTAGGAACTGGAGTCGAGCAAAACGATTGGTAGTGGTAGAGTACATGGTGGATGTTGAAGTTTCTTCTGGTATCGTTGGTTTGTTACTTTTATTGATTGTTATTCTCGTCTTACATGGGTTTATCTATTACGCAGTAAAAGTGAAGTTTTCTCATGCTTTAAATCTTTTTATAAAATGTTGCATACCCAATTTGATGCTGAAGTCAAAAAATTTCGTAGTAATAATGGAACTGATTATATTGATGGAGACTTTCGTTCTTACCTCAATGAGAATGGAATTCTATATCAGACATATTGTGTGAGTACCCTTGAACAAAATGGTGTTACTGATAAGAGAAATCGTCATCTTCTTGAGGTTGCTCGTTCATTGTTGTTCACTATGAATGTTCCTCAATCTTTTTGGGGGGATGCGGTTCTTCCTGCTGCTTATGTTATTAACCGTCTACCCTCGAGTGTCCTTCAGTTTAAGTCACCAATTGAGTGTCTTTCTGAGTCTTCTTCCATCCCTTTTTCAATTGTCTGTTCAGTGGAATGTTAGTATGGGGACTAACAACTTATAGAGAAAAAAGGTGATATCGGTGATTCACATGGTGATCATCCTCACTAGGAATAATCTGAAGACTTATGCTCGGCATCAGAAGGTACATATTACCCATGTGCCACCAAACCAGTTAACTTCCACTACTTCAGTTCCATTTTCTACGGATTTATCAGGTAATGAATCTTCAGGTGTTACTCCTGTTTTGGATAATCCAGTTGTTGATGACCATTGCAGTTAAAAAGGGTGTTCGTACTTGTACTATGCATCCTATCTTTAACTGTTTATTATGATTCTTTATTTCCATCCTATTGGGCATTTGTTTCTCTCTTGTCTTCTGTATCTATACCTCAGGGTTGGAAAAAGGCTCTCATTGATCTTAAGTGGTGAGAAACTAGGGTAGAGGAAGTGCAAGCCTTGAAAAAGAATGACTTATGGGAGCTTATTTATATTCCTCTAGGAGCACGGACCGTAGGATGTAAATGGGTGTTTCCTGTCAAACAACATGTTGATGGGACTGTCAAGAGGTATAAAGTTAGGCTGGTTGTTAAGGGATTTACGTAAACATATGATATTTATTATCAAGAGACTTTTGCTCCCGTAGCAAAGATGATCTCCATACGTGTACTTATCTCCAGTGCAGCTAATTTAGGGTGGGCTTTGCAACAATTGGATGTGAAGAATAACTGTGAAGAATGTTATTCTTCACGGACATGGAGATTTCTTCTGGTTTTTTCATCTCAAATAATTGAGGGGAAGGTGTGTAAATTGAATAAGTCTCTTTATGGATCGCAGCAATCCCTCAAACTTAGTTTTGATAGGTTTCTTAAAGCTATGTTGAAGTTTGGATATAAACAGAGTAAGACTGATCATACCATGTTCATCAGACTGGTTGACGACAAGATCACCGTCTGAATTGTATTTTTGAATGACATAGTGATAACTAGAAATGATGAGAATGAAGTCATCAAATTGAAGGCTCAATTGTTTAAGAAATTTGAAATCGAAGACTTTGGTCCATTTTTATCTGATAGAGAAAGTATATTCTTGACCTTCTAGCAGAAACAATTATTTTTGGATGTAGACCTACGGACTCCCTTATTGAAGTCAACCATTGACTAAGTAGTGGTATTGGTGAAGTGGTAGAAAAAGAGAGATACTAGAGACTAGTGGAAAAATTAATCTATTTGTCACATACCCGAGACTAGAGACTAGTGGAAAAATTAATCTATTTGTCACATACCCGACCATATATTGTTTATGCAGTGAGTGTTGTTAGTCAATTCATACATGATCCTCGAGCTTCTCATCTTGAAGTTGTTTATCGCATTTTGAGGTATAAGTTAGCTCCAGGAAAAGAGGTCTTGTTCTCTAATAATGGTCATTTGAAACTTAAAGCATTTAGTGATGCAAACTGTGCAAGTTCAGTGGATGTTAGAAGATAACTTCATGCTATTGTACCTTGATTGGAGGTAATTTGGTTATATGGCGAAGTAAGAAGTAAGCAGTGGTTGTCAGGTCTAGTGCGAAGGTTGAATACAGAGCTATGGCCCATGAGGTTTGTGAGCTTTTGTGGCTCTTAACATTACTGAGACAGTTGAGGTTTTCTAACGATGGATCTATGAAGTTATACTGTGACAACAAGGCTGCTATCAATAGTGCCCACAATCTAGTTCAACATAATAGAACAAAACATGTTGAAATTGACCGATACTTTATTAAAGAGAAATTAAACAAGGATTTGATTTGCATGTCTTTTGTGAAATCAGAGAATCAATTGGTTGATATCTTCACAAAGGGGCTTAGTAGTAAGGTTTTTCACCCCATTGTTTGTAAGTTGGGCATGAGAGATATTTTTGCACCAATTTCCAGGGAAGTGTTATATTATGCATTAATACTAGAATAAGTATAATTTAATATTTTGCACTGTATGACTATATATATTTTGGTGTAGTTGTTTACCTAATACGATACACACTTTTCTTAAACTCTTGGCATGCAGTGAAGCACACATCCCCTGAGAGAACTAACTATAAATTAATAGAAGAGAAAGATATGAAAAGTAAAAGGAGAAAGAAAGCAACACACACAGACTTGAGCATTTTTGGTCGTATGAGGACTGTCACTTCGTTGTTGTCTTGGTGCTTTGGTCAGGGGCGGAGCTAGGATTGTATCTCGAAGGAGGGATCAAAATATGAATAAGAAAATTCACCGATGTAGACAAATTGACATAGTTCAAACATAAAAAATATATTAATATCTCAGGCAAAATTACTAAACTAAACATAAAATCATTACCATTTGCCCTTAACAATAGATGAACCAAAAAACACAATTTTTTTTTTAATACATTTCAACTCAATCACCATATATTATAGTGGGGTATGACATTCTTTTAAATTTTAAAAATGGTTTATACTTGATTAATTATATGCTAAGTTTCTTAGCAATATTCCTTCAATGAACACAGTTAAAGAGTTCGTCACAATACTATTTATTTTGTTGAGAAATTAAGGCCATGTTTGGTTTGCGTCTGCAAAACAGTTTTTTGTTCTCAAAATTTTAAAAACACCCAAATCCTGTTTGTTTAGCATTTTTGTTCTCAAAATTTTCGGAAAAAATGAGATTTGAGTCAAAGAAATAGAAAACAAGTTTAACTTGTTTTCGGAGTTTTCTTTGAAAATTTTGAAAACAAGGAGAACAATTTTGGACTTTAATGAGGTCTGCCCTTCGAATCTCCTTAGCAGCAAATTTTTTCATTCATTTTTTTTTTTACTTCTTCCTCTCTCTCCTAATATATATATATATATATATAATATTCTATTATATTATATAATATTATTATATAATATATTAGTATTATATTATATAATATTATTAAAATTCGTATATATATATATATATATATATATATATATATATATATATATATATATAAATTGGTATATATATGTATATATTTATCTACGAATTTATATATACGAATTAATAAATAAATATATATATATATATATATATATATATGTGTGTGTGTGTATGTATAAATATATATATAAATTGGTATATATATGTATATATATATCTACGAATTTATATATAAGAATTTATAAATATATATTATATATGTATCTATATATTATATATATGTATAAATATATATATTATATTATACATATATATAATATATATATACATAATGTATATATATATTATATATATGTATAAATAGGTATATATGTACATATATATACATATATATATGTACACCCAAATACATACATATATGTACATATATATACATATATATACCAATTTATATGTATAAATATATATATTATATTATATATATATTATATATGTATTAATATATTATATATATGTATAAATAGGTATATATCTACATATATATGTACATATATATACATATATATACCAATTTATATGTATAAATATATATATATTATATTATACATATATATATATATTATATGTATATATATATGTATAAATGTATAAATATATATATATGTATAAATATATATATATGTATAAATATATATATATATATATATATATATATATATATATATATATATATATATGTGTGTGTGTGTGTGTGTGTGTGTAATTATATAATATAATATAATATATATATGTGTAAATATATTATATAATATAATAGAATATAATATATATAAATATTATATATTATATAATATATAATAGAATATTATAATATAATATATTATATTATATTATAAGATATATTATATTTTAAAGTTTGGTTTATTGAATTTTTTTTTTTATGAAATTATCAATCTAAAAATAACTTTCTTATATTTTTTTATTAATGTTTGAATTACTGTTCAAACATATATTTAGGCTGTCCAAACAGGTTTTACTATTTTCTGTTCTGTAAAACTGTTTTTGAAATCATCTAACCAAACAAGTTTTTTATCTCAAAAAATATCAAAACCATTTTCTCAAAACTCTTCTCAAAAACTGTTTTCGGATACCTGTTTTTGAAACGCAAACCAAACAGGCCCTAATTTTTCGGAAGATCAAAAATACTTTTGTGTTAGGACACTTTACCATTTGCATCTAATGGTGTATTCCTAGGGTATGAGCCTCTAACTTGCCAAAAAAAAAAGAGTTAAGGTTAACTATACAAATGTATTTAAAAAGTAAGGCCCATGTATGAAATAGAATAGAAGTATTATCATTGGTTATTTATAAAAGTAGCATTTCACATCTATCCTATGCAATCCATAAGTAAAGATTTGTTTTGCTGGGTTTGGGGCAACAAACTGCTAACTTTCTGCAATCCAAAAAAGAAAAAAGAAAAAAAATAATATATAACTTACTGAAAAGATAAAGAAATAGGGTTATTTTGCCAATTATCAAAAAATTAAGGGGCCAATGTATTAGTTTTAACAGATATATGGTCTTTGTAACACATTATATTTACATGTTATTCAAAAGTCAGTGGGGGCACTGGCCCCCACACGGGTTAACGTGGATCTGTTACTGGCTTTGGTGTTTAGTCCGTTGCAAAGCAATATATAGTGTAGACCAACCCTTTGCTTTTGTGTTGCATCTGATTCCCTATTTTAGACTTCTCCGCCTGCTTGAAAATTTCAATATTGCTGGCACATTTTTTGTTGCTGCACGAGTGTTTTTGGTTTGACTATGCCATCTGTAATAGTAAAGCACAGTCCAGTGTTTCCATGTTTTTACTACGCGTTTGTTATTGTTTGCATATATGCAAAGCATAATGTTTGCCCAAGGAAATCTGGAAACTTCTCAAGCTGGTATTTATTGATCTGTATTACCATAGGTGGCTGCAACATCTGACCTATTGCTAGCATATGTGGACTTTTTTCTTGGTGGCGATGAAAAGAGATATGATCTTCCTCCTCATCTTCATGAAAGATTTCCATTGTCTTTAGTGTTTGGAGGTGATGGAAGTTACATGGCTCCTTTCTCACTTAACAATGACAATATTTTAGCTAGTCTTATGAGTCAGGTTTGTAACTCAGAGGCCGAGGAACTTATCATTTAGTTTATCAGAATGTCAATACACCCATTCTTTTACATGAGCTGCTACACAATGTAATCGATTGGTGCACCTCATTTCAGTTTATCCCACCTACAACGTGGTATAGGTTTGTAGCTGGTTTGAATGCACAGTTGCGCTTGGTACGTCGGGGTTGCCTCAGAGTAATGTTTCGGCCCGTCCTTAGGTGGCTGGAAACTTTTGCAAATCCTGCTTTGAGGATCTATGGTGTACATGTTGATATAGCGTGGTTTCAAGCTACAAGTGGTGGTTATTGCCAGTATGGACTTTTGGTATATACTGTTGAAGAAGAAACTGGGTGTATATCTTTTGGAAGTATTGTTGGAGCAGCTCAAGGACAGCAACATTCACGGTAATAATATGTCTACGGGCATTCTTACAGGCATAGTACTTGCATTAATTTATATGCGAAAATGCATACTGAAGCGTCGGCAATAAAAAGAAAAAGGAAATATGTTCTTGATCCGTGCTTCATTGTTCTTGTAATGTGGATCTGTAGAGGACATGTTATTGGTGTAACCTGGCCCAACCCATTTTTGTTGAGATAGGAGGTGGAACATGTTAAGGCGGGATTCACATTGCCACCCCATCTTAGGCTTCAAATAAGTGGGTTAGGGAGAAGAAACAAGGATTGTCACCTGACTATTTACTTCAGCTAGTAGGGGTATCATGTGTCATGTGGCAGGTGGTCATTTAAAATTATCTTTTTGCATCTTGATGGTAACCTTGCCTCAATGTCGGGTTTCTTCATAAACCTGCTTTATCGGGCCCCAAAATGGTTTCTCTCAGGTCGGGAAAAAAAAAGATTTTTTTACAATTAGGCACATGTGAGAGTCTCGCTCCAAAGGCACTTGTTGGCAGTTGCCAACAAGAGAAGTGATGGTTTACCATCCTATTATGTAGCATGAACCTACAAGGGAACTACTGTTATATCTAGCATGTGGTGTATGGTGATACAATAGAGGGAATCACTGATTGACAAGTGAAATCAGATGGCATGCATAATGAGATAACACCAACTTATAGCTTGTGTGGTATGCAGGCAGGATTAGAGTAGATGCTAGATAATTGTTAAAAAGAGATAACAAATATAAGTAAAATGCAATCCCAATTTGGTCTGGTGTGATCTTTACAACATTCACGCAACCAGGCTCTGTGCATATGCACCCATTTGCAGATAGAATACATCACTTTATTCTTTTGTTTTGTTTTTGGGCTCTCTCTCTCTCTCTCTCTCTCTCTATATATATATATATATATATATATCTGTGTGTGTGTGTGTGTTGTGTATATGGATGTATGCGCACTCGTGGGAAGTGCGTGTGTGGGTGCATACAAGCGCTTTTACGTACATTTACTTATTTTCCTGTCCTCGCTCTTAACCAATTTCTTTTTCTCTTTTACTTTTTTTTGTCATGCAGTGCTAGCAGTAATTCGATGCAAAATTATTCAGGTCCCCGGAGGGTAGAGACTGTCTTAAATAACACTCATAGAAACACCGAAATTAGTACAAGGCGGACAGTTTCTGGTGTGATTTTAGATATTAACAGCTTAAAAATGCTTGAAGAGAAGAGAGGGATGTTTTTCCTCCTCTCTTTTCTAATTCATAACGCTAAACCAATTGGCCACCAGGTTACCACTCTCTCTCTCTCTTGTGTGTGTGTGTGTGTGTTTTTTTTTTTTTTTTTTTTTGGGGGGGGGGGGGGGGGGGGAGGGGGGTGCTGAAGGCATATAAAGGCACATATTTTCAGTTGAAGCTATTAAAGGTTTTCTGAGATGCTACTCCCAATTCCTGAACATATCTTCATCTTTTGCTGCAGGATCTTGTTGGTTTGGTCATCTCAATGCTACTTTTAGGAGATTTTAGCTTAGTTTTGCTTATTTTGCTCCAGTTGTATTCAATTTCATTAGCAGATGCCTTTCTGGTTTTGTTTATTTTACCACTTGGTATTTTGCTTCCATTCCCTGCTGGAATTAGTGCTCTATTCAGTCATGGACCTAGGCGTTCTGCTGGGCTTGCACGTGTTTATGCTTTGTGGAATATAACGTCTGTGGCTAATGTTGTAAGTTGCTACAACCCTGATGTTTTCATCTACATTACTCTCTTCCTTTCCATGATGACGTTATCCTACCATTTTCTGGTAGGGCAACATTGACGAAGAATTTACATTTCAAATTTTTGCAGCTCAAGTTTTGACTTCTGGAATAATTATTTTCTCTTATTTTTCCTAGTCATATATTTGGGTCATTGCTTATTTCAGTGGGAAGTGTAAAATGCTCGGGCTAACAGCCTTCAGGTTGTGGTTTGAATTTGTGGGTAGCCACTTTGTCTAGATATTGGCAAAGTTTAGGACCGTGCTCAGTCCACCCCTCCCAGCAACCCTCAGGGATGGGGAACAAGCTGGATATTGACCTCTTTTTTTATTTCATATTTTCATCTACAATCAAATTCGTAACCAGTTGAAATCTGAAGACTTTTTTGTGGATTAGCAGAATGATGGAAATAGTACATTGCTTTTTTATTGTACTCTTTTATTTTATTTATCTTTACATATATTGAGTTGTGTATAATACGGTAATCTCAATCAGGTTGTTGCATTCATTTGCGGGTACATCAACTACAGTAACCAGTCAAGTACAAAACCTACAACCTTTGAACCATGGAACATGTGAGAGCTCACATCAAAATTTGTCTATTCAGGGATTTTAAGAATTTTGTTGCCGCGAACTAATGGTCTTATCTTGTTATCCTGTGATTGCTGTGGCTCCAGGGATGAGAGTGAATGGTGGATTTTTCCTCTAGCGCTGGTTTTCTGTAAATGTATCCAGTCCTGGTTCATCAATTGGCATGTTGCAAATTTGGAGATTCAAGATCGGTCGTTGTATAGTGAAGACTTTGAACTATTCTGGCAATCATGATATTTGTCAAGCAGACATCTTCAAGGATCCAGAGTAACCCTTTTTCCCGTTTCGTTTTCATATGTTCCTCTTTTTGCTATCTTTTTTAATGAGTAGGTGAATGATCAACACACAAGTAGATAAAGTGAAGGGGAACAACAAAGAAATGATGGTGTGAGAGGCTTTCTTTTAAATCTGTGTCGTGTCAAGAGCCTCGTGAATTGGGCCGTCTGTTTTTTTTTTCAGTTATAGTTTATACCTCCCATGTTACAATGAAGCGGGATGTGCCCATGGTACAGAAATCCATCTAATTTTGTTGTATTCTTTGCCCCAATTTTCTCTTGCTTGGCATTTGGGAAAATAAAAATTCTCTGTAATAAACTTTTCATGTTACTTTACAACATATGGATGCTTTTGAGGTGATGTACAACTTATGGAGGTTGATCCATTTATATTTTTTGCCTTTTGCTTACAAATAATTCTAGGCCTCTTTAGGAGGCCTAGAATTGTAAACTTTCATATAAGCTATTCACCCAAGTCAACGGGTAGAAAATATTGTATTCCATTTTTCGAGCCAATACGTTGCAGAAGACTAATTTCTTGATCGACCCTACCCAATTGAGAGTAATGTTCTAGCCAAATTTCCTCCAAAAAAATTGGCTCATAATTTGGGTAAAGTTGCGAAATATTTCACATATTTATAATTTTTTAGTTATTAAATTTTGAATTATTTTAACAACTCAATTAAGTAATTTTTAGACTACTTTTACAATTAAGTTCTTAAAATATAATATAATAATCCTTGTTGGCAAGTGTTTTGTATCCTAAAAGATTGAAATCTCGTTTTAGTGCATAATTTCAATTAGCTCTTGAAAAATGTTTCAAAAATATTTTAAAAACAGAATGACAATAGAGAATAAATTAAACATTTATTTTAAAACATTCTAAAAAATTAATCAAAACATTGTTGGCAAGTGCTATACATCCAGACATCCTTGTTTGATTGTTGGTTTTAATAAGATCAGAGTCTGCACCCAAACAGCCAATGCCCACAAAACGTTCGAATCAGCCCTCTAACAAAGAATGTTCCTTTACATGATAATGCCAACCTAATCCAGCATGAAGCACTTCAATCTTCATAGTTCAATTTCGATCAATGTTTACCATGGGCACATCCTAGATACATATTGTGCATGAATCTGCATACTTACTCTGAAACATCACAAAAACACTAAATAGTTCGAACTCCACATGTGACATGTTAATGCCACAAAGCCTTCTCTTGCTTCAAGAGAGACTTTCTTCTCTGCATCAATTACAACCTTCCCAATAGATTTTCTTCTCTTTCCTTCCCAATGAATCCTGCCTCGTGCCACCGTTTTGTTTCATTCCTACATGGATAAGCAGAGTTAGCCAGGATGAGAGAAATGATGTTAAATCAGCAACCCATCACCAACTATTTTCAGATAAATCAAGAGTCATCATACAATAAACCCATCATTGATGGGGGGTGAAGAATATTTGGGTTCCAAGCAGTACAAAGGAAATTCAATTTTCTAAGCTGGAATTTAGGTATTACATATATGCCCTAATACACCTTCTGGAATATAACTTGAATGGAATAATTACAGAAGTGATGAGCATAGGGCTACCAGCTCTGTGAGCTTACATAATGTGTTGCTTTAAATTTATTGTAGAAGAAATATGCTTCAGACATATGTTCCTAGGAAAATCAGCTTCTCCAGATCACCAGTCTTATGAAAAATAAATCTGCTTAGAAATAGTAATAAACAAAGTAAGCTAATTTCTACACTACGAAAACACGTTGAAGTTGTGTCAAACAACAGTTCAGAACATAACAATCCCCTGGAAGTCACAAATTGCAAATAACATATATATACATAATGAAGTCATCACCAAAGTGATAATTTGCAACTAAACATATAAATGAGGTCATCCCTTAATTTCTAGAATATACCACATTGCAAAATGAATGCCAACTGCCAAGGAAACACATCCAAATAAAAAATGCTAAGAAAACAAAAAATGGAAGGGGCTATTACATAAGGAAACTTCGCAACACACTTAATGTGACGACCAGCATAAAAATTAATTACTAACACGCCAATTAGGTCGTCAATTTTGATTCTATATAATTAAGGGTTATTTTTAAAAATCTTAAATAAATAAATAGACTTCAAATATGAATTTTTTATGTGAAAACAAGTTGAATGACTATAATATAGATCATATTTCGTGTTAAAATAAAATGTCATATTGTTAGAATGATATAATATATGAGTAATACGTCCGTTACATATATAACATATGTAAATATATATATATGTGTGTGTGTGTATATTTTAGATGTACAAGTGTCAAAGAAAGAAAAAATAATAATAATAATAGACATGTGTTCTATTAAAAAAAAAATATGACAAACAAATGGACATCTGTCCATTTGATGTAAGTGTGGGAGATCACCCATGACGTTGGAAGCCAAGATTTTGGCTATAAATAGCCTGGCCACTGGCCAATTGAACAACAAGGCAAAGGAGAAAAAAAAGAGAGAGAAAAGAAAAAAAAAGGATCAAAATTTTGTTGACCTAAGAGTTCGTATCTACGATCAAAATTTTGGGTAAGATTTTTTGAGTTATTATCTAGTAATTTTATAGGTTCAAATCACTTAAATTTGATCCTCGTTAAATATTTTTAGATCAAATTTAAGTATCATTATTTTCCGTTAGTTATTCCAAAAATTATTTTAGTTTACATAAGTCCTTATTACCTATTTTTATTCTAAAATATTATTTCAGTTGTTTTGCCATAGTACACAATATCGAGTCAAGGTTACGTCAGAGGTGGGTTTCCTTTATCTTTTACTGTCATTGATGCATCTCATGAATGTTTGGGGGGCTTGATATTAAATCTATTTTAATTATATAATGTAATATTATATCGCATGGGGTCGAATTTGGGTTTATAAATAAATCGCGATCATGCACATGTTATATCGAAACCCTAATTATCTTGTGAAACCAAATTGCATATAAAATGTTTTTGATTATCTATTTAATATTTGATTTTCTACTAGCTGCTGGGTCTGAATATGATATGACTCTACTTTATGATTTTGATAAAATTATCATGGATACACATTATCGATAACATAGGGTTAGTAGACGCGTGGTCCTTGCGAGAATTCACAGGATGCCTATTAGTCCTTGGGTTCACTGGTTAGTAATATCGATTGCCGTTGGTAGCCTGTTTGACACCACATAATTCCCAGTATTGGTGTTCCCAGAAAAGCAAGAAGGGCATTGGGTTCCCTAGGTTGCAGGACCCCAAAATTTTCTCCGGAGGCGGTTCATGCGTAGACCAGAAAATTGACAAATTTATATGATCGATATGTGCTGCATTTTTTTTTCATTTGATTCATTAATTTGACTTATTCCTGCATTTACTTCTTGTTCAATTATATTATGTACTGTTTTAAAACATTAATAGTCATTGATAAACGTTAACCTACTGGGCTAGTGAGCTCATCTCTATCTAATATTTTTCAGAAATATGAAGCAAGACAAAAGAATAAGCTGGAGAAACAGTGGATAGAGACTGTTCTCTTTATGTTGTGTCAAGAACATTTTAACTGATCGAGTAGAGATTATGTTATCTTTATGTAACTGTATGCTAAATATGTGAATATGTTAATAATAATAGAAGGAATGTTATTATGAGTTATGTGGTTTTATTTCTTAATCACGTCCAGTTATTTCTTGAGAAAAAAAAAATGGGGACGTGACACTTAATTAGAGAATAAGAAAGTGAAAAACAAGTTACCAAAACATTGTTACTCCTTGTTCAAAACTTTGGGCACTTTAATATATGGTTCTTCATAGCTTGGAACAGCAGCTATCATGGCTTGCCTACAGAAGAACAAAATTTGCATTTACATCAAATCACAATTGTGCTCACTAGACATTGAGATGTAGAGTTACACACTTGATCATAGTAGATTAAAGAAACCTTTCTTACCCATTCTCAAATGTTTCAGGCAAATCATCACGCAAATTGTCACCTTCAGTATCTGTAACCAATGAAGAAATTTTGTAAGGATTAAATCAGAGCTATATATAGAGATACCTGCTAGCTCATGCTTGTGGTTGAGAGGAATGCAAAATTCATGCTTATAAAGGTGTTACGGAAAAAAAAAAAAGAAAGAAAGATGATAGAGCAGCAAGATATGTGAATGTATACCAAAGTGGGAAGGAAAATGTATATCCATTGTGCACCTAAGCGACTGAAGTCTCCATAGCGAAAAACATGAAGTGCCTAATATTTGAGGTGAGCAACAAAAGATTTCTGCTCTATGGTCCCAGCAAGTAAGAAATTAGGGCTCCAAATAACATCTTTTGATATTTCTAATATTCGACCAACCTAATTGAAAAGGTTTCTTTAATGGATTTATCTAGAAAATTATAAAGAGACGCTTGAGAAACAGAAAGCAGTCATTCAACTGTCTCTTCTTCTGGTTCTATCATGATATAAGTTTTGGATAGCTATGCAAGTCATATGCAGCAATCAGAAACTGTTTAGCTAACCAAAACGGATTAATTTTCCAACTAGAGGAATAAAATATGTTAAGCACCTGCCCTAATGGCCGGCTCAATACTCTGAAGATCAACAGCTTGGAGTTGCCCAAACCTGTCCCATAAAATTCAAGAAACACAAAGTAAAACATCAGAATTTGTAAATTGCTGTGATCAAGGTTATTGAAACAACCCCTTATTGTGTCATGAATCATGAGAACTGGAATGAATGGTAACAGACAAAAAGGCAAGAGCAACAGTGCAACACAATCTAGCAAGCAAACCATAAGTAATTTTGTCTACAAAACTAAGTACCACACAGGCATTATTTCCCACTGAAATTGGCTTCTAAAGGAAAGAACAGTAAAAATAGCAGTTAAATGTCATCAAGTAACATATATTAAAAGAACAATGGAGTTTCCTCCAATCCAACGAAGCATAGTGGAACAAACCAACCATTATAAGCCTAATTCAACAGGCTATATAACCATAAGTAACTACACCATCATTAGTACAAAATTAAGTCATGAATCAGCACAAAGAATGTAAACTAATCAACCGATGACCTTTTGGCACTTTGTATCACTACCAGAATCAATCTACATTGCCCAAACTCATAGACCCAAATAGATTTATCCTTATTACATTTTTCACAAGAAAACACAGAAACTTCTCTATAGTCTCCACACAAATGAGAAGTGGATTATAAATATAATGCATATGAGGTATGTATATATATATATATAATGATACGAAGTGGACCCAAGTCTCTAGCATAGAATTAGGAAACAAAACCCAGTTTACTTATCAAACTAAATGAGAGAGAGAGAGAGAGACCAGTCTACCACTTTTTGAATTTTTGGGGCGAATTCTTCAACCTACATGCATCAAGTATCAAAACTGTGCTGGTCAGTATAGGTATCGCCATAAGTACATACATGAGAGAGAGAGAGAGAGAGAGAGAGATAAATAAGTCTGAAGATGGGCAAAACGGTAGACTATACTTCATCTGGGGTGAGAGAAATTCGAGCGGTTTCTGCCAAACGAAGCACATCAGGAGGCTCAAGACCAGACCTAATCGAATAATTTCGAACCCTCCTCCTCTTCACTATAACATCTTTTCCGAAGCTGCTCCTCTGGAAGCTGAAGGAGATGCCATGGTCTGCTCTTATGGTTATTCCTCTCAGAAGCAGCAAAGCTCTGCTTCCCATTGTATACCCACCCACACCCACCACTTCTTCTTGGGCTCATAATCCACACTTTCATTTTAAAGTCCGCGTTTCTGTTTCTCTCTCACACAGAAACACACACAAAAGGTGCACATCTCTGAATTTCTGTCTTGGGCTCCTTCTCATAAAAAAGCCCATATATCAACCTCATGATCAACATTTTCTTTAATATATTTTCCCCTCAATTTTCTTTTTCATCGATTAATCACTATTAGAGAGCTAGGGATTCAATTATATATAATAAATCTCATTTAAATGTACGATAAATGATCTGTCAAGAAAAAAATTGAAATCCATTAATAGATAACAACAATACTATATATGAGCTTCAACTCAAGGAAAGATTTATTTTACCATTAAAGTGACAGTCTAATTGGCTTCAGTAGAGGGTAAAAGTCTCGCATTCCCCCAGTAATCATAGTTTCGAGCCCACTTATGGTAGTAGTCTCAGTGAACCAGATATTGCTGGAGAGAATGCATGTTCAACTTGCTCTCAGCGGTGTTATGGTGATGGACTTAATCATCTCAGGTCAATAACTATGATTCAAGTCGAACATTCTACAATAAGTGAGAACCTCAAAATAACGTTCTACGAGAGTTGTTACACCTGTCACCCCTAACCATCATTTTCATGAGCCAAAAAAAAAAAGATTTATTTTAAAAAATTTTGAGTCAGTTACATGAATTCTATACTAGTATACTCTATGACAACCATACTCTTTGTCAAACAATAATTATCATATTTTTTGGTATTTTATTTCTATTTCTGTAATCTTCCTCTTCTACTTTTTTGATTACCATGAACACATCACTTTTTTTTGCTGGTCTAGTAATAGACCTTATATATTATTCTACAAATATATAGAACCATCTAAGTCGATTTTATTTTAATTTATCTTTGATATGTGTCATCTCTATTTTCTTTATGAATATTTTCATTTGTAATTCTATTCTTCTTAATTTTGTCGCATATCTATATCATAGTAAGTTTAATGCACTACACTTAAGTTTTTTCGAAGGGATCATCCTTACAAAATCAAGTGAATTTACCATTTTTTGTACATAATTTTAGATTTAGATTGGTTTTCCATTTATATATATACTAGTTATTGTATGTGCCTGAAGGCACAGAGTAATAAAAAATGATAAACAATAAACATATTTGTGGTGGGGGCGACGACGGCGGTGGGGGCGGCGGTGGTGGCGATGACGATGACGATGGTGGTGGCGGAGGCAGAGGCGGCGGCGGTGGTGGTGGTGGCAATGGTGGCGATGGTGGTGACTGCGACGACAATGGCGGCAGTGATGGGGGTGGCGGTGGTAGAGGTAGTGGTGAGGCGGTTACAAACATTTTTTTTTTTTTAAAGTGCTTATGAGAAATAATTTCTAGAAGTATTTTTAAAAAGTCACTTCAAACACATCCTTAGAGGCCTATTTTTTTTTTCAATTTAAGGTGTTAATATTAACCGTTAGATTAATTTTAAAGTAAAATTTAAAATGATCTGAACCGCGACAAGCAAAAGTCATTTTGTTTATCTTTTGAGATTTGAATTATAAACTACTTTATTATATAGATATTTTTTTTGGGTTAAGTTGGTTTTCCATAATAGGAAAAAAAAATTCAACAAAAATTAACATTATGGTGCCAAGAAATAATTTTTGGGGATAATGCTAAAAAATAATTTTTAGTTATAAATCTTGATTTGATCTATTTGTAACCCATTGATGATGCAAATAATAAGTAAATTCAAATAGTAAAGTAAGAAAATCTTACACGTGTTTCTCATTACATTAAGAAAAAAAAAAATATTGTACCGAAAATAACTATACATTTAACACATAGAACACAAAGGGTTAGTTGCTCTGGTGATTTGGTTAAAAGCAAATCTCTAGACTAATAGCGTTAACCTTTGCTGGGATCTGCTCCATCCGGCTCATCATCCACATTGCTCGTTTCTGGAACAATACTACTGCACTGAAGCAGACATGGAGTAGCTGATAAAATCTTTTGACTCTCATTGGAAGAAGATGCATTTAGTCTATGCATGCTCTTGCTGTCAGGCAAAGAAGAAGACACATTTGATGTACTATCAGTTTCGAGTTGGGAAACAGATGCCAAATTACATGAACTTCCGGTTTCAAGCATAGAAGATGATGCCACATTCTCTCCTCTCTCGGTTTCAGGCAAAGAATCAGATGTCACAATGCATTTGTTCTCAGATTCAGGCAAAGAGTTAGATGCCACACTACGTGTGCACTCCGTTTCAGGCAGAGAAGCAGCTCCTACATTGGCTGAGCCGGGCCCCAGTTCACTGCACTTACCCACCCCATCTTTTCCCCCACCTACAACACAGCCTACGAATCAATATTAGGTGATATGAGGGAAATTTCGGTATATAGAAAGAGAGAGAGAGAGGGGGGGGGGTAAGAAAATAAAAATTTGCACCATGGCTAAGGCCCTACAGGTTTCTTTCAAATCCAGGGTGCAAACAGAAAACCAAAAGGACTAGGCTAAACCCAGTTATAAGTTGGGAAGAAAATTGCAAGAAAAATAAACGAAGAAATAAGATCTACAATGTGCCACAATTGTCATTTTCTCTGAATTTCTCATCTGTGCTTCTACCATGTAAAAGGAAAGACAAGAAATGAAACATCATAAGAAATATGATAAGTAAAGGACCTGCATGAGAAGCCATGGCAGTGGGTAGGCCTGTACTTGAAGGCACAGATGAACTTCCAGTTCCCTTTTTCATCTTGGACTGAAATACATAACCAGAACTCATTATACATTAGTTCTTCAGAACTGTATATGGTCTTATTTAGAGTATTTGTTCAACAGGACATAGAGACAGCCAAAACCATCCCAGCAATAGGCGCAAGCAAAAACTGAATGAATCACATTCGGAGTTCAATCATGCCTGCGGTTCCAAAGGTATGGGAACTCTTCTTTTTTTCCCTCAACTTTCACTGGTAAAGGAGAGATAGATAAGCTTCAATAGACCTTTTATAAAGAAATCCCCCAACAAAAGAACCAATAGTTTTTCCACTACTACATTAATTTTTTTTCAAGATACTTGGAGTTTATTGAGTCAAAGTTCTGAATAAATACACAGGACAGGACCAAATATCAAAACAAGAGAACTTCTTAGTTGTTAGATCTGTATTTGTTAGTTTCATTGTTATTTGCAACTATTGTGTACTCGGTTTTAGCTGGGATGTTGATTGTTACATGTTAGGTTGATTGGTATGCATCCCTAGCTTGCTATAATGTATAGAGGTGTGCCCCTCTTCGTTTCATAAATCATTTCAATTTCTGAATTATATACACCAGCTTAAGTTATCCTAAGTAGACCTCCAATCACATTTATTTACAGAACCATATTGACATGTCAACCAAAGAACTCTGCCAAGGAGCTTAGATCACATACCTTGGCATTTTCTTCACAATACTTTATAACAACTGAGATATTAGGGCAATGACCAGTCAACAGTGTGTAGGCCCACAAAAGAAGCTTCCGGGGGGTATTCATATCAAGAATGTCAACCCCATCTATGCCCAGCTGAATATATGTTTCTGTTGCTAACTGAGATGGTGCCATATAAAGGTTTACACCTGACGGGAGCATAGCACAAGAGGTGTCCCTATAGAAGTTGTATGAAGATCTCAGCAATGTTGTGGCAGTCTCCAAATCTTCATCAGAAACTTTCTTGATTATAACATTCTTAATCTTGGACAATGAAGGGTTCCATTTTGTTTCAAGAATCTTTAGATGGTTTGGGTCCTCAAATGATGAATTCCATAATTCATCTGTTTGCAGATCAACACAAAGCAGTTGGGTGTTTTCTGAACCACTATCTGATAAATTAGGAACTTGGATCTCACTTGACAGTCTGGTATGTAATGGTGTGATCAGGGCCATGCTGATCACAAGTGATCGACACCAAGCAGCAGAAACATGCCTGTAAACCTTCGCACAGTTACTATTTGACAACTTTGGGTTCTTCAAACGCTTTCTTATCTTCTCATTTATTCCTTCAAGCGTTTCTACCTTGGCATTGCTCTCTAACGACTGGATGTATTGATAGAGATATCTGCAAAGGGTAACCTGTTTAAATAATTGTGAATGATAAACTAAGTGTCCAACTTATATATGTGACCTCAGTACTGCATTGCACTCATCTGAATCAGCATTCTGAACATTTTTAATTTGTGATTGTTATTTTCTTTAATGACCTACCCATGTAAGTTGCTTTCCACCAACTCTGGGCCCTTGATCTCAGGCAAATTGCATATATCGGACCATAAGGTCACCTGTTCCAAGAACAAAGAGAACATCTTCTCCAGAAGATGATCAAGAGAGCCGCTCGCAGCACCAGAGCCATTGTCCGTTCGACGCATGGATGAAGTTAGAGCCTTGATGTACCTACCAAGTGCTACTGGAACAAGATCTTCCAGGCACAAGGAGAACTGGATTTATGACAAGTTAGCTACAAATTGACTTGATGAACACCGAAATAGGATTAGTCATGTACTCATGTACCACCAAGCTGAAAGTGGCATGTAAATTAGAACAGGGATGATGGCTTCCTACGGAAATACTAACATTGCATAAGCTAAAATTAATCAAGATAATATAGTGAAGATCTATTTCTTGGCGAAAAGTATCAAACATGAAAGCTCCACAACGTCCATGGAAATTATTTTCCAGGAAACACAACATTGACTAAGATGTGCAATAATATCCTCTAAAAAAATGGTCAATGGCAAGTATAGGATCAACCACCAGATCTCATTTGAAAAGAAGTCAAATGAGATAAAAGTTCACCCTAGGAGAAGGTTTTCATAGAAATCAATGTACTCAAGAACATCAGTCTTCTTAATTCAAGTAATCACCTAATCATAGAATTCGTTTCAACTAGAATCGCTCCAAGCTTCATTTCCTAAATATGATAGACTCTTAATATATTGCCCATGATATTTTTCGCAACATACACTAGATTAAGAAAATGCTAAAAGGATTGACATGTTCATACCCTCTTATCTGCTCGAATAGATATGTAAGCACGGTCCAGGGTAGAGATGTCTACCGTCTCCTCCATCAATTTCAAATAGAACAACATGTACTTCCTAATGCAAGTAATAAATTTTCGAGAACTTTCTGGTAGGTTAACTTCAAGCACCTTCATGTTCCCAGAAAGACCAATTGATTTCCGCCTGAGACAGAAATAAAAAATGAGTTGATAGTTTTATTACAACACATAAGGTAACCACCAGCACTCAAAATAAAAATATAGAAAGGAGGACAAATTCCATTTTACCCTCTTGTAGTATACACCTTATTAGGTTTATTAGAGTTATCATAAGGCTGAGAATTTTTGTACCTTTTTGTTCATTAATATGGGCAGGTCTCCCAATCCTAGGGTAAGCCAGTCACTCTTTTACTTCTGCCTTTCTCTTTTATCTCTCTCTAGAATCTCAACATAGTATCAAAGCACCCAAAACCCTAACCCTAGCCCCAAATACCTCTTCTGTCCTCTTCTATTTTTTTTTCTCTCCAACCACTCGACAAAGCAGGTAGGTTTGCAACCCTGGGTGCCAAAAAAGTATCCTGCACGGTCCCATTTTGAATGGGTCTTTGATCATGTAGTCATTTGATAAGTGGAAACTACGGTGTAATTCCGGCAGATTGGGTAGGTTCCTTTCCGATTTATAGACAGATTCGAATTCACAAATTTCTAGGCTCTTGTGATTTGTTAAGGTTCAAGAGGAATTTCAGGTTCCAATCTAAACATCTCCAACAAAAACAAAAGTAAAATGACAAAAGGGGTTTTGATTGAGAAACCCATAGTTCAATGACACAAAAGAGAAAAAAACAATGACACGAAAGAGGAGAACATATTCAAGAAGAAAAAGAAAAACCCAAAAATTTTGAGAAAATGTGATTGTTGAAAAACAGAGGAGAGAAAAAGTGGAAGAAAAAAGCAGAGGGGAAAAGAAGCTGAGGGTTTAAAAGAATAAAAAAGGAGTGAACAAGACCCACCTCTTCCTCTTCCTCTTCCTCTTCCTCTTCTTCTCAGCTAGTCATATACACAGTAGAGAGAGTGGAGTGTGACCAGTGAATGGGTCTCCCATCCAACCTTATAATTATAGGTATCAAAGGTTATTTAGCCGGCACCAACGTTCAAAAAATGATGTAATAACAATACAGCATCTTGTGACGATAATCTTTCCAGTAATAACAACTTCACTTTTTTTTCCGCAATTACTCCCCTAAAACTGGATAAAGTAATTCATGGCTTTGTGGTGTTAAAACATATTATTACTTCACATTTTCATTTTCTATAATGCCAGCACAGCAGTAAAAAAGGAAAGGAACAAGAAAGAAACAAGAGAACACGGTCTGTTTGGTCGTGTCCAAACATACCTTCCTTTTTTGACCATACCATCAATCTCCCACATATTTATAGTAAAGGAAGAGCGAGATGACTTAAAGCAAAAGGAAAGCTCCTCCTTAGCCTTCTCGAGATCCCCACTCTCACCCCTCCTATACAACCCTTGAGCAAGCATATATCTGGCTTTATGAAAATGTTTGAGGTCCCCTTCAACACAAATTTTAAGGGCCGAAAGGCAATCATCGTAAAGCATATGCCACACCTCTTCCAACTTATAGTCAGAATTGCCATCAGTACTTCCCTCAACATCCACTGGCGACTGTGAAGTTTCAGGGTCCATTCTATCAAACATATTCATGACAGTATCCTTTGTAGATTGTGTAAAGGAATATGCTGCAACAACCTGAAGAAATCCAGCAACAAATAACAATAATCAATAAATATGCATGCATTAGCTTAAACCTATGCAAGTCCAAAAGATCATATGCCAAAAACATTTGCAATGAAGAAGTCAAAATATATCCTCCTCCTCTGTTTTTGTGTGCGTGCATCTATGGTTTTGCATGCTTCTGAATCAACATCTACATACATGCATATATGAATATTACATACATATAAATGTATTATGCATATAAAAGCAGCGGAAGTATAAAGTCTTTGATGGAAATAACATTAAAGACAAGGAGAGAACAAAGAGGCAGAAATACTAATAAAAACACAGTAAGTTTCACAAAGAAAAAAACCTTTAAAGCTTGTTCATTTTGTTTCCCAACCGTATAGAGCAACTTCAAGCGTGAAGCATGCATCCTGTAGAAAGGATCTACAGCTGATGGATTCAAAGCAATAGCCTTATCATAATAAGAGAATGATATATCATGCGAGTATCCGAGCTTTTCACAGAGTTTTCCCAGATAAAATGCATGAGACCAATCTTCCCTGTGAATAGAGATTTTCATATAAGTTGGTCCAGTTTTTATATGTGAAGTCAAGAAATAATAAGGATAATAAGTGCGAAAAGCAAATATACTTATATTCAAAAGCCTTCTTGAAATGTCTCATTGAATTCTGGCAGAACATTATCCATGCTGTATCCTTTGCGGGTACCACAGATCTTTGATCATAAAATGGCACCACATTCTGAAGACCATCATAGTACACCAATGCCAATAACTCATGTATCTCAGCCTGCAACCCCACAGAATTTGTCACAATGGCTGACAACACACATATCATATGGCAAATAGTAGAATTCAGAATCAACAAGAAAACCACTGGCATCTAGTCCTCCAACATAAACTCATGGTTTCTCAAGCAACTTCAATGGGCCATCTCCTCGTCCCGCCTGCTGGCCTATTGGGCTGAGACATGGAAGTTATATGCTGGTGCAGATTCTACTACAAGACGGGCCAAATCTGGAAAATTACTAGTATACTAATCATCATAAGTGGAACATTTTAACAATTTAATGGGATACATATAAGATAATGACCATCTAAATTCAAGAATAACAGATGATCCAAGATCAGCAATCACCATAAGCTACATGCTGTAGCAAAATCTTTAGTAAGATGTAGATATCTAACAACCATAGTTTTTTTAAACCTACACAACTAAGAAATAATGAAACCTGTTGGACCGCTGTGTTGGCCAAAGCCAAAGTCATCAACAAGCACCGCCTGCTCCTTCTTCGACTTGCCTCAACTCTCTGAGGTAAAGTAGCATTTTTCCTCCATCCTAATACATTTATTTGCTTACTGCCATCATTTAGCAGTAAGTCCACCTCCTGCATGCATAAATCCAAAGAATTTCTTCAGCCAATCTATACTAAAGGTTCAGATTTTTTAATCTGTGCCAAAATTTCTTCCATCCCTTCAAAGTTTCTTTTATTCATTTCTCTAGTGCGTTTCTACATCATTTACAGAGGCCAAAACAAAATAACCAAAAACCCTACCTCATCATAAATATTCGCAAGCCGTTGCCAACTCTCAAAGCGTAGAGGATTGAATAGTAAATCATATTTAAAGAGATTCGCATTTTGCTCCACGAATTCTTCCCCTTCCTTGGTGATTACAAAGCCAGCCCATTTATCAGTTGCACTCATTTCTTCAGACAGAGCAAGGAGATAATACAAGTTGCAATAAACCTCCAGATATGGCTCAGAACTGCAGTTAGTTGATAACACAGTCAGCTGTTAATACCAAAGTGATTATAAAGTCTATGGACTAAAGCATCTAACAGAAGAAACAGTGTAATCAGAAGATAATACCTCCCTGCAGATAATGCCTTCTGTTGTTTGAGGCTTCCGGCATCAGAAAATAGTATCTTTGTAATGGCATCAAGAAACCCATTAGATCCGGCCTCCTCTGAGAGTCTATCTTCACACAAATCAGGATCATCTAAAAACTTATTTATCACATTTCCAGCCAAAACATTGACAGGTGGTTGCGGAAAGTGTTTGCGTATAGCTCTTAATACTCTCCGAAGTTTCACTAATCCAGTTCTCTGAAAAATTTATAAACGTTATCCATTAAAATAGACATCTGAAAAAGCAATATCACCATACAAAATCTTCTGAAAAGACGTATCAATGTTATACAAAAGGTGAACCCTGATAACTGAAATGGGGGAGGGGGGAGGGGGAATCTACTCACAGAGGATGCCTTTGCATAGGGCAGTATATACTGAAAAACATCAGCACACTGTTCCTTCGTCTGATAATCTCCCCTGCTTGTATTTTTGTGCATGGCTAGATCATCTTCACCAGATGAATCGGATCTAAGTTTCAAACCATATAAACAGAAAAAGCACTGATCCAAAGCATTATCAATTCCCAGCTCAAGCTCCTCCCTTTCATCTTCAGTTAGTTCATTGCCACATTCGACAAACTGAATGCTTGCTTCTTCTGCTCTACGGAACGTGGCACCGGACCCATCACAAATATGTTTACCACATTCTACTTCTGATTTCTTTTTCTCTAAATCTTTATGAGGTGATACGCCCACTGAGCTCGTTCTTTCAACAGCGCCCTCCTCCACAGTGATGGCTTCATCTATATCAGTCCGATCCTCTTCCATATTCACTAAATCCATTTTTGATTCAACCAGAGATCTTTCAACATTACTATCATCAAAAAGCTGCTCAAACCATTTGACATGATTATCATGGGAAGGCTGCTCGTCCCTTTGAGTCATTTCCAGTCCCCTATTTAAAGAATGGAAATTAGATTTAAGTTTCATATCCAAGGCCAATAGGTGCTTTATTGCAAATTTAAGAAATGTTCCTCCCTCCTCTTCACCAGATCCACCCGAACAGCAGAGGCCATACTCAGCAAGCATGTCATGGATACACACGATCAATTCAGACTGAGATAACAGTCAGAGAAGATTATGTGTCACTAATGAGAAAGAAATAATTCATTGCATAGACATACTGAAATGTGAACTTTCATTTTCGTCAGAAGTAGACTCACTTGAGTTTTGACAGGGACAGCGGGGTTCAAGTGTTGAAGTTTGCAGAATGCAATAGTTGCATCTATGAAGCAGCACCTTTGACTTAGATCATTTTGATCTGAACTACCAGGCCCAGAAGTCTTCTTAGAGAAGTACATGCTTGCAATATTGCACATGCGTGCCAGCAGTAAAGACTGAATATCGCCAATGGTTTTCATTGGAACAGCAGAGCCATTCTGCAAGCAAGAAAATCGTCATATACTGCAATAAACACAGTATATCAATCTTAAAAAACCCAAGATATTAAATAACAAAGATGTCAGGAATTTATATCACTATATCTACTCCACAGATTAAAACTTTGATTGAGAAGCATATAGTCTGGGTAATATCAACTATTTTAAACCAAAACTGGCCGCTGGTTGGGTTAAACACGGCACCAGCAGCTAATCTGAAGTAAGCATCAAGACTTGCCTCTAGGAACCACCTGCCAAAAGCTATATAAACCCCCTGACGGCAAGTCATAACATTGATAATAACAAGATGGGCACACAATATCAGGTTAATAGCATAAAAATTCAATTTATGTATCCCCACATGGAACAAACAAGACCAAAAAAAAAGTGAGGAAAACAAATATCCCAAAGGATAGATGAAGTTCAAGACAAAAGTATTATCTTTGCTGAAATACATTTTTTTATGTTTTAAATCAAAGACTAATGTCAAGCTCATCATAGGAGTGCTGATAAATCCAATTGGAAGGTTGCTGATGGAACTGAAAACATATACGTTTTGGTGCTACAGGCTTAACTGCGGAAGCCATTGATTATCAATCACTCATGACTACATCACTAACTGGAGTATGCAGAAATGAAATGCAGCCAATTAATCATTTCACCAACAGGACATGCTAATATAGGCAGGTAGACAGTGTGGGGATCATATAAAAATCTAATAAACCGTAAGGTGAAAGGTTGATTGAATATTAATTCATTGCTTTTATGTCAATCGTGTTCAACTGACTTGGCAGCGAGATGGACGATAATGAGTGGGTGATACACATTAAGGTAATAATTCGGTAGCTAAATACTAAACTCAGTCATGTACCTGAACAAATTACTGATATGGGATTCAGTAAGTCTCTGTGAACTAGTAATAGACTCGGTTAAACTAAATAAGAGGAGCAACTGCTTGGTGGATTGGTAAAAGCTAAGATGTCAAGCCTATTTTTAGAGAACACAGGTCTGAAACTAAGGGCAAACAGTTGAAACAATTAAAAAGAGGTTGGGTCTGCACCATATATCACAGAGCACCCATTTTACATTGCATAAATGGGACCAATGTTAGGTCAAAGCCTTCCTAAAACCGCACAGAGATACTGCATATGCAAGTATCCACGAATTATCAGGAATATTTCACACAAGTCACGACATCGGGGTTGGGCCACAATAATATTTGATTCAATAAATATTGAAGGATCCTGTGATGTAAAGCATGTGAAAAATAAAGTGATACACAGTATGGCAGATTAATTATAAACCTATGACCCAATAAAATCATGACTGTTGGCTATTGCTGAATGGGTATGCAATGGTGATCCTCGATGGTTCAGCAGACTATGTTTCAAAAAGAAGAGGATGACTTCACAAGAAAGTCCGCTTGACATAAACAACTACCGAGGCAGAAATCAGCAATCCACTTTCCCTTATTATGCTTCATATCCCTGTAGGAAAAGATGGAAGATCTTGGAAGTCATTAGCTACTGATTGAATGGCTAAGCAATTGAGGTCAACTTCCCTAACCCAGGCAGGTCTGTTTTTGGGCTTGACCAGTTTCCTAGACCGAGTCTTAGAAACCTTTCTCCCTATTGTGACATGAGTCAATTTCTTGACCTCGTTGTATTGGGTTCTAGACTTATCAGTCAAGACTTGAATTTGCCTTTGAAGAATTTCTAGACTGTTGGTGGGTTGATATCTAAACACATTGGGAGCTCACCCAAGGCTGGGCACCTAGGCCTGATGTAACCTTCCACCTTCAATGAAAACATATAGGAATGAATTTTGTGAAGAAAAGTGCAAATTTGACCTAGGAGGTGCTATTGGTGGACTTCTCACTTGTGAGGCTGAGGACCCTTTTACAAACATGGTATTGGTTCCGGAGGTGGAGGGGATTAAACATACCACATCCTAAACCTTCTTTAACACTCTTTAACTGAAAGTGCCAGGTAGCCTATTAAATTTCTCAGACCACTTATCTGAGCCAACCTTTATTCTCTAGTATTAGCTAGGTTTTGCTCAACCTTGGAAATTTTCTGCTCAAGACATTTCTTGGATTCTCCATGGATGAAGATCTTTTTCCGACATTTCCCCACCCTCAGCTGTTCTGTTTCTCTTATCCACAACAGTAAGTTACACTCAGAGAGTAACTCCGTGACACACCCTTCAACTAACTAACCAGAGTTGCACATTCTGCCGGTTCTTGTTTTGAGACATTTCTCTCCTTCCAACTAACTAGATCCTGTAAGATATGTTCATGTATGCCTTTCTAAGCTTGAGAGATTCCTTGTACAGCTCACCACAAGACTCACATCTGGATGTTCATACTTATCAAAGTCATCTCTCATGTCTAGATCTTCAGCAGGGGACATCTCACAGATTTTTCCTACACGGTGAAGCTTGTATAATTGCATTACTCATCGGATGAAGAATCATGGAACTGTTTGAGTCAGACTCACAGTCACTAAGAGTAGCAGTCATTACCGTTAACCAGGAACAATCATTATAACCTTTAAAACTTCGAAAACATGTTCCAGCTCAGAAAAGGTTGAAACACTTGCACGAAGTACATGATTGTCATGAAAAGAAAAATAAAAGTTGTCCTCTACAAAATCTCAGTTTCAAAACCTGCCACTATTATCCATCAAGTTGAGAATTATAAGTAAAAGTAAAAAGGGTGAACAAATTCCATGCAAATGCTAATTCCAGCACTCATAATGAACTATCTATATCAGAGTTCTTCTGTGGGAATATTTGGATAATGAAACTGTGGCCATAGAACAATCAACTTTTGAGGATGAAATTTGACTCACAGAATTTCCACAAGGATGGATGAGGTTCTTCATCTGCGAGACAATTTGAGATATTGCCTTCACTTCGTTATCAACCAAGTGATTCCAGTGCTTGCTTGGGTTTTCTTTTGATTCTGTTTCAGAAACAGAGAGCACTTTTAAGCCTGACATTTTCTCAGAAGCATGACATTCTTCCACACCAGCTGCAACCATGAGTATTTGCAGCTTCTGTTGGTGACAATTCAAAAGGACCACAATGTCCATCGGCTCTGCGTGTTCACATGCTTTAATTAAAACATCTAATGCTGACAGTTCAAGTGAAGTAACCTCGTCACCTTCTTTGATGGCAACATATAATAAATCAGGATACACATCTTTTGCAGAAATTAGAAGGGGGGCAAGCAAACTTACACACCCAGAATGCATGTCTTTCTCAATCATCTCGCCTACAGTCTTTTTCAACAAAAAATCAACCTCCAGTAAATTAATCTCATGCAGAACCCTATCAATTGTTAATTTTTTAACGGCTTTGCAGTGGGGCAAGCAAACAGATCCGAGAGAGCCACTTGTATTATCCTTATTCGTCAAAAGTGATAAGGAAATACAGAATTCTTCTTGAGCTTTAGCTTTGTTACCATCCAAAACTGATAATCGCCCACTTAACCAAAAAAAACGAACCCAAAACGAACGTTTATTGTTCAACAGAGAAGAAATGCCAATTGGCATTTGACAATTGTGCTGAGAACCGGAGGAAGTTTCACCCCCAGCTCCACCAGTCACGTGGAACGGATAGTCTAGAGCTACCGATTCGATTATCTTACAAAGATGATATGATGCTTCTGACATGAAATCAGACATCCTGAACTTGTCTGGAGAACGTGATCCAAAGTCATAATACAGCTCAGCAAGAAAAAGACAGCATTCAGGTGTCCTATCCCTTCCCCAGTGCCTTGTCACCTTCTCCAACTCCAAAAACTTGGCAAAGGTGTCCTGATATAACATGCTTCTACTTGCCATCTCTTCTAAAAGCAAGTGACCCAAGTGGTAAGCGCCATAATTTTTTGAGGTTTCTTGAACAAATCTGGTAACCTCACTTCTTTCATTGTCCAGTGGACCAGCCACAACCTCAGCACATTGAAAAGAACAGGCAGCATCATTCTTACTATTTTTAGTTCCTGCTCCACCCACAATAAAAGGTTCTAGAAATTGCACTACAATTTTTCCCAGATCCTTACTGCTCGCAAAATCTAATTCTTCTTTACCCGGTTTACGACTTCTAAGCCTTTCAAGACGACTACTTCGCCTCTCCTGAGGTTGTTCTTCATACATAATTGCTTCCTTCTCAGTAAAAACGCTACCTTTGCCTGAATTACAATTACTGTAAGACTTATTTTCAGCAAGTGGGGTGACAGTACATTCTTTTCTTTCCCCAGACCCCATAACAATTCCTGAACTGTGAGGCAACTGTATACTTAATCTAACATCCCCAGATCTAGCTAATTTCTCAGGCTCTTGTTCACAACCAGATCCACTCAATGAAAGTAAGATTTCCAGAAGTATGTCAGCAAGAGCTGTCCAGGAAGCCTCTGGGATGTACAATTCTATGTTCTGGTTCAGCTTTTTGGATAGGATATCATCATCTTGATCATTGTTTGTTGCTTTTCTCTTCTCCGGAAATTTCAACCGGACATGTTTAGGTTCCAGTTTGTCTATACCTCTTGGAGCATATGGGATTCGTTCAGACTCCTCAATGGTACTTTTGACATGCAAAGCACGAGAATGTGACGGCCAATGCCTTAAAATCAATTCCGCAACAGAAAGGCAAGCAACCTCATCACCAATTGCAATAAGAACTTCCAAGAGTTTCTCCATGCAATTCCCTGTATGCATTGTCCAATGACGGGAAAACACAAACTTTAGGGACATAAAAAGATAGTCATCATACAAGATGATCAAAATTGGCCCACAAAGAGTACAAACATAAACTAGAAACTGCAATAATTCTCGAACAACAAAAGAGAAAAAATCAAAGTGCATGCTTACAATTGTTGGGGCTGCAAAAAAGCCCCTGCTCAAATGCCCAACGAGATATGCTTAAAGACCCCATCGAACATGAGAGTGTTCCCAGCTGGTTCCAGACAACAGCATCTTTGGTATCAATCTCTACAGCTTGAAGATAGCAGCGTAGAGCACTCTCATAATGGGTAGAACCTTGTTGAAGGAAAACAGTGGCAAGGTTCTTCAGTGCCAAAAACCTGCAGAAAACCAAACGAATAGTAGTGACACATATATTTACAGATATATTTAATAAGAATTCATTGATTCTTGGATTAATATATTTGCGGATATTTGCAGCAGTAAAATCAACCAAAGTAAGATACAAATTAGCCAATCTTTGCATCAATTTAATTCCAAAAACTGCAATTTTTCCACTGGTTTTGAAAAGATGAGATATTTATCTAGCTACCAATACTTTACCTGACCTTAGTCGCACTACAAGACAATTTCTCTAGGTTACAGCAAGCATACTAATGTTTTCACAGATGATGTAAAAACTTAATTACTTTGGTTATTTCTGTTTGATACAGACCCACAAGGTGTTCCTCTTACTTAAGAACCAGGATCTCCATTACTGAGAATCTTGTATGACTCAGAATTCTCGAGACAATATCCTCTGCATATTTTTGAAATAACTTGAGCAAGTTCCAGTTGTGAAGAATCCAACATTAATTTATGGAAAGAATATCTCAGAAATATAGGAACAATATACCCATGCGTCTACAGATACATGCATTAGATTAAAACTAACTGGAATGTGGAGAACAGGAAAAGGAACATGGTTAGCCACGTTACCCTAAGATGTAGTAGATACAGTTATCTTGTATGGATCATATGGTATGGAACTTTCAATATAATTTTCTTTCAAAAGAAAGATTTACTGAAACATAATACTGCCAACATGTGCAAGCTCTCTATTTTCGTCGGAATTGCTTTTTTAATTATCAATTAAAGTGAACCCATTCAAGCATGTTGAACACAGTTGTTTTCAAAATTAAGGTCCTTTGGGTCGAATGGAGGAGATGTAAACTTAAACAAGCGGTATGCCTAAGAGATTCTCCAGAGACCACAGATAGAACAGCATACCTAGCAAGGTGTCCTAGGCCAAGATATACAAAGTGTGTCAGCATTCTCTGCCCACCAAGGACGGAACCACCCTTGGACTATGGTGGTCCAGGCCCAACCTCAATTTTTTTTAAAATTAATATAGAATGTATATATATGACACTCCTAAAATATATTTTTTAGAGTGTCCCCGGTATCACATTCATGTAAATCTATACCTAAATGGCTATGGACATGTCACGGATACATTTCAGATGTGTCGCGTTTTGGGCACATTAGGGTTTTCTTAGTTTGCTTTAAAAATTTTGCAATCGCTTATTTTGTAATCTCTCTTATCCCGGCATGTCCAAATGTGTCCATACAAAATTATATAAAAAAATGTCATTATTATCCTATGATAGAAAAATCTTCGCACTTACAAAAACTCATATAAATATCTACACCTTATTAGATTATCTTGAATTAGACAAAATCGTGAGAAGGATAGAAAGAGTTAGGGAGAAAAGATGGATTCAACTGTTGTGCTACTCTCTGGTGTTGTGCAATGATTAACTATCAAAAGTGTCACTTTATTATATTTAATGATGGGTTAGTTACATAATATTTTAAGTTAAAGGAATTGAATTATCTAATTTTCGATATTGATCGTTGTTTTAGCTTGTTGTGTCATTTTGCAAGTAATGATGATAACAAAGTGGTCCAAGGGGAACTGGCGATGGAGAGGGTTGATTTGACTCAAGAATTGGAGCTTCGACAAAGTTTGAGTGTTGTTCGGATGCACAAAGGCTGTCTGAATGTACACCCAAAGTTGATGGCACGAAAATCAAGCGGAGTCCAGATTTTTCATAAAGTTGGCACCATCCGAACACACATCTGATGTTGAAGACCTAACGATGTGTGGATGCGTCCGGACGCGCCCAGCATCATCCGAACACAACTATTAAAACAACTCCAGATATTTAGCACTGTCCGGACGTTCTTGTGTTATGTACACATTTTTTAAATATTTTTATGTAGTATTTGAGGTAATTATTAGGGAGTTTTTTTAGTAAGTGGATTAGTGATAGAGTATTTTGTGGGTAGTTTCCTATATGGTTACTAAGATAGTGGAGTTATAGGTTAAGTTAGTTATTAAGGTAGTTTTCATTATATTGCATTTAAAGGTCTTCCTATCAATGAAATGGATATATTGAATATTATATTGAACTTTCTTGTAGAAGTTCTAGAGATTCGACTCTTCCCAAATTGAGTCATTGAAGGTTTTCACCCCTCGAAGTGGATTTTCTTCCTCAATTCTATTATTTCTTTGTTTTACAAATCACTCAAAATCGTGCACGTAACAATTAGTATCAAAACCAGGCATGGAGGACCGGATTGATCGACTTGAGGCGAAAGTTTATTCATTAATTGTCAGACAAGAGAGGATGATGAAAAAGATTCATGAGATGTTTCTCGCCATTAACAACCGCTTTAAAGAATTAGGGGTCGGTCAAGATCATTGTCTTGAGCAAGGCAAAGGCTCAGCCCAACACCATATAGCAGGGAAGAGTAATGACCACCCATATGCCGCTTCAAGTGGATCAAGTTATAAATCGAGTATTCTCAAATTTGCAAAGTTGGATTTTTCAGGATACAACCACAAGGAAGATGGCCTTACTTGGGTTGGTCTAGCCGAACAATTCTTTGAGTTCCACCGAACCACCATTGATGAAAAAGTCCCGCTAGCACCATACTATCAACTATCAAGAAGGAGTTTCACTGTTGGGTTATGAACTTCTCAAAGAAAAAGATAATGAGTTGGTCACGTGTGTTTTTACCCAATTAAGGCACATGGGCTTGGATCAAGACTATTACACTCATTTTGCAAGATTGCATATCGGATGCCGCAAGGTGCCTCGACAACAAGACGTGGGGTGCTTTGAAAATGGACTCAAGCATGTCATTAGCTTTGATGTTGAAGCTGAAAATTCAGTCAACATAGCTTTTAGCAGCAGCACAGTAGTAATTAAATACAAAGGTTGGAATGTTTTGATATTTAACACTGCAATCTGTGAAAATATAAATAAAATAGATTGCTATGAGGATAAGGAAGTGGGTTAGCCGCCTCCTTTTGTATATGATAAATCAAACTTTGAGGACAAAGTTTGTTTTGAAGGGGAAAGGACTGTTATGTACATATTTTTAATATATTTTTATGTAGTATTTGAGGTAATTATTAGGAAATTATTTTAATAAGTGGGTTAGTGATAGAGTATTTTGTGGATAGTTTCCTATGTGGTTACCTAGGAAGCACGGATACTCCTCGAAGGATCAATGTGGCGGTGTCGGACACGTGTCCGACACGGATACGAGTGGGACATGGCCGGACACGTGTCCGACACTTCCACAAGTGTCCTAAACAGTGAAGAAACATTTGTTGTGGACGGATACGGCTCAGATACGGGGTGATACGGCGTGATACGGCCCACAGCCATGGATCTATGTTGACACCACGAAAAAAAAAAAAAAGGGCGCGAAGAAGACGATACCTGATCAACCACTGCCACAACCAAAGATCACCTACTTTTGAGCAGGTATGTCGTCTTCAGATCTCCTCTTCGACTACTCTCTCTCTCTCTTTCTCTCTCTCGGCCATTTCTATCGCTCCTCTGCGATTTCTATCGCGGTGTGCCCTAATTGCTGAAAAGCAACAGTCACGTTTTTTTCTTCTTCTTTTCTTTTTAGCAAGGGTTTTCCCTAATTACTTTTTCAACCCCTGTTATTTTCTTTTCTTTTTTTCTTTACCCTAATTGCTAAATTACAATTTACAAGTAACTCTTAGACTTCTTATATGTTATGTAAATTACAATCATACCTTATTAGTTGTCACCCACTACCCAATTTGGTTCAGCCTACTACCCATAATATATTAGTCCAATAATCAAATTTAATATTAGTTCATTTTCTCCAATTATAAAATATTAATTAATTACTCAATTTTATTATTAATGTTATTATATATATAAAAATATATTATATTATTTAATTAGTCGTATCCTCGTTGTACCCGTGTCCTATATTTTAGAATTTTATCGTATTCTCGTGTCCGTATCGTATCGGATACAACACCCGTGGCCGTATCCGTTCTTCCTTGGTGGTTACTAAGATAATAGAGTTATGGGTTATGTTAGTTATTAAGGTAATTTTTATCAACTTGTATTTAAAGGCTTTTCTATCAATAGAAATGGTATGATGAATATTATATTGAACTTTTTTGTGGAAGTTTTGAAGATTCGGTTCTTCTCGAATTAAGCTATCGAAGGTTTTCACCCGAGTTTTCTTCCTCAATTCTATTTTTTCTTTATTTTACAAATCACTCAAAATCTTGCACGTAACATCTTGTCACCGTCCGAATGCACACATGAAGATTGGTCCAGTAAGTTGAAGTTGTTGAGACACGCCTCTGGCATCTAATGCGCAATATTTGACCTAAAAAGACTCCTTTTTGGCAAGAACTTGTACTAAGACTCCTAACCTCCCTAGTATAAATATTGGCTCTTTCTTTTGAAAAATGCAGAATCTTTCCTTTCAACTTTTACATTATTTCCTTCAGTTTTTAGAGATCTACCCATGTCTAGTGAATAGTTTCCTTGTACGGTTGTACCTTTTAGCTAGGGTATGCATTTGTAATTGTTTTATTGGATAATTATTTTATGCAATTCTCATTTTAATCTTAATGATAAATCTTTAGTTTTTTTCAAGATTGATCGAATATTTTAGCAAAGTTTTATATTCTATACAATTATTTGATTGTTTGTTTACAAAAATGAATTCTTAGTATATTCAATGCTTATAATTCCCTGCAAGTTTTATAAAACTAGTTCTTCAAATCTTATTTTCAGACCAATCAAACTAATTGTGTGTTCAAAGTTATATTTTCCGGTTGACTGCATTGATTTGAAAATCAACTAAGTTATTTATAAATTGCATAAATATAATTATCTGATGAGGATGTCCATATCCAGATCCCAAAGCTAAAAAGTTGTTTTCACAATAGTTGTTTGCCTTTAATTTACTTGCAATTGTTCTTCAAACCAATTCAATACTTTCTTCAAATCTTTATTATTATTCTTTATCTTTACCTCCAAATTCCCTTCATCCCTATAATTCGACCTCAGACTTATCAAAAATTATTATTTCTTGACCGCCTTCACTTAGGTGTACCTACATGCAACCATCCGACGAGTTGTGGCATGGCTTTACTTGGGGATCAAAGAGTCGATGACAATATTACCCTTGATTTTTATATATATCTTTCAACCATCACTACTGCCATGATTATTATTAATCATTGTTTGTCTAATTTTCTTGCTTCAATAACACTTTTCTGAGAATATGAGTTGTGATTTGACTTATAATTGCATGTTTATTATTTTTTATAGTGCTTGGCTATTTGTGATTGGCATTGATTTGTACATTTACGACTATTTTATTCTGCAATATTGATTTGAATATGAAATTACCAGCAATTGCCATGTGATTAACCTCTATGTCAATAAATTTAATTTGTATTATCTTTTTTTTTTTTTATCGAGTAGGAGAGATAACTAGAGCTTGTGCGCCCACCCAAGGACAAATTCATGGCTTCGCCCCTGATGCCCATAGTTGAAAACACACAATAAAGTGCATTCTTTTTTCTCAAATCACTTATGTGTCAACAAAGACTACGATAGATTTGGAGAGTGATTTGTCTAAAACAAAACTCACTGTAAATGATCTCACAATTTCTTGAAACCAACAAGGAAATTACAACTTTTGGATGCACACTTGCACAGCAGATAGACCAACAATTGTTCACTACTTATGTCAACTAAGCAAACCATCTTCTAATATGAACCCTGAGGGCTGAATATTGATTTCTTTAAGGGTAGGGATATAGTTTAGAGAATAATGTTAAACCAAAGCATGGAGTTCGTAGACAAATACTGTTGCCAGAAGATTGAAAAGGTTGAAAAGGACAAGCATCAGTAATCACATATAGTGGAAATAACAAACAAGTGGTGATGATCATTACTGGCAATTACAGTAGAAAATATAGGGGATGGATTGGCACCAATGATAAGAATTAATCGAAAAATAAAGACGAAGCAAATAAAATAAAGAAAATGGGCTTAAATCTGAACCTGAGCTGTAAAAGATGGCCATCACTAGCACTACTATCCACCTAAAAACACAGAGTTATATATGTGAGAATCTAGTATATAGAAGACTATTCACTTAGCCATCTAAGAATCCTCAAGAGCATGTAGTACCTGGGCACCAGATATAAGAGGATCTTTTAAGACTGCTTCTAAAAGTTCGCGAGCTTTCTTATAGTCTTTGGCTTGTAATTTCAGAAGTCCTTCATGATAAGTTTGAGAAAGATGAAACTCCTGCCATCACCCAATTACAAATGACGCATAAATATATAGCATAAGAGCAAACCAACCTATTAATGGCTTGCAATGAGAAAGAATGCAGCATTATTCATATTTTTCGACATGATGGAGAATATTAATCTGTTAATGACATTAACAAGTAGAAAAACAAAATTGAAAAAAACTTTGGAACCTACAATACAATACTAAAACTGATCGATACAATTAACTACTCGTGGTGTGTAGTCTTCCTACTGCAACTGACAGATCTGGATTCTGTACGGGGATTTTGGCCTTGTATCTCAACATCTTACCATCGTAGTCATCTTTAAACTAAAGCAAAATTAACTTTATGATGATATCATGTGACAATTAACTCAACAACACACCTTCAAAGCTAACTAATGTGACATTGATTCCAGTTACGAATACAACTGCTGTGAAGTAACCAAACAATGCAAGCTGGGACCAAATTAGGATTTTATCTTAAAAGGGACTGAATTATGGCAAAGTCTAAAATCTAAATTTTATTCAACGGGGTTATTTAATATGTTATTGTTAACGTTAACTTTTAATTATCTATGATCTGTAAAAACAACTTTCACCCAATACATGATGTTTTATCTACTTTCAACAAAGTCGATAAAATCAATTCAACTTTGTCAAAAAACATGTTAAATGTTTTAGAATAATTTATCAAACACAAGAAAATTTAAGTTCAATTTCATTACATAATCATTCATATACATCTACATTTTCATTGAATACAAATTTCAGTAGGAAACTTCAAATAATCTATTTCCATTACAGCTCGATATACTCTTAATTTTACTTAAAGAACTAATAATTCTTGCGGAATTCCAAAACATAATCTAACACAATAAATAGTTTGTTGAGCACATGAGGGGGACCAAGCCATTAGGTGGTATCAATGCAAGCATATGCATCTTGTCAAGTTTTGACAGTAGTTAATCATTCAACAGAAGTCAATGTTCCTCAAAAATAATTCTATGGGCAATCCAACTCGTTCTGTGAGCTATAGATAATTCTTTCTGAAACAAACACATATAAAAAAATGAGCTGGGTAATTTTAAATTGAAAATTTGATTGAATATTACACCTTTCTTAGCAATCAAATTAGAGGAACCTCATGCGTTTCAAATTTGTTTCTCTCTTTACTGTTTCATCAATTTCTCGGAAGCCAAATGGGTCATCAATGATCATACTTAAATACCAATCATTATTACAACGAAATAAAGAATCATACCCAAACATTTATACATATATGTGTAGAGAGATATGGGGAAATTAAAATGGGCTTGCCTGGGCTTCTTTGGTGGGAGCTAAAGGTTCCCACTGACCTTTTGCGTCTGTATCGTTTATAGCTGCTATTGAGAACTGAAACATAATAAAGAAATTCCTCAGCAACCCATCTTAGTAAAGGTCTGTACTCTTTTTATTTACAAGAACTCTATTGAAAAGGAAAAAAAAAATATAAGAAATCAACGTAAAATACCATTTTTCGATCTTTATGGTGACGTACGGAGCTCCGGTAATGTTGTTCGTTGGTTTTACTCTTCTCAGCTTTCTGATTTAGGCGGGCTGGGTTTTTGCTCCTCTGCTACTTTTGGGATTTGGAACTTTCGGTTTACTGCAGAACCCCGTAGAATGATAAATACTTTTCTTTTCGGTCAATTTCTCTATTAACTAGTGTATTCTTTCTTTTCTTTTTCTTTTTTACACAAAATAATATATAGATAGGTACTCCACACATCCGACTACTGTCATTCAACACCCCACAGCTTTTTACAGGAAACTCTACCGCACTTACGTTGAGTTGAAGCTGGGTCTCATCGCATGCTTTGAGCACTCAATAATAAATTAAACCTCATTAAACTATAGTATCAATGGAGAATTGAACCCAAACATTGAGCTAAAAAATTCAAGTTCAAACTTTTTCACTTTGCATCTCCGCCGTATGAAGGGAAATCCCAGTCACAGATTTCAAAGCGAGTATAAAATCCATTTTTTCGGGTAAAGAAATCCGGGAATAAAATAACCAAAGTGGTAATCTTATGGACCAACCGCTAGGTGGTAACTTGTGTATTCTTTCAATATCCATTATGTACAGCCTATACTGATGGTTCCTCCTGCAATGCACCGGATTTGCATGGATAATTAACATTTATATGTGTTCACCATCATAATTTTAAAACAAATATAATAAGTATAAAAATAACCATGTTTAATGTATATTGGATCAAATAAAAAACCAGAAATTCAGACAAAAAAAATTGTCAAATTCCTAATTAAAAACTCAAAATCACATTCCACTGTATATCAACAATCAATTTGGTTGATTCAATATCAAAATTCTAAATGTAACCTTACAACCCTCATAAATCCACGGGATCAAAAAAATCACAACCACATGCTACAACATCACAAATAAAAAATAACAAAAGAATCAAATTTGCGTTGAGAATGACAAACCTGAGGGCGCTGAGATTATGCTGCAATAACCCGGTGAGAAACGACTACAACTTGTTCCTAGTAACCCCGCACCAAATAAAAATTCTATAACAAGTTGAAGGAAAACAGGTCAAAACTCTGCAAATTCTTCACCGAAAGTTGTATACCTGGTTTTTATAGGATTTTACAGAGAATGAGGGGCCTTCGACTATGTGTTGTGTTGAGTAGTCGGACCTCACAGAGGCTCTGATGGTATCGAGGGGATGAAGTCGCATAATTTAGGGAAAAAAATGCCCAAAAAGGCTGATTGTTTATACCATTTAATTGATCCGCTCGGTTTGTGCTAAACCGTCGGGTTGAACGGTTTTCTCATGAACTGCTTGGTGTAATGGGTTTCTTCCGAATTTTTTTGCTTAACCGATCTAATATAAGATCCGAAAAGAGTTAAGCTCCAGTTCACCGATTTACTGGGTCAACTTGCCGGGTCAAGCCAAATTTTAAAACAATGTTGATATCATATATTGATAGGTGACTGAGTCGTCGGACCTCACACATACTCAGATGGTTGCAAGAGGATGAAACCGCATAACATAAATAATTTAGGGCAAAAAATGCTCAAACAACTGTTTTTTATACCATTTTAATTAATTCAACCGATATATGCTAAACCGCCGGTTTGTACAATTTTCAAAAGAACTGCCCCTCGTTCAGTGGGTTTTTCTGGGTTTTTTGCTTAACCGATTTAATATAAGAACCGCCCCTATTTAAGCTCCAGATTGCCGGTTTATTGGGTCAATCCATTAGAACATCTCCAGCAGGCTAGGTAAACTCCTCCTTTTAGCTATTTTATATAGTTTCTCCTTAAAATATCGCTCCAAGAGACTAACTATTCGGTTAGGGGCAGGGCGGATTTTAAAGCACTGTTCATCAGTTTCAATAGCTCTACCACATGACCTCCACCTCCATCTCATAGTTTCCCACCTAGCTCACACCCCCCTCCTATTAACCCCTATCGTAGTTGTACCCAAAATTTTAAAAACAAGAAAAGAAAAAAAAAAACTCTAACCATTCATGTCTCTTCGATTGTTTTTTTTTCTATAGTGAAAATTTGGCCCCATTTATCTCATATTTGGTAAGTAAATATAGTTAATTATAAAAATGGAGATGAAAACTCCATTTAGTCCTATTTAGCATTCAAGGCTCAATTTGAAAAATCATATTCACTTTGAATTCCAAAAGATCATGCAATTTTCAATTTGTACCATCAAACATTTAAAATCTTAATTTACATCATCTATGTTATGAATGGATAACAATGTGGACCTGACCTAACTGTCGTTAAGCTGAACACTGAAAATTAACTGCTAAATTTTAAGTGTTAAAGGTTGAATTATGGCATTACCGGTTGAATAAGCTTCCTGCTCGGCATTGGCTATAGAAGAAGTAGTAGTTAGCTCTAACACGGGACTGAAGTCACTTCAGGGGTTAGCTCTACAAAAATTGAAAAATTTTTGTTGGAGGAATGGTGGAAAGGATCGATCCCATATATGATGAAAGGCCAAGGCAATGAAGAAGAAAGACCAGGAGCAGGGCCTAGGCTCTCACCTTGGACGTGTTGGTTCGGCGAAGTCAATTTCCAAAACAAGATTCGGAATTCGAAGAAGAAGAAGAAAAAGGCTTGATTTTCACTACCTCTGTTACCGCTAGAAGTAAGATACGTCCATTATAAATCCGAGTGCTAGGCCGATACGACATGCCTTGGTTATGGAATGATGTGTGCTGTTGGAAGTGTAATTCAGGCGTATTGAATTGAATCAAATTATTTGACAAATAAAAGAAGTTGAAGTCTGAAAATTTCTATTATTTTAATTTTGTATTTCTTTTTAACCATCTGTCCATTTATTCCTACCACCACCATCACAGTGATGGGTAGTGGTGATGGAAGCAATGATGGTAATGGCGGCGCACACAATAGTGGTGGTGGCATAATGATGGTGATGGTGGCACAATGGTAATGGTGGTGGCGGCGATACAATGATGGTGGTGGTGGTGTAACGCCCCCAAAACCACCCTGGACGGCATTACTATCTAAGACCATTCACAACATGAGAGCGACTAAATAAATTCCATCAATAAGGAAATTTCATTCATCATATTTCATATCCATAACATTATCCCAAAAGAATAAGCCAAATCATGACAATTACATCCCAAAAGCATTAAACATAACTTAGCAGCGGAATAACAAAATATTATATTTTACATGATTCCAAAATAACCCTTCAATCTAATACAAGAAGGATCGTCGAGATATCCCCCTCCGGATCCCCCTACTCGTCTTCTAACCGATTCTCTTTGTAAAACCCGGGAAATTTGGACTTTTTCCAAAAAGGGCAAAATAGTAATTTGTCACTATAATGCGTATTTAAAATACTCATGTTTTAGACCTCGGATGAGGAAACGGAGTTCGCTGTTGAATTCGTATCGCGAAAACGAGTCACCTTGTCAAATTTCGTCGAATTCCGAGATAGTCGGATTTTGCACGTCGTTCGAGGCGACTGCGTGGCGAATGACTTCACGAACGTCCCCATAAATAAATTTTATAAAATTTCCATAAAATTTAGTTAAAGTTCAAATAAAATTAATTTGAACTTACACCGGAATCAAATAAATCGTTTCGGGACGAAATCGGACCCGATTAAGCGAGGGACACGTGGCGCAACGTGGGCCAAGTATTTAAAACTATAAATAGGGGTAAATATCTTAGAAAATCAGATTTTTGCCCACTTGTGTCTTTGTTTGGCCGGCCAAGAGAGAGAGAAGAGAGAAAAGAGAGGAAATTGATTTTCTTCAAGTTTTCTCCGTCGATTCCCGGACTTCCGTCGCTCGGAATCCGTTGAGCCAAGAGTTAAAGTCGATCCTCTCGACGAGGGCTTCGACTACGTACCAAAAAGAAGGCGTTTCACCGAATATTCAAAGGGAGAAATTTTGGAAACCAAAGCTTTTGGGCTTGTTTTGGTGCATAAAGGTTGTTTACACTTCTATTGAGGTAGGGGTTATTCCTATCTTGGATCATTCTACCCTAGGTGTAGCTAGATTAAGGATATATACATATATATATATATATATATATATATATATATATATATATATATATATATATATATATATATATATGCATGTGTAATGATGTATACATGTGTTTATGGTTATGAGAATGAAAAGGTGAGCATGAAATTGGCTTAGGCTTGTGACTAGCTAAATTTTGATATGTGGAAGTTATATGTGATTCACTATAAAACTTGTTGATATTGAAGGCAATGCCTTGTGTGTTAGAAGTTGTTGCTTTGCTAAAATGAGAAAATATGTTATATGCCTTTAAGGTGTTTGTTAAATGTCTTGGTTGATGAAATGAGATTCTTTCAATGTTATTGTGATAACATGTTTATGTGTAGAGATGATTAAATTTATACTCTATGTTGTCAAGACATGACTTTGATAAGTTGACATGAATATGATATTGGTAGTTATATGCACTTGATATAATTGCCATGAAGTTACGATGATGTAAGGAAATTATATGCTTATGATCTAAATTTCATGGTATGTGGATATATTGCTCATTTTACACCATTGTACATTGAGCATGTTCATGACATCACATTCATGGGACAATTGCATGAGTGTTGGTGTGTGGGAGATGCATAGATTAAATCAACACCTTGTTTGGTGCTTGGTATGTGAGCTCGGGAAAGTCGGGATCAAAGATCCGACTGAGTTGCACGGTTGCATTGCATAAGGAAAACTTGTGTCGGGTAAAGCAAGTAGGGCTAGACACTCCCTCGGGTGAAAAACCCGGAACCACTTGGTTCAGTCACTTTGCCGGTGGTGAAATTCCAGAAAAGTGGCATGCCCACGGAGCCGGGGTGAAATTCCAAAATCCGTTGCCCAGGAAGACACAAGATTTCGTTGTATAAAAACACCCATTCAATGGGTAGATTCCAATAATGATCGGGTTTCATAACGATCATTGGAAGGATTTTTCTGTCAATAGACGGGTTGCATTACACTTTGGCGTCACATTGTGTTGTGTGAGTCGGTGAGGACTCGGGTTGAAACGCATGGGTGAGTGTCACTTCATTCCATGGCATAGCATTGTTGCATTCCATCATAGAATGCATAAGTATGAGAAATATTTAGTTATATGTTTATGTGATGATTACATGAGCATGTGCATCTAGGGGAAGAGTAACCTCTATAGGTTTATCTCTACTGGGCGTAGTGCTCACCCTATACGGGAAACATTTCAGGTGTGGGGTTTGCACCGGCGGATGGCTCACTTGGAGAGCATCAAGAATGAAGGGGGCCGGCTTGTGGCCTTAGTTCGAGTTTTTGTAAAACTTTTGTATAAATTCCATTTTGATGTGTAAATTATGGAATTAAATGTAATGGAACTTGTATAAGTTGTGTATTATATGAAAAATCGTATTATACATGTGTTGGATGAGTTTGGAATGTATTAGAATGGATTGGAAGTGAAAAACAAAGGAAAAAGGCAAAACTGGCAAAATCGTACCGGTATGCGTACCGGTACGTAGACAGACAGAAGGCAGAGCGTATCGGTACGCGTACCGGTACGCCGATGTCCAGTGGGTTCAGTGTACCGGTACGCGTACCGGTACGCCCACCAAAACTCAGAATTTTTTTTTATTTTTGTTTTCTTTGCCAAGCCTTTGGGCTATGTTTTTCCTTCCCTCCAATGATCAAATTGGACCCTAATGGGGTATGAATCATGGGGAGTTGGACTGGGGTTGGATCGAATAAATGCTGAACCGAATTTTCATTTTGGATTATAACCTCGGTTTAAGGATGTTATCGATGTGGTGTCGGGTTAAGCGACATCCACGGGTATTTCCGCGGGTTGATGGGTTGTCAACGGTTAATACAGGACCCCCGGAAAATGGGGCGTCACACTCTTCTACAGCATCACTTGAAAAATGTGTTGGTTTGTAGGGGGTGAGCACTAAGCTCTGTAGGAAAATCCTCCCAAACTCAAACAAGGTTTAGAAAACATGTAAAATAAGTCGGTCTCATTTCACAAGTATCATATATAACTTTTGAAGTAAAACCAAGACATTTAAATAGATCTCAAGTTTAAGGAACAACAGTAATTGAATGAATAAGTGGGACCACTATACAGTTAACAAACCATATCCAAATATAATTCAATCCACCATACATTGTTTCCACAAGTTCTCGCAGAATCCCATACTTCCCAAGACTCTTGTAGAAACCGTCTATGGTAGAGTGAACAATAACCCACACTGTATGTCCGACACAACCCACGTTACTAATCCGGGATCATTAGTGATATGAAAAGTTCATACCCACACGGCGTACAAAGACGTCTACCCACTCCATGTGGTAGGAAAAGTTCATACCCGCGTGGCATACAAAGACGTCTACCCACTACATGATACCCGGTCAATAGTAATCCATGTTTGTATCGTACAACCACCCAATAGATAAAATACCAACAAATATCTCACCTAACCAACAATTACACAAGTCCCCAATTCTCAAGCATACTTACAAGGAACCTCCTAAGAAGGAATGAGCATCCTTACAAGGAACTTCTCACTCATGTTCCTCCAAACAACCAAACAAGAAATACGATATCCACAATTTCCTCCATTAACAAACAATTTCATAAACCCCCAATTTTCTCAAGTAGTTATACAAAGAACAATATAAGAAAATGTACAAGAGATCATCATAAATACCATTTTGTTGTTCAATATGAAACACTAAAGTTTTGAAATCAAGAACCTATGAGTAATCAAACTTTGGAATCATTACAAATGAATATTAAACTTGGAGTATAAAGAATGAAGGCGCACCAAGCTTGAAAATCATGGACAAATGATAAATTAAGATTTAGCGGAACAATCTTGTATAGAAATAACTAACAAACGATTATCAAGGTGTGAAATCAAGAACAAATGATTATGAAGCTTAAAAATCAAGACCAAAAGAACACTCAAGTCTTGGAACCAAGAATAAAGAATATCAAGTATTGAATATCAAGCTTAGAATTCAAAACAAATGAACAATCATGTATTGAAATCAATAACAAATGAGAAGTCAAGAGAAAACACATTTCCCTTGAAGACTAGGGTTTGGTAGCAAGCAAGGAGATTTAAGGGTTACCCAACAATCACAATATTTTCCACATGACATTAATTGCAAGAATAGCAAGAATTAAGGATTGGATAACATACATATAACATTTAGAGTGAAGAGATACATATAAATAAACCTAGCCTCAATGTAAAAGAATGGAAGAAAACTCATACTTTGGTGTTCTTGAAATCTAGGGTTTGATCTCGAATCACTCTTAAATCCTTTGTTTTTCCCTTTTGATCTTGTGTTTTCTCCTTCTTTATTATTTTCTAAGACTCTCTCTAGGATTCCAAGAGGTGTGGGTAAGGGTGTAGTGAAAGTGTAGAAGATGAGAGTAGAAGAATGGTGTTCTTGAGGAATTTCGGTTTTGATCTCTATAAGGGGTAACTCTCTCAAGATCTTTGTGTTTTTCTCTCATTTTCTCTTCTCTTAGGGCTCTAAGATGTTTGAGGTGAGAGTGGGATGGAAGAATAGGTCAAATGAGGCTAAAAATGGTGTTTTAAAACACCAAAATCCCGATTTTTACTGTGCCAAACTTCGGGCGTACCGGTACGCTGTACCGGTACGGTTTAGCTACTGGTTCGGGCGTACCGGTACTGTGTTCTGGTACACTTCGGCTACTTCGACTTCCAGGGCAGTTTTGACCCATTTAGAGGTCGAATTGGAAAATTTTCATGAGATACACTTTTGTAGCCCTAGATGTATACTATCTACTATAAAAATTTCAGATCAATTGGATATCAGGATAAAAAGTTATGACTTAAATACTAGAAGGTGTCCCAACTCCTTTTTACCCAAATTTTCTCTAAGTGTGTTTTCACTCCGGAATACTTCCTAGCTTCCAATACACCCCACATTACCTCTCCCAATGTTTTTCGACCTTACGAATTCAATGGATAACTTATTTTGACCTTACAATATTTAGAAACTTCCATAATCTCTCTTCTCAAGTTTACACACCTTCGAAACTTAACTTCCCAATCAATTTGTATATCTAGTTTTTGCTGTTATTTCTACCGTCACTACACATATCCACATTTTTACAACAATTATTTACTATATATCTATATACATATATAAAATAAAATGCGGGGTGTTACAGGTGGTGGTAGCGACGACGACACAATGACGGTGGTGGTGGATGGTGAATATTGAAAAGTTAAGAATGTTAAATGCATTGAGAGTATATTGTCCACCATGAAGAATTAATAAAAAATTTACTAACTAACATTTTTAACATTAAGTGATAAGTAGATGACTTGCTATTTAAAATTTTATTTTTAAGTAGTGCTTAAAATATTAGGTGGTATGAGTTTTAGGTTATCAAATAAGCTTAATTCATTAAGTACTTAAAGTATTCAATTTTAAGTCTTAAGTGGTGTTATCAAACAGCCCCTAACTCTATCATATGCATTTCACATAAAATGCCAACAGTTTATGAATTTATACATAAACTCATACCCAAAATAATTTCAACTCACGTACTCTAATTTATAACGAAAAACTAAACAATAGTCTATGAGAAGTCCACACATTGCTACCAATTCCATACTAGTAAGAGTATCTCAAATCATGACTCAAATTTAAATTAACATTTGAGTAAAAAACTTGATTTGATATAAAGGGTTCTAATGGATAAACTCAAATTTAAAAAAGGAGAAACTCAAATTTAAATAAGGGAAAACTCAAATTTAAAATAGAGTAAATATGAATATTGGATATTTAAAAGAGGAAAAATCTCACCATTTGAGATTTCGGTGAAGATTTGAGTTTCCCTTAATTTGAGTAAAAAAATGAGTCTCCATTAATTTAGTATAAGTTTGAGTTAAAGGGTAAAATAAGTTTTTTGGACTTTTGATTTAAATTTAAATTTGAGTCGTGGTTGAAGATATCCTAACGGTGAAAATTGAGAATCGAAATATAACAAAATCAAACTAAACTAAGCTTTATGTCCCAACTAAACTAAACTCTATATCCCAATTATTTGGGGTTGACTATATGGGTGTCTTTGTCGTTCATTTCGATAATGTGTTATATGCTTATTTAAGTTAAATATTTTCATATATTTTTTTTATTATTTATTCAATATTAATTTAAGTGTATCCTATGTTAGTACTACAATTAATAGAAATTCCGGGTTAGAGGAAGAGTAGGTTCATTTACTTCAACGGAAATCGAAGAAGAGGGCTTTTATCATTTTGTATCTCAATAAGAAACGGTGATGCAAGAACGCTGGTTGTCTGGGCAGTTAAAGAGAGCCCGTGAAGCGAGTTCCAAAACATTTGAATGAGCCTCAATCGATCTGGGCAATTGTACGTTTTTCGACTGTCCTCTACTGGTGAGTCCTCTCGTATTTTCATTCATATTATCCATTACACATATACATGTGTGTATGGTTAACCCTAACTACATGCATCTAATTTTAGTTTGAAGTTGCCTTTGTAGTCTATAATTATGAATCTTTGGCACCCAATATACCGGAGAGCTACCAATTCCACCGTAATTTCAATTCAGGATTCTTAGGCGTTTGTATGTTTGCGTGTATGTGTTTGTAGTCAATGTTTGCATCAACCGAACATTTGTGGTTGTGAAATTGATACCCATTTTGGAATGTTGGCACCTGATATGGCGGAGAGGTAATGTGAGTTATAATTCAGGATTTTTAAGCGTGGTATGTGTGTATAGTTACATGTGCGTGGTATGTGTTTGTAGTCAATTTTTTCAGCAACTAAACAGAGCGAGCAGGTCTGCTGCAAATCAATACCGGGCATGTAGGCATAAATGAACATGAATTTTATAAGAAAACATAGCCCTTAATAGAGCTTAATGGCAAAACTGGATTCATGTAGCCAACCCCATAAATGTTGGGAAAAGAGTTTGTTAAGTTGAGTTGCAGCACAAATGGTTAAACACGAACAATGCAGTGATAAGGCTACTAACGAGCTCTGATGTGTTGGTTCATTTTCAGTTGTTGATGTTCTTGTCATGTATGTTCAACCAATCATAGGCTTATTCAACAAGTTAGAGTTGAAGGTCTTTATCCAATTTGGCAATTTGGCTTTGTTAACCGGGCTGTTGGAAGAGGTGGACTGGGTACAGTCTAACCTTCAGGCATTATACTCACGAAATCTTTGTTTTCAGATTTGACCCAATAACCTTTCTGCTGCTAGCCCGAGTATTTTATCACTGCAGAAAACAATGATCACTATCGCACAAGTTAGAGTTGATTAATTTGGGGGCAACAATGTTAGGTCCCAGGCCTAATTTTGAATCAGCAAAGTGTTACTTATCATTTAAATACGTTTAGTTCTTATTTTGTGCCTCATTTCACGCGCTGAGATGATTCATTTGTCTTTCTATTTGCTGGTTTCTTTCAAAACTAATGATTTGTTTTTACTAGTCTGAGAATTAAACAGGGTAACAACCACCTAAACAAAGTATAAATTTTTTCCGACGAGGAATGGACCCTGTTTATTGAATGCATGATTTTGGTTTTCCAGGTTCTTAAAATTGAGGCAGACAAGGTGTTTTATTGATCTAGAATGCTGAGTGTTTGTATCCACAAATTGTTCATTCTGTTTCATATTGGCAGTCTCATATGCAGTGGCCTACCATTCAATCATGGGAATTTGTAAGTTTGCTTGAAAGCTTTTGCAATGGATATCAGTAGGAAACATTAATTAACAGCAAAACATATTGTTTAAATGGTGTTGTGTATTTGCATTACATGAAAATCTTATGCTATTTCACAGGATTGAAAGCAAAGTTTTGACTGTTGGAGAGGAGCTGTGGAAGGAAACGCTGCCATTACAAATGGGCTCCCGACTTTACCAACTGCAAGGGCTTAAATCACATACGTGGTACGAAGTGAAGATCTCATATCCAACTTCTGTATGTGCATTGTATCTTACTACTGTTGCCTGCTCAAAATTTATTAGTCAAAGCTTACCTCATAGTTTTATTTATCAGTTAACTCATTAGATTGAATGACAGATACCTTCTAGCTTTTCTATACAACTGAAGAGAGGCAATTCAGAACTGGGGCTGAACCGGCAAAGGAAATTACTCAACACTGAGAAGTTAATTTTCAAGAGTGATGACCTGGACTTGTTTACTAATCAGGTTTTCTTATCCTCATCCTATCAGAATATTTTTTGCCTTTGAGAAGCTTTAAATGAACAGTTTTGTTTAGGGTGGAATGTATGTCCTGGTGACTGTGGAGCCAGAGGGCATTGTTGCAATACCACGCGGACAAGAGAGGGAATATGTCATTTATAATATAGGTAATTCTGATATTCTTTTCTAACTAATAGCAAATTGATTACGGATTTCATAACTTATGGCCACTAGTTATGTCTATTCTTTCATTTGAAATGTTGCATTAGTTGTTTCATACAGACTTTACAGTTTTTTCAGGGACTGTTTTTTCCTTCTTTTTCACGGGACTTTACGCTTCTTTTGGTCAATCACTTTTCTCTTTGTTTGTTAAGGGGTTTGGAAATAGTTTAGCAATTGACGCGCCTCAGTTATGAATTCTCGGTCATTGCTCCAATCTCAATGATTATTTGATGACCACTTAGTCATTAAAGAATAAGTGTTAGACAAATGTAAACAGAAAGGAAATTGCTATCTTTAACATGGAAGCTCCTTAATTGTGTCGGTCATTAGAAAGAAATTTAAATGGTGCTTAAGCATCTTCGTCGCATGGCTGCTGGATTAAAAGAATGGGAAGATAAGGGGAAAAAATAATTTACTTCTGCAGTTCATTTGTTACTTACTATTTTTGTCAAAGCTAACAGTTTTAGGGATATAATGATGGGAATCAGATTGTCCTCATTTTTGTAGGCATACAGGTAGACCTAAGGATTTTATTGAGATTTTGATTATTTCGATGGATTAATTTGTCATTCGGTTAATTTATTTATGGGATGCTGTCCTAGGATTTGTTTTTTAGTTTTAGTAGATACCTATTAGGCATAGTAGGTTTAGATTAGGACTCTGTAATTTAGTGTGTTGTTGTTATTAAATAAACTGGATGGATATACAGATTTTTGCAAGCTATACTTTGATTTGATTCTTCTTATGCACTTCTTCCTCTCTTCGCATCTCGTTTTCGTCTTTTTAATTCCCCTCTCTTTTTTTTTAATCATTCTTCTTTTAATATTCTCATCTCTTTCTCCAAATTCTTCTTCCAGTCTGCATCATATAGTTTATATAGATCTTTGATTGTTTACAAATTAGAGGTCTGCTCAATGTTCAAAATTTTTTATTTTGGATGAAACAACCGAAACTTTTTGGTTTCAGTGAAAACTGAAATCAATCAGTGATGAAAATAAAAATTCCTGTGTTTCAGTATCAAAATTTCAAATTTTGTCTTTGTTTCCAAGATGTTTCCTAGTTGACTGAAACACCGTTACAAAAAATTGATCCTTGGGTCTGGTTGCCTAAGGCCAATTGGGAATATTTATATTTGTCTATGTTTTCTCAGTGTGTTTGTAAATGGGTGCATGAAAGGCTTCACAATAATATGGGCAATGGTTGCAGAGTTCACTTCTGAATTATGATAAATAACCCTGAGCTGTATTAATATGGGCAGTGGTTACTGATTTCTCTTCTGAATTCTGATAAATAAACCTCCATCCATTTTGGGTAAGCATTATGTGTCACCTTTTACTTCAACAATCTAGGACTTCTTTATTTGCATGGTGGACTGATTTGATTATAGTAATATTAGAAATTCAGTAACAAGAATAGGTATAGAGAAGTGACTGGGCTTTTGAGAAAAGTCATTATGCGAAAAACATAATTAGTATTGCTTTACATAGAACTAATGGGTATGAAGGACTCGAAAACCAACTCCAAGTCCTTAGGGTCTGAAGCTGTGTTGAGTTTAGATGAAATTATTTCAGTTAAACTATGTTACTGTGGTTAAATTTCTGGTGTACATCATGATTCCTGATACCTTCTCACATAAAATGATTTAGAAGTTTGTTATTCTTACTTTAATCCCAAAACATAATTAAAAACCAAATCCCTTGGATGTAATTTTGCACTACTTTAAGAAAGGTTACTGTTACTAGTCTCATATTGTTATTGATAATACAAAATCAGTTATGGTTGTTTCTTCCCATTTGTGATATTAGTCTTTTGATGTTATGCTCTTCTCTTCTCCGATTGCAAAATAATTGGAGGATTCTCCAATTATCTTTAAATGGGTAAGGGATCTGCCACATGCACTAATTCAGTCTTTTTTGGTTTTTTTAAAATTGAAAGTACCAATTCAAATTTAAGATTTGTGGATAAGGACACATTCTTGCCATTTAAAAGAAATGGGTGGATTCTCCAATTATTTTGCAACTGGAGAGGAGCCAAACCCAGTCTTTTGTATGGCATATATCCATAAAAATTATAGATTTCACTAAGTAATTATTTTGACTTGAATCATCGTACAGCAGACATGAATTATCCATTTTCTGTCTTAAATTGGTGCCTTAGTTAACTCTCTTTTAATATTTATCCATCTTTGTGGCAGTTTGTGACGAACTATTATTAGGCATCCCCCACAAAGCCTGGTGGGTTGTAATCTTGGTATTGCTCTGCTTGGGACTGGCATTTGTGATCCCATCATTTCTTCCATCCTATTTGCTACCAAGAAATCAAAGCTCACAATCAGCTGATCAGATTATTTCCAAGGACTCTTAACTTCGTCTTGTCTTTGCCACAAAGTACATAGCGTTTTACACTGAAGATTGGTGTTGACTAGAGTATATGGTAATCGAGATTGGGGCTTGAGGATTTTCTAACAGTTTGAAGTTTTAGTTTTGAAGGGTATGAGGCATGACATGCCCCTGTTGGTTATTTTGAGGAAAAAGATTACAGGTACACATCAATGCTTGACCATATAATTAATAAAGGTGGTTTTTGCTGTCATCTGGAACTTGTGATTGTAAATTTCCTCCCCCCCGTATCTGTTGATCTTATGTTCCACTCGTGAGAAGTTATCATATATGATTTTATCAGTCTATGATTACGACAAAAAAAAAAAAAAGAGAATGTTGAAGAAATATTATATGAAAGATAGGAAGACACACTGGTAATGCACGTTTCTTTGTTATTTTTTGAGTAATCTACGGCCCTCAAACTATGATTATTGTTCCAATTAAGTTTTTGAACTTTTTTTTTGTGTCAATTGAGTCCCAGAATTCTCTAATTGTGTCAGTAGAGTCCTTCTGTCTGCCTTCGTTAGAGTGTGTTAGTAACATGACTATATGACACAAAAAGACAAAAGGATTCAATTGACACAATTATAGAGTTTAGGGGTTCAATTGACAAAAATAAAAAAAAGAGTTCAAGGGCGTGCATGACACACAGGTCATAGTTTGAGGGATATTTGTGTAGTTTACTCCAACGATCAGTTCTCGTTAGAAAGGTTCAATTGACATAATTAGAGAATTCTGAGGTTCAATTGACACAATTAGAGAGTTCTGAGGTTTATTTGACATAAAAAAAAGTTTAGAGGTTTAATTGACACACAAAAATAATAATTTGAGAGTTATATGTGCGGTTTACTAAAAAAAAGGAAACCGGCACGTTGCATGAGCGTCAACTGCCTATATAGTATATACAGCTCCTGTCCCATTACCATTTATTTCCTTAATAGCTTTCGTTTTGTCTTTGAGAATGCGACCAGAGGTGTTAAATGTTATCTCATTTCTATATGCTCGATGTGGGAGTCAACAAACAGAGTAAATATATAACAATAAAATTACTTCATCGTCGCTACTTCGTATCACCGTCTAATAAGAAATAATCAAACGGACAAAGTTAGTTTTACTACTTACACGATGTAGTTATTACATTACATGGGAGTAATTACTGAATGTAATCGGATCTTCTTGTCACTGGATGGTGACTCTGCAATGCCCTTGAGTCGCATTGCATCGGGATGGGATTGAGATCTTTTTCATTATTTTTTTACACAATTTTATTTAATGATAGATCATACACTATGTATTCACGTGGAATTCATTAGGTATATGTAGACTCTTTACTCATACACGATGGATGATTTACCATTAAATGAAATTGGGTTAAAAAGTAATGAAGAGGATCATGATCCCAATTGGATTACCTGGTCTGTTTCGAACAAAGGGATATATCATTTTTTATGTTAGGAGTTCATTATATTACTAGCTATTAACACGTTGTATTATTTGACAAAATCTGCACAATTCCTTTTCCCAAAACGACATAATTTACATGAGAATATATTATTTAAATTTAAGGGTTTATTGCAATGGAGGTCCTTAAAGTATGGAGTTTATCGTATTTTGGTACATAATATTTTAATTGTATCATTTTAGTCTTTGAAATATTGAATACTAGTTATTACCTGTGCCTGAAGGCACATAATAATAAAAAATGATAAACAATAAACATATTTGTATTCATATCCAAAATCAAATCACAAACATAGAGAAGAGATAAAGGAATTTAAGTATCGGTTTGTAGTGGGGGTGAGAGGTGGTGGGCGGTGGTGGTGGGCGGTAGTGGTGGTGGTGGTAGGAGAAGGCGATGGTTGTGGTGGGTGACAATGACCGTGGTGGCGGCGGCGGTGAGGCTGGCGGCGGCGACGGCGACGGCGACGGCGACGGCGACGGCGGCGGTGGCGGTAGTGGTGGGGCGATTTTAAACACTATTTTTTTTTAAAGTATTTATGAGAAATAATTTTTAAAAAATCACTCCAAACACACCCTTAGGGGCCAATTTTTCCTATTAAATTTAGGGTGTTAATATTAGCCATTAGATTAACTTTAAAGTAAAATTTAAAGCAATCTCAACCGCGAATAGCAAAAGTCATTTTGTTTATCTTTTGAGATTTGAATTGTAAGCTACTTTATTATATAGATGTTTCTATGTGATCCCTCAAGCAAACAACGTTCAGATTGCTAACGATTTTTTATTATAAATTTATCACGTAATACCTAAATATGGGCAAAAATAATAATTTGGATAACTCTTGACTAAATTTTTACCCAAATTTTGGTCCAGAGTTATATAAATTATTTTTTTTTCTTATATTTAAGTATTACGTGACAAGTTTATGATAAAAAATCATTAACAATTTAGATGTTCTATGCTTGAGGGACCAAATAGAAACATATTCAATATTTCAAAGACCAAAATGATACAATTGAAATATTGGGGACTAAAATGAGATAGACTCTATACTTTGAGAACCAAAATGAGATTGATTGGCAAAGCAGTCTCAAAAAATACTGGGACACGTTGTCAATTCAATAACAATGAATGATTAAGTCAACAAATGAAAGATTAAAATTTTTCTCTATTATGTTTTCACTCAATTTCACTGGACGACGGATCATCTAGCATAAATTTCAAGTAAGATTTGTTATTTATAAAGTGAGTTTTTCATTCATACACCGTGTGTATTCTATGATTGAATAAAATTGAGTAAAAAAATAATTGAGATCTATATTAATCAGTATTATTATTATGAGTAATACTATTTGGATTTAAAAATTTGACATAATTTATTAATTTAATAATATGATTTAATTAGAAGTTAGAACTATTGAATCAATATTAAATTTTAATATTTAATAAGATATACAATTAATTTAAAAATTACACTAAATTAGGTCAGCAAACGAGGTCCCGATCACATTTACTATTGCGGATTAATAGTAAGTATGATGGGGCCACTAAAGCACGTGCTCACCAGATTCTCTGTACTACGCTCCTCTATTAGACTGACTTGACAACGAGTTCAAAGAAAGTTTTGAAAAGCGAGTAAGGCGGGATGGGACCACGTGGCTGTCCGTCCAAAATATGACCGTTATAAGAATAGAGAGAGAGATCTTTATTAAAACCACCATTGTCCTCCGTTTCTCGTTCTCTGTTCGTCGTCCCCTTCTCCTCTCTCTCTAAAACCCTTTCTCGTTGGCTCATGGCGATCGCAACGGAGACCCAGTCAGAACAGAAGGTACCCGGGGGGGGGGGGGGGGGGAGAAAGCAAAGAAATTTAGCGTATTCTGTTTCTTTCCGAATTTTGGGGGTTCATGAGTGAAGTATTTGAATCTAGGGTTTTTTGTGGTCTGAAATTAATGTTATAGTATTTAATATTCTGATAGTAATCGTGGTTTCAATTCCTTATCAAAAGTGGCTCGATCCGTGCAATTCTTTCTAATTCTTTTTAAACATAGGGTTTCGATTTTCGTGCTCTGTTTGGTTGCTGAGAAAATGCTGGAAAAGAAAGTACAATTTTTGATTTCGTTTATGCATTACTTTGGAATTTAGAAGGGGAAAACTATATGCTAGAGGGATTAGTGGGGTTTCATATGTTGTCTCAATTTTTTTGTCCCTTCCCTTCGGATTTGGAGTTTTCAGGTGTAGATTTTTGTGCCGACTACAGCATTATACCTAAATGCACACGGAACTTTTAAGAAATAGAGTTTTTGATAGGAATCTTTTGTTTTTTGAAAACCTAGTGGGCTTGAACCTTGTGTAATTATTTCTTCGGAGTTCCATTTTTCTGGAAACTTTTTCTTTTTTGAGAGAAAAAAAAAAAAAAATCTTATGTTAAGATAAATGCTTTTCCCTGAAGCACCGTAAACATACATGATAGAACTTTCCCAAGCTTCCTACATGATTTTGTCATGGAGAGAAGTTTGATATTATTTAGGAGTTTTGCTTGTTCCTGAAATTTATTACCATTATTTAGTTTCTGAGTAGTGAACCACGGAAAGAACTTAATTTCTAAACGTCTTTCTCTTAAAATTTGATTTCTAATGGCTGTGGTTGAAACCATAGGTTCTAATTTATAATGTTGGTTGGACCCTATTTCATGCTAGTTATTTTGTTGCAAAGCATCTGGCTCTACTTATGGTTTCATTTGGTGTGCATGCAGGCATCTTCGGAGGTTACCACAGTGGAGAACAAAAGGTGGACTCTAAATGACTTTGACATTGGAAAGCCGCTTGGAAGGGGAAAGTTTGGTCACGTTTATTTGGCAAGGGAAAAGAGGGTTTGTGATTTTGGCTTTACAAGTATCATGTTCTAGATCCTAGTTTTTGTGCTATGGCATTTTATTTTTCCAGAATTTAGCCTTAGTAATTTTAGGATCCATCAAACACGTGAATTTTAATCAAGTTCTACCACCTGTGCTGAGTTTTGGTTCCTAGGTTTCGAAGTAAAGCAGCGGGCTCAATTTACAGTGAAATGCATGTATTTTTGCACTTCTTTTATGGACCATGAAATGCTTGTGTTCCCATACCATTTTTGCTACATTCTATCTGATATTGTTTAGCTTCAATGCCTGAAATTTACCACCTTTTAGGTGGAAATCATGACTATGAGATTTCAAATACCTTTCCTCTTGTAAGCCAAATAAAATATTTAAGATTGTAGTTTTGTGATTGTAAATGTAGATAGAAATTTTGTATTGTGGAGGAATTTTAATACAAGTTCGAATTGTAATATACTTTTTGCCACAACATCATTCTGGAATGCTTTAATCATATGGCCAGTTCAATTCATCTGTTTTCTTCCGTGAAACAGAGCAATCATATTGTGGCTTTGAAGGTTCTATTCAAGACCCAGCTGAAACAGTCTCAGGTTGAGCATCAGCTTCGCCGTGAAGTTGAGATACAGAGCCATCTTCGACATCCTAATATTCTAAGGCTTTATGGGTACTTCTATGATCAGGTAGAGTAGGTTCATTTTAGTCTGAATGAAGTAGGAAAATTTTACAATTATCTGCTCAATAGATTTACTTTTGTAACATAATTATTGCAGAAACGGGTTTACCTGATTTTGGAGTATGCTGCCAAAGGAGAACTGTACAAGGAGTTACAGAAATGCCAGTATTTCAGTGAACGACGTGCTGCTACTGTAAGTTTTTATCCCGCTGTAGCTTTAATTCCTATTTATTTGTTCTCTTCATTTGTCATTGCCATTAGCCTTAAGAAGTGTGACTAATAAAAAGCCTTGTTTGAGGTTCTTGTTTTCATCTCTCATTGTAATCAACTTGTTCATATTTCATGCCATTTATGACATTCTGAATTTCACGATACTTTGTATGTTTCTGCTTTGCATGACGTAATTAGCAATTTTAGTCACTATATATATTGAAGCTGATAAGAAGTTCTTTTGTGTGCATATGAAACTTCAATTAGTATGTGGCACAATTAGCTCGGGCCCTCATATATTGCCACGGGAAGCACGTAATACATAGAGATATCAAACCAGAGAACCTTTTAGTTGGTGCCCAGGTAATTATTAGCTTGTTATTATTTAGCTCTGTGTTCTTTTTCATTCATGCGACATTCCTCAACCTTATCATATCAGCTTGGGTTCTCTCTCTCAGGGTGAACTTAAAATTGCAGATTTTGGTTGGTCAGTGCACACTTTCAGCCGCAGGCGGACCATGTGTGGCACTCTTGATTATCTCCCACCTGAGATGGGTATGTGCAGTTCACTAGCAGTTTAACATTTTAAAACTTTCCCTTTTTATAAGAAGCGAATCACAATATTGAAAATTTTGATTTGGCGGGTCACCATTACTTGACTTAGAAAGGGGCTCAAAAGTTGATACTCCGGGTAAAGATCCATTTTGGGTTGTATAATGAAACTGATAACCAGTACTGTTCATTAGCAGTTAAACATTTTAGAACTTTTCTTTCCTATAAGAAGGGAATCACAATATGGAAAATTTTGGTTGTCTTCGGAGAAATTTGGCTCAAAAGTTGATACTCCGGGTAAAGATCCATTTTGGGTTGTATAATGAAACTGATAACCAGTACTGTTCATTAGCAGTTAAACATTTTAGAACTTTTCTTTCCTATAAGAAGGGAATCACAATATGGAAAATTTTGGTTGTCTTCGGAGAAATTTGGCTCAAAAGTTGATACTTGGGATAAAGATACATTTTGGGTTGTATAATGAAACTGATAACCAGTGCTGTTTAAAATGCTTTGTTTTGGTTAGATACGACCAAAATTTCCTCCTTATTTGTGTGTACTTTTTAGGTGGATATTTTCTCATAAGCAGCGTTGCGATGTTTGTTTTACAGTGGAGAGTGTAGAGCATGATGCAAATGTGGACATCTGGAGCCTGGGTGTCCTGTGCTATGAGTTTCTGTATGGCGTCCCTCCTTTTGAAGCAAAGGAACACTCGGACACGTATAGAAGGTGAATGAGTTGCAAAATGGATAGAAATTATTAAGGCTTGTTATTCCTCTCTGTCTCCCTCTCAGTTTCATGTGAGGAGTGAGTGGATGCATCTCTCAGTGAGACATTATTGATGGAATAACTTATTCATAGGATGACAATGTTGTAGTTCAGATTCTAATTGTTTATGAAATCATAGTATCTGCACCTTTACTCACATTACTGTTTTGTCTTGCTTGTCTAATTTTTGGGCAGGATTGTTCAAGTGGACTTAAAGTTTCCTCCCAAGCCTATTGTCTCATCAGCTGCAAAGGACCTCGTCAGTCAGGTTAGTTTTCTTCTCTGCAAACACGCTCAAAATACATGATTGATCTCGGATTTTTATCGGTTGTGAGCTTGACATCTTTCTGGTCACTTCTTTTCTGGTTTTTGCTAACAGATGCTTGTCAAGGATTCTTCACAACGCCTGCCGCTACACAAAGTACTTGAGCATTCATGGATCATTCAGAATGCAGATCCCTCTGGCGTCTATAAGTGATTAAAATTTGCAATGTTATTGTTACACTAAAGTGAAAAGAACCTGTGATTTCAAATACCCTTATTCGGTCTGTTAAGTAGATGGGCTGTATGAACATTTCACTTGCTAGCATGAAGAAGTGCATATGAGTTGTTCAAGATGACCCACCCCTCTGTGGCTAAACCATACTTATCTTTCCATTGTACTTGCATTGAATTTGTTTTTGTACCAAAATAAGTAATTATCTAGTGATGTCAGGTTCAAAGTTACTAACTAATGTGTTATGAATTCATGGGTAGAACTAGTTCCTGAAAATCAATTTACAAGGGAAGGGTGTCCAAAAATTTATATATACACATCTAATCTTATTTTTAATCGATATGGGGTTGTAACATAATGAAATCCCACAAATTTGGGAATTGGTTTTAGAATTTTTTTAGATCAATCTTAGATCAACTCCATTGATTTATGGAAGGGAAAACTTGTTCAACAAGCTTAATTGATTTATTAAAATGTGTCAAATGATGAATTAGGGAAAAATAGTTCAAATGATACACAAAAATCATGTTTGGCCAAAAATTTGAAGCCTGGGTTACCAAACCCTACCCGTTATTGGCCTGAACCTTAAACCCTAGATCATGGGTTTCATCAAACCCATTTTGGAGGGATAAGGGGGGAGGTTTCAGATGAGGGTTAACGGATTCAAGATATAAAAAGACATGAGTTTAAATTAAATTGGTGAAAGGGCACAATAGTCATTTATATACAAACATATTATCATAATAGTGATATATCCGTGGACATACCAAACATGAGTATGAATTGGATTTAATGAAGGGTTTGAGTTTGAAAAGATTTGGGAAAGCTAATCCAAACCCTTCCTAAAAATCCATCTAAACACGCCCTAACAGGGATGGATTTCAACACTTCTGATGGCCTAGTCATTCAAGTAGCCTCAAAAGCTCAGCCAATATCATATAGGAATACTTTTTTGAATCACCTGGTTCTTGAGAGAATATTCAATATAACGATAATATCATGTCGACATTGATGATATGGTATCACCAAATAATAATAAAACTCAAAATAGACAAAATGAACCCTATTTGGGTAATTATTAACTTGTGTGAAATCCGCTTCTTTATTTATCTACATATTATTTAATTGGTGATACCACATAACATGTGTAATATTACCGTTGCAATGAATATTTTTTCCTGGTTCTCGGAAAGAAGCATAGTTGCAGATTTTAAATGCTATTTTCTCCTTAATTTATACATGCTACCATTTTAAGTCTATTGTGTTGTGTCAGTTACATCCACATTGTAAAGCACTAGCACTCATCGACTCCCCGCACCATGCTACATTTACAGGATAAACTTTGTTCCGAGTATGATCAGTTAATATTATAAGTGCTAACTTGTGAAACTGAAGCATATCCAGACTCCAAACACACAGCTTTCCATATCGTATTGCAATCACCGGCATAAAGGAATTTTGATCCTAAAGATTACATCCTGAAAAACTTGTCTGATAAGACATACTCATAATATAATACCAGTACACAAAACCATCAGATATTAACTGCAGCTGAGGCATCCTAACAAACCGCTAACCTTGAAACTTGTTCCTACACGACCCGATGAATTCGATTACAGTTTATTCTAGTACATATCAGTCGCAGATTCAAAGGTGACATTGAGATCAACTGCAGTGGCTACTGATGAAAACAGGAAGTACTCAAATGCTCTATTTCATGTCATGCTGGTAATTTCTTTCAGTTTACCTGGCTTGTCTTCTTTACAACTCTCCCCATCCAGCAGTTGGGTTGGAAGCTCTTCCGCTTTTTTGAATTCAATTAAATCTTTAGAATCCAGGAAACTAGGCTGATTGGTTGAAGAAAGGAGCCTTGCCCACATCCTATCAGTAATCACAACTTTGTTCTGTCGCTCAATAATGCGCTGCACAAAAAGAAGAAAAGGTCGCTGATTGCTACTACAATTCCATCAAAAGTCATACAATTTTTTATTTTTTTTTGATGGGTTTGGGGGGGGGGGGGGGGGGGGGGGGGGGAGGTGGGATTTCTCTACAATCATCTCATATGCTGTTAATATTAGCCTCATAGACTGATAGACAAACCGAGGAAAATCAAGAGAAATAGCGTAAAAGGGAAATCGCTTTTTAGGTTGCAGTCACTAGCAACTTCCAGCATAAACCATTTGAACTCAATTTCAATGGCAAAGTATTTTCACTGTGAAGAAGTATGTTAGCCATCAGCCAATAGTATTGGCCATAATAACAGCTAATTTGGAAGACAAAAAGGCATCTTATTCACCTGGCTACCCAAGCAGAGCATAAAGTTCTACATCCTTCCCAGAACCCAATGAATAAGAAGAAACAACAAATGGAGAGCGCTCTTACTTAAAAAGATAAGAATCAGTGGACAGTAGTCATATTATTGCTTCAGTCAGCTAAGAACACACCATGCAAAGTTTCCCACTTCAACAATAAAATTATCCACTGCCGACTACCAAGCAAAAAATTGCAATTTATACAGTTCACCGCCCAAGCAGCGCAACATTAGCTTTCAATTATCGGAAAGGGGAAATCGCATTTTGCACCCCGAAAGATTAGGAATTCACACTTTGCACCCTCAAAATTAGATTTCCCACATTGCACCCTCAAATGTATTACATTTTTTTGCAATGTGGCACTGTTGTTAGCTTCCATTTCTTATTCCCTCAAAAACCACCCATTGACGTTGACGGCATTAGCAACGGAAACTAACAGCAGGATCACATTATAACAATTTTGATACATTGAGGGTATAATGTGGGAAATCTAATTTTTGAAGGTGCAAAGTGCAATTCACCCAATCTAAAAACATAAACGTAGTCTTTCAAATGGATTTTGAATATTTCCACATAGCAGATAAAAATGCCTTGTATAAAGCACTTGGCAACTCAACATCATTGGACTGGCAGAAACTCAAATTGGGTAGATTGCTAGCAAACAATATTACCCTGAGATGACAACTAAGTCCCCATTTAATTTACAAAGATGTACAGATCCAAACTGTGTTATACTATCAACAGAATGCTATTTATAATATATATACTTTTGGGACTTTGAAGGAACTTACATTGAAAGGAATATACGTCTGTCTGCCATTGACAAGCCCGCTTGTATAGCCTGTGTATCCTGCCATTGCTCCATGAACAGCACTTTGAGCAAGGAGGGTGCAGTACACGTTGTCAGATGCATTGCTTGGAATGGCACGGATCATATATGTGGGATCTGCCCAATAAATTGGTTAGGTACTAGTATACTGCATAAATTCATATGGAAAATCAAGACATAAATGGTTATTGCCCAGTTTAGTTTGGTGTATGACCAGAGATGTATATCGGGTACTGACTAAATCTTTGGCAATATTTGCGCAAAGTGTCTGTCCTCATATACAAACCCACAGCCTTTCGGTTGTTAGTCCGATCATTTTACCACTCACTAGGCAATGATCCTTGTCAAATCAAAGACATAACGCCAAAAAATGAAATACGAGGTTACTGACCTATATATTTAAGAGTAATAGGCATCTTACATTGCCTTGCAAAATGATCCTAAGACAAATAGACAAAACAAATTAGTGACAGAGCGATTCTATTACAGTATACGGATTTCAAATCATGCTTAAGCATTTCAATGGAGGAACCCAAGTATCAGGTCATCCTTTCAGATATCATCTGGGTTTTGATGTGTCAGCCAATAAAATAATGTAAGATGTTTTATTAACAATCTTAATTGTTACGGGATCAGAACACCCCAACATCAGTCATACTGAGTTAGTAATTGGGTTGCTTCCTATGCAAAGACACTGCTCCATTGCTATAGATACATATATTAAAAGGCCACTTATTCCATGTCATAGAAAATAAGGGATCTTTTTTTCCCTATTCTCTTTCCTGGTCGAACATAAGGGGACCACAATAGCTTCGACTCCTTATCAATACAAAGGTAATCAATTTAAAATCCAAAGAGAAGAAAAAAATAGAATTTTGAAGAGAAGCAAACACATCAAGGTACTAGATGTAAATGAATAAGACAAGTACTTAATCAGAAGCCAAAAATGGACCAGGGGGACAAAAAGACAATAAAATTGATACCTCCATCTAGGACATTAAATTTTATGACATCATAGCTGTTAGCGCATTAAAAGAATCCCAAAGCTTAAAAAGTTTCACACATAGCACGTTAATATACTAACATCAAGATGGATAATAAGAGAATGTAATCAGAAGTCAAGTAATGAAGATGTAATTATCAATTTAAAATCCAAAGAGAAGCAAAAATAGAATTTTGAAGAGAAGCAAACACATCAACGTACATAGGTATATATGGATAAGATGAGTATGTAATCAGAAGCCAAAATAGACAAAGGTGACAGAAAGGCCATAAATTGACAACTCCATCTAAGACATTAAATTTTTTAAAATTATTATTGCTGTTAGTGCATTAATGGAAACCCAAAGCTTAAAAAGTTTCACACAGAGCACGTTAATCTACTAACATCAACATGGATAATAAAAGGACATAATCAGAAGCCAAGAAATGAAGATGCGAACAGCTATTTGAGATGGTCATAAGATGTCAAGGTTAGGAAATGTATCTTAGATCATGACCATTACCCTGATCCTCTGAGAAATCCACAACCCGACATCTTGGAGTAGCTTGTTTCCCGAAGCATCTTGCTCATTTGTGGCCTGCAAACTCTCTGAAAGAAGCTCCTGTCCTGCTCCTTCAGCCATCACAATGACCATGTGCCCAATTTCTTTAAGCCGTTTCTCTATGAATTCAAGAAGTCCACCATTTCCTTCAAGATAGAAAGGTGACTCTGGAATCAAACAACAGTCCACATCTCGGCTGGCTAGAGTAGCATACATTGCAATGAATCCTGCACCAGCAATTTTAAGACACTTAAAGAAACCAACGAATAATATAGAGCATTTTATTAGGAAACCGATTGAAGAACTTTATTATAAATGTTCTGCACGAAGAACAATCATGCATTTCGAGCTCTATAAAGTTTCCTTAATATCACTCCTCCAGTAGAAATATTGGAGTATTAGTACTTCATTTGCTTTCTTTTAAGTAATGACTTCTAAGTAAATTTTTTTTTTATGGGCATAAGCAAATTATTTCACCAACAATTTCTTCAGCTTCTTTGCACATCTAAGCTCATTTCCAAGAAAGATGCACAAACAAGAAATACAGAGATGTCTAAGAGCTATGGGCATAGAATTGCTACTGAAAACTAAAGCTTTGACAGCAGTCTATAACTTGACTTCTAAAGGCCAGTAACTCGGTTATTAACTGAATAATATATCCAGCATACGGAGGTGAAACCTACCGCTGTAGCGACCCATTAGCTTCACTAAACCTACACCATTCTCTGCACTTTCAGCTTCAACATGGGCGGCATTTATGGCGCGTTGAGCTTCCTCTACAGCAGTATCAAAACCAAATGACTTGTCGATAACCTGCACAAGCCAGCTTTATTTAAGAAAAATAACAGCAAAAACTCAAGGGTATAAAGGACTTCCAATTACCTAAATCAAATTATTTTCAATAAGAAACAGAAAACTTATATTAGTAAAAATCAATTTTTTTGTGCAACTATAGAACCTCTTAAGTTTCAGTTGGCCACCAATTGCAACTCCAAGTCTCGAAATTGCCCTACCTCTGATCTGGAAGCTTTTCTCTTGAAATTCAACAATCAGTGAATGGAATGACACCCTTTTCACATCTACCGGCCATGATTTTTGCTTCAAAAAGATTTTGCAAAACCAGAGTGTTGTGATCAACCTTCACTAATGCACCACAACAATCACCATCTTCCCTAATACTTTTGCATTCCATAGATGGAAGGGTAAATCTTCAATCCCAATCAATCCACCCAAGAACACAATTCTATTCCTTTCAAAATTTGACTCGGAAATCCACGTGGATAATCTGATTAACCCAGCACTTTCCTCTGAAATACATCACCACTAAAAATAGCCAGAGCATGCCCTTGTTTCCACAAAAGAAAACCTTGAAATGGAATTAAACTTAATTTTAAATTTTAGTTTGTTCAACAAAGCTCCCCGAATCCATCTCCATGGAATGAAGATGTTTTCCCTCTCGTAAATCACTGTATTTTTCCATCTAACGACAACCAAGGAAGTCTCACCTACATCATTTTGTGTCACAATTTCATTTTTCGTATCATCATGAGCAACTCCCCTATTCTAGAGATACCAGCACTCCTCAACATGCCATCTACCACATTCAAAAAACTCCTCCATACTTTAAAATCAACCATTTGAGGAACTATGAAATCTCTCTTCCTAGAAGAGTGAAACTTAGAAACAGTAAGGAACTTTCCATTCCTATTGAAATTCACTTCACCCCATAATTGGTACAAGTGCATGTGAATTTTCTGAACAATGTCACAAAACCGCTACACCTACTTGTGGCCTCCACCACATTGCATAACCATGAAGTGCACCACTCAATCCTACAGTGATAGAAAAGCTAGCATAACGAAATCCTTCTATAATGTTAATAACATCCCAACAAGACTCTTTATTGACCTCCACCAAGAAGATATGATCTGTCATCACCTCATTCTTGAGATTTTTTATTTTTATTTTTGGGAAAGTGGCTTTGAGGTTTCCATTAGAGTTTGATTCCTTGTGGCATTCTATTATCAAAAGTAAGTATGGAATCTATGCTAACAGATGGGACTCTAATGTGGTGGCTAGAGGATCATTCTGTAATCATTTGAAGTTTATTTCTCAAGATCTGGATGATTTTGGAGAGCATATTTATTTGAAAAGGGAGAGTGGGGAAAGAGTACGTTTTTGGGAGGATATTTGGGTTGGCGAGTTATCTTTTTCTTTGTTGTTTCCTCGGCTCTAGAGATTGTCGGGTGCTCATAATACTCCCTTGGTAAGGGTTTCTAGTGTTTTTACAGATTCTTTTAGGGGGTGAAACTTAAATTTTTCTCGTAACCTAAATGACCGGGATATCTTGGAGTGTTTTTCCTTCCTTTCTTTGCTTGAATCAGTTTCCTTGGATCCACCGGTTTGTGATAGAAAATTTTGGCCTCTTGATTCTCCATAATCTTTTCTTGTTGTTCCTATTTTCAATGGTTGATTGATATTCCAAATGATCCTATATTTGATCCTCATTCGATGATTTTGAAGGTAAGAATGTCGGTTAAGGTGCAAGTACTTGATTAGTTAGTTGCTCATGGTAAGGTGAATACTTGGTACGCATTCTTGTGAAAGTGTTGATCTTCTGTTTCTAGATTGTCCCATTGCTATTTTTTTATGGTTCAAGCTTTTGAGGGATGCAGATTTGGTGTGGGTAATACCTTGCAAATGTGCTTCACTATTTACGATGATGTCAGAGGGCTTTGGACGTGGTACGAGAGCATCCATTTTATGGAGATGTGCTAATTTGACTATTTTCAGGGTGGTATGGTTGGAACGTAATCGCCAAAAATTTGAAGATAAGGAGGAGAAAAAAGAATGTTTACGGGAAATAGTGAAGTTTTTGGCTTTTTTTTGGACAAAGGTTACAAAGGATTTTTGTGATATCCCTTTGGCTATTTTGCAAGGCTACTTGTAGTCATTAGTTTTCTTTGTTTTTTGTTTTTTTGAGTGGATTGCTTATCCACCATTTTTTGTATTTTTAAATATGCATCTTTCATTATTCCAAGAAATACACCTCTATTGCTCAAATAAAAACAAACACCACTGTGGTATAACCACAACAAAACTATGTTATGAAATCTTTCCATCAATTGGCCGCAAGCCTTAATCAAATGAAAGCAATATTAATATAATATGAAAATAGCGGTTACGCTCACTTTTGGGCACATACAAAATAGAGAAAAAGAACTTTACGTGTCTGATTTCAGGCCATTCATTTGCAAGTTATAGAACATGAGAGATGCTCCAAGTCATAATTGGGGGGGGGGGGGGGGGGTGTTTTCTCCTCAACTTAAGGATTAATGCATGGCAATATGCAGATTTCAGACCCCTAAATAGTTGGGATGAAGTTGTTCAGTGGAGTTGACTTGTCCTTGCATGGGTGAAAAGTAGATAAATTCCATTCCACATATCTAGAGAATAAGAAATTACCGGAATGTCATTATCAATCGTTTTGGGGATCCCAACAACTGCAACTTTAAGACCACGCCGCCTAACTTCCTGCAGGATGAAAGTTAGATATCTCTGAGAATAGCTCAAACAGATGAATAAAATCAGATCAACTGCTCTATGCAATCCGGTATACTGATGACAGTACATCTGAGCACAAATTAGAACTCAAAAGTATATCTTATCATGCATAACGCATCATAGGTGAGTATCCCCTTCCAAGAATTGTTATAAATGCTTTTGCACCCCAAAATATTGACCCTGGGAAAATAATGGAAGTTCAAGAAAACTTGCATAGAAATAGCAGGTAGTAGGATAAGAGTAAAATCGGTTGAGGCCAGATCACCAAAATAGCATAAAGAAGGAAATATAAAAGAAAACTGACTAAAAATGGAAAAGAAATATACTCCTCACAATAATTGGTGATCCTTAATAGTGGTCATGTTGAGCAGAGGTGAACTAGGACCACTGACGTAAAAACAGAGGCTTAGATCCAATATATGGTTTTTGAAGAGTGAACAAAACGATGGGTAACTTTCTTAAACAGATGGTGTGCAGGACAAGAAACCAAAAGCAATCACTTCTATGAATTTTAGCTGACTGACAAAAAAATCTACATTTCTCAGGACGATATTCTAAGAAGCCAATTCAATTGTGCCTTTACTAGGAAACGTGATGAAAATGGATACTGGGGGGCATCCTAAAAGTTATTTTTAGGTGGTTCTTTTATTTCAGCCAAGAAACTTGCCTCATAAATCACTGTTGCTCCTTTCTGAGTTCCATCCCCTCCAATTATGTAAACCTAAATATTGACAATAAGAAGTCAATGCAGGGCTGTTACAAGACAAGGCAGTAAAAAAATTAAAAAGAAGATCACACTTCAGATACCTGATTAATTCCCCGGTCCTGAATGCAGTCAACTATCTTTGAGGTATCGTGCCCTCCTCGAGATGTTCCAAGGATTGTACCACCACGTTTATGAATGTCATTTACAACCTTCGGAGTTAATGGTATAGTATTTTTGGAATAGAAACCCCTATACCCTCCCTTCACAGAAGAGATATCTTAACGTCATTAGCTTGAAATGCAGGAAGTTGTGGAGTACGGCTTTAAAACTTATGTAACCAAATCAGTATGATCAGAAAAATGTCAAAAATCTATCAGCAGATCAAGATTGTAATACTAGAACAATCGGGCTACCTTTCAAAACTTGTACTTTCCATGACACTTCATAACCAGCTGCAAAAATCCACTACACGATGCTATGAAGGGTAGATTATGTATGCACCTAACCTCCTCCAGAACTACTTAACTCACGGGAAAAGCTGCCCTAACTCACACCTTCTCACCCTTGACAGTAAATTTTTTCCATTACAACAAGCAATGGCCCATGTTTACAGCAAAATTTGATGTTCCAGACTACTAGAAAATTGTATACCCCTGGTTCATTCAAAAAGCAGACCATGATGAATAATGCATGTATTGTGGGTCCAACTCAATTATCATTTCCCCCATTTTAAATTCTATTTGAAGAATAATTGATGTTTACAAATCTCAATGTGGCATCTCCTTATGTCATAATTTCCGGAGCTTATTATATCAATCAGAAGCCTATCAACACATAAACCTGACACCCAACAAAAGCATTGAAGTATAGGACTTGCAAGATGAAGAAATATGTATCTCAATAACCATTGTCCACATATTGCATAGATTAAAAAAAAAATGAAGGGCAAAGTTCACTTTTCTCCCCCTGTGATTTAATCCAGTTATGCTGCTGATGTAGAGTGGGAAAAGAAATGGAGATGAGAAGAGAAGAAAGAAATTTGGAAGGAAAGAGATTTTCAATTATTCAATAATCCATGTCTGATTACCATCTGTATTCTGTACATCCATCCCATGTTATAATAAGGACCAGATCATCACTCCAAGAGTCCAAATGTGACTCCATTCAATAATCAAATAAAAAGTTGAAAAATAAAATAAACTCTAAAACAACTTCCCAAGATAAATGACCAAAATCCCATCAAAATCTACGTTTACGCCTAATAGAATTCCCATCAACTGCACCCCACTCTAGTTCAAAATAAGCACATATCTCTCATATGGTTTTGGAGTAGCGAGCTACAGTAATAATTTTCATCCAACTTAATTGGATGTGTGAGCCATGTGCCTTTTTGGACAATTGCCATGTTGAAAAGCATTTCCACTCCACATAGTGCAGTGAGAATGACAAAAATGCCCATACTCTGACTTAAGCAAATGGCAACTTATGACAAGGAAAGAAGAGGGAAGGAAGAAAAGAAAAAAGTTTATAGGATAACAAGAGAAGTAAAGAAGGAAAACAAGGAATAATCGGGCATTTTCAAAGTAAGATTGCCAAGAAAATGATTAACTGGAAACCTACCACATCTTTAGAAGATTTATAGAAATTTAGGCTGGAATGATTGGCAATCCAAAAGTAACGAGTGAAAACCCAGAAACGATTACTTAGCAGTAATTTGATAACCATGTTAAACTCTAGAAGATGCATTACCATTTACCAGGCATTTGGGGCTAAACGCTAAACCTATTTCATTTGGCAGATATAACATCATATGATTGCCAAGTTGAGTATTCCAGCTCCTGATATTGCAACAAGTAACGGAAGGCTATGAGATCTTCATCTTGTTAGAAATGCAGCATTCTAAGTTAGCCCAGAAGCCTACTCAGATAACTTACCCATGTGGGCTTTCTCCGTCCAAAATCAGCTTCATATAAGCCAGCCAGCAAACATGTGGGCATCGATCCAATCATGCTTGTACGGTTCTTCATTCATCCCTTTAAAGAAACTTTGTCTAGAAAAATCATCCCCATGCGGCGTTATTATGTGAATTCCAGCACAAAGCCTTATGAACCCCACCAAGTGATGGGGCTTCATTTCGCTTTCACCTCGTGTCAATGGGGCAGTGGTCGGCATATAAACTTTCTGCAATAAGTTTTGGGCAATGGCAAAATTGTTCCCCCCCTCAAAAAATAAGAAAAAGAAAAAAGAAAGGAAGAAATCATAGATCAGAAGATTTTCCTCCAATTTCCCCCTCTCTCAAGTTGTGTAGCTATGTGATGTGAAACTAGTAAGAGCATCTCCAACAGGCTAGGTAAAAGAGCCTTGTTAGCTATTTTAGATAGCCACTCCACAAATTTTGGTTCCAACGGACTAGGTATCTCGCTCGCTATTATCCATAAGTCAATATTGGCTCACTGGATCTAGCTACTGAAAGGGCTAGGTATTTCCTCCAAAATCGTTGGATTTGAGCCAAAATCGTCACTGCACAAAACTCCACAGAAGCTCAGTCCACATAAAGCATCGTCTTCATCATCGCAGATCAGTCCACAGAAGCTCCACAGAAGGCTCCCTCAACAGAAGGCATCGTCTTCATCGCCAAGCACAGTCCACAGCATCGTCTTCATCACAGATACTCCATCTCTGGTAGGCGTTCTCTCTCTCTCTGTCGCTCTCTTCTGGAGGTGGATTCTGGGGTTTTCAGGAGATGAATTCTGTTTGGGGTTTTCACAATCGATCTCACTCTCTCTATCTCTCAATTGGCTCTGAAGCTCTATGAATCGGGAGGTGATTTTGATGAGCAAAAAAGGGGATTTTGATGAAGCTCTTATTCTATGATATTTACTCTTGTAGCCCATAATTGATTAAATTTATACAATGTATAGTTGAATTGCTATTTTTTGAATTTTATTATTGAAAGTTAGTTAAAGTTAGTTGAAGTGGTTAGCTAAAATAGATAGCGTTGTTGGAGTGAATTTGAAAAAGTGGTTAGCTAAAGTAGATAATACAATATTTAAATATATTTTGAGTAGCTATTTTGGATAGCATTGTTGGAGATCCTCTAAGACTGAAGACCGCGGTTAAACTTTTTTTTTCCTGACATGATCACGGTTAATCTTACGCATGAGGTTTTAAGGACATTTTGTCCTAATCATCAACGTAGTTAGTTGGTCACATTGGCCCAATACCACATTAGGGTCATATGGCTATTTTTGAACTAACAGGGATAAACCAGAGGGGTAAAGTGAAATTCGTTCTGAAACAACTTGCAAAACCAAAACAAAAGAAGGTCATTAACTTGGTCCCCATTGATTTTTCTTAGAGAATTCAGTCCAAATCCAATTTGCTATGGGTATAGCGCTCCCTCAAGTAATTATATAAATTAATGGCCAAAACAAGTTCGAGTTAAACTAAAACAGGTAGACAAAAAAACTGAGAAATTCAAATAGGGGAAGACTTGACCCACCAACCACCCAAGGCCCGTTTTGATACTATATTAGGGCATGCAATCCAAAATTAATTGGTTATGAGTGGAATGGCCCCTTGGGTATATAAACCAACATTGGGTGTACTTAATTTTTTGATATGGGATAAAAGCTCTCTTCACAATTTTGGTGTACTACATTTGCACAAAGTAGCCAATCCCTAATTCAAATCCACGGTCTCATGGTAGTTAGCCTGAGGATTTTAGGAATATACCTTTTTCAGATCGAGACTAGATGGTTATCTTAATCCATACTCCCATAATTGTAGTTAAACTGCTGTGTCTAACCTCCCTCTCTCCTGCAGAAGGACATCCTATTTGATTTTCTAGAATAGCAAGCCTTAGCTATGTTTTTGGAACAACTCATCAGCTGCATGGAGTACGTAGGTCTAGCCTATTGCCCAGAAATTTACATCACAAGATTAGACCATAAAAATTCCACCAGTGCCTACTTTTCTGCCACCACTTTCAAGGATACCATAAACAAAAATCATCTTAATGGTATCATTATATATGAAAGTGCTAGAAAATTTTATCGTCGAAAAAAAATTCATTATCTTGGATCTTAATGGTACAAGTTAGCTTAGAATCTGTCTTGAAGTTTAGCAGTAGGGTAGGGCATCCTCTGGCCACTCAAACTTAAAGCTGTAATTGAACTGATCAATATGTATCCTAAAATCATTGCCTTATACGTATATAATGTATGAAATCCACTTTTTGTACATAATTAATTTAATGTAGGTCAAAAATCCTTGACTTGGGATTAGAAAAAACAAGTGTATAAATATTATTTTCTTGCATTAGAAATTTAGCATAAATCATGCATTTGAAACTATATGCAGTCATGGAAGCTACAGAAGTCTGTTATATACTTGCATACACATGTTACATGTATACATTTGGTAAGGACAAATTGCAGTTAAAATTCTCCATTTAAAATTAATATAGATTCACGTGCAAAGTCTCATCATACAAAAGAGGAAGGAGGGAGAAACGCAATAAAATCTTTGTCTTTGGTCAACGCATGCAAAGATAATTGTAGTCTTACTGAAGATAATAATTGTCAAATATAAAACTTAATGAATCCACTAACTCACATCTATTCCAAGGACTTTGGTGACGCCATACATGTGATAGAGACTGCATACAAGCTCCCTGATCACTGTATTTATCCCAGGGCACAAACCACCACATGTTACAATACAAGCATGCACCTCATCTGAATTAAAATAAACCTGAGACACTGAAGAGCATCGTTAGCAAACCCATATACGGCAGATTATTCACACCAGTAGTACTCTTATGGAACAAGAACACATACCTTTTGCCGGGGTCCAGCACGTCGAAAATGTATCCCTCTTGGACCATTCTTGTGAACAACAACCTGTAAAGAGGTAAGCAAACGAAAATGGAGTTATTTCCCTTTTTAGAAAAATGATGAAAGTGCCTCTAATGCACGTAAAAGAAGCTTCTAAAATTTGATTAGTTTTTTAATTCCTCGATTAAATGAAAAATCAAGCTTTGCATGGAACAATGTGCTGTAAACTGAACCGATATAATTTCAGTCTATCATCAGATTGCCAGCCTAATGAGATCACACATTACCAGCACAACCAAATAAGCATTCATTGTCAGAAAGACGATTTCTTGTGCAGCCAAAGAGTATCAATGAGAGTTCAGATATGCAACAAGAAAACCCATCATTTACACCATACACAACTAGAGACCTGAGTTGTTGTGCAAGATGAACCCCACAGCCACATGTAGTTCCAAACTTAATTAACCAAGTTGCTCTCATTTTCTTACCTATACTGCAATGTTTTTCCACTTAAACTGTATGCTTTTGGACAGTGAAGCCCACTGAAGCCTTGTTGGAATTTATGCATAAATATAGACTTGCATGTGAGATGTAGAATCAAGTAGTTCCAAAACAATTTTCTGTGGTTACTTTTTTTCTTGCACCTTAAATCAATTATGTCCATTTTTTTTTAGATCTCCAAATAACCATCCAAAATATTAAATCCTATTTATTTTTAGAGCTATTTTATATTTTTCGGTAATCATATCAGGAATCCTAATTGTGTGTAGTTCAGAAACTTATATTAAATTTTCCAAGTCTCACTATAAATAATCAATCTCAGTCATAAATTTTGAAAAAAAATATCCTACCTATTGGTTTTGTTTATCTTCCTTTCTTGTAGCTATAATTAGCATGTACAATTTTTCTTTTTGCATACCTTAATATGGACTATGCTGCAAATTTGACAAGTATGAGATGATATTGAATTCACTTCCACATATACTTTGGATTTTTATAGAGATCTTACCAATATGATCGTAGATTTTCACATGCAATGCACTAGTGAATTGCTAGTACCCATAGGCAGTTTTCTAAATATATGATTTGCATTTTCTTTCATGGTGGAACACACCATAGCTTCCTCGGAGTTTGTACATACATTTACCCATACTTATATCAAGACATACATGCACATCTACATGTGAGGATGTGAGTTTGTGTGTGTGTGTGTGCGTGACAGAGAGAGAAGACAGGGAAGGAGTAAAACAAATACAAAAGTAAATGAGAACCGTATGACTTAGGAAGCAGTTGAACATACCTTTTGGGGTACAGTATCATCCTCATGAACAAAATATTGCCTGAGATCAAGAGGACACATCACAAGGAATGGCAGTTAAGCAAAGAGAACAAATATCACAACCAAAAAAAGGAAAAACAAAGTGAAAAGTTGACTCACTTCACAACTGAATACGCAGGATTGAACCTCAACGGATTCGGGTAAGTCTGCCACGCAGTCAACCGCCCAAAAAATAAATAATCAAATTCAACAGATTTAAAAAAAAAAAGTAATCCAAATATAGAAGCTCATATTCCAAAAAGTGCTGCTATATTTTAACGTGATTACACACAATTTACTTATCGTCCATATCCATCTAGTGTATAATACAACAATAAAAACCTAAAACATTAAACCAACATTATTGTTTTGAACAATGTATCTGTTTACTTTTGTCCACGAAGTCTTGTCCTGGGTTATAGCGAGTACAAACTAGAAAGGTAGCAAAGCAGGGTGGTGGTTGTTAGTGTGAAGCCACAAGCCTCTTCTCGGTTTTATAGTAAACCACACATGTACCCCTCTACCCAAGAAAGGCTTCAAGATTTACACTGCAATGCACCAAAAGTATTTTGTGGAGAAGCCGTAATAAGCTAATAGAGCACGGATTCTCCACTTTGGCAGCCATGGCAGTATCCAAAACATACCGAATACAGATACAAGCCAGATATGACCCAAAAGTGTTGGATGTGTGCCGCACATATCAATAAATTATTAATATTTTCGGATTTTGGTATTTCTGGGATACTTAATAGTTTTAAAAATTATCAAACCTTATTTTTGCAATATGTCCTCCCACAACCTGAGACTTTTCATTGTTCAATCACAGGCGGTAATATTACCATTTGCAAAAAAATGACCAGAGTACATCCAGGTCCAATAATTACGAACTCACCTCGCTAAATCAGAAAACAATGGCTTCTTTTCTAATTCAAAATAAACAAATTAAGAAAAAACTTATTGCAACGACCAAGTACAATAATGAATTTAGGATCTCTATCGATAATGTACAAACTTCAACACGTAAATTATTTTTTGTAATTTTAATAAGATAGACGAGTGGAGAGATGAATTGCATTAAACGAAATTATAGCCGACACTCGGATCAGAATAAACATCAGAACCATTTTTGGGGAGGGAGTGCGTGTGTGTGTGTGAGTAAGAGAGAGAGCATTTCATAAATCATCTTGATCTTCCCAGGTCGTCTTTTGTTAAAAAAAAAAATCACAAATCAACTTCAACTCAACATGGAATACTTTCATTTGATCATCAAAAAAGAAAAATAATAAACAAAAATATCTAAATTAAGTTCAGTAACGATACATCGAACAAGTTCATCTTCTGTTGATCATGCCAATTGTTAAATGAGATACAAATACATATCACATAAGCTATACATATATAATTATTATACACAAACTCTTATACGCACACAGACGTACAACTATAAGTATGCACATGTAGAGAGAGAAAGAGGAGATGAAGAACATACAGTGAGATCGGGAATGTAATCGGTCAAGTGAGGAACATCTTCGAGCACATAACCACCATCCCCTGTCTCCACTTTCATCTGAAAATTACTCTCCATTCCCATCTCTCTCTCTCTCTCTCTAATCGACGATACAGTAGTACAAATTGCTGGTTTTCAATGGAGAATCAAATGGCTAAACGTGAAACAGCGTTTGATGTGGGAGATAAGAAATATATACAGAACTGAAAGTGAATATATAGATTTGTGATCAATGAATGAAGATGCGCTAGGCTTTTGTGAACCGCCGAGTTTTGGGGCTAATTGTATTGAAAACAGGTGGCGCCACTGTGCTCCCCTCCCCCTCTCTCTCTCTATCTATCTCTCTCTCTCTCTGTCTCTCCACGGTCGAAAACTGGTTTTGGTTTTGGCTTTGGATTCTGATTGGATTGTCAACTGTGACTACTTTTTAGTTTTTACTTTTCAAGGCATCTTAATTGTGGTGCTGGGGCCATATCCATATTTTCTTACAGTTAAAATGGCTGAACTTTTTGAATTGGGGAAATTTTACTTTGCACCACAAAAGATTGAAAAAATTTTATTTTGTACCCTCGATGATTATATTTTTTATATTATACCCTTAATTATTAAAAGTATTGTAATACGGTCATTCTTTTAATTTTTTACTTTTTGTTGCTTATTCCGTTAAAATTAACCTATTGACGTTGATAAAATGAGTAACATAAACTAATGGATGGGGATATATTGTAATACTTTGAATATATTAAAAATACAGTATAAAAAATTTAATTTTTAAAGTTATAAAATAAATAAAAAATAAATATTTAAGAACGTGTGGTTTGTATTTTAATTTTTTTTTATATTGTTGGTCTTAACCCTGCAGTTAGACCTTAAAATCATAAGTTGAAAAAAAAAAAATTGTAAATTTGAATTTCGTCGGCCCCCTTCGATAATTCGTTGTTTTAATATCTTTCATAGCTGATAAAAATAATAGAATTTCTTTTGGTACAACGATATATATTTTCAGTTCTCATATAGAGAACACAATATAATATGAAAAGCCATATAAAAATTGATAATTTGTATATAACTTTAACACATTAAATATTAATAATAATTGATTACAAAATCATAAAAATGTACACTCATCGTGCTATAAATATAAAACAAAAATAAATATTAAAAATTACTTTTTGATTACACACAGCTATTAACAGGGTCTTGTCATGTTGGGATTGTATTATAATTTACTCAATTTGTTTTTTAAATATTTTATATTCGTGTACAATCTAAATCATGTCTTATATAACTTATATTATTATATTTAGTTAAATTAATTAATTTTTTTTATTTATTATCCGAATCTGTTAAAACTCTACATGAACTCGAATTATTAATTTTTTATTGAGTTTATAAATCGTTTTGGTCTAACTGCGTCCAGCTAATGGATGCTTGTGGTTCGGACATAGGTCCTAGAACATACCAACGTAGTTATGGGGCTGGCATTACAGACAATCGACTAGTGTTTCCGCAAAGTTCCAGTGGATTCTGTTTTGCAATTTGCGTCCGTGAGGCTCACGTGGGATCCGTGGTCAACGACAGACTGTTCAGCATTCACAACAACTAATTTTAATTTCCGAAAAATTAGATTAATTTCGACGCGGGCAGCCTCTAGAACCCAGATGACGGCTGGTCTTTCCACTCTGAAAGCGTTCTTCCTTTTCAATGTCCGGGCATTTATCTAATGCATTTTTCTGAATTTTATATTACGATAAATTAAATAATAACCTAATCTAAATAAAATAAATAAATAAATAAACTCTAAGCAACTACATAATATTTATTTTAGAAATCAGTCAAATAAAAAGTTTGAGATGGATACCTACCCACCTTACACGTGGCTAATTCCAAGCAAGACCAATCAAATAAGACACTGTGTTTGAAAGGACTTACATTTAGGGGTATAACAATAAATTAACTCAAACACACTCAAAAGGTTGCACTCTTTTAATTTAAGGGGGATGTCGGTGTAATTTACCCTTTTTTTTTGTCGGTCAAGATTAAATGTGAAGAAGAAATAGATATAATAATGTATTTTAGTCTTTTTAAGATTAAAAGGAAAAAGCAATAGATATGATGATCATGTAGAAACTTGATTTATTTATGAATTTCTAACCGAAAAATGCTATATAACTCACAAATAGAACCCAAAAATTAAAATTTAAATACATATCATTTCTTTGACAAGTGTTAGATGAGTGGGTACTGAAAAAATTGATGAGACTTATGCATTTGGATTATAAATTTTTTAGTTTTATTTGAATTTTATAACATTTCTTATATTACTGGAGAAAAGGTTGGGGAGCTCCTGTTTTATTCCAAAAAAAAAAAAAACAGGAGTCTTGTGCATTGATTATTGGCACTTAGATGATCAAAACTCTACCACAATACCAAGCGGATTAAAAGTAGGGTTGTCGATTTTGTGTAGCGTATATTTAAAATTTGTTCAATTTCTACTAGACGTTAAGGGGATGTTGGATAAGGGGATATGGGGAGCTTGACAAGATGTGTTTAGGAAAAATAGTCCAAAGTCTCCCAAAATCCTATGTTTGTATGAAAAATTCAGTCCCAGATTTTTAAACCCGGCCTGTAGCTAGCTCGAAGATTAGACCAATGATTGTGGGTTTCATCAAACCTAGGGGAGGGGTGGGTTTGAGAAGATGGGTAAGGGGTTAAGGATCCAAAGATAATTATACCCCTTAACATGGGTATGAATTGAATTGATCAAGGATAAAATAGTCATTTACAAACAAATAGTTGTTAATAATTATGATATATTCATAGATCCTACATGTGTACGTGTTGCATACTAAACATAGGTATGAATCGGATTAAATGTTGAATTTCATCTTCACAAAGACAGGTTTGAGTTTGGATAAGGTAATCCAAATCTCTCCCCAAAAATCATCCAAACAAGTCCTAAGGGCCTGTTTGATATGTTTTTTGGGAAGGGTTTGAATTAGATTGTCCAAATCCGGGTTTGACTCAAAGATGGGATTCAACATTCAATACTGTTCATACCCATGTTTGGTATGCGCAAGGATATATGATTATTATGATAATATATTTGTATACAAATGACTATTTTGCCCCTTAACACATTTGTATATATGGGGTATATAGGATATATGGGGGTATAAATGTCATTTGTATGTTTAACCCCTTAACCCCCATATGAAACCCACCCACCCCCTTGGGTTTCATGAAACCCAAGTATGTGGGTTTCATGACCGGGCCATCCAACGGGCTGGGTTTCCAAACCTAGGCTAAACACGGGTTACCAAACATGGGTTTAAGGGATTTATTCCCCAACCCACAATCCAAACCCCTCCCAAACCCTCATATAAAACAACCCCTAAGGGCATGTTTGGTATGTTTTTTGGGAAGGGTTTGGATTGGATTGTCCAAACCCGGGTTTAATCCAAAGATGAGATTCAAAGATGGGATTCAACATTTAATGTTGTCCATACCCATGTTTGGTATGCGCAGGGATATATGACTATTATGATAATATATTTGTATGTAAATGACTATTGTGCCCTTTAACTAATTTAATCCAAACATGGGTATGGATATATGAGGGGTATAAATGTCATTTGAATATGAAACCCCCAAACCCACATATGAAACCCACCCCCCATGGGTTTCATGACCGGGCCGGATTTCAAACCCAGGGATACATGCCTACTTACCAAACATGGGTTTAAGGGGGTTTAGTCCCAAACCAATGTTCCAAAACCCCCCCAAACTCACATACCAAACAACCCCTAATAGTGTAAAAACATAGTTTGAGATATTTCAAGTTTGTAATGTGTAAAAGCCGTGTGTATCACATTTAATTGGGTTCTTTGCTTATCAACTTATAACGAGGGTAACTCGCTCAAGTTTAACTCATAATAAGTCATATAAAAAAAATTGAAAAAAAAAACATTTAAAAAGTGGGACCCTTAGAATAGTTTATGGACCCGGTCCCACCTCCACTCCCATTTGTGAATAAGTATTTGGTGTAAATTACACCATATTAATATTGTCACAAAGTGTAATTGCTCAATAATAACTCAATAACTAGGCAAAATATATCTGATTCATTCAAAACCACTCATTCAAAATAAAATAGTAATTTTCACATATTCAAAAAATGGAGTTCATTTATCTACTTGTTTATTTATTATTGGGCGGTTATACCACGTGACAAATAATGTAACCGTTACACCAAATATTTACTCCATATTAATTTTTTTATTTTGTTTTTTGTTTTTTGCTACAGGGTATTCAAAACTGAACAGACTAATCTCTTGAGTTTAGTGTCTATCACTGTGACTTGAGCTGAATTAGAACATATTCTTCAAGAATAAGAGTGGCTAAGTAGCTAACTCATAAGGCTTGTTTGGATGGATTTTTGGGGAAGATTTGGATTGGCTTCCCTAAACCCTTTCAAATTCAAACCCATCTTTACAAATATGAGATTTATTATTGAATCTGGTCCATACGCATAGGTAGGATCCACAGATATATTATAATTATTAATAACTATTTGTCCTATAAATAATTATTTTACCCTTAATAAATCTAATTCATACCTATATTAAGGGGTACAATTATCTTTTGCATCCTTAATGTGAAACCCGGGAAATTTGGACTTTTTCCAAAAAGGACAAAATAGTAATTTGTCACTATAATGCGTATTTAAAATACTCATGTTTTAGACCTCGGATGAGGAAACGGAGTTCGCTGTTGAATTCGTATCGCGAAAACGAGTCACCTTGTCAAATTTCGTTGAATTCCGAGATAGTCGGATTTTGCACGTCGTTCGAGCGACTGCGTGGCGATTCACCCTACGAACGTCCCCATAAATAAGTTTTATAAAATTTCCTTAAAATTAAGTTAAAGTTCAAATAAAATTAATTTGAACTTAAACCGGGATCAAATAAAATCGTTTCGGGACGAAATCGAACCCGATTAAGCGAGGGACACGTGGCACGACGTGGGCCGAGTATTTAAAACTATAAATAGGGCTAAAATATCTGAAAACTCAGATTTTCTAAGCCACTTGAGTCTTGTTTGGCCGGCCAAGAGAGAGAAAAGAGAGAAAACCTAAAACTCCAAGCTTCCTCTGTCGATTCCCGGAGTTCCGTCGCTCGGATTCCGTCGAGCCAAGAGCTAAAGTCGATCACATCGACGAGGGCTACGCAACCACACCAAGAGCAAAGGATTTCACCGAAGATCCAAGAGAGGAGATTTGGGGGAAATCTAGACTTGGGCTTGGAAAGTGTTCTTGAAGCTTCCTTCGGGTGAATTACGCTTCAAGAGGTAGGGTTTCTCCTACTTGGGACTATTTTTCACCTATGGTGTCATATGGGTGGGTAGGTGTGTATAGAACTCTAGGGTTTACTTACCTATGGTTATGGAAAGGGAGGTAAAAATGGTTGAATTCAAGTTCTAGTTTGAACTCGATATATAGAGGTTCCTTGTGTCATTCTTGAAAGTTTGGCATATAGTGATATGCTATGTATTTATATGATGGTCATTCTTGGAAGTTTGGCATATAGTAATATGCTATGTGTTTATATGATGAGGTGCTATTTGTGTACATTGAGCCTTGTCATAGGAATGAAATGATTATGTGATAACATGATGGTTGCCTTGAAGGTGTTGTTAAATGCCTTTTGTATGTTAAAGTGTGTGACACATGACTATGTATAGCATGCTTAAGTCTTGTGTTGATTGGATACGTTGCTAATGTGTTAACTTCATGGGAATATGGTATTTATATGCTTTGATATGATTTGCCATGGATATATATATTGAGCATTATGTTGTATGCAATGGAACATGACATTGCATATGCATCTCATTACATGGGTGTGTGTGCATGGTTGATGTCAATACCACACTTGGGGATTGACAGTATGGCTTGGGAAAAGTTGGGTCGGAGACCTAGCTAAGCCGCTTGATTGCATGATAAATTGGGTCGGGATGAGCAAGAAGAGGCATGACGACCTCTCGGGTAAAAGACCCGGTGTTTGGGGGGTGCACTCCGTTGGTATAAGAGCCCATAAAGTATACGGGTGTGGAAGACCATTGGTTAAGTCCATAAAGAAGTCCGATCCCAAGAAAGACCCTAGTTTTCAAAATATCATTTGATGTAAACATAAATGATGAAATAAAACATTTCGGCATTGCATCGTGTTGTAAGAGTCGGTGATAACTCGGGTTAAAATGCATGAGTGAGTGACATCTCATTTCATGGCATGGTATGTTGCATTCCAACTTAGAATGCATGTCCTTTTGATAAATGATTGTTTGCAAATGAATGTTGCACGAGCATGAGCATCTAGGGGGAGAGTAGCCCTGGTAGGGTTTACTTTACTGGGCGTTGGCTCACCCTATATGGGAAACATTTCAGGTATGGGGTTTACACCGGCGGATGGCTCACTTGGAGAGCATCAAGAATGAAGGGGGCCGGCATGTGGCCTTAGTTCGAGTTTTTGTAAAACTTTTGTATAAATTCCATTTTGATGTGTAAATTATGGAATTAAATGTAATGGAACTTGTATAAGTTGTGTATTATATGAAAAATCGTATTATACATGTGTTGGATGAGTTAGGAATGTATTAGAATGGATTGGAAGTGAAAAACAAAGGAAAAAGGCAAAACTGGCAAAATCGTACCGGTACGTAGACAGACAGAAGGCAGAGCGTACCGGTACGCGTACCGGTACGCCGATGTCCAGTGGGTTCAGTGTACCGGTACGCGTACCGGTACGCCCTCCAAAACTCAGAATTTTTTTTATTTTTGTTTTCTTTGCCAAGCCTTTGGGATATGTTTTTCCTTCCCTCCAATGATCAAATTGGACCCTAATGGGGTATGAACCATGGGGAGTTGGACTGGGGTTGGATCGAATGAATGTTGAACCGAATTTTCATTGTGGATTATAACCTCGGTTTAAGGATGTTATTGATGTGGTGTCGGGTTAAGCGACATCCATGGGTATTTCCGCGGGTTGATGGGTTGTCAACGGTTAATACAGGACCCCCGGAAAATGGGGCGTCACACTTAACCCCTTAATCCATAGTCCCAAACCCACATCCCCCTTAAGTTTGACAAAATCCATGATCATAGGTTTAATATTCGGGCTAGGTTTGAGAACCCATGATTGAATTTTTAATCCAATCATGAGATTTGGGAGTCATTTGGACTATTTTTCTCAAATCTATCTTGTCAAGCCCTTCATACCCCTTTACCAAACAGCCCATTAGAAGTGCGACCTCAGACTTATGAGTTACCAAAAATTAGACTCAACTAGACTCGACAATAGATCGAATTCTATTTCGAATCTGTTTAATCGGATATGAATTAATATTTTTATACCGATAATTTGAACTCGAATCTAAATTTGATATCTTATATTTCACGAATTCGAATTTAGATACACCATATATCCGATCCGAATTTATATATAAATATTAAAAAAATTTAGGTATAATTTATTAAAATTTAGTTAATAAGTTATTCAGATCAAATTAAATCAAAATTTAAATTATTAACGAATTTAAATATAAACCAAAAAATATAAAATCAGTTAAATGATGGGATGCAATTCGAATCAAACTTTTGAAATCGAATTCATATTCAAATCAATGAGAATCCGATTGCATACCCGATCACTTGACATGCCTATACTCAACCAAGCTCAATAATTCGCACACAAACTACCGTGAAAGAACTCACCGTAGAGACACAGGGAGAAGAGCTTCTGAGCAACGGAGCAGAGCCTGATACGGTGTGCGCTCTTTCTTAGATTTGCAGAGTAAATACCACACGATTCTGACTCTCTCTCTCTCTAGGGTTTTTGTGAAACAGAAATTCGAAAACGGAGTGACAGAAATGGGAATTCCGTCAAACATCAAGGACGGATGGGCAAATCGAAGACAATCTCTCTTGATTGCTTCCCCCGCTGAAGAACGGAAGATCATGAACGCAAGGGATTGTACTCAAGGTATCAAATTCTGTTTTTTTTTTTTCCAATTTTTGTTAGTTCCGAATAGGGAACTTTGAAGGTTTTGTCTCTCTGTGTGTGTGTCTATGTGAATATACATCATTTTGGCATTTTGTCGTTCTTAATTTTTTTATGAACTGGTAATTGGCTGATTGCTATTATTTTGTGTGTTAGTTTGGTTGTATCAATTAGAAACTTTTCAAATCAGCATGCTTAGTTTTTGAATAATATAAGGCCATTATTGGACCTTTTTGAATAATGGACAAGAAGATCTTATGAAAAATTGATCATTTTCGCATAGATGATGTAAAACTGATTTTGGGGGTTGCTGAAAAGATGTAATAGAATCAAAGAAATTGAAAAATCCATCATTTTGAAATGGGCAAAAAGCAAAAAGCAAAAAATAAAAATAATGCCAATGCACATCTTTTTTCTTCTTTCAGTGCAGCTCCTTCAATTGCTTCAGTAATGGTTTTCTTTTCCCCCTCTATTGCAAGTCATGGCTTGATTACAAATAGTGTTTGTTTGAATACTTTGCAGAAGGTGTTCGTGCGGGAGTCAAGGCAGCTTCCATTGCATGTGTTGCCAGTGCTGTGCCTACGGTACGGAAACTTTGTGTTATTCTCATTCATCACAGTTTCGGGATGTATATTGGGTATCATTTGAACACCTGTCAGTTTACTGCCAGCTGGTGGTTGTTTGCCCACCCCTAATGTTAAGCTGTGCACCATTGGGACCTGATCACCACCCTCAATTCCACATTGTCATGTCTCATCTACCTATATTCTTCTATCGTTTTCATTAGTGAGCTTCTTGACTCAATCTAAACTTCAACATACAGCCGTATTTGTTGGTGATTCTCAGTCATTTACGTGCAGAACAAACCTCAAACATTGAAGATATAACTTCAATTATCATGTTCAATGAGGAGATTGTCTTTCTACTAAGCCAATAGAAACATAACACTGCTTGGTCAGGGAAAGAAATTTTTAACTGGCCCCTGCCATGGGGAAATATATTTGCCTAGAGAATCACCTAACTAGGGTTTTGATGGACACTAGTGTCCATCCTAGTATTGGGCTTATGTTTTGGTTACACATATTTGCGATCTGCCAATGATACGAGTATTCAAGGTTTAGCTGACGGAGCTATAAGGAGTTTTGCACATCTGGAATTTTGCATATTTGGCTATGAAGCTTATTAGTTCACATGATTGCTTTTTCTGCATATCTTTCAACATCTCTCTCTCCTATTGCTGTAGAGAAATTAATAGTAGCTTACTTTCATAAATCATAATAATCGTTGTGAGAGGGCATGCATGATGCACTTTCTTTTGTAGCCCTTGCATTTCTGCCCAAATTTGGGCTCAATCAGTTATTTGGGCTGATTATGTACTGAAGTCCAAACAGTGTATACTGTAATTCACCTGGGTTACGTATGTATCCTTTCCATCTATGTGATTTGTTTTTTGTTAATGCGTTCTTTAGTTGGTTGCTGTTCGTACCATTCCTTGGGCAAAGGCAAACCTCAACTATACTGCTCAGGCACTCATTATATCGGCTGGTATGTTAACTGTACATTTCACTAACTATTATATGTTCTTCGAATTTGTTACTCATAGTTTGTACATCAGAAAATGTTCTCTCATCAATAAGTGAACAGTTATAAAGGAAATGAAGGTAGTTCCATCACTGTTTGTTGGGGATCTAGGGTTTTAGGGGTGAAAATATTTCCAAAAAGGTGATGCGAGTTAGTCTTGCAAAGTTATAAGCTAATTGGGATGCTCTTTCCATCCATGTATTCTGATTTGGAAATGGAATTTCTTTTATAATTCAAATTTTCTTAGAGCCACGAGAAATCCACCAAATTTCTCATATGGAAACATGTTGTCTTCTGTTTTATAGGATTGAATTGGAGTATAGAACTTTTTTTGTATGGTGATCCATGTTTGTGATTTGAATTCGGTTAGAAACTTTGAAGTGCCAGTCTAATTGTGAAGCTTGAGAAAACCTTTATTCGTTTCACTTGTGAAAGTTGTATCAACCATGTATTCCTTCTGAAGAGGTGCTTAGGAGCTATACACAAGGTTTAATTCTTGCTTGGCAGACAAAAGCATACACACATACATGCTTCTGCCCTGCTTGGAGCTTTCCTCTTTACCTTATCTCTTACTCAGTGTTAGTCTTTGTAGTGGTCGATTGTGGTTGCCATGAAATTGCTGCAATTGGATATATTGTTAACTTAAATGTGATAGTTGTGAATTTCTTGGTTGGGTTTATACTTCTCTGATTTTCAGTTATCTTGCATGTTTCACGTGTTCTTCCTTCTAGATACTGATTCAATATCTTGTGCATTTTTTCCTAGTCAGGTCAAAATCACAACTTTGTTTCATCAATACGTTATATCTTATTAAAATGACCTATTGTAATGTTAGACCCGTATTTTAACCATGAAGAACAAAAAACAATAATATTCTTTGTTATTTTTTTGTTAAAATGCTCTCAATTGCATGCACCTAAGTTTGAAAATATTGACCTTTAGCTTCATTTTTTTTGTGTGAACAGCGTCCATTGCTGCATACTTCATCACCGCAGACAAAACCATCTTGGAATGTGCAAGGAGAAATGCGCAGTATGATAAATCAGCTTAACACACAGGATCTGAAGCTGAGTTGTGCCTCCTCTAGTCTTTCTGCTGTGCAGGGAGTTAATACTCCCATCTTAGTTTGTGTTGTAGCTCATAGTGTTTCCAAGATATTCATGTTGGAATATATGGACACAGGCTCTTGTCGTTTTGGCACAGTTTTGATGTTGTATCTTTGTCTGATCATATTGCACATGTCTCTTCATCTTAGCAGAGCAATCAAACTGTTTTTCGGCTGTTATTGACAATTCTGAACCCGATCAACTGATTTTATTTTACGAAAATTTGAGTTAATAGAATCTAGAATTAGAATTGTAGGTGCAAAATTTGTAGCAACCTCCACATCAACTTGCTGAAGCTCTGATCACTTGGAAAAAAAAAAAAGTCAGAGATTGGATGGAGAGTTCTGAAGGTTGACCATCCAATGCTTAAGTCAGAACTTTTAGTAGAACAATTGAAGAATGACTTTGGAGTGAGAGTTGCATACCCTATTTGCTTCCCCCCCGAGTTCTATTTATTGGTGTTGGGATTAGTTTCCCTCGCTTGGGTGTACCTTTGGGATTCAAGTAATGGGGTCGATACCAAGATATTCATGATGGGAGTGTTTTAACTGTGTTTTTAAATATGATAGACTATCTAACATTTGTTAGTTTTGTGGATGTCTTGGGCATAGGGAGAGAGTGTTTTGTGAGGTTGCTAATGCAGAATCCATCTTCATCTGTGCAGGGTCCACTACAATTTAGTTCTTGGATCAAATCCCCTGTTGAGAAGCCGAAGAATTGCATGTTTGGAACTGGTTTTTTAGGTGAAAAACTGCAATTTGAAAAACTTTGCAAAAAAATCAAGAGTTAAAAAAGCTCCCAAAATTGTTTAGAGTGTTGTTTAAAAAGCTGAAAAAGTTAGAAAAGTCTATTTAGACTTTAGAGTGACTTTTAGGCTTTTTTGTTTTTTTAAAAAAAAATAATTATATATATTACATAATAGTTCACAAAATATGAATTTTAAATGTTTTTTATGTGATTAATAATATCTTATGAATATAATTAATTAAAAAGTTATGTGAGATCCGCGACAAAACTGCAAAAAACTGATAGAAAAGTCTATAAAATCATTTTCTTGAATTCCCCTAAATAAATTTTTTTGGATCCAAAAAACTGTTGTATAAGTTGATCTAAAAATCTTTCCTCCCTTATAATTTTTTAATTCAAAACCTAAGACTCCCTCTAATCAGACGTTACCATGTGTCTTCTATAACTACCCATCAACTCCTCAATAACTAACCATTATTTTTTAAATTTATTCAAAAAATTTACTTTTTATCACTCAAAAACTATTTAATAATTGTTTATTTAACTTATAAAGTGAAAAAATTAAAAAAAAAACAAATTATAATCTCATGTATTGCACGGAGCGAACCAAAAAATAGAAAGATAAATTAATTATAATAAAAAAGAGGCACGAATTATAATCGGCGGACCACTAGTGTGTGTATATATATATATAATATTAAATTTTAAACTTATGTCGAACTTCTTGCGCTCCAAATCATTTTAAGATTGTTAATCCGATGAACCAAAATCTTTCTCTAAAAATTTTTCCTCCTTGCAAATTTCCCAAAATCTGGTAGGACTCTCCTAGCCAAAATCCAAAAAAAATCTCATTCTGTAGGACTCTCATCATATTGTTCCTATTTGATTTTTGACATGCTTAACCCACAATGAGGAGAAAATATTGAATGTAATGGTGGTACCACATCATTAATGTCACGTAATGTAATCCATCAATGATAGGAAAAAATATTCATTGCAACGGTGATACCACGCTAGCATTTCTACGTGGTATCACTAACCAATAATATATAGAAACAGATAACTACCTACTCTTCTTCCATGTAAATCAATAACTACCAAAGTAGAGTTCACTTTGCTCATTTATTGTTTTATTATTGACTGATCATATTGTGTCATCAATGCTGACATGATATCACCATTGTATTGAATATTCTCTCCAATGATAGAATACCATTTTAAAAGACCATAAAATCTATATAATAAAGTACAATACAATTCAAATCTCAAAAGATAAATAAAATAATTTTTATTTTTCGCGGTTAAAATCTCTTTAAATTTTTAAAGTTAATCCAACGGCTAATGTGGGGGTTGTGGTGGGGGTAGTGGTGGTGGCGGCAGTGGTGATGGTGGTGGGGCAGTGGGGGTGGGGGTGGGACGGTTTCAAACACTACTTTTTAAAAAAAAAATACTTATGAAAAATTATAGGTACTAGAAGCACTTCCACCACCACAACTACTCCTATTACCACCCCCACCACCATCACCACTACCGCCATCCCACCACCACCTCTGCCACAACAATCGCCGCCACTGCCACTACCGCCATTCCACCACCCCCCACCATCACCACCACCGCTACCATTATCATCAGTCTACCACCACTATCTCACCATCACCATTACCACCGTCGCCGCCGCCCCACCATCACCACTGTCCCACCACCATCGCCACCCACCACCGATTGTTACCACCGTCGTCCATCGCCACCATCCACCACCATCGTCATCTCATTCTTATATTTATTACCACTATCACCATCATCCCACTACCAACACCCACCACCACCATTATTTCCCACCGCCACCCATCGTTGCCCACCATTGTCGCCAACTACTGTCACCCACCCCCACCACACCTACCACCACCACAACCACCGCAGCCATTTGCCACCACCCATTACACTGTCGTCCAAAAACACCCGTCGTCGCCCATGACTACCATCGCCGTCACCCATGACTGCCACTACCATCATTGTCACCCAAAACCCACCACCATCATCACCATTGACTCCTACGACTGCCACTACTACGACAGTTGTCGTCACCCACCACAATCATCACCGTCTCCCACCACCTCCACTATCACCGCTCACCCCCACTACAACCGGTGCTTAAATTCCTTTCTCTCTTCTCTATTTTGTGATTTAATTTAAGTATGTATACAAATATATTTATTGTTGACCATTTTTTTTTTTATCACTTCATGCCTTAGACCTTTTGTTTGATTTTTTAGTTTTTATTCCAATAGATAATATAATTATATATTAATTATAATTTTTTTTTAAAAATTGACTTTTTATTTTTTATTTTATTTCAATAAATGATACAATAGAATATGAATTTTTGTTTTAAAATTTAAAATATTTAATATTCTATCATTGATTGAAATAATTTTTTATCTAAGTATAATAAGGGTCTAGATATAATTTACTAACGGATATACAAACGAACATTTGACGACAGAGGTCTAAGTGTTACATGCGTACAAACTTCAGGGGATCTATGTGTAATATTTCAAAAATAATGACCAAGTGAGTCTAGGTGTAATTCTTCCACAAATTTAAAGCCCCCTCCCCCCTCCCCCCCTTCTTTTCTCTCCCAATTTGAAGGCTCTTTAAGCTGCCAAGCATTGACACAATAAATAGAATTACGCCAACAATATAGAAAATATTTATTATAACAATTTAACTTGTTTTCGACAGCTTTATTGATATATGAACAACAGTACCATAAAAACTTATAAGAAGAATTATCTTCAGGTGAAAGTAAATAGCAATCTGTAAGTCGAGATGACGATCCATCGCCATCCAAATAGATCGGTCCACACTTCAAAATCGAAGGCCAAAATATAAACCCGCCTCAACCATCTCAGATAATCCCCCCCCCCCCCCCCCCCCCCCCCCCTTTTTTTTTTTTCTTTTCCCATTCCCTTTCTCTCTTTTTTACCTACACTTTTCTAGTGAAACTCAAGAAACACTACCTTGGCCAATCCTTTCGACAAGATCTACGAATGACACAAATTGCTCTATGAATTCTGATAGAATGATCTCTTTCAACCACAATAAACTTCCAAGTACATAGTAAACACTGACAGCAAACAAAAGAAATGCAGATCACCTGGTCCACCTCCAAAAGACGATAAGGATGATGATTGTCAATGCCATGCCCGTATATTTAATCCATTTATCACCACGATTCCGCCTCTCAATAAGCCGCATTACAGAATTTGACAGCCCCAGAGTATTAAGTACATCCAACGCTTTCCGTTGAGCTCCCTGCATAAAGTCAATCCAATCAGTTGTCAATTTGCAGAAGTGACACCACTGATGACAGCGCTAGGAATAAAATTGAGATATACCACTTCGTTCAATTTCTTTTTTATGCCTTATTAGTTCTCACCATTTAGGGGGGTGGTGAGGATGGGGTGTTTTTTCCTTTGTGGCATCTGAACTTAAAAGCACCTATTCACACTATCAGACCTACAGAGCAGAACAGATCTGAATCTCATTCTATTTTCACGCAGCAATGCTAGAAACTAGTGTGCTCCATACAAAATATCAATGCAGCACAACATTACAAACACAAAGTTTTATCTTTTTATCTTCTTTTTTTGTTTTGTTTGGTGGGGGGAGGATGCAGTGTGGATCCAGTCCACTCCAAAGGGTAAAGGGAATAAAACCATCATGCAGCTGGTGATTCTCAACCCACAGCTTCTTAACCACTTGGGCATATTCACTTTGCTCAGAACAGATATAAACTGTTCCCACCATCTTATGCAATGTTCTCAGCAAACTTTCTAAAATGATATCAGTCACAGAAAATGCGACAATATTGAACTCACCAATGGATAGCAACATGAGAAAGAGGAGGCATAAAAAGGAAGCAAAAGCAGGAAGCAGGGACATGGAATGGGTAGGAAATGCTGGAAGCAGAAGGTGCTAAGAATGCACAAAGTAAATAATAGGAACTGCTAGCAAGAAACTAGCAGAAAAGAGTCCACGACCAATGGAAGCATCAATAACTAGGAAACACAGATATTTTGAGTAGAACATAATTTCTGATATGTAAAAAAAAATTAAACTAGCACACTTTCTTTATGTAAAACAAAATTATAAAAGAAGAAGCATCAGAGAACACTTTGCTCTTCTTAAAAGCTCAGGCCAGTTTTCTAACAATGACAGTTTTTTGTTTTTAATTTCTGACATCACTAACTAGTAAAAACTAGAAGTCATGGCACACACAAGGTACATGCATAATAAATCCACCAACATCAAAATTAAATTCCACAAAAAGAGTAAAACACTCGGACTAACAACAATAAAGTTTAACCATAGTTTAACTGACTGTTCAGTCCACCCTTCGTAGCACTATTGTTTAATAAGCACCAAAGTGATTCCTAAGGACAATTAGGCACAAGTGTTTAAGTGCTATGATCTTCCGATGTTTTTTCCTCTTTGGTTTTTCCGTTATTAATGTTGTTCTTGTAGAGGACTCCTTATCCTCTCTTCTAATCTTTCTACTTGTAATCATTTACAATATCTAATGGTTTTCTCTCAAAAATAGTGTGAAGACATGCAGATGTACTTACTAAAAGACTTGGTGGCAGATTTTTTCATTCTCTTTTATGCAAGCTGGGCATGAGAGACATCTTTCCACCAACTTGAAATGGAGTGTAAGCTTATAGTGTATAATAATACATGGGCAAAGAAGAGATGAATCCAAAAATATCTAAAGTTATGCTATGTTATGGACATAACATATGTCACATTCCTCATAGCACGAGATTGATAGCTCCAAATGAGTCTAACACTTCTATCTAAAACCCTATTTTGTATCACACTCCCTTCTTTTTTCTTTTCCTCTCTTCTTCCATAGTACAATTCCACTTTAACTATATTAGAATCTATGTACCACTGGAAGTATTCAGATATGAGCATTTGTATCTCTTGAATACTGCAGTGGTTTATGTGTATACGTATGTCTCTACAAATTTATGCATGGCCTTTGCTTGACTAGATCTACCTTCAAGCGATCTCTTTGCTCGGCATACTTGCCGAGGATGCCCACTCCAGTTGCAAGAGATTCTTCCAGCATCCTGGATGAGTTGCGCGCAGACCGCATTGCTTGCTCCTCCTCATCAAAAATTCTCAAAATATGAGAGGATTCCCCATTCTAGTACAAAAAGCAAACCCATTAGATGGAAAAGGTACTTAAATGAGAAGAATCAACACATAATATGTGACCATTCATATCATCCAAATAAAGGATTACATACCGCTCTTCCAAGCAATTCTGCTCTCTCTTGGGCTTCTTGCACCCGTCTTTGATTCCGCAAGAAGTACTTATCCAGACTATCTTTAAATGAGTCAGCCTCTTCAGCTACTTGTTCCACTTTCCTATTTTTCAAAAAGTATATATAACACATCAAGTGCAAATACAAGACAAGAAAAATGCTACCAGATACAATGTTCACAAGGACTACAGATCCTTGACCAAGTCTATGGCCAAAAATAAAAGGAAGGTCACCAGTTTGGGTTTGTATCTCCTAGAGTCAACTTGTTTAATGATGTTAACATTTCAACTAACAAGCAGTTAAAAAAACCAGCTGCAGCAACTAGTCTCCACTATTCTTTCATAGTGCAAAAAAGCTTATCTAGCTTCACACAGCAGCTTCTTCACCAAACATTCAAAATGTGCCCGAATCATTCACATTCCAAGAAAATCGCAAACCAGATTGAACAAATCCAGGAATATTCACCAAACAGAAACACTAAGAGATATAATTCTTTGGAATTTTGGGCCAATTTCAGATTTGCAACCATAATTTGAAGCCACTTCAGAAAATGTATCAGTAATTTGAAGCCACTTTGGAAAATGATGTCCTGGTCAACTGATAATGGTCCACAACAGAATGGATTTAATTAGGAAAAATCAGAGAACAATTTTGGGTCTAACCACCACCCACCATAGCACTGCTATGTAACAATCTTTCTTCATCTTCCCACAACCTTTCGTTCCCTCAGCCAATGCATATAATAAGACCACTGTAGGTATGACTTTCCTACTTCCATTGGTGACCTCCCAATCCAACTTATGAAGATATTCTGGAAATTACATGCAAATCACAGACACTAAGAAATTTTCTCACCAAATACACATTTCAAAACAAATTCATCACAATCAAAAACACTAAATATACAATAATTCAAAACAAATGATTAACTACAAAACCTCACACCACAAAATGAAGCAAACGAGAAAGAGTACAATAGATCTTATAATTGATCGGCATGCATGGGTGCAAACATATAGATATGCATGCATATATCTAGGGGAGAGAAGGGGGATTGGAATCGGACCTTTTCCAAAGATCGCGCTGTGACTTGGCGGCAACGGAGCGCCAGAGGCGGTCCATCTCGACACAAAGAGACTGGATCTGAACGATGTCCCTCTTGACGGCAAAGGAAAGCTCCGGCGAATCGATGCTCGCATTGGACGAGGATGCCGAGAATTCGAGTCTTTCGAGCCTCTCCAGACCATCTCTGGTCTTCAGCAATAGCCTCTTTGAGCTTTGGTACAGATCCGATAATGTTCCACCACTTGCTTCCATGGTCATCCCTAGAGATATCAAGAGAGACACCTGGCGTCAGAGAGAAAGAGAGAGAGAGAGAGACGGCCCGAGAGCATAGTTTTAAAATCCGGCCCAGACATCAACCCGACAAAAGGACCGGGTCAATGGGTTACTTGTTCAGCCGTTAGGTCACTGGTTAGACCGGTAAAATAATAAATAATTATAAATAGACTAAAAAGTTACAATAATTTTCTGATATGAGCATCCAAAACCAAAAAACCACCAATACCTGCTGCGAGTTTCATGGTTGAATGCCACTTTGCACCCTAAAAGATGATCAAATTCTCAATTTAGACCCTAAAAGGTTAAAATTTGCACCTCAACCATGAATAAACTCTGTTCAATCTGATTCCTACCCATAGATCTTCACTTTTTGTTTGCCTAGTTTCTTAGTTGAGCCCCTTATTCTCTTTCAAACCCCTTTATGCTGTTTAATACTCAAAATGCCCTATTGGTCACCAATCAACTTGGTTCTTTCAACACTGGTCGTGTTTCCTGTTATGTTATATGTTTGATTACATAGATCCTCAGTTAAATGGGGATTTCTTATTTCCTTTTAGGTTGATTCGATAATCAAAGGGAGTCATAAATGTTTCCTTGTATGTAGATGCTAGTTGTGCAATTCCCCAATCAAAGGGAAGCTGTATAATTCCCCAATCAAAGGGAATCATTGATCTTAAAGATACCAAACATAGAATACAGATTCTATATATTAAAGAGGCTACGTTGTTTCTTAGTCTTATTCTTCAAAGTTTTGTCATTTTGTTATGGTATCAGAGCCTACACCTTGACTAATGGCCTCGAAAAAGAGGAAATCAAAAGCTTGATTATTTGTTACGCTAGCACACCCATCTTAGATGACCTAGTTTAATCGAGAACACTTAGTTTTGATTCTCACCTCACTCTCACAAAAACAACAATGGAATGCAAACTTTGCACACAGAGAGAGAGAGTATGACAATACCTGCTGCTAGTTCCTGGTGGTTGTCGGCGATGCCTCGATGGAGCTTTGAAACAGCTTTCTCCTTCGAAATCGAAAGTTCCTTCCACTCGAGTCTTCGATCGAGTCCCTTATTAGATGACTTACTCCCTTTGGTGCTCGTAGTGCACACTACTGTCGACTGCAGAGACCAGAGAGAGAGAGGGGAGGCTCAGGCTCCAGTCGTCCACCACTCCACCGATTGCCAAGAAGGAGGCTGAGGCTGGAAACAATTTAGGGTAAAATGCCCAAAATTCTTTTTTCTATACTAAATTTAATGAACCGGCGGGTTTGATTAAACTCGCCCGGGTTGACAGGTTCTCCGGTTTTTTCCGGTTCACGGGTTTAACACACAAAGTTACATATATATATATAGAGAGAGAGAGAGAGAGAGAGAGAGGGGGGACTTACCGAGTTACAGCCACATCAGGAGAAGGGAGAGATATCGCGTCTGTGAGACAATTGAAGTCTGGAGAAGACGATCGATTTAGGGAAAAACTTACCCAAAATTCTGATTTTATACACCTAATATTTGAACCGCTGGATTTTTTATCCGGCTCACTATTTTTATTAAAACCGTCCGGTTTTTATGGCCCGTTAACGGTTCACATGCATAGGCAATTTAATAACTAAACCGTCCGGTCTGATCCGGTTTCGAGAACATTGACATTACGTGAGCACCAGCAGTAGCCCATGCCCAACGACACGAAGTAACAAACAAACAAATCGTAGTTTCAACGGTATTAAAAAAAAATGAGAATCCAACGAAAAACGTGAAAGAGCAAAATAAAGTTTTAGAATTAATTGTACCGAAGGTCTCCAAAATATGAGATTTGTCTCATTATGTTTTAATTGCATCAAGTTGGATCCTACGATGATACGATCCAATACAGACAAATCGATTTAATGTAACATTCTGAATTTTTATAAAAATGAGAATTATAATTAGGGATTAAATTTTGAGAAGTATTACATTTTTAATTATGTATTCAAAACCAATGATAACATGATAAATTTTGGGTATTTTTTCATTTGCAAAGCCATTCTTCGGGCTTACCTTTCATTCTTTTGCAATAGCGAGAACCAATCTCAGTGAGGAACTCTTGAAACGAATCAAGCGAGCCACAAAATTTTCTTGTCGTGACTTCAAGGTGCTAATGGTTGAGGAGAAGAGAAAGTTATCCCTTGGTTCTTTCTTCTGGAATATTGTTCTAGTCTTTATTATTTTTTACTTTGCTTAGAATCCATGGGCCGACCTCTAGATAAGAAGGCTATGTTATCCTACCAAGGCCATTCTTGATGGGGATAAGGTCGCGACTGCGACTTCGATTGTTGATCTATTGGAGCAGACTGAGGGAGCTGATGATCCTTCGGTGGCCTTGAGATTAGTTGGACACCAAAAGACCCCGTATGAACAGTTGCGGATGTCACTGCCATTCGGGCCTTCAGAGAATCTAGTCATCTGGGTTCAAAGCCGAGCTACTAGGGAGGGTGGTGGAGAAAATGTAGGAACTGGGCCCTCTAGAGATCCGCACTCGAGCTTGTGAAAAATATGAGTGGGGTATCTTTCAATTTCCTTATACTTAACTTTTATTTCATGTCTTGTTCCCTCTTCGTTCTTCCTAAGCTTACAATTTTTCGTTTTAAACACTAAGGTGGCCAAGTTGTTATCGGCTCTATGTGTAGGAGATCAAGATGTTGTTGCTTTGGTCTCCAAACTTCATAAGTCTAAGGTTACTCTGAAGGTTGACTTCGAAAAGAAAGAGGCCCTTTGGAGAAAATGATGAAGGAAATAGGCAAACTTTCCAAGAAGGTCGCTAATGCCGGTAGTCGAGCAGCCAAGTCTGTTGAGGTTATGCTGAAGGAAATGGAACAGGCTAAGGAGTTATAGGAACAAGTTTTCGAATTGACTTTGTCCCTTAGTGAAAAAGAGAAGGAAGTGGTGGCAAGGGAAGAGAAAACAGTGCTTACGTTCAAGGAAGTGAAAATTTATGAACAACATGGGCCGATGTTACTCTGCGGGGTATGAGACTTTCCGTACTCAGGTTGCTGCCAAGTTTCATGACATGGACTTTAGCGTGATCCAAAAGGAGGAAGAATGATGTTTATTTTCAAGCTTTTGATATAGTTTTCTATTATCTCTTTATTATATTATAAAATTGGTATTTTTAATATCAATGTTCCTATCCTAGTTCCTATTTTTGTTCTGAATTTTGAGGATTCTGATATGGTTCATATTAAGGATTTTGCGATGGTTCACAGTGTGGTTTGGACTTCGTATCTTAGACCCGGAGATCTGACATAAGGGATTCGTGGTCTCAGGGCCATGCTGAACAATTTCTAATTATTGTAAGAGGTATTTAAAATTAAGAAGGGATACTAACCTCGCTTATTGGATCACAAAGATAAGCTTCCCCTTTCTTTGAGTCTTTGTTCCGATGTGTTGTATATGTCTCCTAATGTGGTGGTGGGTCGTTTTGTGTTATGCGTGTTGGGGGAAGAGAGATAAGAGAGAGATAGTGGTGTTATTGTGGGCAAGAGCGTATGTGCGCGATTGTGGGAGGTTGATGGTTTGTGGTGCAGTCAATGGTGGATTTGGGATAAGTTTAATTAAGCTAATTTAGGGTTATTTTTGTAATTAGGAGGATATTTACTTATTAAGTTAACTAAATAAAATAAGGATTTTAATTAGCTTGATTAATGGATTTAGTTACTCAACTTAAGGAAATAAATGATGTTAATTGCTTTGGTTAATTACTTAATTAATGGGATGAGTTAACTTATCTATTGGATTTTTTTTTTGGGGGGGGGGAGGGGGAGGGGGGTTTAAAGAGTTTACAAAATTATTGTGGCTTTTGTGGTAATTTATTTATTTATGTTTATTATCTATATTACTTATGAATACAGGATATGTGAAAAAAATTTAATTTTATATTTCATCCCTACTTAATAATGTTAAGTTAATCATACCCCACATATCCTTATTAATGTCATTATTTTTCATTTCACGTTATATTAAAACTCGTCTTATAACATTAAGTCTTTAACTATTCGCTTTATTTATAACTTTAAGTTTTTAATTGTAAAATTAATTCTCTGACATATAATTTATTTATTCAATTCAATTATACATATGATTTATATTTTTTATAAGTCTAACAAAAAAAGATATTATTTAAATTTATTTATGTGCAATGTACATCATGCATTGTTAGTTTTTTCAAAAGCATAGACCTTTCCTTAGTGGGGGATTGCATATGTAGTTTAGAAATTTAGTGATAAATATATGTTAATGTGCGGTCCATTTGTTTTAGTGACAAATTTTAGGGTGCGGGTGGAATCCTCCTAAAATAAATTTGAAGAAAACGAATTAAAAACAGAGAAAACAAGAAAGAGCAAAATAGGAGAAAACAAGAGGCAAAAATTATACTTGGACTTTTTCAACTATGACACTTTTTTACTTTGTCATCTTAATTATCATATTTTTTATATTTTATCTGTAATTATGGGATATTTTCACATTATTTTAATTATTAACGTTTATTATATATTTAATGAAAATTTATTTCATTTTATCTCTAAACTATATAATTTTTTTTACTTTATCCCTCTACACATCAGTAATTTTTGTCCAAAAAGATGATGGATATTTACGATGAAAAATGCTACATAATCTAAATAAAACTCAAAAATTAAAACTCAAATGCATATCATTCTTTGAATGAGTGTGAGATGAGTGAGTTCCACTGAAAAAATTGATGGGACCCACTCATCAAATGGATGATATGTATTTGGATTGTAACTTTTTGAATTTTATTTAAGTTTTGTAGTATTGCTCATTTACGATCGAGACAATTGAAATAATTAAAGGAATAAAGTGAAAATTCAATAGTTCAAATGAAATCAAACATAATTTAAGAGGTCAAAATATAATTTTCCCAAACAAGAGAGTGCAAGTGACGGTGAGGAAAAGACAAAAACATCTGGACTGAACATGCGAAAAACAACGATTAATCTACATTTTGACTGTAATCCCAAACACACCCTTGGGCCAACCACCGGTATTCACATTTCTCGGATTCCACCCGTCTCTGTACTCCTCGTCTTCCAAATTCCATCCCGCGTCTTCTCTCGCTCTCTCTCTCACACACACACAATTGAATCTGCGTTATACCTTTCTCTCTCTCCGCGAATCAATTGAATTTCGTTCTTTATAGGTTTAGGGTTTTGATTTTGGAAGTCTTCGTCAAAGTCTTCAACGAAACCTGTTTGTTCTGCGTGTCGCTATTTCTCTCCTCTCGTGTTCTTGTTATACTGAAAAAAAACTAACTTCTCTCCCCCAGAATCAATTGGATTTTCGTTCTTTATAGGTTTTAGGGTTTGGAATTGTAGTCTTCGTGACTTCGTCGAAGTCTTACAACAGAACCTGTTGATTCTGCGCGTCGCTAATCCTCCTCCTGCTTTACACTCGTGGTCTTGTTATACTGAACAAAACCCAATTTTCATTGAAATGGTTTTATGGGGTTTTATAATTCGAGGTAAAGCTGAGAGCTTTCGTGTTCTTTAGATTTTTATTTGGGGTTTTTTTTTTTTTTTTGGTGGTAGTGGGATGGGGGGTTCTGAGAGTCTAAGTGGGTCTTCACCTCCACCGCCACAACCCGCGGCAGAGAAGAAGCACGGTGTGACAAAGCCCATATCTCTTGCTGGGCCGACGGAGATGGATCTTCAACGAAACTCGGAATTGGGAAACGTACTCATCTTATAGTGATTGTATTTTTTGGTAGTGAAGTTAATTTGTTTTTCTCATATAAATTTCTTATTTTTGCTGATGATTGGTAGTTTTTGATGAATTTGGGGCTTTATGAGAGTGAGGAAGATACTGCGATGAGAGAAAAGGTGCTTCAGCGGATTGATGAGGTATTTTAGCTTGTTGCTTAGGTTAGGTATTTTTGATGTAAAAGGTTAAACTTTAATCACACATTTAGCAAGTGCAAGTTTTACATATGATATTTACCTGTGTTAATACTAGTGCATCGTTGATTCAATTTTTAACAACCTTTGAGTAACCTTCTGATTTCTTGTATTATAAATCCCATGCGTATTTCACTCTTAACCCAGTAGATAGACGTGCTTGCCCTAGTTAAGATATTATGAACGAAAGACGTGTCATCTTGATGAGTAGTATGGATTTATGTCCAAGTAAACCAAAATGTCAGAAGAAAGAAGGAAAAAAAATAGGTCTCTATTTGGGTGGGGAAGCATGGGGCATGTAGCTAAATTTTGAACCTAATGACAAAGCTATGATATTTGAATAGTTGACAAATGTTGCTATCTTTAAATAAGACTGTTTAATACACTCACAGATAGGGTAATGTGTTTAGTATATGGTCCTTAATGAACTTGGTAGCGTCCTTAAGGAAGAAGTGGATAAATTTGTAAGATTCCACCTGACAAAGAAGGAATACGCCTCTGCTTTGTATGTTATTAGAGAATCAGGTGCAAATGACATTAGTCTTTTAGTATTTGAAGTGTTAAATTTGAGGCCTCAAGGCATGGGCAAGGTTTAAAAATAGGGGTCTTTATGGTTCTGAATAGTCTCATGAAAGTGGTGGCTAAGAAGTAGAAGCTGCAACTTTATCTCAAATCTTAAAGGTTTAACCCACATCTACAATCTCAATCTCAAAGCCCAACAAATGGGTTTTTGAAGTGGTTTTGCTATTTGGCTGTGAGGGTGGTGTAGCAGATATTGTAAAACAATATCATTTGTAGGACACCACAGTTTTCTTTGTTGTTTCCCTCCATTATTAGTTGGGTGCAGTAATATAATATGTTTGTTTTGTTTATGATGCCATCCTAGGCAATGTTAATTGTTAAGTATTGGGAAGAGTAAGATGTCAGGAAGTGGGGGTGTCAATTGCAAACTTACTACTTGTGTCCTCCTCTGCCTTTATCTCTTCTTGTTTTTTGTTGTGGCTTGGCTAGTGCCCCCTTTTGAATCTGTTGAGGTGGAGAAGGTCCATGTACGGCTAGACGGCTTGGGGTGATTTGCTTGTTCTGCTAATGGATAAGGAATCAGGTATTGAGATCAAGGCCCTCTTATATTGTTTTAGGAGACATAGTGGCTCTAGCAAGCATGTGGAGTAATGTTTGATTGGGAATTCTGAGAGGAATATTGATACAATTCTTGATGGGGATGTTTCGGAAAAGTTTGGGCTGTGTTTCTAAATTTGTTTTTATATCAAGCCTGAGAGGTTTGTAGATGTTTGTGGTGGGCTTATCCTTAACTTCGTAGATTCATAACAGAGCGTGTTGAGAGTGCTTTTAAGTGGTCTCCATGAAAAAAGAATTGTAGGGTTGCTGGTGTATTGAAGTATAATGCAAGCTGGGGGCTGAATGTTTGATTTTGTTTTAAAGTGTCTTTCGTTCGCAAAATGATGAAACAAACAATTGATTGTTCGAGGTGGTATTGGTTTGGGTCAAACCTTGTTTGGGGAATGTGTGGATACATATTACTTATAAAAAGAAGGAAAAATGGTTGTAAGGGATGGTGTTGAATATGTATTTTGTATGTTTCCTTTTTGGTTTTTGGGGTGTTGGAATAGGTTTTTGATTCATTTTACCTGTTCAGGTTTCGGTTTCTATATTCCTTGTCTGGAACTTATTTTGGAAGCTTTTGTTTCCATCGATTTGAGGCCACCAATTTGTGTAGATTATGTCATTGGGCAATAGCCTTACTAATTGCGTCACCAGTTTTGTTGGGAGTCATACATTGAGGAACAGATGCCTAAGTTGTAAGATTGAGGATTAAGCATGGATTATGGCATGGCTCGGTGTTTCCATGTGCTCTCTCACCCTCTACAGTGGCCACAATGCTTACAAAAATAATGTCCGTGCATTTATAGCTTGATTGTGATGTGGATTTCTCTAGAGTTGAACTGCGAATGCCCATCAGTTTGTAGTTTTTTATTTTTCTCAACTGTGTAATCTGAAAAGAAAAAGAAATTATTCTTCTAATGATTTTATATGTTTGTCTGATTCATGCAGTAATTTACAAAAGTTAGTTTTCTAACTTATGTGGATACACGTTATATTGAAGGGAAAAGGGGAGGGGGGGGGGGAATCTTTCTGGGTTTGCATGTGTTCAGCGGAATTGCTTGTTGGTGTCTTTTTTGGTGAGCTTTGGTCTGATTGTGGTTCCTTGGTAGATTGACATCTCATCACATCGGCATATTTTAAGCAGTACGTGCAATATTACCACACTATTTTTTTTTTTGAATTAGTGCCAACAATCCGTGGATGCCACTCCATATTTCTTATTATCAAATAATTTGTAAAGCACACAGGTTTTCCTTGGCGCGTGCACACACACATGCATATTATGTTATACATGTGCTCCTTATTTTACTTCATAGCTGATTTATGATAAGAATTGTATAATTGGAAAGCAATTTGCTTAGTAGTGTTCTTTACTTCATGCAATTTCACTTATGAAGTAAATTGCTGTTACCTGTTAATTATCTATTGTAGATTGTAAAATTCTGGGTGAAGCAATTAACCCGCCAAAGAGGTTACACGGATCAAATGGTGGAAGATGCAAATGCTGTCATATTTACATTTGGGTCTTATCGGCTAGGGGTAAGTGAGAATTTTGGAGTACTTTTTTAGGGGTGTACATGCATTACCAAAATTGTTCACAGCTGACATTCTCTCCATAATTACTGAGACTAGGGCTGCAAATGGGCCGAGCCAAACTGAATTTTTGGTATTTCGAGCTTGGCTTGGTCATTGTTAAGGTGCTTGTCGCTTTGAGCTCGATTTGAGCTCGAATTGATCTTAGATCTTGTGCTCTAGCTTGACTGGCTGGCCATTTGGCAAGCTCACGGTTCTGCTCATCTTGTCTATGAATTTATCATACACTGAATTCATCAAATGTAAGAGTCTTGCCACCTATGCATCAATCCGTCATTCCATAGCAAAAAGTCTGACAACCAAGTTCAATAAACGTTACATGATATGTTCCTGCTGTTTGTGTGCCTAATGAGCAGTGCTTGAGTTGGTCACACACTGCTCATTTAAGAAATAGAAGTTCATTTGTTGTTAGTCTATTCTGGAGCCGAGCTTGAGCTGGCCATGAAACAGCTCGGTTTGTTTGCAGCTATAACTGAGACTACTCAGCTCCTCCCTTGTCTCAGATTTGTGGAAGGCCCCACTGTATATTGCTGATGCTTTTGAAAAAACTTAGAAAACATGATCACCAGCTGTTAACTTGTTTGGTAGCTTCTTCTGCCCCCAAGATGAGAGGTTTAGGATTCAAGTTTGGGTTAAAAGGGGATATTAGTTTTTATCCACATGTAGTATTGATACATTCTGCATAAACATGAACTAATTCGAAGTAGAGAGATCCAAGTAACATATGAGACAAACTGTTGAAGAATTCTCTTACCTGGTTGAAATATTATCTTGGCATTCCTAAGATGGAAACAGCCACACATCTTGTTTTGGTTTGGATGCTCGCATACTTTCAACAATGATCACCAAACTAGACTAGTCAAGTTACAACTGACGTATTGATTATGGAGTAATTATCGATATTTTGAAGTATGATAGGTCATATAATTATATAATCCACAAGTGTGTCTCTATAATGTGGATTCAAACACTAAATGGAGAAGCAAAACTCATACATGTTACTTGGATCGTGGGTTACTTTGGTACGTGCTACATGTACGGGTATGCGGTACAACACTATTTTAGGTATGTAGTACGATGGGGTAGGCTTTGTTAGTACGGTGTTTTGGGTCGCAATTCGTTTTTGAACTCTTATTTAGGTCGTTTTCATTATATCTAATATTATAGTTAAGAAATTGAATTTTCAACTTATAAAAGTGCAACAATGGTCAAGATTGATCAAATTTTTATCTATTTTGATCAAATGGTACAAATTTCATCTCAAAATTTTTTTCTTTCTAAAAAACATCATTTCCATTACACGACCATCAATGCCTGACAACCCCACCAATTTACACATATAACTCTCTTTTCTCTCCCCTACCTATTTCTTATTTAATTTTTGTTCATTTAATTTGAAATTACGTGATTAAAGAGAATTTTTTTTTATAAATGTTGTATGATTAATGTTCAATTTTTGGTAGTGTAAAGTGTCATCAGACACGGGGTTATTGCTAGTTATACAACATTATATATCATAAAACATTCATCAACATTAAGTCAATTACCATTTATCTTACATTTTTACTCGATGTTCTATTATCTAAAACAATATACAATTATAAATCTATAAACACGTAGTCAATTAATATGTATTTTACATTTGTATTACATGGTTCAAAGTAAATTGATTTAGAGTTAGTATTACGATTTAGGGTCGTACATTTTGGTGATCTGAATCGTGAACCCATCTAGTTTTGAATCGATGTATCTAGATCGTAGGTCGTCAGGGGTTTAGTGAATTCTGATAACTATGAGCCAAACAAGACCCTGAAATTGTCTTTCCATTTTTGGAAAACTATTGTGGCTTGTATTCCAGGTGGTGTTTGAATTTCCTGTGTGATCAAATGAATTTCTTCTCAGTACTCGATGTAGCACAGATTATGTTGTGTACAGGTACATGGTCTTGGAGCTGATATGGACACTCTGTGTGTTGGGCCATCATATGTGAATCGAGAGGTGAGTAATAACAAACTTTTGGGTAATTTTTTTTACCTGGTTATTTCAAGAGCGTTTTGTTCAAAATTCTTCAACTGTCTCTGTTTTCCAGGAAGATTTTTTTATTGTTTTGCATGATATTTTGGCTGAAATGGAAGAAGTTACTGAACTTCAACCAGTTCCAGATGCTTATGTGCCAGTAATGAAATTCAAGTTCCAGGGTATATCCATTGATCTCCTTTATGCGAGCATATCACTTTTGGTTGTTCCACAAGTAAGTTTGAAACAGTTCTTGAAGTTTGTATTATTCCCTTTTTCCGAATTCCTATATGTGACAATACATATATTATGTGCTTTGGAAAGCATAGATTATTTATTTTTAAATTGCCCTCTTGCATTGTTCTTGTGGAATAAATTATTTACATTGGCGGGTTTGTGTTGGGTGGTTCCTGAGTCGCCCATTTCTTTGTTTGTTGAAGACTTAAAAGGTTTTGGGAGAATTGATAAAGGCATCACTCTTTGGGATTGTGCAATAATGACTAATTTTTGGGTTATACGAAAGGAAAGGAATGCAAGAATCTTTGAAGATAGTGTTGAGTGCTTGGAAGGATTATGGGATCATATTCATTTTCTAGCATCATTTTATCATTTTGGGCTTCAGTTTCTAAGGTCTTTAAAGGAATTCCGCTTTTTGCTATTTTGGCGGGATGGAGAGCCTCTTGTGATTTATAGGGCTTTTGTGCGATGTGATCTAGTTCTTTTTTCGCTTTATTTTTCTACTTTTTGGTTGGATTTCTTATCCAACCATTTTTGAAGTAATTTTTGATATTTTTAATCTTTTTTAATGCAAATGTTCTCTTTCCCATTTAAAAAAAAAAGATACATATTACACCTATTAATTTTCATCCTAAATAAGATTTTGAATTAAGTAATTTTTGGGCAATTATGTGTGAAACTATGTTACTCTCCCTTTCTCAATTAGCTGGGCCTTTTGGTGTTTTTTTATGTATCTTGGACGAGTCAGAACACTTACAATTGAAATTTTGTTGTGTAATTTTACCGCCAGTTATTATCTCATGTTCCTTGTTTGTGTTTTGTGCCATGCCCTCTCAGTTCCCTTCTTTGTACTCGTTTATGTCTCGTTGGCGGTTCTTAGGTTGATATGAGTCTCATTCCTCCCTTTTGAAGCATATCTTTGGCAAAATCATGCTTTGTTGGTTTTCAAACACCTGTCTTTGCCATTGCGATCTTTTTTTTTTGGAAATTATTTTTCTGTCGTTTGTACTCCCTTAAGGAAATATGTAAGTATATTGCCATCACCAAGGCATCTCTAAGTGCTCAAAGCACCAGTCTTATGAAGGTGGGTTACATACTTGTTCATATCACATGCCCTGTTCTAGTACTTTGTATTTTTGAACCGTCGCCGTGGTCATGTTTGATGAATATGGCAATGATCATCGGGTTGATTTTGAGTAGTACTGTTAAACGATTTGAGCTACTCGAGTTCAACTCTGCTCTTTTTAGCTCGTTCAAGTTCATTCGTTCTGTAAAATGAGCCGAATATGAACTTTTTAGGATTGTTTAAAATACAAGCCGAGCCCGAGCAAGTTCATTGGGCTCATTATACTATTCATGACTTTTAATTTTTTTCATTGCTACTTGGTATACATGGAAATAGTAGAGATTCCTAAGTTATAATGGGTAAAACTATCAAACCCAATGAAATGAATATCACATGGTGTCTGACCCAATTTAGGACTCTCTCTCTACCTTGAACCACAAACCCAGTCCCCCATTACTCTCTCTCTCTCTCTCTCTCTTCCCTATTCTTAGTCCACCTCCTTCATCGACACGGTTTTCTATCCATCTCTATGTTCTCTTTCCTTCCTCTCTGTTTTAGATGCTGGAGACTCCTCTTCCCTCACCCATATAAGCTGGGGCAGTCACCTCATTGAAGGTCGTCCTGTGCATACACTTATAATATATGGATATGGTGTATTCTATTTATGAGTTTTGCTTCTATTTTGAATTTTTTGGTGTTACGGTTCAGATTTGAATTTGTGTATAACTTGTGAGAAATTTATGAACTTTGATTTGAGATATGTGAAGTTTTTCAATTTCCATTTGAGATTTGTGATTTGGGACTTCTGGATTTGAGATTTGTGAAGTGTGGCTTTGAGGTTTAGTCTCTGGGCTTGGTTTTGGCTCGAGCTTGGCGTGAGCTTGTGTTGTGCTTAGCCTGAAGAAAACTTGGGCTCGGTATCTGAGCTCAAGTCAAGCTTGAGGAACTATTCTACAACTCGAGCTGAGCTTGAGCATATTGAAGCTTGGAAATTTTATGTTTTGTAATTTTGCGGTAGGGTGAGATCCATCATGGATTATGTAGGATGTATAATATTAGTTCAGATTACCACCTGCATATGTCCTACTTTTCTTGGACCTTTGAATTACACATTAAATGTGAAATGCTAACTGGTCTACTTTGTTTATTCTTCTCTTAAAATTTTCCTTTTCTTTATTGATGTCTTATCTTGGGGTATCTCTTTTTGAGTCTTGTTTCTCTTCTTCCCATTTTTGTTTCTACATCAAAATTTTTTTTTCTTTTCTTTTTCATGAACTTGAATGGCAGTGGTTGGAAGGTTAATGTCTAAGCTTCTATGATGGTTTTTGGAGATACTGTCTTTGAAGTTTGAACGTTCTATATTCGATTAACTATTGTTTTTTTCTTAAACTTTTACCTTGAAATGCTTATTTTTATGCTGATTGGTGTTGGTGATTAAGCTTTATAATCTTATGTTGGCACTTTTTCTATTTGCTCCTGCATTTATAGAAGAAGGCCCTTCCCAGTCTCCCTTTTTACATGATGTTTATTAAATTCAGTTATATGTTTTTCCTTATCTTTGAAAAGGGGAAGAGTATGTTGTCCCTTCCTAGTCTAGCTGGCAATTTCATGGGAAAAAAAGAATTGTAATACTGCTCTCTAGTTTCTATGGAATATGACTTTAAAAAATTGATGGAAGAACTGTTGAGATTGAAACTGTGCTTGCTTCTGGCAAATACTGATAATGTTCATATCGGACATTTTGCATTTGCTATGGTTGGTGTATCCGAACACTTCTTAGATGGCTGATATGCTTGTGCTAAAAATTTGGCATCTTATGGTGGCTGAGAATTCATTGATCCAGCATTTTCATCTGCGGCTTCTTATACAAGTTTCATTGTCATTATTATTGTGGAACAATTGTGTGAACAGGACTTGGACATCTCACATGATTCTGTGCTGTACAATGTTGATGAGCAAACTGTTCGAAGTCTAAATGGATGCAGGGTTGCAGATCAAATACTTAAACTAGTTCCGAATGTTGAGGTGAATATACAATATCCTGTTGTTTTTGGCAATGTATTATGTATGTGGATTTGCATTTTTTAATTCTTCTAAAAAAATGTAGCACTTCCGTACGACGCTCAGATGTCTGAAGTTTTGGGCTAAAAGGCGTGGTGTTTATTCAAATGTAAGATAGCATCCCTCACTTTTCTTTGGTTTGTTGGTCCTCTCATTTTAATATAGTAAAGGGAATTTTCATCTTGATTATGAGTTTTGATTCTTTTTTTGTGTTCCTGCATATATAGGTTACAGGATTTCTTGGTGGTGTAAATTGGGCTCTTTTAGTTGCTAGGGTATGCCAGCTTTATCCCAAAGCGATTCCCAGTATGCTGCTTTCACGTTTTTTTAGAGTTTATACGCAATGGCGTTGGCCAAATCCTGTGATGCTGTGCCCCATAGTAGAGGATGAACTAGGGTTTCCTGTGTGGGATCCCCGTAAGAACCCTTGGGACCGTAGTCATCATATGCCAATCATCACTCCTGCATATCCTTGCATGAACTCCAGTTACAATGTCTCAACAAGTACTCTCCGGGTTATGGTAGACCAGTTCCAATTTGGTAACAAAATCTGTGGGGTAAGACTTTAAGGGCTAACTTTTACTCTTGTTCTCCTCAAGCTATCTTTGTTCGATTCGTAATGCCTTGTACATCTATTTCTCTCTCCATGCAGGATGTTGAATTGAACAGAGTGCATTGGAGAGCTCTGTTTGAGCCTTATCTTTTCTTTGAAGCATACAGAAACTATCTGCAGGTCGACATTGTTGCAGCAGATGATGATGATTTGCTTGCTTGGAAAGGTTGGATTGAATCTCGGTTTAGACAACTTACTTTGAAGGTAAAAAGTAGACCATCTGGGTAGTTTGAGAACATAATTTATTTATGATTAATTTCAAGCATAAAATGATAAAAGACAGTTTTTTTCTTCCGTTTTTTATTTTTTGAAAATTTTGCTTCTAATTTGCATTTTGCAGATAGAGCGTGATACATGTGGGATGTTGCAGTGCCATCCTTATCCAAATGAGTATATAGACACGTCCAAGCCATGTCCACATTGTGCTTTCTTCATGGGATTGCAGAGGAAAGAGGGAGTCAAAGTTCAAGAAGGGCAGCAATTTGATATACGTGGTACTGTTGATGAGTTTAAGCAAGAGGTAAATATGTACATGCTTTGGAAACCGGGGATGGAGATATATGTTTCTCATGTTCGAAGGAAGCAAATTCCTGCATATGTTTTTCCCGATGGATATCAACGGCCAAGAACATCAAAGCACTCAACCCATTATGCTGATAAAACTTCTGAGAATGATGCCAAAGGCTACAGATCTCCATCTGAAGGAAGGGAGATCAAGAGGAAACAGGGTGATGAAACGGCCTATGTGAAGCTAGACAAACCAGGGAAGCGGGCCTCTATAAGCCCACAACACCCAGGATCTGTTTCTCCTGAAAGGTCATCTGGAGGGCCATTGGGGAGTGGAAAAGGGACCATGGGTAATGATGTGCGATTGGGGGAACTTGATGATCATAATCCTAGTAGTACAATTGTACGGAAGTTTTTAAATGCCTCTACTTTGAAGGGGGGAACAAAAGAGTTGGAGGCAAAAGAACTTGTTGCAAAAGCCTCTCCCACACAGGAGTTGCTTGTTGAATGTGGGGTAATGTGTGATAAGACTGTGGAAGCATGCCTTATTGGATCAAATGAGGACATAGAGGGAATGCTGAAGCAGATAGACAGTGTTGTTCAGGATAATAAACAGATTGTTGAACCGAGCGGCAAAAGTGTAGTGGGATCTGATTCCAGAACTCCAAATCTCATATGCAAGGTGAGTTTATTCCCTTGAGGATTTTGGGTTAAGAAATGTAGCAGATGGCAGTGAGAAAACCGGAAATTTTGAAGATAGTGAGAGCAAAGGATACTTGCAGGATGGTGTAGGTGTTGCAGATCAACATTCACTATTGGGAAATGGATGTTTGAGTGGAAGCGGAGTTTCAGGAAAGGGCCTGGGAGAAAAAATAGAGGTTGTGTACCTGAACCTTTGTTCTCTTTTGTACCACTCTATTTTTCTATACCATGTATATTATGAGGGTAAATTGCACTAGTGATCCCGAAGTTTGCCATTAGTCACTCATTAGTCGCTTGCTGGCATGTGACTGCTATTAAGGGTATTTCTGTCGTCGTGGCTGCTAGACAAAGGGTATTAACCTATATACACAATATATATCATAAAATCTTCTTCTAATGTTGACCCTCTCACTGTCTGATCCATCCCCCTCTCACTTCTTTCTTACTCTACAAATGAGGAACCACAATTTGGTTTTGTGGCTGGGTGTATTTTGTGCAGAGAGAAGGGTAGAATTATAGGGAGAAAGAACCAGTGTGTTTGTCATTTAGGGTTCAATTTCTGGCAGTGGTGGTGGTATGATCGGGTTGGTTTGGTGACAGAGGTGGTGGTTTCACTGGGATAGTGCTGGTTGGTGGTTGGTGACTGCGGTGAGAGGGAGAGAGACTGGATTCTGTGTAGAGAGATAACATTGAGTAGAGAGAAACAGATGTGCTCTAGCGGTGAAAGAATGGCATGGAGATAGAAATATGCGTGTTCTATGCAAAGAGAGACAGAGAACATTGGGGGGAGCGATAGAGAGAAAGAGATAGTGCTTGTGTTATTAGATTCAATTTTGGCAGCAGTGGTGGTTTGACTAGGGTAGGGGTGGTGGTTTGGTGATAGAGGTGGGCTTGGACAAGAGATGTGTGCAAGTGCTTTTGAGAATGTGTTGTGTGGGAGAGTGAAGAAGAAGAAGTGTGTTTGGACCATGTATAATGTTCAAATTATGAATAAGCATGTTTGTATGAAGGGAGTAATGGAAAATGACAAATACATTGGCCCTGCTCGGACCCAATAGTAGCTGTGATCTTGTGCACCAAGATGTCCTTATTCTACCTCTAATAGGAACACGTGCTAAGCATGCCATGTTTCCATCTCTAGTTTAAATGACTGTTGGTGCATGAGATAACATTGCTTCAGTGCGTGAAGTTTGGAGACTGAAATTGAGAAAATTGGAATTTTGAGTAACAAAGATCGAGTAGTGGCAAGCCTTAGGGACCATTAGTGTAATTTAGTACTGTTTGTTATTTTTGTAGAGACGAATGCTATTTTGGAACTTGTTCGAAAAATTCTTGAATTTCAATATTTTGGATTTTGCAAGTATGTCGAGCGTTGTTCGTGGCTTTCAAGTAGTAATACTAGGACCCAATGACCCATGGGTCAGTTTTGTTAAAGGATCTTATGATTTGAAGATCGAGAATATCATATGAATTTGGGACATCATCTCATATTACTCGTTTCCCTTGCATGATGATTTCTTTTGTTTAACATTATTGTTCCTCTGTCAATCAGATTTTTAATTATCCCTTGATCAATTTAATTGTTTGCACAGAAGATCTCCTAACTGGTGCATACATGGTGGTTGGTCCTGCACCACTATCCGTGCTACATTCCCAGTTACTGTGCTTAAGAACCTGACCATGTTTTGTATCTGAGGCTTGGAATCATAAATCTTCACTTTGTTTATTCCCTCTAATATTTTTATGGGTACAAACTTACCCCTCAGTTTTCTATCTGATTTGTTTTTCTAGATAAATAGTACGTTCGGGATGGTAATGGATGCAGAAGCCGGTGATTAGGCATGTTTTCTTTAAACCCTAAGTACCCATGATTTGATTCATGATATCTTTAGACTGTCTTGTTTGGTTGTTTGTGTGGCTCTTTTATTGCAGGTTTGAAATCTGGGAGGTGAAATATTCAATGGGATCAATGTTTTTGAAGGATTTGAGGCAGGCTCTGTTGGTGGGTGTCTTGTGAATTACCATCGTGTCTTGTTGTTCAGGGGTGGCAGTTTATCTTGTGGAGTGGGAGCGGGGAGGCAGCGATATGGACTTGTGCATCACTGTGCCATTTTGGTGTTGTGGAGGTGTTCTATGCATTGCAGTCGAAGCTTGCAAGCATTTGCAAGTAGCCATCAGATGAGACCTTTGAACTTTCCGGATTTGGTGGCAGGCAGAGCTATTTTCCTACTACTATGAAATTTTCTGCTGCTTTTCTTGTTAACAGTTTGAAAAAAAGATGGGAGAAGAAAACATAAACTGCGCAGACATGAATATTTTGTCTGTGTGATTTGAGTTGTAAGAGATGACAACTTCATCTCTTTTAGGTTTGAGACTCTGTTAAACCTTTGTATTCTGTACACTTTTTCCAGTAACTAGTCTCTCTCTCTCTCTCGCTGGCTTTTGCTAAGACTCACATTTCTTTTTTTTTTCTTTCATGCTACCTTTTTAGGCAATTGGTAAAAATGCCCTTCAGTGAAGAACTCTTTTGTTAGATATATGTTTGTAATTGACTAATTTTGCGGAATTCATTGTAAATTTCAATCTATTATATAGTCATGATGTTATAAAAATTGAATATCCGAAAGTGTTATTGAGGAGATCAAGTGATAAAGTTACATCATTCACACCCCCGGAAAGACATCTTTAAAGGGAGCAATTATAAAAAAAATTCTCAGAGTACACCAAGAAAGATTAATTGTTTCAAATTGTACCCTCAAATAAGTAAAAAGGTTACAATCTGATCCACAACCCTATTTCTGTTTAGGCGATTGTCTATTTTGTGATTAAATGATTATATTCAAGGGCTTTATTTTGTGATTAAATGATTATGTTCAAGGGCTTTACTGTCACATTACACCCATTGGACCTAAGATTTGTCATCTTCGTTGCATAAAAACCCTAAATCACTTGTGACTTGGGGGAGAAGATATAGAGAGATCAAAAAGGAGAAATGCAATCAGTGTAGGTTGTATTTGAGTTGATTCTCCTTTTTGATCTCCTCTTTTATCTTGATAGTAAAACCCTTGCATATAATCATGTGTTTCGTAGGTGATCACAATCTAGATGAATGCTTAAACAGAAATAAGTTGGTGGACCAAAGTACAATTTTTTTACTTCTTTGAGGGTACAATTTGGGATACGGGATTGTTTGGTTTGATTCTTCAAAACTATTTTTTGTGTTCAAAACTCTAAAAACAATGAAACAATGTTTTGTTTGAATTTTTGTTGTCTGATTTTCGGAAAAAAAAGAAGGAATTGGCTTGTTTTCAAGCTATTTTTGCGAAAACTTTGAAAATACGGAAAACATGTCGCTGTTCATTAAATCCCTTCGTATAAAAGCATCTCTTTTTTTTTTTCTCTCAAGCCTGATGGACAACCCCTCTCTCTCTCTCTCTCTTGATATCTCTTTGTCAACTCTCACAGTCGATGTACCTTCCGAAAAAAAAAAAAAAACTCTCACAGTCGATTGCAATAAACAACTTTGGCGAATCGAAGCAACTCCGACGATTGTGTATCGAAGCGAAGGAACTCCGGTGAATCGAAGCAGTTGGGTTGCTTTAGATTTGCTACTTTAGATCCGGGTTGCTTCAGATCAAACCTAGATCAATTTTTTTGACAAAATTGATGTATTTGGGTTAGATCCAAGCATTTTGTCACTTTTTTTTTTCGTTAATGATTTGGGTGTATTGAATTTTTTGTGTGTGAATTTTTGATTTGGGTATGTTGAAGTCAGTGTAATGGTGTATGTTAAGGCGGAATTTTTTTTTTATTTTTTATTTTTATCAAGTTTAATATATTAGAATTTTTTGTTCTTTCGTCTGTGTCTCGTTTGCTCTTTGTCTCGTCTTCTCCGGCGAATGTGGGTGTATTTGCTGTGTGAGTGTGTGGGTATATTTGTTGTGTGTTGTGTGGGTGTATTTGCTGTGTGTTGTGTGGGTGGATATTGAGAGGAGATAATGGAGAGAAAGAAAGACCGGAAAATATAGAGAATGGATATGAAAATTGGGGGGTTTGTGAATTATTGTCCAAACATGTTTTCAATTTTTTGTTTTTTAAAAATATATAATCAAACAGGTTTTGCAATATAAAAATATCAAAACACACTTTCTTAAAATTTTTCTCAAAAACTATTTTCGATTACTATTTTTTGAGACGCAAATTAAGCATGCCCTTAATATTTTGGGATGCAATCTAAGAATTTTGTTATCTTTTAGGGGACAAAGTGAGATTTTCCCAAAAACAGATATTGTGTAAAATGACGATGGATTCTATTCTTCCATTCGGGTACCATAAAAGTAACTCAGATATTACATTTCCTTTGCCTTCACAGTGCAGGGTGGACTCGATTTCTTCGAGGCTGGCACAAGTTATTTTTGGCCTTGCATTTGCAGATCAACGCCATGGCTTCATGACTAGCCAGAACATCACACCAGGCGAATCAAATTATCCTCATCTCCATGTGAGACCTTACTAGTACGCCTGTAGCTGTATAGATACTTGTCACCATCACCGCTGAGGAGTGGAGCAACATCGTACTCTTGTCCCGCCTTTTTCCCTTCATCACCCTCCACAAGATTGCAACGATGAAGAATCTGCAAAACTTCCTTCATGGAAGGCCTATTAGATGGCAATGTGCTAGTACAAATGAGACCCAGTTTGAAAACAGTGGTCATTTCTTCTAAGTGACATGGTTCCTTGATCTCCTCATCTAATGCATCAGTTGCGAGCTTGTCCTCTCCATAGTGCCTCCATGCCCATTCTGCTAGGCTTGTGTGCTCATCTCCATCATTGGCTTCCCTTCCAGTCACTAGTTCCAAGAGCACAACTCCAAAGCTGTAGACATCTATCTTCTCATTCACTTTTGTTGTGTAAGCATACTCTGTAACCAATGAAATGGATGAAGATTTTCCATTAGAGAGGAAATGAAGCATGGTTGAGTCGTGTATAGATTCTACTTATTCATACACTACCTTATCAAAAATGGGAAAAAAAAAAAAAAAATTCTTCTAGGTAAATGAAAATGTTAAGTTTGAGTAATAAGTGTTTGATACTATCACAACCCGCATATTATTCGAGCTAGCAAGTCCTGTTATTTTGAGGTATGTATTGAGAATTAGTCAATCCTAGCCGTTGGTTCGTGTGGATGGTGCATGAAGAAGAGTCTACCCTTTGAAGTTAGGTCATGAGTGAGATTAGTTGAAGTACGCGTAAACTAATGATCCAGATATCCCGACTGTTCAAACAAAAAACAGAACAAGAAGAGTCTGTAATGAAAATGTAGTCTTACCTGGAGCAAGATAACCAAAGGAACCAGCAATGGCAGACATGGTGTTAGCCTCACCCTCCTTCACCAAAATCTTGGCCAAACCAAAATCAGCAATTCTCGCCTTGAACTCCGAATCCAACAGTATGTTGCTAGACTTCACGTCTCGATGAATGATCGGAGGAGAGCAGTCATGGTGCATATAAGCAAGCCCTTGTGCAGCTCCGATGGCAATTCGCAGCCTCGCCGGCCAATCCAAAGCTACACGATGATCGGAACTATTCACCAGCGACGGCATCTTCCTCTTCTTCCCATGTAGCCACTGGTCAAGACTCTGATTCTCCATGAATTCATACACTAGAAGCTTTGAATCTTCGCTCGAAATGCAGCACAGCAATTTCACTATGTTCGAGTGTCGAATCGTACCTAGAATTTCAATTTCTGCTAGAAATTCTTTCTCAAGAGTGTGATCCAATTTTCTGTTGCTCCAAATCCTCTTAACCGCGACGTAGTCGCCGGATCGGTTGACGGAAATTCGATATACCTTGCCGGATCCGCCACTTCCGATCATGTTATTCTCCGTCAAACTTGATAAAATGTTCACCTCCGTGAAATCCAATCTCTGAAACGAGGTTAATTTCCAAGTCGCGATGTCTCGTCTGTGTTTCTTCCTCCGGTAGTCTCTGATCATGAAGAATGTGAAGAAAATGGTGACTATGAATAGAGCCACTGCGAGGACTAAAATCATGGCGAGAATTTTCGAGGACAAATGGTTCGAGTCGCGGATTTTAGCATAACAATTTGGAAGATTTGAAATTGAATTGGTGGCACAGAGATTGGGATTGTTCGAGAAACTGTTTTCATAGGCCATGTTATCGAATTCATTTGGGATTTTCCCGGAAAGTTGGTTGGAGGACAAGTTGAGAGTTGTTAGTCTCAAATGGCCTAATTCAGGTGGGATTTGACCGGAAAATTGGTTTTGGGATAGGTCGAGGTCGAGAAGGTCCGGTAAAGAACCGATCGCCTGAGGAATTGGCCCGGAGAGTTTGTTTCTAGCCAAGTTCAGAGTAGTTAGCGATTGCCAAGAAATGATTTCCGATGGAAGTGAACTGGAAAGTGAATTACCATCAAACATGAGAATGATAAGCTGAGAAAGACTGGTCAGTTCCACCGGAATCGAACCCGAAAAAAGATTGTTGCTGGCCTTCAATACCATCAGACTCGTCCAAGAAGATACGCCGGTCGGAATTTGACCGGAAAAATTGTTGTTACTGAGCTCCAACCTCGACAAATTCCATGCTACGTTGCTCGGAAGCTCGCCGGAAAATGAATTATGACTCAGCATTAAACTTGTTAAATTCAGCGATGTCCAAAGACCTGAAGGAATGTCGCCGGAAATATTGTTGTTATAAAGCTGAACTGTGCGGAGACTGTCACAATTGCCAAGCGATTTTGGCACTTCTCCGGTGAGATTATTGGAGAAAGCAACTAAACCAAACAAAGTCCCTCCGGCACATAGGTTGGCCGGTAACTGTCCGGTGAACCCATTTTCGGATACCTCAAATGCTTCAAGCTTCGAATGAAGGCCCAATTCAGCTGGCAAGTCTCCACTCAGATTATTTCTGAAAGCCCGAAAGTTTTTCAGTGTTGGAATTAGGCCTATATTTTGGGGGATTTGCCCAAAAAACTGATTTGAAAATAGATTCAAAAGCTCCAATTGCTGTAACTTTCCGATTGCCTCCGGTATTGTTCCGGTCAAATTGTTCATTGAAATATCAATCTGGGTCAAATTCAGTGACTCGATCACTGACGGAATTTCACCAGTCAATCTGTTACTGTACAAAATTACAATACTCAAATTCTTCAGCAAGAACAACCCACTTGGAATTCTTCCCTGCAAGTTGTTCTTAGACAGATCCAAGTGCTCAAGACTCGTCAGATTCACCAAACTTTCCGGTATATCGCCCATCAAATTCGTCGCAGCCATCCACATATACGTCAATTTCTTCATCTTTCCGAACGCCGGTGGTATTTCCATGGGTATAAACTCATTATAAGCCATACCCAGTTCTTCAAGATTGGATAAATTTCCGATTTCCGCCGGAAAAGTGCCATTCAACAAGTTTTGGAACAAGTACAGAGTCTGCAACTCCGGCAAATTCCCTATCGCAGGTGGGATGTTACCGGTGAAGTTGTTGGCGCCTAGATTGAGGTACTGCAGAGCTGGGAGCCGGTCAATATCAGCCGGAATAGGACCCACAAAGTAGTTCTGAGAGAGGTCCAAGTATTGAAGCTTTGAGCAATTGTACAAAACTGTAGGGAAGTTTCCGGGAATGTAATTGAGGGTGAGGTCGAGGAAAGAGAGGTTTTCGAGGTCACAGATGGACTTTGGGATTTCTCCGTTGATGTTTTTTTCTGGGAGGATTATTCCGGTGACCGTACCGTTGCCGGAACATCGAATCTCCGGCCAACTGCACGGTGAGGATGTGGAGTTCCATGATTGGATCAACGGTGGGTTACCCCACTGCTCTTTAAGGTTCAGTAGGATTGTCCGTTCGGCGGTGGAAAATTGTGAATTTACATTTGAGGGTAGGAGACCGAGAAGAAGAGGAAGAAAAAGGAGAGTGGTTTTTGGAAATGGAGGGGTCATTTTGGTCATTTCATACAGTTCAGGTCACCGGAGTTACTACGGAGAGAGAAAAGGGGTGTCTGTTTCCCGGGAAAATGGTGGGGGGGGGGTAAAACTAACGGATATGTTTTGAATTTCCGGTTCTCGGGGGGTGTTTGGTTTATAAGAAGTTGTGGGCATGAAAGGAATTTGGTAGTGGGTGAATTTACGATTTTACCACTGAAAAATGAAAATGACGTGGATTGTGTGTAGTCAAAGGTGAGGTTCTCGTGATATCAGTGGATCTCACTACTAACCCTTGACCACTTTGAGATGTGAGCAAATGAGGACACTTTCATCCCAATGAATATCATGTAAAGCATTTCTTCAAAATCTTTTTTATTTTTTGCAAAAAAAATATAACTTCATCATAAAAACTAAAATCCCCAAATAATAAAAAAACATATACAAAAATTGCCATGTAAATAAGACAGTTATGGAGATTAGCAGTTAACTTAATGACTACTACTCCGTTACTAGAATTCCGATAATTGGCGGGTATACATCGAACGAGAAATTGTATAAGTTTGAGATGATTAAATTTGATATTTTAAGAGATAAAATACTAGTATTTTATCTAATGGGGGGCAATATTAGTTTAAATTCACAATTTTAAAATTTAAAAATAAAACAATGACTTTTAAACAAACCACTAACTTTGATTTTTTTTTTTTTTGTTGTTTGAAGTTAGACAAAAAATGCCATGAATTATTAAAAGGAACAAAGGAAAGCGAAAGAAGTTGACCAATGGGCTGATTCATCGAATGTGTCACCCCATTCCGTTTGGCATTTATGGACTTATTAGGAGTTTGTGGGCCTGCCGTTCTAGAAGCTAATCTCCTAATCAGCCTCGTGCTTATTGTAGGAACCTCAGTATCTTTTACCGTCCCTCAGATTTTTTTATTTTTTTAATTACAAAAAACTTTTCAAAGTAAGGTTTCATTGTACTCACTTTTAGAGCAATTCCAAGGAGGCTATGTAAACTAGCTAGCCAAAATATATTTTTTTATTCCATTATCTACTTTAACTACCCACTTTTTCAAACTCACTCCAACAACGCTATCTATTTTAACTAACTACTTCAACTAAATTCAACTAACTCTTAATTATTAAAATATAAAATACTATGTAGTATACCATGTCATGTTAATCAAATGAATAAAATCCCCAAAGTCCAAAACAAATTATATCTATTGGTGAACCACTCTCATGTTAATCAGATGAATGGAAAGCATGAATGGAGCTCAAAGCCTATTGAAACAGAATGGAAAGCATGAATGGTTTCTTAGTATTGCCTAAAATTTACATATAGCAGTGCAATAACACCCTAGCAATAACATATAGCAGTGCAAATTTTCTGTGTGCTATATCAAGCCACATGGTATTGACTCAATCAGCATGCATTCAAGACCCTTCATGAAATCACTTGCAGTGAGGAGACAACAACCACTAGGCTAACATTTTATTGGACAAAGACAAAAATTTATATAGAATTTTGATAATCCATCCAAAGGGCTCTCAGCATCACAAAAGAGAGAGTTGTAAAGACAGTAAGGTGGAAAACAAAGGTCTAAATAGGAGTAACCCCTACGTAACCCCCCACACCCAAAAATAATCTAACAATTTTGGTGACCATCTATATTTGATCCCTCCAACAACAATGTCAACAGAACATCACCAACAATGTCAACAGAACATCACCAGAATTCCAATTAAAACAACTCAAAAATCAAAATACAAATATCATGCATCAAAGCACCTAGGAAAAATGGAGACACATCTGCTGGAAGGGAATTAACATCAGGTCATCTTGCGATAATTATATTTGATCTCAATTCAATGAAGAAGTTAAAAGAAGAAATCCATTAAGACCAACGAAAATGTATCACATTCACCAATCTATCAACCAAAATAATATAACAAATCATAAATTATGCTCACCAAATAATATGATAAGCATGCTCAATTTCCACAATCCTGTGTTAATCAAAACCCAGTTGACAAATTGAAGAAACAACTAACTTCAATTCCTCAAACCAGTTAAATTCCATCATAGACTACAAAGCCCCATTAAAGGAACTTTCAAGAACTATAAATCTAAACAACTCATGCATCTTTCACTATGGAAACCCATATCCCACTGCGCAGCCCTTATCATGTACAAGAAAAACAGGAGAGGAGATGGTTATGGTTTGACCGAGGACGGTGTGGCAAAACCCTCAATTCTCCGGCAATTGCAAGAAAACAAGCTCAGGGAGGCTCTTGAACAAGCATTTGAAGATGGGTCGCTGGCAAAATCGCAAGACATCGATTCCGAGACACCGAATCGAGCTGGAAACCTTGGGAGGTCAAGATCTCTTGCTCGGCTCAACGCCCAGAAGGAGTTCTTGCGGCATTCTCCAAGTTCCTCACAATGTACCCAAAGTTCCAATCAACTGAGAGTGAAAAAATACCTGGAATTTGTGCCTGAGATTTGTGCTTTCTGCGATGAAGTCAGATCTGCGATGAAGCAAGACCTCAGACGATGAAGCCTTCTGGACGACGAAGACGATGAAGCCTTCTGCGAAGCCTGTGTTGTTGGCGCAAAAACCAGAGTAGCGATCCCCTTTGCCCTCGCCAGGAGTAGATAGCCAACTGATGCTAATGGGAAATAGCTAGTGTAATAGCTAGTCCCTTGGAGCCTCCATTTACCGATTGGCTATGTAAAATAGCTAAGAAGGGTGTTTTAGATAGCCCCTTGGAGTTGCTCTTACAGTGTCGACTGGCATGCAATATATATATTTTTTTATACTACGATCAAGAGTGTCAAAGTTAATTTATACACATTTCGATTAATTTTCTCTCGATTCAATTAAACATAGATAATCCACGTTAGGACTAGGAGATTCATGAGAGATAAATCTCTCATGGTGTAATCCCGAAAGAATTACCACATTTCAAATTCAAAAAATTTGGGTTTATAGCTCATTTTTATCTCTAATGAACAGTCCTTGGGGTTTCACACAATAATGCTTCACAAAAAGAACAAGATATAAATAAAAATAGAATGAATGAATTGACTTGTCACACCCGGTTAACAAGGAAATCTAGAAGTGAAATCTAAGAACGTGTGATTAGTACCCAACACTTATGGCCTGAATCTCGACTCCTGCATTAGGACTCGAACTCAATACCAACCCCGAACCCAAGGCTTGGGACCCAACCCTAGTTCACAAGATGCGGGGCCTAGACCTCAATTCCTATCCTGGGACTCGAACTTGATCTCGACTCCAAACTCATGACCTAGCCTTGAAACCCATACTTAGACCTATTCCAAACCCTAACTTAAAACTCTGACCCTAACCCCTATGCGGAACCAAACTCAACCTCGGACTTGACCTTATTATTTGGACTCGAACCTAACCTAGACCCTGACCTCAAATGCTGACCTTGGATTGGACCTTGACTTAAATCAAACATTGGACCCTAGATTCCAATCTCAGACTTGGACCTAGACCCCCTGACCCCAACTTGGACCCCAAACTTGTTGCTAAACCCGGACCTTTACCTCGCCCCCAATACCCTGAATGAGCTGGAGTTGGAGTTGGATTTGGAGCTGAGGTAGGTGATAGTGGTGGTCGAGAGTGATGATGATAGCAAGTGTTGGTGATTTGTAATTGGTAATACCACCTTATATTAATGAATGACTAATCTTATAATGGTCGAATTAAGAATCCCATCCCATGGTAGTGAGAATGAATTTTTAGTACTGCATACCAAATATTGGACTGTCCATTATTTAATAATGGTCATTCTATTCACATGCTCTATTACCACCGACCAAACGAAGTATAACAGCGTAAATTCCAAATACTTTCAATCAACTGCTAATCATAAATATCGGTTAAAATTAGAAAACACACGCAAACTTTGAATTAAGATATTCTAATTTACAGTTCATCTCAAAGTAACTTTATACCAGCATACTACTGTATAATTTTTAGTACTGCATACCAAATATTGGACTGTCCATTATTTAATAATGGTCATTCTATTCACATGCTCTATTACCACCGACCAAACGAAGTATAACAGCGTAAATTCCAAATACTTTCAATCAACTGCTAATCATAAATATCGGTTAAAATTAGAAAACACACGCAAACTTTGAATTAAGATATTCTAATTTACAGTTCATCTCAAAGTAACTTTATACCAGCATACTACTGTATAGTGTCGTCAACATATTCTATATTTGCATTTTTACTGATAAAATTATGGAGAGTTATCAATTCAAAATATGATGGAAAAACCACAAGTGCTACTTTTTTCACAAAAAACTATTAAGACTCATCATATTTCAATTAGGACTATCAAATTTATTTTTGAAAATTTGTTGCCATGAAGTCCTAAATTCCATTAGAGTATATTGGACTCCAATTTTACTCCTCTCATAAAAATATCATTTACATTCTTGCCAATCATTACATATAAGTTTTAATTTAGTTAAATTCATATCTTTTTATATCTGAAAAAATAAATTATATTATTATATGACAGTACTTCTACTCTTCACTATAAAGTTTGGCTACATTTGCTCTATAAATTAAGCATTATTTTAGCTCTCTAAGCATACAAAAGAATTTAGTTTCAAATAAATCAAAATTGGATATAACATCATATGCAAAAATGTAATGAATTTTTCATGAGAAGGGTAAAATTGGACTAAAATATATCGTTGATGGAATTTAGGACTTCATAGGAATAAATTGTAAAAAATAAGATTTAATTGTACTATTAGAAATATGATAGAACATAATGATTTTCTTTGGGGAGAAAAATATTGCTTATTGAGGATTTTGTTTACTATGATTTGTCAAATTCGATATGAACTTAGTAAATATGGGTTTTTGAGTTCGCAATATAAATGGATTGATTTGTCAGACCCGGTTAACAAATAAGTAAACACAAATACGATTAAACACAACTTACATAAGACTATGGATAAGTTGGATACTAGTTAAATAAATTTTGATATGACATAACTTATGAACATGACCCGACTTGACCTATTGGTAGTCCTAGACCTAAGGAACCAACGGGGACGGTCAACTGAATTTTCATAAATTTTTTTTACATCATTTGTTAAAAATATTTCATAATTAACAACTAAGCTTGTATCATATTTTTTTTTTTATTAATTACTCCCAAGGACCTTCTCAAAAGATTTGTTTTCTATAGATCTAACTTCTAGACCCATTACTATTCTCTTTTCTAGATGGATGCTAGTCACTAAAACGAAATTAAACTTAGTAGAAAAGAGAAGCAAAAGATGCTTTTGATTTCTCCATTAAATGAAAAGGACAGGAAAAAAAAAAAGAAAAAGACTTTTGAGTTTTGAGGGTCAGTTTCTAAACAAGCTTTTCAAACGACTACTTTTTTTGGGGAGAGAGAAGAAGAAGGAGAAAGAAGAGGATCGGATTGAAACCCGCAATCACCTGTGGGCGAAAATGAGCCCTTACCACTAGGTCACTTTCTCACCTTGCCAAAAAAAAAAAAAAAATAGCAGCCTCCGCTGTGAAGATCTTATCATTAGCGGTTTCACAATTATCATTAAAATATGTATATAGCTAGCCTCTAAGAAAAACTTTAAGAGGTTGTGTCTAGTGTGTGTTCAAAAAAAAACTTTGCTTCGATTTAAGGATTAGATTCTTTAAATTTTGTCATGTTTAATCATTTGTAGCTAAATTTAGTACATCTAACTGGTAAATTTTTATGATTAAACTTGATCAAAAATGATAAAATTTAAAACTGATAATATATAAATTCTTAATTTAGGAGCAAGTATTTGTGGGAGATTGGGCTTGAGTACTCAACTCTAGAAGCAATTTCTTATTGATACTGATCTCAATTTAGATAACCATAGCAGAAAGAAGATCTCAAATGGATACTAGTAAATTGATTCTTAATTAGCTTTTGGAATAGTCAAATTAAAGTTCATATTATAATCCCAAACTTACCCCACTTTAAGGGGGCAAATGGCATTTTGCACCCCGAAAGATTAAAAAATTCCCAATTTGCATTTTCAAAGATCAATTGTTTCAAATTGCACCCTCAATTAAATTAATTGGTAACAATGTGACCCCAATCATAACGTCCGTTATGATTTTCATCAAATTGACAGTCACGTGAGACATACGTAAAAAGGGGAAATGTCATAATCTAACAAATGTCATCACGTACATTTCACGTGACTGTTAATTTGACGAAAATTGCAATCAACCATTATGCTCATGATGATTTTTATTGGATATACAAGCACATAAGATGCATGTGAAAAGAGGAAGCGCCATAGTCTGACAAAAGTCATCACATTCAGTCAATTTGCTGAAAATCGCAATGAACGTTATGGTTGGAGTCACATTGCTATTAATTAATTTGATTAACAGTACAATTTAAAATTATTGATCTTTGAGGGTGCAAATTAATTTTTTGGATTAATTGTACTGGATGTCCATAAAGTATGTAGTTTGTCTCATTTTGGTCCTTAATGTTTCAATTGCATCATTTTGGTCCCTGAAACCAAATTATTTTTTTGTCTATATTAAGTATCATGTGACAAGTTTATAATAAAAAAAATGTCAGCAATTTGGACATTGTCTACTTGAGGAACCATATAAAAATATATTCAATAATTCGGGGATCAAAATGATGCAATTAAAATATTGGGGGATCAAAATGAGACAAACTCATACTTTGGGGACCTCCCGTGCAATTAACCCTAATTTTTTTTGGGGGTGCAAACTGCTATTAACCCCACTTTAAGGGCACTATTCATATAAATCTACAACTAGGTGACATGCTAGCTCAAAGCTTCAAGCTAATTTTTCCCTAGTAAAAACCACCTTGTATGGTCGGATTTGGAGCAATGATAATTGCTCATCTGCACAAACGATACGTCTGTCATTGAAATCCGATAATCACTTATCAAAAATGAAAGTAAAATTGTTGACTGTTCACATCGTTTAGACTTTGCTATTAATGAGATTATAATGCACTGATTACGAATCTTTCAGAGTATTTACGTCCAAACGAACCCAAGAATCTGTCTTAGCTCTTGGTCAAACATTTGGGATGCAGACGTAAAAACAAAGTTGAGCTATTAATGAAGTTGGCAAGTGGCAACTGAGAGGAAGTTTCATCTTTTGATTATGTTCTTTAATTGAAAAAAAAAAGATGGAATCGTTTGTTTTCTAGGGTGGGTTGCTACCACATTAAAAGTTTCTGTTGGTTTGTCACAATCTTCCAAATGTATCCATTTGACCAAAGAATAATATTTTTCTCTCTCACTCCGGAGGATTTATTATATCGATCCAGAAAAATGGGTTTTTATTGTGTTAGGATAGAGTTGTGTTTTGTCAAGTTTGTGTCATGCTCAAATTTTGTTAAATCGATACTTATTTAATTTATCATCGTTCATAACTGAATTTGTTCATGTAGGATTTGTACCGTGTGTAAGTCGTGTTTAGTGCATTCATATCAACCCATTTGTATAGTGTGTTTAATTGATCCATCCGTTTTATCATCTGAAAATGTTAAAGTCTAATCTCAAACCCACTAATTTCATGTGAAATTTCCGAGCCGTGTATAGAATTAATAAGCTAACACGTGTGGATGCTTTAAGTCCGTGTATTTAGATGGGTTTTATATAGGCTCGTCTTCAGAGATTTTCTAAATATCGTGTTCTGAACCTATTATTATGTTTGTCCCTGTGTTATAGAATCCCATAAAATAAATAAAATACCCAAAAAATAATAGTTTTGAACGAGCTTTCCTTCACCTCAATGCTTGAATTATTGATGCAGAATAAGATACACACAAGAGAACAGAAAATTCTAATAATTATGGCTTAGGTCTGGCCTGGAAGGGATGTGACAACTTTAATTAAAAGACCAAAATGCTTAAACTACTTTTGTGTGCATATCATCTTCAATCACTTGACCTAACCTTGCCAAACAAGAGACTTTGATGTGCATATGGTACATGGTAGTTGATCTCTTTTTTGTTTGTTGGTGGATCACAAAGGGCAAATGTTTATCGCATCTTAAGTCGGGATTTGACAAAGAAAATGTCTCGATTGTTTGATATACATGGTTTATGGGTAATTAATTTCATATAATTTCGGATTTACGTAAAAATTTTGAATCTAAAAGACAAATGATTGAACCAATTAATAGACATGACTATGGTTAGGAGATATAGTTCTTATTTTTCATTAAGGGAAGATATCATTGACTTCACCTAAGGCTTAGAAGTTAGAACTATTTCAGCAAGAACCCCCAAGATTGTAGGGTCTTACTAAGATCACTGATGTCCCTTGCTTCAAATATTGAATTTCAGAAAGAAAAAAAAGAAGAAAAACTCAACTCCCCTCCGTTACTTTTTGGGTAAAATACATTTTTAGTACCCTAAGTATGTTTTAGTGTCTATTTGGTCCCCAATTTTTTAGTTGCGTCTATTTGGTCTCTAAGGTTCATAATTTGTATCTATGTGGTCCAATCTCAAACGTATGTTAGAAAATCATGATAGTTCTGATCACGTGCCAATCATATGGTTCTAAATTTTGTGTCTATTTGATCCATAAAATTCCTAACTTGTATCTATTTGGTCCCACATGATTGGAGCGTAACCAGAGACGTTAACGATTTTTTTGACGGACGTTTGAGATTGGACAACATAAATACAAATTAGGAACCTTAGCGATCAAATAGACACAATTGGAATATTGGGGATCAAATAGACACTAAGCGTATATTTTGGGGAATAAAAATATATTTTACCTTTACTCGATGGAAGATCGTGTATGGGTGAGAGATATACGTATAAATGATGGGTCCCATGAAACTTGAAATTAGGGAGCCTTTAACTTTCCAGGGAAAAAAAATTATCCTTTAATTACTCATAAAAAAAGTTCATCTATAGTTGGGAGGTATTACTTTCGCAAGAGACTTAAGACTAACCCAATAAGCGTAGTGTGCGGCTGAGTTTTACAGAAGTTTGCATTGTAGACACGAGTCAAAAGGACATTATTAAACTGATTGTCTGCAAAACAGGAAGAAAATAAAAACATCAAGCTTGTTAATGGTAGGTGACCTGATTGTATCTAATGCTATGATAACCATTAGCAAAAGATTAGCTTCTGCTTTTGACCAAAAATACACTGAATACTTTGAAAATTAATGTATAATGTAAACCTAGAAAGTGAAATAAAAGCTTTAAATCTTGAGAACCATCTACTCCTTTTTTTGCAAAAGACGAGTAATGCTATTGAAATCTAAAAAATTATTTGATTTGCTGGCTTAATGATGTGTCAAGTGATAGAGTGTCAATGAAGGCGTTCAAGAGTTACAGTTACAACAACGTTATTGGACCATGTCATTACAACATCATTAGATAAATTTTTTAGACCCAAATAGTATTACTTTAAAAAGGTAGTCTGTTTTCTGGTGCTGTGGATTATCCACCAACCTATACTTGATTGGTATGCAACTTGAGGATATATGTAAAATATTTGAGGATCAAGTTACAGTTTTCAAATGTGAAGTTACAGCGAACTAAGATTATTCGTGATCGATGACAAATTTTATAATCGATCACAAATGTCTTGATCGATCATAGAATGTTATGATCGATCATGAACAACTTTTAAAAGATGAAATTTTTCGTATAACTTAACCTTTAAAAGTTATATTTTTCATAATTGATCATAACATTTTGTGATCGATTAGAACTTTTTGTGAAGTAACTTGATTCTTAAACGTTGTACATCTTTCCGTATCATAGTCTTACCCGCAACTTAATTGGCTTATAGCCAATGTAATCATATTGAGCATTAGTGATAAAAGATTATATAATCTTGGTGTGGTAGAATGCACTAACAAAGAATATTTCAATAGAGTACAGCATGAAAATTTGGAAAGTGAAAGAAGACTTGGAAGTCATAATTGTGATCTAATTATGAACAGAATTTGAAACAAACACGACTCTTTGTATCTTTTTTCTGTTGTTTCTTTCTTCTTTTTCTGTGGTACATAGAAAAAAAGCTTAATCCTTGTCAGTAGTCAAACCAGTAAACCAACTGTAAAGAGGCTTAAAATAGTAATGCCCAGTCTGCTTATAGCTAGCACATAGCAGTGAAATTTCTAATGTATCAGTCATCCACCATACAAAAAGTCTAGTATAAGAGACTAGATGCATTTGCATGCTTGATGTTGCAGAATCCATCATGGTGGGATGTGACGTACGTAGTGATTAGGTTACTTCATTATGATATGGATATCACTAGTTATATTCACGAAAATAATCTTTTTGTATGTGAATAAGATCGTGTACATCTGATTCTCTCTCAACGCCGCACTGATTGCAGCCCCATGCACGGGCTGCCTAGTGTCAAGTTCTTTGCTACCCATTTTACATTGCCTTTTTACAAACAAGCTGATGCCAATAACAACACCAGAAATTTAAAAAAAAAAAAATTATAAACAGGTAGTCATGTTTCTAGTGCTGTGGATTATCCACCAACCTATACTTAGCCAAGGATGGGGAGGTTTTAGGGTTGGGGAAATCCATAATTTCCCAGCTGGGATTGGTATTCAACTTAATTAGTTTATATTTGATGTAATCATATTGAGCATTACTGATAAAGAATTATATAATCTTGGTGTGGTAGAATGCACTAACAAAGAATATTTCTAAAGAGTATAGCATGAAAATTTGGAAAGTGAAAGAAGACTTGGAAGTCGGGCTCATTATCGAGTCAAGCTATTCGCACTCGATTTGGGCTTTGCTCGACTTGTTTAGAAAATGAGTAAAATTTGAATAATTTTTTAGACTTATTTAGAAAAACGAGCCTAAGAGACTCGACTCGTTTATATGTAACATAATCGAGCTATATGGGCTTGGCTCGTTTAGAAAATAAGCCGAACTTAAACAATTTTTTAAACTTATTTAAAAAAACGTTCTCGACATATTTGGCTTGAACTCACAAAGTTCAACTTGTTTATCAGTACTACTTGGAAGTCATAAAAGTCGTTCAATTGTGATCTAGTCAGCTAAATTTGAAACAAACCAACATTGTTTGAATCTTTTTCTCTTGTTCTTTCCCCCTGTTTCTGTGGTACATTGAAAAAAAATAAAATTAATAGCACCAGTAATTCAAATTGTGTAAAGACTTAAAAAAGAAATGCCAAGACTGCCTACAGGGCGGCCTTCCATGCATATGTCATCACCTAATGCAAGAAGGGTATCATTTATATGAGGAAATTGATACTGGGAAACAAATAGAAATAAGAGTATAATGAACGAAAGGGAATAAAAAGATCAAACTGTTAATTTGAGCACAAATACCGGTTTAGATTCTTACTCTAAGTCTTTTGATTCATAAAAAATATTAGTCCTAAAGGCTTCAATAACTCTGTTGATTTTTAAAAATACGAGAAGAATTGGGAAGAAAAGAGACAACACTCTCCATTGTATTCAATAATCAAAAGTTGAATCTTTGAAATCTTTGAAAAAGAAACTTGCATTGCCAAAGAATTTCAAATTTCTGTTAGTGAAGAAGAAGACTGTTAGAAACTGAATTGGAATGCTTACATAAGGAAATTTTTATCCCAAACTGCAAGATGTGAACAAGGAAGGTTCCAGATTGAAGGTGAGTAGTAGTAACTACCAACCTCATGCTAGGGTTCATTTGGGAGCAGCAAAATTCCTAATGCATTTGCATGCTTGATGTTGAAGATTGCATGAGGGCGGGTCTTGACATAGTGGTAACGTGATTAAATTGTAAAGTGTCACGGATTGGATTCATGGAAAAAGCCTTTTTGTATACATCTGATTTTATCCAAACCTTGCATCGATTGTAGGCTCGTGTATTGGGTTGCCCTGTCATATTACATCGCCTTTTTTGGGGATTGGGAAACACCTTTAATCCTCTAGTTATACACCCACTGCCATGTGTATGCACCATTTTACTTCTAACACCATACTAATATTCTTGCCATGTCCCGACTCCCAGACCTTATGCATTTGGCATTAAACTACTTGTAGTTTGCTGTTGATACTTCAAGCTGATGCAAATGACACCACCAGAAATAAAATAAAAATAATAATATATTAATAAGAAATGCTGATGTCAATGAATTGCCATTACATTTGGTGGTCCTAGACAAGCTCATGCTTCCATGGTTTTTGGTTCTAGTCTCAAGTTTTAGTTCTTTATAAGTTATGATAGTTACATTTGTTCAATTTTAGTGAGAGCCTATATAAGGAGGTCCTAATTGTTTAATGGATTATCCTTATATTTTATCATTTTTTATGTCTTTTGTTGGCAACTATAATGTGGAATTCTTCTTGCAATTTAGATTCGAGTCAAGTTTATCCTTACTTTGCAATGGACGGAATTATTGAAGAGATATTATCGCAAGCATCTAGGTTAGAACTTAGAGTCATTGATGTTCGTCAATACGTTTATGCGAGGAGGCTTAGTTGCTTTAGAACAGTCATTATGTGTCTATTGCACCATAGGCTAGCCTTTTTTTATTTACTATCAACTATTACATATTTGATACTCGTGAAACTGAAAAAATAATTAATACACTATTTAAGCAAAGGTTTTAAAACTTCTCCGTTATTGTAACAACGAGCAATGTTATAGAGACCTAATTTGGGGATCTAATTTGAAGACCTAATAATGTGGCTTCATCGCAACTATTTGATTAGTTATGAGTTCTAACGTTAGATGGAGTCCACTACTGATCCAATGTTTATATTGAATTAGGTCCCAAATTAGGTCCAAATAACATTTTCCTTAATGATACACAAAATATCTGCATATTGTTATTTTTCTCAATAACAGATAATCATTCCAATCACACGTTCTTTGCTCATAAATATAACACAAATCTCAAACACAAGAAATCACCTGTTAATCATCCGCATTGATTAAACCTAAATTGTATGCGTCAAGAAGGAATCAGGACGTACGGTGATACAAATTTACGACTCACAATTCTTTCGACCGTTGAATGTTCATCCAAGAGGGTGAAACTCAGCAAAAATTTATTGACTTAATTTGCTGACTTAATTTATTATAGCCATTTGATTGATTTTAAGCCCCATCAAAAATTGAAATTTGGTGTTAATTCAATGATTACAATGAAATCACGTCATTACGTCAACCGATTAGATCGAATTTTTAAGTCTCGATAGCATTACCCATATCTATATGCACAGGACTTCATTTCTCAACCATAATCTGATAAGTACTTGCTAGACCAAATGCTTGCTAATAGCTCATATTATTTATTTAAGTAATTGCATTAATCTTCGACCTTGAAGGGCTTGTAGACACTGACAGCCCGACTCAGCCCTTGGATCGAGCCACAGGCAGCGGCCAGCGCCACCAGGAAGCAGACTAAGTTTATGAGTTGGAGTCCACACCACCTTGAGCTCCACCATCTGATTTTCTTCTGAGCAACGTACATTTGGATTGGGAAATACACCGTCAATGGCCAGTACCCGAGCGCCCCGAGAAACGCCAGTACGTCGTTGAAGAAGGGTAATACCATGGCTAGAAGTGTTGCCATTATCACAAATATAGTCCTCCAAGTCAGCCTGAGGAAGTTGATATTGAACCTGTATTTCTTGGCAATTCCAATGTTAATTGAGTACTCCCCGGTTACAAATTTCGACTTGGGCCATGTCCTGGCAGCCCAAGATTCAAGTGCACTGTAAATTGGCTGCGAGAATACCTGTCCAGATCGGTTTTAAACTATGTCAGTACAGTGGTTGGAATGATTTCTTGTTACCAAAAAACAAAAGTCAACGATTTAACAAATGGAAATACATAGAATTTTTTTTTTGGGGGGGGGGGGGGGGGGGGGGGGTTGAACCTGGTAGGCTCCCACGAGGTGCACCACAATGCAGACATTAGCCAAATCAACCAACCAGAATGGCTCGTAAAATCCGAAGCCGGTCAGCATGTTACCGGGGGCATGGTTCCCAAATGCAGCATAGCCTAAGCAACCACACATCATGTAGAATGTTGTTGTCATCGACACCCCTATCATGTTAGCCTTCTTCATCACTTTGTTTTCGGGCGGTGATGATTTCAGTGTATCCTGCCAAAAGATGAGAAATGCATTGTTTCTCTCCAGATTCAGACTCAGACCCCGACCCCGAATACAAAAAAAAGAAAAGAAAAGGAAGGATAGTTGGTTCATCTTACTTGAATCTCAATCAGAATTTGAGAATAGGTGTAAGCAAATGCAATGTCCCCGAACGCTCTGAACATTCTCCAGGTCTTCTCGGCTGCCGATAAATCAATCCCAACTTCCAATCCTGTCAAGGAGGTTCTCTTCCCTTGCCCTGTCCATGGCACTAACCTTCATTAGTATAAGTATGCAATAGTACAAAATTTGATCAGTTTATAACAATTTGGTTATGCTTTCAATACGTTCATCCTTCTTATTTTATGCAAAACACGGCTTAAAAAGCAATTTTCAGTATTGCAAATCCCAACAAACCAGATTTCAAGCCAAAATCGTACTTCTTCCTACCAATGACACAACATACAAACAATTACCTGAGAGAACTTTTGCTAAGCCAAGTCCCATCCCTATCGATGCATACCCGAATGACATGATTGCCGCAACAATGGAGAGCATCGAAAGGTTGTGGAAGTTTGGAATCTGAGATAGGAAAATTTCAAGGATTCCCAATCCAATCATGTATGGATTATGAGAAAATTTGCATGGGCCTTCATGTCCTCTCTTATGGAAGCAATCTGATTTTTGTACGGCCCTGAGATTAACATTGATGGAGTCATATAATCACGTCTTATATATGTATCAAATTCTAAGTTCATGTCGAGTATTTTTCATGGTTTTGCTTACATACGCCATACTTATCGAGGCCGTGATTGTGTAGCCGATTATCATCCCACTTAGGTTTGCATATTGAACCATTCCACATGCCATGTACATTTTTCCACCTATATTTGGGAAACAATTATAAGCTCATCAAAATTCATGTAACAATATGTATTTTAAGGTAAAGTAATACCAAAAGTGTTAAGAATGAGCCGGGCCGGGCCGGGCCACTAGGTACTGTACGGGAGAAGACAAAGGTCGGGCAGTTGGGCCGAACCTGCCCGACCAAATAATCTACAGCCCATGACTTGTCAATTGAGCTAGCCCTATGGGCCTTTAACAGGATGTCCACAAGGCTGGCCGTTATTTGGGTTAGCAAAATTTAAGATCATGTTGGGTTTAAGTCTTAGAAAACAGTATTTAAAATTTTTTTTGAAATTTTTTTTAGAAAAAATGTGTTTTGATATATTTTGTGTCGTAGAACTTGTTTAGTTATATGATTCCAAAAATAGTTATATAGAATAGAAAACAGTAAAACTTGGTAGAAGAGTGGTGGTGGTGGAAGTATGGTGATGGTGGTGTTTTCTAAATTTTGGAAATATTGTTTTCAAAAACACACAAAACAACATTAATTTGTTCTCTAAATCTATTCAGTTTTTTCTTAATTTTCCAAAAGTAAAAACAAAAAATAACTGCTCAAACAATTTTTCTCTTAAAAACTGTTGCTGAAAACAGAAAGTAATTTTAGAGATGCAAACCAAACATAACCTTTTTTTTTTTTTTTGAATTTTATTTTCCTAATAAGTCGGTCCATGTGAGTACCTACAGGCTGGCTTTGTGAACCGTAATTGGGACTGAAATAACGGCCCATGGGCTTACTAATTAGGCCAATGGCTCGGTGGGCCGCCGGGCTAAATGCCGAGCCTCAGTAAAAGTATGCTTAATTATGCTATGGTTATGCATTCAATGAAATACCTAAGTTGTTTTTGACAGCTTCCATGTAAGAGTAGTTTCTCCGGCCGGTGACTGGATCCGGGGATCGATAACAGTCTGCTAAGAGATTTGAAGTATATAATGTGATGCAGGAAAACACCATGAGAGTGGTGACTCCGGCGACCCAACCGAGCTGTGCCACACCCCAAGCCAGTGAGAGGACTCCAGAACCTATAATAGCTGTGATTATGTGAGCGCTTGCAGTCCAAACATTCCCTGCATGTAATACAAAATAGGTTATTAATGCTTGTTTAATAGTTAAGGTTAGACGCTTTGAGAATTTGAAAAGGTTTCATCAGCTTATTGTAAATGAGCTTCAAGTTGAGGGGAGGGACTTATATTTCCATTTCTTTGTTTTTTGGTTCAATGATCAGCTTACGAGTACCTCGACTAAACTCTTCTTCGATCTGGTCAAAGGCAGGTCATTCACGCCGAGACTAAGATATTCATGATCTCTCATGGTCTAGTCCCATGGGATTGTTAAGATTCAAACTCAAGACGTCTGAGTTTACAACTCGTCCCTGTTACTACTTGAATTACCCCTTGAGATTACTTATGTTCCATTTTTTTGTTACTAGACGCCATGCACACATGATAACTCGTGTGAAAGTGGAAAATAGGCGGTTGAATAGAGTTAAAAATGGAGCTCGTAATTATTTGAAAATAAATGAAGGGTAATAAGAGTAATATTAACATTTTATGAGTAGTGGAGTCAAAAAAGAAATTGAGTAATTATTTGGTAATAAATAAAAGGGTATTATGGACATTTTGAGAGTAGTCACCAAACTCCATTCTCTCCTTATTAAATGGATAGATGTGGACCTGTTATAATAAACATAAAGTTCTCATACTTTTTTTTTCCACCCACTTTTTACCTCGTACTTTGTTTGTCTCTAAGTTTTAACGGATTCGTGTCATAAAACACTCTACTTATACTTCATTCGTTTATTAATTCATATCTAACGAATCATGTCATATTGGGTCCGTATCGTGTATAAATTGTATATAACTGGTATATAAACGAGTCGTGTCTTATAATTCTTCTAATTAACTTCACACATATTCGATTCGTTTATTAATTATGTCGTGTTAGATCCACTCGTATACTAAATGGGTGACTTAAAAAAAACCTAAACCTCCTAATTTTGTGTTGTGTTAACAGGTCGTGTAATATTTTAACACCCCTAACTTCACGGACCGTATCTATGGAAAAGAAACTAAAAAGGAGAGAAAGAAGGTGGAAATTAATGCAATACACGAAATTAGCTTAAATAGGAAGACTTTAATAAGAGTTAATACCTCAATATCTGAAATTCGACTACCTGGCTATCCAAACGTTTGGGGCCTAGGTTCGTTGAGCACAATGTAAAATTTTAATTTCGTAGCAGCAAATCCCAAAACACACACGTGATTTGAAGGGTTTGTCTGTTTAAGATAAAAAGATAATAAATGCTTTTTTCTTTATTTGGCTTTTCTTCTTTTCCAAATTTATGATAGTATCCACTCTCTACTTTATGCTTTGGCCTTTCTTTCCATGAGCAATGACCGACCATCATTACTTCCCTCATTCACTACAGATGTTTAGTAACTTCCAAAATTGTTGAGGTCATTTGCCACCCAGCTGGTCCCAAGTATGGGCTTTGGCTTTTCATTTATAATAATGTTATTTATACCCAATGAATTCTTTTTTCTTTTTTCTTTTTTTGATATGTCTAGATTTGTGCTGATTATTATCTCGAACTTAGCGGTTGATTACCATGACTTGAGTTGGTTTAGGGACAAGAGTGGCTAGTCTTTAGAGGGTGTGAAAAGAGATTAAATCTAAGATCTCGGGGTTATCAAATATTAGACTCAACCACTGAATCATCCCTAAAGAATTGAGAATTAATGAATTCAAACGAAAATATATCATCTTATACAACTCTTTCTATTTGAAAAGTGAGATCACATGTATTTCTTAAAGGGATCAGCAGAAGTAATGATTTGTTAAGGCTACAAATACCAGAAATTTTACATTTCAAGCTGTTCTTTTGGTCCTCTTTTATATTTTATCAAAGGTTAGGAGTTCGAGTCCTGGAGTCCTCATAAGGGTTCGGTGGTTGGCCGCTATACTAACATAACTAGATCTGGTCCCGAGAGGTATTCCATGGGCGGTTAGGGGCCTTATGATCCCACCGGTAAAGGTTTAACAGGATAGTCGTTGGACGCTCTTCCTTGTCCTCACCCTTTTTCTTAAAAAAACAATTGAAGAACAAAGATGGGAAATTTAAGAGAGAGAGATTAAAACTGCAGTCAGAATAACCCCGTACTTTAGGAGTATGATGACGCAGAGTTTAGAAAACACACATGCAATGCAAGGGGCTTAATTTTTAGAGAGAGAGAGAATACCTGTTCGTTTGGGCTTTTGATCATCATCCAACTCTGCATTTGCAACCTTCTGAATCTCCAAGCCTGATTCACAGACCTCTAGATGAAAATCTTGTTCCGCAACACTCACCATTCTCTCTCTCTCGGCTATCTCTGTTGTTCTAGAGAGAGAAACAAAGAGAATTTTTCATTCAGAGTGATTGGAACATGGAAGAGATGATTCTCCCTTAGAGATAGCCTAGTAATAAATAGTCATGTATGCTCTCAATTATACTCAAGTTTTTACTCTTTGCTACTTGCAGGAATAAAAAATAAAAGCTTTTACTCTCGGGAGAGTTATTAGATACTAATCTCGGTAGGCAGGTCTTTGTCTTTTTGTCGGATCCGTGGTGTATTTAAATTGAATTGTATTAAATTTTGGGGTTAATTGCATTAAATATCCCAAAAGTATGTGGTTTATTTTGATTCTCAATATTTCAATTGTATCATTTTAATCCATAAAGTATTAAATATATTTTTATGTGGTCCTTCATACAGGCAGCGCCCAGTTTGTTAATAATTTTTTATTATAAATTTGTTATGTAATACCTAAATATGAGTAAAAAAATAATTTGGATAACTCTTGACCAAATTTTTACCCAAATTTTAGTTAAAGATCTACTCAAATTATATAATTTTGAACCATGAGACGTCAAATTACATAGTTTTGATCATGAGACGTCATGTGAGCAGATTCCCCATCGACAGGGGACAAGAAACGGCCATCTCAAGGCACATCTTGACCTACACGTAACACCAGCGAGACCTGGGAAGACAACCCGATTAAGAGTCATAGGATTCATAGTATCTAAATTTTAGTTAAGAGTTATACATATTACATACTTTTGGTTAATAGTTACCTAAATTTTGATCAAGAGTTACCTAAATTTTGGTCAATAGTTATCCAAATTATTTTTTGTCCATATTTAGGTACCACATGACAAGTTTATGAGAAAAAATCATTACCAATTTGAATGTTATCTACTTGAGAGATCACATAGAAATAAATTCAATATTTCAGGGATCCAAATGATGCAATTGAAATATTGAGAACCAAAATGAGATAAACTCTATATTTTGAGGACCTCCAATGTAATTAACCCTAAAATATGTTCAATTCGTATTGAATGCATCATGCATAGTTAGATTCGTGTCATGTATAAATTACTTTGCGAATTTGCGTCCTTTTTAATCAAATTCGTATCGACTCATTTGTCTGACAAGTTTTTTAGGTTTATCTGTTTGTCATATAAGATTAAATTCAAATCTGATAATTTTGTTGAAAATATGAAAAATACCTTAATTACATGACTAATTCTAAACAAGCCAATTGTTAATTATGGCTAAAAAACTTCAAAAAAAAAAACCACCAAACATTGTTTATAGCTAAAAGACTTTGTTAAGAGTCTCATCTTATAAATTGGAGTGTTTCTGCGCATTGTATCCATTTTTTTTGTGAGGTTTAAACTCGTGACTTATCAGTTCAACAACGAGTTTCGATGGCCATTAGGCCAACCATTAATCCTCATGCATTGTGTATGTGAATGTATGTGTTATTGGTCAAACTCTCACCTAATTTTATATCTTTAATCTCTTTTAATCTAAAATTTTATGAATTTTGTATTGAGATATCATCAAATTCGCAAGCTTAGAATTGTCATGTCTCCATACAATTAAAAAAAAATTATTTTTACCTAACTGGTGAAAAAATATCTTCATCGCCAATGGGTTGCCTAATAGTGACAGGGACAAGTTGTATCCAGACGTATTGAGTTCGAAATTTGATAATTTTTTTGAAATCATGACATGAGGAATTTATCTCTTATTAATTTCATAGTCCCGACGTGGATAACGTATTTTTAACCAAATCGAAAAAAAAATTAATCGAAGTGCACTTTAGTAAATCCGGACACAACTAACCGCAATTAAAAAAAAAAAAAAAGAGAGAAAAGAATCTCCAATGTCTTGTTGCGCTTTGAGTGACTGGAAGCACGAGGAAAGGCAGATAAACACAGGAGGAGATATACCGTATTTAATGTTCTTTTGGGGCTGCAAAACAGGTCAAGAAACTGCAACTCCTAGGGACCTTGAAGACAAGTGTATGGACAACCGAGATGGTAGCTTAGGTGGCTTTCGTAGAGAGTGAAAGTCTCACCATCCTCTAGTAGTTATGGGTTTGAACTCAGTTATGGTAATAGTTACTGTAAATCAGATATTGTTGGAGTTGAATGTTCAGTTTGTCGTCGATAGTGTTGTGATGACGAGCTCGATCATCCCAAACCAATAACTATAACTCAAATTGAATATTTGGATAAAAATTTCAAAATAACGTCTTAAGAATTGCTACAAATGGTTGTTCTTGATCACCCTTTTACAACAAGGTAAAAAAAAAAAAAAAAGACAAGTGTATGGTACAAAATGGACAAACACACAATCACTTGCCAGATGCAACCACAGAAACAAAGGGCCAACCTCGAGGGGGGAAGTGTAATTTGGAGGCTAATGTTATTGGACTAGCTAGTATTCTTATACTTTTCCAAAAGGGCAACATCATATTTTTTTAATAAACTAAAAATACACCAAATTCATATAATAGCAACTAGAAGTAAAAAAATCTCTTATTTTGCAAGTATTCCTGTCAATACTTAATAAAAAATAATAATATTTCAACTTTTCATTTATAAAAATACTAATTAAATGTGTTAATTGTGTAAATTTCGAGTTATTCGTATTTAACACTTATCCGACCCATTTATTATTTGTACTAATAGGTCGTGTCATTTTGAGATTTGGTGTCGAAAAATTGTCAACTTTAATGCACCAACTTTGTGTCGGGTTCGAACAATGTTATTATGTCGTGTCATAAATTATCACCCATACGAATAATTATGAGTTCAAAGGGCAAGTGATACATCTTATAAATATCTGGTTTGAAATCTTATCTTATTTCATAATAAAGCGTTCCTCCAAGTCCCAACCAAGAGAAATAGAGTTGAAGAGAATGATGCTTTAGTTTAGTTAGTAGGATGAGTTTCCATTGACTACACGAATAATATTCAAGTTTTAGATATGGGTCGACTCCTTGTGTGAGTTTTAATTGGCCATTGCACATATCAAGAAACTAGTATTTACGACACTCTTCGAATGAAAATTATCTCTTAAAAAGGATTGAGACTTGCTTTAAGAAAGATATTTCTCTCATAGTTTACTTTTTTTTTTTTGAGAATGATGCTTCAAAGGACTACAACTAATAATTATTTACACCACTCATCATTTTAGTGTGAAATTCCACATGTAATTATAAGTTATGGACTTAACCTTAACAAGTAAATTATAGTGCGACATCCACTCATCATAGTACCATAATTTGATTGACCGGTCAAACTCCCATAATTTTTTTTTTTGTTTTTTGGTCACTATTTGACACTTTTACAAAAAAAACGATTGATGAAATTCGAACTCGTGATTTAATGGTCCAACTACGGGCTACAAAACCATTAAATCATCGTCGATTTTCACTTCCTTAAATAGATAAGTTACCTCGATATTTCAATTGTGACATTTTGCACAAAATGCTGAACTTTAAATTATTTTGAACAGTGCAACGTAATCGAATCAAGAGTCTATATGTAAATTGAAATCAGTGTCTTTATTTACGAGTAAAAAATATAATTAAATGAATTTTATCGATTTTTTTTTTTTTGGAAAATGGATACATTTTACAATCAACGGTGTGAAATTAATTTTAATAAATTTTATATATATAAAAAATTTGACAATAACAATAAATCAACAATAAAACACATTAAATAAAAATTAAGAGTTATACAATTATTTGACCCTTTTTATAATAAAATTTTAGCTCCGCCCCTCTACACACTCTAGAAACTTGACTTTATATATAAATACTAGTTATTGCCTGTGCCTGAATGCACAGAGTAATAAAAAATGGTAAACAATAAACATATTTGTATTCATATCCAAAATCAAATTACAAACATAGAGGAGAGATAAATGAATTTAAGCATCGGTTGTAGTGGGGGTGAGAGGTGGTGGTGGTAGGAGATGGTGATGGTTGTGGTGGGTGGCAATGATCGTGGTGGTGGTGGCGGCGACGGGGGTGGCGACGATGGCGGTGGCGACGACAACGATGGCGGGTGGCGGCGACGGGGGTGGCGACGCCGGTGGCGGCAGTGGTGACGTCGATGGTGGTGGCTGTGGCGACGATGGCGGTGGCGGTGGTTGTGGTGGCGACGGTGGTGGTGACTGCGACAACGACAGTTGTGGTGGTGGTGTAGGTAGTGGCGGTGGTGGCGATGATGGTGGTAGCGGCGATGGCGATGACGATGGTGATGGTTGTGGTGGGTGGCAATGATCGTGGTGGTGGTGGCGGCGACGGGGGTGGCGACGACAACGATGGTGGTGGCGGTGGTTGTGGTGGCGACGGTGGTGGTGACTGCGACAACGGCGGTGGTGGTGGTGGTGGAGGTAGTGGCGGTGGTGGCGATGATGGTGGTAACAGCGATGGCGATGACGATGGCGGCGGTGGTGGTGGTGACGGCGGTGGTGATGATGATGGTGGTGGTGGTGGTGGTGACAGTGGTGGTGGTGGCGGCAGCGACGACGACAGTGACGACGGTGGTGGTGGCGATGGAGGTGGCGGCGACGGCGGCAACGATGGTGGTGGTGGTGGCGATGATGGCGGCGGTGGCAGTGGTGGTGGTAGAGATAGTGGTGATGCGGTTTCAAACACTATTTTTTTTTTTTTTTAAAGTACTTATGAGAAATAATTTTTAAAAGTACTTTTAAAAAGTCACTCCAAACACACCCTTAGGGGCCTATTTTTCCTATTAAATTTAGAGTGTTAATATTAGTCGTTAGATTAACTTAGTAAAATTTAAAGTGATCTGAACCGTAAAAAGCAAAAGTCATTTTGTTTATCTTTTGAAATTTGAATTGTAAGTTACTTTATTATATATACTAGTTATTGTCTGTGCCTGAAGGCATAGAGTAATAAAAAATGGTAAACAATAAACATATTTGTATTCATATCCAAAATCAAATCACAAACATAAAGGAGAGATAAATGAATTAATCATCGGTTGTAGTGGAGGTGGCAGGTGGTGGTGGTAGGAGACTATGATGGTTGTGGAGGGTGGCAATTACCGTGATGGTGGTGGTGGTGGCGGTGGCGACGGTGGTGGTGGTGGTGGTGGCGGCGGTGGTGGCGGCGGCGACGGCGATGACGATAGCGGTGGCGATGGTGGTGGTGGTGGCGGCGGTGGCGGTAGTAGTGGTGGTGGTAGTGGTGGTGGAGGTGGGGGTGGTAAAGGTAGTGGTGGAGCGATTTCAAACATTATTTTTTTTTTTAAAGTACTTATGAGAAATAATTTCTATAAGTACTTTTAAAAAGTAACTTCAAACACATCCTTAGGGACCTATTTTTCCTATTAAATTTAGGGTGTTAATATTAACCGTTAGATTAACTTTAAAGTAAAATTTAAAGTGATCTCAACCGCGAAAAGTAAAAATCATTTTGTTTATCTTTTGAGATTTGAATTGTAAGTTACTTTATTATATAGACTAGTTATTACATGTGCCTGAAGGCACAAAGTAATAAAAAATGATAAACAATAAACATATTTGTATTTATATTCAAAATCAAATCACAAACATAGATGAGAGATAAATAAATTTAAGCATCGGTTGTAGTGAGGGTGAGAGGTGGTGGTGGTAGGAGACGGTGAGGGTTGTGGTGGGTGGCAATGACCGTGGTGGTGGTGGTGGGGACTGCGGTGGGGACGATGGTGGTGGTAGTGGCGGCGACAGTGGCGACGATGGTGGTGGTGGTGGCGACGATGGTGGCGGTGGCGGTGGTGGTGGCGATGGCGATGGCGGCGACGGCGACAGTGGTGGTAGTGGTGGCGGTGGCGGGGGCGGTGGTGGTGGCGACGGCGGTGGCAACGGAGGTGGTGGTGGCGACGACGGTGGTGGTGGCGGCGGTGGTGATGGTGGTGGGGGTGGTAGTGGTGGGGCGGTTTCAAACATTAATTTTTTTTTTTTAAAGTATTTATGAGAAATAATTTTTAGAAGTACTTTTAAAAAGTCACTCCAAACACACCCTTAGAGGCCTATTTTTTCTATTAAATTTAGGGTGTTAATATTAGCCGTTAGATTAACTTTAAAGTAAAATTTAAAACGATCTGAACCGCGAAAAGCAAAAGTCATTTTGTTTATCTTTTGAGATTTGAATTGTAAGTTACTTTATTATATAGATATACTAGTTATTGCATGTGCCTGAAGGCACAAAGTAATAAAAAATGGTAAACAATAAACATATTTGTGTTCATATCCAAAATCAAATCACAAACATAGAGGAGAGATAAATGAATTTAAGCATCGATTGTAGTGGAGGTGAGAGGTGGTGGTAGGAGACGGTGATGGTTGTGGTGGGTGGCAATGACCGTGGTGGTGGTGGCGGCGACGACGACGACGGTGGCTGTGACGGTGGTGGTGGTAGCGGCGATGGCGGCGGTGATGGTTATGGCGGCGATGTCGATGGCGACAATGGCAATGGTGGCAATGGTGGCGGTTGTGGTGGCAACTACGACGACGATGGTGGTGGTGGTGGTGGCGGCGACAATGGTGGTGGTGGTGGCGGCGGCAATGGCGGTGGTGGTGATGGCGACGGCGACGACGGTGGCAGTGGTGGTGGTGGGGGTGGTGGGGATGGTGGTAGAAGTAGTGGTGGGGCGGTTTCAAATATTAATTTTTTTTTTTAAAATACTTATGAGAAATAATTTCTAAAAGTACTTTTAAAAAGTCACTTCAAACACACCCTTAGGGTTCTATTTTTCCTATTAAATTTAGGGTGTTAATATTAGCCGTTAGATTAACTTTAAAGTAAAATTTAAAGCGATCTGAACCGCGAAAAGCAAAAGTCATTTTGTTTATCTTTTAAAATTTGAATTGTAAGTTACTTTATTATATAGATATACTAGTTATTGTCTGTGCCTGAAGGCACAGAATAATAAAAAATGGTAAACAATAAACATATTTGTGGTGGTGACGGTGGCGGCAATGGTGGTGGTGGCGGCGACGATGGTAGCGGTGGCGGTGGTGGCGGCGGTAGTGGTGGCGGTGGTGGTGGGAGTGGTGGTGATAGAAGTAGTGGTGAGACGGTTTTATATACTATTTTTTTTTTTTTTAAGTACTTATGAGAAATAATTTTTATAAGTACTTTTAAAAAGTCACTCCAAATACACCCTTAGAGGCCTATTTTTCCTATTAAATTTAGGATGTTATTATTAGCCGTTAGATTAGCTTTAAAGTAAAATTTAAAGCGATCTGAACCGCGAAAAGCAAAAGTTATTTTGTTTGTCTTTTAAAATTTGAATTGTAAGCTACTTTATTATATAGATATACAAAACGAATTTAGATATCTAGGATTATAAATTAATTACATGACATAAAGTCGGGGAACAAAGACCCACCCAACCACCCTATTACTACCCTATGATTAATTTGCTCAATACAACACCCATTTTGAGTTGATGAACACAACAATGTGGAGATGAGATGACTGCTTGAATTCATTCGATCATGTCATGTTCTTTCTTTCTTTCTATAGGCCAAAAAGGCATCCATAATCAATTCATCATACTTAAAGGAGAAAATTTTCCATGCTTATCAGGTACCAAGCTGACACAAACAGCTGGTACTCAACACCAATAAAGGATCGTTCGTTTGTAATCATGAAAAGGTCTCTAAGTATGAGAAAATTTTCCATGCTTATCAGGTACCAAGTTGACACAAACAGCTGGTACTCAAGTTCATGGCGGACCACCATTTTTACAGCTCTTGTCCATTGAATCTTTTTTCTTTCTTTCTTTCTGTTGGAGCTCTCTAGTTCATGCCTAGCTAGATCTATATGTGGTTGTGTTTTATTCTATATTTTTATTGTTTCACCATAACTCATGGTACCAGTTCCAAAAAGAAAGTATATATATCCATGGTTGCCGAAATTTTGAGTTGGAACACCTTCAAAGCTTTAATGGGGTGGACGAAGGGATCAACTTAAAAATTGATGAGGCTCCTTGGTTTTGCATCGACTCTTAGGAGAGATAACAGAAAGAAGGGTCAACTTTAAAATGCCATTAACATTGATGAGGCTCCTTGGTTTTACATCGGTCATTTATTGAAATTATTCCTTTTCACCTAAAACTTAAATCAGCATTGGCCAAGTCAATTTAGAGTTGTAATATCAACTTTAAAAATTTGGTGGATAGATGCTAGGGCGGCTCAAACCAATTTAAGGTCTAAAGCGAAAACATTAAATGGAGGTCTTTTATTTTTAGTATTATTTTTTTTAAAAAAAATTAATTTATTTTTAATTTTTTATGTAAGAGGAATACAAAAGAGAGATGTGTTAACATTGTCGAGAAAGAGATTTCAACTTTTGTTTTTATTTTTTACCACAGAAAGGGAGAGAGAATGTTTAATTTTAACTTTTGTTTTTTTTTCTTTACCGGAGAGAGAGAGAGAGAGAGAGAGAGAGAGAATATGAGTTGATTTTTGAGTATTTTTTTTATTTTTTTAATTTATAAGTTTTTAATGTTATAGATTGGATTATAGGCCCAAATTCTTGTAATAAAAATTTTGATTGAATTTAATTTTTTGGGACTTTTTTGTAGTACTTAAAATTTAATGGATTTAATTTTTTTTGTGGACTAGTGATGTACCTAAAATTATGGACCTTCTAAAAATTTAGGGCTTAAAGCCCACGCTTTTTTTTGATACTGTTAGGCCGGCCCTGATAGATGCTCATTTGACTTTTCCAGTTCTGTGTAGCTGCCGAAAGCGGTGAGTTTGTTGTTAATGCAAGACCAGATTGCCAGTGATAAGGATAAAAGAATTTGGTGGTTTTTGATGATAAAGGGTAGGTGTTTCCTACCTTTGTCACAATCGCTGCTGAGTTTGGTTTTGGATAGGGATGGATGGTGCTTGAAGGAATAATTCTTTACATGCTATTATATTTTGAAGGATTAAAGCCATTTAAAGAAGGTTTAGGTGGTTATGGCCAATTTGCAATGAGAAGCTTGGTGAGTAGTTGCTGAGCTGATTCCAACCTGGTAAAGTCTGTTTTGCTGCTGTGCTAAGGCTTGGCTGTTGTTCTGGGCAGTCTGAACTTGGTGGAGAAGGTTTTTACATGTTTCAATGTTTAGGAGTGTTAAAACCTTGGAGCTGGTGTTGTAAATAGGGGTTTCTCTCCCACAGGTTTTTGATATTTAGATTAGACACCACCCATCATTGGCAACACGCACCATACCCACACCACGCTCACACCCTTCAGCCATCACCATCAGCATCACCTCCTACAAACACCCAACATGCACCAGCACTACCCCCGCCAATGCACCACTGGCCAACCATGGCCCACCGTCCCAACCAACCTACAAAGAGAAAACAAGATAGAGGAGAGGGAGATTAATTGGTGTATATTGTCCATGCCTTTCTGTCCACATTGGAAACCCGTAAGATAACTCACACAAACACCACACATGCATTCAGAAACACCCACAAAGGCAACACCCACAAGATATGATAAATAATAGTGTAGATATGATAAATAATAGGGTAAAATATATTTTTAGTTGTGTAGTTAGGGATGATAGTGGACCAAGAAAAAAATAGGTATTCCTCTAAATATGTCTCGTTTAAACTAGGAATGGATCATACGTATTAGACGGTGAATGTATATGAGCATACCCATATAAATTCGTGCTAGGATGGAGGTAGGAATAGACTGAAACTCATCCCCTCCTCGCCTCCGTCTCACCCTGCCCCAGTAAACGCATAATATATATATTTGTGTTTGATCTATTTGTTATATAATGAGTTTTTATCCTTCTTACAAATCCATTTGTGAGGCTTTTTAATTTTTTTCTTAAAATCATAGAAATTAATTGTTATGAACGGGGACGAGAATCAAAATTTACCTGTGGGCGAGGATTAAAATTTCTCCCGCTAACGAGGGTGGACGAATATTTTTGAAACAGGTACGGGGGTGGAGACTACTCCCCCCGCCCTGGTCCATTGCCAACCCTATGTGTAGTGATTATTTGGTCCATAATATTTCAATTGTGTTTATTTAGTCCCTAAGATTCTTAATTTATATCTATGGGTCCAATCTCAAATGTCCGTCAAAAAATCGTTAACGTCTTTGATCACACATCAATCATGTGAGACTAAATAAACACAAATTAAGAGCTTTAGAGACTAAATAGATACAAAATTAAGAATCATGTGATCGGCGCGTGACTAGAATCATCACGATTTTCTAGCGGACATTTGATTGAACCACTTAGATACAAATTAGGAACCTCAAGGACCAAATAGACACAATTGAAAAATTGAAAACCAAATAAACACTAATCACAAACTTTGGGAATTTAAAGTATATTTTATCCTAAATGATAATAATAAAGCATTCTTTAAGCTTTATTCCATTTGGTAAAACATTATTTAGTCATTAAAAAGTTTGGATTAGTATCATAGATATCCCCGAAACTTTAACACGAGTTTCAGTATAGGCCCTCAATTTTCTAAATGCCTCGATAAATCCTTATATTATGTCTTTTGTCAAACAAAAAATAAAAAATAAAAAATAAAAACAATAGGTTGAACTTTAGAGATAAATTGAAACAGGTCTCAAATGACCTTTTTTCCTTTATTTCAATGGAAATCTAGAGAAGTGTGGTGTGTGTTGTTTGTTTGTTTTTTTTTTTTTCATCTTCGAGAAGAGATACAATAGATCATATAATGAATTCAGTTCCCAGTTTTTCTCCATTCCTCCCATATATGTCTCATAATGAATTCAATTACCAGTTTTTCTCCATTACTTTCGTCGTAACGCCCTTAAAGCTAAGTTTTGAAAAAGACTTGTCATGTCATTCCCCCAATTTAATAATCAGATAATTTCTATCTCATAGCAGCCAGCCCTTTTAAAAAGCAATCTGGCTGCTATGGATTAGCTTTAACTTCCTTTAAGACCATTGAACCTTGACACCCACTCCATAAAAGCCTCCAAGTTACCAACCTAAGCTGATCAATTTCTCAACATAAACCTGAAGTCTGCAAATAACTATATATAATCGGTGTAGCCAGCATTTGAATTGTCTAAAATACCTGCTTAGCTTCCCAGAACAGCCGTTACAAATCGCATATAAGTCAGCAGCAACAGCAGTCTGCACTCTATTCCTTTGATACATAAAATTCCAGTAGCAATTACAGGAAGGAAAGGATAGGAAATTAACCCGAAGTGATTCGGAATGCAGTGGCGACTTCCAATCTCTCGATAGGATATCACATAATTCTGTGGCCTGAAAACTTGACCTCAGCAACCAAGGCCTATTTCCATATCAACCATATGCTCCCTACACAGTTGAATACAATAGATTAACTAGCATATCAATCTCGGTTCAGCTTGTTAACAAAGAAGGGAATCAAGCACAGAAAGAAAGAAAGAAAGAAAGAGAGAATGGGAAAAATAATTGGAGCAGAGAAAGTGGTTCCGAACTCTCAACAAAACCCACATGAAGAACTAACACTACAGTATAACACCCATGCAGGTTTAAGCAGCACGACGTCTATAACCAAATCAAGCCTACACCAAGAGCCTATAGATAAAAAAGTTAGAGCCTTATCATCAAAATCCAAAATAACCCATCAAATATCAAGAGCACTGTATAAACACATTTAAGGATTTATCTTTATATCAGTCTACTTTATCATACAATCATCTTTCATAATATACCCAGGGCAAAGGCATCAATTCTTTAATTCTTATCCTATAGTAAAATATACAAATTAAGCATAAGGACCGGGCTAGAATACATTCACAAGCCCTGAACCTAATCACAGGATCAGCTCAAGGTAACAGAAACCAATTCATTTGCCAAAACCCCTAATTGGAAGCTGTGACCCCCTCTATCTTTCTATCTCTATTCCACAAAAATAGTTATGTCCATTCGCCTTGTTGAAATCGTGGTTGTCAGCATAAGTAATCAGTATACAGCATAACACATTGTACAAAAATGCCAGCAAACCTGAAAGAATAAAGCACAACTAACAAGTTTAATACTCTAATAAATGAATTAACAGCCAAACTCTTGTTACAAAGCCTATACAAAGCTTTCATACTAAACAACTAGCCAAGTCAAGGACCCTTATGTTACATATTTAATGTCTGCCACACCAACTCTGTTTGCAATGCAAGTCTGTCAGGTATATAAGAGCACCCTATATACCCAAAAAGACTGTATTCCAAATTTTTTTTTTTTTGGGGTACACTATTCCAGATTTGCACTTAAATGAGAATCACTATTGGTCTTCAATTTTTTTTTTCTTTTAATTCTAAAATATTTCCCTGAAACCAATAAGTGGTGCACACAGAATGCTATGACAGCGCCGAACAACAGTCTTCACGCAGTATTATAATTAGTGTAAAAGAAGACACCTGCAATACAATGAGAACAAAATACTCAAACATGCTTGTTTTGTTCGATTTGAAATGCAGGAAATATAAAACTGCATCTTGATAGAATATAAAACGCCAAATAGGTATTGATTTAGGTTTCATGTGACAATAACAAAGATTGCTCCACACTAATTAAAGAGATAATTTCCGAGCCATCCGATCACAAAACATCATACTTTTAAGAAACAAGTAGCAAGAAATTCTCTCTCACCACATTACAACATGGACTGCCCATCTCATTTGTACTCAAATGATGGTGGGGTCGGAGCATCAAAGCTCTCCAACACCTCTGTCTTGCTTCCACTGCTTGTACCTGTCTCCTGCTTCTTTCCACCACCAAAGAGCCCTCCAAACCATGAAGAAGAAGAGGATGAGGATGAGGATGAGGATGAGGAGGAGGATGATGAGGACGACGTCGATGATCCACTTCCCATACTCTCAACATGAACCGGAGCCTGACCAGGCAGTTGACCCATTGGAAATCCTGGCACACCAGCCATGTTGGGTATTGGCTCTTCCATTTGTGGAAAATTCTGTGGTGCACTCATAACTTTATTCAACATGATTCCAGCTCCCTCGATCAGGGCAAGTAATACCCCACCAAATGCCGCAGATCTAGAAGCAGCACCCAATCCCTGACGCATTTGAAGGAAGCCTCCAGTGGCAGCACCAGCAATGATTGAGTTCCATGGATCCTCTTTTTGGCGGACATAGACCATTGTGCAATCAAAAGTGGAGAAGAGGCCGCCCCAGACAGCAAAACTACCACCAACTCGAGGCGCATTCATGCGCACTGCTTGAGAACCTCCGATCAAGCGCTCACCTTTAGGGGAGTTATAGATGCCTTTCAGGAAGTGGAAAGCTGTGCCTCCAACAGCACCCATGCCAAATGCACCACCGATGTCATCAACGATACGGTCAGGGCAAGGTTCACGAGAGGTCTCCGGGGTTCCCATGGATCACAAAAGACGAGAAAGAATAAAAAGGCAAAAAGGCAAGGTGTTGCACTAGAATTTTGACTAGAATGATAGGAAATGTGTTATGGTTTAAGATGTTCCAGCTGTGACTGTGATCTCCTCAATTACTTCTGGAATAACAATTTGTCAACAGTCAGGAAGCAAAGCTACACATCCTGCAATAGAAACCAAAACCAAATTAGATGACCCAATATCCACATTCCTCATATCTGTTCATGTGGTCTGCAGAAAAATTTTCACTATTATTAAATAAACCAAGTTTGCCGGTAACTTAGTAAGCTTCTCCTTCTTTGAATATATGAGATAAAATACATGTTACTAGAACTAAAAGATTGTGTGTGAAACAGCAGAGAACCACTTCCCTAGCCGTGGTATGCAATTTCTTTTAGAAATGGCATTTTAACTATATTCTAAATAAAATTTGGCAGGATGAACAAAAGAGCTATTTGTTGGTTGAAGTATTAAATTTTATAGTCTTTCTTCAAGTGTATCTCCTGATTAAGTTCTAGAGCTTGATGCATGCCACATCTATAGCTATGAAATTCCAACCCCAACCCCCCCCCCCCCAAAAAAAAAAAAAAAAATTACTAATCCAAAATCATGATGTTGGATACTTATAAACCACCTCTGATGTTTGTTGTTTTAAATGGCACTGGGACATTTAATATTGAAGATTGTCCAACATTTTAATGGTTAATATGATAATATCCAAGGTATTTACAGTCCAAATAATGACAGCACTTTAGGTCACTTGGACTCTACTCAAGATCAAATTCTTTCAAAGTTCTGACAAAAAGGGTGAACGTGAATGTTTCATGAAAGCAATATATGTGCACAAGATCAACACATTGTATAACGCAAGTGTTACCAATTCAGGTCTATACTTGAACCCCTCAAGGATTAAAACTAACAGAAGTGCGTAAAGAGGGCATCTCTTGACACTCCTCATAGTTTTTTTGCTAAACATATTGTAGTAGGCCGCCATATGGCCTTTTTTACTACCTCAACATTTGCATTTTAACATTTTTAAAAATTTCCCAATGCTGTGTTGATTCCACATGAACTACAACCGTAATTTTAGGAGGTGTTTTGATAAGACATCCCGGTTGTCTTACCTCAAAGTGAGTCAAGAGGGAAAAGAAATGAGCCATTCAAAAAAGAATCCCATACACTTCCTATTCTTCTACTTTTCAGATGTTCTCGTCATTTGGGGATAAAACCTCCCTGGAGTTTCAAAAGGTTAAGCCCCACATTACTCTTCATCCATGTCTCAGTGTTACAAACTATATCTGCAGTTAGTTTAGTCCCCATTAATGAGGGCTTGTCAGGGTAGTAAGGGACAAAAAGCTATGACTTACAAGAGAAGCATTTTAACTTCACATTCTTTTACTCCTGGACTTATATTGCTTACACGGTTACACCTCAATAGACAGCTTCATTGTTCATTTTATTACATTCGACGCCCAAACGGAAATAATGCTGATTGGTAATTTCTTGTCTAGTGCAAGTAAAAAGAATTAAGAAAGATGATGGGCACCTCAGCCTGCTCATGTTAGATTCCTAACTCCCTCTATTGTCTGGAATCTAGACATATCATTCGTCACCACCAAATTTTATCTAGAAACATATCCTGCACAACCCGACATATATCACTCTGGATAAGTGTGTGTATGTGTGTATACCGATCTAGATTCTCTTCATCATACTTTCAATCAATGGTAGATCATCCCTGTGTAAGAAGATGATCTCAATCAATTTGTATACACTCAAGGGTATCTCTGTGTGTTCAGAGCCACAGAAAGATAAGAAAATTCAAGAATTCAATTGGAGTTCAAAATTAGAAAAAAACTAACATGATAATTCTTGCAGAATCCTAAACAAACAAGAAAACCCAAACGCAAAAAATAAAAATTGAAGATTGTAATACATTACAATTGATACCCATAGTTTTTCAGGTCTCAATACGTCGTGATGTTCCTCAGACAGTAACCGTTTTGCAGCTAAGAAAATGAAAAATACTATAGAACAAACACAAGCTAAATCTCAAATCTTTCCACTATTTTCAAACCCTAAATGAGAATCGATTAATAAAAAGCGAACGGAGAGAAAAGGAGCTGTGTGCCAATCGTACCTACTAACAGAAGTAATCAAAGATCCCTAGAAACCTTCCGGGGGCGCCAGATATAACAAATAGAAAGACGAAGGTTGGATAGAGAGAATGCGGATATGAGAGCTCATGTAAGGTTAACTAGAGAATTGGGTCAAATTTGACATGTCTATTTCTCTCAAATTTTGAAGTTAATATTTTAATAAAATTTAAATTTAAATTTAAAGTTGGATAAATTTAAATTTAAAAACAATGAGAAATATGACTATTTGATCTTTTCAAACAGTGAATTCTCATCATTTATGATTTGAGTACAATTTTGAGTACCTTTTGATTGAAGTAAAAATTTGAGTCTTCATTTGTTTGGTATAAGTTTAAACAAAAGACTAAAAGTTGATTTTAGTCTGTTAATAGAGTAAAAAATTTAGCACCAGATACCTTCCGGATGCGCCTTTCCTCCATCGTTGATTCCATTACATCCGTCATACCGTATAGAGTATTTAGCATACCGAACTAGCCTTCGAGATGGCCTATCCGGTATACCGGATATCCTTTCGGAGTCTCTTCCTTTCCTTTCAAGCTTGAGCATTTTCCAGAGAGTTCTTGACCTCCAGACAGCTTTTTTCTTGTCTTTTCATCGCACTTTGTTGGCTTCAAATTCTCTCTTCTTTCTTACCCTTGTTTGACAATCACCTACACTCATACATACACTAATGCATGTTGGTACAAAGTCTTGCACAACTCAAGTATTTTGGCTAACCTGCGCGCGTTCGGCAGTAGCCTTTGACCTCCGTCCCACATCGGGTAGGAGTCGTCCTCCCCACCCCCATATAAGCGTTCAGCCCATATGAGGTGGTACCCATCCAAGCAGATCTGCTGGGATGGGTACCACCTTCATTAGGCTGAAGGCTTATATGGGGGTGGGGAGGACGACTTTCTTTCGATGTGGGACAAGGGTGTGACCCTCCACATTTTGCTCTAGGCAGAAAGAAAGGTAAAGGCTACTGGATCCGGTCCAGGTCAGCCAGAATCACTATGTTGTACAAGAATTTGTACCAACAATGCACATATTAATTTGTATTAAGATATTAGTGATCATTAAAATTATGCTTAACGAAGCATCGAGTCAACACCCTAAAATAGTAATAATTAGTTTTAATTTAGAGCAATGTTATGTAACTCAAATTTATAACCCAAATTTACATCTCAAATTAAGGAGCATCATTGGATCAGTGGGTCCCATTTAAAAAAGTTGATAGGACTCACTGATCCAATGGTCTCCCTTCATTTGATATGCAAATTTGAGTTACATTGTATTTTCCTTTAATTTAACAGCTCAATAAACCTTGTTTTCATCCCCTCTATCTCCATCATTTTTTCATTTACTTTTGTTTTCCTTCTTTGCTTGTGTGATGCCTATACTAATAGCACACCACATCTATATAATAAAGTAGTTTACGATTCAAATCTCAAAAGATAAACAAAATGACTTTTGTTTTTCGCGGTTGAGATCGCTTTAAATTTTACTTTAAAGTTAATTTAAGAGTTAATATTAACACCCTAAATTTAATATGAAAAATAGGTCACTAAGGGTGTGTTTGGAGTGATTTTTTAAAAATACTTCTAGAAATTATTTATCATAAGTACTTTAAAAAAAATAATAGTGTTTGAAACCGCGTCCACCACTACCTCTACCACCGCCACTGTCACTGCAGCCATCGCCGCCACCACCCCCACAACCACCATCGCCACCATTGCCACCACCACCGTCGCCGTCACCACAACCACCGCCGCCACCATCGCCGCTACCACCATCGCCACCATTGCCACCACCACCGTCGCCGTCACCACAACCACCGCCGCCACCATCGCCGCTACCACCACCACCGCCGCCACCACCTCGCCACCGCCCCCCACCACCTCCACGGCCACCACCACCGCCACCATCACCACCGCCGCCGCCACCACCACCATTGTCGCCGCCATCACCGCCACCACGGTCATTGTCACCCACCACAACCATCACCGTCTCCTACCACCACTACTGCTGCCCACCACCCTCACCCCCACTACAAACCGATGCTTAAATTTCTTTATCTATTCTCTATGTTTGTGATTTGATTTTGGATATGAATACAAATATGTTTATTGTTTATTAATTTTTATTATATTGTGCCTTCAGGCACAGGCAATAACTAGTCTATATAATAAAGTAGCTTACAATTCAAATTTCAAAAGATAAACAAAATAATTTTTGCTTTTAGCGGTTCAGATCGCTTTAAATTTTATTTTAAAATTAATCTAACGGCTAATATTAACACCCTAAATTTAATAGGAAAAATAGGTCACTGGGGGTGTGTTTGGAGTGACTTTTTAAAAGTATTTCTAGAAATTATTTCTTATAAGTATTTTTTTTTTTAAAAAAAAATTAGTGTTTGAAACATGCTCCACCACCATCACCGCCACCGCCACCATCACTGCCGTAGACACCACCACCACCGTCGCCGCTACCATCACCACCACCGCCGCCGCTGCCACCATTGTCGTCGCCACCACCACCACCACTGTCGTCGTCGTCGTCGCCGCCGCCGCCGCCGCCACCACAGTCATCGCCACCACCACGGTCATCGCCGCCACCACCATCGCCGCCACCACCGCCACCATCGCCACCATCATCATCGCCGCCGTCGCCACCACCGTCACCGCCACTACAACCACCACCATTGCCGCCACCACCACCACCACAATCGTCGACGCCGTCGCCCCTACTGCCACCAATGCCATCGTCGTCGCCACCATCACCGCCACCACGGTTATTGCCACCCACCACAACCATCACCGTCTCCTACCACCACCACCTCTCACCCCCACTACAACCGATACTTAAATTCATTTATCTCTCCTCTATGTTTGTGATTTGATTTTGGATATGAATACAAATACGTTTATTATTTACCATTTTTTATTACTCTGTGCCTTAAGACACAGACAATAACTAGTGTTATTATAAAGTTTGAACGATGAAAAGAGTTAGGATGAATATTGGGAAGAGGAATGTTCTCAAAGAGAGGAACGAAAGCAAAAGTAAAGTACAATTCTCAAAGAGTTTAACAAGGAGCAACCCAAAACAACCCTCAAAAGATAGAGAATATAATATAATAAAACTCCAAAGGAGGACATTGGAAATCAATCATGGCCTTTAAAAAAAATTGACCAATTGAATATTGCCTTAGTTAAACATAGAATATCCAACTATACCGGGCTCAATTCAATATTAGTTTTTTTCAATTCGGTTTTAAATTTAAATAAATTAAAAATAGAGCTAAAATTTGGCTCGTTTACATTCCAGATTGATCCTAAACGAGCCTTTGGAAATAAATGTTGAATATAAAGATTATTTTTTATATCCCCATTTGGGATTCTATTATGTTCCTCTTTGGATCTTTTTTCTCCTCTTGGACTTACAAAACAATTGTTCTTCCTTCTAATATTTATATATTGTTGACATTGTTGTACACAACACCAAAAAAAAAAATTAACAGTTTTAATTATTGAAAGGGTATATACTGACTGCGCATGATTGAAGAAGTTAATCAAGCTCGTGTCCCATAACACGTGGCAAAAAGACCGCATGTGGAAGGCACTTGGGAAATTAACAGAATGCCTACGTCCTAGTAATTGGTTCGATAACCGAACCAACATCAACCTAGCAAGCAGTAGGAGTGTTCGACTGAATGGGCCGAACCAATGATACAAATGAGCTAAAGGCAAGACCAAGCAGAGCTCATACAATCTTACATACAAAATCAATGTTTATATAAGATAGTTAGGCTACCTCGAGGAATCAAAGACGATGATAGATTGATAATGAAATTATCTAAATCATGAGTGAAAATTATCAATGTACCCTAAGAAATAGACGAACGAAAAAGACAAGGAGAGATTCCAACATGAGTCAAGAGCAATCCGACTACAAGTTAGATGTGCCACCTCGCATAACCAACAATGAAAATCCTAATAGAAAGGGTGTCATGTAACGCTATAAATATCGAATAATGCTTAAGTCAAAAGTACGCACTATCTATCTTGTAATTCTCTTGCTTATTCTTAGAATTCTACTAACTTAAAAATTAGAGTGCATCCGATTGACCTACCCCCGATCTATGATAATTTTCTCGTTTTACGAGGGGAAAAGTACCATCATTGTTTGTCCTTCCGATCAAATTCCAACAATCATAAGGTAGAGTTATTTATAAGCATTGATCGATAAAATAATATAGAATAAAATTAAACAATAAAACTTTTCACATGTCAATTTTTGATTGAATTAAAAAAAAATGAGCAATGTTATGTGACCCAAATCTGCAACTTAAATTTACATCACAAATGAAAGGAGATCATTGGATCAGTGGGTCCCATTTAAGAAAATTGATTGACCCACTCATCCAATGGTCCCCTTCATTTTGGATGCAAATTTGAGTTATATAATATTTCCAAAAAAAATAGAGCATTTGGTTTTTCAATACCCAAGTCTAACCCAATCCACATCCATAGATCTATGTGAGAAGATCGTGGCCGTTCAATAATAATCGGGGATCCCTTGATGTCATCCTAATTGGAGTGGGAGCAGGATCCAATATATTCCAAGCTCCACTGAAATCTCTCTCTCCCCCTATAAATTAAAGACTCGGCGACGACGACGAGCTCTCTCTGTGTAGAAAGTAGAAACACCACTAGAGAAGATCCTCACTGTCCTCGCATTGCTGCGATCTCTAGGTACCTAACATGTCGACTGTGTTCAATCTCAATCTGATGTTGTATACTCTTATTTTTGACTCAATTGCACATTCTCATTTACTGATTTTTTTTTGTTTGTTTCTCATACATTATCTCTGATTTTGTATTCAACTTCGTTTGATTTACTTTTTACTTTCTGTTTGTTTCCTCAGAAAATTGACGAGAATAGGAGAAGAAAAATATATTTGATGAACCAAATAGATGTGTTACTTTCTGATTTTCTTTTACTTTCATGTTTTTTTTTCGGATATTAAATATAAAAAATAAAAATTGTATGTTAGTTTTCTCACATTTTCTCGGTAACCACACGGAATGTCGATTTCTGTAAGGTGTTGGTTGTGATGTGTTTAGTGGGGAAATACAGTTCATTTTAGTCAACATTCATTTGAAATGTTTAAGAGAGTTAGAGGTTTTTTTTTTTTCCTACGATTTTGAATTTTTGATTGTTAGGTCTGTTTATGTCTGAGATTCAATGTTGTTTTCAAACTGATTGCTGATTTCATTAAAATTGTTCAAAAAAAAGTTAGCTCGGAAGATCCATTTTGACATGTTATTGTTGATTGATTCTGTTATGCTGAAAGCTGTTAGTCCTTATGCTGTTGTGTGTGTGTGTGCGCACACATGAAGTGTTATGACTCGATTGTCAGAAGGTTAGTCAATTGGAATGGAATAGAATGTGGCTACTTTTTGTGTTTTCATTTCACCTTTCGTACATATTTCTTGGGAGAAGCTATAATATGAAATCAGCAAGATAGTTGAGTGAAATTGGTGTTTTTAACTTTTGTTTGAGCTAGGCTTCTACCTTGAATATGATTGTTGAGCCAAGAGCTAGAATCTATTACTTTAGAAAATGATGATTGGTGAATGATAATGGAGGCTCGATCGGGTCATCTATGAATGAGCTCCATTCACTTCCCATGACGTCCTTTCTTTATATCTTTTGGCTGTTGAGGTTTTGGAGCTAAGAAACGTCTGTGACAATGATTCAAGTGGTGTTATAAAACCCAAACAGAACTTAGGACTACCAACGTGAATATATTTTTTTGCTTGTTTAAAGTTTTATTCCTTTTTTATTAATTGACTAAATGGGAAACTCCGGGATTCTTATTGGTCTGGCGTTATTTGCCCATTTCCCTGTCCTTTTGCTGTCTTTCTTGTTTCTTGCTGTTGTCTACATATCAAATTATTCATTGCTTGTTTGTGCCCCTTTATATTTTGATGGTTACTTGTTTTTATTCCCTCTGATCTTTTAATGCTCAATTGCTGAAATTGTTATTTCTATGTTGCCTTGCTGCTCAAATCCAGGACTTTCCTTTGTCCGTAAGTCCATTTGACGCGGACAGATGGACCAGGTAAAAGATATTTTGTCTTAACCTTTAGGCACTTCTCATTTATTTCACATTTCTGCTAACTCTTGTATCCTGATGTATGTGAAATTCCAGTATGAAAAAGTTGAGAAGATTGGTGAAGGAACATATGGTGTGGTTTATAAGGCTCGTGACAAGGTGACCAATGAAACTATTGCTTTGAAGAAGATCCGGCTGGAGCAGGAAGATGAGGGAGTTCCAAGCACCGCTATTAGGGAAATTTCTCTCTTGAAAGAAATGCAACATGGAAATATTGTCAGGTATATCATTGTGGTTTGCTTTCCTACATAGGCTGACCCATGCAAGGGTGATGAAAGTGAAAAATAGGATGTGCTTATATCTTGTGCAATGCTATAAATATTCTCATCTCATCACCTGACTCTGTGCTAGTTACATGCCTTAACTAGCTAACAGAAGATCGCTCATTGAACCTTCTGTGAAAATCTCTCATTGACCACTCTCAAGACATACTACCCTTTTTCGCTACGTTTAAATTCCTCTTTATACAGCCTATTTTGACAACTGTGTTAATTAGGCACATTATTACCCTTTCCTTTAAAGTGTGTGAGATTCTTTGCTCATGGGCTTTAATTTAGGTGAGCATTTGACAAGTAGGATGAATTATATGGTATTTATCTGTCCTCAATCATATACAAAAAGAAAAAAAAATCTGTCTACAATCAGTGAAATCTTGGGTTGAGGTGAGTAAGTTCCTGTCCCTGAACCTTATAATGGAATATGGCCACGCAGCAGAATTAATTGACCACTAACATATTAGTTACTTGTAAAATGATTCTGAAATTAATTGACCACTAACATTTTGTCATCCAAAAACTTCCTGTTAGAAAATTTTCTTATTGGTGTGAAGAGAGCTTGTATCTCACACTGAAAGCCTGTGGCCACTCATGGTTGATTTATATGATTGAGGGATCAATCCTCCTTTCCATGGATGATCAGTAGCCAAATCTCGTGCTTTTTTGAATCCTCCTGTATATTTTCCCATCTATTTTGGCTTGAGTTGTTAGGTCATGTGCTTGCTTGGGTCCCACAAGGTGTGAACAAAATCTTGTTTCCCATAATGAAAGATTAGATGTGGTTAAGAGGTCTCTGTATCCTTTGCCAATTGGTTTTTTGGATGTCTCAAAAACTAGAAGAGCCACCACCATCACATCGTCATTAAGATGTTACTGTTTATATAGTCCTTATTCTTTGCTACAAAGGAAACTACTATTTCTTACATCATTTAATTCTATTCTCAATAAGGTTCCTCAGTAGCATTGATTGCACCTTAGATTCTTGAGCTATCATCTATTATCAGATGCAATATGTGGCACTAAGTTCTTCCCTCATATTTCTTTATTACTGGTCTTGCACATACTATATCATTGAATATGTTCTGATTCTGTAATTCCAAATAAAATGTGCTCATTTGAATAATTATTATGGAGGTCATAGGGAGCTAGGTGATAATACACTCAGGATGCGTGTCATTTAGAATCTTTCATTCTTATCCCACTAAAGTCCTGATCTTCCTGGTGATGCAATAGCATGGGTAGTCTTCATGTATTCTGAAGTTTTCTTTTCCAAATTAAGAAAGTGCCAACCACATTACATTATGCTATGCATGAATGACAAGCAACTGTATTTTGGGTTCCCAATGTCTGTTAACCAACTTCGACAACTTTTGAGCGACAGGTTGCAAGATGTAGTGCACAGTGAAAAGCGATTGTATCTGGTCTTTGAATATCTGGACTTGGACCTGAAGAAACACATGGATTCGTGTCCAGAGTTCGCAAAAAATCCACATCTGATAAAAGTGAGTGAGCTTTTCTGTTGGAGGTTGGTGCGAACTGTGCTCCAAGATTTTTTATTCTTTAAAGAGGATTAGTTTTGGAAATTGAATTCACAACGTGGAACATAGACAAGTGTTTCTACAGATCATTAGTGAAACAATTATAATCATTGAGCATTATATTCAGTTTGTGATTGGTTGCAATTATTTCATTAGCAAAATGTTGTAGGATTGAACCCAGTGGAATGAGAAGTTTTTATACTTGAAAAGCATTCATCTTTTCATATGTCAGTGTGTTTTTTGATTAGGACAGTGGGAAAAGTCTCCTTCATTTGGAAAGACTCCTTGGTCTCTAGTTTTCTTTACACTATATTGGATAAAAGGATTGATCTCTTGTCCCCCACTTCCCCCATCCAGCTCCAACTGGCAGCCTGTATCTGACTTGTTATCACAAAAGGCTGTTATTGTGTCTGTGGTTTACTTCCGATTTATTTTGTTTGGTTATTTTCTTTAATTTTGCAGATGTTTCTGTATCAAATACTTCGTGGTATTGCTTATTGTCATTCTCATAGAGTTCTGCATCGAGATCTGAAGCCTCAAAACTTGCTGATAGACCGTCGTACGAATGCACTGAAGCTTGCAGACTTTGGATTAGCCAGAGCATTTGGTATTCCTGTCCGGACATTCACACATGAGGTAGTAATATACATGGAGTTTAGGCTTCAGAATATTCTATACTGTATTGTGCTCTGCGTGGTAAATGTGTCTGCCTAGTTATGCATGTGTGCTTTTTTTGCCCCCTTTCTGGTGTAATGGCAGTCTCGTCCTACTTTTATATTTCTACTTGTGGTCACTGAGGTAGCCAATAAATATTGTAGGGAGATGTGGCATTTTAGGAAAAATTGTATCTTTTTTTGGCATTCTGGGCTTGTTTCACGAAGTCGCAACCAAAATGTGAACAACTATAAATGATTGTAATGGCATTGTTATTTTTCTGTCCATAAGAACAAATCACCAACAGAGTACCTATAGATCCTGCACTGCTTCATTACCAGTATCTCCACAAATCACATGAGCAATTCTGATGAAGAACCTTTACTAATATTACTATGGCTTGTATCTAAATATTGGTGTTTGTTTCCAAGGTGGTGACACTATGGTACAGGGCACCAGAAATACTACTTGGATCCCGCCACTACTCTACTCCTGTTGATGTTTGGTCAGTTGGTTGTATATTTGCTGAGATGGTGAACCAGAAACCACTGTTTCCCGGTGACTCCGAGATAGATGAATTATTCAAGATTTTCAGGTGTTGCATATTTCAATCAATTACATTCTTCTTTTTGTTTCTGGAAGAATCGTTAGCAATGTGGGCTCTCAGTGGACTTTCTACAAACTTAGATCTCCTGTATCTCTGTTTGTTTTTGTCATGATCAATTATGCAATATTTCTTGAGCGAAATGGTAGACATCTGGAGTACTTCACTGGGATGTGGCTTTAAAATGCAGGAAAAAAAATTGCGGATTTTTTTTGACGTTGTGTCTTGATCTTATTGTAGAATTGTCCCTTCTATGTCTAATTTTCACTTAACTGCAGTTTATTCCCTTACGTGCTTTGTATTTATTCTATGTATTTATATATGGTTGTCCCTTTATAAATGAAGAGAAATGGGAACTCCCAATGAGGATACATGGCCTGGAGTGACTTCGCTGCCTGATTTTAAATCTGCATTTCCGAAGTGGCCTCCTAAGGTGATTGGGTTTCGCATTTGGTGATATCTTCTTACATCTTCTTATATGAAGTCCCTGGATTGAGAAATTGTATCCTCCATTTTGCAGGACCTGGCAACTGTCGTCCCAGATCTTGATTCAGCCGGGCTTGATCTCCTTAGTGTAAGTTATATTCGACAGTTTCACTAAACTCATTTTGGGAGACAACTTTGATGATGCCAAAGTCTGCATGTGCTAGAATAGTTGTCATGCATACATTCTAGTGGGCTATTTTCAGTGAACAAAGTGATTTTAATCCCTTTTTGAGATGTGGATAAAGAAACCCTTTCTGTTATATTTTTTCTGAGCTGAAAAGACACCCTGGACGTCACCATCTACCTGGAAACTAGATCGATTATTAATTACTACAAACTTATTTAACTCTCCATGAGGGGCAAGGTAGGTTTGTTAGTCCCGATAGCCTCTTTATATGACAAAAAATGTGTAGATGTCACACCCTTTCGATATACGAAGTATCAATCAATCAATAGAATGTGAACATAGTGATCAATAGTAGGAGTTCCTATTGCTAACATATACCAGCATATTTTATCATGTTCCAGAAAATGCTGTGCTTGGATCCCAGCAAGAGAATTACGGCAAGGAATGCTCTTGAGCATGAGTACTTTAAGGATATTGGGTCTGTACCTTAATTTCCTATCGCTCTTCCTTGTTGCAAGTGTATATTGGTATGTGGCATCTGTGAGGTTTTATTATGTGAGATATATGTGCCGTTTTTAGGTGTATTTTTTTTTTCTTTCTTTTGATTCCTCAGAGATAATCCAAATTTCAATTTAGTGTATTTCGGCAGAGCCATCGTAGGATTGCTTGTTTTGCTCCATCATCTCCAATTACTTTCTCATGTCAAAGATAGCTATTGAGTCCTTTTTTAAAAAAAATTTACTTGTAACATTTCCATGAAGAACATATATTGGCTTGTATCCTCTTCTTGGACGTGTTACTTTGGTGTGTATTTGGTTTTGCAATCAATTGTTTCTTCTCTTTCTTTTCCGATTTACTTTTTTGGAATCTGAGTAATACAAATTCATGGCTATTTTGGTGTTTCTCTTTTTCTCCATGGGAAGGGTAACAAAATCAAAGCTGATACTAGGCGTTTTGGTTGGTTGGTTCTGATTTTGGTTTGTGAAATCTTGTTGCACAGAAAATTCCGCCCATGAGAGTGGCTTCAGCAAATTTCAGGGGTGTTTGCTAGTTTGTTTTGTAAGTTGCGGGATCCAAGGAGAATTAGATACTTAGATATATATATACTATCTCCGCTAAGTTTGTTTCGTGAGTGTGGAATACATATTTGGCAGCAAATCTTATATTTGGTAGGTATCCCCCGGGTTGTGGCTGCTGCCATAAACCACACATACAGAACCAAACAACACATGCTTCATCTAGGGTGAAGCTGGAGATTCAAGAAGATCATATGGAGAAGTGAAAGTCGCGTTTATTAGTAGCATTAGGATGTAGATTCTAGAACATATATGGGATGTAAAAACACATAGGATATCTACCAACTCCCTTTATTGGTACTTATTTACTATAGGATCAAGTTGTGTCTCTGTCTTTGTCCTCGTCATCAGCTTTGAGATATTGATTAAAACTCTGCACATTAGGTGGTTTGTCTTGCGAGCTGAAATAATATTGACAACAAATAAAACACGACATTGTCATTGTCACGTGGTATTAGTCATAAAGTAGGGAAAGGTGTTATCCATCACACCTGAGTGTGTGTGTGTGTGTGTGTGTGGGTGGGTGTGTGAGAGAGAGACCTGGAAATAAGTTTCAAGTTTCCTCCTCAGAATAACAAGCTCTTGCTTCACTTGTTGGAATGTCCTGATGCATCTGCAGATTGTCGAAAAGGCAACTTTAAGGTAGACTTGTACATTTACGTATGAATATATCTCACATTTGTTTAGCTCTTTTCAATTTGGTGTTTATCCCTCCAATTTTATCCCACCTCCTTCAATGGGATAACTTGTCCACTTACAATAGTACCACTATGCATTTGAGCTTATCTTTTTTTTGGTTTAACAGTCAGGAGTGTTCAAGTTAATTTATGCGCATTTTGATTAATCTCCTCCCCAGTCTGGTCAAAGACAAGCCATTCACGCTTGACTCCGGGATTAGAGTATTCATGAGAGATAAATTCTTCATAGTTTGGTTTTAAGGAGTTGTCAATATTTGAATTCAGGATATTTAAGTTTACAGCTCGTCCTTGTTACTACTTGAGTTACCATTGGGTTGAATTTCGAACTTATCGCGGGCTCATGTACAAACCAAACATGGGATTCGAGAGCTATCAGACAAAAATTAGTAAAATCCCACCCTTTTACTCCTGAAGCGAACACACCCTAACAATGATCAATAGTGTGGATTAGTTACACCTTATTTAACTGGGAACAAAATTGGTTAATGCTCCGATTATCGTTTATAGTGCAAATATCCAAGACTAATAAGGTATTGCTGTCCGAAAAATATCAAATTTTGGCCGTTAAATGAGAGTAAAAATGGTAGACAAATATAGATAGACGATAAAAAAAAAACTGTTATGTTGTTTATATCAAAACTTAAATCTCTCATCCTAAATGCATTTGCTTCTCATTTATCCCAAAAAATCAGTTTTTTTCATTTGATATGAGGTGAAAATGTATTTGAGATTAACGATTTGAGTTTTGATTTGGGCAGCATAGTATTTCTCAATGATAAAAGATAGATGCTTACCCTTGAGCATTCGCTGCGTTGCAATATTCTTGGAACTGTGTGCATTCTTTCTTCACCTTTTTGGCACCAATGCTGAAAAGAATTACTTCACGTTAGTCCATTTAAACAACCCAGAAAGCGAACCAGATAGCCTCTTCTGGTCCTCAATTTGTTAGATACATGGGGTGGGTTGGATTGTGAATCAACTTGTGATGTATGACTTTCCTCCCTTACAATCCCTCCAGGTGGTGGACCAGAGCAGCGTCCGGGTTGAGTCCGTGTTGGGAAGGTGTTCCGGGGAGGGAGGGAGGGATTGTCTATTACCATCCAAGTGCATGATTCATTCTCTTGTTACTCGTGCATATTAAACCTTCAAAGACTTAATGATAGGACTAAAGATTATCTTTCTTTCCTCTTATTTGGTCATTTTGCAATATTGTTATTCAAAAATAAGATTAAAAAAATTATAAAATGACGGTATTTTGATTAAAAAAAAAAAAGAACTCTAGGTACTGTGGAGATTAAAAAATAAAATAAAATGTAGACAATACAAACTCATTAGACTTTAAAACAATTGTTTAAATACGTTCGTGGTAACCTTTAGCTGAATAAATTGAATCGATGTGAAAGTACTCAAAGATTAAAACTTGTGGTTGGAAGTGATGACAACTCAAGCTCCTTATAAGTTCCGAATATATGTAATCACTCATAGATCATGGCGTATCAGATGAATCAAATATTTTTTGGGAGACCCAAATTTAAAATCTTGATATAGTAGTAATCATTGAGACCTTCTAATCCGAGCTACCGCTATGGAATGCATTTGTATTCCATTGAATGATTAGAGTTTTTTTTTTTTGGGGGGGGGGGGGGGAGGGCGGTATTGAAGGATCAGAAAAAATGGATCCAGATTTCTTGCGAAAATAATTTGGAAGTTGACTTCAAAGAGGAATGTGAGTGCTTTCACTCCAAGAACTGATTCTATGTTGTACAACATGAGTGCTATAACTAAAAACGACATTATTTTGTGTATAAAACGATGTCGTTTTGAGAAACAGTATCTTTGTTATACATCAGAGGATCCGGACTCTTCGCTCCATCAATTAGAGCCAAAAATGCAACCTGTGTCTTGAGTATAGCATTTTACCTTGAGCTGCTGCCTTTGAACTGGTGCATAGAATCATCCAGCCTAGCAAAATCAGGAGGGCTATTCTCCCTATAAAGAAACAATCTACATTAATGTTGTTGTAAGGCTAGCCAAATTGTGCTTAAAATTTTGACCTTTTTATTTCACTTTGTCCACCACTATTTATTTAAACACATTATATACTTGACTATTCAAATACAGGATGCTAGGCATAAATAGTTAAATTTTGGACTCAAAATAACCCACGTGACAGTTTAGGAAAACTTTTTTTTTTTTTTCGGTTTAATGATCATAGGTGTTCGGGTCAGCTTACGCACACCTCGACTAATCCCCTCCACAGTCCGGTTAAAGACAAATCATCTACGCTAAGATTATGGTATTCATGAGGAATAAATCCCTCATGGTCTAACCCCTAAGGGGTTGTCAGGATTCGAATTCAGGACGTCTGAGTTTACAACTCGTTTCTGTTATCTTTTGAGCTACCCATTGGGGTTGTTTAGGAAATAATTCATGTACATTATTTCCCTCCAAAAATTTAACAATCTATTCAAAGTATCATAAATTTCAATAGTTTGAGGTATAATGTGTTCAAATCAATAATTGACGGAATTATGTGAAATCAAAACCGTAGTAGATGTGTAATCAGCCCTTATGATACGATTATGAGGTACTCACAGTGCCAATTCTATGTTGCGGATCAATCTAGCTGAATCATTGTAAAACAATGTGACAATTTCCTCCACAAAGTTAGGGTTGGCATCATCTTGCAACTCCTCCAGCTGAATAAATTGTTCATCAAGATATCCCTAAAACACCACCCCATTACTTGGTTCAACTTCACATCACATTTTATATGTATACTTGTCCAATTAAGTATAAGAGAAATGCAATGACAAGTGCTCAACTATCGGGTTGGTTCAAATATGCGAATTAGCCTCACCAAAATAGGAGTATGAATGATTGACTACAATTTACGTCTTCTAAAACTCGTCACAGACGGGGGTCTTGTGCACTAAATACAGAGTAGAAGAGAAATGTTGATTTTTCTTTTTCATGGTTGTTGGTAATTTTGTCAAAAAAATTGTTGCTTCATAAAAAATATTTTGTAAGTGTATGTAGTGGTGTAAATATTTTGTAAGACTGCGTACATTTAATTTTCCCTAGACCTTGAAACGGCAGTAACCTCGTCCACTGAGCACGCCTTTTATGTAATAGTGTAAACACTCACTAGACTTTTGGGACAGCGAACCTCCTGTCAAGAGGCCAAGGTTGTTTGCTAACTCTTAGCCACTTGTTAAAAGGAAGTGCAGCTTGATTGTCGGGGGAATCAACGGGAAAGAAAAAAGACGGTAGACTATTCTATTTCCTCCTTTGGTAAAGATTGGCTTTAAGTGATAGGAGATGTGATTGAAATTCGTCCGTTTAAGAACGCTTTAGGTCCAAGAAAATATTTTGAGTGATCAAACAAAGCCAAAAAACCAGAAGAGAAATGACCTGATCAAAAAGGTTCTTCCTCACAAAGGCAGCCTGGCGTTGCAAGTGATTTGTATCCATTTTGAGGGAAAGTTGGAAGTAAACGTTGAGAAAATATCTCTTCTCTCTCTACAATGGGTTGGCTACAGTTCAGTTACCAAGCACAAGAAATGTATGCTATTTATAGGAGAGAGATTGCTGGGGAAAAAAAATCTAGGGGTACGTGTCAAGAAGATATCATTTTTAAATAATTCTAAAGCTAAAGACCACATCCAAAAAGTTAAGAATCAACTCAGTTGGTACGGACAACCCTGATCAGTTCTCCGACTTGGGTTCAAAACTCCACCTCCCATCCCTTGATGTTATGAAATTCTTACTATTAAAAAAGTTAAAATAAAAATTTTATTGGCGTTAAAGATAACCCGCATCAAAGAAATTAACGAACAAGAATCATCTAAATTATACGTTTCACGTGTTCTTTGAATTCGTGATTACTACATGTAAAATTTAGATGTTTATAACACATCAAATCAATTAAAATTTCTCCAATAAGATTCAAATAAAGAACCTTAAGGTGTTAACCATTGAAAACCTGTAACTTAAAAGAATAATACTTTAAAGGGCTTTAATTTTTTAATAGAAAACAAGAATTAGTTGGTCTACCTTGCAAGAATAGGAAGCTATTGCTGCTTCTTCCCCTTTTTTTTTAAAATTGATGAAATTTAAACTTTAAAGGGGAATTGGATATCACCTAAACACAACTATCAATTTTTTTTTCCTCTAATGTGTTCAAGCTTATACCGATTATTTTTTTGAGCTTAGTGATTGTTACCGTGACTTGAACTGGGTTAAAGTATGTCCCCGATGAATAAATGTGGTTGACCTTTAAGGAGTGTGGAAAGAAATTGAACGTATGACTTCTGAATTATCAAGATTAAACTCGATCACTGTATCACCTCTAAAGGTTTACCAATTTTGAATGAAATTACGTTTTTTCTCATAGGATTATTGGATTAAAATTAGGAAAAATGATACACAATCCAAATAAAATTTAAAAATTATAATTCAAATACATATCATCATTTGGTTGAATGGGATGATATGTATTTAAATTATATTTAAATGGTGTATCATTTTTTTAAAATCAGATGGAGATGGAGGAGAGGTGCATTGAGGAGAGGTGAAATGCACAACTAAGCAAGGAACATTTTACCATTGTTTGTCAACGCTTACGTGTTACTTAAGCCCGTGGACACATGCCTGGCAGACAATACCAAATGCAAGCTCGTGTACACGACATGATGGCCCCTTGACACGTCAAAAGAAACATTCGAAGGCATCATATTTAACCACCACCTTGATATAAGCTATTAGATTCGTGAGTCTCTTATATGTGTAAAGGCGGATACATCGTCTCATCTCTTTTTTCAAAGTGATGAATCGAACTTTGATCGTGTCACAAGAGCGTATTAGTTGGTTCAGGATATCATCTTTAAACACCACTTTGATATAAACTATCCGATTAGTGAGTTTCATTGAGTTTATTAAATATTTTATAAGTACGATCATGACTCATCACGTGGTGAAGATAAGGTGGTGTGCTTATTATTCTTATTCACCATACTTGAACAACACCCACCCTCGACTCTATTTATTTGGATAAAATTGCAATATCCAAAAGTTTTTTTTTGGTAAAAATTATAGTTGGTATCTGAACTTTGCATTCGATTTTAATTTGGTCCATAAACTTTCAATTGTCCCGAGAGTTCATCGTTAATCAACTGAAGACTAGTCAAATCTAATCCATTTCAACGTCAATCTAATAGTGATGAAAATGGATAGAAGGACTTAATTGAGACAAAATTGATAATTAAGAGACTAAATTAAAACAATTAAAAGTTGAAGGACCAAATTAAAAAAACATAACAAACATCTACAATTTTGCTGTAATCATGTTTCACAACCCATCGCCAAAGCAGCGCCGGTCCTAGGCATAGGTCATTAAGGCAGAGGCCTAAGCCCCTAATTTAATACATACATTTGGGGGCTAAAAAAAATTTAAATTGTTTTAAAAAATATTTAGAGAATCTAATTTTAGGTACAAAGTATAAATTCAATAAGAAATCGATACGAAAATAACGAGCTTGTGTTTAGCCTTAATAGATACAAGTGATAAACAAATGAACTTGATAGGTCTTTCAAATAAATGGATACCGGATAGGTCTAGCTTAACCAAGGTCTCGGGTTCGAGTCTTGGGAACGCAGCTGCGTTCGGTAGGGAGAGCTTTACCGCCCTTGTGGTCCAACCCGGCTCGAATCCAGATTAGTCGGAGCCCAATGTGACTTTCGGATACCGGATGGTCTGACCAAAAAAATAAATAAATTGATCAATATAAACCCGACTAAACACGAAACAAATCTGCTAAACACGACTTAAATATATTACAAATTCGATTATTCAAAATTATAAATGAAACGGGTATAAATTGATCAATTTTGATACAACACAACTGAATGTATGTTTTTTATTATCTTTGTTTTTTCAGTCTTAACTATTTTTTTTTATGTAAATACTGAAAAAATGAGTTATTTCAACACACAATACCTTACTTTAAGTGAGATTTTTGTAACGTCCCATTTTCTTGAAAATTCCAAACAAACTTAGAATAATTTCTTTAATTTTAAAGACCACTTGAAGTCATATTCTAAATTATCCTAAAAAGGGTTTCTTATTTAACCTTTTTCAAAGAACATTTAGAATAATTTCTTTAATTTTAAGACCACTTGAAGTCATATTCTAAATAATCCTAAAAAGGGTTTCTTGTTTAACCTTTTTCAAAGAACATTTAGAATAATTTCTTTAATTTTAAGACCACTTGAGGTCATATTCTAAATAATCCTAAAAAGGGTTTCTTATTAAAACCTTTTTCAAAGAACATTTTAGAATATACAAGGAATATAAGAAAAAGTATAAAATAGTTCTTATACACATTAAAACGTATAAATATATAACATTTAATAATATTATAGTTATTCACAGGAAGACGAAAAACCTGTAAATAAATAAAAACTTTCATTTGTAAAAACCAAAAGCTATGCAACCAAGTCTTAACTTAAATTCAAGGCATTTTTTGTCTATGTTACTTAATTTTTTTTTCAACAAATAAAATAATTAAAAAATAAAATGGATTGGAGTAGCTTACTATTCAAAGTCCTACTAACATTTCTTATTTGAAAAATTATTTTACTATATTAAAAATTTTCAATTCTTTTTCTCTATATTTTTTAACTAATAACAGATTTTATTATATTTAGTCTACAAATTCAAAATCAACTTCAATTAATGGAGTTCTATACGAAAAATTGAATGCAAAAATTAAATTTGTATTTTTTGCATCTCAAAAATAAGAAAAATATTTTTAATAAATAATATTAATATTTGAATAATTATTTTGTCGTACCTATATTATATTGTCATTGGGCCTCATTAATTTGGGTCAGGTCGCCCCTGCATCAAAGTAATCTGATTTTATCAAGTGAGTAAATAAATAAATACTTGATTAAAGAATACACGAAATCTATACACACGCAAACACAATTTCTTCAATAAAAATTGCACACACTTAGGAAACTTTTCAGCTGTGTTTAACATTGGTAAATTTGTCGAGTACAAAAGAACAAGAGCACAAGGAATCAAGGCAGCAATGTAAAGATGATGAATAAAAACCAAAGGGTGAAAAAGAATAGAAAAATCTTAATAATGATTGAAATGGGCACATCACCTTTACATCAGCAGACACTGGTCCCTGCCATGTCTCATTCTCGGTTCTCAGCAATTTTTGCAAACTATTTACAGTGAAAGCAGCACAGAAACAAGATGCACCCTTTATTCCTTTCTGATCCACCTTTAGAGAGAAGAGGAGAACAAAGGAGAGCCTTCACACTCTCTCCCTATCTCTCTCCCCAATGATTTATGCAGATGCGCGGTCACATACCTCCTTTGGGAAAAGAAACAAAAGCTGTGACTGATTTTTTCCCTTTCATTGGACAGATGAATATTCTTCTTTCCAATCATTATCCCTATTCTGATAAGAAACCCACGGTGGACATGATAAACCTTAGTAATGTATCTTAGGTTTACCCCCAAAGAAAAGTGAACCTATAACAAAAACATTCAATTTCCAAGTTTTGGCATATGATGAGAAAATAATCTATTCTTCACAATGTGTGATATATTCTTCACAAATCCTTCAGTAAAATGTTAGCTTTAATGTCATTTAGCATACTTCAAGCAATAAAATGCAAATAACAAATTCCATAAAATAGAGTTTGATTGTACTGAAACAATCGGGACTCACCCAGCTAATCATCTGGTAGAGAAACTCGCATATGGAGCTGATCCACATGGATCTCGAGGAACATAGAATGGATGTCTAAATTCTAATAAGTTCCAAGGCAAATAGAATTATGTTGAATCCAACAAACATGAAAAGGAAAACTAGATTATTGTTAGTAAGATTGAAAAAAATAGAATGAATTTTTAATCACCATAACAATTGCCACAAAGGTCACAAGCAAACACCTATCTGGAAAGGGATAGATAGACCAATAATGTAACCGCATCACAAAAGGTGAACCTTTCTGATAAGCTACTTTTCTTTCCTGATCAAGAATATGCTCATCGGAATATTGCTCATCTCTGCAAGAATCCCATTGCCTGGTAGACATTATTGAGCGTAACATCCGCTATATCTGCAGCTTTTCTGGCACCCTCTGCCAAAACTCTATCCAAATAAGCTGTATCAGATATGATTTCTTCATATCGAACCTGCAAAAGCAGAAAACCCAATTAATGATGTCGATATGTAAATTATAGCAGCAACATTAGGCAGAGATGGATGGATGACCAGACAAGCTGATAAACATGTGAAGTTTAAGGTCATAGCAAAACTGAACTAATTTAAAATTAAGTTATTTGATTCTCTCCTTAGTTTTTACCAAGATAGAAATTCACTTCAATTGTTCTCAAGCTCCCTAAGCTTTAGTCCATTTAATCTTTTCTCCATCTGATAAAAGGCAACTTGGGGCTAGGGAATCTAACTACTTCCAATAACAATGAAATTGCCAGACATCACGACACATCAATAAAAAGAGAACAGCCCAGTGCATAAGGCTCCCGCCACTGTGGGGCCCGGAGAGGGTCAGTGTAAGCAGGTAAAGTAGCACAACTCGACCTTCCGGGAGAGGAAAAAAGCACAGGTAGTACAACAAAATATCCCTGCACAATAAAACCATTGCAGGAGGTGTCATGTATAGAAGTAGAAACCTGGATTGGATGTAGATGATCAATTAAAGCATCAGTGAGAAGGGGTTTGAACATTCCCCAATTCATATCTTGGCATTCTTGTGCAACTTCCTGCAACAAAAATTGTTCAAAAGAAACTTTCAATTTTGAAGTTTAGCAAACATACATGCTTATAACTAACAGATGAATGATCAAGTTCTCATCAATCCACATCCAAACAAAACAACTATAACTATCATTTTGACAAAATTATGCATTTTCAATTGGTTGTATATCACTTAAATTCTGGTTCAGATGATAGTGTTATCCATACCACTTTTTTCAGCCTGAATGGCCTGGAATGTATCATTTTGCAAAAACCAAGAATAACAAAAAATAAAAAGAACATAATAGCTGCTATTTCATTTCACTAAGATTTTCAAGTTGATCAGAGTCGCTGCGTACGGTATCGGATACTTCAGACAGTAGCTTGATTCGTGCAATATGTTGCAGCTGAGAGTCAGGTATATTCTGTAGATATAACCAAACTTTGGGATATTCTTTATTTGCAGTAAGCATAAATGTAAAGACGTTAGAAACCCACTAAATCTGCCATCCTGTGTGGTTGAATGCATGATAGCAAGCTCACTAATTCTCCTTCAGTTCTGACGACTGATCTGCTCTTCAAGATTTCACTTATTTTCATTGCTACAAAGACGCTGCAAGCTTTTCATGTTTTCCCTTGATTGAAATACTACCACATACCACTTGAATATTTGCCATCTTGTTAGCTTTCATGTGTGTGCATATATGGGGTGTGTGAATATACGTACACATGTACACATTGCATTATCTCTGCCTTAGAGCACACCACGAATCTTTTCCAACACATCCAATTCACCGACCTCATATACACTTGGTACAGTGGAGAGCGCAGGAATGAAAACCTCATTCTCAATTATGCCAATTTTTTTTGAAACGCAGGGGTCAAAATATGGCTCTTAAATTGAGTTCTGAATTGAAGAATGCTCCTTATTTATCCCGAAATTATGAAGTGAGTTGATATAAATTCCTAGAAATGGACAAAGGCCCAGTTTGGATGGCAAAACTCGAGTTCGAATGGGCATCTCATCGCTATTCCATCTCATTCCTATGCTTGATACGCACTACTACTGGGAACTTATACTGGTAAGTACTACTGGGAATTTAACAAATGCATGAATGAACTGACAGCTAGAATTGTATTTCGAGAAATCTTATCCCTACTAACGGAATTTCATTCATGGTCTCTTATTTCTGTCATCCAGACTAGGTCATAGGAAAAAGCTCAAACTCGGAAACTCCAGCTTCTGAAATAGGCTCTTTGGTGATCTTGTCTGTCCTTTCAGATTATATATGGAGATAACTTCAGGCTATATATTAGAACTTTTATTACAGAGAGAGTGAAAAATGAAACATATAAAACTAAAATAAAATGTACTGCAGCTCTTGTTGCTTAGTGCATAGGTATCATGCTCAAGCAAACAACAGCAAGTTGTAGGTTAGAATCTGAAGGCAGCTATTGTTTGCAAAGAATATCAAAGGTAAGGTTTGCACCCAATATACCACTACCAGCATTTCAATTAACAGGGACAACACTGGATGATGACCATTTTCAGGTCTTGCTGCGCATTAAAGGTCTACATAGGAGGCTCCTAACACATTTTGAAAGAATGAAACAGAAGGGAAGAAGAAAGAAACAGAAAAAAGAAAAGAACTAGAGCAAACTGATTCAATGTAAACAGATGTGTCAGTTAATTTCCACATTGGACAGGCACCCACACTCCCCTTGAAGAAACCTTCCCATCACCTCAAAATGTTAACTTTCTGGCATGGTTAATGAAAACTAACATAGCATCTGATTCCAAGCCTCACTGAGGGGAGAGGGAGAAGGTGCCTCCCCTCAGTTAAACCAAATTGTAAATCTTGCAAGCCCCAGATTCATTACTGCAGCAAACAATAGTCCCTTGGGAACAACTAATAAATTAATGAACTCTTCGACAATTGGCTTTTTATTTCTTGTAACACTACATTACCACCATCGTAAGATTCCAACAATTAAAAATTAAATAAATTCAAATGCATACAACACCTGCATCTGTCGTTAAAGAGCTAAAGCACGGTTGCTATCAATGATCTAAAAAATTTGCACCAGATTACCTCTTTTGTCTTCCTTGTAATGAGCTGATATACTGAAAGAAGGTTGCTGCATTCAGGTCTGTCAGGATTGTCAAATTCGAGGCTGCATGATTTACCATTAGAGGGGAAAGACTGAGAAAAGCCTATCATACCTTGTGGGGAGAAATTTATTGCTAAGGAAAGAATGAACAAGCACAACAATGATAATTTACTCAATGGTAGAACTTCACAGCATAGTAACATCAAACAAGCAACACTTTGCAATGTCACAAACAGAACAGTGAGAACTACTAACCCTGGAAATGAATCAGTCTTGCATCGCTTTATCTTGTTTGCTATTACCTACAGAGCCAGAGAGCGCATTCAGATCAATTAAGAAGAGAAAATTATGGTACACAATAGACAGAAAACAGATTGAAGACTCGTCAAATTTAGATCACTCGAGTTATGGCAAACTCAGATCAATCAAATTCATAACCCCAAAAGTACTATACTATAAATTATTTAACTGAAGTACTGAACCATAGAATGAAAATGTAAACACAAAATGAAAACAGATTTATAGCATAATTAACAGACACAATACACACTAGAACCAGATCATAGGCTATCCCCGCTTACCATGACCTCTGCCTCAACTTCTTAGCATGTCTATGGTTCTATTGCCTCCAAGGCCTCTACAAGCTCTGCACCAGGAAGTGACTCAGTTCAAAGCGTGTGCAACCTCCCTCCCCCATTAACCTATTGGAGATAAAATCTTCTATGTGTCTAGTCTCTCTACTCGGTAGAATCCATTTGGTGCTTTTGCATCCCACTTATCAGCGCGGATAAGTTAGCTAACTCCTTTTAACTAACTAAGTATTCAGTAATGATATCGTCACAACAGGACGCTCAGAAGGAGGAGTTGTCTCAGATTTTATTCCAAAAGTTATGGAACTAATTACATGGGCATTCCAGAACATACGCAGTTGATAAAGCCACTTGTATAAAGTAACCAGTTGAGGTTTGATGTGAGTGGGTGGAAGGTTTATAGGACCAAAACTATTTCTTTGACATCCTTCTGGTCATCGAATACTAAGGAACTTAAAGGAGTCATGCTCGTTTTCATTTTGGCATAGTTCTAACTTCTGACTTATGTATTGCTTTTTGTTGTTTTTTCATGGGGTTGGAAATCTTGTCCACCCTATATTAAGTTCTTGTGATGTACTGCTTTATTGATTAGATTTCTTATCGAACTGCTTTGATTTATTTCTGAATTTTTTTAATACAAGAGGTTATGTTTCATGTCAAAAACAATTAATAGATTCTTTTGTTTCCAATAAAAAAAAAAAGTTAAATGTTATGTTATATGTTATTTCTAGAGTAAGGGTAGTTTAGTACTTTGTGAATATATATAAAAATTGAGTGTGGCTGTGTAACCTAACACACTACTCTCTTCTCATATTCTTCTCTTTTCTTCTCATTTCCTAACCCTAATGGCTTCATAATCTAACTTTAAATATGAAACTTAAAGCAATAAGTCAATTAAGATGCTTGTTTTCCAATTAAACTGAGACTTCTATCATTGACCTAACCAAAAAAAATGAGCATATTGTTGCCCCTTTATCACTCTACACCAGTAAGTAATCCATGCATACCACAGAATCCAAGAGGATTCAAACTTTTACATTCAACTAAAAGTTTTCCAATGCTTCGCACAATTATGAAGATAGAGCGAATATTTAACCAACTTAGGCAAATTAAGGAAGTAAATGAGTCCACTCACGTCCTTTGAATCAAGTAAATTGATTCGAGATTGATCAGAAGGTGCGGACTTGGACATCTACAAGAAAAATAAGTGCATCAGTTGACATTAAAAAAAACCTGCCACAGCATTTATTGAGACACCCCTGTTTATAGAGAGTCTGACATAGGCCCAAATTGAAAGCTCAAACACAGGTAGAGAGTGAGTGTTGCTATTTGATTTTTAAGCAATCACAGCAAGAAAAAGATTTTCCTTATTTTAGAGGGGTCAATGCAACAATGTGGATAGAGTAGATGCAACTAATAATTTATGAATCCCTGCATTGCAACAGTGAGGAAAATTGAAATGACACAGAACAGATTACAAATAAATTTCTTCTTTATTTTTATTTTTTTTTGATAGGAAACATGAAATTTTATTAATACTGGAAAAAATCATTAAAGAGTACATAAGAGGACAAGGTGTCCTCTTGATAAAACTTACATACAAAAAAGATACATAAACTAAAAGAAAAAGATTAAAAGCAAATCTATAAACGTTGCGTCGACGCACACTTGAGGCCAATGATCCTTGATAAAAAAGAAAGGTGTTCCTTCAAAATCCTTCATCGCAATAAACCAACGAGAAGCCATGTAAGTGATTTTATCCCATAAATCTTCCCATGCAGTTTCTCGCTCTTCAAAAATTCATCCATTTCTTTTCAATCACACCACCCAAAACAAAGCTAAAATTACACTTCTCCATAAAATCTTAGCTTTGTTGTTTTGACCAAAGCTATCAAAATGAATCTCAAATATTGAATTACAATCTTTTGGAGTCACCCAAAAAATGTCAAATGCCAAACTGTCTCAATAACCTGCTCCACAATTTATGGACATAGGAACAATGCAAAAAAAGAAGATCCATATTTTCCTCCCCACTTTTACACATAGAACACCATTGTGGTAATAGACAATATAAAGGTCTTCTCTTTTGAAGCATATCGTTAGTATTGAGTCTCTTATGTGCAAACAACCAAACAAAAATTTGTACCTTTACAGGAGCCTTAGATTTCCAAATTATTAATGAAGGTTTGAAAATTGGGAAGCAAGGTTTATCAATCAAGGTCTCAAAAAGAGATCGACAAGAAAACTCTCCCGAAGAGGAAATGACCCACTTTCTTCAGTCTAAAGACGAAAGATTCAACACAACGTTATCAAGGATACCCAAAAGAGAAGACAACTCGACGATCTCTCTCTCATCAAGGTTTCTAAAGAAATCAAAACTCTAGCTAATTGTCATATAAGATGATGATACCATACTTGAAATAGAGGAGTGAAGATTTCTAGACAACCTAAATAAACGAGGAAACATGGATGTAAATGACGAAACACACCCCCAAGTATCCTCCCAAAACCGAATTCTCTCCCCATTACCCATGGCATACTGAACAGTTGGTTTTGGTGCTTCAGCAAAGATATGTTGATATACATGTGTAGCTTGTTTGACCATTTCTTTTCAAAGGACAGGTGGGAATCAAACATAATACTAAAATCTGACCTCTTATGAGTCGTGGCAACATTTATATAGCAAGCGAGAGGGACTAAACAATACAATCTCAGGTATAGATGAATTGTTTCTGGGCCATTTACTTTCTCATTCTCAGTCCCATACTATAGCACTCCCTTCAGCAATCATTGGCTTAACAGTTACTTAGACACAAACTCATGAAGAAGCTGTTCATAGTACCATTGGTGATGATGTGATGATGATCCAAAGAATTGGTCACAAAGGGGGATTCGCCCATTCACGTTTAGGTGTGATTCAAAGAGGCTGCGTTAACGCGAAGAGAAGTGTTGATTCGTGTGGCTTTAGACGGAACTTTTTCAAAACTTGAGAACTTGCTCGTTCTTACTTCATGGGATACTCTTTTCTTTTCAAAGCTTATAGTTTTTTTAGCACATGATAATGAAAACAATTTGCATCCGACGAAAGTTAAGAACTGTCTCTATCATTGATGGCTTGGAGTTTATTTTTAGCATGTCAACAAACCAGAAGAATAATCTCATTTCAAAGTAATCTCTATGATTAATTTGTTACACGATTCACAACCACACCAATAAGAAAAGAATCTTCCTAGAGTACTCGTCATTTGGCCAATATTTACTGGCAACAACTCTCACAATTAACAGCCTAATATATTAGGAAATAATGTAATGGGAGTTTCTACACAGCTCAAACTTATCAAATGATGCAAAGGAATTTCGGGGTCTGCAGGAGTGCCAAACTGGCACTAGACAGAAACCCAATAATGCAGACTGTGGGGCCTTCTTCTTATCCCCAACACTAATAAAGTAATCAACACTATAAACACACATATTAGGAATGGCTTTATTTTTCTTTAGGTCATCTCATAGACTTTGGGAGGTAGGGCGATACTTGTTTGTAGGGTGTTACTTGTCTTAGTTACCTTAGGATCTAGTATACATTGTTACTTTTGTCTGTTGCTTGATTTTATCCGAGTGTATTCTTCCTGTATACATGGAATGCTCCCTTAGGAAACTTTTTGTGATACTTCTTGTTTATCAAAAAGAAATTAATGATGACTTTCAAAATGGGGTCAAGCAAAGCATGAATAAGAGATAGAAATTTACTGCATGGATACTTTGTAAAACCTTAAATCTACTTCCCTCTGCATTTAGGGTTTTATGATGCTGGAAAAAGTATTCATGCTTCCATTTAAAAAGAAAGAAACAGAAACATTTAGAACTTTAAAAACTGAAAACCTTGGAAAGGCCATCAGTGAGGGACATCACCCGGGCTCCAGCTGGTGGTATAAGGGGTTCGGGAACCTACATCAGTTAGCTCATTCTTGTAAGAATTGTTCCAGATAGTTCAATATTTCATGGGCTGAAATGAAAGTGTCAATCAGGCATTGAAAAACAGAATCCACCTTAAAAATTGCACCGCCTCGCCTGTAACCAATATAAGAAAAACAGTCAACTGTCTAATGCCAATTACCACAAAAAATGATGAAGACATATATACTAGTAAAATTTAAACTAATGTAGCCCTTACCCGCCCAGCTTCTTCCACTTCCTTCCTCCATATAAATAATTAACACGCTCAGCCAGCTCTCTGGTCAATTCTAGATGTTGCTTCTGATCCTCTCCAACTGGGACGAAATCAGACTGCAGAGGAATGCTGCAATTTATGAGAATTAAAAATACTCAGGCAATCATGATCAAGAGGTGAAGTAAGCACATAAAAAGGGGCTGAATTTCTCAATTATATTTTTGAGTAGACTGCCTCAACCACCATTAAGAAAGGTATTTCAAATTGGAATATTAACTTGGCTTTCCCAGGTCTAAGAATAAAATGCAGAGAACACATTAAGGAGGACCAATGACGTACTTATAAATACATGAATGTAATGCTAAATGGATAGAAACACACCTGATACAAAAGAATATCAGAAGCCATCAGAACAGGATAAGTAAGAAGGGCAACCCCAACATTTTCGTCTCCCTACAGACAAAAACCAGACAAATTAAAGTCACTTCAGTATAATTCAAAACAAAAACATTGAGCACAGGCAGTAAGAGAATACCACAATGCAAGCAAGAGCCAAAAAGAATTCTAAAGGTGTCGGATGGTAAGAAATAAGAACCAACTCCCAAGTCCCAACCATATATGAGAAGGTTCTGCAGTTCTTTTTCCCCCTTGTATAAGCAAGCACGGTTCTTTGTTTAATAAAGAAGGGGGGAAAATAAGAAGAAGAAGAAGTCCTGAAGGTGTTCTAGAGCATTTTTGTAAAGGCAGAATTTGGACTTCTGTAATTTGTCCAGATAGGGCCCCAAACTCAATGAAGAATTTGAAGAATAGTGTGGCATGTAGATGGTCTGCCTTGACAAACAGGAAGAGGTCAAGAGGGAAAAGGAAAACATAGGGAAATTGCTTCTTCAATCTTAATGGTCCAGTATTCAAAGCACAAGTGAAAACAATAGGGGGAAATAGCACCCACTATCTGATATGTCTGGTAATAGTGAAGAATTCACTTGGGATACCATTGATCAAGTGAAGATGAAAAACGAGGCATAATAAGCTTAACCCAAGCAGCAGAAAATATTTAACGTTGAAGTCTTTATGAAATCTGCTATAAAGGACCCTTATAATTTATAATATAGCTTAAGCCTTTTGGAAGTCAATCGTGATAGCCATTCGAACTATTTTCCCTTTTTCATATGGAGACTGTGAACAAATTTTCTGGATGATAATGGCTTTATCAGTCCCTCTTTTGTCCAGGGATGAATCTTCTTTGAAGAAGACTAATAAATGAATCCAGAAAGGGCCTTACTCTGTGAACAGTCATGGCGACGGTTTTGTTACTGGTATTGCACAGTCCAATAAATCTAACACTGATGGACGGTTTCAGGGTCACTGACCTTGGGAATCAGGCAAATCAAGGGGCAGTTAAGAGGAGGGATAATGGAACCAGTCTGAAAGATGCAATCGATCAGTTGATGAATTGATGGTGCAAGTACAGGCCATAAGTTTTGAAAGAGGGGTTTCCAGTAGACAGGTCCAAATATATTTAATTGTCCTTGGTCACAGATGGATGCATCACGTAAGCAAATAAGATGTGTCTGATATTTCATCATTGACAGTAATGGATATTTTTGAAGAAAGAAGCAGCTTTGATAGTAGGTCTAAGGTCCCATACACTGCAAGTTTTTTGAGCAAGTAAAAGCAGCACTATGCAAAGTACAAAAGTGGGTAAGTTATGAAAGGTCAAAAACACCAACCACAAATCCCAGTAGTGTCAGCCATACCTATAAAACTGCATTCAGTTCCACCTTATTAGTCCCTGAGTTTGTTTAAAGCGAAGTGCCACAATTTAGCCTCTCACAAAACAAACTAGTTTCATACGACTGTTCAAATGGAAATTCAAACCAACACAACCACCCATGGCTACTTTGTTTGGATTCATAGCCCTAAGTAATTGAGATTGGGTTTCTCTGTCGTCAAAACTTTACCAAGTCACCGTTAAATATTGTACACCAATTCTCAAAACAGGGGTTGTACAACACGTGAATAACTTATAGTAGTATACAAAATTTCACAAAAAAAAAATGGTCCAAATGATCAGAGAGAGAGTGTCATGGGACACAAATGGTTACCAGGAAGAAGAAGAAGAAAGCATCAAGCTCAGACTATGTCTAAGCTTCTAGCTTAAAGCAAATTTATGACTAATGACATTCAATCCTAGAGATGCATTGGTATAAGAATAAAATGTAGACTGCCAATTGGACAGAAATAAAAATAAATTTGGGAGAATAATGGCTGGGTGACAACTATGAGAATGTTTGGAAATGAGCCCATGTGAAACAAAGATCAAGTATGATAGTTTCTTTGTTTTCTTTTCTTTTCATTTTTTCTTTTGTTTTGTGTGTGTTTTAAAGGGGGGGGAATTTCATCCACGCACAGGCATTGTTCAAAAAAATTTGAAACTAATGAATAGTATTCAGGATCATGGTTCAAGGTCGCGGTATTGGCCAAGAGTTCTGAGACACATCGATCGCGGCGTCGCGACGCGGTATCAGGCGATATGATTTAGAAGAAAATGTTGAATATGATGAGCAATTCAGGATATATCGTGGCGTAGTGGAACCATATCAGTCAATTCGTTGACGATATTTTGGCGACTCAGGATTAACTCGGATACAACTCGGACGACACGGCCGAGTTGTGCGAGACTCGGGGTGTATATGTATCGTGTAACGGTATCGTCTCCGACGATGCCGAGACGGATACGACTCGGTCAACTCGTATCGGTATCGACCGATACTTTGAACTATGTTCAGGATGGGAATAATTACAAGCAAAATACATAATCATTTCAAAACATTCCATTCAATACATGTACTACATGAATGAATACAAATGGCAATTTTGTATTACAAAAAAACTGCACACAAGTTTAAAAATTGCACAAAACATTTGAAAAATACCCCAAGTAGTTTAGCTGCCTTCTCCTTCTATTTCTTCAGCTGTTTTCTCTTTTTTCAGCGATCTTTATGCAAAGGAATCATTATTGTTTTCTCAAATTTCAGGGTAGATGGAAGCTTATAGTTCAAATTCTTGTAGCAGTTATATTGTTAAAGAATTACAAAACAGACACATACAGCGATGGTTTTGGGCCCCTTGTACATTGGTTCAATTTGCATGTAGAAAGACGTTAAATTCTATAGAAACTAGAAGTTAAAAAACGAAATGACAAATAAAAATTAACAGAATACAGAAAAGGGGATGATGCTGCATACAGCAAAGAACACACCGCCTTGAGTGATTTCTCTTTAAATTGAATCATTCTGTTAAGCCAACCAATTGGGGTGGCAGAACTCAACAGCCACATCAACTCTACATGAGCACGAACGTGAGACTGCACAAAGACAGAAGCCTGTTCACATAAATCAAAGTTAGGCATGCATTCACCTTTGGGGAGAAAATGACAAGTATGAATTCAACTTCAAAACAATATATTAAAGAGAAAACAAATGCACCTGACCTTGGAGGTATCCACACCACACGCCAAATAAATTGCCGCTGTATCTTTTGTTGCTCTAGATAGTTGTTGCGTATCATATGGTAGAGTTATCTATGAGTTTAAAAAATCGGAAGTGGTTCAGAAATCAAAATACATAGATATATCCATGTCCTATCGTAATTCAAAGTTTAAAAAAATCATGTTTGCTCAATTGATTTTCTTTACATTTCAATAAGAGAATATATATAGAGAAGACAAAATAGGATAATATTATTTCAACATACTGTAGAATAAATTAACAATGGACATAAGATCAAGAAACAGAATGAATATAGTTTCTTGCAAGTTCATTGAAAGCCAAATGAACACCAAAGATAACGACAAATTGGTAATTTCCAAAGACATCAGGTCTACAATAACCTAGTCAAGTAACATTACATGCAAATAATAGGGACTAGAATTTGAAGCGTACCGCGTGGAGGTCCACAATGAAGAAGAGAGTATCATATGTATTCTGCAAGGAGCAAACCATAGTGTGAAATGAACATAACATACAAGAGTATGAAAACCTTATGCTACAAGAACGTTAACCAAACATATTTCCCACAAACTTACAAAGCTACTAAAGTTGCATTTGAGAGAACTGGCGACAAATGAAAAAAGAGTGGGATTTTTTACTTTTTATTGCTTGTGTGTGTACGAGGGTTTTTATTTCCGTTCACTATCTTTTTTTGGTGGGGGGAGGGAGGAGTCGAACACACCAATGCTATGACTTGGACTTTTTTTATTTTCTATCGGAAAAAAGAGAATATTATTAAGAGTAAATATAAAGATAAAAAAGTACATGAGAGGACGAGTCCTCTATATGAAAAAAGAGTGGAAAAACTAAAAATTTGAAATTAAAAAACATGAGGCAGCTATTTCACAATTTGGTGCCTCCTAAAACCAATATGCTAGCGTCCAAGAAGGCAAGCAGATAAAATTTTAATGCAATTTTGTATTCATTTACAATCCCACAAATGCATATTGTAAAAACAGCTAAACCTTACAGGAAACTGCCAAATTTTGAAAAATTCTATACATCCAAATGTCATCATTGCAAATGCCATGTCATAAAAACTGGAGTCACTGGACTAAGGTTGAATAGGTGCAGAAACCAAATTGTTCAAAATGGTTCAACCACCAATTTGAGCGAGCAATTTTCATGCTACATTTTAAGTAAGATATAAGAAAGTCTGTGTATGGGTTCAAATGGATTGTCAACTAACCTGTATGTTACACTGCAACTGGATTCGGAGTCTAGATGGCAATTCATCCAGCTTAATACATCTAGTTGGCCCGGTCATTAAGGCAAATTCTCATTATACATTATGTTGAGCTACATAATTAACAGGTGATAACCACAGTAAATGAAAATTTTCTAGGGAACTTCATATAAGGTTGTGACCAAGTCAATAACCATAAAGACAAGTCTTTGACTAAGTCAATTAACTCGAATTTATGCGTCCATTTCTTGTGTTGTGTCTATTGATAGCAGTGAGTAACTATCACCCAGAACAACATATAAGCCACTGTAGTGAAACGTATTCATACAAAATGATGGCTCATAACCTCGAATACTGATTAAATCAGCAAATCATGGTCCTCAGCTATCGCCCTAAACAATATTGCCAATAAACTGGATAATAGTTTACACAAATAGCATATGTACATCTATGAAATATAAGCAGAATTTCATTCATCAAGAACTCAATGTATGATAAAAAACAAAAAGTAGACCCAACCTGGAGATCAATCCAATTTTTTATGGCACCAAGATAATTTCCAAGGTGTATAGATCCGGTTGGCTGAACCCCAGACACTATCCTCTTCCTGTAGATTGAATCAAAAACTTATTGAGAAAGAATCAACACCATTCTTTCAACAAACTATAAATAACAATTAACTTTAATTCTCGACCCTCTTGCTATCAAATAAAACTAAAGATCCTGAAGCTAATATTGTGTAGTGTAGTTTATATTTATAACTATTTTTACAATGTCACTGAAAAATCCGGAGTAAGACAACAGAAGTTTCAAATAACTAAAGCGTCCATCGATAGAAAAAGGATGTACTATCAAGATCATGATTATAAAAATAAATTTGAATCAGAGAGGCCGAATTGTGATAGATTGAATGCAGAGATTACTTTACAGAGCTTGAAGAACCCTCCGAAACTGCAGGTTCAGAAACCGAGACACCGCAATAGCATCTGAAATCGGAGACGCGGCGGCTAATTGAGAGACGTCGATGTCGAATTGGATTAGGTCTTTTCAAGAATTTACTTGGAAATCCACATGACCTGCTTGAAAATATAAATATATATGAAAATGTCAAAGATTATATCGAACATGTCGTGTGATGGAGACTAAAATTGAAAATTGTTATCCATGTGAATAGAAGAAAGAGAGAGAGAGAGAGAGAGAGTACATTGAAGAGGTGAAGAGAGGGGTAGAGTTGGAGAGAATGAGGAAGTGAGAGAGAAGCGAGCGGCCCATTGCAGGTGCTTCTTCTCTCTATGTCTCTCTGTGTGTTTGGGCTTATGAAGGCAGGCAGAGTAGTGGGACTAGTAGGAGGATACGAAGAACCGTCTATCCGACAAGGTTTTATAGTACAGGAAACGAACGACCGAAGTGAACAGCTTAAAACCTTAGCGTGTTCCGCACCCTTTGTTTCTTTTTACATTAAAATTTAGGGAGAATTACACCCAGAATTCCTTAAGTTTGTCACTTAATCACTCAGACTCCTTGATATTTAAAATATTACACATAAACCCCCTAAAATTTATATGCGTGTAACACTTAGACACGCTGTAAATATATCCGTTAATAAATTACACATAAACCCCCTTGAAGTTTGTACGCATAAAATACTTAGACTTATTAAATTTAAAATGTTATACTTAGACCAAAAATATTTCAATCAAAAATAGAATATCAAATATTTTAAATTTTACAATTAAAATTCATGTTCTATTGTATCATTTATTGAAATAAAATAAAAAATAAAAATTCAACTTTTTCTTAAAAAATTGTAATTAGTATATAATTATACTATCTATTAGAATAAAATTAAAAAATCAAACAAGGGGTCTAAGTCATTCTTAATAGAACATGAATTTTACAACCAAAATTCATGTTCTATTATGTCATTTATTTAAATAAAATCAAAAATAAAAATCTAATTTTTTTTTAAAAAACATAGTTAGTATACAATTATAATATCTATTAGAATAAAACTAAAAAATAAAATAAGGGGTCAAATTGTAATGAACACAATATCTTTTAGCTTCAATTGGGATAGTTTGATATTTTAATTTGATCGTTTAAACGACCAAATTAAATTTCAATAGACAATATAATTGTATATTAATTACGATTTTTTAAGAAAAATTTGAATTTTTATTTTTTATTTTATTTTAATAAATGATAAAATAGAACATGAATTTTAATTATAAAATTTAAAATATTTGGTATTCTATCTTTGATTGAAGTATTTTTGATCTAAGTATAATATTTTAAACTTAAAAGGTTTAAGTAATATATGTTTACAAACTTCAGGGAGTCTGAATATAATTTGTTAATAGATATATTTACAGGAGGGGTTTAAGTGTTACGCGCGTACAAATTTTAGGGGGTCTGAGTGTAATACTTCAAATATCAGGGGGTCTGAGTGATTAAGTGACAAACCTCAGGAGGTCTGAGTGTAATTCTCCCTAAAATTTATTAATTTACTGTGATGGAATGGTCACCTGTGACAAACACGTGACTCGGATAAAAAATCATATATATTTATCTGGTGAAAATTTTGTTAGCTATAAAATATTACTTTATTTTATTTGATTTTGAGGGGAAAAAAAGGAATAACAAACGTGAAAAAAAATATACAGAGAGTGAAAATTTAAGAGATACTGTAAAACAAAGAGAGAAATATTAATGTATGTGAGAGGGATTTTTTGTTAAACAAATGTGCAAGTCTCATAACGTCTTTGTGTCGAAATAAATTAATAGATCTTGATGAAAATACTAGATTAAAACTTGGTTAAATATGATTGACAAATACTGGGCCAACACTGAACATAAAACACGAGTATTCAACCTTAATGTTCTTTTTACGCGAATTTTTCTCTCATCAACTGTTTTTTGACTCCACCAAATTTTAGCCATAATGTTATGGTAATTCATTGCAGATAGATATTGACAATTTGAAGCATGATATGTATGATGGAACCGCTTGTGCTATTGCTTTGATGAGAACTTCCTCTCCTCCCTTCCACAACAATTTACTCGGTCTTCCTTGTATTTTCTCCCACACCCTTCTTACGTATTGTGTTAAAAATTTATGGTAGACCAAGATATATTTCATGACATTGAACCACAGGGATTTGAAGAATTTGCTGCACATTTACCCTATCATCGAGGTGAACATTTCCACTAAATATGATAATAGATTTGGAAAAGATTAATTTGATGTCCAGAGGCTCTTTCATAATATTGTTAAGGACTCTTTGATAGTTTGACTGTTACCGCTTGTAAGCACACACTCTCTCTCTAACGGTGAACACCTAAGTCTTGTTTTTTGTGACCAGCAAAAAAAAAAAAAAAAAATGCATGTTATTGGCTAATTAGCACGCACACCTTTTGAATCCAGTCCCAAGTAGAATAGACGGATATGAATTGATATTTTTTTACTAATAATTTTAATCGAATTTGAATTTAGTATTTTATATTTCATGGATTCGGATTTAAACATACATATATCCGATTCAAAATATATATATATATATATATATATATATATATACTAGTTATTTTTCCGTGCCTGAAGACACGAGTAATAAAAAAAATGGTCAACAATAAACATATTTTTATTCACAACCTAAAATCAAATTACAAAGATAGATGAGAAATAAAAGAATTTAAACACTTGTTATAGTGGGGGCGAATTGTGGTAGTGATGGTGAGCGACAGTGGTGGTAATGGAAAAAGATGATAATTGTGATGGATGATGACAACTGGTTGTAATGGTGGCAGCTATAGGTGACAATGGTGATAGTGGTTGGGGGGCAGTTGGGGTGATGTGGTAGGGGTGATGGTGGTAAGGTGGCGGCAACGATGGTGATGGTGGGGCACTAATGGGGTGGTGGTGGTGGGGTTACGATAGTGGAGGTAGTGGGGTTACGATAGTGGAGGTGGTGGGGCAGTGGTGGCAGTGACGATGGTAGTGGGGGCGATGGGTGTGGTAGGGTGGCGACAGTGGTGGTGGTGGGATGGTGGTGGTGGCAGTGGTGATTGTGGTAGGGCTGATGGTGGTCGAGGTGTTGATGGAGCGGTTTTCAAACACTATTTTTTTTAAAGTACTTATGAGAAGTTATAAGTATTAAAAACACTTTTAAAAATTCATCCCGAACACACCCTTAGGACCTTATTTTCCATATTAAATTTGAAATGTGAATATTAGCCGTCAGATTAACTTTAAAGTAAAATTTAAAGAGATCTCAACCGCGAATAACAAAAATCATTTTTAACACGGTCAATCTAAGACACTGTGTAACAAATAAAAAAATCGCAAACAAATATTCATGCTTGAAGATATTATATAACACGAAAAAAATGGTCAATCAAAAAAATTGAGAAAAGAATCGACAATCAATATGTGTCCAACATAACACAAACTCATCAATTAAAAAATTAGAAAAAAAAACGCCAATCAATGTAAGTCGACTATTATTTTTAAAAAAAATTCTCTAAAAACATGACCTTTAAACAATTACAATCTTTTGACCAAAAAAAAGAACAATATAATCTTTGTACACAACTCAAATCTATTGCATAGTTCCTTAATGTCAATTGGGTTAGTACAAAATTCTAACGGACAACAAAATACAAATTAATCTTCCTGAATGGTCAAGTCCATTTCTCTCCCTCCCCTCTCCCAGCACTCCCTAGGAATGTCATGACTGATCGAAGCACCATAAGTTTAAGTTTTATAAATCCATCTCTATTGTGCTGAAGAATGCTTCAAATGAGTAACCCATTTCTAGATAGAAATGAGAAGAGTCAAAATTAGAAAAGATAAGTTTCTGTATATATAATTCCAATTAAACCCCAAAAAAAAAAAAAAAAGTATTGTGTACAAACCAATTAGGAAAGATCATAAATGACACTGAAATTCTAAAAGAAAACGTTATATAGATAATGGTGCTGCACAAAATGAAAATACTAATTGAATACAAAAAAAAAGTATTGTATACATATCTGTTAATGCATACAGCAACCCCACAATCAGTACTTGGGAAAAAAAAGTATTGTATACAGCACTTCGGTGCAATCAGTTAATGCAGCACCATTATCTTGCCTCTGCAGATATGAGGCAACAGAGACAATGACAAACATTGCCAAAAATGAACCACATAATAGCCAGTAATTGATAGGCAGTAATCATACAACAACATTGCAAATACTAATTGAACCCATTCCGTAAGGTCCATTAATTACCATAAATCACAGATGATTTAAACTTGAAAATTGATAATACATTTTCTTTGAAGCAAACCATCAAACACGTGGTGGGTGTTGATGATATGAAGGGGTGGAGGCAGAGGAGGAAGGCGAAAATGAGAGAGAGAGAGAAATGGCAACAGGTACATGGTGTGTGTTCACATTATATTAGTGATAATAAATTACAGCAAAATCACAATTTATATACCCATATGTAAGCATAAAAAACCACCAGTTGAGCACTGCGGGTGAACTACCAAGAAATCACATATACTCCACTAACCCATATGTAAGTATAACACATAGACACACAGAAATAGTACCTGAAACAGAGGATTTGAGATGTGAATATCCAAAGTCTCTCCTCCTCTTTCTATGCCTTTCGTCTGTCTTTGTCTCTACTATAGCCGTTCTAATGTCAATATTATGAGTGAGATTTGAGATTGGGAGAAGATTTGTGACGAATTCCATGTGATAGAGGCGTGATAGATTGGGAGAGAGAGAAGCGTGAGAGAGAGACGCGTGAGAGATAGGCTTCTTTATGGGCGGGAAAAAAAAATTTAGGACTAACCGTAGACCATTGGATCAAAATTTTTGAGATGATATGAACCGTCTTTTATGTTGGTATTACGTTGTCCTTTAGATTTATTTATGTTTTGTCTCAAAACGATCTGGACTTCTCTTTGTCTTTTGGATTCAAACTTCGCTCTACTTTATTATATAGATTTTTATATAAAATATTAAAAAAATTAAATAATTATTTGAAAAATTTTAGTTAAAATTTAGAAGTAATTTATTAAATAAAATTATTCTAATTTTAGATTGGATTTCGGGTCATTAATGAATTCGAATATGAATTATGAAAATAAAATTTGTTAGGTAATTAGATTGAATTCGAGTTGGATTTTTAAAATTAAATTTAAATTAAAATCAATCAAAATTTGATCTAAATTCGATCCGTTAACTAACCTAATAAGTGGTAAGAGAGAACTAAGAATGTTCTTAAAATTATAGCAATTTATAGGGGATAATGTCAAAATTTACCCCACAATCTATATCTATCTATATCTATATCTATATCTATACTACTTAAAAAGTGAGGATACATAAAAAACATTTATATTTCGTTTTTACCCTTAACTATTGGTATAAAGTCAATCATATCTACTATGTCTTTTGATCTTCCCTTAGCATCAAATTAATTAGCTGCATTGTTCAACAAGCAATGTCAGTGCACGATCATCTGATTATATTTAATTTCCTTAAATTAATATACTGATTATATTTAATTTTCTTAAATTAACCCTAAAACGTTTACAACTCATTGTCTCTCACAACAAATAAATCTTTCTCAGTTGATACAAAAAGTCTTGTTCTCGATCATCTTCTCTGTCTTCCATTATCTCATTTATCTACTTTGTTATATTTCAAAATTTTGGCTCTTTGTTTTATCAATTTGTGGGTATCTATCCACAATCTTATCGATCCTCCAATTACTTTCAACTCACCAAAATTTTGGACTACGTGTGAATAGAATGAAAACAAAGAGAGAAGAAGAAGAGAATACAATGGCTGAGGACTTCAAGAGGCAAAAGCTGTTTCATGAGCTTACTGAATTTCTTTTTCAGCACATCTCATTGTTCATGAGGTGGTAGAGGCTTTATGTGCTTTTATTTGCAAATGCATTTGACTTTTATAACTTTTTGTTTGCAGGTTTTGGATTTTGATTTCAAGAAGTTTTGTTTTATTTCTCTTTCGAATTTAAATGTTTATGCGTGTTTGGTCTGTGGAAAGTATTACCAAGGAAGAGGCCAGAAATCTCATGCATACACTCATAGCCTTGAAGCAGGACACCATGTTTACACAATCTTTGAACGGAGAAACTTTATTGTCTTCCCGGTGGATATGAAATCGTTGACTCTTCATTAAATGACATTCGACATGTTCTTAACTCGAGGTTCGCTAATATTTAACTTTAATTGCTTTTTACATGTAGCAAATTTTTTTATCCATTTATATCTTTGCTAATAGTTTATATTCCTATTTTGATTAATCTCCTCGTTCGATTTCTTTGATATTATTATACAGGTTTACTCGGACGCAAGTTTAACAACTTGATAGAATAGGCAATGGTCTAGGGCACTTAATAGTTCTGATATTTGTTGCTATTACTATGACATTTCATTCTTGTTGCTCATTGGTATATTCTGGACAATTTTGAATATAAACTTAGACAATCAAGTGTCCAATTTCACCATTATCTGATGCTAATTATAATCTCATGGTTCCGACAATTTTTTTAGGTGGGACTCAATAACATTAAAAAGACTGAATTTGTGAATGTTACAATTCAATCTTTAATGCGAGTTACTCCATTGAGGAACTTTTTCCTTATCCTTAAAAATTATCTACACTGCAAATCTACACTCATCCTTCGATTTGGAGAGCTCAATCGAAAGAATTGACACTCAAGGAACTTCAAGGGACAGGTTTGTTCCTGGTGTAATCAAACTTTAGCAATGACTTTTGTTCATAGAATGCATCTACTTAACATTTTTTGTGTCTCTAGGTGAGCCTACATGAGTTTCTATAGGCAGTTATGAACTACATACAATTTTGAAATCTTTATGTTTTTTTTCTTTTGAGCATATAATCAAAAGGGGCTGACATTGATTTGTGTTTAAAAGTATATGTAGTGTCTACATTAATTAGGTTTATGAATGTATTATCTTTCTTTATTTCCTTGGCCAGATGTTCCATACAACTCATAAGGAATACAATAAAAAAATAATCCAGATCTCCACTTTTGGGTAATTGAAGCTTGCGATATCCGATTAACTGGTGAGACACATCACATAATAACAGCCAATCGAAATAGTGGGTCAGTTGCAAGCTAGAAAGCATGTATACTTCTCGAGGGTGTCATGGTAGTGTTGGACACAACCAGACATGTGTCCGACACAGCTAAAAGTGTCCTGAATAATGAGTTCAGTCGAACACGACCAATGTTTTTTTTTTAAATGATTGTAGCTTGGGGTGTGTGTGTGTGTGTGTGTTTTGTTATGTTATGTTAACTTATGTATTATGAATGTTAATGTATGTAATGATGTTTGGTGAAAATTATGGATGTTTATTTTGATTTATTTTAATTTTAATCAAAAAATAATATTTACTAGATCTTATTATTAATATTATTATAAAATATGCTTTATTTTTAATATATTATAATTTTATTATTGTATAAAAATATATTATATTATTTTAATTAGTTGTATCTTTGATATACATGTGTCTTATATTTTTGAATTTTGTCATATCTCAGTGTCCGTATCGTATTAGATATATATTTTGTTTGCAAATTAATGGTAATCTTTTTCCTTCTCACACTTGATTCTTGATTTTTTTCCCTATAAATTCTGAATGCATGACTAAATGTTGGGTTTTACTTATAACCCATTTATTGAGTACACTAGGTGCAGATCAAAATATCTCCAACTAGGTGTGACTTGACTATATTTCCAAACCATAATTTTAAGGTAAAGTGGTTAATGCCTCAAACTAAACTATGCATTATGTATTGTCATTTCAAAAAACTTTCTTGCCTTTCTACTTGCACAAGTAGATAATTTAGCTTTCAATTTTCTGTGAACAACACTTCCATTTAGTTGCTGAAAAAATATAAGACCTGACCAGAAACTTGGAAGTTGATTTCTAGGTTCTCAACTCAATAAAATTGAATATCGATTCTTATATTCTCTACTTAATGAAGTAATTATAATATTACCTTACAGAAAAAGACGTAGTTGCAGTATTAGGTCTATTTAGGTGGAAGCTAATTTAAATTTTTATGTAGAAAGTAAGTAAATTTGGATGTTAGTGATTGTAGTACTTTTATAAAGTAAACTATGTGCTTTGATGAGGGAATTATGTATTGAAATAAATACCAGTTATTTAAAATCAAATAGAATTTGATGAGAAAATCATATGATTACGAATGGAAGAGAGCAGAAAATAAAGATGAATATATTGTCTCGATTTATTTGTAACATAAGAAACTCAGCCAAATCGATCGAGTTTCCCAGGATACATTCATAAGTTTCAGACATCAAGAAACTCAATCAATTGGCCAATATGAGAAATTTTACGAATGAGACATCAATTAAGATGTCTAATTAGCTATTTATTTGTCTTTTAAGAGAGAGAGATTTTTTCCATGACTTCACTTTTCCTTTAATTTTGCTATTATAAACTATTACATAGGTTTTTTTATATAACTTCTCTTTTCCTATAATTAACTACTAATTTTTCGTTAATCTTGGTTAACAGAAGACATTGAATTCTATTTGGCTAAAAACTTGCCATAGGTCAAGAGTTATTTTTGTATTCTATTGTGTGGGTAATGATGAAATTATACATAATTTCCAATATATATAAATGTTAACAAAACAACACTAAACTTCTCTTTGAGTCAATTCTTATTTTGTTGTTGCTAACCCATCAAGCAGTTTGGAGGGACAACAAACTTGGATTATAGATAACTAAATTCAATTAAAAGAACACTTTGCTTAAGTTGAGTTGCATGATTCCTCTTTTAAATTATTAGGTTAATTTAAGTCTGTTATACCATGACAAAAAAGAAAGAATGTTTGATTGATTTTGTGATAAGAGTGTAACAACAATAGTCATCACCCACGCAACATACTCACGCAATAGTCGGGGAAGATGATGACAAACACAAATGCTCAAATGGAGGCAAGGAATATCTCCTCCAAGAAGTAGAAAGCCAAAGTAAGGTTCTCAAGATAAAAATGATGCGTCAAGAAGGCATCAAGAAGGGGTCCAAGAGCAAATTGGAAATATTCAAACTTGAAAATGAGGAGTTCTTGAATTACCTAAATCAACATGTGATAATTCTCCTTTTGGTTTTGTTGAAGTTATCCAAATCTTGAGTTTATTGGTGAACTATTGATTCTAATTTTTGGTTATTGATCGTCTATTTAATTATTTTTCGTGAATACTAAATAATGTATACCACCTAATTTATAGTCGACATCTAACTAGCAAGAGAGTTCAAAAACTTATCTACAAAAGCTGACAAAGACACGACGAATCTGTATGATTTATTGGAGTTCATGATTTTTCACATCGACAATGAGTAATATTTAATGTTCGAAATAGTTCATGTGCAACACACGTGTGCACCAACTAGTTAATAAAAAAGTTTGCCCAACTTTTTCTTTGGGTGTCCAATCTTCGGTGTCTGTGAATGTTTTATTTTGTCTTCACTTTTTTTTAATGCAGAAAAAAAAAACAAAGAAAATAAAAGAAAGAGGGGTAAGGGGCGTCTCTCACAGTAGGTCCCACGGAATTGATAGCCCCATTTCCCACTCACAGTGACGTGTCAAGATCAAGCGGTCAATGCCAGTAATCATAAATTTACCATCGCGGGCCCAAATCTCAGTCGGCTGTTGGGCTACACTCATCTGCGGACAAAGCTTTCTGCAACCTCGCTGCGACCTCCAAATCCATTTCTGGAGATTCCTGATTTTTGGCGCGTTCCTCTCATACTTCAACGCACACATACACATATTTCAACACACGCACACAAATAGAGAGAGTGAGAGAGAGACGGAGGTTTACTGAGAAACCAAAGTAGTGGAGTGAGAAGGAAATGGAGGACGATAGCATTCCTGAGAGCGAGAGGTATCAAATCCAACAGATACGAGAGCTTGAATCGGAGGAATTGCAGGTCGAAGAAGTCGACGAAGAATCATCCGACGACGATGAAACCAAGTAATTAACAAACAATCTTTAGGATATATAATTTTTATTGTTAATCTACAATTCTTTTAGTTCCGTGCATTTCTGAGAAATATTGCGTTTATTTTCGGTCATTATTTGTTTTTATTTGGGATTTAGGGTTTTATGAACCTTATTCGGAATGAATAAATACTAATTCTGCGTTTTCGTTTTTTTTGATCGAACTTTGATTTTCAAAAATTTCACTCTAATTCTAGGTTTATACAGACGAATATATTCGTGCATCTGTGTGTTTAACGGTATAGTTTCATATAGAGTGGAAAAGCGGCTATTGAAAGTTTTTAGTTGAGAGAAGCTTTATTTCATTTTTTTTTTCGAGTTGTAGGAGGAAAGAAAGGAAATAAATATTAAGTGTTGTCTGGCATGCTTTTAACATCTCAAGAGCCAGAGTTTTTTTTTTTTTCCCAGTCTTCTGGTTGTCATTGCATTGTTTTAAGCTTATATTGTGGGTTTTTTTTTATTCTGAGTTAAATCAAAGCTGTATTGATTATCGTTTGTGTGTTTATAACTGCTTATTCTTTTGTGCTATTTGGTTATGGATCACAGTGGTCGTGGTTATGGAGGGGCTTCAGCATCTGGTGACTTGACATTTGATACCTGTTTGGCTGCTTTACATACATATCTTGGCGGTAGGCATGTGGTTTCCAATGTCTTATTACTAATTTCATGTTAATCTAAGCGATTAGGGGCTTAATGGTTCATTTGTTATGTATCAGAGGTTGAGGACACTCATAATAGGTTGGCTTTTTTGGAGGGTGGTGCTGTATTGTCCCTTCCGCTGTTTTACCTCGAAGGTACTTTTTTAGTTTGTTTTTAGACATTGCATGGAATGTGAATGCTTCGTTGTGTTTTTCATTGCATTGGAAGGTGAAGTATGACTGTAGTTGAGGGTATTGAAAAAAATTAGGGCCCACCACTGTTTTTAGAGCTTGTCCCATATTGATAAACAGCACATCTCAAAATTGTTATACAAACCTTGTAAACTTTTCTACTTATTGCCAATTGGTTTTGGATTTGACATCTTTAAGTGGTTATGAGATCTAGACTTTAGGAGGGTTTGTGCAAGGCTCAATTTCTTTGATTTGGTAATTTATTCCTCCTTTGTATGTTGTACATGCCATAGGTGCACAATAGAGAAACATGATTCATATACTAATTCTTTGCCCTATTGGTTTTAAAATTAAACTAAAGAACCTCAAGTTAATATTATATAGCTAGGTTGTTCCTATAACTATGTTTTCAAAAAATTGAGTAAGATAACAACTCTATTCAAACAACTGAATTGTCCATGAATAGAAAAGGATGAACCGGCAGTTTATAATCAATTCCTGACTTTTTTATAATACGGTAAAATAATTTGTTATTGTAGTTACCAAGGTAAGTTTTGCATTTTGACAAAAAGACATCCCGGTTGGAAACTGAGGCACTCAGTCTTAACTATTAGTGATCTATTTGGTGTTGAAGTAGTCTAATGACAGAGTTTATAGCTGAGGAACAGTTAAGTGTCACATCTGTTTGTCTGTCCATCTTCACCTCAGGAGTGAACATACCTCCCTTATATATATACATAAATGTTTATGTATAATTTTATTATTTATCTCTCTTTGTCTATTTCCAGGAGTTGTTCTATTCCCAGAGGCAACCCTTCCCCTAAGAGTAATTCAACCAAATTTTATAGCTGCTGTGGAAAGAGCACTGAGACAAGTTGATGCTCCTTATACTATTGGTGTGGTATGTGAATACTTTATGACAGCTTTTACCTGCTGTCCTATTGGGATTTGTTTGACTCACCTTTGCCCTGAAAGTTGGCATGACCTAGGGATGTCTTTCAGGTTCATGTTTACAGGGATCCTGATAATGGGAGGATAAGGTTTGCAACGACGGGGACAACTGCAGAGGTATGGTACAGAACTCACTTTCAGATTTTATATCTATCGATCTATCTATCATAATTCAAGTGCTATTTACGTGCTTGTGTGTGTAATTTGTCATCAAAATCTACTACCTTGATGTCTTTTGTATCTTTCCTTTTTTATGTAATGCTCTTGATAGACTGCATTTTTGGATGGATGACTTACCCATCTATTAAGTTCATTTTTTACTAACATCATATTTATCTTTTAATAAAATTATGCACCACTAAATATCACTTCTTACATGTAAGGTTTATCAATTTTATATTGGAAATTTCCTTATTTATGGGATATTGATTATTGAAGTGTTAATCACGATGCAAACTCAGATTTCCATTTCAAAAATAAATTTAATCTGCTACAAGCAGAACCTATCTTCATGTTGCAAATATAATTGTATGTTTGCTAGAGGAGATGGTTAGTTTTATGGAACATACACTTTTGGTGTGTTACTTTGAAATTGTTTAGTGTTTTTTTCAGTCTCTGGGTTTATTTCTCCAATCTGGATTTGGTCTGAAAGTAGATCTTCTAATAGAAAAAATGTCCTTGCTATATAAACAAGTAAATTATACTGAGAAGGTTCCGATCTCAAATGTTATGCTCTCTTAGTGTAGAACTTGACATGATATGAATCAAAGGGGTTAATTTTGTCAGAATTTGTCTAAAACGTAAGGAAGTTGGTGTACCCCCTGTTTCTTGTATTCCTTATGGCGGATTGTTGCTGTAAATTTGGAATGTAGAAGCATGTTGATGTGGATAAATCAACTTCCGGATAAATCTTATGACCGGAAGTATGAATGGAAGAATTGGTGCCTCTCACAATGAACAGTTTTGAATTATATGTAGTATCTGCGTTTTCTATTGGGGGATTAAAAGATACCTCTAGGGTTGGCTTATTGTCCAAATTTGTTTTCTATAGCCATAAGTTTGTACTGCTTGCCTGTACTCGCCACTTGTGGCTATGGAAGATTTCTTACCTCACTATCTATGTTTAGCAGTTTTGTCATTTACATCTTCTATTAGTTCATGTTGCGGTATCCAGATCTTAATTTTGTTCATCAGTTCTAGCTAACTGTCTTGCTCCATGTTCGGTCTCAGATTCGGCAATACCGTAGGTTAGAGGATGGTTCATTGAATGTAGTTACTCGAGGCCAACAGCGTTTTCATCTGAGACGTCGCTGGATTGATGTTGAGGGATCAGTAAGTATAATTCATGCAGAGAAGATAAAATTTTTTGTACCTTGTATTCTTTATTATCTGCTCTTGTTATCCGTGTACGGAAATGCTTATTTGGTGGACGTTTATCTTTTTTCTAGCCATGTGGTGAGATCCAAATCATCCAAGAAGATTTGCCATTAAGGACTCCACGTGATGCAGTTGGACGACTAGAACCGTTAAGGAATTTGCGGGCTGGTAGCCTCTTGCAAACACCACCTTTAAATGCTTCGCAATCCAAACGACATGGCTGTGGAGACGAAGATGATGATTCAGATGCAATGTCAGAGGGAAGTTTTGAGAGTGAACTTTCACTAGCGGAAAGGAGGTTGCATCAATCTGCACTTGTTTCGTGTTCTGGTTCTGATATGAATGACGAGTCAACAAGCAGTGACGAAGAGAAGTTTGTGCGCGAGTCAGGACTCCAGTTGAGTAGATCTCATTTAAATGATCACATGGGTCCATTGCATCCAGAGAATGACGAAAGGAGAGAGAATACTGGCCCAGGAATTGGGAAAAATATTATTCCGAACTCCAAATCTTGCAAAGGGGTAGGATGGAAAAAGGATTCAATAAGCCGGCTGCGGGAGATTCCAAGATCTTTCTGGCCCAATTGGGTTTACCGAATGTATGATTCATATTATCTTGCTCAAAGGGCAGCAGGTAAGTTGCCTTTGCTTCATTCCATTCTTTTAATATATTTTGCTTGTCCATTACAGTTGTCTAAACTTGTTGCAGTCAGTGTGGTTTGGAATGTGGATATTGCTAATTTACGATTGTTCTGTTCCCTAATTCATCACATGTACTTATTGCTGAGAGTTGTGAAAAAGTTTGTTTGATTTCCATTCTCCTGATTGGACTGGAGAAAGCTTGAAGACACCTTCCTGTATAATTTCAAGTTACTTAGAATATAAAGCAGGGCATTAAGGGCTTTGACTAGGGGTCTATGTAAGGGGAAAGTAACTTTTGTGGTATAAGATCCTTGATATACTTGTGTGGTTAGTATCCCAGAAACTCATTTTATTTGTTTTTATCATCCTAGAAACCTCTTAAGCTGACTTTTGTGTATTACTTGGCGAGTCTTTGATACCAGGTGATACCAATTAAAAGAGACAGGTCCCTCCAAATTTTTATATACATGTATGTTTTTAGCAGAGAAATTTACATCATCCTATAATTGCAGTTTGGTAGTGAAGTGTTTTTTCCCCATAACTTCTCATGGACCATTTCTTAATTCTTGGATCAAGTGGAAACACAAAATGTTTTAAGAAATTAGATTGTACAGAACAGAGTCACATTGCTGCTCCTGTTTGTGGTTTTGTAGAGTTTTATTAAGTTGGACTTGGTGGTGGTACTTTTATGCATCTCTTAGTGATGTTAATAGTTTGTAGTGAAAATATTTCAGATAGGTGGAAACAGATAGTCGGGAAACCAATCACGGATAGACTTGTGAAGAAACCCGATCTTCTGTCATTTCATATTGCCAGTAAAATTCCTCTTTCTGTATCTACGAGGCAGGAGCTTCTGGAGATTGATGGCATTTCCTATAGACTGCGTCGGGAAATCGAGTTACTTGAGAGTTTTGATCGTATCCGATGTAAAAATTGTGAGGTATTATGTAATGTTGTCATATTAAAGCTGTCTGATGTGTATTAAAATCTACTATTTATTTCTTTTATTTGCTTTTTCCATGCAGAAACTGATTGCCAGGCGAAGTGATATGCTGTTGATGTCTAGTGAAGGTCCTCTGGGTGCTTATGTAAATCCACACGGTTTTGTGCATGAGATAATGACTCTCTACAAAGCAAATGGCTTAGCACTTATTGGGGGTCCAGTGATAGAATACAGCTGGTTTCCTGGGTATGGTTTTGACCTTTGTTTTCTTTCTGAACTTGTGATATTTATGGATCAATTCGGACTTGTGCTGCTATTCCTCACATTCTTGAATTTGGATTGGATACCCCCTATTGGCAGAATTATAATGTCCTAAGGAGCAAACTAATATAAGTGTACCTCAAGCCCCGAGGAAAGGAAATAACTGTTAGTCTTTAGAAGAATGACATTGATGTCAGATGATTCAAGAAACTTCTTCAATATTAATTTGTTGTTTCTTTCTTATGAAAATCAAGATGATTTGGATACCCTGCAGTCAGATTCAGTTTCTAGGTAATGGGACAATATTGTTAGTCCTACAACAAAAACAATGACAACAAACCTAGTAATGCCTAAATCAGTGATTTGGAATCTTTATGTGACATGCGCAACGATTAAAAAGTGATTGGGCATCAAAAGGTCCTGTGGATTTTCAATCCTTTCATTTTATTTGAAGCACTTTAGTGAAGTCTCTTTTCATATGTAGTGCTTGTTTGATCTGTGATGTCATCTTGTTTGGAAGGGGGATGGGGTGCGGTTTTAGGACTTACAAAGAAGCTATTTGTGCTTTATTGATGATGTGGATGCATCTTTACTGAAGTATAGCATTGTGTTCAAATGCCATTTAAGAAAATAGTTCATTGCTTTGATGGTCATGAAGCCTTATTAAAGTACCAATTTTAGTTAAGGAAGATGTCATATTCTCTACAGTATCCATTCTTATAATTGTTTTATTTCATGGTATCTTATGGGAAAATGGTACTGCTTTGCTTCAGATAGACATTTCTAGTCCTCATGTACAACACCACAAAAAGTATAATACCTTAGGACCTGTAGGCTGTGTTATCCATAGTTCAAAGTCGCGGTATTAGCCATCAACTTGGAGGGCATTGATATACATCGGTTACGCATCGTGGCCCGGTATTGGCTGATACACACAAAATACTAGACAGAAAGCCTAAAAAATTGTAAGAAAATTCTGGGAAATGTAAATAATTATGTTCATGCATCATATGTCTAAAATATGTCATTTAGCACATTAGATGTGTAACGAAAGTGAAGTATAATGGTGTCATTGTAAATATTGATCATCAAACATTAGTGTTCACCTAATTATAGATTAACTAATTTATGTCTAATTATTATCTGTTTAGTTGTATATAAAAAAGAACACTTAATAAAACATCTATTCAATCTTAAATAGATAATTTTATAGATATATTATTATAAAATATATGACTACAATATGTTTAGCCTTAAAAAAGATTCCACGTATTACTTACCCTGCAATATTTAACAAATTTTATCTACAGAAAATAATACATAAATGTGAGATTAGTAATTTTTAAAAGAAAAAACAAAAGAAATCACACTTATAGACAGACAACACACACACACAGACAAGTAGATTAGAGACGCAAAAGAAGTCTCTATGAAGAAGCGACGATGATGGGCTACTTCGTGGCGATGACGACAAATTCACGGCGTCGGGGTTTCAATCTTACAACTAGAAGAAGAAGAAGAACAAAGAAGAGAAGGGGACTCTTTGGTTTTCGATCTTATAAGTTTGTCTGTCAATTTCTTTTAATTGTTTTTTTTTTAAAATTTTTGGTATCAAAAGGGGGTATGATTTATGGTTTTTATTTCTGAAAAATTGCCCAATTTGATAATGAAATAGGTGAATGTCCAAGATTTCACAGACATAGATGTCGTCATTTTCTTCTCCTTGCCTTTTTTTTTTTGTTTTTTGTTTTTTGTTTTATGAGATCTTACTAAACTTATTTACACCATATCTCTTTGTTTCGGCTTTGACTCATCCGATACTATCGAGTCGTAACCAAGTTAACCTGATTCAATTGAGACTCATTATATTCTTGTATCGTGTATCGTTTTCAAATTGGAGGCGGCTGAGTTGGATATGACTCAACCAAGTCATTTGAGTCGTATCCAACCCGACCGATATTTTGAACCGTGGTGTTATCGTAGATGACTTGTGGCCATGTTGGTCCAAAATCTCATTTTGATATGTTCTTGATTTGGTTTGTGGATATTGCATCCCTTTTTGACTTCCCATAGCTACATGTTAAGTTGCCCCTTTTTAGTTGGTTGAGTTGCTTGCAAGTTTTTGGTGGGGGATTTAAATGGGAAGAAGTTCATTCTATAATGATGCCATGGTGTTGCCACGTGAATACTATCCATTCATCCAATAACATAATACTTGAAAACCCATACATTATGTATCATGCAAAACTGACTCTAGATAACTTATATGTCGTGTTCTGCGCAGCAAATAACGTTTAACAATAGGAACACCAAAAGTTATGCAAATCTGGAAAAAGATTAGAGAGGATCAATACATGGTCACTTTTTTTTATCAACACTTTTCTGTAGTCTGCCAATTGTTCGATTATTGCTTGTGGTTTAGGTAAATTGTTAACACTGAATCAGTGATAAAATCGGAGAAGAATGCTTGGAAAATAAGGCATAGTTGAGGACTTCTGTGAGATTTTGTAGAATTTGACTGCCATGTGTTGGGAAGTATTAAGGGACTATTTTCCATACTAAATGATTTATGCATCTATTACTTTTTTTGATCCAGTACTGGGCGGCTTGGGTCTTAGTTTGATGGTTGCCATCCTAACCACACATCATTTGCAGATATGCTTGGACAATTGCAGAATGTGGTACCTGTGAAAGTCAAATGGGTTGGCTTTTTACAGCCACAAACAGGAAGCTGAAGCCCAGATCATTTTGGGGCATTCGGAGTTCGCAAGTGGCCGATGGTACACGCTGAAACCATGTCTTCCGTGATGACATCTCCTCAAGCCACTAGTCTGGTGAGGTTAATATGCGTATATGCTGCTAATGTTTTTCTTTTGAGAAGAATAGTCACAGAACTAGATTTTTGAGAAGTTCTGGCAGTGTTTATAAATGAGAGGTTCTATATTCATGTTGGTCAAATGCATTATATTGGATTCCTTTTTTCGGATTAATGAGTCTGGATTTGGAACAACATAAAATTTGATTCATTGTTTGTATTGGTAGGACAAGCCATTATAGTGGTCAGAGCCATAGTTGTCGCTGTAATCTACTTGGTATCTATTTTTGGATCTAGCAATTATTCATCACAATTTGAATGTGTTTCACCTAATGTTTTGAGTATTGCTTGTTGGAAAGTATATCTATTTCAGCTTGTATTCAGAAAGTGTGCGGAACTGGTGGTCATTTTGTTTAAGAGTGCTAAATTTATCCTTTAGGAGCCTCATTGGGTATACTGTCTGAGATCTTGAGGAAGCCTCTGAGAGGAATCTTTCTTTTGTCTAGGTTTTTTCCCCTATTGTTTTGCTCTCTCTCTCTCTCTCCACACACACACACACACACACTAGCCACACACTAGCTAGCTCTACTAGCTAGCTAGCACCCCTCTTGTCATGTTTTTATGCAGGCTTTTAATGATTAATGATTTTATGAAACTCAGTTTGATTTTTCAAATTTCTTCTGTGTTGGCATTAATGAAATCTTAATTAATTATGAGATTTTTGTGCTTAGGGAAGTTAAGAAAACGGAAAGGATGATTAATTATTTATTATGTTTTAATCAATGTTTATGAAATTTTTGACTTCACCTTGGATATGTTTAGCTGAATTCATTCAAGTTCTGGAGTCGCAACCAAAATTTGCTTGCTTTTACGCTGAAGTCTGCTTCCATAATTTACAAAAACTTATCACTCCACTGAGAATTTATTTTAGGGGATGGGGGATAAAAGGTGTATATTTTTATTCAACTTCGAGAATTATTTTGGAGTATATAAGAGTATTTCTGGACCCTAGCAGTTACTATTGTTTCTGGTACTCCACTTCCTACAACCATAGAAACTACCCTGTCTATCTTGGTTTTGTTTGAAGGGTAACTTGCATTGTATCATGAAAGATTTAAGAATTTTTATTTTGTATTCTCAAATATTAAAATTTTTATATTGCACATTTAATATATTAAAAGTGTTATAATGTGATTCTTTTGTTAATTTTTGACTCATTTTGTTAACGTCAATGAGGTGATTTTTGACAGAATAAACAACAAAAGTTAACAGAAATATCATATTACAACACTTTTAATACATTGAATGTGCAATACAAGAAATTTTATTTTTAAAGGTGCAATATAAGAATTTTTAAATCTTTTTGGATATAAAATGTAAGTATGGTTAAATTTTCACCACTCCCATAATGGAATATCATCACTTCCTTACTTTTTGCCTCCGGTCAACACCCTTAGGCTCGACAAGGTTTTTATAACAAGATTCTCTAGTACATTTTTTTTTTAATTTCGCTCATTGATAGATCATTTGCTTTGAATTTGAATTAAATTGTATATCATTTTGTATAAAGTGAATTCCCTACTAATTTATAGTAAGTGATATATTATTGAGAAAAATTTAAAGAATATATACTTAAAACGGATTTGAGTTCGACCTACACTAACTCCTTTTTCCCACTTGTCCCTCTTTTTTCAAGAAGAAAGATGGTGACCTCTTACCTCCCACTTGTAACTAAAAACAACTTCGTTCACCTTTCTCTTTACGATTGCGCACAATAAGCTTTTGATGGGTTTAACTTTTGTGTGGATTCCACAAGTCTCATGTATAGGGTGTTAATTGAGACGAGTTACTCGGGTTTTAAACGAGTTAAACTTTAATAATTTTTCAAGCTCGTTTAAAAAAATGAGCTTCAAAAATTCGGCTCGAGTTTAGAAGTTCAACTCATTTATATATAAAATAGTCGAGCTATTAAGACTCGGACTTGACTCATTTTTTAAACAAATCAAACTTGAATAATTTTTTAAAATCGTTAAAAAAAATTAACTCGACAGATTCGAATTTAAGTTTAGTTCGATTAACACTCCCTACTCATATATGAAGGGGTCATTAAAGAGACAATTTTGCCTTTATGAATAGTGTTGCAATAGATTGAAATCATAATAATGTAAAGTCGTATCCCACATGTTCATTTCTAACTTAGCTTCTAACCATCATGTCAATTAACTTATTAGGATCTCAATTTCAAAACTAGAGGTTTGAGATTCGATTATTGGCATGGATGAGGGGTGCTTTAAGTGTTTTTTTTTTGGGTTAGGGATGAAGAAAAATTAATTAATTGCTACCTGATATTAATCAAAGTGATAACAAAGTTATACACCCAAATGTCTTGAATTAAAATTTTGACAATCCTTTAAAACCAAACCATAAAGAGTTTATCCCTCATAAATACCTTGATCTTATGCTCCGTTTAAAAAGAATGATGAAAAATAAGAGGGATACACTTTCTATTTTTCAATAAAAGAAAGTAAGAATAATACACTTTTCTTCCTTTGTATTTGGTAAGATTGATGAAAAATAAAAATGATTAATTTTTTTTTTTTTTTGTAATAGGTCAGATGAAAAAAATATATTTTAAAATTTTTATTTAAAAAAAAAGTATAAATACAAATTTTATCATTATATTTATATATAAAATTAATGTATATATAAAATAATATATAGACAAATAAGATACATATCCACACAAATAATTAACTTTCCATTAATTTTCCTTCCAATTTTGGAGGAATTGATTTTGATGAATTAAAAAAAAAGTTCATCCATCAACTTTTTCATCATTCATATTTATTTCCTTACCAAACATGATGTTTTATCTATCCCTCTATCCTTCCAACTTTTCATCCTTCTATTTTTCTATCGTACCAAATAAAGTATTAGCGTTGATAACTTGTCTTTAATAAGACCAAATAAAAGATTAATCAAAGTGCGCATAAATTAGTCTATACACTCTTAACCGTTGTCCTAAAAAAAAATTAAATTGGTTGCAGTAAGTCTTTTAGTTACTCTTTTCCCTTTGGTGTAAAACTTAAATTGCTTAAGACTACAATAACTACTACTTCACTTTATCTACAATCCAGTTTATTGTCATTTTGGAAAAAATATGGGATTGACATTATTCTTTTGTCCGTACCTACTAATGATAAGAGTAATAATGTAAAATAAAAAAATAATTTTTTTTTATGCATAATCGCCATTTTAGTGAATGAAAAGTGAGAGTACCAAAATCAATTTTTCGGTACCATAACCAGATATCTCTAACTCTAGTAAGTAGAGCTGTTAATCGAACAAACCTGAGTTAAATTCGAGCCGAGCTTGAAAAACTTATTTCTTAATTGAGCCTAAAAAATTGTTCAATTTCAGCTCGTTTAGGAAACTAACTGAGCCTGAACGAGCCAAAAACAAGTCGAGTCCGAGTATTTGCACATAAACGAGTCGAACCTATCGAATTTGAGCCGAACTTGTAGAGGTTGTGAGCCTAAAAACTTGTTCAAATTCAAACTCGTTTAAAAAATGAACCGAGTCTGACCTAGCCGAACTCAAGTCAAACTCGAGTAACTCAGTTTGATTACCAGCCCTACTCGTAAGTGCACTTGAAAGTAAATCCAAACTCAAACTATGTCTCTGCAACACAAGACAACTTGAAAAGCAAAGAACACCCCCCTCCCCCCCCCCCAAAAAAAAACCAAAAAAAATGAAAAATAAAATAAAAAGAGAAATAATTAATTAGTGGCAATAAAAAAGAAACAGGCAACACATATATCCTACAAGGTATAGAGTGATGTAGAGGTATTCTCAGACATGTCATAACATTTGAACGAGTCCTTCTCAAACAAAATATTCAGAGTAAGAAATGGATCACACACAGCACCGACGCCCCCACCCTGACAGCGGGTCTTTCGGTCATTCCACGGGGTGTCTAAAAACACCATAGAGACATGGCGTTTTCGTAACACTGATGCCTAATGTGAAAAACAACTCAAATAACAACATTCACCTACAGTAGACACAATTAGGAGGGAAACATGGAAAATACTCACCTGTTTGGTTTAGCAAAATGACCAAGTTTGAAAACTCTTCAGCCAAAGGAGCTAGAACTGACCCTGGAAAAAACAACAGAATATCAAGTAACAACTGTGGTATAACCAGAGCCTAATCATGTAAATAGAAGAATAGATGAATCAGACAGCAATGTCACAAACTTGCCACTAAGTTTCCTTCCAGCACTCCACGTGATTTGCTAACTCGAGAGTTCGATGGTTCCTTTGTATCGAAATAATCTTCAATAGGCATAAAGCTGCCTCAGGCTCCCAACCTGCCCATATTTTTCAATCTATGGTACTCAATCAAATACTAATAATCGAGCACGTTCATAACAACCTGCAGTAACTTAACAAGCATATCATACCAACGGACAACATAACACAGAAAAACATGCCTATAAATTGTAGGAATCCCCGTTGACAAAAGTTAAGCCATGGTGACAACACATTACACATAAATTTACCTCTGAAGCTACCAACATGATGCTTTCTGGTCAGTATTATCCCAAATTAGCAGCATTCCAACTTTGAGTTTTACACCAAGTATGTATATTCTTCATCCCCCAGAATTCTTTGATGAAAACAACAATGGTATTTAAACCTGAATGCAACTCAAGACATAAAGACAAACACATAAACCACAATATGCAATAAACAGCAGGAGACAACCCCATTACCAGAACTAGTCACATGCTGCCTCTGTGCACACAGCACCACATTATTCAAATCTCAGTATTTTCTACAATACTGAGGTTTATACATTCAAAATATCATGTTGACTATTGTGTCGATAAAGGAAATGGATCTTGATACATAAAAGGTACTCAGAGGGAATCAAAATCTTGAAGACCTCACAAGTGACAATGTACCATTTTCCTTTCGAATTGAAGTCAGTGTTTCATGAGATGTAAGCTACATACAAAAATAAGTACTCAGGTGTTGCCAGCAAACTAAGAATAATCCCAAAGACTAGTTAAATTTTTTGGTACCAACTGCTTGGTATCACCATTCTGTGGATCATAGGCATGAAATAAATGCAAAAGACAGATAATACAAAGAAATATACTAGACCATTAGAAACTGCAAAAAGGTCAAATCCCCTTCCAACCTGAATTGCATGTTTCTCAAAAAGTGGCCTGTGTGCTGGCCCTCAACCAAGTAATTATTGTTCAAGACTATACAAACTTTTGGCAATATGTAAATACCCCATACAAGACCATGGACTGCTCGAAAGCATATCTTGATACAACATAAAGACAGTACACAGGTCCATAACACTTATATGTGATAGTGGTGATGAAGTACAGTTTTGCATACATCAGCTCCAAAATGACAAGATGAGTCAGCTTTGCAGTGAGGAACAAGGTATGTTTGCTTCCCAAAGAGAGTAAATGGTAGAAACTGGCTCGTGGCTCATCCAGCTAAGCTGCCGGACAAAGATCACTGAGCATTCCCGCAAAAATTGGTCACCTCAAGAAACAGTCCGACCATAACATACAGATGCGATATAAAGATTTTTTGCCCATTTCTCCTGCAAGAAACAACAGCAGATGATTCAGGTCCTAATTTCTAAACATATCTTAATATCCGAAGAAACATAGAGGAAACATGTGAAAATAATCAACCTTAACATGTGTACTGGGAAAAGCAGAAGTTCGAAGTGTTTCTTGTGTTTCATCTGCAGGTTTTCTTCTCGGCACACTAAGAACAAGAGCAGCCTGGTCCAAGGTGGCCGCAGTTGATGTGATGCGGTAACCAGCATCCCATCTCCTATGAATACCTTCACTTGGATATAAAAAGTCTAGTTCCACAACCTGAGAATAAATAAAGAAATAACAATCATTATTGTTTCACTTGCCAACAGATTTGGCACAAAATCATACAGAGGTCCATGAATTGCAACAAAACCTGATCAGAGAACCCAGCCCCACGAGACATAACAATCGCCCATCTACTTCCTGCAGTGGCCATGGCAGTGACATAGAATCCCTCTCTCCATTTTTTGTTTATCCACTTGAATGGAAATGATTCACTGACTTTATAGGACTGCTGTAAATACTGGGTACCTAAATTTGACACAAGACAAGCTAAGTGAGACTAATACTCAGCATCAACAAATTGTTCGAGTTTTGAATAGTTCCACTAACCCTTTGACATTACAACCAAGGAGCTCCCATTGGTAGCCCCCGCTATAGCGCTGATGTAATAGTTTTTCTCCCATTGTTCCATAATCCATTCCTACAACCAAGAATCCGAAAGGATTAGTTTCCTAATTAAAAAATAACTTACATGACATAAGCTTTAATATATAAAAAAAAGTATGGTGTAGTAATATGCAGCCAAGCATCCAAATAATCTAAAGTCCATTTTGCACCAAATGTTTGTCCACAGCTAGGAAGGAACACAAGCAACCTTGTGAAGAAAATATGGCGATAGCTCATAAACTTGAGAAGTAAATCCTGTCCCTGCGTCCATAATTAGTGCCCAGAGGTTTGAACATGATGCAACACTGCTAATAAATAAACCATCCTCGTTCCCTTTCTCAATGTGTTGAGATAATCTCACATCTGCCACGTTATAGTGATATCTACAATGGAAAACAAACAGAGCATTAGTCCTCTATGTATTGGCTGTAAACCTGATAGATTCTTTGTGTGTGAGTTGTGCAAACCTCTGCTTCATAGGGCGGCGAGCATTGTAGACACTGATCCATTGTGTTGCAGGCATGCCCATACGAACTTTCTTCTTTGGCTGCTCATCATCATCTTCTTCCATTGTCAACCGTCCTCTCTTATGTCCAACTTGATATATAAGCTACACAACACCAAAAGTAATATGTTAGAGACACTCGAAACCAAACTTGAGAGAAATCTTGACATAACAAAAAGTTTACCTTTTGAGCTCCATCAGTGTTTATTGGCCTGATATCTGGGTTTGGACCAACTATCCCATCGAAAAGAGAAACATATTTTGCATAGTTGGGTTCCTCATCGAACTTCAAGTTCACTACATACTCAACAAACTGCCGGAAGGGGGCAGGACAAAAGGAACAAAGATTATCTGGAGAAGTCGCCATCTTCTTCTTGCAAACCAGGAAACCTTTATTCTCGCCCTATCAAAAACAATTGTCAAAAGAAGAAAGAAATGACACCAGAAGAAAACCTTGTCTAATAAAAAATGCCAACCTGGAATCCCTGCCAAGGCAGCCTGCCACGAAGAAGAAAAATGAGTGTGTAAGCAAGGGATTCTAAATCATCCCTTCGACTCCCAGTTCTTCCAAGATGTGCATGCACGCTAGCGTAACGCACTGTTCCCCTGCAGCATCAAAATGATTAAACAACAATGAAGATGATGAATAAAATCAGCATACAAACACGAGCAATAGGAAAGGGTCAACTGAATACAAGATTGAGATCATACCTAAACACATCTGGTCGTTGATCATAGTCAACATGTAGGCCAGTTGAACTATCTCGCCACCGAGTGGCTGAAATGTAAAAACAGACAAAAGGCAATAAGATATACCATATATCCCTGTATTGCTGTGTATGTATAGACTTTACAGCAGAGATCTAACAATATGGTTAAAATTTTACCTAGTCCAAGGTCTACAAGAAACAGCTTTTTCTCATCAGGTGTCCCTGGTGGACCAAGCAAAAAATTCTCAGGTTTAACATCCCCGTGCACGTATCTACAAAAGTTGCAGCAGTCACATTGTATCACTACATTTTGTGAAAACAAAAATGTAGCATCAAAGATTTAAATAGATGCCAGCAATATAAGCCATACAGACAACTTTGTGAATGGTCACAATAATATTTGATTGTGTATTTTTATTGAGGTATTTAACAAAATAATGATGCTAAGTGGGAGACACCACTATGCTCTTCAACCTATGCCGCATAGCATAAGGGCAGTATTATTGCCACCATTCTTCATAGAATAGCACTGCCTAATGCCACAAGGATCTTATCTCCATTGTAATTTCCTTTTCCGTGACGCCCACTCCACCCCACCGCACCCCCGCAAAAAGGCCACACAAATACAGATACAGATGACATTGACAATGCATGACCCCCAAGACAACAAAACTTAGTATGTCCATACAGAAAACAACCCAATGTATGAAAAAAATGTGGTTATTAGGGAAACAAAATGTCATATAATCACCCTCTGGAATGCATCTTCTCTAATATGGAGATTGCTTCAATGGCAATGCACGCAACCATTTCAATGGACATCCTGAAATTGACAAAACAAAAATAGGTATCAGGTTAACCGTGAGTTGATTCAAGACACCAAAACTTACTATATAAACTTTTCAAGAGAATCCCTCTTCAAATGAAGCTTACGTGTGAGAATTGTTATTCCAAACGTCCCATAAACTAGGCCCAAGCATATCCATAACCTGCAAAGGTTGTGAGCTTTCTGTAATGCTTCTTTATTGAAAACAGAAAGACTCAGAGCTACAAATGCACTATAAGGAAATCGAACACTGCACACAAAAGCCAATAACCCATACCATTATGTAGTAATCCGCTTGCCGTCCCTTATAATGTACACGTGGTACTCCGTGACTACCTCCAAGTGCGCTGGTCCAAAGAGCAAAGAAAGCATATGTTACAACCATGCTTTAACTAAACCCCGGTAGTAAAACCGCCATATAAATCAACATATAACAAGATAGAAACAAAAAAACTCACTTGTAGACTTGCCACTCATAAGGTGGTCCATAGTTACAACCTTTGCTGCTTCTATGCTCAAATTTCAAGGCTACCTAAAAAATTGACAGAGTTATATGGTAACCAGGTTAAAAACCAGTGCTAATTAATGTATTGAGTGCATACACCAAGAATATGTAAACATTATACCTCTACAGCTCCAGGACCAGTTCTTTCATGCGGATTGGAAGGATTAATGCGACGACCAACATAAACTTGCCCAAATCCTCCTTTTCCCAGTTTCCTCTCGATCCTATACATTGGTGAACCACCAACCTGGACCTGTAGTACAGAAAACATCAAATATCCCGAGAAACAAATAACAGATTCCCAGGAGCCTCAGATGCAATATCACAACTACCTAATCGTTATTATAGTATTCAAATAGATTAATTTCCTTCAAAAAACTCTTTTAAGTTAGCAATTAAGCGAAAGGGTCATCTTGAAGTCTAAAACCTGTAACTCACTTGTACTATCTAGGTAATAAAAAGCTTTAGATAAACCAAGCTCATTAGCAAGCTTCATCGTCCTCTAGAACAATCAAAACAACCAATATTGCTTACACAGTAACAGTACACACTCCCATATAAACCAGTATACTACAGAAACAACTATTGTGATTTAGAACTACCTTCCTGCTTTAAGAAGGCAGTATATGTTTCAGCTTCCAATAGTAAGTACTTTTAGCTGATGCAAAATGTGTCAGACTTGAACAATTAGACAAAGAACCAAAAGTCAGTTTCTCTTTCAATTTCCTTCCGCGCAAACTTCTCAGACAACAAACACTTCACACACAATTCGAGCAGTTAAAACAAACTGATGGACAATTGGCAAACCGCTTCTAAAAACACAATCCCCTTATAGAAATTTAAAAAAAAAATGACAATAACCATCCTAAAAACTCTGTTTTTATTACCAAGAAAACGTCTTAAAGCAAGTGAAATCAAATTTCTCACTCACAGAACTCATCTGTATATAAAATCCACGGCACAAAATTCTCCTCACATCCAACACAATAAAAAAATTATTTATCTTCAAGTGAAATTGTAAAATATCATTTTAAACCCAAAACATAACAAACCAGAAAACCACCAAAACTCTCCAAAATTCTTTTCTTTTTTCCCTGTTTCCTCAACAACCCATCACAAACCGAAAAAGATGGAAAAATGGTTTTCCACGCACAAAAAGATTTAGAGAGAGACAGAAAGATGATCATACCTTCTCAGGAAGTGGTGCAGTGCTGCCTTCATCCTCAGCACCCACACCCTTTTCGCCGCTTCGGCCACCGCTATCGTACTCATCCATCTCCTTTTCCCCTACCTCTTCCTTCAAAACCCTAATTTCCTCTTCTTTCTGCTCCTCCCCTTGACCCTGACCCCTCAACGACGTCGTTTTCTTCACAGCATTCTCATTCTCATCATCATCATCCACCACCACTACCGGCGGTACAATTTCTTCAACCTCCGCGACTTCTTTCTGGTTATCCCCCCTGCTGTTGTTCTGTACAGCTCTCCTCCCTCCCGGTCGCCTCTGCCGCGTCGCCCGTACAGTTCTCGGCTTCTTCTTGGTGTCCGGTTCGTCTGGGTCCGGTTTGATCGTTGGTTGACGGCCTCTGCGCACACCGCTACGCAGTTGAGGCATATCGATCGTCCATTAATTTGGTGAAAACCCAAAACCGGCCTTCATCAAGCTTCTAGATTGAACCTGATCGCACATGAAAGATCGATCCAGTACTAGAAAAAGAAAAATAAAAAATCAGAAAATGTAAAAAGAGAGAAATCGGATGATCGGTGGTGTGTATGTGTAGATAAACGCGTGGAGAGAGAGAGAGAATTAGGGTTTGGATTTGGGAGATCTGTGGAGGGAAATGAAAACAATGGCTCCAAACTGTTATCTAGAGAGTTGTAGAGATGGGAGAGGGAGAGGGAGAGGGAGAGCAAAACGCTACCCTGATATTTTTTATTTTTATTTTTGATATTTTTTTGGGAGAATTACACCTAGACTCCCTGAGGTTTGTCACTTAATTACTCAGACCCCTGATATTTGAAATATTACACATAGACCCCTGAGGTTTGTGCGCGCGTAACACTTAGACCCCTGCTGTAAATATATCCGTTAATAAATTACACTTAAACCCTCCTGAAGTTTGTAGATATAAAATACTTAGACCCCTTAAGTTTAAAATATTATACTTAGACAAAAAATACTTCAATTAAAGATAAAATATCAAATATTTTAAATTTTACAACTAAAATTCATGTTCTATTGTATCATTTATTGAAAAAAAATCAAAAATCAAAATTTAATTTTTTTTTTTAATAAAATCGTAATTAATATACAATTATATTGTCTATTGGAATTTAATTTGGTCGTTTAAATGACCAAATTAAAATACCAAACTACCTCAATTAAAGCTAAAAGATATTGAGTCCATTACAGTTTGACTCATTGTTTAATTTTTTAGTTTTATTCTAATAGATAGTATAATTATATAATAACTATGATTTTTTTTTTAAAAATTAGACTTTTATTTTTGATTTTATTTCAATAAATGACTTAATTGAACATGAATTTTGAATGTAAAATTTATGTTTTATTATAAATGACTTAGACCTCTTGTTTGATTTTTTAGTTTTATTCCAATAGATAGTATAATTGTATACTAATTACGATTTTTTAAGAAAAAAATTAAATTTTTAATTTTAATTTTATTTCAATAAATGATACAATAGAACTTGAATTTTTGTTGCAAAATTTAAAATATTTGATATTCTATTTTTGACTGGAGTATTTTTTGTCTAAATATAATATTTTAAACTTAAGGAGTCTAAATATTATATCATTACAAACTTCAGGGGGCTTAAATATAATTTATTAATAGATATATTTACAGCAAGGGTCTAAGTGTTACGTGCGTACAAACCTCAGGGGGGGTCTGTGTGTAATATTTTAAATGTCAGGGGATCTAAGTGATTAAGTGACAAACCTCAAGGGTCTGGGTGTAATTCTCCACATTTTTTTTTATTCAACTTTTTTTCATATTTTCCAGGTGATTTCTTGGGATAATTACAACATAGGTCCTATAGTTTGGATCTATTACAAAAAATACCTTCAAAGTTTGAAAACTTTGTGGTTTCTCTAGTTTCAATTTTCTACTAAAATACGGTTCTTCGTGACTTTATTGCCTTTGTACTATGATTTTCAACTTATTTCTCATTTATAATCGGGAAATACTATGTAATCTAAATTTGTAATCCAAATTTACATTCCAAATGAAGGGAGATCATTGGATGAGTGGGTCCTATCAACTTTTTTAAATGGGATCCATTAATCCAATGCTCCCTCTTCATTTATGATACAAATTTGGATTACATATCATTGCTCTTTATAATATATACACAAGAGCTTAGAGCAACTCCAAAAAGATAGCTAAACTTGGCTTGTTAGCTATTTTAGATAACCATTCCATAAATTTACTCTCCAACCGGTTAGCTATCACACTCGGTATTACCCATTGTCGACTTTTGGCTCGCTAGATCTAGCGATAGAAGAAGACTAACTATTTGGGTATGCATCAGCATCGTCTTCATCACAGAGAGCGTGGTTGGTTTTCATCACATATTCGGGTATTTGGGTATTCATCACAGATCATATCGTCTTCATCACAGCTTGGATCACAGGTCTGGTATGTTCTCTCTCTCTCTCACATAAACTCCATCGACAAAATTACAGCTTGGATCGTCTTCATCCATCAGTTTTGTGAGGTTTTTCAATGTGGGTTTTTTATTTTGGAAATGGGTTTTGGAGATCGAGAGAGTTTGGAAATGGGTTTTTAATTTTAGAAATGAGTTTTTCTAATTAGAACTAACTTGTGATTCTTGAAATGGGTTTTTTTAATTGTTTGCTCAGATTCTTGATCACATCTTGAGAAGATCAAGAACTGAGGTAGTAAAAAAATCTAACAAACCCCCCCCCCCCCCCCCAAAAAAAAAATTCAGTAAAACTTTCGAAAAATTCAGAAAAATTCCAAAAAAATTCAATAAAACCCCTCTAAAAATTCAGCAAAATTCTTAAAAAATCCAGCAAAATTCCCAAAAAATCCAGCAAAACCCGCCAAGTATTTTATGATATTTACTCTTATAGCCCATCTTTTATGATATTTACTCTTGTAGACCGTAATTGATTAAATTTATACAATGTATAGTTGAATTGTTATTTTTTTAATTTTATTATTGAAAATTAGTTAAAGTTAGTTGAAGTGGTTAGCTAAAATAGATAGCGTGGTTGAAGTGAATTTGAAAAAATAGTTAGCTAAAGTAGATAATACAATATTTAAATATATTTGAGTAGCTATTTTAGATAGCATTTTTTGAGTTGCTCTTAGTTTGAACCCATATTTTCTATATAAAAGTATGTTTGCAACATATATTTTTAAGGTTCTTTAGTCAAAACGAATTTTGCGCACATGTTTTTATGTAAGAGAACATGGGTTTAAATTACATTTTTAATGTGATCAACAATAAATTGAGAAATAATTCAAAAAGAATGATACAAAGAAAATAACATCCAAAAAATTCCTTGTTTTGATAAATATTCACATCTTATTTGATTTTGAATTTCACAATTTTCTCGTGAGATAACTCTTTAGAGAATAGAGATGGTGAACTTTTGGAGATGATGTCATCTACGTTTTTGTTCCCAACTACTTATTTTGCCTTATTCGACAAAAAAGAAAACAAACAAACAAACTCGACACCTCTTCTTCACTCCTATGTCGTCTAATTCCTTATATTCTTCTACTAAAACACACCCCCAAGTACACACCCTAAGCCCCTTTTGAAGTTTAACACTTTCTCATTTTGGTTTTGCAAGTATAAATGGGTCGTGAGCCAATACACTCCTCATCTCCCTTCTGTCTTGTTTTAAGGTGACACATTATCTCCACCACCTTCAAATTCAAGACACGCACATGCACGTGTGTATATATGTATTAACAATCTAGATGCAGAGGGACTTGGGAAAGAGGATTCTGAGGTGGAGAATTTTTTTGTAGTGTGGGAGATGAGGTGGGCATTTAGCATTGCCGAGTATAAAACGAGAGCAAATGAATGAGATGGTGATTAGATTGCGACTATTTAGCAACATAACTCTTTTGTCATAATCTATATTTACCATGAATAGTCTTAAATAGGTTAATTGGGTGACGATCTTTGATAATCAGTATTATTATAAATTTTAAAGTAATAACGGTTTTTTTTTTTCAAAAAATATCAACTTAATTATTTCTTGTAATCAATCATGTATACTTGTGGTCTACTAGGTTTTCCATCACAAATGACGTGTCAAGATGTGATTGGTTAGATTTTTTTTTTTCCCGACTAGTTAGAATTGGAGTACCGAGATTTATCTACGGATGCTTTTGTGAATTTCTTTCATTTAAGTGGGTGTTTGTGATATTTGTACTTGTGAAGTAACGCATTAGGAGGGGTCAATTAAGTGGGGTAGAGGATGATGGAAAATACTTGAAAGGGTAGGTTTTTAAATATTTTTGTTAAGTTTGATTAACAGAAAATAATAAATTTAATTAGTAGCTAACTTTTCTTTTTTTTTTTTATAATGCAAAATGAACATGACTTAAAATTTTCTTTTTCTAAAACTTATCGTAATTTAATGTATTTAAAAAGGTTATAGATTTAGAAATAACAATTAAACAAGTTATTTCATCATAGATATATATAGTCTGAACAAGTAAATATAATTTCTTACCACTTTATGGATCTCAAAATCATTAAGCGAATAAAATCAGCGATCGCCTAATGACTCTTCAGCCCGTCGTTAGACCGTTAGCTCTCGGTTTTGTACTTCACCAGCAGTCACCCTTATAATAATTTCAAACAGAGACCCAAAAAAAAAAAAATTTAAGTAAAAATAACTTATACTCTTTCACGCGTCTTATTCTTATTTATATTTGTTTCTTCCAAAAGAAAGCAAAAAGGAATAATAAAATAACAGTACTGATTAGAGACCTTTTTGGGCAAATTATTTATTATAAAATGGTAAAAAACAATATAGATACAAAAAAAAAATTCCCCATGTAATTTTCAAAATTATAAATTATAAATTCAGATTTCAAACGTTTCATCTTACACAAACTAATCCATAAAAAAAACATATTATTTTATTTTCTTTTGTTTCATATCGACTCTTAATCACTTTTGCTTTCCAGTTTCCATCGTTATTTTGGATTTTCCACAAAATTGACCCTCTTCAAATGGGCCATTCTACATTTATCATGTATGACTTTGAATTTTAATAAAAATAATAAAACAGTATTGATTATTGATTAGAGACCTTTTTGAGCAAATTATTTATTTTATTAAAAAATAATATAGAGAAGAAAAAATAATCCCCTTTGTTGACATGAACCCGACACAAACGATTATAAAATTGACACGATTATTAAATACGTATAATAAATAGTTTAGACTAATGTTTAATACTCAGAACATACTAAATAATTTTTTTTTTGGTGGATCTTGACACAAACACAACAGGAATAATAATGACAAGATATAAATAACACGACATGTGGGTCTGACGAATACGACACGATTAACACCCTCACCCCCCTTGTTACTTTCAATTTTTCAGATCGTAAATTCAGATTTCCCTATACCTTCATCCTACACAAAGTTATCCAAAAAACATTATAACAAAACATTATTTTATTTTCTTTCTTTCTTTCGTATCGACTCTTAACCACTTCCACCTTCAATCGTTATTTTGGATTTTTCACAAAAATAGACCCTATTCAAATGGGCCATGCTACTACATGTATCCCGTACGACTTCGAATACCAATAATTTAGCAGTTGATGAGGACTGTTGATAGCTCAGTACTTTGGGAATACACTCCAGATTGAGAGGCAAAAGCTAGTACTAGCATTGCAACCAAGCAATTACAAAAGCAGAAGATTTCATTTCTTTCATTTTGCTATCTTTTTCATAACTAAACCCATCCTGCAACTCAAGATGAGAAGATCAAATTCTTAATCCTGAGTCGAAAAAAAGGCGATTTGCAAAGCACTTACAAAGCATGAAAAGAAAAAGAAAAAAACAATTTTCCCAGACACAAACCATCTATATTTCTATAACATTAAATACATGCTTCAATTATAACATCCCTGGGCTCATTACAGCCGCGGATGAATTGAATTCCATGGTATATTTCAGATAGTACTAAAAACTTTAATGTCGCGTCACCAGACACTGGTAACATGTTCCAGATTGCCAGCATTTAGTCTCTTCTCCATCCAGTCGATAATATCCTGTGCAATTTCTTCATGCTCAGGCTCAAAGAGAAGATCATGCAGGAAGCCATCATACAGCTTTATGTCTTTGAACTTGGAGGCAGCCTCATTGAACAAATCCTGGGAGGCCAATGGATCAGTCACTTTGTCAGCAGTTCCATGAAGGACAAAGAATGGGACCATCACAGACTTGAAGTTACGCATCAAATAAGTAGAGATGCGCAAAATCTCATGCCCTGTTCGGACCCTTATGGGTCCAGTATAGACCAAGGGGTCAGAGTATTTGGCTTCAAGTGCCGCAGGATCTCTTGAAACTGGAATGCCCCTTTTGTTGGCACCTTTGAACTGGTACTTGGGAACAACCAGTGAAAAAAATGGAGCCACAGCCTGCATAAAGACATCCCAAAGAAGTTCAAAGAGTAAACAGCACAATCATAGAAAAGTTCTTGCATCAAATTGCTTTTTAACAAATTAAAACTACAACTTTTAACACCTCACTTTCACTGTTGTGGCACATAAGAAGAATGCAATTTTTCTTTAAAAAAAAATATAAAAGAATTAGAATACACTCTCAATGGGTTGCGTGCATTATCAGTGTAGAATTAATGAAAAAATGTCGAGAGAAATAGAATTTGACAGTTGGCATTTCAGGAAAACTTGTGGGGGTTCATTGGTCAATTGAAATTCCCTCAAAAGTTAACAACGATAAATTTTGTGAAGTTGGATGTTGTTTAAACTTTGCTAAAAATCATTCAATCAATCTTGCATAAAAGAAAGATACAACATTAAAGAATCAAAAATAAATAAAAAAATCCAACAACTAGCATTTCCAAGGGAAGGATTAACTTTACTATTGAGTTCTCAGAAATCCTAGGTCAACGGAAAATCCCTCAAAAGTTAACAACTATATATATTGTCATTTCTAAAATATATTCTCCCATAAGTTGAATTTTATTTCTATTCCTTTTCCCAAAATTGCATGAACAAAACACGCTTCTGGTGTTTCTAATGTTTTATTCTGAGGAACGAAGACTTTCTTCTAAGAAGAGCATCCAATGAGACCTTACGAAACAGACAGCACAAGGCAACAATGAACTTCCTACACAAAATGATCATATTGTTTTTTGCTATCAACCATATCAGCAATGTTGCAGTGTAAGTTTAAGTAGTATTGAGTGAGCAAACTTTAAAATAAATAACAAATGTGCAACTCTGGAAAGCAGAGTGTAACAAACCAACCACTGTTAATAGTTCCAATACAATGCTAAATAGGCACTGCTACAACAACTTACACCAACAATAGGATGTGCTGGCCTAACACGCAAAGCAGGTGAAGTCAGGACAATTCCCTCTAGCATTCCTTCAATGTGGGGATATGAAGCTGCCTACTCAAAGGAACAGATTATCAAGATGTAAAAAGAGATAATAGAGATCAGATTAGTTCCTGAAGTAGTTTGTGAATAGCCTCACCTTCAAAACCACAGCCCCTCCAGTCGAGTGACCAAAGAGGAAACATGGTATCCCAGGGTTCTCCAATTTTATTTTTTCAAGGAAAGCCCCCTGTTAAAACAGGAAAATACAGAGGTTACCAGACCATAAGAATTTGTCCCTTATTCAACTTACTGAAACACAAAAAAAATAAAATTATGCTAAGCTACTGGCAGACCATTAGATCAAGGGAATCATCGTAAGTTGCATGGATATCCAGGGTTAAAAGGTACTGCTATGCTAGGATTCAGAAATATATTGAGACACTGTGAAATGAAAGATGACCTATAATACTAACAAAACAGAGCCCAAGATAGAATGTAATGAAGAAACAAGAATCATGCGGGACTATAATATAGTTGTATTTGGTTGAGTTGAGTGGACGTGGCAGGATGAAGATGACCTGAAAAATTTACAAGTGAACTTACAGTGTCTGCAACGACATGATCAAGCGAAGGTACATATCCATGCAATCCATCACTCCCACCATGACCTATAAAAGAAATAATAACTTGACTAAATAACTCTAAAAGGAGTAAAGAAGATCAATTTATCTCGGTGATTAGGCCATATTTTCTCTGTTGTAAGGCCAGCTGCAAACTGTATGTCAATATTAGGGCAAATAATAATACCAAAATACGAATTATACTCACCAGTTACATGAAGCAATACGATTTAGAAAAACTTCGCCACAGGGGTTATCATGCTAGAATACTAGAACTATCCCCTCGTGTTCAAAAGTTTGTTTAACAAATAAACAATCCATTCTAAATGGATAAAATCCAATGAACACTAAGTGATAGCCCTAGACTACATGCCCTGATTCTAAGTATGTAAAAAAATTGTAATATTGTTTCCCCTTTAATATAATGGCTTTCTAGGTCATTTCCTCAAAAAAGGTTATTGCATAACTTCAGGGAAAATGTTGAAAGCAAAGCAAACAATTCTGATCCTTATTTACATTAAAGTCATTTACTTTGCCCAAAACTGAAACTCAAAAGAAAATTGTAAATGATGTCAGTTTTTGAAAAACCTGAAGCATGAGTACACTGAATTCAAATGAATGTAATAAACAAAATAGGGCAAGTCTACAAGCTTGGTGATGGACACTTGGTTTAATCTCTAGGCATTGAAGGCAGCACAATCAAAATCATAATCATGAATATAATCATACAGGATAAAAAAAAAAAACTAGACATGCTTAAATAATTTAGCCACCTATCCAGTCCATTGCATAGACTCCAAAGCTGCAGGAGGTCAGTTGCTTCGCAAACTGAGCATATCTTCCACTGAAAATGAAACACAAAGAAACATACCAAAACCGTTATTACATAAAAAGGATAATATAAATGAGTTTCAAAGAGCAATCGCAATAACCATATAACACGTGCAGGAATTCTAAGCTAAAATACTCATCCAAGGAAGCAAGAAACAAAAAAATATATATATGAAACTTCTATAAAAAAAGGATTCAACAATTCAACTGTAAGCCATTGCTACTACCTGTGCTCATTAAGGCCGTGAATGATGATCATAATACCCCTGAAATAACAAAGCAATGATCATTAGGACAGATGTATGGAGACTATAAGACAACGGCAACAGCCAGAGCAATGATCCATGTACTAGAACTGTACATGTTCTAGATGTGTGGTATGAAAAGCACGACCAAAAAAAAAACTAGCAGCACAGAGCCCTTAATCCTGTCTCCTACTGTAAATCCGGGTGTTTAAGAATTTTGTTAGAAGAACAAGAATTCATTAAAATGGAAATCAAGTTAATAACATGCCAGACTTGCAAGTAGCAATTCAGTTTAAAAAATGTGATGGTCAGGTAAAGTACAGTGTGAGTTTTCAAACACTATACAAACAGCAAATATAGAGACAAAAACAAGGAAATAATTATGCATATAATGATATGTACAAGAAAAAAAAAAGGATCAAGGGAGCCAGCACGGGAATCAAATTCTTTAGTTCGCTCCATACTCGTCCAATTTCATAGATGTCATATTTTTAGAAGTACTTAAAAGTTTATTTGCTGCAATTACCAAGTATGTCAATCATGTGTGCTCAAGGCACATTCAATTCCATATTATCCATACTTTGAAAACCACTTAAAACATTTCGATAATGGTGGCTAGAATAATTAAGGAGATTACTGAGAATCAGATGCTGTGAGACAGAGTTGTTGGGAATTTTAGTGCATAAAGCACAATTGGGACATTATCTAAAAATCAGAATCATGATGACAATTTTAGTACGCACAAGTTAGCCCAAAACTAAAGTAATCAAATTGAATCTTGAGTATTTTAGTCTAACAAGGCAAGTGAACAACATAGACAATAATGTAAACCACTATATTGATTTTTATTTCTGTTAATTACTATTCAAACAAATTGCAAAACCTTGAAAACTCAAATAAACACAAAATCAAACGAATCACACATGGGTGTCAAAATTTTCAGTCAAATCATAAAATTGCAGAAGGGAAAAGACTGAAATCTATTAATATCACAGTTTAAATTATTACTCCCCTTAATTGAGCATATTTGAACAAGAAGCCAATTTCAAGGCGAATTTTATCCTTACAGAAGTGTAGCAACATAAAAATACAAGTTCATAAGTTCCTATTTCTTTTTCTTTTTTATGTACAAAGGAAGAGAGAGAGAGAGAGAGAGAGAGAGAGAGAGAGAGAGAGAGAGAATGTCGAAACCATTTTAGCAGGAACCAAACAGCTCACATAAGCCAAAAAATAAGCAAGCAAACAATTAGTTCTCAGTAATCAATTCTCACTTTCATAAATCAAAACCCTAAATTATCAAACAAAAATGAAAGTTCCTTTTTAATATTGACCAATGTGCTCAGTTTGTCACCAAAACCCCAACTGAAAAGATTGACGAATTGTTCAAAATTAAACCACAAAACGCCCAATTATGACATAAAAACGGAAATTAACAAAATTCAGTAACCGTACTTCAATTCACCAGATACCGGAAACCACGACCGGCAAAACAGAGCATTCCGTCTCACTCCAAAGAACAGAGACGTATTCCATTTGCACCAGCTATTTCCATCGTCGGTCTCCGTCTCCTTTACCATCTGCAAACCCTCGGCAAGGGCTCTCCTCCTCAGCGTATCCTCCTCATCTCTCCGAAAAGCAAACCTCCGCTTCTTCGGCGTTGCGGTAACGGCGGAGGACGACGAGGGCGGCGAAGACGTGCACACGCGGTGGCGAGGGAGGAGGCGAAGGAGGAGGATGAACCAGAGGAAAATTGATTGGATGAAGATTAAGGATCGACGGAGGGAATTGTAGGAGGGTACGGATCGACGGAGGTTTCTGAAGACCGGTATTATACGACCGCTCGCACCCGATGTTAGCTCCTCCATTTGCACCGGTTCCATGGCTCTCTCTGAACCCTGAGCCTGAGCAGAGACAGAGAGAGAGAGAGAGAGCGAGAGTATGTATGTATCTCTGAATATGTAGGTGTATAGATATAGAGATTTAGAGAGAGAAAGAGGGGAGGGAACATTTACGCGTTCGATGGCGTTATTTATAGTGAGCCATGAGAGAGAGAGAGAGAGAGAGAGAGGTTGTGTAAAAGAAGCGGAAAGGCAACGGAAAATTGTGCCTGATGACGTGGCTCTCTCTTGTTAGAAGATGTGATTGACTATGATGTATTCAACGGTATGAGCGATTGGGAGAAGTCCACGCTGTCATACCTCCAAATTTTATAAGTTTTATAAATTTTTAGACCTATTCACAACATTTTTTTTTTAATAATTTTTTGGATCATATTCTAATTTTTAAGGTTCTAGTTATAATATTTTTGGGTAAAGTTACTACTTTTCGGGTAACTTGCGATCCTCACATTTTCAAGATCAATCACAAATTACTCTAAAAATTATAAATGACACTGAAAAATTATAACAAAAATCATAAAATTTATAATAGTGGTACGATATGAATTTTTTTTTTTCCATTGCTATAATCTTTTCGAGCAACTATGGGGATTGATATACACTATACGAATTTGGCACAATATCAGTCCAATAACGACATTTTTAAAGTGGCAAAGTAAACTTCCAAGAGAAAAAAGGGGGTAAAGTGAAAATGGACAAACTTTATGGAAGAATTATATTAACATGGTCATTGTGAACAAATCTTGGTAATTCTTTACCGTCAGGTAATAAGAGATTATTCCTTATAAATATCTTAATCTTGGCGTGGATGACCTTTTTTTGACCGTATCAAATAAGAGATTAGTCGAGGTGCACGTACCGTTGAACTAAAAAAAAATCACTGTGTGAACGATAATGCAATATATTAAAAAGTAAGAGGTCAATTCTGTATTTTTTTTATCATCAAGCACATGAGCTGTTTATGATGGTATAAATGTGCACATAATGTAGTCTAGAGTTTAAAACCTTAACCCCAGGACCCGCTCCGATACCGGATTAGTCGGCCCAGTGGGTTCGGATACCGGTAGGCTGGACCAAAAAAAAAATAATGTAGTCTAGAGAGGATGCGGATGTGGTCAACCCAAAGAACTTACCTAGTAACTTTCGTTATACATTTGAAGAACGGAAGATGATTCATAATGACAATTAATTCTTTTTTATGTTGGGAGGTTCCAAGATACATCCGCGGAGAAAATAAAATATTTTGATGAAACTTCTTAGATACATCGTACAAGTAATAGTTTTTTAATGGTACAAACAAGTTTACACGTTGAAACTTACCAAAATAATGAATGTAATATTGAAAATTCTAAATATTATACCTCCCCCCCCTCAAGTTTTTAAAATTATATATTATACCTCTAAATTGTTTTTTGATTATATTTTTCATGTCTTTCAAATTTTGAAAACTATACTTTATACTCACATTATGATCTTGATTCTATTTTGCCTTTAATTATTATTTTGATCACATTGCACCGTTAACCATTGAAATTGTGTTTTTTTGCACAAATTATTAAACTTTAGTCTTGCACAAATAGAAAGAATTTGAATTATTTTGAATAGTGCAATGTAATCGAATCAATATTGTGCGTAAAATGAAATCAATGTACAGTTTTAGAGAAATATAGTCTACACTAAAATAGTACATTTAAGAGGATTCAAAATGGTAAACATGCATTGGATATTTGGAAAAATTTGGTTTCTCTCTCATCACATTTTCCAAAGGTACGATGAAATCTAGTTAAACTCAAGTGATTACGTAATAAAAGTAAACTAAAATTATTGGGTGTTCGATAAATTGATCAAATGTTTTAACGTCAATTAATTCGATGAAGTTTTATTGATTTTATTGAAAATGGGTATATTACAATGCATCGTGTGAAATTAATTTTAATAGATTCTATGTCTTAAAATTTGACATCAACGACAACTCATTAGTAGCTCACATTAAAAATATATATATATATTCAAAAGTTATGTAACTATTTGGCTCCCCTTATAATAAAATCATGGCTCCGCCACTTTTAATCCCTATGTGTGTTATTTTTTTTTAGTATTTAGTCTTGTGCTGACTATTCTCAAGAGCTTTGAGATTAGCCACTGTAGCTCAAACTAATTTTAAGGATAAAGTCCTGTAGAACAAATATGACTAACCCTTAAAAAATGTGAGAAATAACGAACTTGGATTGGGTTGCATGTTTCTTTCTTAAGTTTTGAAACTCAAGTACTAGCTCAATTCATTATAAAGTAGATAAAGGTATAGATGCTATTTGAAAAAAAAGGCAAGTGTAATAGGAAAAGTTGTACACGGCTATGCTATTTCAAATTTTCAAGGTGATAGAAAGAGTTTAGTTACGTCACACATCATAATGATAGTAGACTAGTATTGAGAAAAAGGATAATCTATTGGGAATATGACAATGAAATTATTTTATTTGTAAAATAAAAAACAAAAAAAAAAATAGAGAAAATTACTTAATGAATATATGATTTCACTAATTTTTGTCAAGTTATTTTTAAGATCGATAAGGGCGTATCCCGCCATAAAACAAAAATAATGAAATTCAACTATAATTCCAAGTAAAGTTTAGTGATTGATTTAATAGTCACTGTCCCCATTATTAAATTTTAAAATCACGGGTTCAAATCTCGTCATCTACATCTTCAGACCAAAAAAAGGAAAAAAAAAAAAGGTACTTCCAAGTGGATAGAGAAGAGCATTTAGGGAAATACTATGTATCCTAAATCTTCATCCCAAATGAAGGGAGACCATTGAATGAGTGGGTCCTATCAACTTTTTAAAATGGGACCCACTGATCCAATGGTCTCCCTTGATTTGGGATGAAAATTTAAGTTGGAGATTTGTGATACATAGCATTGCTCGAGCATTTATATACCTGACCAACGAAAAAGAAGAGCATTTATATAACGTGATGCTTGGTCGTGAACTTTGAATAGATTAAAAATTGGAAAATATTATATAATTCAGATAAAAATTAAAAATTTAAATTTAAATGCATATCATCTAAGATGAGTAGATCATACTAAAAAAATTGATATAACTCATTCATTCAAACGATAATATACATTTAAATTATAATTTTTTAAATTTTATTTGAATTTTATAATATTGTACTTAAAAATTTGGGCGTCATTTTGAGCCTCGTACAACCTATTGAATATGGCTAACGAGATTCGTCCACGTGTCACTACTTTAATGATAACACCGATCTAATACGTCAATATAATCCATACGGATTTATCGATGGGCTTCAATTTTGACTTTATTATTGTAACGTTCCTTTCTGACTCCCACCTACCACAGGGCCCACCACCTTGACATTAACACCACGACTATTTCTTAGAGAAACTTTCACGATTAGGTCGGTTAATAGATTGGGAAAGGTGACGGTACCGAAGTACGTATCGTACTATATATTTATAATCATTTAAAATTAAGTTATAATTTTTTTGAGGTATAAGTTATAATTTTTAAAAATTATGATCGATCATAATAAATTAGAATTGATAACGAAGTTATAACTTTTAAATGTCAAGTTACAACTTATTAGGTTTGGGTGAGTCTATTTTTATCCCTTAAGTATTTTTTTTTATCATATTTAATCTTTTTATTTAAAACTATCAAATTCATCATATTTATATTCACCCTATTAGTTATTAAGTTCACTTCATTTATATCCACTCAATTAAACTATTAAATATGTGTCAAAGAAATCGAAATAAAAATAGTAATTAAAGTGAAATTTCAATGTTTTGAAGTGATCTATATTATTTCAAAGGTATTTTGAGATACTTTGATGTGTTTTAAAATATTTTGGTATATTTCTTCTAATATTTTAAAAATAATTATTAATTTTTTAATTAATTTTTATTCTACTTTTAAAATATTTTCGTATCGAAATAATACACACAGAAAAAATTTTGATCATTGCTTATATAATAGGTTGAAATAAAATTGAATGAATTTAGTTTTTAATTAGTGAATGTATATGAGGTGAGTTTAGTAACTAATTGAGTGAGTATAGATAGTGGGAATTTAGTAATTTGAAGGAAAATGACTAAATGATGTGGAAAAAGAGATTTAAGGGGTGGAAATAGGCCCACCCATTAGATTTTGATTCGAATTTGAACTCGAATTCGATATCTTATATTTTTATAGGTTCGAATTTGGATATATTTATATCTGATCCAATTATGATCTGATTCAAAATCTTTATATTTTTTGGTATAAATATTAAAGAAATTATGTGATTATTTGAATAAATTTAGTAAAAATTTAGATGTAATTTGTTAAAATTAATTTATTCGGATTGGATCGAATTTCAGATTATTAACGGATTCGCATATAGACCAGAAAAAATAAAATCCGTTAGATTATTGGATTGGACTTTCAAAGTCGAATTCAAATCATTTAAATTCGCTCCAAACTCGATCTATTAACAAACCTATTCACGACGTGGACAAATTTCTGCGTCCAAAATTAATAGTAACCCCGTGCCATGCACGGTATAGGGAAAAAAAAATGATAATAAAGATAATTAATTACTAATGTATTTAAGTATTTACATAGAAAATTTTGAACTTAGAAACCCAACTTCATTATGTGTCTCTTCCCACAAGTATTTATTTTTTGTTGTAGGAAAAATCTCATTTTGCCTCCTAAAAAATATAAAAATTCTTAGTTTGTCCCTCTAAATGATTAATTTTTTCATATTGCCCATTCAAAAAAATAAAAAAATTACAATGTGGGTCGCCGTCTTATTTTCATTTGGTCGTCGGTCTATTTTAGACAAAATGGAATTTACCATTTGTTGTAAATAGACAAAGTAAGGTTTTCGTAAAAGAGTTGGGAGATGCGGGTGTTTTAAAAATGAAAATAAAAGTATTGAATATTTTTTTCTCAATTATCTTTGTTGTCAATATAAAATTTTTTCTATCATTTTATAAAAATTGATGAAGAAAAATCATCAACAAGATTGAGTGCTAAAATGAATTTAAGAGAGCAGAGTTCATAGTTAAAAATTATTATTAGTTTTAATATATCTAACACCAACATTAAAATTGACTAGCACTACACATAAAATCAAAAATGACAGGAAACAAACACAAACTACATGGCTCGATTGTCAGACATAACTGGTATCATGAATTTTTCATATGTAATGACAATAGGAGTAAATAATTTATGAGAGTGGGTTCCTATAGAATTATTCCAAAAGGGGTTTGAGAATAATTAATCCTTGGTACCATTGAGGTTAAGGAGTGAGACATGGTGTAGGGGTGTTCAAATATGACACAATTCTTTAATATGATACGAAATTAGAGGGTTTGAATCTTCTTTAAGCAATTCATTTCGTAAACAATAGGATCTGATATGACACGATTAATAAATAAATTGGATATAAGTGAAACTTATTAAAAGAAATACACGACATGGCTCGTGTGTATACCGGTTATATACAATTCATACACGACACGAACTCGATATGACAAGAATTAATAAACGAATCAGGTATGAATACAATATTTTTTTTACACGAATCTGCTAAAACCAAACAAGAATTCGCCTCACTCGATACGATTGAGAGACTTAATTATAAGTAACACTCTTATTATTGTTGACTAAAAGGAAAAGTTTGGTTAGAAAAAAAAGAAAAACAAACAAGCTACATAGTGACAATATGTCCCCATTTTTAGAGCACATTCAAAGCTATGGTTGCGTATTCATTTCAGACAATGGTGACAACAGATTTGTGGAAAAAAAAGGCATTTCTGGTGGATCACGGGCGGAAAATATTTCATTTCTGATAGCAACAGAAAATTATACCAATAATAATTTGAGTTAAATTTTCAATTCTCGTTGTTTTGAAATTTATTTATCTAAATACATTAATTTTAAATTTATTTAACAAATTACCGCTGTTTGAAAAAAAAAATTGTGGTTTGAAAACAGATTTTTCAATGTAAAAACATGTTTTTGAAAAAGAAAATATTTTCAATGAAAAATCTTTGAAAATTGTGTTTTCAAAATATGCTTTATTTAAAAAAAAAATGGACAAAAAAGAGATGTATGAATGAGACGGGAGGCTTGGCTACATCCGCTCCTTACCCCCCCCCCCCCAAAAAAAAAAACCCCAACCCACATACACACACACACACACACAACTTTAATGGTCTATTTAGTAGAAGAGATGAAAAAGTGGAAGGAAGAAAAAATAAGAAGAATAATTTTTTCCTTAGAAGGAAAGAAAATATTTTTTCATTCTTTATATTTGGTAGAAGAGATGGAAAAGTGGAAAAGATAATTTTTTTTGCTATTTTTTGATATGAAAAAATAAAAAATAAATAAAATTATTATTAATTATATACTATAAATATCTTTATAGTTATAGATATTATACTATCAGGCATAATTTCTTTTTTTTTTTTTTTGATACATTTATCAGGCATAATTTCAAAAGACTAGATTGTCAATACTCAATGAGCTCGTTTGGTAGACGTATTATGAGGGGATTAAATATTGGATTGTATTATTTTTTATTTAATCGGGCCTAATATTTTGTTTGGTAAGTAAATTTGATACCGTATTAATTTCAAAAATATATACTTTTCGTATATTTTTTATACGTTAGACCTGTATTATTGAGGTATTTTAATACCACCAAAAAAGGTGGTATTATAATCCAACTCAAACGTATTATTTTACATATTTACCATTATAACCCCCAACTGATAAAATCAAACTGTTATCAATGTAATAAACACTGATTGAAGATATTTTTGTTAATTCAACATTAATACGATAAAATAATTCCTTAACCAAACAACCGATTGGATTAAATAATTATTATCCAACGTTTATGTTGTGTATTACCAAACACTAGATAAAATTACGTATTATTCTAATACCCTATTTAATCTTGTGTTTTGTCCTTCTGTATTATATTAGACCGAATTATTTTATCTAATCCATCCAATTCTAATAGAGCAACCAAACGAGCCAAATAGGTACTGATAAATGTTGTGGACCCCATTGCACACCTTTGGCAATCCACTTTCTGTCATTTTCCTCCCATAGTTAGAGTGATCCAAATTGGTGGGTGGGAAGGATTCTGTTTCCATCCCTCTATCTTTTCTTTTTTCTCTTCCTTATTTCTTTTTTCCTTTGGAATCCTACTTTTCAATTTTCATCCATTCCATTTTTACCCATACCAAACTGACCGTATGTCTCTATCTACCATCAAATTGAGTTGTGCTATTCCTGAGCTCATTGCGTGCTTCTAGAGGCGAGGGTCTGTCTTGTCAATAAAAATCTTAAAATCTATTGCACTTGCTATGTCATGTGCTACATCTTGATTTTCATAAGCATTTACAAGATCTATATAATAAAGTAGCTTATAATTCAAATCTCAAAAGATAAACAAAATGACTTTTGCTATTCGCGGTTGAGAGCACTTTAAATTTTACTTTAAAATTAATCTAACAGCTAATATTAACACCCCAAATTTAATAGAAAAATAGGTCTCTAAGGGTGTGTTTGGAGTATCTTTTAAAAAGTATTTCTAGAAATTATTTATTTAATAGAAAAATAGGTCCCTAAGGGTGTGTTTGGAGTGACTTTTTAAAAGTATTTTTAGAAATTATTTATTTAATAGAAAAATAGGTCCATAAGGGTGTGTTTGGAGTGACTTTTTAAAAATATTTCTAGAAATTATTTTTCATAAGTATTTTTTTTTTTAAAAATAGTGTTTGAAACCGTCACACCACTACCTCTACCTCTACCACCACCACCGCCACCGTCGCCGCCACCGACACCGCCGTCGCCACCACCACCACCACCACCGTCGCTGCCGCCACCACAACCGCCGCCACCACCATCTCCACCACCGTCGCTGTCGCCGTCGCCGCCGCCGCCATCACAGCCACCATCGCCACCACCACCGTCATCACCACCACCGCCATCACCGCCGCTGCTACTACCACCACCATCGTCGCCGTCGCCGCCACCACCACCATCACGGTCATTGTCACCCACCACAACCATCATCATCTCCAATCACCACCACCACATCTCACTCCCACTACAACTGATACTTAAATTCATTTATCTCTCCTCTATGTTTGTGAATTGATTTTAAATATGAATACAAATATGTTTATTATTTAGCATTTTTTATTACTCTGTGCCTTCAGGCACAGACAATAATTATATATCTATATAATAAAGTAGCTTACAATTCAAATTTCAAAAGATAAACAAAATGATTTTTGCTTTTCGCGGTTCAGATCGTTTTAAATTTTATTTTAAAGTTAATCTAACAGCTAATATTAATACCCTAAATTTAATAGGAAAAATAGGTCCTTAAGGATGTGTTTGAAGTGACTTTTTAAAAATATTTCTAGAAATTATTTTTCATAAGTACTTTAAAAAAAAATAGTATTTGAAACCGCCCCACCACTATCTCTATTACCACCACTTCCGTCGCCGCCGCCACCACCACCATCGTCGCCGCCACCACCACCACCATCGTCGCCGCCACCACCACCAATGCCATCACCGCTGCCACCCACCACAGTCATCACTGTCTTCTACCACCACCACCTCTCACCCTCACTACAACTGATACTTAAATTCATTTATCTCTCCTGTATGTTTGTGATTTGATTTTGGATATGAATATAAATATGTTTATTGTTTACTATTTTTTATTACTCTGTGCCTTTAGGCACAGACAATAACTAGTACATTAATAAAACATGACTGAAAATTAGTATAGCACAATAACGACCCATATCGTTTAGATTTAATAGTTTATATTTTAATCTTAAACTCAGTAATTCATTTAAATTTTAATTTTTGAACCATATTTTATATTTTAACCACAAAAACTCATTTAAATTTCAACTATAATAATTCAAGCAATGTATTTAAAAAAAATGTGTTTCATTAGAAGCGACTTCACTTTGATGTTTACAAAAGCTATTAAAATATTCGATATTTAGGAGGTTGTATTTTTCATTTTTATTTTTTTAATGTTTTTAAGCATTCTCATGGGCCCCATTAACTTAGGCGGTGTCGGTCTTGAACTATTTAGAGTTGACTAATATTGTTGCTACTTAAAAATTTAACCTAATTTGTTGACGGAATGATGTGACTTCATTGAAATTATTGGATCAACACTAAGTTCTAATTGTTTATGGAGTCTACAGTAAAATCCAAATGTCACAATGAATTAGGTCAATAAATTAAATCCCAATAGCATTGCTCAATAGAGTTATAACTACACAAATGACTCTAAAATTTTGTCATTTGTGTTGATTAATCCTATAAACTAATATTTATGTCAATTTAATCCCTCAATTATGCAATCTGACTAAATGTGACAATTTTGTCCAAATTTGTTGTTAACTTAATAAAAATTCTCACGTATACATTACATGAGTCAAAAATTAGTGTAGTTAAAACTATACATGTGATTAAGATACCGAGAAACTTTATTCATGTTGAGAAACCCCCTAATAAATAATTGTCTTTTTGGTGTGATTAATATTAGGGAGAATTACACGCAGATTCCATAAGGTTTGTCACTTAATCTCTTAGACTGTTTGATATTTAAAATATTACACACAAATCATTTGAAGTTTGTACGTGCGTAACACTTAAACCCCTACTGTTAATGTCCGTTAGTTTATCCGTTAGTAAATTACACTCAAATCCCTTAAAGTTTTTAAGTATGTAATATTTAGATCTCTCAAGTTTAAAATATTATACTTAGACAAAAAATGTTACAATCAAAGATAAAATATCAAATATTTTAAATTTTACAACTAAAATTTATGTTATATTATGTAATTTATTAAAATAAAATCAAAAATAAAATTATGATTTTTTTCTTAAAAAATCATAATTAATATACAATTATACTATCTATTAGAATAAACTAAAAAACCAAATAAGGGGTCAAACCGTAATGGACACAATATGTTCTATCTTTAATTAAGCTAATTTGTTTGTTTAATAGATTTCTTAGTTTTGTAACTAATAAGTGGTCTATGTGTAATATTTTAAACTTGAGGGGATTAAATGTTACACACCTACAAATTTCAGAGAGTCTAGATGTAATTTCCTAATAGATATACTAACGGACATTGACGACATGGGTCTAAGGATTACACGTGTACAAACGTCAGAGGTTTTATGTATAATATTTCAAATATTAAAGGGTCTAAATAATTAAGTGACAAATTTCAGGAGTTTAGATGTAATTCTCCCTTAATATTAATAACGTATGCAATTAATCCAACATTAATTCATAGTGTGGGGGAAGTCACATGCACTGTCAGCTGAGTAATTGTCATTGTTGCTGGGTAAGCATATGGATGGTAACTTTTCATCATCCACCCAATGATCTCATATTGCAATTTGGAAGTTTAATTCTAAAAAACTACAACAACATACAAAATTGATATAATCTTTATCTATTTTGATCCAATTATATAAAATTTATTCTATATTTTTTTTTCACTCAAAAAATCATATTCTTTGCACGACGTACAATATTAAACAACTTAATTAACATGCTCACCAATGTCAAACAATCTTATTAATTTTTAATTTTGTCTATGTTTAATATAATTTTTGTGTAATTAAAAAATAAAAATAAAAATAAAAATAAATTATTTTTTAAGTGAAGTAGTCATCGTCTGACCAATCGGCTTGGACAGCAGACCGCCCGTGCCAGCCCATTTTTGTCTCGCCCTCGACTCCTTCGTCTTAACTCAAGTTCAGTTTACTTTTTCGATTCTCCCCGGACCCTCTTTCAAAGAAAGCTCTCCATCCTCGACAAACTCTGAATAATGTATAGCGTGATGACTGCTCGGGTTATAACCAAATGTCGGTAAATCACTCTTTGCATCTATCAAATAATCTATATACTTACTAGAGTGACCGAAGTGCTTCCTGAAACAAGCACGAGAGAACGGTCTATGGTTATGCTTTTCCCATGGCCAAGAAGGTATTGGGCTGATAAATCCCCAACTTCCTGTTGACGGCTTCGATGTGCGGTATAGAACACACCCAACCCATTACCGTTGGACATCTACTTCTATCCTGAGCCAATAAGAATGCCTTTTATCTGACATGAAATTAATTTCTAACTTATTGTTATGAATACTGGAAATGTGGGGTAAATCATATTTTTTCATGTGAAAGTGTGTTTGAAAAATATATTTTTTTTCAAGATTTTCTACTAAATGGTCTTATTTTTAGATTGTACGATGGTAAATTGACAAGAAACTAAGGTAAATATGTAATAAATAGTTTCTGGCATATCAATCTTATCTGAGTAAATTAGGATTGCAAAAGCCGGAACAAGTATTAGGTTATAGAGACGTTACATTCCTATTCTACCACACTAGTCTGCTAAAATGAATAAAAGGGACTGATTAAAATAAATTTAAAAGTTCAAGGACTAAATTAAAAAAAAAATTAAAAATTAAGAATCATAGTTTAAGGTGAATTACGTTATTTATCCTATTTTATATATGAGCAATGCTATGTATCCCAAATCTCTAACCCAAATTTTTATCCCAAATGAAGGGAGACCATTAGATGAGTGGGTCCCATCAATTTTTTTAAATGGGACCCACTGATCTAATGGTCTCCCTTGATTTGGGATAAAAATTTGGGTTGGAAATTTGGGATACATAGCATTGCTCTTTATATATATAGATGATCAGAAGACGAACTTGGGCATCACGAGCTCATGTCACAAAACAATATGTTGTTTTGAGAGTTAAGACTTTGTATATGATTGCAACTTTAACTAGGATGGAGTCTTGTACACTGAATTGTCGATAGTTTTTAGAACATTGCACCACAAAGTAAAACAAGACCTCATCTTGCATCTAAGCCAGCCCAGTGGGCTCCAAAATTTTAAGGCCTAAGAAGCCCAATAAATTCTGTTCTTCCTTCATAATAAGGCCCATTATTTATACTTCCTAATTCGCAATTTTCTTATTCTCTGTTTGATAGAAATGATAAAAAGTAAGAATGATGGAAAGTAGTAGAGATACACTTTCTATCATTCAACGAAGGAAAGTAAGAATTATACATTTTTCTTCCTTTGTGTTTGGTTGGATAGATGAAAAATAAAAATAACTAATATTTTTTTTTTTTTTTTGTGCTGGTTAAAATTAGGGGTGACAATCGAGTCGTGTCGTATCAGATTTGTGTTGAGTCATTACGGGTTTGTGTCGAATATTAGTCAAATCTAACTTAACTTATTTAACTAATTGTGTCGTGTCAAGTTGCGAGTTGACCTGTTTATTTTCGTATCCTGTTCGTGTTCGTATTCGTATTGACCCACATAAATTTTGAATAAAAAATTTAACGCTAACATTCTGTTTTCACTTAATTGAATCAATGTTAATATTTTTTCTACAAATTAAAAATTAACTTAAAAAAATATAATAATAATAAGTAAAAATATTTTTTTTATATAATAATTATGTCAGTGCTTAATAAATAGTTACAAATAATTAACATTTTATGTCTATAATACTAGTTAAATATGTTAGTTTCGTGTTAATTTCGTTTTACTATACAAACAAGAAAATAGAGAAAATATTTATTTTTGAATAAACGGGTTGATGGTGTCAATTTAGAGTTTGACTGATTGAACTGAACATGAGCCTTTTATATTTTTTGTTCGCGTGTCAGGTCATTTTCCAGTTCGTGTCGAGTTATAATCAAGTTCATGTCATAAAATTCGTGTCGAGTTAAAATCGTGTCATCCTGTTGATTCGAAAATTTTCATCCCTAATTAAGATGAAAAAAATATTTTTTTTTAATTTAAAATTTAAAATTTAAAATTTTTAAATTTATTTAAAATTTATTTTTAAAAAATATATATATAATATATATTTTATCATTATATTTTTATATGAAATTAATGTATATATAATTTATGTATATATTAAAAGATATATTGACAAATAAGATATATCTTAACACAAATAATTAGTTTTCCATCAATTTTCCTTCCGATTTTGAAGGGATTGATTTTGGTGAGTTGAAAGGAAAGTTAATCCATCCACTTTTTCATCATTCCTTACCAAACATGATGTTTTATTTATCCCTTCAACTTTCTATCTTTCCAATTTTCTAACTTTTTTTTTTCTTCATCATACCTAACGGAGCATTAGTGTCAAGGTATACATGAACTTCTTGATAGAAGGCTTTCATTTCAGGTTATGTTTTGGTACTTAAGAAGCTAGATAACACCCGAATTGGTGGTTTAGTGCTAAGCTGTATTCGTTTATGATCGTTCTTGACTGGTTTGATTCACAGGAGCAACACTATTTGTGAAAACCCGGGTAAATTTGAACTTTTCCGAAAAAGGGCAAAATAGTCATTTGCCACTACTGTGCGTATTTAAAATACATATGTTCTAGACCTCGGATGAGGAAACGAAGTTCGCCATTGGATTCGCAACGTGAAATCTAGTAACCACCAGAAAATTCGTCGAATTCCGAGATAGTCGGATTTTGCACGTAGTTCAACACGACTGCGTGGCGATTGACCTTTTAAAGGTCCCCAAAAACGAGAAATATAAAATTTCCTTAAAATTAAGTTAAAGTTCCAATAAAATCAAATTGGACTTAATCCGGGACTTAATGAGTTGTTTCGGGACGAAAAACGGACCCGAAAGTGATAAACGAGCGGTGCGATGTAGACCACACATTTAAAATTATAAATAGGGGCCAAAATATCTGAAAAATCAGATTTTCTTCTTCTCTTGGCCGGCTGAGCTCACATGTTGGAGAGAAAAAAGGAGAGAGAAAAGAGAAACCTAATTTTCTACCTTTCTTCTTCAAGATCCACCAAGTTCCTTTGGTTGGAAGGCTATAGTCCAAGAGTTAAAGTTCGTCTACTCGTCGAGGGCTACGTCTACGTACCAAAAAGGGAGTGATTTCACCGAATATTCAAAGGAAGAAATTTGGGAGATCAAAGCTTTTTGGTTGGTTTTGGTGTATAGAGGTTGCCTACATCTCTATTGAGGTAGGGGTTTTCCTACCTTTGACTATTCTTACCTTAGTTGTTGTTAGACTAAAGATTAAGTTGTATATGCATATGTATTGTCTTATATATATGTGTCTATGGGAATAAAAGTGAAAAAGGGAGCATGGAAATGGCTTAGGCTAGATCCTAGCTTGATTTTTATTTAAGGATGTTACATGTAATTCATTATGTGACTTATGGCTATTGGGGGCATGCTATGTGTTATGAAATGTGCCTTGAAAGTGTTGGATAAGCATGCTATGTGTTTATAATTTGTGCCTATAAGGTGTTTGATAAAATGCCTTGATTGTTTAAATGGTTGTTTGATGCCATTGGAATCACATGTTGGAATGTGTTATGGATGTGTTGACATATGCTCATTGATATGTTGTTTATGATGGTTTATGGAATTTATATGCTTATGATTTAAATTCCATGGAATGTGAAGATATGTGTTGATTATTGCTCATGTAGTATACATTACATATTGGGCATGATCATGACATCACATTCATGAGCTATATGCATGAGTGTGAGAAATGTTGCTCATATGGTAGTCATTGCATTTTGAGCATGGTCATGACATCACATTCATGGACACATGTCATGGGTGTGAGTGTGGGTGTGCATGGTTAGTCAAATGCCACTCTTGGTAATTGATAAAGGGACTCGGAAGAAAGGGATTGAAGATTCCTTTGGGTCGTATGTATGCATGAAATAGAATTGGGTTGGGGTAGCAAGAAGAGGCATGACGACCTCTCGGGTGCAAAGCCCGGTGATTGGGGTACGTACTCCCTTGGCTCGGCCCATAAAGTGTGTGGGTGTATCCGGAACCCTCGGTGGAAGTTCGTGAATTCCGTGTGGGTTGGAGACCCTTGGTGTAAGTCCATGAACATCCACCCCTATACAAGACCCTAGAGTCATTAACGTCATTGATGTGTAACAAGAATGACGGTTTCGACTACATTGACACTTGAATGCGTTGGGGAGCTGGGGAGAGCTCGGGTTGAAGTTGCATGAGTGAGTTTCCATCTCATTTCATGGCATGACATTGTTGCATTCTAATTTTGAATGCATATCCTTATGTGAAATGATTGGTTATGTGCTATACACAAATGTTGCATGAGCATGAGCATCTAGGGAGGGAGTAGCCTTTGTAGGAAGTTTTCTACTGGGTGTTGGCTCACCCTATACGAGAACAATTTCAGGTGTGGGGTTGGCACCGGTGGATGACTCCCATGGAGAGCATCAAGGGTGAAGGGGGCCTATGTGTGGCCTTACCTCAAGATTTTGTAAACCTTTTGTTTTAAAATGGTTTATGACATGTATATTGTAATCATATTTGAATACTTATAATAGAACCTTGTAGAGATCATGTATAAGGTAAGAAACTTTGTTATACATGTTTTGGGTGACCTTGGGAAGGTTTGAAATGAGTTGGAAATGAAAAACTAATGAAATGGGCAAAATCTGCCTTTAGCTACCGGTAGCTAACAGGTAGTTGTTTTCTAGAAGGAAATAGCTACCGGTAGCCAACAGGTAGTCGTAGCTCCAGAATGTTTCGGCTACCGGTAGACAACAGATAGTTGTTTTCCAGTAGGAAACAGCTACCGGTAGCCAACAGGTAGTTGTTTTCCAGAAGGAAACAGCTACCGGTAGACAACAGGTAGTTGATTTCCAGAATGTTTCGGCTACCGGTAGTCGATAAACAGCTACCGGTAGTCATTCCAAAAATCTGAAATTTTTAAATGTTTTGCCAAATCTTTGGGCTTTGAATTTCCTTTCTTTAAATGATCAAAGTGGACCCTAATGGGGTACAAACCATGGTTTATGAGACTTTAATTGAATCAAATGAATGTTAAACCGAATTTTCATTATGGGTTATAATCCCGGCTTAAAGATATTCTTGATGTGGTGTCGGGTTGAGCGATATCCACGGATGTTTCCGCTGGTTGATGGGTTATCAACGGGACCCCCGGATTTTGGGGCGTCACACTATTAGTTTCTTGTCTTTGGTGGTGGTGTGATGACAAACTGCTTTTTCGGATTAATAGTTATGACTTAAACTAGATATTTCATAGTGAGAAAGACCCTCATGTAGGAGTGACAAATTTTAACTCGACACGATAACACAACACGGAGTAATGGGTTTGAGTTAATTATTTTTTGACACGAACCCGATTAACCTGTTTTTTAATCTGAATAACCCGACACTATATAAATGAACTTCTTGGATCCCTAACCCTAAATTCATTTTACATCTAACATTTACTTTGCCTCTTTCTCGCCTCTTCCTCCTGGCGATTTCACTCCGACTCCCCTTCGCAGGCCGTGAGTCACCACCGCTAACATCCATCCACCGGACCACCAACCAGTTAGCTCTCTCTCTCTCTTTCTATACTTCACTTCACGCAGATCTGTTCATCTGCACTTCTCTATGCTCAGATTTACACTTCACTGCATTGGAGAAGGAGGGGGAGGGGGAGGTGGTCTGTCGTGGTGGAGAAGAAGGGGGATCAGCGCCTTTGGTTTGGTCTTGACCAAAATTCCCTGGCGAATGATTTCGACGACTTTCAACTCTATCCTCAAGAATTCAGATTTAGTGTGTTGGAATATTTTAATAAAAATAAAGTAGCCTTTATTATTTATCTAATTTATATTGCAATAATTGCACCTTTTTTTGTATCTTCATTTTAACTTGATTATACAAATTTATTTATATCTTTATAATGAAAGACCAAATAGTCTTAAATGGATCGAATAGAAAACTAACCTTGACTCGAGTGATCCATAACAACGATTCTTAATAGAGATATGCAACAGAAATCCCCACGAGAAAAATACCAAGAATACCGAATATAATCACGAATTTGATTCCCAGTAGATTGCAGATAGATTTTTCCAGAGAGTGAGAGATATTGTAAGCGTGAGTAAGAGATGTGGCCTCTCAGGTAATTTATATCCCCCTCATTGATAACCAACTGCCTCACGTTAAAATAATCAGTAACCGTTCTCTTTCATCAAGGTAACTGCCAGGAAACTGACTATTTGTTAAACATGTTTCCTTGTACCTAGGACATCATTTTCACAATGAAACTACCCACTAACCTAACCAACATATGTTAGGTATTTTAATTAGGATATTCTTATCCCAAAACCCAAGTCTACACCTTGTTAATTAAGGTCCATATGTGGGTCCATTAAATAGGTTCAAACATTCTCCCACTTGGACAAAATTGACTGGGAAGTTGAAAGAAAATAATAATAATAGTAATACTTATATTTTGAAAATAAGCAAATACTTGGGTTCGGTAAAGTTATGCACGCTCTTTATCAAATTATCCCAACATAAGTGAGCTTAACTTTATTCTTGATTACTTGAGCCTAGTAATATGAGCCATGACGGATATACACCAATAAATAGCATACATTCTTCCATGATCACAATATCACCAAACCTTCATAACAAAACTTTAGGCTAATTTTCTTTATAAATGGATTTTCCATAAAATCCATTTGTTGGTCAAAATTTTCTGCTACACCTTATTTTCATCACATTTCTCCTTTATGACAAGACATTTAATATCCATGTGCTTGTTACCATTAGATACCTTGCCATTATTTATTGAGGAAATGACGCCTGCATTATCACAAAACATCCTTATGGGCCTCGAAATAGAATCAACAACTTTAAGCCCGATGATAAAATTCCTCAACCATATTGCCTGTGTAATCGCCTCATAGCATGCAACTAACTCAGCCTCTATAGTAGAAGCTGCTATTAATTTATGTTTAGTACTTCTCCAAGAGATTGCACCATTAACAAGCAAAAATATATATCCTGATGTTGATCGATTGCTATCTGGGCATCCTGCAAAGTCAGAATCTGTATATCCGACAACCTCTAGAGAATCAGATTTGCTGTATGTAAGCATATAATCTTGTGTTCTTTGCAGATATCTAAACACCTTCTTTGCAGCTCTCCAGTGATTCAAACCTGGGTCACTCTAGAATCTGCCTAATATACTAACTACAAATGCAATGTTGGGTCTGGTGCAAATTTGGACATACATTAAAGTCCCAACCAATGATGCATAAGGATATGCTCTCATTTGCTCCCTTTCAAGCTCATTTTTTGGAGATTGAGACTTACTTAATTTGTCACCTTTAGACATAGGTGAATGGCTTGGTTTGGAGTTTTCCATACCACATCTCTTCAATATTTTCTTGATGTAGGTCTTTTGAGATAGATAATTTTTTCCTCTAGATCTATCCATGTGAACCTCTATGCTTATGACATACGAGGCCTCACCCAAATCTTTCATTTCAAAATGTCTGGAGAGAAAATGCTTAGTCTCAATAAGCAACGCCAAATCACTACTAGCAAGCAAAATATCGTCTACATATAGAACTAGAAAAATGAATCGACTCCCACGATCTTAAGATATATACAACGATTAGCGACATTTCTACGAAACCAAATGAAGAAATCACATTGTTGTACTTAAAATACCATTGATGGAAAGACTGCTTAAGTCCATATATAGACTTTTTTAGCTTGCAAACCATATTATTACGTCCCTCTGAAACAAATCTCTCAGGTTGTTTCATGTACACCTCTTCTTCGAGATCTCCATTGAGAAAAGATGTTCTCACATTCATCTGGTGAAGCTCCAAGTCAGAATGAGCCACCATTGCCATAATTATCCCCAGAGAGTCTTTCTTAGAAATAGGTGAGAAAGTCTCATTGTAATCAATGACTTCTTTTTGAGTGAACCCCTTGACAACAAGTCTGGACTTATGTTGTTTTACCTTTCCTTTACAATCTCTTTTGGTCTTATAGACCCATTTATAGTTGACTGCTGTGGCACTAGGAGGTAGTTCAACTAAATTCCAAACATTATTTTTATCCATTGAGTTCAACTCTTCCTTCATGGCATCATACCAGTTGGAGGAATTCAAACTATTCATGGCTTGTGAGAAAGTAGTTGGATCATCACACTTTCCAATATAAAAATCAGACTCCTGAAGGTATACAATATAACTTGATGAAATTTTAGATTTCTTAATCCTTGATGACCTCCTTAAAGTTTCTTCTTGCCCCACTGCACGTGAATGTGAAACAAGATTCTCAGTGACAGTGGGTTCAGTTATAGATGATACATTAATAGTTGACTCATCATCCATCAAATTATTATAAATAATAGGATGACGAATCATTTACCAACTCATCTGAATTTTGCATAGAAATTGGATGTTCCTCAAAAATAATATTTTGAGGTTGTATACTCCCACTGACTTGGTCATTTTCAAGAAATTTTAAATTCTGTGTCTCTACAATCCGTAGAGAATGATTAGGACAATAAAATCTGTATCCCTTGGACTTCTCTGGATAACCAATGAAATAGACATTTATGATTCTAGGGTCCAACTTTTTCTCTTGGGGTTATACACCCGAGCCTCTGCTTGACAACCCTAGATGTGTAGACGTGTTAAACTGAGTTTTCTACATGTCCATAACTCAAAAAGTATTTTACGGACAACCTTAGTAGGAACCCTGTTTAGAATATACACGGTGGTTTTCAAGGCATCACCCCAAAAAGAAATTGGGAGAGTGGATTAACTAATCATACTCCTAACTATATCCATTAGTGTTCGATTCCGCCTTTCTGCTACTCTATTTGATCAGGAGTACCTGACATGGTATATTATGCCACTATACCTTGTTCCTGAAAGAATCAAGCAAATGGACCTAATTGTTGTTCAAATTCAGTGTATCTACCATAATACTCACCACCCCTATCCGACCTCACTGTTTTGATCTTTTTATCAAGCTGTAGCTCTACCTCTGTTTTAAAAATCTTGAAAGCATCTAAGGCTTGACCCTTATAAAACAAGAGGTAAAGACAATCGTATTGTGAGAAATCGTCTATGAAAGTGATGAAATATTTATGGCCAGTGAAACATGGGGGCGTGAATGGCCCACAAATATCTGTATGTATGATATCTAACACATTCAAGCTTCTTATGACACATTTCTTGAATTTGTTAGTCTGTTTATCCTTAATACAGTCTACACAAGTATCAAAATTTGTGAATTCAAGGCTTGGTAAGATCCCATCATTTACCAGTCCCTTGATTCTTCTTATGGAGATGTGTCCTAATCTCCTGTGCCATAAAGTGGAAGAATTTTCATTCAAAATACTACGTTTTAATCTACAATGTTCCTTACCATGCAGGGATAACAAAGATGTTTCAAAAGATGTATCTAGAGATAATTTAAATAAACCATCCTCTAAAATACCATTACCAACCACAACATCTTTCAAGTGCAAACTAACAAACGAAGGTAACCTAATATGATAACAAAAAGAAACAAGTCTAGGTACTGATAAAAGGTTTCTAGAAAAGCTAGGAACATAATAAGTGTCATGCAAATATATGATGTGGCTAGTCTTTAGAACAAGTCTGAACATTCCAACAATTTCCACACGTGACCACATCTTATTTCCCATAACGATGCATCGTTCATTTTCTGTTAGGGCCCTTTTGTTCAGCAATTCCTGCATGGTGTTACATATATAGATAGTTGCACCAGAGTCAATCCACTATGTGTTATGAGGTACATTTATGAAATTTGATTCATAACACACTAGATAAAGAATTGTACCTTTCTTCTCAAGTCATTTCTTATACTTGATACAGTCTTTCTTTGCATGTCCCTTTTTCTTGCAGAAGAAACATTTGAAGTCTTTTTTGCCTGCCGATTTGGCGGACACCTTCATGTTCTTCTTCTTAATTGGAACATGGTAGCTGCTACTACCTGTTTCCACCTATCCTTCCCCTTTATGAGAGGTCAAATGGACACTTTCTTTCCTCTCTTGCTTTAGTCTCTGTTCTTCATCAACACACATGGTCAAAAGCTGATTCATAGACCATTTATCCTTATGTGTGTTGTAAGAGATCTTAAATGGAGCATACTCTGAAGATAGAGTATTAAGGACAAAGTGGACAAGAAATGTCTCAGACATGTCAACTTCTAGTGATTTGAGTTGGGCAGAGATGTCACGTAATTCTATAAATTGCTATCGTTTGTCACTGTGACCATTATACTTCAAAGAAGCAAACTTTGATATCAGGGTGCTAGCAAGTGCCTTTTCAGAGTTCACAAAAATTGCTCCTCAACTGCAGTTATGAATTCTTTAGTAGTTTTGGAGTCCGGAATGGAGCATCTGATTTTCCTTGAGATATGACTTTGCATGAGTATGAGACTGAGGCGGTTAGACCTCTCCCACTTCTCATGCAACTTTTTCTCCTGAAGCGTACTGAATTCCGTGGGGATAGGTGACCTATCCTCATGAAGCGTCGTGTCAATCTCCATACATCCCAAAGTAAAGATAATTCTATCTTTTTATTCTGAGAAATTTGAACCATTAAGCAAAGGGATATGAGATGCAGATTGAGACATAAGGCTAGGAAGTAAATCTGCAAAATAAAACATTACATGCTTACAATTAATATACATGTTAATAATCACGCTTATACTTTATCCAAATTACTAACCCATATTAGCAATTTTAGTGGTAAATCACTTTATACAACATGATAATGATTTACCTAACAATGAAACTAACGACATAAAACATCATAGAAAAGTAGAATTCAAGACCTTTGGGCAAAAAGAATTCAACTTAGCCACGATACCTCAAACCATTCTTTCACCCCACCGATAACTTATGATATAATAACTTCCCTTTGGGGTAAAGCCATTATTTAATATGGTGCAAGTGTTCAATGTCATGGATAAACACAAATTTCTTTATTGATAAATTTTCTTATATTTTAAAATTATGGGATACTTTGGCTCGTCACCATAAAATTAAAATAAATATAATTTTATCAAACATAAGTTTTCATACACAAGATGCTTTGGCTCGTCATTATATATAGAACACTCCGAATCATGACATATGAACAAATAATTTTATTTATATGAATCCAGTAATTAAAATAATTAAGTTTGGCCTAAAACTGGATTCGGATAAATTTTTCATAGCCAAAATGCCATCAAAATAGTGGTACAAGATCATCAAATAGAGCAAATATAATGTTAAAAAACATTGGTAGCCTTTACGCATGCATCATACCCATTAAATAGCAACAATGGTATTCCAGCAGGGGAAATGTGCAAAATATATATAATCCATAAAAGCATGCTTTGACTATTTAAAGTCTCAAACATTCAAGGCATTCAACGTTTGTGTGCAGCAGTAAGTATTTAACAATATATCTATTCAATTGATAAAATGTCATATGCTACACCAAAAAATTTGAGCAATAAAATAATACCCATTCATCGTGCTTTCATGCTTTTATCCACTAGTAGTTCACATGCATTCAAATGCACATAGAGGTCAAGCAACACAGTTAATATCGCACCCTAGATTGTACCGATGACAACAATTAATAGACAGACCATGCTTGAACGATGACAACTAGAAAAAATGAAATATCTTTACCTAAATTTCTTTCCACAATCCCGATAACGGGAATCACAAAAATTCGGTAACTCATAAAATTTACTTCTCGCATATTTGATCATACGAATAAAATAAATTATAAGAACCAAATCTCATGACCTGGCTCTGATACCAATTGAAAGACCTAATGGTTTTAAACGGATTGAATAGAAAACTAACCTTGACTCACGGGATCCATAACAACGATTCTTAATAGAGATATGCAACGAAAATATCCACGAGAAGAATACAAAGAATACCAAATATAATCACGAATTTGATTCCCAGTAGATTGGAAATAGATTTTTCCAGAGAGTGAGAGATACTGTAAGCGTGAATAAGAGATGAGGTCTCTCAAGTAATTTATATCCCCTCACTGGTAACCAACTGCCTCACGTTAAAATAATTAATAACCGTTCCCTCTCATCAAGGTAACTGTCAAAAAATTGATTATTTGTTAAACATGTTTCCTTGTACCTAGGACACAACTTTCACAAGGAAACTGCCCACTAATCTAACCAACATATGTTAGGTATTTTAATTAGAATATCCTTATCTGAAAACTCAAGTCTGCACCTTGTTAATTAAGGTCCATATGTGGATCCTATTAAATAGATTCCAACATATAAGCCATATGAGTTACAAGTTTGACCATTAGTATCTATATAATGAGAATTATAATAGTGAAATTTAGTGGTCCATAAATTACATATTTTATATTCATTGTGAGAATTATTTGGTGAGCATTATATTGAATTTGGTCAATAAATTACAAAGACCAAAATAACTGAGTTTTATGATATGAGTTAATGGGTCAATTATTTTGGGCAATGAGTTATATATTTTGTACACCTATATATATGTTCTATTATGTGAGTGACAATGTAGGAAGTTCATATGTCTTTTTATTTTTTATTTTTTTGTGGTTTACATTATGTTATATTCTTGGGCAAAGAAATGTGTGTGTGAAATTTCTACTTCTCAAAGTTGTGTAGATCTACAGAAGTTACAGTGAGTAGTTGAGTTGTTGTATGTTGGAGATGGCGTGTTGTAATTTACTACACCGGACATATTATCTGTAGATGAACGAACCGTCTTAAAGAGAGCGACCTAGTCCGCACCTCAACCCAAGCTAAATACTTTATTTGCGGTATGAAATTTATTATTATTTTCATTTGAACGATGTTTGAGGTAAGTGTGATAATTCTCCTCAATTTCATGTTTATAGATTTTTTCGGATTGATGTTTATTTCTAATTATATTCAGATCCAGTTCTAACATAGTGTTCTTATGTGTATCCAAGTGTTTGATTTTCTTCAATACCAACAACGGCTTCTTCAATGGCATTTTTGATCCAATCAACTCATGATGCCCAACAGTAAAAGTGTAATTAGCTCTTTTTGGTATTGGGGGTTGCCGACAGACAGTAGAGAGTTCAAGGGAGTAAGGGGGGTTGGGTCTTGATAGGCAGGTTGGGTCGTGTTTACCTGGACACGATCTGTGTAAACTTCGGATTATGGGTTGTGTCAAGGTAATCGTGTTTAGAAATAGATTGTATTCATGTCCAAAAGATCTGACCCGTTTAACTCGTAGGTCGTGTTTGAATTGACGTATCTTGAATTCAAACTCAATATGATCCGACCTTGACCTAATAGCTACCCTTACCCTCATGGTCCGTCTAGGGGGATTATTATCTACGGGTCGCCCCTTCCCCTTTTTTCAATAACAAAAAAAAAAAAAAAAAAAAAAAACCTTAAAGAAGCTTGGCTGAATCTACTCATACATTGCAAGTACAGTAATACTATGGATTCCAAATTGACATTCTAAAGTTTGAATCCCAAATGCACAGAGACCCTTGAATTAGTGAGTTCGATTACAAAAGTTAATGAGACCAACTTTCGACAATACGAAGATTTCTAAAATATGAGATATAACTTTCGACACAAGTTAACGAGTATTTGAGGTAAAACCGAATTTAACTTCTCAACAATATATTTTACAAATTAAGGCACCACCGTTGGTAATTTTTTTGAAATAATTTTTTAAGTAATTAGAAAAAAAAATGTTACTAAACAGTGTCTATATAAATGATCAGAACTTAATAATTATTTTTGAAGTAATCAATTCTTTTATGGAAATCTTCCAAATTGTCTAATAAATGATAAAGTTAACCCTAACTTTTGATTTTGCAAAAAAAAAATTGAAAAGAAAGGAAAATAACAATAATGTAATGATGCTATTTAGAGATAAGTTTGAGGTTATTTGATAATAAAATTAAGATTATTTGCTGACAACTTAAGCGACACAAATCAAGCTAAAATGCATCAATATGCTGCTCATATTTAACTCATTCATAAAACGGACTTATACATCTGCTGGGATAGGTGACTCATATTAAGAGTATAAAAAGTTACACCAGGCCCAAGGAGATAATTGGTCAATTGTCAGAGTATGAGCGAATAAAAAACAAGTTGTCAAACTACGTAAATCTTTGTGTTCTCCTTCTATTATTCTGTTTCATTGATTGTTCATCGCTCACACAAATCACAACAAAATCTAATATAATTCAGTTCTTTATATAATTTAAAGGGTTAATAGCACTTTTGGTCCATAAAATTTGTATTTTTTTGTCAGTTTAGTTCTTATTATATTAATTTTATCAATTTAATCGTTAAAATATTTAATTTGTATCACTTTGGTCCCTACATAGATGAACCGTCAAGTTTTTTTTTGACAGTAGTGATCACGTTTTTCGAGCTTTCTGTAACTTTATGATGCGGCCGTGGTTCGAGCTTGAGCAGCTTGGATGGCAAGACCATGACTCAGCTAAGATGAATTCACATGATGCTCATGCCTGACCATTCGTGCATTATTGATAGCTATTAGCTAACATAACCACAAATGGGTCATACACAAGTTACAGAAAGCTGTGTGGATATATAGTTTGCATCATACATGTTCGTTGAAATTCCCCAACCAAAACCCCTGGTCTCGGTCAGAGTCTTCTGTTTTATGGGTGAATAGTCAGAGTCTTCTGTTATTTGTTCTTCTGATCCTCTTTGATTATTCTTCTATATGGCTGCTTAGACTGAAGCTCTTGATAATGCTAGGATCAACTTCAATGATTCACATGATATTCATGTCAATGTGGTCACACATTATCTTTTTGGGAAAACTACGAATAGGTCTTATATGTAACTATATATATTGCGGCTTTTGAAGCCAAATGAGTTGTTGTAGTTATGAAAATTTCATACCTTTGACGGAGGATTCTGGTTAGCCATATGCATCGTTGTTTCGATACAATCTGTTTATTAACTGCCCCATTGCAAATTGCAGTATAAAGCCTTATGGGAGCAATTTGCTCATTAATGGTAAGAGAAGAAAAAGCTACACCCCATCTCATGTGCACAGATATAGTAAAGGTCTCTGTCAGCATGAAAATAAATTTTCTGAAAGCAATGCCTATCTTTCCATCTTTCTTTTGTTGGTTCAGTTTCCATCATCACATATAGATTTTAAGAGACTACATATATTTGTAACAGTCTCTGTCAGCATGAAAAGAAATTTTCTGAAAGCAATGCCCATCTTTCCATCTTTCTTTTGTTGGTTCAGTTTCCATCATCACAGATAGATTTTTAGAGACTACATATATTTGTAACAGTTTAGTTTCAAGTGAAATGGGTCCATTGTTCTGTAAGATATGATGCATAAATTACCTACCAAAGAAGAGATCCGTCTCTTCCCTACCATGGTATGCTATTCCATTAACATTTGTTATGAAATTGAGAGAATGCATGGAGATTCTCTGTCTCAGTCTCTCTCTCTCTCATATTTTCATGCATCCAAGCGGCCTTGTGTGTTATGAAAGAGTTCTTAAGGTGGAAGCTATGAATCTCACTTAATATGTTCACGTTATCCAATGAAACATCTTTGTTAATCAAACACTTAGAAGAGTAGTGTACCTGCTCCTCCTTGATATGTAATTTCTAGTCTTAAATTCACCTTTGTTACCAATTTGATTGAGTGCTCTCTCTTGCTCTCTATCTCTTCACAGAATGGGCTGCAGCTCCGAAATGCTGTTTCTGATGTTTCAAGTGAAATCAATAAGATTGGGATGGATTTGGAAGCAATAGCTGAAGTCATGCAAGTAGAATGTGAATGCTGCGGCCTCAAGGAGGATTGCACCCCAGACTACATCCTAAAAGTGAAGGATTCTTTTTCAGGTACATGGGTTTGTGGTCTTTGTTCTGAAGCTGTAAAAGAAAGACTAATGCGCCCACCAAGAACAACTACTGAAGAAGCTATGAGCACTCACCGAAACTTTTGTCAAGAGTACAATAGCACTAGACTCAATCCAAAACTTTCACTAACATTCGCAATGAGGGATTTAGCAAGAAGAAGCTACGAGAAAAGAACTTCCAAGGATTTTTCGACATCAAAGATTGCACGAAGCTCCAGTTGTGTACCAAGAATTGATCTGAACCCAAAGCACTAAGTTGGAGTTTTGGATTTTGTGGCCATAGCTCTTGTGAACATATCTCTCAATTGCATGAACTTTAATCCAATCATAGCTTCAATTTGCTCGTATTGACTAGGTGAATTTGTGTGAATGAATGGTAAGATTTAGCTATTTAAAGGGTAACAATGAAGATTATTTATAGATGAACACGTCCTGTATATAGATCAGCTATATTTACAAGTCAGAATGGCACAACATCAAGGCTGCAATTTCCCTAGCAGTTTGTATGAGTAGTAACAAGTATAGGCTGTTTGGTAGAATGAGAAGTTTCTTGAGCAGTTTTAAATAATTTTGTTGTCTGATTTTGAGCATTTTGTATGAGTAATAATACCAATCATTCATTTGAACTTTTTAGTTTGGCTAGAACTTGTTCTCTCATTAACAGCAAAAGATACAATAATTGTGCGCGGTGATTTTGCACAATAGATAAAAAGACAGTTCTTTCCCTTGGTGAACTAGTGCTTACCTCGAAAGTCGACGAATCCGTGGCAAAGCAGGGTCAAAGATGGCCTAAGGGATCTAAGGAGTGGTGATGAATTGCTTTAGGGGTTGTCCGATCGATTCCGGTGGGTCGTAGGCGGTCTGGAGTGTTCCCGGCATATCTTGACACTCAAAAGAAGAGTTAGAAGGGCACCAGAGTGTTTCCGGCATATCCCCTCTGACAGTCAAGTTAGACTTTTGAGAGAAGGGAAGAAGAAAATACTATTTGGGATTCTTGAGAGATGAATTTGCGTACTTTTGTCTTTAGGTTTTTGCCACTATTTATACCTTCAAGGACTCATCATTGCTGATAAGTGAGGCAGTAGGAATAGCACAGTCATTGGGCAGTGCATTTCCCATTTTGCATGGGGGAGTCCCCGTTATTAATTACTCGGGCTCCCGGGCATTAAATGCTCTTTCCTCAATGTAGAGATACTAAATGCTCGGGTCCTGGAGCATTTAATGCTCCTTCTTCTAGGCTTCCCAAGCCATCGTGGATGTCCCATCAACTGAGGGATTATTAAATGCTTGCCTGAGATTGCCATATGTCAGCAGGGTATTTTCGTCTTTTTACCCATTCTCCTGTACTTTATGCCATGTGTATGACTCTCCTTGGTTGCTGGTTTTGTTCGTTCTGACTTCATTGGAAAGACAAGCTAATGATTCACCATCAAACCCTAAGATTGATGGGTTGCAGTCGAGGTGACGTGTCGGAGAAAAAGCTCAGGGGAATCGAATCACCGAGGACACGTGTCACCCCCAGAGCATGGGTGTCATCGATGCCGAGGACACGTGTCACTACTAGAAGGCTAAAGGCATTCTCGGTTTTTCAGGACACATGTCACATCCCTGTTACTTCTCAAGAATGTCCCATCAGTAATGATATGTGTATGTTCAAACATTATAATCTAATTGTGTTAGCAGGAATGCACTAAACTTTGACAAGGCTCACACAGTTTTTTTTTTTGAAAGAAACGATATGCTATTTATTAATTGGAAATATCCAAAAAAAGTGCAGGCATGATAAAGTTCGGTGCCTGTTCCTTCCAAAACAATACAACTGTCAATAAAAGACGCATTCATAGCTAGTTCGTGGGCTACCCTATTACCATTACAGCGCACCGTAGACACTTCAAAATACCTCTGGGTGTGGCTGCTATAGCTGCCTGAAACTGAGCAAGGAGATCCTGAGCTTGCCTTGCCAGATCTTGCGGATCTTTAATCACATTTTGGAATAAGCGCTCATTTCGACAATTCCAAACAAGCCAGCAATGAAAGAGGAAAATATCAAAGTCATCTATAGATTAGAGAGGACATGGTTAACAGACCGGAACCAATGACCTGGTTCATTATCTTTGGTATATATGGCTTTGGTTAAGGGGCTATGTTGCCAGGAAGCTTCGGTCCATTAGCAACCTCTTAGACACTGAAGTTATTGAACAGTTGGGTCAGGTCTCCGATTTCAGTTTAAAATGACGTTCGATATTTGGGTTTAAAACTCGAGAATAGCTCAAGTAGTAACGGACAAGTAGTAAACTCAGAGGTGCTGAATTTGAATTTTTATAACTGAATAGAATCAGGTCATGAGGAATTTATCCTTCATGAATACCTTAGTCTTGACATAATAGGTTGCCTTTACCTGGACTGAGAAATGAATTAATCGAGATGCCAGTATGTAGACCCAAACATTCTTGACCGTCCAATAAAAAGAAAATATTCGGAATTGATTGTGGTGGGTTGTTGCGAAAGGGTTTTGTATATCTTTAATGCTTACGGGTTTAACATTTTAGCCGAGTATCAGTTTCAGACATTCATGTTGGGCCTGAGATTGGACTCTTCCCGGTCTCTCTGACATCACCAGGGGCCGAAGGTGTTATTTGCTATGGTGTCCAAGGGCCCCTGAACCAAGTGACTTGGACTAGCCCTGGGCCTTGCTGTTGGGCTTGCTTAAAATGCAATTTGGACAAAAGAATTGGTGTATAAATATAGTGAACATTCATATTGAAATTTGAGTGTGCCTTCAAATCTCAGGACAACCATTTTGTTGAACGTTTATGAGTAAATTACAGATATCACTTTTAAACTATGACTCTCATATTAATTAATTCTTAACTCTTTTTTTTGTCAATTGAGTTACTGAACTCTCTAATTATGTCCATTAAACCATTCTTTCTATCTCCGTTAGAGTGTGTCCCTCATCACATGGCCATATGACATAAAAAGACAGAATGACTCAATTGACAGAATTAGAGAATTAAGGGGTTTAATTAACACACACAAAAAAAAAAAAAAAGATTCAAGGGCTTAATTGACACAAGAATCATAGTTTGAGAGCCATATGTGTACTCATTTGTGTCACCTGAGTGGGCACACTTCGCTACTTTCCGTTAGAAAATCTAACAGAAGCAGACAGAAAGACTCAATTGACACAATTAAAGAGTTCAGGGGTTCAATTGACATAAAAAAAGTTCAGGAACTTAATTGATACAATGATCATAATTTGAGGGTTTATATATATATATATATAGTTTACTAAACATTTATTAATTGGGTTAATTATAAATTGCACCCTGAAAGATTGTTTGAATCTCAATTTACACCGTCTAAGGTTAAAAATTTCAATTTCAACTTCAACCCTTAAAGATAGAAATTTGTATCAATGCATACCTGAAACTAACAGTTGTCAGTTTGCCGTCTAAAACTAAATAAATAAATTATACCTAGATCCCTTCATACTTTTCATTTAATTATTTAGACCCCCTCACATTTAGAATATTACTCTTACCCTTCCTGATGTTTATGCACGTGTAACACATAACTGCTTGTCGTTGATATCTGTTAATATAACCGTTAAAAAATATAATTTCGTCTTAATAAAAAATTATAATTTAATGCTACCCTTTATTTTGTGGGCCTGTTATACTCTAAAGTTCAAAATCAAACTTACCATTTGAATGCCCAATATAATGTAAGTATTTATATAACGTTCTTTATATCCAATGAAATACATCACTTAAACAAAATTATTTGATTGTCCAATTGGGAGAACATTTCTAGTCATATTTGGATTTTCAAGGAATGTAGATGTAATATTTCAAATGTGAGGGATCTAAGTGATTAAGTGACAAGCATGCAGGGTCTAGGTATAATTTAGCTATTTAGTTTTAGATAGAAAACTAATGGCTATAAGCTTGATGTGCGCATTGATACAAATTTTTATTTTTGAGGATATAAATTGAGATTTTTGATATTTGAAAGTATAAATTGAGATTTAAACGATCTTTCAGGATGAAATTTGAGATTAACCCTTATTAATTCGATCTCTCTAAACACCCTTGATTTTTTTTTGAACACACACTAGACACAACCTCTTAAAAGAGGAAGTGCCAAGTGAGATATTTAAATTAACACACACACCCAAAGCAATCCCGATGTGGGATTGCCCAATCCCCCGACACCCCGGTGGATTACCATAACCGTAGGGTCTTTGGCCCAAAGTGTGGGATTCCACCCAACACCGAAACGCCCGCATATATGCGCCCCAAAGGGTTTTTTTCAGTTTTTTTGAACACACACTAGACACAACCACCTCTTAAAAGAGGAAGTGTCTAGTGAGATATTTAAATTAACACACACTCCCAAAGCAATCCCGATGTGGGATTGCCCCTAAACACCCTTGATTACTGAGATAAAATTAGACAATGAACTTTTTTTTTCCCACAAAGTCAAAGATTAATTAATAAAAAATTTCACGCACATCGGGTTTACTTTTATGGGGAAGGCTATGGGTGTTTACTAAACAGTTTGTAAGGATCGGACCTCCCAGACTCTATTACATCCCTGCTACACGGTACCAACAAAATATAATGTATTTACATGTTACTTTGCTGTTTACTTTTGCCCTTAAATTAAGACCAAGACAGATCCAAACATCAAGATACTTTTCAAGTTCCTCCGCTAATATGGTTCACATTATAGTAAAAGAAGTTGTTTCAAAGTTTCAATTTTATTGGTCGAGATGAGTGTAAATTGATTTAGACACTTTTGACCGTTGAACCAAAAAAAAAAAAAGTCTAAAAACCTCAAACACAAGACATGTATTTGCAGCCATGGAGTAATTTAAGGTTCATAGTTTTAGGTAGTATCCCCTTGTTTTTTTTTTTTTTCCTTTTTGTGGGTAAATTAGTATCCCCTTGCTTGTAAAAGTAAATGAATAGAAATTCAATGTGGGCTTGGTAAATACATGGAATGGTTGCAAGATGATGCCTAGCTCACACATTGCAATTTTCTATACTAAAAGCGAGAAAATTTAGGATTCTGAGTTCAGTATCTATAAAAAAAGATTTAGAGAAGTCACAACCGTCAAGTTAAAATTGAAACATGTCAAATTTTTTTGATAGAGGTTCAAAAAGTTGAGGGTCAACTCTAAAAGTATTGGGATTAGTCCTAAAAACTTGAAATCGATTGTAACTTTTTAGGATCAAACCTAATCGGCTTTATTGAATCATAACTCAACCTATTTAAATCGTTACTTGACCTAATTTTATCATAGTCTAGTTTGATTTTATCATAGCTTTTAATACGAAACTGATAAGTAACTTTTGAATGCCATAAACAATTTAAAACAAAACGAGATCCTAGCCTATAGCCCATGTAGGGTGGTCCTCAAATCTTTTTTATAGGGTTCATGTATAACATTGAGTGCAATAAGTGCTATATGGTCCCAAGTTCCCAATCCCAAAAACCCTTTTTGAATATTAACCCAAAGCTGTGCCCAATTGATGCAAAATTCTCACATAACACAATAGACCCACACGTGCAATACACTCTTACTTTAGGGTTATAATCCTATCCCTTCACAATGTGCATGTGAATCCAATCATCTTGATTGTAGTTCTTTACAAATTGCAATGGGTCCATGAACACTGTGAAATTATGCTAAAGCTCTCATGAGATACTTGCTTTTTTGATATATGATTAGGGTATAAAGAAGTCATTCAAAGATTATAACTATCTCTCCATTGAAGCTTGGCCTTATGGTTCAACCAAGTTATTTGGTAACTAGACCTAAAATTGAAGTCTGAGTTCGAATTTTGACAATTGTTTTGAATCAGACCATAAAAAATTATCTCTCATGAATACCATAGTCCTGACGTGAATGACTTGTCTTTGATTGGTTCAGAGAGGAGATTAATCGAGGTGCACGTAAGCTGACCCGAATACCCTTTACCGTTAAACTAAAAAAACAAACTTAAGCCAAGACATACAAGGTGTGCTTGGATTAGGTGGTGACTGATCCGTTGATGACTAGGAATTTGATTGACATTTAAACTTAGTTATATAGCACGTTATGATATTAAAGAGGATATAACATTAGTATTTTGGTATTTCAACCGATTCTCTTGTATATGGGTCAAATTTTGAGACAAACACGTGCCAGTTATATAATTTTTACGATGATAACGAGATTCGAACGTATCACCTTTGATAAAAAATGATTACTTTGATATGAGATAGGGATGGTTTCCATACAAGTAGGGAAACGAGTGCGAAAAAAAAAAAATCTTCAATTGGAACATATCCCAATTTGTTTGAATTTTGGTAACCATAATGGCCAGCTGTGGGCCATAGGTTATCCTTTTCTATGGAGCAATGCTATTGAGAATTTGATTTGAAGATCTAACTTTGAGAATTAATGTATTGTCATTAGATTGAACAATCTACTGAGATCTAATTTAAGGGTATAATTTATCATAATTATTAGATTAATTGTGAGACTCACTGTCATATAGAACTAAACGTAGAAAAATATTAGTTGTACTTTATTTGACGACCTAATTAAGAGATCTATTTCGTGATAAATTTTGAATTAAAAGTGAGCTCTACCTAAATTTTGAATTAAAATTTTGAATTTTGAATTAAAATTCAGTGTCAATCCAAAAGTCAGTGCATTAGACCACAAATTAAGTACAAATAATATTATTATTGTTTTTCCGAATCCGAATCCGTTTAAGTTTTTTGTCGATCCGATTTGATTATCCGATGGTTTTGAAAAATTCAATCAATGTCCGAATCCGTTAATTTTTAGATGTTTGATTCGAAAATCCGATCTAATCCGATCCGATTTTCACAAAATATACATGTACACCAAAAAATTAATAATAAGAATTTGGATAATGAACTAAAAAAATAAGGAAAAATGAAAAATTGAAGTAAAAGCAAGAGTGAAAATCAAACAAGAGAGGGAAACAAAACAAAAATGAAAAAAATGAGTCATACATTGTGATATTCACTCTATTTTTATTTATTTTCTAATATAAGTATAATATATGTGTAATATTTATTTACATAATATATTTTTTTATTCGAATTGAATTATTATAAATCTATATCCGAATCCGTTCAGACAATTTTACTTGGATTCGAATCGAATTCAATTTAAAATCCGGTCTATTAACAGATCTATTGGTGTGGCCTAACCCAATCGACCGGTCAACTTTCGAAGATCCGGGCCCGACACGGCCACTATCCCTATCTGGCAACTTCATTTGTTTGTTTTTATTTTTATTTTTAATAGCTCCGGGGAAATGTTGGGTTTCCAAAATTTCACTTTTTTGAATTGTACTAAAAAAATCATATTTTCTTGTGTCCACTTCGTCAATATTGTGTATTTCCTGTCCAGTACTTTTATCTGTTTTCTTTCCTCATTTAAGTGTTCTTAAATCATTTTTCTTTCTCATTTCTAGATCCTTAAATGTTTCCACGAACTTAATTTCTCAATTGATTGGAAGCCAGGCACACAATAATCATTCTTTACTTTAACTTTGGTTAGAACCTTGCTCTGTATCACAAAATTCATGAATCAATTTGACTTTAATTTTATTGAAATTAAATTAAAGCTAATAATGGTACTAATCATTCTTAATCCATTGAATTGTTTTTTTCCCATTTAGGTGTTTGATGAATTTCATGATTGCGGTGCTTCACCCAAATTAAGCCAATGAAGGTAACAACTTTCTTTCAATTTTACTACAAAGACCTCTTCTTGGTCTTTTTTATTTGTTTTTTGTTCTTGAAGAACTCTTTTTATTAGTTTAACAACTTTGAGTTTAACATAGTGACTTGGTGTGACACCAATGATTGCAAGTGATTCATTAAGCAATTGTTTTCTTGAAAATTGATCTTCAGCATTCTATTCTATCTTTTGTCCCTAGACTACATAGTTTTTTTATTGAATGGAAATATTTGCACCATCATTCCTTGGTGGCCGTTTCTTTCAATTACCTCCTATAGTCTTGCACTAACTTAGTGATGCATAGATACTTAAATGCACACCTGTACAATTGCACACAAAGAAGTAGGGATCTTTTCTCATTTATGTTGTGGTTTTATTGTCTTTATGTAGAAGTTGATACCCTTTTGCATGTTGTGGTTCTGCTTTCCTCATTTGTCCACCTCCGACCTCCCACCTTTCCTCCCAACAAGCTTTCCTCAGCTGTTCTGTTTTCTAATCTATAATCTACAATATAAACAGGGCGGCTTCAACAAACAAATTCAACAATCACAAATCAATTCATCCAACGGCCACCATCATTTCTTCTATTCCCCCCCCCCCCCCCCCCCCCCCCCCCCCCCCCCAAAACTCATCCCTTCTCACCCAAATTATTCAAAATCAGACCTCTCTTGGTGACCTCACTTGTCAGAGATGCCCCCTCCCCTCCCCTCCCCTCCGTCTCTTTTTTGTTTTTTCAAAATCAGACTTCTCTCAAGCCATGCCATTGCCACCGCCATTACCACCGCCAATGCCAAAAGCAAGCCATGGCAGTTACTACAAAGGACCGCAGCCACGCCAGCGACATAAGTGACCAATGTATTTTTTTCCCCTTCTCTTTGTCGCTCCATATCCCCCCAACCCACATTTACCCTCAGACGATTGCGATGATGTCTTATTTACTGGCAAATAACCCTCCCTGCAATTCGCCCCTCCTCCCCCTACTCTCTCTCTCCAGTTTCTCTCATGGCGGCACTACTTTAAGTGCAAAATTAGGGGGTTTTTCTTGCTTTTTGCTGAGCAAACCTTCCCCGTTCTCCTTCTCTCTATCTCTCCAAGTCCCTCAACCCACAACCACCCAAAGCTGCACCTAACCAGGCGTGAAGGCGTTTGGTTTGTAGGAGTGGAACCCACTTGCAATTCGGCCCTTCTCTGCTTTCTCTCTCTTTTTCTCTCGTAGCGGCACGACTGATACATAGGTGTTATAAGAACTTTAACCCAGTAATTTCACTGTTAGGGTTTTGTTCTTACTTTTTGATAAACAATAGGAGTAGTAATTGGCAGATGGATGTTCACGGTTGGAGAGAATGTGCACTCCATGGCTATTTCAGTATTTGTGTCGGTCTGAGTAGCACATGAGCTTCTTCAGGATGTACATTCTTTTCTTTTAGCTGCAAGTAATTCTATATATAATTGTGAATTCATCACGTCTCTATAGATTATAATTGGGTATGTTTGAAATGATTTTTCGGTGGTAGGTAAGGTTGTGTAGGACACTGAAGATTTTAGTGTTGGACATGATGTGGAGGCTAACAACATTTCTTGCATGTTCTAGACCACCTAAATTACTAACTTAATGTGGAAATCAGCTACTTATTCTTTCCATGATGTTGGTGTGCTTAGAGTCACCATTAAGCAAGTGTCTCATTGAGTTGGGTATACGCATGTACATGAAGTGGGTTGATTATTGTTATCCTGGTGTGACATTTTATGATGTGAGATACATGGTCTTTTTTACCTATGGCTTTGAAATTTAGGTGAGTGGAATGATTGGTCGTGCGAGTGTTAACACGGGCATGTGTATGTACATGGGATTGGAATAGTCTGGAGTGTTTAATTTTTGTTTAAGAGGTGAGGTTTTGATTTTGGGTTTTGTGTATTTGAGATGAAAAGTGTGTTAAATGTTTTAGTTTGTAGAAAGATTCACTTTTTTTTGGGAAAAATAGTCGGGAAAAAGTGTGTTAACTATGTTAATTTTGGGACCAAAAATGGTTTCATTGTGGGTTTTGTGCATTTATCTTCATGTTTTTTTGTTGTTGTTGTGTAAGAATTTTCTGATTGGTTGCTTAGAAAGTCGGTGAGCAAATAAAAGAAGGAAAAAAAATGCTTTCGGGCCTCTATTTTGTGTTATTCTCCTTTTTTTATTTTTTTTTATTAAAAAAAAAAAGGAAAGCTTAACTTAAAGAAGTTAGTAAAAGAGTTGGTTCGATTAAGGTTTAATAAGTGATATCGAATTCTAATAAATGTGTTCAAAAAGTAGAAGCACTTCTAACATTCTGTCTATATATGTGGCATGTGGTTACTGCGATTAATTTGTGAAAGTAGTCCATAAGCATGCGTATAAATTGTAGTATTCTTTGGATTCAATGAATCTGTTGATTTAATTAATATTTCTAATTTTTTGATTTGGTGAATTTATGGGGGTATGTTTTTATTTCTGGATTGTTGCCAATTATGATGAATTGGGTAATTCGCTCTCCTTGTGTGCCATTGTTTATTATTCCCTAATCATTTTGCTAAATATACAAATTAAGCAACTTTTATTTTACTTTGTATGGTTTGTTTTGCTCAAACTTTACTCTTCCCTAATATTTTTCCTGAATATGTGTCATTGCTTGACACTTCAATTTTATTTTAGTAGTTTTTACGACACGCTACTGAGTTCAATCATTATCAAATGCAAACTGTGCAAAAATCCGTGGATAATAAGGATCCTAAGATTTTGGGGTTTTATTTAGCTTCAGAGGTAAGATGGATACCTTTGTTGTTCTTAAAGTGTTGCTACATTTATATGATTAATCAATGCATACCTTCTTCGGTTAAAGAAATAAAATTCATTTGCAATTGTATAGCATTGAGATGAAGTGAATTTGAAATTATTTGGAATTATATTACTTTATATTTTTACATGTACCATTGCACGAATTAAATCTGCAAGAATTACTTTACTTGTAATCGGTTCAATATGAATGCAAGGTTTAATTGTATATATTTTTTTTCTTTTGAGATCTAAAGTATTGGTTTTTCATATATACTCTTGGTTTTGTAGTGAGATTTAAGGAAAAGATGAGAAGAGGAGACCTGTTGATAAAATGACTACGTGTTCCAAGTATGCAAAACACTTTAGAGAGTACTTAGTTTTAGTTATCTTTTCAAGTGTTCTGACTTAATTTAGAAAAAATTATTTAATTTTCATTAGCTGTGTTGAGAAGAATAGAATCAAGATCACAGAACAGGTATTGAGCGAAAAGTGTATTATTTTTGTGAGTTTCATTTGTTAAGTTCCATACTTTGGACGACATATAATTATGCTATAATTTGTAATAATGATTTCCTTTATAGTTAACTTCTTTGAATAATAACTATATGCACATTCCCTAATTATTGGTGTTTCTCTCTTTTTTTTTTGTTTAGTTGCATAGGTTCTCTGCAGTTTAATGATTGTTATTATGAAAATTTTCGATTGCAAGTTTGTTATACATTTTATGGTTAGTTCTGTTATAATTAGTTTTTGTGTGGTTGTTATATATGTATGTTGATTAGTTTTGGCACAAGTGACGAAATGGTTATTAGTCAATGACTATTATATTATTGTAGTATTTGCTCAATGTAAGTGTATTAATATTAGACTCTGGTATAATGGTGAGTCTTATGATTGGTTTGGACTGTGTTTTTTTTAAGTACAGGTTTTTAAAAAACTAATAAATAGGCATATCAATTATTACTATCGTTTTAAGGTGTTTTTATGAAATTTGAAGATTGTATTCACAAGTTGTTATTTTTTTTTGGTGCCTGTTTTTGAACGAAATTTGGTCAAATTGTTATAGAAAATTTTTGGGTGCCTGTTTTGAAATGAAATTTTGTCGAATTGTTTTAGAAAATAGTCGCCCAATACTGATTTTAATTTGTGTAATTAAAGAAAGGAAGGAAAAACAAGTTTCTATTTCAAATATTTGTACTACAGGATACCTTTAGGCACCGGTTATTTTTCAATTTTCTACATAGGTTCATATTTTCATGGTTTCCAATTTTCAAAAGAAACTATGTCGAAATTTTGAAAAAAATATTGGGTTATTAATAGATTAATTGATTTACGTGACCCAAATTTTTTTTTACTACATTGATTTTACCTTCTTTAATTAATTGAAATAAAGAATAACATACATCAAATTAATCGGATTTTTGTGGGCTGCAAAGAGCCTACGGTTATTGGTTGCTTACCTTAGTTTTCTTTTTACGTGTCTGTTGTGTGAACCAAGTTTAGTAAAGTGAACCAAACACATGTTGTGTGATTGGTTTATTTTGATTGGAATTGATGGTTGCCAAAGTTTGATAGGTTCGGAATGGTGATTTTTTGGGAAATTTTGATTGTGAACTTTAATTATTGTTATGTCTGATTGTGAACTGTGAATGCAAGAGATTTTGAGTTTTGTAGACAAGTTGCGAATTTCTACTGAAATAGCAATCTCTACTAAAATAGTAATTGCCAACAAATGTCAACCTGTTTATATTGATTTCAATTTCTTTAATTAAAACAACTTAAAGTAAAATTTTTTTTTCAAATTAATTGGTTGGCATACATTACACCGTGCCTTCAGACACGGATTATTCCTAGTATATTTTACAAATTAAGGCACCACCGTTGGTAATTTTTTTGAAATAATTTTTTAAGTAATTAGAAAAAAAATGTTACTAAACAGTGTCTATATAAATTATCAGAACTTAATAATTATTTTTGAAGTAATCAATTCTTTTATGGAAATCTTCCAAATTGTATAATCAATGATAAAGTTAACCCTAACTTTTGATTTTGCAAATTTTTTTTTGAAAAGAAAGGAAAATAACAATAATGTAATGATGCTATTTAGAGATAAGTTTGAGGTTATTTGATATTAAAATTAAGATTATTTTCTGACAACTTAAGCGACACAAATCAAGCTAAAATGCATCAATATGCTGCTCATATTTAACTCATTCATAAACAATCTTAGAAATCTGGTGGGATAGGTGGCTCATATTAAGAGTATGGAGAGAGTTACACCAGGTCCAAGGAGATAATAGGTCAATTGTCGGAGCATGAGCGAAAAAAAAATAAGTTGTCAACCCACGTAAATCCTTGTGTTCTTCTTATATTATTCTGTTTCATTGATTGTTCATCGCTCACACAAATCACAACAAAATCTAATATAATTCAGTTCTTTATATAATTTAAAGGGTTAATAGCACTTGTGGTCAATAAAATATGTATTTTTTTGTTAGTTTAATTCTCATTGTATTAATTTTATCAATTTAATCGTTAATATATTTAATTCGTACCACTTTAGTCCCTACATAGACGGACCCGTCAAGTGTTTTTTGACGAAAGTGACCACGTTTTTCGAGCTTTCTGTAACTTTATGATGCGACCGTGGTTCGAGCTTGAGCAGCTTGGATGGCAAGACCATGACTCAGCTAAGATGAATTCACATGATGCTCATGCCTGACCATTCGTGCATTATAGATAGCTATTAGCTAACATAACCACAAATGGGTCATACACAAGTTACAGAAAACTGTGTGGATATATAGTTTGCATCATACATTTTCGTTGAAATTCCCCAACCAAAACCCCTGGCCTCGGTCAGAGTCTTCTGTTTTATGGGTGAATAGTCAGAGTCTTCTGTTATCTGATCCTCTTTGATTATTCTTCTATATGGCTGCTTAGACTGAAGCTCTTGATAATGCTAGGATCAATTACAATGATTCACATGATATTCATGTCAATGTGGTCACACATTATCTTTTGGGAAAACTACGAATAGGTCTTATATGTAACTATATATTGCAGCTTTTGAAGCCAAATGAGTTGTTGCAGTTATGAAAAGTTCATACCTTTGACGACAAATTTGAGGATTCTGGTTAGCTATACGCATCGTTGTTTTGATACAATCTGTTTATTAACTGCCCCATTGCAAATTGCAGCATAAAGCCTTAGTGGAGCAATTTGCTCATTAATGGTAAGAGAAGAAAAAGCTACACCCCATCTGATGTGCACAAATATAGTAAAGGTCTCTGTCAGCATGAAAAGAAATTTTCTGAAAGCAATGCCTATCTTTCCATCTTTCTTTTGTTGGTTCAGTTTCCATCATCACATATAGATTTTTATAGACTACATATATTTATAACAGTCTCTGTCAGCATGAAAAGAAATTTTCTGAAAGCAATGCCTATCTTTCCATCTTTCTTTTGTTGGTTCAGTTTCCATCATCACAGATAGATTTTTAGAGACTACATATATTTGTAACAGTTTAGTTTCAAGTGAAATGGGTCCATCGTTCTGTAAGATATGATGCATAAATTACCTACCAAAGAAGAGATCCGTCTCTTCCCTACCATGGTATGCTATTCCATTAACATTTGTTATGAAATTGAGAGAATGCGTGGAGATTCTCTATGTCTCAGTCTCTCTCTCTCTCTCTCTCTCTCTCTATGTCTCAGATTCTCTATGTCTCATATTTTCATGCATCCACCCGGCCTTGTGTGTTATGAAAGAGTTCTTAAGGTGGAAGCTATGAATCTCACTTAATATGTTCACGTTATCCAATGAGACATCTTTGTGACATCTTTGTTAATCAAACACTTAGAAGAGTAGTGTGCCTGCTCCTCCTTGATATGTAATTTCTAGTCTTAAATTCACCTTTGTTACCAATTTGATTGAGTGCTCTCTCTTTCTCTCTATCTCTTCACAGAATGGGCTGCAGCTCCGAAAGGCTGTTTCTGATGTTTCAAGTGAAATCAATAAGATTGGGATGGATTTGGAAGCAATAGCTGAAGTCATGCAAGTAGAATGTGAATGCTGCGGCCTCAAGGAGGATTGCACCCCAGACTACATCCTAAAAGTGAAGGATTCTTTTTCGGGTACATGGGTTTGTGGTCTTTGTTCTGAAGCTGTAAAAGAAAGACTAATGCGCCCACCAAGAACAACTATTGAAGAAGCTGTGAGCACTCACCGAAACTTTTGTCAAGAGTACAATAGCACTAGACTCAATCCAAAACTTTCACTAACATTCGCAATGAGGGATTTAGTAAGAAGAAGCTACGAGAAAAGAACTTCCAAGGATTTTTCGACATCAAAGATTGCACGAAGCTCCAGTTGTGTACCAAGAATTGATCTGAACCCAAAGCACTAAGTTGGAGTTTTGGATTTTGTGGCCATAGCTCTTGTGAACCTATCTCTCAATTGCATGAACTTTAATCCAATCAAAGCTTCAATTTGCTCGTATTGACTAGGTGAATTTGTGTGAATGAATGGTAAGATTTAGCTATTTAAAGGGTAACAATGAAGATTATTTATAGACGAACACGTCCTGTATATAGATCAGCTATATTTACAAGTCAGAATGGCACAGCATCAAGGCGGCAATTTCTCTAGCAGTTTGTATGAGTAGTAACAAGTATAAGCTGTTTGGTAGAATGAGAAGTTTCTTGAGTAGTTTTAAATAATTTTGTTGTCTGATTTTGAGCATTTTGTACGAGTAATAATACCAATCATTTATTTGAACTTTTTAGTTTGGCTAGAACTTGTTCTCATATTAACTAAGAAGCACGGACACGGGACACGGATACGATACGACACGGATGCGCGGATACGACATTTCTCAAAAAAGTAGGACACGGACACGTTGGGAACATGCTACAAAAAAATTATATTTTATATATAACATTATATAATTTATTGTAAATATAGTGATAATGATATACAATTCATAAAACAATCAGTATTTTATGATAAGAAAACCTAACGCCTAGTTATCTGTGTGAATTTTTAGACTAAAACATCCTCATTATAGTCAATAATCATGAATTTTTTTTTGTAGACAATGTGTACCTAATATATAATTTAAATAATTGCTCTCATTTTCTCAATTCCTATTTTTTAAAACTTTTATGCATCTTTTGTTTTTATTGTTATTATTATATTTGGAGTACAACTTTAATATGTCTAGTATTAGTAATTATATGTTCTCAAATTTTTAAGCATTGTTAATCACACTTCAACAAATGTCTATTGTTTAGTAGTAAACACATTCTAAAGAAGTGTCGGACACGTCACCAAAGAAGTGTCCAACACGTATCCGAAATTAAAAATTTATCATTTAATTATGGACACGGATAAAAGAGTATCGGACACGTGTCCGAGAGTGTCCGAAGAGTGTTGGTGTCCAATACGTGTCTGACACGGATACGTCACGTTCTCGAGAGTGTCTGTGCTTCATAGCTCATTAACAGCAAAAGATGCAGTAATGATATGTGTATGTTCAAACATTATAATCTAATTGTGTTAGCAGGAATGCACTAAACTTTGACAAGACTCCCACAGTTTTTTTTTTTAAAGAAACGATATGCTATTTATTAATTGGAAATATCCAAAAGAAGTGCAGGCATGATAAAGTCCGGTGCCTGTTCCTTCCAAACAATACAACCGTCAATAAGAGACGCATTCATAGCTAGTTCGTGGGCTACCCTATTACCATTACAGCGCACCGCAGACACTTCAAAATACCTCTGGATGTGGCTGCTATAGCTGCCTGAAACTGAGCAAGGAGATCCTGAGCTTGCCTTGCCAGATCTTGTGGATCTTTAATCACATTTTGGAATAAGCGCTCATTTCGACAATTCCAAACAAGCCAGCAATGAAAGAGGAAAATAGCAAAGTCATCTATAGAGAGGCCATGGTTAACAGACCGGAACAAATGACCTGGTTCATTATCTTTGGTATGTATGGCTTTGGTTAAGGGGTTATGTTGCCAGGAAGATTGGGTCCATGAGCAACCTCTTAGACAGTGAAGTTATTGAAAAGTTGGGTCAGGTCTCCGATTTCAGTTTAAAATGAGTCACTGCTCAAGTCACCTGTTGACGTTCAATATTCGGGTTTAAAGCCCGAGAGTGGCTTAAGTAGTAATGGGACGGGTTGTAAATTCAGACGTCCTGAGTTTGAATCTTTATAACCTCTTAGGGTAAGGTCACAAGAGATTTATCCCTTATCCCTTGTGAATACCTTAATCTTGACATGATGGATTACAGGTGCGAGTACGTGGACCTCAACATCTCATACCGTTGAATAAAAAAAAGCATATTCGGATTTGATCATGCATTGGAGAAGAGAGGGGAGGGGGGGGGGGGGGGGGGGGGGTTGGTTACGAAAGGGTTTTTGTATATCTTTAATGGACTGAATGCTTACGGGTTTAAAATTGGGAAATTTGGAGGCCGGTCTCCCAATATAGACTTGTTTGGACTTAAGTCCGTCAAAAAAACTTATTTGTTATGAAGTCTGTTTTTTGTCAATTTTACCATACTATCCCTTCCCTTTAGAAGTGAAATAAAACAAAAAATTAAAAATTTCTAAATCTTAGGAGTTTGACTAACATTAAAATCTTTTCTCTCTCATATCTATCTATATCCATATATAGGTTAAGAGTTTGACTAACATTAAAATTTTTCCTTTCTCTTATCTATTTATATCCACATATAGGTTAAGTGTGTATAACATTTAAACATAAAAAAAATTGAAACATTGAATATTAATATTTTTAAAAAATAACAACAGTAACATGTTCAACAAAAATAGTAATATGCTTAACAAAAACTGTAACATACTTAACAATAATTATTTCTCTCAAATTCAAACGCAAAAAATAGTACCATTCAAACACAAAAAATAGTAATATTCAAAAACAAAACAAATAGTAACATTGAATATTAATATTTAGTAAAATAATAGTAATAACATGCTCAACAAAAATAGTAACATGCTCAAAATAATAGTAACATAAACAGTAACATTCTCAACAAAAGCAGTAACATGAACAATAACATACTCAACAAAAGCAGTAACATAATAAAAAAAATAGTAACATGAATTTGAATATATATATATATATATTCGGCTACCACTTTCCTCACCATAGCACTGCCACCATCGCACCATTTTATATATATATATATATAAAGAGAGAGAGAGAGAGAGCTTTGAATTTGAATTTTAAATTTATGATGGAGATTTTATTGACATATTTTTTTGACCTTGAATTAAGGGATAACAATTTCCAAAATAAGAAATTAATTTAATTTCCTTTCAAGGAAGGGTATTTTTGAGATAAAAAAAAAAGGTGGACTTAAGTCATTACATATAATTTTAAACATGGACTAAGCTTCTTATAAGTTTCCTTGCAAGACTTATATTCAAACAAGTACATTTATGGGGACTCACTTTTAATTTTCACTTTAAAATTTTAGCCGAGTATCAGTTTCAAACATTTATGTTGGGCCTGAGATTGGACTCTTCCCGGTCTCTCTGACATCACCAGGGGCCGAAGGTGTTATATGCTATGGTGTCCAAGGGCCCCTGAACCAAGTGACTTGGACTAGCCCTGGGCCTTGCTGTTGGGCTTGCTTAAAATGCAATTTGGACAAAAGAATTGGTGTATAAATATGGGAAATTTGGAGGCCGGTCCCCCTATATGGACTTATTTGGATTTAAGTCCGTCAAGGAGACTTATTTGTTATGAAGTCCGTTTTTTGTCAATTTTACCATACTATCCCTTCCCTTTAGAAGTGAAATAAAACTAAAAATTAAAAACTCCTAAATCTTAGGAGTTTGACTAACATTAAAATCTTTTCTCTCTCATATCTATCTATATCCATATATAGGTTAAGAGTTTGACTAACATTAAAATTTTGCCTCTCTCTTATCTATCTATATCCATATATAAGTTAGGTGCATATATATATGATTTGGATACAAAAAATAATACATTTAAACACAAAAAAATAGTAACATTTAAACATAAAAAAAAATTGAAACATTCAATATTAATATTTTTAAAAAATAACAACAGTAACATGTTCAACAAAAATTGTAACATACTTAACAATAATTATTTCTCTCAAATTCAAACGCAAAAAATAGTAGCATTCAAACACAAAAAATAGTAATATTCAAAAACAAAACAAATAGTAACATTGAATATTAATATTTAGTAAAATAATAGTAGTAACATGCTCAACAAAAACAATAACATGCTCAAAATAATAGGAATATGAACAGTAACATACTCAACAAAAGTAGTAACATGAACAATAACATAATAAAAAAAATAGTAACATATATATATATATATATAGTTGAAAGCGAAAGATATATGAGAGATCTATATAATAATTTAGAGAAAGGAAATTAAGAAGTCCGAAAGTTACACAAAAAGTTTTAAAAATGGAATCAATTAGTATCAACAATTCATTAATTTTAACTTAGCTAAAGATTTTCTATTTGCTCTTCTATAGATATGATATAGAGAGAAAAAAGAATTTTCTTATTTATTATTGGAATTGTAACAAATAGTTCGATGGGGAAAATAAAACTCCCCACCTTGGAAATGAAAAAACATACTAAAAGAGGGTTAAAACCTCCTGTCTTTATTCTTTTTTCAAACAAAAAAAGTATTAGTTGTAGAATTCATTAAACAGAAGAATTCTTATTCCACATATCATAGGAGAAAAGAAAGGTCCATTTCATATTGATTAGCCCAACAATAATAACAATAGGTAATGTAAATTGTTCATTTTTAATTATGAAATGGACCTTTTTTTCGAGTCAAATCAATTCAGATTATTCCAACGTTTTATTACTTATTTGTTTGTCACACAAAAAAACTTTTTGAATTTCCGGTCAAAAGAGATTTCCCTAACGAAAAAGCTTTTAACGCTGCCCAATATCTCTTCCGTTTCCAAATATTTTTACGAATACGCTTTTTTGATATAGAAGTACGTTTTTTTGGAACTGCCGTTTAAAAATGAAGAGGTTACTCATTATTATAGTTGGATGTGAAAGACATCTATTGTTCAAAACGAATTGTTCTTTTTATTCTCTAGATAATATTATTTTCATATAAATGTAGATAGGTGAAAGATATGTGAAAATTGCATAAAATATTACTAGAAGAAGAGGATATATGATTTTTTTTTTTCAAAAAGAAAATGGTTTTTCTAGTCCATACAATATTCGTAAGAAAGAAAAATTTGTATTGATTGATATTGATACTTTTATTTCTCTTTCTTATTCAAATCTATAGAATATGCCGTGCCCTAGCAATTAAATTGGTTGAACTCTATAACATAAAGAATCAAAAAGACCCTACATTTCTATTTCTGCCTATTTTCGTCGTTCTACATTTAATTTACATGTACTAAAATACATCGAAAGGTTTAAGAACCCCACCCTTGTTGCTTACTGAAAAACTTTAATCTTTAATGTTTTTTATTTTATTAGACTGGAAATAAATCAATCAATTCCATAATGAACTAGTTAATTATTTTGAATAAACTAACTAAAATAGCGAGTTCTTATTTCATTAGGCCAGGTTAGTGATCTTAGTTAATCTAATCCTATGATTCATATTAGTATTTTTAGTGTAATTCTTTATACTTGCTCTATGACTAGAAATTTTTTAATAATCATTGAATTTTTCATTTTCGGTATCTTCATAAATATATTAGTGACTAACTAAGTATTCACGTTTTACGAGTACTTTAGTTATATCATTTGACCAATTGTAACTTCTTGATTTGAATAGTTGAAGTATTTAAGAAAGACTCACAATAAACAATAAGTAAGAATATAAAATTAGAAAATTCTATTTAAGTTAGTACATATCTTGATTTTTTTATTGACTCCTTTCAAAAGAGATAAGATCCGGTGAATCGGAAACACTTAATTAAGAATAAAAAACCTTTTATTTTTTATGGAACAGACATATCAATATGCGTGGATAATACCCTTCATTCCACTTCCAGTTCCTATGTTAATAGGGGTGGGACTTCTTCTTTTTCCCACGGCAACAAAAAATCTTCGTCGTATGTGGTCCTTTCATAGTATTTTATTGTTAAGTATAGTCATGATTTTTTCGATTGATCTGTCTATTCAGCAAATAAATAGCAGTTCTATCTATCAATATGTATGGTCTTGGATCATCACTAATGATTTTTCTTTAGAATTCGGCTACTTAATTGATCCACTTACTTCTATTATGTCAATATTAATCACTACTGTTGGAATTATGGTTCTTATTTATAGTGATAATTATATGTCTCATGATCAAGGATATGTAAGATTTTTTGCTTATATGAGTTTTTTCAGTACTTCCATGTTAGGATTAGTTACTAGTTCTAATTTGATACAAATTTATATTTTTTGGGAATTGGTTGAAATATGTTCGTATCTATTAATAGGATTTTGGTTCACACGACCTGTTGCGGCAAATGCTTGTCAAAAAGCCTTTGTAACTAATCGTGTCGGGGATTTTGGTTTATTATTAGGAATTTTAGGTTTTTATTGGATAACAGGTAGTTTTGAATTTAGGGATTTATTCGAAATATTCAATAACTTGATTTATAATAATGAGGTCAATTTTTTATTTGTTACTTTGTGTGGCGTTCTATTATTTGCCGGTGCAGTTGCTAAATCTGCACAATTCCCCCTTCATGTATGGTTAGCTGATGTCATGGAAGGACCTACTCCTATTTCGGCTCTTATACATGCTGCTACTATGGTAGCAGCGGGAATTTTTCTTGTCGCGCGGCTTTTTCCCCTTTTCATAGTCATACCTTCCCTAATGAATTTAATCTCTTTGGTAGGAATAATAACAGTATTTTAAGGAGCTACTTTAGCTCTTGCTCAAAAAGATATTAAGAGAGGTTTAGCCTATTCCACAATGTCTCAATTAGGTTATATGATGTTAGCTCTAGGTATGGGATCTTATCAAAGTGCTTTATTTCATTTGATTACTCATGCTTATTCGAAAGCCTTATTGTTTTTAGGATCTGGATCCGTTATTCATTCAATGGAAACTCTTGTTGGATATTCTCCAGATAAAAGTCAGAATATGGTTCTTATGGGGGGTTTAACAAAACATGTGCCAATTACCAAAAATGCTTTTTTATTAGGTACACTTTCCCTTTGTGGTATTCCGCCTCTTGCTTGTTTTTGGTCCAAAGATGAAATTCTTCATGATAGTTGGTTGTATTCACCGCTTTTCGCAATAATAGCGTGGTCCACAGCGGGATTAACCGCATTTTATATGTTTCGGATCTATTTACTTACTTTTGAAGGGCATTTAAACGTTCATTTTCAAAATTATAGTGGAAAAAAAAAAACTCCATTCTATTCAATATCTCTATGGGGAAAGGGGGATTCGAGAGGGATTAACACAAATTTTCGTTTATTAAGTTTATTACGAATGAATAATAAAAATGCTTCTTTGAAAACAAAAAAGACATACCGAATTGATGAGAATGTAAGAAACAGGACACAACCTGTCATGACTATTACCCATTTTGGCAATAAAAAGACTTATTTGTATCCTTATGAATCGGACAATACTATGTTATTCCCTCTACTTCTATTGGTTCTATTTACTTTGTTCCTTGGATTCCTAGGAATTCCTTTCAATCAAAAAGGAGTGGATTTGGATATATTATCCAAATGGTTAACTCCTTCTATAAACCTTTTACACGAAAATTCGAATAATTCGACAAGTTGGTATGAATTTGTCAAAGATGCTGGTTTTTCAGTGAGTATAGCTTATTTAGGAATATTTATAGCGTCCTTTTTATATAAACCTCTTTATTCATCTTTACAAAATTTGGACTTAATTAATTCATTTGTTAAAACAGGTCCTAAGAGAACTCTTAGGGACAAAATAATAAATGTCATATATAGCTGGTCATATAATCGTGGTTACATAGATGCTTTTTATGCAAGATCCTTAACTGGGGGAATAAGGGGATTGGCTGAATTAACTCATTTTTTTGATAGACGAGTAGTTGATGGAATTACAAATGGAGTTGGTGTTATGAGTTTCTTTGTAGGAGAAGGTATCAAATCTGTAGGGGGCGGGCGCATCTCTTCTTATCTTTTCTTGTATTTATCTTATGTATCAATCTTTTTATTCATTTACTCTTTGTTATTTTTTGAATCTCTAAGAAAAATCTTTTATTTTTAATTTCGAATTTTCGTGATTCCTATTCCGATAAGAAGAAACTTGTTCTTGTTTGTTATAGGATGGCTCTGTAAAGTGAAAGTGAAATTCATCCTTTGTTTTTTCCTTTCCATTCACTCGGATCTCTTCCGTTTCATCGATTTTGCCCGGATCCTCCTTTTCTTCCGAAAAAAGGTAAGGAGAAGGATCTTCTTCAGTGGATCCCTCTAATTCCTGTTTAGTCCCCTTCGTTTTGGAAGTTGTTTCTATTTCTACATCTGTTTCTTCCGCACTTTCCCCCCTTTCTTCCGTTTTTGAGGTTTCTTTCAGTTTCTTAGTAAGAATGGGTGACGGTATTTTCCCTAAATAGTAGACACAGGTAATAAATAAGAGAATACTAAAGATCCGAGCCATAGAATTTCTCAATTCTGACACAAGGTACTTATTAGATCGAATAAGTGCATTCGATCTAATAGAATGATTTTGCCGTATCCAGACTAATACCAATCCAACCCATTTCATGAATAAAATGTGACCAATTAACCAACCAACAAAACTACTTGTTACAAATAACATCTTGTTGTTGCATCGAAACATATAAATGTTGACTAATCTGGCTAACATTGAACTTGGTAAAATGAAATGGTTGAATAATTGAAAAATGAGATTATTCAGGAATACACATTGAACGCTGAGATTACGCATTGAATTTCTGGTAGTAGATCCATAATCAAAAAAGTGTTTGTGATTGTTCCAGAAGAAATGAAACAAAAGATACGGTAGAGCTAGGACAGTTATTGTATGAGGTCTACCCAATGCTAGATGCAGAGGCGCATAATAGATCGATATGAACATCATGAGCTGTCCCGTAATAAAACCAGTTGTTGCTGATACCTTCTTCTCGGTTCCTTCTTCCATAATCTGAGCTCGGAGAAGGAAGAGATAAGATGGTTGACGTTGCTCGGGAGGTGACGATGGTGTGATAGTGGTAGTGCTATGGTGGTGTATACACCACCATAGCACTACCACTATCACACCATCGTCACCTCCCGAGCAACGTCAACCATCACGTTGTCATCACCTCTACAACAACGCTCACCACCACACAAAAGCTCATTCAAGTTCCACTTCGATAGCTCATTTTTACTTCACACCACCGCCACCACTATACTTGCATCATCTCATAACAACCCAGCGTATATATATATATATATAGAGAGAGAGAGAGAGAGAGAGAGAGAGAGAGAGAGAGAGATAGAGAGATAGAGAGAGAGGGAGAGAGAGAGTTTTGAATTTGATATATATATATAGAGAGAGAGAGAGGGAGAGGGAGAGAGAGAGAGAGAGAGAGAGAAAGAGAGAGAGCTTTGAATTTGAATTTTAAATTTATGATGGAGATTTTATATATATATAGAGAGAGAGAGAGCTTTGAATTTGATATATATATATATATAGAGAGAGAGACAGAGATCTTTGAATTTGAATTTTAAATTTATGATGAAAATTTTATTGGCATATTTTAACTGACCTTGAATTAAAGGATAACAATTTCCAAAATAGGAAATTAATTTAACTTCCTTTTAAGGAAGGGTATTTTTGAGATAAAAAAAAAAAAAGTGGACTTAAGTCATTACATATAATTTTAAACATGGACTTAGCCCCTTATAAGTTTCCTTGCCGGACTCATCTCCAAACAAGTACATCTAGGGGGACTCACTTCCAATTTTCACTATAAATATAGTGAACATTCATATTGAAATTTGAGTGTGCCTTCAAATCTCAGGACAACCATTTTGTTGAACGTTTATGAGTAAATTACAGATATCACTTTTAAACTATGACTTTCATATTAATTAATTCTTAACTCTTTTTTTTGTCAATTGAGTTACTGAACTCTCTAATTATGTCAATTAAACCATTCTTTCTATCTCCGTTAGAGTGTGTCCCTCATCACATGGCCATATGACATAAAAAGACAGAATGACTCAATTGACAGAATTAGAGAATTAAGGGGTTTAATTAACACACAAAAAAAAAAAAAAAAAAAAAGATTCAAGGGCTTAATTGACACAAGAATCATAGTTTGAGAGCCATATGTGTACTCATTTGTGTCACCTGAGTGGGCACACTTTGCTACTTTCCGTTAGAAAATCTAACAGAAGCAGACAGAATGACTTAATTGATACAATTAAAGAGTTCACAGGTTCAATTGACATAAAAAAAGTTTAGGAACTTAATTGATACAAGAATCATATTTATTAATTGGATTAATTGTAAATTGCACCCTGAAAGATTGTTTGAATATCAATTTACACATTTTAAGATTAAAAATCTCAATTTAAACCCTCAAAGATAGAAATTTGTATCAATGCGCATCTGAAACTAACAACTGTCAGTTTGCCGTCTAAAACTAAATAAATAAATTACACCTAGATCCTTTCGTGCTTTTCATTTAATCATTTGGACCCCATCACATTTAGAATATTACTCTTACCCTTCCTGATGTTTATGCACATGTAACACATAACCACTTGTCGTTGATATCTGTTAATATAACCGCTAAAAAATATAATTTCGTCCTAATAAAAAATTATAATTTCATGCTACTCTTTATTTTGTGGGCCCGTTATACTCTAAAGTTCAAAATCAAACTTATCATTTGAATGCCCAATATAATGTAAGTATTTATATAATGTTCTTTATATCCGATGAAATACATCACTTAAACATAATTATTTGAATGTCCAATTGGGGGAACATTTTTAGTCATATTTGGATTTTCAAGGGATGTAGATGTAATATTTCAAATGTGAGGGGTGTAGGTGATTAAGTGACAAGCATGCGGGGTCTAGATATAATTTATCTATTTAGTTTTAGACAGAAAACTGACGGCTATTAGCTTGAGGTGCACATTGATACAAATTTCTATTTTTGAGGGTGTAAATTGAGATTTTTGATTTTTGAAAGTGCAAATTGAGATTTAAACAATCTTTCGGGATGTAATTTGAGATTAACCCTTATTAATTCGATCTCTCTAAGCACCCTTGATTACTGAGATATAATTAGACAATGAACTTTTTTTCTCCCCACAAAGTCAAAGATTAATTAATAAAAAATTTCACGCACATCGGGTTGACGTTTATGAGGAAGGCTATGGGTGTTTACTAAACAGTTTGTAAGGATCGGACCTCCCAGACTCTATTACATCCCTGCTACACGGTACCAACAAAATATAATGTATTTACATGTTACTTTGCTGTTTACTTTTGCCCTTAAATTAAGACAAGACAGATCCTCCGCTAATATGGTTCACATTATAGTCAAAGAAGCTGTTTTTCAAAGTTCGAACAAAATTGGTCGAGATGCTTGTAAATCGATTCGGATATTTTTGACCGCTGAAAAAAAAAAAAATCTAAAAACCTCAAACACAAGACATGTATTTGCAGCCATGGAGTAATTTAAGGTTCATAGTTTTAGGTAGTATCCCCTTGTTTTTTTTTTTTTTCTTTTTGTGGGTAAATTTGTATCCCCTTGCTTGTAAAAGTAAATGAATAGAAATTCAATGTGGGCTTGGTAAATACATGGAATGGTTGCAAGATGATGCCGAGCTCACACATTGCAATTTTCTATATTAAAAACGAGAAAATCTACGATTCTGAGTTCAATAACTATAAAAAAAGATTTAGAGAAGTCACAATCGTCAAGTTAAAATTGAAACATGTCTAAATTTTTTGATAGAGGTTCAAAAAGTTAGGGTCAACTCCAAAAGTGTTGGGATTAGTCCTAAAAATTGGAAATCAATTAGAGCTTTTTAGTATCAAACCTAATTGACTTTATTGAATCCTAACTCAACCTATTTAAAACGTTACTTGACTTAATTTTATCATAGCCTAGTTTGATTTTACCATAATTTTCAATACGGAACTGATAAATAACTTTTGAATGCCATAAAAAATTTAAAACAAAATGAGATCCTAGCCTATAGCCCATGTAGGGTGGTCCTCAAATCTTTTTTATAGGGTTCATGTATAACATTGAGTGCAATAAGTGCTATATGGTCCCAAGTTCCCAATCCCAAAAACCCTTTTTGAATATTAACCCAAAGCTGTGCCCAATTGATGCAAAATTCTCACATAACACAATAGATCCACACGTGCAATACACTCTTACTTTAGGGTTATAATCCTATCCCTTCACAATGTGCATGTGAATCCAATCATCTTGATTGTAGTTCTTTACAAATTGCAATGGGTCCATGAACACTGTGTAATTATGCTAAAGCTCTCATGAGATACTGGCTTTTTTGATATATGATTAGGGCATATAATAAGTCATTCAAAGAGTATAAATATCTCTCCAATGAAGCTTGGCCTTATAGCTCAACCAAGTTATTTGGTAACTAGACCTAAAATTTAAGCCTGAGTTCGAATTTTGATTATATTTTAGAGTTAGGTCATGAGAGATTTATCTTTCATGAATATCCTAGTCCCGACGTGGATGACCTGTCTTTTACTGGATTGGGAAAGAAATTAGTCGAAGTGCGTGTAAATTGATTCAAACACTCCTAACCGTTGAACTAAAAAAAAAAAAAAACTTAAGCCAAGACGTACAAGGTGTGCTTGGATTAGGTGGTGACTGATCTTTTGATAACTTGGAATCAGATAGAGGTGACAATTTCTGACACAACACGATAACACAACTTGAACTCGATACGAAATTAGTGAGTTAGGGTTGATCATTTCTCAATACGAACCTGTAAATGGCACGACCCGTTAACACGAATAATAAATGAGTTGAGTTAGTGTTAAATACAAATGATACGAAATTGACACGATTAACACGTTTAGCTAATATTATAGAAATAAAATGCTAATTATTTATTAAGCATTGTCATAATTATTGTACAAAAAAAATATTTTAATTGATTATTATTGCTATGTTTATTAAGTTAATTTTTAATTTATAGAAAAAGTATGAACATAAATTCAATTAATTAATAATAGAATCTTATACTTAAATCCCAGCGCTAAGTTCTTTATTCAAGATTTATATAGATCAACATGAATACAAACACAAACTCGACACAAAAATAAACAAGACAATCAACACAACACGACTAGTTAAATAGGTTGGGTTAAGGTTGACTAGTGCTCGACACGAACCCGCAATAACACGACATGAATCCGACATGATTGCCACCCAAAGAATCAGATTGACATTTAGACTTCGTTCCATAACATGGTATGTTATTGAAGAGAGTGTAACATTAATATTTACGTAATTTAACTGATGCTCTTGTATATGGATCGGATTTTAAGACAAACACGTGCAAGTCATAAATTTTAAGGTGATAACGAGCTTCGAACGCATCACTTCCGATCAAAAGTGATTTCTTTTGATTTGAGATAGATGATTTTCATACAAGTTGGCAAAAAACAAAAAAACAAATACTTCAATTGGAACACATCCCAATTTGTTTGAATTTTGGTAATCCACTAAAGGATCATAATGCCCATCGGTGGGCCATAGGTTATCCTTTTCTTTGGGGCAATGCTATTAGAAATTGATTTGAAGGTGTAATTTAGAGAATTAATGTATTGTCACTATTATATTGAATAATTTATTGAAATTTAATTTGAGGATATAATTTATCACAATCATTAGATTAGTTGTCAGTCTCACAGTCAAATAGAACTAAACGTAGAAAAATATTATTTGTATTTAATTTGAAGATCTAATTCGTGATAAATTTTGGATTAAAAATGAACTCTATTTAATTTTGAAACTCACAACTAATTTAAAAACTACAATGAATTAGATTCCCAAATTAGCATTGCTGTTTTTCTATTAGATTGACAGTGGCTTCCAATATTAAATAAAGTACGAATTATACTTTACACCTTAAAAGATTTAAAAAAAATTATTCACCCCTAAAGATTAAATTTTCTATATTACATCCTAAATATATTAAAAATATTGTAATGTGACCATTTTGTTTGTTTTCGTTACTCATTCTGTCAATGTTAATGAAGTGGTTTTTGATGGAATAAACAACAGGAGTTAATGGAAGGATCACATTACAACACTTTTAATATATTGAGGGTGCAATGTGAGAAATTTGATCATTAATTGAAGGTCCAAAATATTTTTTTTTAAATTATTCGGAATGCAAAGTGAGATTCTAACTAAATAAAATTCAATGTCAAGCCAAAAGTCATAGTGAGGGCCACCAATTAATTACAAATAATATTATTATTATTTTTCAGGTAGACTTGTGTCCCCAAATCCGTTGACTGGTCAACTTCTCAAAGACTCGTGCCTAACACGACCTCTATATTTATCTGGCAGTTGTGTAATCACTGTAACTTTATTTGTTTTTTAGGAATGATAAATGAACTTAAAATGTAAACTTAAAATATAAACTTGATTAATTACTATCATTGATTTTATTGTGAGTCTTACTATTTATTAGGACCCACTACTTATTTAATGATTATGATTGATCAAATCTACACTTTGTTTTTTTGCTTGTGAATGATAACTTCATTTATGGCTGAGAAAAAAAAAAATTACCAAAAATGTGATATAAACACCTAAACAAATGGTAAATGGTAAATGGTAAATAGTATGGAATCGATTTTTTTTTTTTCGATATTATAGTTAAACCCAAATTGACGAATCTATTTTACTTTGAGAAATGACTTTGTATTTCTAACCATCATTGAACCATGGAAACATATATTTATTTTTTGGTTTAACGGTTAAGGATGTTCATAGGCCATCTTACGCACACTTCAATTAATTTTCTTCCTGGTCTAGTTAAAAGCAAGTCATCCACGCCGGAACTACATCCATCCCTCTTGTTCTAGTGCTAAAAAATTGTCGAAATTTAAACTCAAAATATGTGGATTTACAACTACCCTTTGAGTTGAAACATACATTTTCAAGCACACTTTTTTGGCTCAATTTGAACGCTAGCTATTAACTTACTTTGAGAAAGGATGATATAAAACGGCTTCTAATAGAACTTCCTTTTACTATTAGTTGGGCTCTCTAGCCATGATTCGTTAGTTGAAACTTTTGAAATGAGGGCAATTGCAACCTTGTCCCACAAAATCATCATAACTATGACATAAGTTCGGCAAAAACATCTTTCACACAGGTAATGAAAACTATCTGTTCATACGTGGTGTAAACAAATCTCGTATATTTATAATGCCGTTTTTATAGTGGTGCATGTACCATAGAAAAAGGGATAAGGGCTGTAGAATCGAAAAATAGTTTTTCGATACGATATTGAAAAATGAATTTAAATGACTTGAGTAGTATAAGAATTGATTGGACAAAGCCCTTTTAGCTGTGAGACTAAAATCATGATCGATCACAAATCATGGAATGTCGTGATCAATATGAAATAATTGTAACTTCTCCTTTATAGGTGCAATCTTCACCAACGATTAATTTCGGTATGATAAAATTTTCTTTTGATACTGTAGGCTCATTCTATTTGTTATATTCAATGATGTATCGCTTGGACATATTAGTATATATTAAAAACTAAAATAAAAATTGATTGTATAAATAGATCATTCAGTTATGCTGATCACACTGATCTTTTTTTTTTTCCCCTTAAAGATGAAAAAGATCTTGCTTAACCTAACACTGTTAATGGACCCTTGAGACCGACATTCACAGATCACTTTGGATATAGATTTCTCTCTCTCTCTCTCTCTTCTTTTTATACACAAAGGACAGCACTAATCCATCTTCAAGTTCATATATTACTTGTTTTAATCAAAGCATTTCTAAAGTTGTGGTTTAAGTGTTCACTTTGGACCACTACTAAGCACATAAAGGCCATATTAATTAATTTCTATAGAGACCAAGACCCTTATTCAGTGGACATGGGTCGGCTTCACGTCATGCATACTTCACATAAGTAAGGGGAAGTGAAAAGTGTTAAAATATAGTAAACAAGAATATTTGAAAGGAAGGACAGTCTACGGTATCGAAATCGGTATTTTACCGAAAAAAATTGAAAAAGTAATGGCTTAATGTGATAAAGTTAGATGGATGAAAAAATAAACTTGACCCTATTGAATTGTACTTGACTTGCTTAAACTCTAACTTGATGTGACTAGTCATAACTTTCAATACGATATGAAAAAATAACTTTGATACGATTGCTTTAGCTGAATATGTATCGGACAAAAGTGCAGCACTAATGAGGATAAGTCCAATTGAAGCACTAAACCTAGTTTTGGACGATAATGCTTTGTACAGCTTATTCACACACACACACATATGAGCTTTTCCAGTTGTATCTTCAAAGCTGATGAACTGAATCAGCATATGATCATGCCACATTTCCAAACTAAAAAGGATTGAAAAACACCTAAATACCTATAATCGAATTAGCAGTGGACTTCATTGAATATCGAGATTCAAGATTACTCACTAGATTGAGAACAATATGGTAGGAAATGGGACAACAAGAAGACCTAAAACATGGCCCTTGATCCCATGATATTTGAGCTAGTTGTTAGATTATCAACCCTTAAAATAGTTCATGCCTATAGATTGGCTAACAGCACTGACACCAAACTGGAAAAAAAAAAAAAAAACTATTTAATACAAATAATAAATGATTTAGGTAACTCTACTCTATAAGCAATGCTATGCATCCCAAATCTACAACCCAAATTTGTATCCCAAATGAAGGGGACCGTTGGATGAGTGGGTCCCATCAACTTTTTTAAATGAGACCTACTCATCCAACTATCCCCCTTCATTTGAGATGCAAATTTGGGTTACAAATTTGAGATACATAGTATTTCCCATATATAAATGTCATGATTCTTACATGAATAATCTATTCTAGTAGTCTGATAAAAGGAATTTTCTTTTATTTTTTGTTGTTGTTGATCTTGTATTATATGAATTGATTTTGAATTCAAAAACTTTTAATTTCATTTTACAAGGATGTAAATCAAACAAATTTCTAATTCTAATCCTATGTGCGGTGAATTTGATTAACACAAAATGCATCCAAATCCTACGTTTTTTGGTTCACTGATAATACGAAAATGAGCATGACATAACATAATAAAGATCTAAAATAAAGCAATTTGAATTTGAAATAATACGGTTTGAATACGACACAGAGCGACTCGTCTACGACTCTTATAATTGGCTTGACTATTGGTCGAATTGATTGAATCAATAAAGGTTCTAGTTTCCATTCAAGCTTATCAAAGTTACGTGCTGAACATCTATTGGCAACTCCATCTAAGGCCCATTTGCCTTTCCATTTCCCCAAGAAAGAAAATGCAAGAAGAATCATGTAGAGATTGCTAATGGCTTGCTTTAAACGACTCTAGTGGAACAATCACACTCACAACAAATGTATATATATATATATATATATAAATTATAAATATATCATGTTAAACAAGACATGATTTATGTATAATCTGTCTGGTTGATTATAACTTAAAATATATGTTAATGTGTGTAACCATTAAAAAGGAGGAAGAAGTGGGGGATGGGATGGGCGTGGGGGAGAAAGGAGGAGAGCGTAAAACCCTAGAAAATGGAGATGAGGAAAGCATGCTGGGTGTGACAAAGACCACACACTGTATATTCCCTTCGAGAAAGAGATCGAGGAGGGTCCCATACCTTAAGGGAGGGGCGCACGAGCTACCATTATTGTAGCGTAAAGATATCCCACTTTTCTCTCTCTCTCTCTCTCTCTCTCTTTCTTTGTATATATATACATATGTAGATAGATATATGTGTGTGTGTGTGTCTATACACCCACAAACATACATATCTACTTTAGAGCCTCACTGTTCCTGTCTTTCCTTTTTGCCTTCACCTGTAATTCCTTCTTCTTTATGCTCTCTCTCTCTCTCTCTTCGGTGAGAGAGAGAATCCAAGATGATGATATAAAGCGTCCAAACAAAAGAGGTTGAAGAATGTTGCTTTTTTGTACATGCATGAAGTTCATTCATTTCTCTGACAAGCAGCCCTCAATTGTGCCTTAAAATTACTCTGAACGCCAGACTATATATTTTTTTCGGAAGATAAATAATTTCATTAACCAAAAACATATACTTATATATATTACAATAAAGTTCAAGACACGCCCAAGTTAACAATTCCAAGGTCTAAACAACATTTCTCAAGGGTGATTTACTCGGTATGAACCTAATCTACAAACATAGTATTACTTTTATGAGAGCACAATAGTAGAAGCTCCTAGCTAGGAAGGTTTCTCCTTATAGTTCCCAGCTCGTTGATCCCTATTTCGCATCGGCGTGGGGCTAAGTACCGCAGATATGACAGCACTCAACACGCCCTCGTACATCCAGACTTGGCTTCAATTGATTTAGAATATTGTACTCTTCAACTAGCTTTTCTTTGGCGTTATAGATATAGAGACCATGTATATTCCAGTGAGTATATGAATATCTATATTTAGGCGTTATAGATATAGAGACCATGTATATTCCAGTGAGCATATGAATATCTATATTTAGGAAAAGCAAGTCGAAGAGTACAATATTCTGAATCAAGAAGCCATCATAATTTGGTCCGACAAGCATTATTTATGCATGCCAGTGACAACTGTGGCAACAATATTTGAATCTAGCGTTAGGGCTTTAATCATTCAAAAACCTCTTTTCTCTTCATAGAATATAATGGCTGTTGGAGAATATAATTGTTAGTGTGTGTTTTATATCTCATTACAAGAAAAAAGAAGGGAAAAATCAATTCTCATTGCTCGACATAATGAACCATAGATTTTGTTTAATTAGGTTGTTTAAGAAGAAAGTAATGAAAATTATTTAGCATGATGACTTGTTCCCTCAAATTTTAAATTTATAGAAAAATATAAACAAGTCGGAAAAGAAGATGATCTTGGTGGGTCGGGTTTGTTTCATATATAGATCATATGGTTGTTTTGGTTTTTTTTTTTTTTTTTTTTTAAACTCAATTTGTAACAGCCTATATTGTTAATCCACAATCATTTTTTTAGGGTTGTATGACTATTTTGAAAGGTGATAGTGGTGATGTAAAGACAAAAGGTTAAACTGGAATTAAAAAACCAAATAATCAATTACTTGACAACATATGTTATAAAAATTAATCTTGTGATAGATGTAGCAATTTAGAAAAATTAATATTATTGACATCTAAAAATTTAACTTAATTTAATAATTAAAAAATATGACAGCTGATATGTATGGTTAATAATCGAGCCAAACTTGTCGAGCTCTTTTTTAAAACGAGCTTAAAATATTGTTCAAGTTCGATTTGGTTAGAAAATGAACTGAGTCCAAGTTGAGCCCAAAATAAGTTAAATTTGAGCCGAGTTCGAGTAGTTCGACTATTTTACATATAAACGAGTAGAGTTTGCGAGCTTAAGCCAACTAGTCTAAAAATTTCAAGCTTGACTCGTTTAAAATACGAGTCGAGCTCGAATTGAGTTCTATCCAAGCTGAATCCAAGTAACTCGGCTAAATTATCAGTTCTACTGATATGGTCCAATAGTATTATTATTACTACAACTCTAAAAAAAAAATTTGGAGCCATATCACTTAATAAAACATTAGATCAACATATTTTGTTGAATTTTTAGATCCAAAAAATATATATTAAATTAAAAAATGCTGCATTGGTATTTTATGTAGGAGATTGTATATCAACCTTGTAAATAAGTACAAGAACAAAGGCAATCTCACTTTGGTTCATAAAACTTTCAAACTTTTCAACGGTTACAGAAATTCTTGTCACTATCCAAAGTCAGTCAAAAGAGCATTTTAGTAACATCCGACAAAATCAGAGGCCCTCCCAACATCGATCCCTGCCTTTGCCCTTTCAAGGTGCAATCTCGTAAATATCTCCCATCTCCATGTCCAATTACCCATTCTAAAACCCTCTATTTATACAATCAATTTCCTACTTTCAAACCCTACCCTAGTAGTCACTTCATCACCTTCAAACAAAATTTCTCATCTTTACCTTCTCTCCCCCAGTTTGCTAAATCTCAAAAACCCAAATCATGACATCTTGGTACGTTGTCAAACATTCAACCAAGTTGTTATGACAATTCATATATACATATATAAATGTTGTATATGTATATACATGTATGTGCTTATAATGTTTAATAGAGGCTGTGAAATTTATTCATGCAAAAGCTATTTGTTCTTTGGATTCTCCATCATATGAAGCTCTAATATTGTTACTTTGTTTTTGTTGATTATGATTTTAGTATTTAGTTTCATGTTACATATGAAAAAGACTCTATGTTGGAACTTCTGTTTATATTTACTTAAGTTCATTACCTTTATAAGCATCGGATCCGAGGTTTAAAAAGATGTTTTTTTTTGGGCTTGTGACAGAAAGTGATCGATCATATGAAGTAGCTGAAAGTTTCTGGAGTTTCTCAAATCTCAATCTGTGTTGAAGCTCGATAATATTGGAGTAGTGTACATCGATGATATAAAAATCTTCAGCAAAAGATGGTCAAGAAAGGATCCAAAACACGGGTACTATTATTCGTGTTCGTGTTTATATTCGTGTTCTTTAGCTCGTGGACATCCATTAATGGATATGAGTTTGATCTCTTGCTATCTGTCAAAGCTTCAATCAATGATCCATTAAAGTCTCTCTCCAACTGGAACTCTTCTCTCCCGTTTTGCCAATGGAACGGTATCGTCTGTGATAATTCATCCCAGGTAGCCAAAATCAATCTTTCCGGGAAAAATATTTCTGGGAAAATCTCAGCATCAATTTTCCAGTTCCCATATATTGAAAACATCGATCTTTCGAGTAATCAGCTAGCCGGTGAAATTCCAAGGAACATCTCTTCTTGTTTGTTTCTTAGATATCTAAATCTAAGCAACAACAATTTAACAGGTCCAGTGCCCATAGGCTCCATTCCACGACTCGAGAGGTTGGATTTATCAAACAACATCCTTTCCGGGAAAATCCCAGAAAAGATTGGTCTCTTTTCCGGTCTCAAATTTCTTGACTTTGGTGGAAATGTTTTGGGTGGAAGAATTCCAAATTCAATAACCAACATGACAAGTTTGCAGTTCTTGACTTTGGATTCAAACCAATTAGTTGGTGAAATTCCAAGAGAATTGGGCTTGATGAAGAGTTTGAAGTGGATATATTTGGGTTACAACAATTTCTCAGGCGAAATTCCGGCAGAGATGGGCGAATTAGCTTCATTGAATCATGTTGATCTTGTATGCAACAATCTCACCGGAAAAATCCCATCTTCTCTCGGCAATCTCACCAATCTTCAGTACCTTTTCCTCTACCTCAACAAGCTCAGTGGTTCTATTCCTCACTCCATTTTTGGTCTCAAAAGTTTAATCTCTCTTGATCTAAGCGATAACTTTTTATCTGGTGAAATTCCTGAACTTGTAATTCAGTTGCAAAACTTGGAAATTTTCCATCTGTTTTCCAACAACTTTTTCGGGAAAATTCCAAATGCTTTAGCTTCTCTCCCTCACCTCCAAGTCCTTCAACTATGGTCGAACAAGTTTTCCGGTGAGATTCCAAAGGACCTTGGAAAAGTAAACAATCTCACTGTCTTAGACCTCTCTAGTAATAATCTCACCGGAAAAATTCCAGAAAACCTTTGCGAATCCAGAAGTCTTTTCAAGCTCATCCTCTTCTCCAATTCTCTTCAAGGTGAAATACCAAAGAGTTTGAGTCACTGCAAGAGCTTGAAGCGAGTTCGTCTTCAGAACAACCAACTCTCCGGCGAATTGTCATCGGAATTCACAAAACTACCTCTTGTTTACTTCCTTGATATCTCAGACAACAATCTCTCCGGCAGGATCAGTGGGTGGAAATGGGACATGCCGGAACTTCAAATGCTGAAATTGGCGAGAAACAAATTTTCCGGCGAGCTACCTGAGTCTTTTGGTAGTTCAAAGCTCGAAAACATGGACTTGTCGGAAAATAAGTTCTCCGGTGGCATTCCAGTGACTTTTGGGAGCTTCACAGAACTAATGCTGTTAAATCTAAGTACAAACAAGCTCTTGGGTACTATTCCAGATGAATTATGTTCATGTAAGAAGCTTGTGAGTCTTGATCTTAGCCATAATCAGCTAAGTGGTGATATACCCAGAAGTCTATCTGAAATGCCTGTTCTTGGTCAGCTTGATCTGTCTGTGAACCGATTGTCCGGTGAAATCCCTGAAGTTTTGGGCACAGTTGAATCACTTGTTCAAGTGAACATTTCTCACAACCATTTCCATGGAAGTTTACCGTCCACCGGAGCATTTCTTGCCATTAACTCAAGTGCAGTCGCCGGAAACAACCTCTGCGGTGGTGATTCTACAAGTGGTTTACCGTCATGCAAACATGTTAAAAACCCAGTTTGGTGGCTGATTATCACTTGTTTTCTCATCGTCTTGGTGGTGCTTGCACTTGCAGCTTTCTTCATTGTTTTAATTCGAAGGAGAAGTGATCTGGAGCTCAAAAGAGTGGAAAGTGAAGACGGAACATTAGAACTTCAATTCTTCGATTCCAAGGTCTCAAAATCCATAACCATTGATGATGTTTTATCATTATCCAGAGAAGAAAATAGGGTTTCATTGGGAGGACAATCATCAACCAATAACATGCAATTCATAGCAGAAAAAATGGATGAAACCAACATAATTCCAATGGGTTTTTGGACAGAAGTTGCTGAACTAGGTAAGCTTCAACATCCAAATATTGCGAGACTGATTGCAATATGTAAGTCTGATAAAGGTGGGTTTTTGGTGTATGAGTACATTGAGGGGAAGAGTTTGAGTGAAGCTCTTCGTGGCCTGAGTTGGGAACGCCGGCAGAGAATTGCCGTCGGCATCGGAAAAGCTCTTCGTTATCTGCATTGTCATTGTTCACCGAGTATTACAGTAGGTGACCTTTCGCCGGAGAAAATTCTTGTTGATGGGAAAGATGAGCCACGCCTGAGATTGAGTCTGCCCTGGTTGGTTTGTACGGATACCAAGAATGTCATCCCTCCGGCCTACGTTGCGCCAGGTACTTTGACTAATTTAACCTTGTTTGTTTTTGAAAAATGCTATTTTAACCTAAAAATTTAACCTAAATTTACATACATAATAATATGAATTTATTATAATAATTGGATCAATATTAAGTTCTAATATTTGATAGAGTCCACAATTAATGTAATGATTATAATAAATTCAACAAATTTAGGTCAATAAATTAGATCCACATATCATTTTTTTGTATGGGTATTGCATACTTTTCTTTGTGGTATTATTAAAAATTAAGTCGCACACAATTAAGTCTTCCCTCTATGATATTGAAATAAATTCTCTAAATAATAAGAGTATTATTATTTGGACTTAATTTATAGATATAATTTAATGACTTATTCACGCATAATCATTAAATTTACCGTAAATTCCATCATTCTAATGGTTATAATTCATTAAAACAACAAATTATATCAGCAGTCCAAATAATATTACCGAAATAAAAATGTTATTTTGAAGAAAGCAAAATGCACAAAAGACCTTCTCATGCCGGTATTAGGGCTACACCGATCATGTTCTCTTGAGAGAGTTACTCATTTTTTTTTTCAGGGATGTCTGAGCCAGGTTATACGTACATTAATTAATCCATTTTTCGGTCTAGTCAAAAGACAAGTCATTTACGTCGGGATTAGGATATTCATGAGGTATAACCAAAATTCAAACTTGGAACGTTTACATTTATAATTAGTCTCTGTTATCACTTGAACTACCATTAGAGTTAAAAGAGTTACTCATTACACACTATTTATAGCCTAAATAAAAGACTTTACGTCCAGAATCCGAGGAACTATAGGTAGCATCCTCACACTTGCGAAAATGATAATATTGAAACTGTTGCATATTAAAACGAAAACATAACTAGCCAACACCAAATTCCCTCATAATACAAATTTTATGTAAGTAGAAAATGTGTTAGGAATTGGGATCTTTTCTTTCCTTTTTAACAAGGTGTACTAAACGGGTTGTAGAATTGATAACAGAGATGAGTTATATATAAATACAGACGTCCTGAATTTGAATTTTGATAATTTCTTGAGATCAAGTTATGAGGGAATTTATTCTTCATGAATATCCTAATCTCGTCATGGATGGCCAGTATTTGACCGTATTTGAGAGAGAATTAGTCGAAATGTTCATAAACTGACTCGAATACATCTGACTGTCCGAATATCTCTGACCGTTGAAACAAAAAAAAAAAAAAAAAAGTTCCAACCCAACTAAAATTTATTTTATTTTCAGTGGGTTGGCTATTTTACATCAATAATAAAAATAACCAATTTTAGTCCTATTTTTTGCCATTATTTAGAAGATTTTTTTTTTTGGCCCACACACACATGAAATATATTGAGCAGATCATATACTATCAAGGCTATCGTTAATATTTTTCACTTGTAGTGTTAGAAGGACTACAAGCTGTGTGACAAACTATTTCTGTGACTGGCAATTTTTCATCTTTCTTCATATCCATGCACGTATATGTATATAACCCACTATAGTGTAATCCTTTTGAGTATTAAATGTATCCCGCAGAAGCCAGAGAAACCAACCAGATAACTGAGAAGAGTGACATCTATGGTTTTGGTCTCTTGCTAATAGAATTACTAACCGGAAGAAGTCCGGCCGACCGGGAGTTCGGTCCGCATGAGAGCATTGTTGAATGGGCTCGTTATTGCTACTCAGATTGTCATCTAGAAATGTGGGTCGATCCTAATATCAAGGGAAGTGCAATGAAATTTCAGAATGACATCGTCAGGACCATGAATCTTGCTCTTCAATGCACCGCCGGTGATCCGGCGGCGAGACCATCCGCGAGGGATGTAGCTAAAACCCTAGAGTCAGTTGTGAGTTCTAGTTCTTGTGTTTTAGGGTTGATGTTTTCTTCTTGTACTTAGTACTGTTGGGTTTCTAACTCCATATGATTTTTGTCTAGCTTCTTGATTTTTTTTTTTTGCTTTTGTATGAGATCCTAAGGAAGTGTTGCTCAAATGTTTTGTTTGATGTTACGTTGACATAGTAGTGAGTGTAAAAAATATAGATAAGATTAAATGGCAATATATATGAATTACAGTTTCTCCTCCTAAACATGCCCTTTTTTGTATTTTTTTTTTCAACGATTAGAGGTGTTCAGACCAACTTATGCGCACATTTACTAGTTATGCACTTCTTTTGTTATCTCTGATCTGGTGCTGTTTTAATTATTTGATTGGTCAAAAACATCTCTTGTCTATTTCTTCTCTTATAATTGATATTTTTTGAAATATGAGATTAGTCTTCTCTATATGAAACGACCCTTTGGGTTAAAAACTAAACAATCTCAAGTTCGACTAATGACATTTCACGTACAAAACTGAGTAGTTTACCAGAAAACAAAAAATGGTTATTAATCTATATGATTTCTTTTTTGTTTTGTGTGGGTGGGTGTGTGTGTGGGGTGGGGGTGTTGAGGGGCTGTCAGAGGACACTTTCTTACCCAGGATGGCCTTGTGGGACTCCTGATCTCCAAGGGAAAATCTCTCTCTCTCTCTCTTGCTTGGGTGAATTAGGCTTAGTGGGTAAGTGGAAGTTGAAAAAAATTCTCACAGAACTTCTTTCTTTTACATGTAATGATAGCAAGAGTTACAATTTTCATGTGAAGAGAAAAGGAAAACACAACGTTACAAAAGAAAGACTGCACTTTTCACCACCTACAGTTTGATTCCTGTATATAGTTTCTTTTCCTTTTGTCCGTCCCTTCTTCAAAGTGGCATTCATCATTGTATTTTTCACGGTTGTGGACTTTATTTCATGGCTTACTTGGGCAATCCTTTTCCCCGTTTTTCTCCTTTTCTTTTGCTTTAGAGTGTCCATTATGGCTTTGGCTATTATAAGGCTCTTACATTCTAATACTAGCAGCGGGGCAATGCACGGAATTGATAATTCATCTCAACCACCACCCTACGCTCACCCTTTACCCTCAACCCTACCCGTCACAACCCTAATATTATTAAAAAATTACTCATTAATGTGATAAAATAATTTTTTAAAAATTTAATGTGAAATAGTAAAAAATAACGAAAAGAAATTTTAATTTGGAACGTTTGAAAAGATAGGTAACTAAAAGAAGATGAAATAGAGTTGTATGCGTATTGAATATCCATGGAGAAATCTTAATAGCAGTTTGAGTAAATGCTTTTAAAACAAGTTGGTTATCAGGTAGTTTAAAAATAACATGGAATTAGTAGTGGTGCTTCCAATTATTTATGTGTCCGGGTGGTAAGAATTTGATTAGATGTTGATTAATTGAATTATTCAAAATTTTATTAATTTAGAAAAGAGAGAGGAAATGCTTGTTCCCATGGTACCAAGCATCTCCAGAGTTCAGTCTCCTCGAAAAACTTTGATACTTTTAGACTCTAAATATATATGAACGCAACTTGACCAGTTCAATTCAAAACAAACCTAAAAAGTATACAATATATCTAGGCAACAATTTTTAATATTTTGATTGATTTTGGACAAGAAATTCAAACCAGATTTAAATTCAGGTGGTATTTTCAGACTCAAACCGAACTTAAACCAAACTCTAATTGAATTCGAATATCAGGCATAGTTAAACTTGATTTTAACTTGAGAATTAAATTCCAATTTCAGCTCGGCTTATACAATTAGAGTGACTAAGAGTTATATAAGTTGGGTTGAACTGTCGTACACGCCCAACCCAACTGGGTTACACCCTTATACTTCGTTTAGTACGATGAAAAAATGAAAGGATTGAAAGTTAGAGGAATAGATAAAACATCATATTTGGTAAGGAAGAAAATGTATCATATTTATGTTGAAATGTATCTTATTTGTCTATATCATTTGATATACACATATATTATGTATAAATTACTTTTATATATAAATACAATGATAAAATATGTATTTATATTTTTTTAAAATTAAAAATTTAAAATTTAAAATTTAAAAAATATTTTTTCATATTACCAAGCACAAAAAAAAAATTAATTATTTTTATTTTTCATCTATCCTACCAAATACAAAGAAAGGAAAGTGTATCATTCCTACTTTCATTCCTTGGAGGATAGAAAATGCATCTCTCATACTTCTCATTCTTCCTACCAAATAGAACATTAGTAAAAACACATTATCAGAGAGTTAAAATAGATTTTGACTTGTTTAATTTATTTCATTGTGGAACTAAATAAACTAGAGTAATACAATTTGGACCCCTAAAAAATTGACTTAATTTGTTGATTTAATGATGTGGTTTTATTGAAACCATTAGATCAACACCAAGTTCCAGTGTTTGATTGAACCACAGTCAATCGAAAGATTATAATAAATTAGGTCAGCAAATTAAGTCTCAATATCATTCTTCAATAAACCAAGTCTCCACATTCTATATATGCATGTATATATACATATACATACACCGGATAAGGCTATGGCACCACAGAAGTACTGTGCTGAATTTTAATTCGGACCACTAATTTTAATTTGAGTGATTTACAAGATTAAAAACAGAAGTGTACGTATATAAATAAGGAGACTGTTTATGACATTTACTTAATAGGTCTCCTCATACCCTAGGAGCCTTTGCGTGTATAGGGGCTCTATAGGAGGGAAGAGAGAAAAAAAATAATAAAATATAAAAAGTTTATATGCAATTTTTTTTTATTTGATAAAAAATAAGTATAGTATGAAAAAGTGGCATTTTAATACCACAATCGGACCATATGCACACCACATATTGTGTTTGGCACGAGAAACGGTTTCCAAGGCAAGTGTCTGTAGTCAATAAACCATCAATTGTCAAGAATTGTCTGGTAGCAGCTTTCCTACATAATGTTTCTTACATGTAGTGCAAGAACAAACCATGCATTGCTCCTGAATCTCTGATCAACATCAAAAATTCTCAGTGTTGGGAGGGGACCATTGTACTAATCTGATGTTTTTGATGATGCCTTTTGTCCCGTTGTCGGATAGTCTCCATAATCAAAGATCGAGAAGGCTAGAGACTATTACTATACGAAACACAAAGCTGCATGTAAAGCATAGTTAGACAGTGAAGAGAGAGAGAGAGAGACCATTTATGCTTTAAACTAAAATTTCTAGAGTTCTACTTTTACTTCACGTACATAATGGTCAAGGGATACATATTGAGGCCTTTTTAGAGCACCAAAAAAGTTTTGACATTGTGCCGGAAGTTACGATCAATCATGCTAATCGACCGTTGCAAAAAAAAAATGGTGTAAAACCTACTTGTTAGGGTTATTATCAAGTTTTTGGTATGAATATTACATTTTCTTAATTTCATTAAATCTCGATTTTATCCTCGTCGAATCTTAACTTGTATCAAATTTCTTGAGTATAGTGTCAACTATTCCTCATAGAGCATATATATTTAAGGACAAGACCCTAAATTTAGAATTTTCTTTCTCATTATTCGAGTTGTCGAGTATTTAGCCGACTAAACTACAAAGGGACTCAAATTAAGCTGATATAGTTGCATTCGTAACCAAGCAAAGTAATCTACAAAGCCTCATAATTTGAAACTCTTATAAGATTGTTTGCGTATAACTCTTCTTTTCTTATATATACAGTACTATAATGAAAGTCTCTCCTATACCGTGTTGTTGCCTAATCCTACAAACACTTCATGTTGAACCAGATTAAACTGAACCTATTAAAGCCATTCTTGCTCTACTTACTAAATAGAGTGTACAATTTCAAAACTTCTTGTTCTTAGATTTTAATTTAAGATGGGCCATGGAGACCACTATATGTGGTGCTATCATAGCTCGATGGCAGTGGTTTATGCAGATTTTGATATCTTTTCGTATCATATGGAATCATTTAAGCCACAAGTTTCATGTTAACAAAAGCTGGTAAGAGCTTTAGATTAATTATTTTCTTTGCATACATAAAACCTACTCATAAATTAAATGACGGAAAATACTTGTTTAAATTAAAAGAGCAAGTTAAACTTTAACCTCGAGTTATTTACCGCTCTACGACAATTTTAAAATAAATTTATCAAAATACGATATTTTTGAACTTGCGTATTAAACTACGACACTTTTTAAAAAATTGGGTTGTTGACGCTACTTTTGTTAAAAAGCGAAGTCAAATAACTCCGCTTTTAATGGTTGGTTGGAAGAGGCTATTTATTATTTCAGTCAAACGTAAAATGAGGTTGTGAAACCCCAATGAATTCATTATTAAAAGCGAGGAGGAGTCAACAACCATACTTTTTAAAAAGTGTCTTAGTTTGATAAATAAGTTTAAAAGTGTCATATTTTGATAAATTTGTTTTAAAATTGCCGTAAAATAGTAAATAATTCCTTTAACCTCCTCAACTATGACTATAATCTCACTTTATCCTACAAATTATCCCCCTACACTCAATATTTTAATGTATGCAATTTGGGCAACATGCATAGTTGGTGCTACAATATGAGAAATATAATAGTTGAGGAGATAATATAAAACAATGGCTATAATTAAATGTACAATATAAAAAAACGTAATAATTGATAGAACAATATAAAGAATTGGCATCCTTCAAATCGTCTATCTACAATTTATAGTAATTAAACCAACGTAGTTTGATAGGACTTATTGTTCTATTCCCATGTGTAATTAGCACTAACTATGTACACACTTCTTTTGTCAAAAGGAGCAGAATTTGCAGGCTCTTTCCAACCAGGCTTGCACACAACCTTTCTTGTGACCCACTTTCCCTTCTATGTTCTAATGATGATGATCAATATTTAGATTTTCTTCCCATTATTTATCTTCTATTCCCTCTTAGCAATGATGGGTTTTGACAAGAGTCCTTTTCACTTTTGCTCAATGAGAACTCATTGGAGGGACTCGCATAGTTAGAAGATTCCATTCCTAGAGATGAGTTTAAACAAATAAATATAAACTAGCTGACTTTTTATGGACCAAACCAGCTAAGATTGGCTGGGAATTGATTTGATGTTTGAAGTGTTTTTTATCTTAAAAGCCTCAAAATTTCAATTACACTTCTTGGAGACCATGCAAAAGGCTCTTTAGCTTTGTTTCTTTCCATTCAAAAGCTCCTTTACCACCCAATTTTTTGAAGAGCAACTTCTTTGAATCAAGTGGTGAACAAAGGTTCGTATTTCTTTTCCTTTTTATTTTTTGGCCTTTTTGTAAGTTCATTTTGTAGATGATATCATAGACATTCTTCATTACCGTCTGTTTAATTTAAGACAGCTTGTTTTGTTCTTAGATAGATATTACAACAAAGTTCAAGACCCCAATTACGGGCCGCACTATGTGCTTAGCACAAAATAAATCTACGAAAATAATATTATTCTTACAACAGGAGAGACAAGGTACATGGACTATCACACCGCACTCGATTGTCATGGTAATAATTTGATAAACGTGCAAAGAATTAAAATATGCAACACCAACCCACTGAACAATATGGAGTCTGATGTGGAGAGCAAGTTTGAACAGTGGATTATTTGGCAGCTATATGATGTCTTGTGTTCCATTTCGATTCACACCCGATTCAACCAAAAACTCTTTTTTTTGGATTATACATGGGAAAATTAATTTATAGTAACCGGTTTCTCAAAATCCGACCTCAATTAGGAAATAAGACATTTCAGTCAAAAACCAGCTTATTCAGCATGGAATACTCTGGTGAGGATCTATTGGGACACCGTTTTGTATAAGAAACGACATCGTTTTGAGAAATAGCACCTCTGCAAAAAATAAAGACACTTTCCCGAGAATACTCTCTATTTATTGGGGAACAATTCTTTGTCTTTTGCAGTTCCAAAACAGGGATTGAGGAACAAATTGGGTTGATGAGAGCCAAGCTTAACTTTAGGGGAATAAAGTTTGGAGAACAGTTCAGCTTATTCAGTATGGATGCTGCCATATCAATAGAAATGACATGAGATAAGATATATATGATGAAATGAATCCAACTGGAAATAAATGATGGCTAAAGGCTTTAGACTTCAACTGTTTGAAAATAGAATCTCATAATTATTCACAGATGAGAGACAGGAGAGAGAAGCTATGGTGGAAGGGTGAGTGGTCTGGTGCATGGGAACATCTCTCTCGACTCGTTATCTCCCGTTAAACTGACAAGGACTTTGGATCGATGAAGCAAATAGACATAGCTAGTGATTTTACCCCCCACACCACAGAGAGAGAGAGAGAGATGGAGAAAAAGGTGAAGTGGTTATGATCTTATGTAGACAATTCTTCATGGAAGGACCATAAAATTGGGTCGTTTTCTCTCAATTTTTTTTGAATAATAGGTCATATGCGGTGTACCAATAGAGATTTGTTTCTTGTATAATGAATTCCGTAAGAGTTTATGATAAACGATTTACTATCAAGAAATTTGAAAAAATGTACCATAAAATATCAAAATCCTCGTCGGTGAATATAATAAACAGCAAAACTATTAGATAATCGCTTTGGAACAAGACAACGGCAGCCCAGTAATTGGCACATCTCATTTTATGGTTTTGGAAAGCTTTGTTGTTCGCAATCTTACCCAACATAAGGAGAAAGTTTCAAATATAATGGAATGCTAGATTATTAACGAGCGGTTGGTCCAGAGGGTAAGAATTCGAATTTTTCCGTTCAATAATTGAATTTGAGTCTCCATAGTTACAGAAGTTCGTTGGGGCTTAAACTTACTCTTCAACGCCTAGAGCACATTGTAGGACCTTAGTTTCGGTCCTAACGTAAGTGCAGTAGATTAAAAAAAGAAGATACTAGATCAAAAAATGTCCGGGAAAAATTGGTTTTACTCAAACTCATTAATCACATGACTAACTCTATGGGCGGCAAGTTATTGGAATGATAGCACTTTCTCTGTCCAATTCTACAAGAAGGTGTTCCTCCTCTTTAGCTAAAAGAAAAAGAAAAAGACAAGCAATAGATCTCTAGACACCAATTTGAGACACATTACTCTCTGTTTACCTAAAAATAAGATGATATGTTTCGTGATAATGGAGAATTGAATGGCATACTTACCATTTGTGGAAATGAGTGATTGATGGAATCGCATGTTTGATATTTCATGATGGCTCTCTTCTTCTTTTTCTTTTGCAGAGCATTATCAAATGCCAACAAAAGAAGAAATTTTGAAAGGACAGACATGGGTTTGGTGATGTTTGAATTTTTTTTGTTGTATTATAAGAGGTTCGAAGTCCGAGAGAAGTAAATAATAAAACATCTTACACCCATTTTAAAGTAAATGAATTTCAACTCGAACTTACAATTATATTTATATTACTTGAACGAACAAACACTAGCAATCGTTCAAGGTCCGACCTCTTCAAATGGCGTTGAATCATGAGATTTCAGTATTAGATAATTTGGTAATACCTAGCTATCAAGTTTATACAATATTGTTCAATCCACTGGTGGATTTTTCCTCTTTTATCCTTTGTATTTAATCTCTTTCCACTGTAAAGTAATTTTTCAACTCATGTTCATGTGAATTTTTTTTATTACCAGGTAGGTGATAGGCTTCTGCTCTATGGATGATTTGTACATGTGAATTAGGTGTCTAGAAGTGACTCAACAAGCTATGGATATTGTTCACAAAGTTCTCATGTTGTCCATTTGGGTATCACATAATTTGGGCTGATATTCAATAGCATTGAGGGTCACGCTTAGGCCTCTTGAAATGTGATACGGCCCGATTAGTCAAAAGGAATGAATACGAAATTAAGTGAGTTTGGGCGATACCTTATCAAATTTGGGTGATAAAAGGATGAACCCGCTTAATAAACAAGCTTTCAACTTTTTTTGGTCACAATAATTAATCCTGTTTAAAAACTAGACTAGTTCAAAAAAAATTAATAATTAGAAAATATAAAAAAAAAACCACATAAACGGGTGAAGGGTTAAAAAAGTTATCATGTTAATCCAACTCTACCCTACACGGTTCGTTTATTAAATGAGTGGTGTCATGTAACCCGTTTAATAAACGAATCGTGTTCGATTTGTATATCTTCGTCTGTTGAAGTGAATATTTTTTTTACACAAACCCGTTAAAATTGGATACGATCGGGCTTAACTTGATACAATTAGCAGGCCTAGTCACACTAGCATAACATTATTGGGTTGTGTTGGGCTGGAGGGTGGGGCGGCAGCTTTGGGTGGGCTGGTTTAGGAATTGGGACAAGCTGCTGAATTTCTTTTTGGCTCACCATTTTTTCTTTCCTTCTATGTCGAGAAATGTTGGACTCAACAAAGCAAACTAAATTTTAAATGGGAAATTTGGAGGCCAGTCCCCCTATTTGGACTTGTTTGGACTTAAGTCCGTCAAGGAAACTTATTTGTGATGAAGTCCGTTTTTTGTCAATTTTACCATACTATCCCTTCCCTTTAGAAGTGAAATAAAACTAAAAATTAAAAACTCCTAAATCTTAGGAGTTTGACTAACATTAAAATCTTTTCTCTCTCATATCTATCTATATCCATATATAGGTTAAGAGTTTGACTAACATTAAAATTTTGCCTCTCTCTTATCTATCTATATACATATATAGGTTAGGTATATATATATAGTAACATTAAAAATAAAAAATAGTAACATTCAAATACAAAAAAAAGTTATGATTTGGATACAAAAAATAATACATTTAAACACAAAAAAATAGTAACATTTAAACATAAAAAAAAATTGAAACATTCAATATTAATATTTTTAAAAAATAACAGCAGTAACATGTTCAACAAAAATTGTAACATACTTAACAATAATTATTTCTCTCAAATTCAAACGCAAAAAATAGTACCATTCAAACACAAAAAATAGTAATATTCAAAAACAAAACAAATAGTAACATTGAATATTAATATTTAGTAAAATAATAGTAGTAACATGCTCAACAAAAACAGTAATATGCTCAAAATAATAGGAACATGAACAGTAACATACTCAACAAAAGTAGTAACATGAACAGTAACATAATAAAAAAAATAGTAACATGAATTTGATATATATATATATATAGAGAGAGAGAGAGAGAGAGAGATCTTTAACTTTGAATTTTAAATTTATGATGGAGATTTTATTGGCATATTTTAATTGACCTTGAATTAAGGGATAACAATTTCCAAAATAGGACATTAATTTAACTTCCTTTCAAGGAAGGGTATTTTTGAGATAAAAAAAAAAAAGTGGACTTAAGTCATTACATATAATTTTAAACATGGACTTAGTCCTTTATAAGTTTTCTTGCCGGACTCATCTCCAAACAAGTACATCTAGGGGGACTCACTTCCAATTTTCACATGGGAAATTTGGAGGCCGGTCCCCCTATATGGACTTGTTTGGACTTAAGTCCGTCAAGGAAACTTATTTGTTATGAAGTCCGTTTTTTGTCAATTTTACCATACTATCCCTTCCCTTTAGAAGTGAAATAAAACTAAAAATTAAAAATTCCTAAATCTTAGGAGTTTGACTAACATTAAAATCTTTTCTCTCTCATATCTATTTATATCCATATATAGGTTAAGAGTTTGACTAACATTAAAACTTTGCCTCTCTCTTATCTATCTATATCCATATATAGGTTAGGTATATATATATAGTAACATTAAAAATAAAAAATAGTAACATTCAAATACAAAAAAAGTTATGATTTGGATACAAAAAATAATACATTTAAACACAAAAAAATAGTAACATTTAAACATAAAAAAAATTTGAAACATTCAATATTAATATTTTTAAAAAATAACAACAGTAACATGTTCAACAAAAATTGTAACATACTTAACAATAATTATTTCTCTCAAATTCAAACGCAAAAAATAGTACCATTCAAACACAAAAAATAGTAATATTCAAAAATAAAACAAATAGTAACATTGAATATTAATATTTAGTAAAATAATAGTAGTAACATGCTCAACAAAAACAATAATATGCTCAAAATAATAGGAACATGAACAGTAATATACTCAACAAAATTAGTAACATGAATAGTAACATAATAAAAAAAATAGTAACATGAATTTGATATATATATATATATATATATATATATATAGAGAGAGAGAGAGAGAGAGAGAGAGAGAGAGAGAAAGAGAAAGAGAGTTTTGAATTTGAATTTTAAATTTATGATGTAGATTTTATATATATATAGAGAGAGAGAGAAAGCGCTTTGAATTTGATATATATATATATATAGAGAGAGAGAGAGAGAGAGAGAGATCTTTGAATTTGAATTTTAAATTTATGATGGAGATTTTATTGGCATATTTTAATTGACCTTGAATTAAGGGATAACAATTTCCAAAATAGGAAATTAATTTAACTTCCTTTCAAGGAAGGGTATTTTTGAGATAAAAAAAAAAAGTGGACTTAAGTCATTACATATAATTTTAAACATGGACTTAACCCCTTATAAGTTTCCTTGCCGGACTCATCTTCAAACAAGTACATCTAGGGGGACTCACTTCTAATTTTCACAAATTTAGGGAAATTTGGAGGCCGGTCCCCCTATATGGACGTGTTTGGACTTAAGTCCGTCAAGGAAACTTATTTGTTATGAAGTCCGTTTTTTGTCAATTTTACCATACTATCCCTTCCCTTTAGAAGTGAAATAAAACTAAAAATTAAAAATTCCTAAATCTTAGGAGTTTGACTAACATTAAAATCTTTTCTCTCTCATATCTATTTATATCCATATATAGGTTAAAAGTTTGACTAACATTAAAATTTTGCCTCTCTCTTATCTATCTATATCCATATATAGGTTAGGTATATATATATAGTAACATTAAAAATAAAAAATAGTAACATTCAAATACAAAAAAAGTTATGATTTGGATACAAAAAATAATACATTTAAACACAAAAAAATAGTAACATTTAAACATAAAAAAAAATTGAAACATTCAATATTAACATTTTTAAAAAATAACAACAGTAATATGTTCAACAAAAATTGTAACATACTTAACAATAATTATTTCTCTCAAATTCAAACGCAAAAAATAGTACCATTCAAACACAAAAAATAGTAATATTCAAAAATAAAACAAATAGTAACATTGAATATTAATATTTAGTAAAATAATAGTAGTAACATGCTCAACAAAAACAGTAATATGCTCAAAATAATAGGAACATGAACAGTAATATACTCAACAAAAGTAGTAACATGAATAGTAACATAATAAAAAAAATAGTAACATGAATTTGATATATATATATATATATATATATATATATAGAGAGAGAGAGAGAGAGAGGGAGAGAGAAAGAGTTTTGAATTTGATATATATATATATATAGAGAGAGAGAGAGAGAGAGAAAGAGAGTTTTGAATTTGAATTTTAAATTTATGATGGAGATTTTATATATATAGAGAGAGAGAGAGAGCGCTTTGAATTTGATATATATATATATATATAGAGAGAGAGAGAGAGAGAGATCTTTGAATTTGAATTTTAAATTTATGATGGAGATTTTATTGGCATATTTTAATTGACCTTGAATTAAGGGATAACAATTTCCAAAATAGGAAATTAATTTAACTTCCTTTCAAGGAAGGGTATTTTTGAGATAAAAAAAAAAAGTGGACTTAAGTCATTACATATAATTTTAAACATGGACTTAACCCCTTATAAGTTTCCTTGCCGGACTCATCTTCAAACAAGTACATCTAGGGGGACTCACTTCCAATTTTCACTTGAACATTTCTATTGAAGTCCAAGACTTGAGGCCCAGGGTCCATCAATGGTAAAATTCCAGTCGACATAATTTAGTGGGTTCTGTCTGAATGTAATTATGAGTAATTTGGAAGCCGATATAAGAAATTAGACTTAATTGTTAAAAAATACATATGAAAAAATGTTTTGTAAAAAAAATTACTTAAGACATAGAAAGACTTGAATACCCTTTTATTGTAAATAAGTTTTCTAAAAACAATTTTAGAAACTAACCTCATATTTAATTATCTCCACATTATAGAGAGAGAGAGAGACAGACAGACAGACAGACTATTTCACTTGAACATTTCTATTGAAGTCCAAGACTTGAGGCCCAGGGTCCATCAATGGTAAAATTCCAGTCGACATAATTTAGTGGGTTCTGTCTGAATGTAATTATGAGTAATTTGGAAGCCGATATAAGAAATTAGACTTAATTGTTAAAAAATACATATGAAAAAATGTTTTGTAAAAAAAATTACTTAAGACATAGAAAGACTTGAATACCCTTTTATTGTAAATAAGTTTTCTAAAAACAATTTTAGAAACTAACCTCATATTTAATTATCTCCACATTATAGAGAGAGAGAGAGACAGACAGACAGACAGACTATTTCAATTCACAAAAATCATATTTAGGATCTCTAATCAACAGTAACAATTTATTTCTTTGCCATAAAATTGGTATATCACAATTATAAGTAATTATCAACTTTTACAACTTCAAGTAAATGAGTAATGTATGCATAGCAGAGGAGAAAGAATCTTCAGAGGAGAAAAAAGATGTCCGACAAAAATAAAACCTCAGAAAAAAAATTTGAGAAATCAGTCATTATAAAGAGTTGATATAAGTAAACAAACCATAACCTGTGTTTCAAGCGCTCAAAAAATCGATTTCAATATATTAAATAATAAATTTTTATCTTTAATTACATAATTTGAAATTAATTTTTACTCATTATTTTAAGAAAAAAATTGACAAAATTTTCTTAAAATATGACCTCAAAAAAATACCAGTATGTGTATATGTAATATTCCGTACTAGAATTAACTAAAAATAATATCATGTTAATATTTCTTCTAGGATGAATAAAAAGATTGTAGAAACCTCGAATTATTGTTAAAAGAATGATCTTGAAGTTTGAGTCTCGAACGAATTGACTTTCAAGTCAAACTTAGGTTCAGAGGCGTTTAAGCTTAAGAATGATAGTTAGGTTAGTTACTAAATATTTTTAGGTTCAAAATAAGGCTACCATTGAATCCGGAAAATCAAAAAATCTTGAAAAACATAATATGGGATATGTTAAAAGTTATGAAGTATGCCGGAGTTAAAGCGCATTTTAGAAAGAATTCGAGTATGAAGGAATTTGATACTACTTTAGTATATTAGCTATAACTCTTTACTCTGAACTCCGATTGAACTGATTTTTAGACAGTAGAAAGTAGATTTTAAGGGTTACAAAAGTTTATTTCACATCAATTTCTTGAATCGTCTTTTAAATATGTGAAAATCACTCCGGAAGTCTAAACATAAAGTTGGTAGCGTCCAAACGTCCTCACAACCGTCTGGACGCCTCCCTAAAAACGGTCCTGAACAATTTTTTAGGGTTTTCTCCATTCGTCACCCTATAAATACCATAAAGAAGTCTCTTTAGCCATGTTTCGTCAGTTTTAAAACCTAGGCAACCCTAAAGAGCGAGAGAGAAGGAAAAAACACAAGAGTCAAAGGGATTCTCGCATTGAGATTGATTCAAACATGTTAAGGCTATTTTCAAACATCGGATTGAGGTAGGAGATTCTTCTTGAGTTCTTTCATTGAGACTTAGGATAATATTTATGTATGTTTTGAATCTTCTTGATTATTATAAGTTATATAATCGTTCGTTCTTGATTTCTTTTCAATTAACATATGGTTTTAAATAACACAACCTATTGATTTTTGATTTCTAAATTCCTAGGATTTGATAAATTAAGTTTTCAATTACTATTTGTTCTTGTTGCAAGAAATCGTGATTTTTGGCAAATTCCTAGAATTTGGATATCGAAATTGTAAATGTTTTCTTGATATGATTTCTTGTATATTTTAATTCCTTTATTACTGTAGTATATCGAGAATTGTGAAATTCTAATACTTGAGTTTCTATTGAAATTGTGATTACTTAAGATTGTGATTGTTGAGAAAATTATGGTTTCATCTCTTGTATGGTTTGGGTGTGACGGACTTGAATTGCATTCGAGAGCTGTCGTAAAGTGTTAAATGTTAGTCTATTCCAGTGGGGGTGAGATGGTTGTCTAACACTTCTAGTGAGTTGTTGTTTATGAGAGCAACCACTATTGTTCATGTTGATTCGAGGTTGATAGATGGTATATCTTTCTTAGTAAGGATTTATCGTGGGAGATGGTATACACCATTCCTAAATGGTTTGTGATTTGGCCCTACTAGGAATGATTGAGATTATGTGGTTGTGGTGTATGAACGAGGTAGAATCATTGTATATATTCCTGAGAAACAACGTACATAAATGAGACTATAAGATGATTTTACTGAATTATTTATTGATTGCTTTAATCGTTAAATGTTATTCCTGCTATGGATTTAGATTTACTGTATTCCGCATACTTAAGATCATTATAACTATCATGGTTTTAATTTTAAAATGTATATATGTTATTTTCTAAAAGAGACGTCTTGTTTTTGTTGTTTTAAAACCTTGTTTGGATTTGAGAAGGATTCCTATGGACTTTTGCTCACATTCTATAACAACACATTTATAGATTTTGGTAGAGAAGAGGATGTCGGATTAAATGAGCAGGTTGACCTCGAGACTGAAGAGGATCAATATGTGGATCCCGACATGGAGGTTTAAAGATGCTTCTTTGTAGTCTATATTGTTTTTAGAGTTGTCTATGAAATAATATTTTCATTATATTTAGTTATTTCACTGCTATTTATAGTTTGGTTTTGAATTGTAAGTTTAGAGAAGTTACAATGTTTTATTATCTTAGTATTTGGTATTTATCATATGGATGGATGATTTTTTAATTTAATTGGTTATTTTTAGTTATTCTCATGATTGGATAATTTATATATACTCATACTACCCATGGTGGATTTTGGGGAGTTATGGTATACTATCGTCTATGAACAATATCTGAAATAAAAAGTGTATTGAGCCACAAATTAACTAAAAATTGTAGTACCCGATAAATTTATGACACGTGTCTATACCATGACAGGACAAGTGGCATGAGTCATCAGGGGACATGGAAGAGGGGCCCTATAGGGTCTAGTTGGACTAATGTGGATCATAGTGCTAGGTGCGACGCCCCAAGGCATGACAAGTAAGGTGCGACGCCACCAGGCGCGACATTCAAGGTGTGGCGTCCCCAGGCACGACACTCCATATGCGATGCCCCCATGCATGACTCCCCATGTGCTATGCCTCCAGGCACGACACCCAATTTGGGATGCCCCCGGGTCCAACCCTACAACAGGGCGAAACACATTTCTATCATATTGGAAATGGCAAAATAGACCATTTACCAATGGTGGACAAGAATGGAACCACAGAAGTCTTGGAGGCAACCTAAGCGAGACTCGCATCCCCCACTACGAGAATGATATCCTCAACCTATTGGACACCGTTGCTCGACTCACCCTCCTCAACAGAGAACTGAGCAATAGTGGCGGACGAGCATGATTGTCAACCCCGGCCTAGGGCAGGGTCTCGAAGATTTAGTTTGTCTGAGCAAGCCTCCCAGTGTTTGGTTCATTTTCCATTGGGATGTTCTTAATTAGGGACTCCTAAGATAACTGGAGTTATTGGTTTGAATCAACAAATGGGATAATACGACATGTGGATTGGAGGCTGAAGGACAAAAATTATGTGAGTTTCCTCTATCGAGCACGTAGAAAAAGGTATCGAGGAAGAGTCTAGAGGGGGAAAAGAGGATCCGGTGTAAGACCGCGTTGGGGGCATCACATACATGGCTCTCTCGAGTTAATAGTCTTGCGGTGACCAGTCGCGATCATCGACCTTAGGAGCTTCCTTTCACCTCAGCTGTCCCACCCTCCTCGGAACCGCGTCCAGGCTGCGTTTGGAAAAATGTCACATTTGCCTAGTTAATGTTAGGACATGTGGCTCGCGGTTAGCAGTCATTGGTATCACCGCGGTCGAGGCAGTTGTGGGTTGGCGTAAGTGGTAGGGGGTCGCGGTGGGTAGCCCAACTTGCCTAGGCACTATGCTATAAATACACTCATTACTTGCCCACTACGAATGATGAGATTTTTCTGGCTGGTGAGATCATTTCACCTACCCTCTGCCCCATCAGTTTGTCCCTAGGTCTCGGCAACGAGCTAGGCCAGGCCGACCTAGCCTGGCATTTTTCAGCCCATAGCTCACCCGTGGGCGAGGGGCCTTTGGGCTTTGACTAGTCAACGGGCCGGGTTGGGCTCTCCCGTTAGGAATTTTTAAGGCCCATAGCTCGCGCCATAGGCCGACTTATTGGGTCAAAATGGGCTAAATATGGATCGGGCCTTATGGGCCGTCCATTGGGCCTGAAATGGGTTTTTTATTAAAAAAATATTTTTTATGTAAAAAATACAAAAAAAAAATCGAAAAATTTATTTTTTATATAAAAAATACAAAAAGACATCAATTACATGAAGTTGGTATGAAAAAAATAAATTAACAAAAAAATTATTCATATTGATTGAATTTAATAAATATTCATATAGAGTTACAATGTTACATTACAAATTGATTGATGGGTGAGATTATTTTGCATCACTACAAATTGAGTACGTCCCAATTAGGTTAGTACGTATACAATTGTCAATCATCAAGTCTCAACATGATAAAAGTTACAGATCAAATATCAAATAAACAATACAATTATAAGTATAATTTAATTATCTTATTGGGCCAACAGGCAGACTAATTGGCTTGTTAACAGGTCGGCCCTAAAAAACACAAACCAGGCCCTACCCGCCGAACTAGCGGGCTACCCAAGCCTTGTCATGTGTACAAGCCAGATTGCCCGTTAGCCCGTTGGGCTTCCAGGCCGTGGGCGGCCCATTGAATTTTGGGTTTTTTAGTTTGGCCTATTTATCCTTTTATTAACGGGTTGTTCGAGTTCTTTTCATTACGTCAACTTATCCTATTCATTCCTTTTGATTATTCTTGACATAAACACGTCTGACAATCTCTTTTAACTTCTCTCCTACAAAAATTAAATAACTCAACTTATAATAAAAATGGATGTGACGGGAAAAAATACCTTCACAAAACAGATGCTAATTGGGTAAGAACTTTCCCCCTTCCCCTTCCCCTTCCCCTTCCCCTTCCCTTTCCCTTTCCCTTTCCCCCAAAAAAAAAAATTTGGGTAAGAAGGGCATTATGGTAATATCAACGAAGGCACTTAAATAGGCATGACAGTGTGCAAGCAATGACCCGGAAAGCAAAAGCAGAACGTCCTTCCCACGTGACTTGTCACAAGGTAATGCACGTGCATTGCCACCAACTCACGTGACCAGAAAGCACGTGCTCTCACGTTATCGTAAAACTATAAAAAGGGCTGGCCCTATAGATCACTTGCTTAACCGGAACGAAGGGTTACAGAAAAAACCGCACAACACCCTTAGAATATCGCCACGTGGCATTGACCACCGTCAGTTTGGCTTTTTGTTTTAGACAGTGAGTTAAGCACTCACATGGCTCGCTGACACTTCCTCCACCTCTGTCACGTGCAATTTGGTCTCCAACCGACAAAACAAAAAATAAAAAAATAATAACAAAGTAAAATATTTTAAAAATATATATATATTAAAGAGTAAGCCTCCACTCCAAGCAATGACCTCTCTTTTTCAGCCTTTCCTTTTAATTCAAGCATAAAAGCTAAAAAAGTATAAAGAAAAAGGGGTAGGCTTCCATATTCATCCCACAAAAATCAATAAATATATATTTTTTTAATTTCTAAAAATAATTGAGAAAGTTTATATGACTTTAACCACTTTTACTTTTTTAATTTCTCAATATGTAGTGATAAAGTATAATATTCAATTTAGTAACCTAATGATTGATTATGAATTGAGGAGGATGCAGCGAGTGATCATCTTCCAGAGCTTTAAGAAAATTCAATTATATAATTTGGTAGGTACAAATAGATCTGAACTTATACAAGTCCGTTTTGCATACATTTTTTTTTTTTACCAAAAAAAAAAAAAGAGAAGATCATTCTGTTTTTTTAGATATCATAGGATTCAACTAGGGGTGTCAAAATATAACAATACTTGTTAATACGATACGAAATTAGAGAGTTTGAATTTTTTTAAGTTACTCCTTTCATTAGGGGTGGTAATTTTTGACACGACGCGATAACTCGACACAAACACGATACGAATAAATGAGTTTGAACTGACTATTTTTTGGCATAAACCCGTGTATGACACAACCCGCCAACACGAAATGTTAATGAGTCGTGTTCGGGTTCAACTCGAAATTGACCCAATTAACCCGGATATTTAATCGAGTCGACACAAACTAACTTAACCCGTTTTTCAACTCGAATAACCCGACACTATATAAATGCACTTAGTTGTTGGATCCTTAATCCTAAATTCATTTCACATCTCAGACCTCACATTTGCTCTGCTTCTCTCTCGCCTCTCCATTCTCCTCACTGCTGGCACTACAAGAAAAATGTTTTTTAGCGGCAAAAAAAGTCGTCGCTAAACGTGAATAATTCGCCGCTAAAAGTTTTTTGCGACAAAAAAACTTGGTCACCAATTTGTCGCGACAGGCTCGTCACTGAAAGTTTTTGACGACCAAATAAAGTATTGTCGCTAAAGTAGATTATCAGTGACAAAAAATTTAGTCGCTTAAAAATTCATCTACTTGTCACAAAATAACCTTCGTCGCCGAAAGAAATTATATTATAGTCATATTTTTTCTCTTTGGTGATGACATAATATTTGTCGCTAAAAATCAAGGTACATTTTTTGCGACTAACATATTTTCGATGCCAAATAACAAATGAACAAATTTTATAAACGGGTAACACGATACTACTCGTTTAACCCGTTTAATTTTAAAAAAATTATATCAGCAAATTTTAATACTCCATTTTTTTTACTGTCAGTTGCACTTACCTAAAAAAAAGAAGAATTTTTAGTCAAATCTCACATAAAAATTAAACTTTAAGGCTTAAAAAAAAAGGCAAGAGGCCACTGCCTTTTATAGGCAAGTCAGCCCTCCCCATCTCACCTCATTTGCCGATGTGGGACAAAAACAAAAGACATTGGTTTGCTTTTGTCTTTGAACTGCTCCCCATCTCCTCTCTTTTTGTCTTTGAACTACTACTTTACTTTTTTTTTTTGTATTCATTTCTTTACATCTTTTTTCTGGCTAATTTATTAAAATAATTATTAATTTATAATTATATTAATTTTATTTAAATAGGTAAACGTGTGATAAACGGTTTGACAGGTCTCATCCAAACACGACCCGTTTATTAAATGTATCGGGCCATTATATTAATCTTTTTTTGTTTATTTTGAAACAAATCAAAATAAATTCACTATAGTGCTTCAATCATTGAATATCATTATACTTTTTGGCAATAAAACGTAATATTTGTCGTAGAATGTCTTTTTTTTGCGACAATTTTTCTTACACATCGCAAAAAGTCGTCGCAGTAAAACATTTTTCTTGTAGTTATATTCTGCGACCAAATATAAAGTGTCACCAAATAAAAAAAAATTTAACTTTTTTTTCTGTGACAAACTTGTATTGTCGCTAAGTATTATTATTTTTGTTTTCTTATTTTTCGTTATTTGACAAAAATTTTACGACCGAAAAATTATTTTGGCGACAATTTTTTTTTGTCGCCCATAAAATTAGCATTTAGCGCCAACATTGGCGCCAATTTTTTTTTGGAGGGAATGTTTTTGCGAAGACTATTGGCGACGATTACAAAAAATGGTCGCCAAAATATCACAAAAAAGTTTACCGCGACAAACATTTGAAATTGTCGCCGAAAATTACTTTTTTACAACAAATTTTATTGGTCGTCACCAAAACTCGTCGCTAAAAATCAAATTTGTTGTAGTGTGGGCACCACCACCTCTGTCTCCCTTTCGTAGGCCCTCACTGACCACCGCCATACCACTCCTAAATTCATTGAACTTAGTTGTTGGATCTCTAACCATAATCCTCCTCAATTATTATTATTAAATTAATTTTTAATTTGTAGAAAAAATATGAACATGAATTCAATTAAGTGAAAATAGAATATTAGCGTTAAATTTTTTATTCAAAATTTATGTGGGTCAACACGAACACGACACGAAATTAAACAGGTCAACTCGACACGACACGATTAGTTAAATGGGTTGGGTTATGGTTGACTATTTTTTGACACGAACCCGCAATGACCCGACACGAACTCGACACAACACGACTCGATTACCACCCCTACGTTTCATAAACAAGTGGACCCGACACGATTAATACACGAATCGGGTATAGATACACGATATGACTCGTTTATATGTTGGTTATACACGATTTATATATGATACGAACTCGATATGACACGACTCATTAGACACAAATAAATAAACAAAATCAGACATGAGTAAAATAATTGTTGATACGAACTCGCTTCACTATTGACAGTACAAAACTCAACACCCATTAACAAAATACATTTTATGTGATTTAAAGTAAACCTCTAAGTTCACATTTGAAGTTCTTGTCTTGAAAAATTAATAAAAAAATTTCAATAGCTAAAATTCGTATCAGTGAACTTGCACGAGAAATCAAATGATAATAGAATTAAACTTATAGCGAACTGTATATTTGGATATTTTAAATTTGATATTGATGAGTTTGATCGATATTAATTATTAAAGGGTTCATATACGTATTGAAAATTTAATTTATTTGAGGTTTATCTAATATACCCTTCCATCACCAAAAAAAGAAAATTATATCTATTTTCATTATGATGTATAAAGAAAAATAAATTATCTTTCATATTTTGACTTTAAAAAAAAAAAGAAAATTATCCATTTTCTTTTACATAGGGATTGCTGTCAAGAAGTCGGGCCCACTTCTGAGCGCTACCCTATACGCTACGGACACGTTTGAAGAACCCCAAAGATATAACAGTGGGACTCGCTCACACTGACGTGGCAAGGTATAGATGAAAAGTAAAAACCGAATTAACAAAAAAAAAGGCCGACACGTTAGGATGATCCAGGCCGTTAATCATGATCATGTTGAGCTGTTATCGTCGTGCTTACAAGTGGAGGGGTACAGAGTATAATAATAATATATTTAAGGGGTCGTTAATAAAATAATAAATAAAATAAAGGTGAAAATCAGAGATTATAATTTAAGAAAATTATTTAAAGCGCAAGCCTCGAGAATAAAAAAGAAAGAAAGAAATAAAGCAGAGGAATCGGGCAGTAAACAGCGACAAACCTGCTAGATCGCTTCCTAAGGGGTTGAATTTGAACACTAATTTTCATTTAATTAATATCTTAATTACCTGTTCTTCTGACATTGATATTGTGTATTTACCAAAATGCCCATGTGGATGACAAGTATTCTAAGTTACTTATACATGATTACAGGGAAAATGGTTTGAATGATTGTGTGTGGTACGTGTCAGTGATTATTACTGTACAACTGGGGGATCATCAGCATCATGATCAGAAGAAGTCCCCGACTCTTGCACTAGTGATTTTACGGTATCGAAAAAAACAAATTCATTATGGTACCAAAACTTTAAGATTTTTTGCGGTCACGTGGAACTCAAAAGGAATTCAAAATAAATACAAGCAAAAAAAAAATGAATGGGGCCGACTTCTATCGTTTTTTCCGTTGTAACTTGTAAAAATTTATAATTTAATCTTAAAAAATTATAATTTTCGATAAATTACCGATTTTTTTCTAGGAAGTATGGTTGTTCAATTTGTTTGAACAATGAGTGGGACCGACTTGATGGACCACATACGTAGCACCAAGATTCCATTCAATTTTCTCAATAATTTCTTTTAATAAATTCAAGTGAAATTCATTGTATATAAGTGAATTTTTCATTAATACATGTTTGAATCTATTAAAAAGAAGAAAAAAAATTGAATCAAAGTATTTAATATAATGGACCATACTTGAATAATGTAAGCCTTTGATATTGTGAGACAAACATAGCAACTTTATCGACTTAATTACACTTTTAAACATTTCAACTGTTTTTGATCGTTTAAAAATGAAATTTTGATATATAATCGACAGCCGATTTCTTACATTCCTCAAATTTACTAATTCTGAGAAGTAAATTAAAAAGGTTCAAATTTTCCATCGGAAATATTAAATTTTATGCAAGCTACCTATTCAAAAATCTCTTATTCAATTTTTTTACTTGCCAAACTTGTAGTTAATGAAGTTTGAAATGTGATATTTCAAAGTAGCACCTAATTTACCTCTATTATCTTTTAGTTGTAGCTATGCAACTCAACCATTTGGTCCATACTCCATGGTCCCGAGGCCAAATTTTCAAGCTTTATCTCAATAGAGTTTATGGAGATGACCCTAGTCTTAAGTAAAGCTCATTCCTATTCATTTTTTTTTTGTTTAACAGTTAAGGAGTTCGAGTCAACTTACGCGTATTTCAACTAATTCTTTATCCGATTTGGTCAAAAATAAACTATCCACGCTGGGACTAGGTTATTCATAAGAGATAAATCACTAATTGTCTGATCAGAATTGTCAAGATTCAAAGTCAGAACATTTAAATTTATAATATATCTCACTATATAATTGGAGTTCGTTTAAAAAAAAAAAAAAATTCAACTCATAGATACTTGACATATTTATAACTTGGATTACATGGGTATGATCCGAACCCGTTAAAATAAAATCTATATCCTTCACCCACCACTCAAACATACCACACCTTACATGCAATCCACCAATTTCCCAACCCCTCAAGGGCTCAATAGTAACTTCTCACAAAAATTTCCTCTATTTACCATTAAATCTCCAAAGACACTTTATTTATATTTTTAAATCAACAAATTTTCACTTTTTTTTTAAAGCCATAATTTTTTCCTCGTCAAAATCCTCCATTTTTTTAGCTGTCCGCCTGTCCCCTTCTACCGCAAATAAACTCTCTCCTCTCTTCTTCCCCACCTCTCTCTCTCCTCCAAAACTTCACTTCCCAACTCTCTCTCTCTCTCTCTCTCTAAACTCACCCACATAAACTAACACTAACTCCTACATACTCTCTCTTTCCATTCTCTCCCTTCCACTAGTCTCCTTCTCATCCTCTTGTGCATTCATTAAAAAAAAAAAAATACTCTCAATGGAGACTCCAGAATTCTTCCAAGGACCATACTACAATACTCAATTCACACCGGAAAAGCGCCACTCCGATACCAAGCCCGGTGACCATTTCGTCGTCGAAGACCTTCTAGACTTCCCGAACGACGATGTTGCTGTCAAGGAGGAGGGTACGTTCGATACCATCGCCGGAAACTCCACTGACTCCTCCACTGTCACCGTCGTTGATAGCTGCAACTCTTCATTCTCAGGAAATGAACCTCATTTTTCCGGTAACATGGGTTGCCGGAGCTTCCCTGATGGCCAATTCTCTAGTGACCTTTGCGTGCCGGTAATTTCATAAATTTTCCATATTTATCGTGATAATTCACAATAATTTCAAGAAATTCCTTACCATACTTTGACACTTAGCTTTAAACACTTTTTGTACGTAAATATGCTGAAAGAATGTTGTTTTAATAGCTTTTGTTTTCTTCAAGAAATAAAGAAAAACGTGTACTTTTTCTGATTGGTAGCTGAGAAATTAGCCAAACGATAAGAAATTTTTTAGCCTTTCATGGGTCATGTTTCATTTCATTTTCCAGTTTTGACATTTTTAATTTGAGGTTTAAAAATCCAAAATTCCATTTTCAAAATTAAATTCATCAAAATTCAAAATTCATCTTTAAAATTAAACTCCACCCCCATACGAAAAAACCAACATGATTGCTTAAGAAAAACAAGAAATTAAGACTTCGACGCATCTATGTGGTGGGAGTATGAGTATGATTACGTACATCTAACTTTCTTTAGACGTCACAAAGATAGGAGAACTGTTGACACCCCTTTTTTTTAGCAACCGAAAAAAAACTGTAAATTTCGAAGGCAGTATTATAGAAGTGTGATTATATTTGCACATATGGACTGTTAACATAAGTACACAACTACCATGAATGAATGAATGTACAATTGATAACTCTTAGAGTAATTCAATGGTCAAATTTATTTTTTTATAAGTAAGAGGTCTGAAGTTCAATACTTCTCACACCTCTTAAAGATCAATAGTCATTCTTGTTCTTCAAGAGATATGTTGTTAAACTAGCTCGAGCTACGATAACCAATTTTAGAACTTGAGAAAATAATCGGCATAAATCTAAATACCCTTAAAAACAGAAAAAAAAATTACAAATTAATGATCAAACTTTGTTTTGTTTTTTTTGGTTTGCAGTATGATGATCTGGCTGAGCTCGAGTGGTTATCCAATTTTGTGGAAGAATCATTCTCCACTGAGGATTTGCAGAAGCTCCAGCTGATATCGGGAATGAAGGCCCGACCCGACGAAGCTTCGGAGGCCCACCAATTCCAGCCCGAAACAAATCGAAACACCTCGAAATTCAGTCCAGAGATGTCGGTCCCCGGAAAAGCACGTAGCAAGCGCTCACGGGCCGCACCATGCAACTGGACGTCTCGCCTTTTGGTTGTCTCTCCAACCACCACGCCAGCAATCTCGTCTTCCTCGGACTCCGACATTGCGTCGAGCTCCGGCAAGAAGACGGTGAAACCAACACAGAAAAAGAAGGAACCTCTCGACAATGGAGGGAATGTGAGTGGTGGCGATGGGCGGAAGTGCCTCCATTGTGCCACTGATAAGACACCCCAGTGGAGGACCGGGCCCATGGGCCCAAAAACGCTTTGCAACGCCTGTGGAGTACGGTATAAATCGGGCCGACTCGTGCCGGAGTACCGGCCCGCAGCGAGCCCCACTTTTGTGCTCACTAAGCACTCGAATTCTCATCGGAAAGTGATCGAGCTGAGGAGACAGAAGGAGATGATGCGGGCCCAGCAACAGCAGCAACACTTTCTTCATCAAAACATGATGTTTGATGCATCCAACGTTGATGACTACTTGATCCATCAACATATCGGGCCGGACTTTCAGCAGCTGATCTAGTACTTGCTAGTCTAGGAAATTCAGGTGGGGACTCGAGGTTTAGTTGCAAAATTACTCGAGTTTATTAGTTTTCTAATTTCCTAGGGTTGATGTTTCTTAACTTATCCAATTTTTATAGCTTTTGTTCTTCAAAATTTTTGATGTCTTAGAAAAAAAAAAAAAAAGGAAAAGGAGGGGGAGTTAAAGAGTAAGGGTTGTAGACTCTTTGATGTCCTCTTGACTTTCATTTGCCAAATTTTGGCAAATTCTTAAACCAATTTTTCGTAAGTCAGGCAACTATTATTTTCATGATATTGTTTTCAGTTCTCTTAAAACACCCGACTAATCGTTGATGACTACTTGATCCATCAACATATCGGGCCGGACTTTCAGCAGCTGATCTAGTACTTGCTAGTCTAGGAAATTCAGGTGGGGACTCGAGGTTTAGTTGCAAAATTACTCGAGTTTATTAGTTTTCTAATTTCCTAGGGTTGATGTTTCTTAACTTATCCAATTTTTATAGCTTTTGTTCTTCAAAATTTTTGATGTCTTAGAAAAAAAAAAAAAAAGGAAAAGGAGGGGGAGTTAAAGAGTAAGGGTTGTAGACTCTTTGATGTCCTCTTGACTTTCATTTGCCAAATTTTGGCAAATTCTTAAACCAATTTTTCGTAAGTCAGGCAACTATTATTTTCATGATATTGTTTTCAGTTCTCTTAAAACACCCGACTAATCGTTGATGACTACTTGATCCATCAACATATCGGGCCGGACTTTCAGCAGCTGATCTAGTACTTGCTAGTCTAGGAAATTCAGGTGGGGACTCGAGGTTTAGTTGCAAAATTACTCGAGTTTATTAGTTTTCTAATTTCCTAGGGTTGATGTTTCTTAACTTATCCAATTTTTATAGCTTTTGTTCTTCAAAATTTTTGATGTCTTAGAAAAAAAAAAAAAAAGGAAAAGGAGGGGGAGTTAAAGAGTAAGGGTTGTAGACTCTTTGATGTCCTCTTGACTTTCATTTGCCAAATTTTGGCAAATTCTTAAACCAATTTTTCGTAAGTCACGCAACTATTATTTTCATGATATTGTTTTCAGTTCTCTTAAAACACCCGACTAATCGTTCCTGACTCATGTAATGGAGTGATCCAAAATGGAAACTCGAACTCGGCAACCAATAATTTTATGTGGTAATGACGATATGGATGTGGCTAGTCCATTTTACTACATGTGTACTTGGGAGAAGGAAATAGCAAATCCTACAGTGTTGCATTGTACCAGTCTGGTTCTTGGTTCAGTTGGGAATATTTTTTGAGAACACAATATGGGAGATGTACAAATTGATATCCTTAAGGATCACATTATTCAACTGCCAGCCAAACAAAACAAGTTTGACTGGATTATACTATGCCAATAATACATGGGTATTCTCCCCCCCCCCCCCCCCCCCCCCCCCCCCCCCCACCCACCCACACACACAAAAAACCACCCCCACCCCCAGATAAAAAAAAAAAGGAAAAGATTAAGAGTCAACACCTTAAAATTTTCTATCTAAGGTTCTAAACAATATGCACTCTAAGATATATTTCTAGACAAGCCATGTCGAAGTGTTATTTTTGGGTAAATTTGGGAGTATGTTAGCATGCATAATAAGGATGTAAATGATACTTTTAACCAATATGTAATTCTTAATAATAGAGTTTTATGCTGGGACTTTCAATCTGTTTTTGCTCAATGTTAAATCATTCATCGTGTGTTGATGGGGGACTCGGTTATACATAGAGGTTGCAATTGAACTCATGGTGTTATTGATGAGAATTAAGAGAAGCGTACTAGAGTGGACCCAGATCTGTAAAAATAAGAAAGATGTTCTCGTTCATTTTTGTTATTTCACCCAGTTTTTAAATCCGTAAAATTCTGAGAATATTGTATCGGTGCATAGAGATCAATTTCTTTTTCTTTTTCTTCTTCTTTTTTTTTGTTTTTTTGTTTACAAGTTGGAAGTATTTCATTTGATTGGGGGGAACTGAATGAAGTTTCAAACCCAGGCTACTGACATGGTAACGATGGGCAATGGTACATTTTTATCTTCATATACAAAAATAAAAGAGAACAAAGAAATAAAAACAAAAATGTGAGTCAGCTGTTTGGGATTGGTTGGCCTACATGAATTTCAGTGAGAAAAAAAAGATGTTTCATCTGTGGGTAAATTACCCAAATTTACAGAGAATGTTAGAGAGGAAACCAATTCATTTTACCTCGTTTTCTGCGATCACTGAAAACTTTTTGATAATTTGTTGTTGGCATATCTTTTATCAGGGAATTCAATTCCACCACAACCCACTCTTGGAGAGAGAGAGAGAGAAAAGAAAAAGGTTTAAGTATTATAGTAGTTGAACGTGCCTCCTTTCATGGCAAGCACGTGAGAATCACGTTCCAAACACTGCATTTCCTAGGTCATCTTTGGCCAGAAGAACCCTTAATGGAAATGACAGTCTTATCCCCCACAGACCATAGTGAAGTGTATATATATATCAAGTTTTGCTCACTATGGAGTTTACAAAGAGTTAGAAGTAAACAGTCTTATCCAGCGAAGTTGGTGCAAAAATGTCCGTAATAGTGCGATGGGATATTCATATAGAAAATGTTTCATTCAACAACATTCAAGCAGTGTAATCGAACAATGAATTTCCTTCGGGTTTTTTTTCCTCTTCCTCCGAGTAACAAAAGCTGTGCCCATTTTAAACTGGGCTAATTCTTGCGAATACACCTAATCATCTACAGACTACATGTTTGATATATCTATATAATAAAGTAGCTTACAATTCAAATCTTAAAAGATAAACAAAATGATTTTTGTTATTCGCGGTTGAGATCGTTTTAAATTTTACTTTAAAGTTAATCTAACGGTTAATATTAACACCCTAAATTTAATAGGAAAAATAGGCCTCTAAGGGTGTGTTTGGATTGATTTTTTAAAAGTACTTCTAAAAATTATTTTTCATAAATACTTTAAAAAAATAATAGTATTTGAAACCGCCCTATCACTACCTCTACCACCCTTACCCCCACCACCCCAACCACCGTCACCGCCGCCACCACCACTACCTTTACCGCCACCGTCGTTGCCCCCACCACCGTCACAATCGCCGCCCCCACCACCATCATTGCCACTCACCACAACCATCACCGTCTCCTACAACCACCACTGCCGCCCACCACCTCTCACCCCCACTACAAACCGATGCTTAAATTCATTTATCTCTTCTCTATATTTGTGATTTGATTTTGAATATGAATACAAATATGTTTATTATTTACCATTTTTTATTACACTGTGCCTTCAGGCACAGGTAATAACTAGTATATATATATACCGTAATACTTGTTGAATTAAGTAAGTACTAGAGCTCATGTGTTAGGTCTCAGAGAAGAAAAAAAGGAGTGGTCCTATTCACCGCCCTTTACCACCTCACATTATACCCCAATATTTGTACCTGGTGCCAAACCCCTCAAACCCTGTTGCCTAAATGATTCCTGAAATATCTATATTATATACATATAGATATATGTTTGCACAGAGAGAGAGAGAGAGAGAGAGAGAGGTGAAGATGCTATTAGTATTCTGTGGGTGATCCTAGGCATCCCTGATCCATAGTCCTGTACTTAAATTTACAATTCATAGATTTCTCTAGATATATAATTTTTTTTTCTGATTAACTCATTGTTTACTATATAATTAATCAAAAGTAAATAGTTTTAATTAATTATTCTGAAAACTTCTGAAGTATGTCCACTGCCACTTTGGGTTCTTTTATTATCTGTGCATCTTTAATCTATAATATAAAATAGGGTTGATTTTAATAAACACATCCGACGGTCTTAAATAGACTCATTCAATAGTCATCCACCAATAAGGGTGCAACTTGGGCGGATCAACCCGAATTCAATCCTAATCCAACCCGAAAAAATAGGGCTTTGGTTAAAATTTTTAATACTTGGGTTAGGCCTGGGCAAAAAAACCCCAATCCGAATTGAATTCAGGCAACCCTCAAGTTGAAATCTCGAGTTGTCAGGTTCAACCCGAATATTAAAATCGAGTTGAACCCAATTATTAAATTGGGTTGAACCCGAATATACATAAATATATAAATATATTTAACTAGGGTTAGTATTTATCTTCACTCTTCAGAGTTCAAACTTTCATTTCACTTCAAATCTTCACCATTGCACCTGCATCACTCTCAGATTCCTCTCTCACTCGTCACTCATCTCTCATATAGTCTCAGACTCTCTCTCTCTCACTCGTCTGAGTCTCGTTTCAGACTCTCAGCCTCCCTCTCTCAATTATCACTCGTTTGAGTCGTCTCAGACTCCCTCTCTCACTCGTCACTCATCTCTCTTTTATCAACCCGAATTAACTAACCAAAGATCAACCCGATTTTTAACCCGAAATCAGTCTGAATTAAGAAACCCGATTTCAACCCGAGCCTGCCCGAATTAAATTAGGGCAGTATTCGGGTTGATGTCGATCGGGTTAGGGTTAAAGTTAGGATTGAAAATTATATACTTAGGGTTGAGCTAGAGTTGACCTCTCAACCCGCCCGAGTTGCACCCCTAGCCACCAACGTCCCTCTTAAAACCACTTACATTGAATTTTTTCGCTCTCAAATTCACCACTTCTCACTTACGTTGTATCGTACCTTCAAGCACATGTTACCCATAGTATAATATAAAGTAGTACTGCAATTACAATAGAAAACCATAAGAAGAAGCTGTTAAAGAAATAGAAGTGTAAGCCAAATGGAAGCAATAGTACAAATTCAACTACTTGAAAGTCATACTGCTTTTAAATCAATGTTTGGTGTGCAGCAAATTCAGCGGTGGTCACATGACTCTCTTCTGTGCTCCATCTGCATGTGTCTTTCTTAAACTCTCTCTCTCTCTCTCTCTCTCTCTCTCTCTCTTCTCTCTCGGTAGATTTATTATCATATCCATTAAGGGTTCCACAAAGTGCTACCCTTTTTACTTCAATTTTCGCAATATTAATCTCGAGGTAGTTCAAGTAGTAATAATGACGAGTTTTAAAGTCAGACGTTCTGAGTTCAAATTTTGATAACCCCTTAGGACTCAACCATAAGAGATTTATCCTTCATAAATTCTCTAGTCTCAGCGTGATTGGTCTACCTTTGACTAGACCAGAGAGATAATTATTATTTAGTTAAAATACGCGTAAACTGGTTCAAACACCCCTGACCGTTGAACCAAAAATATTGCTAATCATGTCATTTCTAGACCTAGATTCCCTCTAAATATATTTTCTCTTCAATTCTTTTTTTTAGTGGATTACCCACCATGCATTAAAATTCCGAAACCCCACCGTCCAGAAAGGGTACTTAATTTCCTTTCTCATAACGTTTATCCACCCGTTGTTTCAGGCTCACCGAAAGGTACTAGGGTTACCTTGAAATTTATGGTGGACAATTTCGAAGATTGTGTAATAACTTCAACCATACTCCATGGAACTAATTAAAAAAAACAAAAACAAAAACCCACTCCCAAATGCACCTTAGTGGGTGCCTTGACTATATAAAATAAGAACAATATGATTTTCACAGTATTTAAAAGCAATATATCCAATTTGGTAGATGGGGTTCCATGCATGGGGGGATACTTCCATGTTCATTGTAAAGTGTTTGTCTCCTTTCCACCACCACCTATCCAGACAATGACTTGGCTTTCTCTTTTTTTTTGTGGACCTTTTCTGACTTTCCCTAACATGGTAACACTAACTCTATAAATCAGGCAAACTCTTTTTTTTTTTTTATAGTTTGTGTGACTTAGTGTACGAGACTCTCGTAAAGTGTAGAGAAAGTCAAATAATCCATGTTGATCTTAGTCATTGTGGAGTGAAATTATAGGAACCCTCTATAAAATTAGGGTGTGTTTGAATTAGGAATTAAGAATGAAGATTGAAAAAAATAATCTCTCGGCCCACCTTATCTAATTTATTCCCAAGTTTGGATACATAATTTAGATCTGATATTATCACTTAAAAATAATCCAGACTCACATATTAGTAATTTTGTTCCCACACACACCTTCTAAAATTAAACCCACCTACTTGGTGGGTTAAGGAATCCGAGTTGTGGAGTACTATTGAAGCAAAAGACATCATCCTCGAGAGACAAAAGATATGGGTATGGATTGGACTAATAATTTGGAGTTTTTTTGATAATTTTAATAGTTATACCATCATTCAATATCCCATCTAAATAAAGTATTAATGTATGAGATAAGTGTAGACCCACCATTTTTCAATACTTGAACCAAACAAGGAATGAGGAGGTATAAATTTTAGATTTGCCTTTTTTCTCTAGCTAAATGTGTCTAGGATGGATAGGATTGTCCAATCCGATTGATCCTAATTAGGGCTATCAACAGATCAAATTTGGATAGGATCTCGATCTATCAAAATCCAAATCCGATAATAAATCTGAGTTTCGAATCAGATTCGTTTATCTGATAGATTTCAAAATCTTAATTCATATCCGCATTCGCTAATAATCAAATATTCGATCCGATCTAAAAATTTAAATCCTAACAAAATTTCATAAAATAATAATAATTTTTAAAATTAAATTTAACTTTCAACCTAATTTAATCAACCATCCATTATATTCAATAATATTTATTTAATTTCATGTCAACCTCATTAATAATCTAAATATACAATAATTTCTCTCAATTAAATATATATATACACCGGATCGAATTTTTATCGGATCTGATTTACATGTATCTAAAGCCAAATTCATTTAAAAAAACTTTAATCAAATTTAAATAAATAGATTAAAATATTAATCGATATCCGGTTGAAATTTAGATGGGATTCAAATTAAAATTCCCTATATTCACATGCCTAATCCTAAGACCACCATTAAACCGCCCATGAAATGGTTGGGCAGTCCAACCCATACAGGTATTCTAGGGCCATGGCCTATATCCTTCGATCAAACCCTAATGAATCTTTAGCGGGTTAGGTTGATCATGGCCCACGGACAACCGAGTTAAAGGCTAGCCAGTGAGGCATAAAAAAAAAATTTCCTTACCATTTCAACGCTAACCGCGAATGATATGATGCCTAACTCGTTATTTGACTCAAAACCATTATAAATTTCGATACGATATCTCTTTTGGAGAAAAATCTACAGTACCCATGAAAAAATTTGATACCGAACCATCAATTATCATTTTTTATCCTCATTGAAGAAGGGGTTGGTGGGCAGCTACTCAACTCCTAAAGACGTCCAAACATCAGCGATTAGTGATGCTGCTTCTACTCTAATAACCAACATGCGATGAGCAAACCAGGTTTTGGTTCGAAAGTTATAAAATGTGGTGCGGGTTCATCTATCTCGACCAGTTCAAGTTCAAGTTCAAGGGAGGGTAATCGAGGGAACCCAGGGAAGACGTAAAATTACAATTTTAAAAAATTACAACTGCTCAAAAGAAAACTATAATCGACCATGAACTCTCGATATCCGATCCCAACCTTACATGTATGCCCTTTAAAATTATAACTTACACATCAAAAAAATTATAACTTAAATCTTAAAAAATTGTAATTTTTGGTACGGAACTTTTCCACAACAATAAATATTTTAGCTATAATTACCTTTTAACCATAATTAATATTTTAGCTACACTAGTCATTTTAGCCACAAAAAAAAAAAAAAAGCAAGCTTTGCACGGGAATATCCTAGTTATTAGGCATGAAGCAGAATAATAGACATAACTCTGCAGTAAAACAACAATATAAGCTATAATTCCAATTAGTTTCATCTCATCCTGGTCAACAGGACATCCAAAATTATATAAATTGGAGGCTGCAAGAAAAAGAAAGAATGGAGTTGGCTTTCAGCCATTGGAACAATAAAGCCAAAAATACAAACCACATGGTTTCAGCAATGCAGGATAATACAGGACTACTACTGCAGCAATTTATGAGAAGAGAAGCCATGATCCTCATGAATAAAACTACATCCTTCTTCTAACTTTTGATACCAGTTTCTTATCGCGGCACACTGAGACCTAGTTCTGAGAAAAATAGCAGGAAGACAATAAAAAAGAGTTAAGGGAGGCAAGGGCAAAGATTCTATCAGAAGACAATTCTGAGTAAAATGAATCTGTTAAAAATTCAATTGACAATGCACAGTAAAATAAGCACATCACCAGAACAACTTAGAAATATAGAAAAATTACCTTAATAGTGTGAGTTTATAACTTTTTACCTTCCAGTGGTTAGGTCTTGGAATACATTACCTCCTCAATGTTTAGAATTAGACTCACAACCTCCTTTTGTTTTTGGACCAAGGTGAACCTGTTAGGTTTTTGTTGAAACTGACAGAACACATAGCTCATGCCATCTAAAAAGTGTGCTGGTGTGGGACAAAATGGTTTCCTTCTGAGATTTGGTTTTCAAAATGCCTAATATACCATGCACTCGTATAAAGCATTGCTCTGTCAAACTCTTCTTTTAAGGGAATTTCTGTCACCATCTCCCATGTCTTGCCTTGGTTATTACTCCCTCTCTTTTTGCATTTTCTCTTGGATGAATATACAAGTGTGTGGTCTCTGTATATGTCTATACATTTGTGCTTGTATGTAAGTTTTGTGGGTTTGTGTAAGTAAATAGAAATAAAGAAAAACAGAAGACAGAAAAAAGGGGAGAGGGAGAGAAAAACAGAGAAAGAAGAGGAGGAAAAAAAGAACAAAGAGGCCACTCGTTCTGATGGCCAAAGAGTCCACAAAGAATCTTTGTATAGTACTCATGGCCATAGTTGTTAGTATCGTACGATACGCGATACGTATCGTACGATACGTCACGATACAGGCCTAAAACGATACGGATCGTAGTTATGTATCGTTTTTGCGTTGTATCGTCCGATACACGATACGTTTTTACAATACGATACGTATCGGTACGATACGCACGATACGTGCAAACACTTTTTTTTTTTTCTGGAACGACGTCGTTTTGTGTCAAGAGCTGATTTTTTTTATCCCTTATAACCACTGAAATGACGTCGTTTCAGTGGTAGGTAATCGTAAAGATGTCTCTTTGGATTAGAAATTTGGATTAGAAGTCTCTTTGGTGTTTGAAGTTTCAATTAGTGAACTATGGTTGTGAACTTTGCATTATAATATTAGTGAACTATGTTGATGACTTGTATAGTTGGTGGAGTATTAATGAAATGCTATGTTTTTTATGAGTGTATGATTTTTTTTCAAAGGTATATATATTTTATTATTATTTATTTAAATTTGCACCGTATCTTATGATACACAATACGATACACTATTTTTAAAAAACGATACGTCTTCCGATACACGATTTGATAACTATGCTCATGGCTACAACCCAGTAACTGTAAATTTCTCAATCCCTGTAGTCTATAGGACTTCATGGACGGATAATCCTTCAGGTGGTTAACATCTCCTAACAATGTGTACAAAATCTGAAATGCCATATTGTGGATTTAGAAGACTCTGGAGTCGAGTGGAGCGGCTGACTCCAGTGGACCAGAGGAATATTAGAGAGGAGAAAAAGAAGCGGACAATGAGCAGAAAAAGAAAAGGAATATCAAAGAAAACCATGCCTGAACAGTGCAATGTCCATTGTGCTTGAATTCTGACTCTCATCTGGTGCTATGACAATTTGTTCATGATAAATAAACATTATGCATCCATCAGATTAAAAACATAGGATAAAGTGATTTTCTATGCAGTTAAGCAGAGAGATAAACATCTGCTTTGTGACATTTACTAAAGCTGCGTGTTGAATTATCATCCACGGATGGATTCAATGTCTGGGCTGTAATCTCAAGGAAAACGGTAATGACAGCACAATAACTTGACAATAGAGTATCTAATAATTTGAGATTTAGGAAGCTAAAGCTTAGTTTCAAAAAACTAAACCGCAAGAAAGCACATAACAAAAGCGCAGTTTCATGGTTCAAGATTTTGCCACTTGAAAAAAGGGTTAAGAAGCCAACTGTGGCAGGGTGATCAGTCAACAGGTGCTTATAAGTGAGACATTGATGTGATAAGAAACTCATAGGCATAGATCACATGAGAATTAGCTAACTAGTATATCCAAAATCAGATACATGATAATTAACAGTGAGACAGAAATAGAAGTGTGACCATATTGTTCACCTTATAGTACATCTATCATGATACGGGTGCATACTATATACAAGGATTATGTAGTTTTGCAGATAAAGAAGTGCCTTAAAAGTTAGAAGGTCTAGCAAAATAGGCATCAATAAAATATGTTTCGGCGAACAAATTTCATAAAAAGACAATTAAAACATGGGTTGCATTTGAGGTTTTGGTCTCGTTAAAAAAAAAGAAACAAGAAGAGCCAACAAGGCCCCCCATGAAAGAAACACGAGATGAAAGTTCAAGAAGTACTGAGAAGAACATGTCAGAACTGGTTAAACAAATAAATGGCAAAAGGATTTGACATGTTAATTGCAAGAACAACATTTCATCGTAGCAGTATAATGACCCAATGTTATCAACACAAAAACTTTCTGAAGGATTAAGGAGCTTTTAGACCCACATCTCGTCTCTCAAGTACTGCATCCACAAGTTTCACCATTAACAGGTTTTATGGAAACTTCTGGCGTCATTCCACATATTATCCAATTTCAGAAAACAGACCACACATATTAACAAAGATAACTGAGTTTACTGGTAATATGTAGATTAAATGAAATAGTAACATACACTGCTTCCATTTTCTTAATTGTAAGATCCAACTTCCAACAAATAAAATGTTGAGTTAAGAAGAAGCAAACTACCATGAAGTAATCAAATTTTGTTCAAACGATGAAGCTATCAAATTTTGTTGTCACAAAATAACAAATAAATAAGATTAATAAGGATAAGCGTTGAAAAACATGGTCCAGCACCAGATAACATCGTTTAGAATGAGTTCAATTTATAAAGAGAAAAGGAAAATTATGCTAGCCAACTAATCAGTGAACTTATCCATATCAAACTGCACTTCAACTAAATGACCAAAACATAATCTACAACAATTTAAAAAACACCACAATAACACAAAACAAAGAGTGTCATGAAAAATCGATAGAAAACAAGTCAAGCAAAAGCCAAATAAACTCTAAACCAAGACTGAAGAAAAGAAAATTCGAACAAACATCAATCTAATGTAAGAGAAACAAACAATGGGCTTAATAACAACAAACAATTAGCCAGGAATATCAAAAATAAAGCTGCTTTTGCTTACAGATACATGAAAAACATCAAACCCCTGGGTTTGCACTGCAGAGCATACCCTGAGACAGCGATCTCGAGCCCTTGGAGTCGATGCCGAGGCACGAGGTGAGCCGAGCCGAAGATACCGCTGTGTGAAGTGGGAGTAGAGATTGAAGACAACCCATTCGAGACATTGGCCTGAAATTCAAAAACAAAAAGAACCCAATTGAGATAATGAACTGAAAATCAAAACTAAAATTCAAAAAAACTATATCTCAGTAGAAGAGTTTTGCCTTGAACTCGTCGTTGGGGATGAACATGGGATATGAAATGAAGTGGTGGGTTTGCTTGAGGGCTTAGTTATGGAGGACTTGAGAAGGGTAAAAGCTGGTTTTGAGAGTGAGCGACAACGAGAGGCCATTGGAGATGGAGTTGGGTAGGGGGAGTGTTAGGGTTTGTAAACTGACAGTTTGTAGAGAGAGGTTTTGGGTGGGTTTTAGGCCAACCCGACACGCTATTATTGTACCACAACTGATTAACATAAATAATAAATAAATTAAACTAATATTAAACACTAATAATACGTTTAATTAGTTTTGTATGTAAAAGTAAATATTTGTTATGTGTTTAGTTAAGTAATTATATGATGAACATCAAGGGAAAAACATTCATCATATATATTTATAAAACACGTAATTGTTTAACTAAAACGACATTTCGAGATATAACAACAGTATTGACAATGATTTTGCTTAATTTTTTGATAAATAGTCGTTCGAATTAAAAATCAATGATGGCATAATCACTTCAATCTGTTGAGTAGTGTACTTGATATCTTGAGGAGATTGAAGCTTTGACTTACATTGTCACTCACTTAAATTTATGGTAGGTGAAATGAAATTGAATGAAAACATAATAGAAATTATTTGAATCCATTTCAAGGGGGACTCACAAGAGGAGTTGGTCTGGACAACTCTTGAGTTCAAATTTTAGCAAACTTATTGGGGTTAAACCATTAAAAACTTTTTTCAAATGAATACCTTAGTCTCGACATAGATAGTCTGTCTTTGACCAGACCGGGGAAAGAATTAATCGAGATACACATATATTGGTCCGAATACCCTTGACCATTAAAAAAATAAAGACAACTAAGCACATGGGTCAGCACCAATCACTAGTCCAATAGAAGTGGGGACAGAAGATAGCAGTACCAAGTACAAACCCTCAAGCTCATGTTTATGGGCGTTTCGTGGGTTTGCTTGAGCAGAAACAACCATATAAATGGGTGGCCCAGTACACGAGACTTCCACCTCTCTTGGGTTTGAGAAAGATAAGATGTATGCAATCTTAAGCCGCATGCAAAGAACCTGTTTATACAAAGAAAGAGCTGAAACAACCATGCAACGATCAGAAATTTTAGAATTTATGGCATGCGTAGACCAGAAACTATTCCATCTGAGTTCAGAGAAGTTTACATTGTAGATCAAATGAAAATTTCAAATACATTTTAAGAGCCTGCAAAATTGCTTATGCAGCAAAAGTCCTTCTTGGGGAGAACTTCACCAAACGATTAAATGCAAGAAGAGTCCTCAAAGCCCTTAAATGATCATCCACGCCCGAAGATAGAGTATCGGGTATCAAACTTCTTCTATATTCTCTCCTCCACTTTTTTCTTTTTCTTTGTTTTCACACAAAGAATGCAGCATAGATATCCACAGAAGGAAAACAAGTTGCCTAGTAAACAGTTCTAAAGGAAGAAAAATATTCCTCTATGACAACTCTCGATGCTGACTGTGACGGAATCAACCAGAGAAATGCCACTCAGGATTACATACTCCACAAGGGACTTCGAAGTAACAAAGTCTCTCTCATGAGAAGCGGAAGAGAAAGAGTTGTGAAGGAAATTAAACTAGGACTGCCAAGGAATTCGTCACTCTATTAAGAAGCCTCATGCATCAAAGCAGGCGTAGTTTCCGTGTTACTGAATCCACTGCCGATTTATTTCCTGCTCAATCACACAAAAAGCTGCGTCATAAAAGCAATATGACATTTGAATCAGGGAAGTCATAAAGGACACTAGAAAGGCAGCTGATATGGGTTCAGCAAGTATATACTTCATAGAACTTCTCCAGGAATTGATGCTTCTGTATGATGTATAAAATGTATAAAGAATACATTGCACGCATTTTATTTTATTTTTTAAGAAATCCATACAATGTGTGGAATTATTTTGTTCATGATGATGAGATGTATGACTCATGTACAATGTATTGTGTCTACCAAATTGCAAATGCATTAAAAATTTTCCAGATGTCAGAATAATAAACTAACAGATCAAGCAGGTGTTCTGTGTCATTGTATTTTAAGAACTTCTAATCTTCATAAAATAATAAACATTTCTTCTTTCTGTTTCCGTTTGGGCATCTCATGCAAATGAAATCATTGAGTGCCTTTTACATAGCACAGATTATTGAATTCAGTTCATTTTACCTTGCATTCAAAACAAATACACTCTTGATTCACCCAAAGATTCATTTCTGAAATTTCAACTTGGCGTCTTCTCCAATATGTACCATTGTTCTCCACACTACACTACTCTAATGGTCACTAAGCAAGCAGATATGTGATGTCAAAAGCTAAGGGAAAAAAATAGATATTTTTCGGGTTTCACACCACAATTCAGGAAGGACTTATGGCCAAGATGATTAACAGAGAAGCATGAATGACCATTCTTGGCCTATTGGGTTTAATGGTCAAGAAGAACTATTATTCTCAAGGAACGTAAATGGACAGATGGCTATGGCAGAGCATGACTAGAATTGCAACAAAGAGACAGCTGATCTTCCTACACACTTAAGTAATGAGAAAAAACAGGCCAAAAAACAAAAAGGGTGAGAGAAAAGGAAAAAATCATGCAGAAAGGCATAACTTCAACAAAAGACAAAAAGTTAGGGTGGTACAAGCCAAGATCAAAAAATTTAAAAGCCCAATATGGGCTCCTAAACCTAATCATTGGGTAGCTGCCAATGTGCCATCCAATTACGTTTGACCAGTTGTGGACTCCCAAGCGGCCATTCCTAACTCAAGATGACCCTACATCATTGCAATAGACCCACCGGAATCCCAACAAATGAAATGAATATATGTTGCCTGTGAAGGTAATTGTAATTTATCAATTATCATATAATCAACCAGAACACATCATACATAATCAATCAATTAATTCGTATAGAATTAGATTAACAAGAAGGCATTCTCCATGGAAGGTACCAAAGAGCACACAACTCAACCATTTATCTGGCAAGTGAAAAAGAAGTTGAAGTGTGAAGAAATGAGGAAAAAAAAGTTATAAAGAAAAAAAAAAAAAAACAAGAACAATGAAAGAAGTAATGCTGAAAAGCAGAATAAGGCAGCAGCTTACCAGGTCCAATGGCAAGAACTGTCTTTGAGCCGGCCGAGACCTACATAAAGCAAAGGGATCAACAGAAAAACATTATATGCAGACTTCTGAACGTAGATAAAATCAAAAAGAGTAATCCAGACTCCAGAGTAGACATATGGGCGTAATATATCAGATTCTCCTAAGCACATTAAACCTAAATGCCAAAGTCTAATATGTTTTGATAAAACCAACTTTTTAGATGCAGCTTAAACACTACCACCATTTTCAATATAGGAAAGTATAGAAACTATTTATACCCCAACAAAATCCAGTTCCAGATTTGCTTTTGTAGACCGAGCACAACATTAGTTCTGTTGTGCAAACTAGAATGCCTATATGTAGAATTAGATGAGATCACTACTCTCAGTCAGGCCTTCCATGAGTTTTGGCAACCAATCATTATCTTATAACAATACATTTGATGCAGAGATACTTTGTTGAAATTGTCTATATGTTGGATCATTAGGCACAAATCGTTTATGCCGTTTGTGTGTCAGGAGCACAGAAAGATGCCACAAAACATCAACATTTCAGCTGTAATGTTCAAAGCATGCAAGTTTTCACTGGGAAGTACTAGCAGAACCAAAGTTTCTTAAGATCTCACAAATCACACGCAGACTTCCGGATTATATAACAGAAGCAGTCATTCACTCTCTTGTCCCAAGGCACCAAAAGATCCTTCAAAATCATCTTCTCAGAAAACTAGCTGTCATGTCATGCTTTTCATAGATTTCTCTTTTCTGTGTATGAAACTGCCCAGCTAAGAATATAACCAAACAAATTAAGGGATACAAACATGTAATAATGTGAGACTATAAAGACATCTGCAGAAAACAGAGATGTATGTATACATGCGTCCATGATACGCATCTAATTTTTTTGGAATATGCTGCTTTCAGAAGTTACGTATCAATCTTCTTAAGATTTGCACTACAAAAGAACCTAAGTAGCAGCCTTTTTATCTTTCTTTTTTTTTTTCCTATTAGAATTTTATGAGCTGACATAATCAGTGTCACATACTCCAAAGTGATTTCTATCTGTTCCACATCATGTCAGACAACGGATGAAAGGATACCTGTGTGCGTCCCGCATCAGCAACAACAAAAGTTGGAAGGCCAATGCTCTCAGCAGCTTCCTTTAGCTTATTCCTGACAGATTGTACAGACCAAAACCCATACATTGGCAAACAAAGTGACACTTCTAAAAAATAAGGAATGCAAAATCCAGCAATATCTCAGTGAGAAATTAAATATTAAATCACCTGCTTACATTTCTAGTTGATTCTTGCATGTCACGACTATCTTGGCTTGCCCACAAAGTTCCCATTGTCTCACAAGGTACCGCTGGCTGCATTATGTATTCACTCTTATCAATTGCCAAAAGAGGAGGTGACTTCATAAACAATATAAATCATGATGGTAAATATGACAATCAGGCATAGAAACAGTATATCAGAGATGGTCTGGACCAGCATGTTCATCACCCTTCGGCATTGCGGGAGACAACTTCATGTTCTTGACAAATGACCATAAAAATAACTCTCGGTTTTGTAATTAATACGATCAAATCCATCAAAAATTTTGAAACATATGAGTACGAGTTAAATGGAAGAGTCCTCTCTGTGTGCGTGTGGGTGTGTAATAACAAATTCACCAGGAAGAGTGGTGTCTATCCAAGCCTAAGTCACAAAATAAATTCTTTAAAACCTAGAAGTTACAATACATATAAGCTAATTGATTGGATATATTGACAATTTGGCTGGACAAGATTAATACCATCTCCGTACACACCATAGTTCAAAGTCATGGTATCGGCCATCAACTCGGAGAGCTCTAAGACACATAGGTTATGGCGCGGTATCGGGCGATACGACCTAAAAAAAATGTTGAACTGATGGCGTAGCCATTGGTTGGTTGGACCAATACAATCGACTTTGGAAGTCTAGGAGAAATACTAGGAATTTTTGATCCAAAGGGAAGTGTAATTGGTAGTTTTATTATTATTATTATTTGATTTATGAGTATTTGTTTAACTAGGAGTAGTAGTTAGAGTTTGATTAGGGAATTGTTATAGAGTTTTAGTAGGATAGGGATTTCAAATTTTGATTATGAAACTCTTTTAGAATTTTAGTACAAGAATAGTTTTTATTTTGATAGGGAACTTGGCCTATAAATAATGGTGTATTCCCAACTATTTTTATTAGAGAGAGTGATATAATAAAAAGTGATTCTCTGTGGAGAATTTTGTGTGTTTCTTCTCCGATTCCTTGCGAAGATAAGGTAAATCATTTCCACCCCTTATTCTTTCTTCTTCTCTTTTTATTCTCTGATTTCTAGTCCTTCCCATCCTACATTAATTTGGTATCAGAGCTCAATTTCGATCATTCTCGATTGTGGTTGTGTTTCTTGAGATTTGTCTAACATCCTTGTGTTTCAACCATTTGTTCTAGGCCTAAAAACCCATCCTGCTGCCCTGCCAAAAAAATTCAACTGTATAGCCCTGAGATTTCTGAAATTATAGATTTGACCCCTAAAATTTTTGAAATTACACTTTCATCCCAAAAGTTTTAGAAATTACACTTTGGCCCCCCAAAAGTTTCTAAAATTACAGATTGACCCCAGAATTTTTAAAAATCCCTAAAACCTCCGCCATTAAGATGGTTTCCAACGCCAAATTAAATGCTAAAGTGGAGGTTTTATCCCAAGCACAAGTTGATTCACAAAAGGCCACGAATGAGACGTTGAATTCACTAGAGGAGTCTATAACATCATTAAAGGAGATCATGGAAGCTTATCTCTTAGATAAGAAGGGCAAAGGAGTTGAGAAAAAACGCCGATAACAGTCCATCATCTTCAGTCCTCAATTTTCCACAGGTACTTGTACAAACCCCTCCACCACAAGCTCAAGTTCAAGAAGAACCGAGATTGTTTGATATTGATAGAGGAGTTAAACTAGAAGTTGGAGATTTTCATGGAGATAATAATCCCGAGATATTCCTTGATTTGTTGCATAGCGTTAAAAGCTTCTTTCAGATGGCATCGTTTGATCGATGAGAGGAAGGTATTCTTTGCAGAATCAAAATTGAAGGGTATAGCAAGACTTTGGTGAGAAAAGTACCAACAAACTCACTTTAATAGATTATGGGATGATATGAAGACTGCTATGACTCGCTACTTTGTGCCTACTAATTATAAGCAACGACCTCATCTACAGTTTACACAATTGAATCAAGGAAGTATGTCTGTTGAGGAGTATACATGAAAGTTCTACAGCTTGGCCACCCGATCAGAGTTCCCATGGATTTTGAGGATGTGATGATTGTCATGTACTGGCAAGGTCTCAATTCACAAATTTCTACGGGTTTAGCTGCAAGTAGACTTTATACCATGGCAGATGTAGTTCAGGTTGCCTATCAGATGGAAGATGAGTTGAAAAAGAGATCTTATATGAGATCTTTTATGGCACCTCCAACCCAGATCGAGAAAATTGCCGTAGATACAAGTCAAGGTAAGTCCACCAATAAACCCCAAGAGAATATTTTTACTCCAAATAAACCATCTCAGACTAGTGCTAATTTTTCTTCTCAATGGAGTGCTAAGACGAGGTGTTTTAATTGTCATGGTTTTGATCATCTCTCTTTTCAATGCCCTTCAAAATCTGTTGTTGTGGTTGAAAAGAAAATTTTCAAGGTGCATAATGATTCTGATGAACCATAATTTGAAACAAAGATCATTTTATGGGTGTTATCCATCCTTTACTTATTGTTAATAAAGAAGTTGCTAATAGTGAGTTTATTCATCCTGAAAAAATCTTTCAAACAAGAGTTTGTTGTGAATGACAGATATGCTCGTTAGTGATTGACACGGGAAGTTACACAAATGTGGTATCAGAAGAGATTGTGAAGAAACTAAATTTGAAAGTTGATCCACATCCAGAACCATATCATGTAGCATGGATTACTAATAACAAACTGAAAGTTGATAAGAGATGTCCAATTACATTCACCATTGGAAGCTTTAAGGAGACCGTTATGTGTGATGTGTTGCCTCTCAAGCTTTGTCATATGCTTTTAGGGCGCACGTGGATATGGGATCGTGATGCACAACATGCAACGCGTGCTAATACGTATTCTTTTGCAATTGGAAGAAAGAAGTATAATCTTACTTGTGCTACTGATGCACGTACACTACAATTGAAAAAAAGTTTGTTATTGATTCAGAGAGCTTCTCCATCAGATGGTATTCTTGACCCTCCTCCTTACTCGCCGGAGTCGAGTTCTTTTCAGCAGGGGAGAATTGATGGCACAGCCATTGGTTGGTTGGACCAATACAATCGACTTTGGAAGCTTAAGAGAAAGACTATGAATTTTTGATCCAAAGGGAAGTGTAATTGGTAGTTTTATTATTATTATTTGATTTATAAGTATTTGTTTAATTAGGAGTAGTAGTTAGAGTTTGATTAGGGAATTGTTATATAGTTTTAGTAGGATAGGGATTTGAGAGTTTGATTATGAAACTCTTTTAGAATTTTAGTAGGAGAACAATTTTTATTTTGGTAAGGAACTTGGTCAATAAATAGTGGTGTAATCCCAACTATTTTTATTAGAGAGAGTGATATAACAAAAAGTGATTTTCTGTGAAAAATTTTGTGTGTTTCTTCTCCGATTCCTTGCGAGAATGAGGTAAATCTCTTCTACCCCTTATTCTTTCTTCTTCTCTTTCTATTCTCTAATTTCTAGTCCTTCCCGTCCTACATCATGAACATTACGAGAAATTCAGGTCATATTGCGGTGTCGTGGAACTGCATTGGCCAATTCGGTGACGATATTTCGGCGACTCGTGATTGACTCGGATACAACTCGGATGACTTGACCGAGTTATGCGAGACTCGGAGTTTATACATATCATGTAACAATATCGTCTTCGAAGGTGTCGAGACAGATACAACTCGGCCGACTCGTATCGGTATCAGTTTATTTCTCCACACTCAAGCCATATATAATAAAACGAAAAGAAAAAGGGAGTAGGATTCTGTTTTTCTCCATCCATTGGATTTTTTTAGATGGCGATGGAGAGACATGCTTGCAGTAGAAATTAGGGCTTGAATTGGAGGACATATCCCCTATTTGCAAAAATATACCTCTGCATCAGTTCCGAATACATGCCAGTAGCAGCATCTGCAAGTTTCAAAAAGAAGTTCAAATCAAGTAACCAACAGAGGGACCAAGATTATGAAGGTCTTGGAGCAGTATAAAGTGAGATGAAAGGCAAAGCCTAAACAACAATATATGCTACAGGTATCTTACGAGCACATTGAGATGCAATCTTTCCGGCTCCCATCTTCAAGTCTTGTCTGACAACCAAAACCTGCCATTAGCAGCTCCCAACTTGGAAATCAGATGAACTTGTCAACAATGATAATAGTAAACTGTAATTGTAATCAAATGGAAATCAATTACATGTTAGTATCCATCTCTCCAGTCTCCACTTTACACGCTCATAGGACCAACTAGATAGTCAAAATACAGTAGCTATGTGTGTGTGTGTGTGTGTGTGTGTTTGATAAAACAATGTAAATATTATAATAATCAAAATTCAACCATGAAAATAAGTAACCACAATCCAAGCAGTGATAACAACAATTCAACCATAAAATGGTCATCAAAAGGAAAAGATAATAAGAATGGCACATATCATTGAGCTATTAGAGTCTAACTGTTAGCTGTTCCATTGTCTACTCAAATTACAACACAAACAACCTTGCAGAAATGAATGTAACAGTAGAACCCAAAATCAACAAACATCAACCCCATAAGAGAAAGAAGAATTCAGATCTGCATAGAAAGCACAGCAAAAGCCCTCTTCTTTTAGAAAACAAACAGAATCCCACTGCTTATTGTATCACATCTTATTGTGGCAAGCCCCGAATTCTAACTGAGATGTAATGAAGCAAACTTGATTTCACCAAATGTCCAAGCACATGCTAAATGAAGAGTTTACCCATGGAAGCCTCATTTCTACTGACTAATTTACCCATACAATTGAAACCAATCAACACAAAATTTCTTGATAAACACATAATCATTGATTTTTGGCACTATGCAACACCACGGCATGCGGATTGATGTAAAAATACAACTGATGTTGAGAAAAGCCCAAAAATAACCACCAGCAAGAATGTCCATTTTACACTGTGGGCAATCACCTAACAATTATCGACAACACAATAGACCATTTATAAAAAAAAGTGAGATAAGGTTCAAGGGATTGTTGTCCTATCCAAGAACATCCACCATCACAAAATTAACAGGTTGGCAAGAATTTTTCTATTTAAGCAAGACCAAATGGTAACAACACCAACAACACAATTCTTGGCTCCATACAAATATATTTCTAACCCAACTGGACTCGAGCAACGATATATATCAGTGCGATATTCCCACTAAGTGGATGAAAGAGAAAGAAAACAACGTGAAGAGACTAAATCACCCATAGGAACCAATAAAAGAGTGGATCATGATTCCTAGAACACATCTCCAAATTCAACCAAAACCAAGCCAAGAAATTGGCATGGGCTCACCCCATTCTTATTTCAACTCATCTTACTGTTATTTTTTTGGATTCATTCTGTGTCAATGGGGTTGTGCCCAAAGAGTAGAACCCAAACCAACAAATCTACCTCTCCCACCACAAGTAGAGGGCTCCATCCTGATTGCTTTCTTCTTACATGCATCAAGCTTCCCCTTAAGTGGGGTTTATGTCAGTATATATGGCCCATTATGATGAGTGTTGATTTTCGACAGTAGATAAAAGATTTATTTTATAGTCAACTCTTGATCTAACCAACTCCCTTTTATGCCAAGGCTCAATGGAAGACTTTTTCTCATATACTTTTACTTTTATTTTGCTCAATTTTACTTGCATCATGTAGAGAGTAGTTCTTTCTTCTGACAACCAGATAAGAAACGATTAGCAAGGTTCCACATATCTTTACGGACGTCGTTATTTGGAGAAATCAACTTAAGTTCAATGTATAGAAGAAGTCTTCTATCTCTAAGAACCACTTTGCAATAAAGTTAGTTCCCAAACAAAGCAGGATGATGAACCTCTAACGTGAGTTGAGAGGGGGAGACTTTGTTAGATTATGTTTTGACTCAGGGTTACACCAATTTGAAATAAAATGAGGACGAGGGACGATGCGAAGTACTCATCGTCCAAGTGATGCATTGGGAATTCAAGTCCCTGAATCAACTCCTCCAATATCAGGGTAAGGCTTCCTAACATTTATCATTCCCAAACTCCACTATAGGTGTGACTGTTGTGGATTGATCACAACCTTTGACCTTTGAGAAGGACAGAAGAAAAAGGAAGAAAACAAAGAAAGAAAGAGAAAGAGAAGGAATACTATATGGAAGCACGTCTGATCCCTAGCAAATTGGCAATCAGACACCATCTCAGCCCGATTTGGTGTTTGCTTTCTTGTGTTGTGTTAAAATCCACATGATGGAAAATAATTTTTCTTTATGTAAATCAAGAATAGTCTTGTTAATATTAGATTGATTCTACTTCTCGCTTTATCAAGAGAGAACACCCCCTTTTCAATCCCATTGTTTTGATCCTGAAAGAAATTTATCCGGACCAGGTCCAATGCTGTTTTTTTTCACATCAAGGAGTTTTCCACTAAAATCAACGTCTCTCATGTGATTGTGGTTTGCTAATTTTGAGCTGGATTGTTGAGACCATTTTCTTTATAGATTCACAAAGAGACAAAAGCGTAGTTTTCTAAAACAAAAACTATTTTTTGGTGGGTGGGAGTGAATACACAAGAAAGCAAACATAACAAGGATTAAGCAACAATTTTGGCAAACATAGAAAAGAAAGCAAGAGAAATTAGACCCAATAAAGTAAGAAGAAGCACACCATTTTGAGCTCTTCATCGGAGTTACTTGAGGCCATGAGTATACTTTGTTGCTGTTGATGTTTGCCCACCAAGCCACTGTTCCTCTTTGTAGTGCTTTTGGTGGGTTTTGACAAATCCAACAACATCCCAAAAATGAAACCAATAACAAGGCCTGGAATGAAGTTCTCTGGCTTGAAACTCACTGCAAGCCATTCTCTTTCCTTCTTATGCGCTTGTTGCTGTTTATATAGATAACAAATCAATCAGAAACATAATACAAGACAGGCAAAAAATAAGAAAAATTCAAAAACATTAAAAACATAAAAAATTAAGCGATGAAAAGGGGTTTTTGGTACCCTTTTTGAAGGCTGAGAAGAGTTTCGAAACGAACCCGACATTGGATTTTGGTAGTTTGAAACGGAAGAGCAAGAGAAAAGCACCGAGTCTGAGATAGGTGGTTGAGAGAGAGAGAAGCGGATTAGCAGAGAAGATATTACGGCGTCGTATAAGGAATAAACAAATAGCCCATTGGACTGAATTAGTAAAAAGCTCGGCCTGTCATCACTACGCAATTCTCGTGGTCCAGTAGGCCCAATAAATTCCATGGGTTAGCCCATAACTCTGTGTGACACTCATCCGTTGTTTACATGTCGTCAATCTATTCGGGTTATGTCATACTCTCATTTCAAATTTTTGTGGAGTACAAATAAAACATAATTGTAAATGTTTTATTAAAGGACTAGTTATTGTATGTGTCTGAAGGCACAGCGTAATAAAAAATGGTAAACAATAAATATATTTGTATTTATATCCAAAATTAAATCACAAATATAGAGAAGAGATAAAAGAATTTAAGCATCAGTTTGTAATGGGAGTGAGAGGGTGGTGGGCGGCAGTGGTGGTGGTAGGAGACGGTGATGGTTGTGGTGAGTGGCAATGACCGTGGTGGCGGTGATAGCGACGATGATGGTGGTGGTGGTGGTGGAGGGCGGTGACGGGGTGGTGGCGGTGGTGGTGGCGGCGGCGATGGTGGTTGTGAGGGTGGTGGTGGTGGCGACGGCTGCAGTGGCGGCGGCGATGGTGGTGGTGGTAGAGGTAGTGGTGGGACGGTTTCAAACACTATTATTTTTTTTAAAATACTTATGAGAAATAATTTCTAGAAGTACTTTTAAAAAATCACTCCAAACACACCCTTAGGGTGTTAATATTAGCCGTTAGATTTATTTTAAAGTAAAATTTAAAGCGATCTCAACCGCGAATAGCAAAAATCATTTTGTTTATCTTTTGAGATTTGAATTGTAAGCTATTTTATTATATAGATTAAGCTACTTTATTATATATATTAATGATGGGACTGACTGATCTGACAATTACAGATGATTTTGTGTATATTTTGGTGTACAATTTTGGTGTGCGTAGCATTACTCTTTATTAAACTCCATGTCATATTCGATTGACGTAAATAATTCATAAACCAAAAAGTTACAGTTACACCCTCTTTTTTCTCTCAATCAAACCAATTACTTGTAGTCTTCCTACAGAGTACAGACCAACTCTAATGAGCATTTTTTTTTAAGAAAAGAAAAAAATACGTATATACTAATTTACCAAAACATGGTTAATTATTAACTAATAAATAAATTAGCAGAAATTATTTGGGCAATCTTAGGGGTGATTTCCCCTAGAATTTTGCAAAATCAAGCTTCAAAATGAAAGGCATGACCAGAATCATAACTCCTAACAATAACCGGATATAGAAGGAGATTAATCAAGGTAAACGTAATCTAACACATACAACCCTTGATACCCAAAAAAAATTGCCTACCTTAGAACAGGCTGCATCATATCCTTTAGACTGAGAGTTAAAAACATTCAAGAATAAGCTAAATTGGACGACCAAATTATTTTACAGTTAGTTCTTACTTCAAGTCTAGACATTTCTTTTTTTTTTTTTTACTACAAGATATCTAAATTTGTGCCGATTACTCCCTCGAACTCAAATACTAGCCACCGCCGAACAAATTTAGAACATGTCATTGTATTTTAGCTAGAATTTCATAACCAATCACCTTACAAACATTCAATCTTCTTTGTGGAGAAGAAGTATCTGCCCCCAATCTAAAAAATAGAAACCAAAAGAAAATGCACTTTCACACTCATCCTGCCCAAATCAAATCAACTCAATAAAACCTTATCCCGATTATTTAGGATCAACAACATAAATACGCGATCTTTTTTTTTTGAACATCATGATACACGATCTCAAATGAACAAAATAATGTCTGTAGCACATCGATTATTTAGAATCAACAACATAAATACATGATCTCAAATGAACAAAATAGATGCCTGTAGCACAGGTTAATAACTTCATACACGTAGGGCTGATATAAACCCTTTATATCTACACTGGGGAAAGAACAATTAAAATGGGGAAAAAAAAAAGAAGGAATATTGGAGGATGAAGAATCTTAGGTCAAACCAATGATTAATAAATGCAACAGACAATGACAATAATGCAACTAGGAGAAGTAATTATCTATAGACGGACAAAATGAATAATAATAAACCTCAAACCAGCCTTCCTCCAAGCAGGCCTCAAACGTTGCCACCGATTTTGAACCTTTTGCAAGCAGAATGGTGGAGTAACCAATACTTCTAAATTCACTATACAAGAATATGCCACACTTCTGAAGACACCCCGGCTAGCCATCGTCACCCTGAACCATGCCTCAAGTCCATTACAGTTTCTTCGGCAAGTTGTAGGTTTTTTTGAGAAACTTTGAGGCTGCTTCATCATTCCGGTAACACAGAACACGCAGCAGCGTGTTTGGTTCAGTTGAGTTCCATTGCCCTGAGGTTGGAGGTAAGGGAAGCCTTGATTTGGCAGAAGAACCGTATGTTTCCAAAGTCAAGCGTCTGAATCTCTCAATAAGGCTATCTGTCTCAGCCCGGAAAAGTGGGAGGACATCCCTCACAGCAGTTGAAAACTTGTTAATCACGTCCGCTGGCAATCCATCCCCATTTGCCCAGAATAGATCTTTAAGAGACTTGAAATCATCCTCTATTATTTGGGAGTCTTGCCTGATAAAACCACGTGAGGGGCCTCCAGCAAGCAAAACCAACAAGAACCCATCAAAGGAAGCTTTCATTATGTCAGCAATAATATGTGTACGAACTCTTTCATGCACAGTATCTGATATGATCGTTAAGTTCTGCTCGAGCTCCTGAAGAAATGGTTCAATCCTAGAAGCTGATGGCTCGCCAACATACAAACCATCCCACAAAACATGACTCAGATCATGAAAGACAATTTTGTAAGCCACTGCCTCACAGAGTTGTTGGATCCCTTCCAGACAAGCAGATGGTGAGAGCTCAAACTTTTTCCCCAACCCATTCGAAAAGTCTTCTGCATGAGCAGATTCAGAGTTCCGCAAAAGGGTAATTATTCTCTTTTCCAGAACATCAAACTCCGTTCGGATTTGTTGAAAAGTATTTATACGAACACATAGTTGTGGTACTCCAAAAGAGTGATCCCCGTTCATTGTTGCAACCTGAGAATTCTTCCTCGGCAAATTCAGTGACTTCTCTTTCTTCTTCCACACACCTTGAAATTTTGTATTTGTTGTACATCTGGTTAATGCTGGCATAGTGGGAACGTAAGTGTTCCTTGATCCTACATGGAATATCAATAAACGGCGTATCATTAGAGCTTCAAAACTAAATCTGGATCTTGGGTGAGCTATTCGATATATTACCGCAGCCGGATTTTGCCTTGGTTATGTAATACTGAAGGCATCTGTCAAGACCAGCCATCAAGTCAGGAAGCAATGCTGGATGCATAGGTATTGGTAGCTGAAAGAATGCATCCAGAGTTTCATCTATAATTCGCAGAACTTCAATGGCAGATGGAGCATATTTTTCTTGATTAGCTTGTGGATTCCAGACCTTTAAAATTCCAGAGGATCAGGTTCATTCAAAGAACAATATAATAATCAAAATATCCTAAAATTTATATAGCCAACTATCTCAAAAATAGTCAGCCGCAGTAACTAACATTCTGCCCATTACATAATACATACACAATGTCCATGATATTCTTTTCCAACATGGTTTAGTGGAATAAGTTCAAAATCTTCAGATGTCAGTGTGACTGACAAGAGAAGAGGCAAAAGTGCATGACAATTGAAAGCAGGGATAGGCAACAATAAATTGACAATATACCAGAATGGAAACTTCTTTGGAATTTGAAGATGATATATGAAAAATATGTTTTCAAGACTAGAATCATCTTTGAAGGCATTAATTCTCTACTAAAAAACAGCCTCAAAATCAAAGATAATCAAATCATCTCAACTAAGAAAACCAAACTCTCACGTCCGGTAGTTAACATTTTTTATGAAATTGCAAGTCTTTGAAATCTCTTTTCACGTCCTCATGCTTCTACTTTTTTTATAGGCAAGCAGCAAGCAGTCTGGATTCTGGACTAAAAGCTTGGGTTCCTGATTCTGAAGTCATTTCTTCGATATGGGAGAAAGTCCTTTCTGATCTAAATCCACAGGATGTATTGGTACATAGAGGGCTTTGTCAATCCATATCTATAATTTACGGCAAAAAAGGGATAGATGTTGGTTGATATGAAAGCGGATACATAATATGCATGCATGTGGAGACCTGAACTGCCATTTCCAAGTGTAAGATTCTAAGGGGTTGTCTCAACCTATACATGATATCCATCAAATAATCTTGCATAAAATTTCCCCACTCGACATGATTACTCATGGTCTACAATTCCTAAATACAACTTCCAAGTTATGTCCCAACATACTAATACCCCCACCCCCTCCATCTATAAATCTTGGCCCCATCTCTAACTACAAGGTAAAAGATGCACTTCGTTGCATTTGTTTTCCATAAATATCACAAAACAGCAAAGAACCCAGATCCTTTTCAAAGAGAAACCGATGATATTTCTCCACCTGAATAATTCTCATGTATGCAAATACAAATTCATCTTCCCTTTTCGCATAACTAATCTATCCACAATCAAACATTTTCAGGATCCCTTGTTGAACAAATTTATTTCTATGGAGAGTGCAGTAACCTAGGCATCAAGAACAATTTGAACATGATCTCGTTACATCTAAAGAAAGAAATTGCAGGCTCAAAGTTCCCACAATACAACAAAATGCAAAAGAAAGTGATTCACCAGCTCAGCTTTGCCTTTTGACAAGCACGGTTCACAACAGACCGTTAAAAACTCTCATCCCCGGCTTCGAGAACAATAGAGATTGCAATAGAATACAGCAGTTCCACAAAAAATTGAGGTATCTCTGCAGTACTGCACTAAATATCCTTCCAAAATATGAAGCCCTCATAGCTCCGACCTCAAAAGCTTCCCTTCAACGGGATTATCGAGCTGTTTCATTACAACCTAGCCTTTTCCAAAACTTCCTTAACATTCTGTAGGGCATAACTCCTTGTTGGACAATAATCGGGCCAATTGGCTCCAATTTGAGCAGGGAACGTTTCCACCAACCATTTACAGCAAAGGAGATTCCATTTGTTCAAGCGAAAGCATGCTTCTCACCATCTCACGTGCAATCTAGAGACTATCCCTCAGAGAAATTAAAGTGAAAATTCCTTGCTGAACAAGTTCCTGTTGCAAACCTAGATCATTCGCAATTGATGCCTTGATTAACATGTATTCTCCTTGCTGATTGGGAGAATTTCAGGGGAGAATTTCAGGATAAACGTACTAAAAAACTGGACGGTTCTGTTTGCTGATCTTGGTTTATTGGCAATCTCTCTGCCATTGTATCTCATTCCATATACCTCCATCATCGCAGCCAATATAAGGAGGTGACAGAAACTATTTTCTGTCCAACTGAGTTACGATTGTTTCAGCAACCAAGCTACGCAAAGATCCTCTTCTTGTGCATATCTTTTAACATTTAAAAGATACTGGGACACTTGGCCTGGATTATATCGGTGGCAGTCTACTGAAGTCGACACATCGCTGGGCTAAAAGAAGCTTTCAACCTATTATGGAGCCAGTCATTCGCCATCTTTCCCATGCTTCGACACAACATTTCTATTTAGAGGATACCCCTTTCCAATGATCCCTAAAGCCACTTGCCAAATAAAGCTTGATTCAAGCATAAAAGTAACTCAGGGTACCAACTTCTTTAGGTTAACCCGTCGAATTCCCATCAAATCTTTATAAATGTAAATTCATCCCTATTTAGGGCCATAGAAAGTCTCTTTGATATATATGCTCCACCCTTCAGAGTTCAGACCAAGGATATAAGATATTCACCCTGTCCTCAAGCTACTCTTTTATAGTATTGCAAACTGTTTTACATTTTCACCTTCAGTGTTATAATATTTTAAACTTACTTTCTTATAAGCATATACTTAATGAAAGAAAAAGATGACTGTCCATGGTAGAGGAGATTTTGTTTGGCTCAATGGCAGAGGAAGTTATGCAACAGGGATTCGAACTTTTCAAAACACACCATATCAGAAATTTCACAAATACTGCTTAACAGAAGAACAAAAAGATAGCACAGGTGGAAGGGAGGTTCAACAAAAAACCAAGAAATTGAGCTTTTCTTTCACTTATGTCTGGATTGCATTATGAAATCTAGTCATGATGAATACAAATTAGTCATCGACAAAGTCACAAAACCTGTATATCCAATTGGGGAGCAGTAAGAATTCCATCTGCAATTTTAGTTATTGAACGCATCCTATAAATGTTGCACAGTGCCTACCTCTGTGTTTGAATAAATATTTTGTGGTATGACTGTATGAGACAAGATGAATCAGAGATAAATGGATTATACAATTAGTGAATTTTGTTGCATCAAGCTTTACATAAGAATTTTCACAACTAGAAATAGTGAGTATAACATACCTCTTGTTGGAGATTCCTGTCAACCCACTCCTTCAGTCTGTCTACTCTTGTCTTAATCCAAACTTTAACCAGGTTGGCTATGGCCGCTTCAGCTTCAAAAGGCGGCATCTCACGGATTATTGCCTTCCCACCATCGTCGCTGTCCACTGCATCTTCAACAGCAATCTGCACAAGATCTTTCTCCAACTTATCTGCAGCTCTCAACACCTGTACAGCATCTGGCGTTAATTCCGTAATACCCAAAATGAATTGCTTCACCTCATTCCCATAGCAAGCATGAAGTGTGGCAACAGCCACACCTGCAGCAAAAGGATGCCATCTCTTCAGTATAGGACTGAATAACTCCTTCTCATTAACTGCCAGCTCACCAACATCCTTTGCAAGAATGGCAAGGACAGGAAGAGGATTTGGCTGGTTTCTTGATGCTCTCCTGCTTGAATCTGCCTTCTCCATTCTCTGCAATTTGACGGATCAAACTTTTCTTTAGTCAGATCTTCAACAGAAATTCAGATTGTCCATCTAACAATTAGATACTGACATGACTATATACACCAGCAAATATGTGGCAGGTCCTGCCACTATGTCCCTTATGGCACCACAATTGTTTCAGAATTCAGCCGAAAAAATATGAAGGTTGATGGTAAGAAGTACCCTTGCCAGATAATAACTCCAAATAATCATATGTTAATCCCTCAGTCTATGCTAATTGAAAAAAGGAACTCTAGCTTCACTTTATTTCCTAAATTTGGGAATATGAATTTCACATTTATTACCATATTTATCAAAAATTAACAGTATATCTTGTAATCCCCCAAGCTTCACATTTAGTGTATTGGATAAAGGAACATATTAATTTATACATGATTAAGGAAAACAAGAAATGTAAGCATTCCATGTCTTAAGAGTCTAATTCGTTGAGTTTTGTCAATCAATATCCAACATGTTGCACCATGCATCACCATTCCAACTTTCCCTTATTATTTCATAAGACACGACCTACATGATCCTGGCATACTATATGTGCCTAGGAACATAGACTATTAAATCAGATTTCAATACTACCACATTTGGCCTCTTGTTGCTTAGAGAAAGGCTACACAGCAGATGACAATGACTAACCTGAGCAAAAGCGGTCCGAAGTGATGACCTGATGTAAGTGTCAATCCTGTTGCGAACCACATCAGCTTCACCTTTCCTCCTCCTCCGATACTCATTAGATATATCTTCAACTAAGATTTTGGCCGCTGATACCCCAAGAGAAACAATGCTCTCCATGGAACCTATATTTCCACTGTCGAAAGTATCATGGTAGGCAAGGAGCCTTTTCTCAGCCCAACCTAATATTGAAGTCAATGTAGAACTCAAAATCTTGGAGTAAGCAGGATCCTTCATTGTCTTTGCATCTTTTGCGACTTCAGCTAGCTGACTATCCGCAGCACATAGCAGATCATTTTCAACTTGTCCAGTTGCAACAAAACGGTTGAATAGAACCCATGAAAAGCAAAGGTTATGGAGCATTTGGTTTAATCCAAGTATTCCCCAAGTTTTCTTTATGAGTTCCATAAGCTCATCAACTTCCTCTATGAGGGATGTTTGATCATTAGCATCAAAGCAGGCTTCTAAAAGCATTTCATAGAGTCGGAGATTCAGTGGGAAACCATCCGCCCAGTGGCATGACTCCAATAGGGATCCGTCAGATGATCTACTAGCAAGAGACATTACAGCACTACGAAGGACTTGCATCGACTCATTATTCCTTCCAGTTTCTATTGGCCTATCTAGGGCATTTTGAATAATTTGTCGCAGCCTTTGTGAAGTAGTATTGGACTTATCCAGTGGCATATGAGGATGTAAAAGGAGTCCGGCCTCAAGCATTTTCAGATTTCTTTTCTGCCAAGCTTCATATTCGTCTTGATCCGTAAAATCTGAAGATTTGAACTGCTGTAATAGCTCTAATGGGAGAACCAGAGACTCAATTCTCCTTCCAACCTATCAAAAAGTAAAAGAAAATTCTTGTGATCAATTCCTCCAATACACATTATTCAGCATAAAGAAAGGTCCTTCAAACCAACATTTTACCCCCAAAAAAGGCAAAATGTCGCTTTACATAGATATGCATGAGAAAAAACATAAATTCATCATAAACATAGTTATAGACTGTAGGCCTAGAAACATGCAAAAGGTATACATGTGAAATTACCATAAACTGCTCTTAAAACATAGTTATGGTCCTAGAAACATGCAAAACAGACCGACGAAATATCATAAGTTTGACTGTCAATTCATTACCATTTTTGAGAGCGATTAGTCAGTTAAGTCACAATAAGATGAACAAAATCCAAAATTCCCACAAGCCAACAGGACCAAAAAGTTAAAATGAATGTGCATAGTTATACGTGTGTGACTCCGTGTGTTTTTTGTGTGTGTGTGTGTGTGAGAGAGAGAGAACCAAAAAAAACAAATACTATAATATTTGTTATTGATATAATACAAGACAAACTAGCAGCAAATATAAAACTCCTGAATGTTCATATATGTACTAGTGACATATTTTACAACATAGATACAAACCAAAAAATCTCAACCGAAAACATATAGATTACCTACAAGTTCGTATCTAGTACAAAAGACTCCTGTCTATATTGGGTTTGGGAGAAATAAGTGGTACACAGTTCGAGAGAGGCAGTTTTTGGACTTAAACCCACGAAATATTGCTTGAGAGGATGGGCACTTGTTATCGCTTCAAACAAGACCTCTAAATTACATGTCCCAACAAGTACCTAAATTGAATTACATAAATTCATTATGTGTAGGGAAGCATGGATTCAAAGCTTTGGAATTAGAAATAGAGAATTACTTCTCCAATGTTTGCACTATTATTATTCCAATTTCAATTCACAAGCATCAACCTCATCAGAAATGGAGAAGTACTTCTACAAGGTTTGTACTATTATTCCAAATTCAATTCACAAGCATCAAACTCATCCAGTTAAACACAGCATCATTAAACCTCAGCCAGAATTTGGCCCATAATTGGAGTAATGAATTTTTTTTTAAAAACTCAGAAAGGTGTCCAATTTCTAAATATTTATCAAGATTTCAATAAGTTAGGCACAATATAATAGGTCAGTATGGCAATGCATCATTATCCACTTTGGATAGCTAATTTTGGAATATTTGAGTCACCCTATGTTGACTTCCACTAGAAATATATAGACGAGACAATTTGTGACTCAAAAATCCAGTCATGTTATCAATAAATTTTCTGATCCACACACAAAACTGCAATTTCAAAAATTCCTTTAAAACAATCATACACATTCATTCAAAGGACAAAAAAAAGAAGGAAATCTTTAGCTTCCAAAAAATAAAAGAACTTCCTATAAGAAATGCACAAACCAAAAGACACAACAAACGCATAAAACATATAGAATGGCAACACCATTGTGACTCATATCACATCACAATTAATCCATTTCTCACCAAACAAAAACATCATCATCAAAAAGAGCCTAAAACGCCATAATTCACTTACTTTGTAACTCAAACACCCGATCGAATAATTAAAATGCAAAATTGAACTAAAATACACAGACACACTCCCACACGTAAAACCTAATGGAGCAGAACTGTAACAATGTGTCACCTGCCCAGCAGTAATCCTCAAAAGAGCCCTCCTCACCCTCGAATCCACCGTCTCCGAAACCCTCATCTGAACCCTCATTAGCTCTCCTACAGTCACCGGCTTCTTTGCCTTCCCACCCGAACCCGGACTGTTCTCGCTTTTCTTCAAACCCAACCCGGAATTGGAGCTGGATCGGAGTCCCAGAGCCTTCTTCATCTTACTCGCCGCAGTCGAAGACAGCGACTTACTCATTGACGGTGAGCTTGATAGAGATGACGGCGACGGTGACGGTGATGGTGACTGAGATCGGTCGGAGTTGGAGCTGTTGGGAATGTAGGTGAGGGGTTTTCCGGTGGAAGTACGGCAAACAGCGACGAAGATCTCGTAGGCTGTGTCTCGGAGGTCAGTGGTGGTGAGAGTTGGTGTGAGGTCGCCGAATGGGGATGGGAGAGATGAAGAAGTAATGGTGGGCATGGTGGTGGTGGTGGTGGTGGTGGTGGTGGTGATGGCGGAGGTTTCTCTCTTAGAATGGCCGAGAGTTCGGTCTCGGAAGAGAGAAGCCATTGTTAGAGGGAGAAAATGGAGAGACAGAGAGAGAGAGAGAGAGGGGACACTGTAATGATAGAGATAGGAGGATAAAACCCACCAAGAGTTGCTGAAGTGTAGCTATTGAACTTTGATAATTTTTTTAGTGATAATTATAAAGAATTTATTTTGAAAAATATTTAAATTTTGGTGTGAATAATTTATTTTTAATCAAATTAAGAAAGAAATCAGTTGAGCTGTGTGTAAACTGATTGAGATACTCTGACCGTTGGCCAAAGAAAAAGATTGAGATAGGAGGTTTTTTTTGGTATTTTCGATTTTGATTTATGTACTTAATTTTTGGGATTATTTGGTGTGTGTGTTTTCTCCATAAGTGTGTGTTTTCTCTAGGGTTTTTTTTTTTTTTTTCTCTTTCTTTGCCTTAATAAGCTTCATTTTAGTCTATTAGTACTAAAAATAAAATCGTGTTACATATAAATACATGTAAAATATATCAAAAAGAATACTATTTAAAAAATCAACGAAAGTATTAGATTTTTTTTCTAAATTTAATGAAAAAGAAGAATAAAAAGTGTAAAATGGGAAAGAATTTTTGGATGAATGATTTTATTTGAGAATATTGTTTCATAAGTATAAAAGGTAGTTGGAATTTCATAAAAATTAATCCTAAGAGTCTTTTGATTAATGATTTTGACCAATTAATTTAGGTGGATCTAATGTCCTCAATAGATATAAGGGTGAGCTGTAAATTCAGATATTTTAAATTTAAAACTTAATAATTCTCTTTGGGTTATGCTATAAAGAATTTATCCATTAATAATTTCTTAGTCTCGGCATAGAAGGTCTCTCTTTGAACGGACTAGATAAATGATGAGTTAAAATACGCTTTAATTGATCAAGACACTACTGACTGTAATACTCAAAAAAAAAAAAAATTATATCTAATGTTAGGTGGAGTAACCATGCATCCTTATTCATTATAAGCAATACCCATTTAAGTTTCAATGACGAAATTTCAGTGATTAATTTCTTAGAAATTTTGTAGTTTGAGTTTTGTAAAAGACATTATGCTATGTTATGAACCCGTCCCAGATAAGGCCCAACTCAAGTAATGGGCCCGGCCTAGACAAGGCTTAACTTGGATAGTGGGGTTGGCTCGACCAAGGCCCAACTCAAGTAATGGACCTGACCCAGACAAAGTCCAATGGCCCGACCTAGATGAGACCCAGCTCAACTCACCACCGAGTCAAGGAGTCGGCCACGTCATTCTGGAGCTAAGGTGTCGACCACGTCATCCTAGAGTCAAGGATTCAGCCATGCTATTCTGGAGTCACGCCATCCTAGAGTCAAGGATACGCCATCCTGAGATTCAGTCTGTAACTGATAAAGAGATCTTCATGTCGTCTCCACGCAACTATCTCGTCCTTTACGAAGAATGGTGCCACTTCTTCCGAATTAGTCTATCTGTTACGAATATGACACTTTAATCTGTTAGAAAATACCTATAAATTGTAAACTCCACCTACACATAGAGGGGCATTTGACATCTTATCTCACACTTGACTCACCTGAGCTCTCATTGCTCTCACCTGAGCTTTTCACACTCATACAACAATAAAACACTCCAGCAACTAAAGTTCTTCAAAGTGGAGTAGTTGGCCGAACCACTCTATCTCTGTGTATTGCTTGTGTTGAGTTCTCCATTATATTTACTATATTTTATTAATCATACTAATCACTCGACATAGAGTGCATAAAATGGATTTGTGCATCATCACTATTTATAAAAATTTACTGATAATTGTGTATTTCCGATTTGCAAAACTGCATGAATGACATAAAAACTTGCGGTAGCTGTACCTGTGCACAAAAAGTCATAGCTATCTGTGAGTCACATAAACAGATCTCAATGTGCGTGAAGCAGCACCAACTGTCAACTGGTTTTGGAACAGAGCTGGAACAGGAAGGAGATAGGTTGGACCCAGATTATATATATATATATATATTGATCTTTGAACGTTGGGGACTATTTTAATACATGCATCTATATCTATATATATTATCTTTGTGAGAGAGAGAGAGAGAAGAGAGCCTAGGACAAAGAATTCTAGGACTGAGTGTCACTGGCAAAGAAATATTAGCATGTTCGCCTCCTGTATTAAAAGTTTTTCAACAACTATGGACTATTTCTTTATTATGTGGTTCCCACCATTTTACAAGAAGAGTGTTTTTTTTTTTTCAACACTATTACCACAGAGAGAGATAACAAGGTTTGAAATTGAGACTCCGTAATGTGTAAAGTGGGGCGATGATCATTACGTCAACCTCTAACTTTTATAAGAAGAGTGTTCGATTAGGTACAAAGTATTTTTTTTTTTGTGCATCATTTCAATTTAATCGGATATCCGTGGAAGAAATAAATTTTTCTTATAAGTTATTCACTTTTGTATATGAACAAGTAATTTTTCGTGATGGAAAATCCTTGGAATCATGTTTTTCTATAAATTTATAATTAGAAAGTAATATTAAATATAAACATAATTATTCACTTCTTTCTCTTGAGTACATCGTAAATGATTGGCCAGGGGTACAGGGACAGTTGGACTAAATGATTTGGACAGCCGAATTGAAGGGGATACAATAGTGTTTAATATCTTGAAAAGGTACCAACAAGTCAAATTGCCACATGCTTTGGGTTTAAAAAGGATAATTCTAATGCCAGACATGTAATAAAATCATTATCTTACAAGGTACCCTACAAAGGCATTATCTTTTGGGGGGATAAATTTTATTAATGATTCTTATAATTTATAATTTATTAAATTTTAGTCCCTAAAATTTTAATTTAATCAATTTAATACTCAAACGATACACATTTGACCATGAGTAATGCTAGATGGACTTAAAAACTAGATTTGATAATCTCAACCATTGAATAGGTAGTGGGTTCCAATAAATGCTGGGACCCACAGTGAAATCAATGGTTGTAATTATCAAGTCTATTTTTTAAGTCCATGTAGCATTGCTCTTATTGGCTAGCTCGAAACTGCACAATTTAAGGGTAATTTTTCATATTTCCAATGCTTATGTCATACTCACGTGTGCGAGAAATATGAGTATAGTCAACTCCGATGCATAACATTTTCATATTCATTCTCAAAATTACTTAATAGTTGGTATACGATAATATTTTCAACAACAATTAACTGAATATGATAACAAAATGATTATGTGTAAATTGAATGGAATATACATTACTATTAGATGTTCAACAACAAACGAGGAAGCCCGAAAATAGAATAAATAATTATTCCAACATTCAGGATAACCCATTTGCTTGTTATAATGAAATAAAATTGGATCAAAGTACCTTTGATAATATTCAAAGTATAATTTATTTTTTAATAACCAAGCCACCATCCTCACCCATCACCAAGACTCCTATCACAATCACCTATTACCACCACCATAATCCCATTACCACTACCACTACCACTACTTCACCACAATTGCCACCGGCCACCTTAGACACCTTATTGTTACCCATCACCCCTATTCGCCATTAAAACTATATTCTCTGACAATAAGTTATCACCATTACCATCATTATCAGCACTTCAACAAACCACCCCCTAGCGTGTGCAGTGAGGATGGGAATGTGGCGGGGTGGAGACGATGAAGGTATCTTTGATAGAAGGGTTATTTAATGGAGGTGGTGGGATGGTGGTAAGATAGGTAAGAATGATGGTGATAGTGGTGGCAACATCAATGGTGGAGTGAATATAGTGGTGGTGGCATGGTGGAGATGGTGATGCTAGGTTTTGGGGTGATAATGTTTGCGGTGATGTGGGGGTGGTAGTGTGGTTGGGGATTAAACTGTTTGGTCTTAGTGTGTTTGAACTTTGTCGTGGGGTTGCCCAACACACATGGGGCCTTGGGAAAAAATTTAAGATGAGGACTCGGTAATGTTAGTATAATAATATATATACAACTAAATAAATTTTAAATACATATAAATTTATTTTTGTTTAAAAAATTATAGAGATGCAAAAATATTAATTCAGTTTTTTGTATCCAACTTTTGTGTATAAAAAGTCCATTAATTAAAGTTAAATTTGGAGACAAATATAATTAACTCTTGTATCAATTGAAAATATGAAGAAAAATAAGTGAAATTTATTAATGTAATAAAATTATTTTTCAAAAAACGATTGTCAAGACAAATTTCGAATAATAAACTACTCTGGCTCACTATGTTTTCTAGTCATTTTTGTATTTGTTTCTTGTGTGTTATAAAAAATATTTAAGCAAAAAATTCAACCTAGATAAAATGGGCCGGAATTTAAACTATAAGGACAGTAATTCGGTCAAGTCATGTCAGAATTTGCTTAAGAATAGTTATCCCATTTATGATCCCGTATAGTTGAAATTGTATCATATATAGGTCATGTTTAATTAGCGGGTGTGTGTCATGTTCAGCCCGATTTGCGTCGACCCATTTACTTGAGGGACCCAATAAGTCTACACGTCTATCACCCGAATCTATTAAGACGACACATCAATCTGTTAATTTCATATTGATTTTTTATTCGGTTCACAAAGCATACCTAAAATTATCTAGCCTAATCAAAATTTGGAGGCCCAAACATTTTTAAGCATGTCCGCAAAATTTTCTAATCTTTTTATTTATTTGGGGGAGAAGAATACATGTCCATGAAATTTTCACAATATCTTATTTTCAGAGACACTTTATTAGAGATTTTATGCGTATACTTCTGGAATAATTGAGAGGAAAAAAAAGAGACTTATTGAAAATGATTAGAATTATGATGTTTGGAATAAATTGTACCTCGTTTGGAAGTATTTCTGATTACTCTCATTTAAAAATCTTTGGTTATGGTTCATATTCTCTATTTTTTTAATATATTTTTTTTACAAAAAAGAAGGTAACAAAAGAAAGCGAACTCAACTAAATAAATGAAGCAAGCAGCATGAGAAGATTGATAGTAAAAAGTAATGAACTAAAGACTCAGAGAGAGATCAAAAGCCATTGGGCTTTGGACAAACTATTTCATTCAATAGTTCATTCAAAAGTTTATTTTTGTTACTATATCAAAAAATTGATATATATAAGAGCATAAAACGACTGCGCATGATTGAACCAGTTAATAAAGTTATGTGTCCCAAAGCACATGTTAAAAAGCACATGTGAAATGCACGTGGAAAATCACAGTCTCAATTGTAATAAAACGCGCAAATGACTAAAGTGTTTGACTAAATAAACCGAATTGTTAATATGACTATACTGAAAATAAGACTGAGCAGAGCTCGCAAGTAATCTTTTGTACGAAAGATCCTTCGGTGAATGAGATAGATAAGTTATCTAGAAAAATTTAGAGTGAAGCTGAACTGATAAGAACGTTGCCTAAATCATAGGTGAACGTTATTAGCATGCTCTAACAAATTGGCAAACGAGAAAGAAGTTTGAGAGAAATCTTAGCATCTAGGCTAAAAATTAAGTATGTCACCTAGTATAGCCAATAGCTAAAATCTTCTTACCGCACAACGTTATAAATACCAGTGATACTTGAGTCAAATATACACACTTCTTTCTTGACAATTCTCTTTACTTACTTTCAGAATCTTTACTGACTTAAACATTGAAGTGATTCTCACCACTAGTCCCTCTAGCAATTTGCTCATTTTGCGAAAAAAACAGTTCAATTCATGTTCGTCTTTTCCTAATCAAACTCAAATTAGAAGGTAAGAGATTTTTTCCTCTTTGGCCACAAAACCCAACAACTTCAAAATGTATCAAATCCTATGGTGGACTCGGAGAAAATGAACAATGATTTGATGATTTTGGTTGGAAGTGGGTACAATTTTTTAGACTTATTTAGGCAAAAGTGTATGGATAAGTTGTTTATTCATTTAAGTACAATTTTTATAAAAAAAATTTTGTTTAGGTACAAAATTTAAATTAATTAAAATATTTTTTACCAAAACACCATTCCTTAATTTATGCAGCAATATTTGACAGTTATTTGAGAAAACAAATATGTAAAGATTTCATAGTTGTTATCTTTATTTTTTGAATTTTGAATGAGCAGTTTTTTGTGGAATATATGGAAGAAACGGTTGGGCAATAAATGGCTGTAAGAGTGAATTCAACGGCAGATTTACAAAACTTCTCCGGTGGTGGATTTGTTCGTAAAAACGAATTGCAAATATCAATAATTGGCATCGTCTTGAAGGTTAGTTGTCAACAATTTTATTTATTCTTTTATTCGGTCATTTTTGTTGGGAAATTACTACGTTTGATCTTGTTTTATGTTTGTTCGCTGATGAAATGAATGGAAAAACAAAAACTGTTTTGATTCTAATGGGTGTAACTGTTGTTAATGAGTGTATCTATTTTTTTCATATAGACATAATAATTATATTTCTGCTTTTACTCGTTTTTTTTTTTTTTGGAAATCCCTATGTTCATCGTCTTGAAGGTTAGTTGTTAACAATTTTATTTATTCTTTTATTCGGTCATTTTTGTTGGGAAATTACTACGTTTGATCTTGTTTTATGTTTGTTCGCTGATGAAATGAATGGGAAAAAAAAACTGCTTTGATTCTAATGGGTGTAACTGTTGTTAATGGGTGTATCTATTTTTTTCATATAGACATAATAATTATATTTCTGCTTTTACTCATTTTTTTTTTTTTTGGAAATCCCTATGTTCATCGTCTTGAAGGTTAGTTGTTAATAATTTTATTTATTCTTTTATTCGGTTATTTTTTTTGGGAAATTCCTATGTTTGATCTTGTTTTATGTTTGTTCGCTGATGAATTGAATGGGAAAAAAGATATGCTTTGATTCTAATGAGTGTAACTGTTTCGATTTTGTTTTATGTTTCTTCGTTGTTGGAATGAAGGAAACAAAAAATTGCTTTTGTGTTAATGGGTGTAACTGTTTTTTTATCAGAGTTATGTTTTACTGTAAATGATCTTTTATCCAATGTTTCAGCCAATATCAATTTTGGCTGAGCCTGTATATTGTAACTATTTTTTGTTTTATGTTTTTCTCCCAGTATGACACTAATTAATTCAGTCATTTGTATTATTTTTTTATGTAACTATTTTGTATGACTGTTTTTCTTTTTGTTTTGTATTGATACATTGTCATTCATTTTTTTAATGTCGTAATCAGGAAATTGAGGGAATAGTGCTGCTTATATGCAAATATGTTGTTGACACCTTTATTATCAGATGTTCTGCTCGTGCAACATTTGATTTCATTTATGGTAGGCTTTGCGGAAAATGGGAGGAATTGGGTAATTTGTCTGTTGTCATGTCATATTCTATTCCAGGTCACCCAAAATGTTGTTTGCAAAATGATGAGAACTTGCGTAATATGTTTGATATAATGCGTTTGATAAATGTCAATCATGCTGAGGTCATGGTAACTGTGCAAGATAAAGAGTCACGTGTGGTGGTTGATGATAATTTGCTTGAAGATGTTCATATTTGCGACCATGGTGTTGAGTCTGATGATGATTTGCTCCCTCGCTTTTGTTCACATACGAAAAAAGTATTGTTGACAGCTGGGTGGTCAAATGAAATAAGCCGTGTAGGCCAAATGTTTGAAGGTGGTGTCACACATTTCAGGAAAGCCTTGTGCAAATACTCAATAGAGATTGGGTTGAAGTTTAATTATGTGAGGAATTGTAGGGATAGGGTTATTGCTGAGTGCGCCTCGAAGTATGATAAAGGGTGTGGATGACATGTAAATGCTACTATTCAGAAACTTAATGGTTTCTTTTACATACAGAAAATGAATAATGAACACACCTGTGGAGTAGCGCTGCGTACCACAAAGAACAAGAGATTATCTTGCAATTTGATTGGAGATTTGATTGTTGATAATGTCCGTGACCAGACGTCCACTCGTCCAGTCGACGTGGTTAGTGATTTCCTTACATCTTATGGTCTTGACGTATCTTATCACCAAGCATGGATGGAGGTGGAAAAAGCAAATAGTATGCTTTTTGGGGATCATACGTTGTCGTACAAACAATTACGTTGGTATGTGGATGCTGCGAATAATACAAACCCTGGAAGCCATATAGTTTTGCATTGTGATGATGAGTCTAACCGCTTTCATAGATTGTTTGTGTCCTTCAAGGCTTGTATCGATGGTTTCAATTATTGTCGTCCAATTTTATTCATTGATGGGACATTCATTAAAGGAAAGTATAAATGAAACATTCTTTCAGCAATTGGGAAGGATGGTAATCATGGTATAAATCTTTTAACCTTTTTTATTTTAATTTGCGTGTTGATTTTGTATTTTCTTTGTTGTATTTGGTCATTTTTTTTTCTAAGTGTGTGGTTTGTCAAAGGTACTCTATGATGTGGTTTGTATTTTCATTTTTATGCATAATATAAAATGGTGTGTATGAATATTTTGGTGTTTAACTGTATACTGTAACTGTATAATGTATATATTATGCGAAACTTAAATAGTGTAACTGTATGTGTTTATTGTAACTATTTTAATATAACATGTTGGTGTATATTATTGCACTGATGTGAATCTGTAGGCTATTGTTTTAATATTTTACCTAACTATATACATTTACCTTTGTATTTCAGGATTATACCCACTAGCGTTTGCGATTGTTAAATCAGAAAATGAGGCAAATTGGTTATGGTTCTTACAACAACTGTCAGAGATTTTGGATCCGAATAGGGACATTACATTTGTCTCTGATCGTAATGTTGGTTTGTTGGAAGCCATGCCAAAGATTTTTCCAAGGTGTCACCACGCTTTCTGTTTGCAGCACTTGAAGGCGAACTTGCGGGACAAGTTCAGTGGTAGTCGTTATTCAAATGGATTTAGGGAGCATATGGTGGTGTTGTTGTGTGAGTGTGCTTATGCCCCCACCATTTCACTGTTTACCCAAAAAATTAAAGCTTTTCGAAGTGATGGTGGTTACATTGTCAAACGTTTTTTGGATAATCTTCCATACGAGCATTGAGCAAATGCGTACTTTAAAGGTAGACGTTATGGCGAGATGAACTCTAATGCAGTGGAGTCGTTCAATTCGTGGATTATGAAAGCACGACATTTACCCATTATTAGGTGTCAAATTATGAATCAAATTGGTGCTAGGATGATCACTGCGTGTACATGGAATGAAAATTTATGTCCTGAGATGGATTCAAGATTACAGGTTGCATTTGCCAAAAGCAGGTCTTGGGCTGTTAGTGTTTCGAACAATGATGTGTATGAAGTTAATTCAAATCCTTCTATTTCAGTCGACATTCAGAATGACACGTGTTCATGCTTTCAATGACAGATTAATGGGTTTCCTTGCTCTCATGCAGTAGCGGCAATACGTAAGAGTGAGAGAAATATGAATGAGTTTGTTGATTATTATTATCATGTTAGTATATACAAGAAATCATACGCTCAACCTAGACTCTCAATCCCTACTCTTGGTCGTTCGGACTTCAATGTTGACGAAGCTGAGATTTTGCCACCATCAACAAAGAAGCAGTCGGGCCGACCAAAAAAATGTAGAATTAGGTCAAGGGGAGAACTTATTAGACGAATTCGATGTGGTCGGTGTGGACGGTTAGGTAGTCATAACAAGAAAACTTGTAAAGAACCTTTGTGATTGGATTACTATTTTAAACTAATAAATTTGTTATTTGAATTTTTTTTTTCCAGTTGCTGTTTTATTTTAGTAATAGTTCTTTTATGGATATGTTAATATGGAGGTTATAGTATGGGTGCAAATTTTTGTATGTTGAGTAAATTTTTGGGGGATGACTGGAAAATCAAAATTGTAAAGAGTTACACTAAATCTATATAATTAACAGGTACTTTGAAGTTTGCACTACGACAAGCAGCTTGCTTCCATATTACAGAAGAAACTCTATACATGTTACGCCAAACAATTATTGGGCACAGTCCAGAGTTTATTTGTTCAACTTGGATCTAATCAATGTGTATATCAGGGATACCTGCAGGAATTTTGGGATGTGATCACTGTTCACGTTACTGTTTACTGGACTGTTCACCTGGATTATTCATGCAACAATAGTCTTTTGTCTCTCTTATTTACTGCAGTTGGAATTTTCCCTGAGTTACTGTTCACGTCACTGTATCAGCTGGATCATTATGGACTGTTTTTTTGGAATGTTTAATGGTCTGTTTCTGGACTGATTTTTGTATTGTTCTCGACAGGTTTATGGACTGTTTTTTTGGTTATAATGCAGCTGGACAAAACAGTTACACCATTCAGGTATAGAATAGATACATACATTAACTTCAACTAAGTCAACCAATTGTCTCATTTCATTCTCAAAACATCCAACTACATCTCAAATAGGACTATTTATATATGGTGTAACTATTTTGTATGTAACTTTTGTTATATACTACAGCTGGACAAAACAGTTACACCATAAAAGTTACACAAGGCTAAAACAGTTACTCAAGCATGAGCATCAAATAGATGCACCTCAACATGTAACTAACTACACAGAAACAGTTACACCATTCAGGTATAGAATAGATACACACATTAACGTCAACTAAGTCAACCAATTGTCTCATTTCATTCCCAAAACATCCAACTACATCTCAAATAAGACTATTCATATATGGTGTAACTGTTTTGTATGTAACTTTTGTTATATACTGCAGCTGGACAAAACAGTTACACCATAAAAGTTACACATGACTGAAACAGTTACTCAATCATGAGCACCAAATAGATGCACCTTAATATGTAACTAACTACACAGAAACAGTTACACCATTCAGGTATAGAATAGATACACACATTAACTTCAACTAAATCAACCAATTGTCTCATTTCATTCCCAAAACATCCAACTACATCTCAAATAGGACTATTCATATATTTCCTTCAATTTCATCCTTTCATGGAAATCATTTAGTGTCCAAGAATTGGAATGGTATAAGAACATTTCCATCATTTCTGTCCGGAATTGTTTCACTTGTGCAGCTGTCAACTTTTCTTGTATGTCTTCGTCATTTGCAAGTTGTCTCATTATGTAGCAAACGAACAGTCCATAATCAACCCTGCATTATAGGTTTTGTTATTACCATTTCTTTGAAATTGAATGAATTAACGTTACAAAGTAATACGTACGAATTTGCCCTTTGTTGTGGACTTTTCTCATACGCCGTCATTGGAAGAACATTGTCCGAGGGGTCAATGTCAATTCCATTGGCCGCTTGCATTTCACTAATTTTCTTTTCAACATAATCTTTCTGCATTTTATTCAATGATAGATGTTAGTGATGGCTATGATATTGCAAAATTTAAACAAAACAATGGGTTTCAGTTGTTTTTTACCAATACTCTTGCATCATCCAGCCACACGTCCCTCCTCACTGTTCGTGGTTTCATAGAATTGTAGTGTGTCCAAGATCCAGCGTCAGTATCCAACACTAACACTGTCCAATGCCAAGGTTCCACAAGGTTGTTTTGACCATTGGAATTCATGGGAAATACAAGGAATCGACGATCTCTTCCCAAAATGAGGTTTTTGTCAATTTTGTCTTTGCATAGATCCATGTTTTTTGTAACGAACGTCTACAAATATCTCAATTTATGGACTATTAAAATGAAATATAACAATACCTAAATAAAAAAAGATTGGCAATAAATTTTAACATACCCAACATAGACTGTTGAAGAAGAAGCAATGTTTTTTATATGTTAACTGCTCATTATTTACATCAAGTTCATGCAGCATATCTCCCCAGCAATCTATAATCTGTTACAATGTATAAAACAACGTCCAAAAACAGATTGAGTAAAGTTTTTCAAATGCAAACATATGTGGACTTAACAGTTACACATACAGATCAATGTTGTAGCATGAACAAAATAAAAAAAATATGAAACAGTCACACATAACAGATGTAATCGAATTAGATATTAAATTTTTTAGATTATATACAAGATGCAAACTATACTTGGTGCATGCAAATAGATTACATGAAAACATTTTAAGTCGTACAATATTGTGAATTGGACAAAAAAAAAAGATTTAAGCTTAATACGTACACTGTTGTAAAGTTCACATCCTCCCATCAATTTCAATGCGTCTACAACATTTATGTAGTTTCCAATTGAAACACCAGACCAAATAGGTGTCCTACATGGTCAGAGCATAGTCATATAAAGTAAATTCATATTTTTGAATAAAAGTAGAGTGAGTAAATCCATGTATTTAAATTGAAAAATTATAGCATAATACAAAAATGTTAGAATATAAAATATACTTACGTTGGTCCTTCTGTATCATTGATTTGTTTTAAATGATCATAGATAGGCCGATTCGATTTCTGACAAATCTTCCACAACCTTGCAATTTCCTTATCGAGATTCTCTTTTTCTTTCGCTGCACTGATCTTGTCTGCTTCATCCTCAAGGGTGATAATTGAATGTGACCCCTTAATGTGTCCCCTGTCCTTTTTCTTATTGTTATACTCGTAATCCTCATATCTCTTTCTCTTTCTCTCCTTGGTCTCCAGGTTTCGGACCATTGATGTTTGACCAATTTTTGCACTGTTATTAGGCTTGATGGTATTCAGATTTTGAGTGATGCTGTGAACTGTCAACTCATTTATTTGATCTATTAATTTTGCATTTTCAGCTTTTAATACCATGACATTCTCTTTTAATGTCACATTTTCGGCCTCAATTGCGTCTTTTTCATTACACATTGTATGAACCAATGTCTCAAGTTGGACGATTGTTGTGTCTCTATCAACTATTTGCAACATGGAAACTGTCATTTGTGATGTTTGAACATTGTCATCGGATGGAATGTCCCGTTGCACTTCAGCTTGCTGCATGAACTCATTATGAAAATACCAGTTAACTAATACATTATACAATTACCAAAAACAGTTACATAACAAAGTTACATACAAAACAGTTACACCATAAAGTTACAATGTATTAGATAGTACAATAGTTACACCAAGACAAACCATTAAGAATAACAAACAGTTAATCAAATATGTTCAAAAAGGATTGCACCACATAATTAACTATTTGGGAAAAAAAATAGTAACATGTAACAGGTGCCTAAAGTGTTAAACCATACAGTTAACATGTTAAACCAAATACAGTTACACAACACAGGGCTGAAACAGTTACACAAGCATAAGCACCAAATAGATGCACCTTAACATGTAACTAACTATACCGAAACAGTTATACCATTCATGTAGATTATAGTTACACACAGAAGGGATCACAAAACTATGCAACAGATTCCCATAAACAGTATAACAGTTAATTTTATATATACCTTGTGATGCCCCATGTCAACATTGTCTTGCATGTGTCTTTTCAACGCTTCTTTCTCATTGGTCAACTCGGCAATCTTTTCTTGGTTCAATTTATCCTTTATCATCAACTCAGCAACAATCCTTTGAAATTCATCTCTCTCTCATAATGTTGTCCTTTTCACTGTCAATCCAAACATCATCTTCTCTTGATTGTCTTTCTGTTGGTTGGGTAACATTAACTTCAACTAAGTCAACTAATTGTCCCATTTCATTTGACCATTCATCATCACCACTTGATGGCTTGCCAACACCAATTTCTTCTGTGTCAAGTTGGTCATTCTCATCTAACTCCTTCTCCATTGCTTTTTTCACTTTTTTTCCTGTCTTCTTTTTCGATGAGATAAACATTCTTTCTTCCTTAGTCCTCTTCAGTCTTTGCTTCATAATCTGTGGATAAAAAAAAATTAATTAACAAACATTGACATACTTACCTTTTTCAAAACAGTTACAAGTTATAGGGATTAGAATTTATGAACTGAGACTTACCTCATTTGCCATGATGTTTCCCAAACCTTTTTGCTTGATTGCCCTATTTAGACTTGGTAAGTTCCATTTGAGGAACCGAGGAAATGGCCTCTCAGTGCTGGGAGTTATCATGGAGGTGTGTTCACACAACCAGTATTGCAACATACAAGATTACGATTATTAGATCATATTGGGTTATATCATAGTAATTTAAATTCTCAAATTAATATATTACTTTTATTAAGACACTTACTGGTATTAGGAGGACGCATCCATTTATAGCCGTTGGCGTTTCCTTCTTCTTCTTCAAGGATGAAATTAGAGTATCAGTTATAGCTTCGGACCAATTGTATTGTCTACATGTATCCAACTTTTTAATATATGGTACAAACCCCCAACTCATTGTGTTTCCCGTTACTGGGAAAAAAAGTGTTGCCAACAGATACATAAATAATAATCTAGCCAAGTCATCATACCCATTCTCACTGTCCAATTCGGATGCATGTTTCAGCTTGCTTCTTATCAATGTTGTTGTTAACCTCCGATCCTTTTTGAACCAACGTTCAGTAAAGGGTGTAAACGATTTTTCATGTATTGTACAATCAATCTTCTCACACCCATCTTGTATCCCAAATATAAGAGTAACATCATTAGGCCGCAGTCTCAATTTTTTGCTTCCGATATTGAATCTTGAAATATCTGAATTGAAACATAATAGTATTTCAAGAATGCAGCTGTCACTTTTACGATACCATGTTTTGTCCATAGTTTGGTCAATTATACATTCAAATAGCAACCAGAACGGGGTCTTTTGCAACGCTGTCTTGTGATTCTCATTTAAATGAAGTTCTTCAATTGCCCTGATGATGGCAAGCATATTTGATCTGTATTGAGGCTTGTATTTTGCACCAGTGACATTTGTTTTTGTTGCTTGCGACTCTTTCTGTGGAATTTTTTTGCTACCCCTTATACCAGCTTTTTGTTTTGAAGTTTTTTTGTTCGCCATGACCTGTTTAATGCATCAACAGCTTTAGGGTATCATACAGTTATATATGGTATATCTATATTACTCTAACCATTAGTCCACACATTGGTAACTAATTTTTAAGGAGCATCATAACTCAAGTTCAAATAAACAGATACTTAACACAGTTACAACTTACAAGAAACAATGCTACTCAACAGATACTTAGTACAGTTACCAATATCATATATGATAATGTAATACTTAAATTCACAGGTTCGTTACTCAAAACAGTTACAATTATTAATTTTTGAATATTAATTGTTTTTAATTTGTAATCACAAAAAAAGATACTTAAAAACAGTTACATAAATATTGAATTTTTATGTAAGGCAGCATCTTGTTTGGAACTGAATGGAAAGGTCAATACAGTATCAACCATTAATTTTTAAATATTAACAGTTTTTAATTTGTAATTATAAATAGTTACTTAAAACAGTTACGCAATAATTTTTAATAAAAAATTCATTGTCCAAATGTGTTTTCTCATATGGAAATGCTTTAACTTTGAACAAATTAGGTTACTTAATCGTAAATTATAAACCTCCAATTTGTTCAATTCACCAAAATAGAGTTTTTTTTTTCAAAATAAAACAACACAGATTGTGGACAAAAGAAAAATACTGAACAAAAAAAAACCAAAACATTAATGTCACCTGCTATTTCCGGTGAAGAAGTTGCCGGAGATGATACACAGTTACTTGACCGTATGAGACGATGAACAGAAACTTGAAATGCTCTTGTTTAAAGACGATGAACAATAACTAGTATTCCTGAGTTTTGACGATGAACCCAACTCGTAAACCACTTATTCGTTGGACGAAGAACACTCACAGGTCTGGCATTCCCATGAAACCCTCTGGCGAAGAAGATGGAAGTTGATAATTAAAACTCCTATTTTCCCTCCCATTACATGATTTTAGCCAAAAAAAACGGATGGAATTCCATCGGTTTCCATAGTTTAACTGTTACCGATGGCAATAGCGGTATTTTTAAAAAAAAATGCACTTCTACCCAAATAAGTTTTTGTTTTGTATTTTTACATAAATAAGTTTAAAAAATTGTACCGACTTCTAAATTTCTCGTTTATTTACTCCGATGCCTTGGCCCAATAGGCATTGGGCTCTGGGAGAAAAGTTCTGCGCCCAGCCGAGAAATGGCTAGCTTCTACAACCTCTCTCTCACACACACACACATCCCAGTACGCACACCAATGCCACTCGTCTTTTTTGTAAAAGCCATTGCCGATAGATCTTTCGTTCACTAACCTTCTGTGATAAGGGTTTACTGTCGCAGAAAGACAAAACCTTTGAAAGATCAGAATTTCACCAACTTGGGTTACAGAGAAATCGGAGTTTTTGGACCCTTGTCCAGAGAGCACAACTGGGTCATGGAAATACTAGGTGATGATAATATCCTAGCCTTAATTTTCCAATGGGTTGATGATCCTGATCACAGAAAATCATTCTCTCTAGTGTGCAAGCAATGGTTAATGGTCGAGGGCTTTACGCGATTATCTTTACGCGTTTTCGAACCTCATCTCTTCTCTACGTTCTTACCCAGATTCCCAAATTTGCTCTTATTTCAATCATCAGAAGTAATTTCCAGCTTTTACGTCGAATTCGTTGCCCGAACATGTCCCAAACTTGAGGTACTTGACCTTAATTATAAGGAAAAAAATGATGATTTCGATGAATGCAAGGATAACTTACTGGGTTTGGTTGATGTTGATGATAATGGTATATGTGCTATTGCCATGTGCTGTTCTAATTTGTCTAAAGTTTTTCTAAGAAGGCGGTCCAGAATTGGGAATGTTGGGGTTGTTACCCTGGTTAATTTGTTGCATAATTTAACAATTTTGGATTTGGGTTGGTGTAGTGGGATTACAGATGAAGCCCTTGAAGCTATTGGGGTGGCGGCGAATTCGTTGATAACTTTGAATTTGCAGGGTTGTTGTTTGATTACGGATGTGGGTTTGGTTTCACTAACAGAAGGGTCTTTGTCGAGGACTTTGAAAAAATTGGTTATTGCAGACTGTGATCGAATCACCGATGTAGGAGTACTGCATTTGAAGCAAATGTGTTGTTTGGAGCAGTTGAATTTGGGGGAGTGTGGACCAAAAGTAACTGATACTGGGGGTATGGCAATTTCTGAGATTGGAACTCTCAAGAGATTGAACTTATCCTGGTTGATGAATATAACGGATATTACTCTGATTGCTCTTGCTCAGAATTGCCAGAATTTGGTGTTGCTTGATCTGAAAGGTTGTGAATTTGTTACAGGCAATGGCATTCGTGCATTCGCGGGGCATGAGGCCTTGGAAATGCTTGTTTTGGTTGGTTGTGACAATGTTGTAGGGGATGATCTAGAACAGATAGTGCTTGGATGCCGGACCTTGAGGTACATTGCTCTGGATAAACGACTTAGGAGCTGGATTCCATTGACCATGCAACAGAATATTAGCAAATCTTGTAGCTTAGATTGGAAATGATGCATAAATAAAGGGTGTAAATTCTAGGGTTAGATCTGGGTATATTGGGTCTAGTTGAAGCTCTTGCGCAGTTCCTTGCTTCTTGACATTGTGAGCAATTATCAACCATGATCTTTTTTCTTCCATTAGCTTATGGATTGCATTATTTGGTCCGAGTTTTCATTGTTGTTTCTTGTTCTTTAATTACTCATTGGTGGATACTAGTTAAATATATGGATAGCTGTATTTGAAGGTTTGCTGAGGATTTCATATCGGAACCTCCTTGGTTAACTTTGCAACTGTTAAAGATGGAATGTTCTAGCATCATCTGATTCACTGGAACATATGCGAAAAATAGTGAATATTGAAGCACAGAATAACCCCACTCTGCATAGGTTATGGAAGTCTATCCAGTGGTTAGAATTACAAATTCTTCTCATGTTGAAATCAAGTTGTCTTTCCTCTAGCATGTTTAGATTGCCATTTCTGTGATTAAAAATGAATAGCAATTGGATTAATCCCTATTAATTGATAGCATGTTTACATTGCCATTGATAAAGCTTAATCCAACAACTTTTTGGCTATAAATTCAATACTATCTTCAGTTTTCTATCTGTGATTCATATACATCATTTTCCTTCTCATCGTCATCACTAGAGTCGTTTATTGTAGCTAAGTTTTTGCTGTGATAAAAGCGGTGCTTCTTTGGCTCTTCTTCTACTAAGTTTCTACTTTGACCTGGGTTGCACTTTGCAATTAAGCACTTAACAACAGGCTTGCATTGTTTTCTGTATTACTGGATTTTCACGGGAATATTTGGCGGAAGTAATTTTGTGGCGTACTTATGAAGACGATGGTGATTTGGGAAATAAGTTACAAAGCACAGTATTGAGGTAATTGAGTTAAAAAATTATGATAGGATGGTAATTTATTCCACTTTTCTCTTTGTAGGTGATTAACAAGTGAATGGGGACACAGGGTGCTTTGATCTAATTGAAATTCTTATAAGGACATCACAGGCTTTTGGCCTTTATATAGTGTAGAGTGAAAGCAGCTTGTCAATTGAAAGAGAAAAACACAAGAAAGAAGAGTGAGATAGTGTTTGTTATTTGACCATGGGAAAGAAAATTTTGCTACAGATCATGTCTTTTTGATACCTTGTTGCTGAGATGAAGTTGAGTAAGTACACTAGGGCACAGATTGGTTTTTGACTGGTGGCATCTTTACAAGGATTCTTATGGATAAAAATGTTGTAATCTTTAAAATTTCTAGGTGATATATGTATTTATTGGCAATAACCTCGTGTTTGAAGACACTACACAATATCAAAAATTGAACTGATCTTAATATTTATATTTTAAATAATAATTTAGTTTTTTTGAATTACGTAATTTAAAATTAAAATGAAGAGAGAGAGAGAGATAGGTATGGATTGATGAGATTGTTTGATACTGGAGAGTGTGTTGATTGAGTTGTCTGACATTAAGAGTCGTGTAGAAGTTGATGTTTTTGGGCAGAAAAAAAAAATTTTGAGATGAATTTTGTACTATTGGATCAAAATATATGAAGTTTATATCAATTTTAATTGTTGATGTATTTTTATAAGTTGAGAGTTCAATTTTCTAACTATAATATTAAATAGATAATAGGCTGATGACAGCATTGGAAGATTTAATCTCCTTGGCATTTCCTTCTCCTGTTGATTAAAAGATATATATATGTGCAAGTAACCTATTCTTTCTCTGCATTGTTTAGTCTCTCATTTTAATCTTTGATAAGACAATGGTGAGGTCATGAAAATGAGATTAAACATTTTGGCAGTGGAAATGATTCAAATGTGAACAAGCATTAGATATTTTTGTGTACCTCATTTTATTCAATTTTGTTCTCTTCACCCTTACGGATTTTGTAAACCAAAAATTTAACTCTGCGCACGTGTGTTTGTGTGATCATAATATTTTAGGATTGATTGTGATTTTTTCAATTGTAATTTATACCTCAAAAAATTTTAACTTAATCTTAAAAAATTATAATATAACTTTAAAAAGCTGTAACTTAACCTAAATTGATAGAGTCGGTTATGTAGTATTCCTCAAACAATAATGTTATGTTGACCAAATTTTGGGACCAAATTAAGAGTCCAAATGACATGACAGTTGACTTGGGCTTTTTTATTTGATGTCATGTCATTTGAGTTCCAATAAAGACTCCAGATAATATGCTGCCATATCATTTGAGCTCTTAATTTGGTTCCAAAATTTAGTCAGCGTAACATTACTGTTCCTCCAATTCCATACTTTGTTATTCTTTAGCAAGACAAATGAGTGCTAAACCTGGCATGTTACTAATTGGAGATTATTCATGATGATTGAAACCAGGCCAAAACATTATTTTGTTTGGTTTGGTATGGTATGGTTTAATTTGGTGAGGTTTACCTAGGCGCAATAGTAAAATTATTTCATTATGATCAAAGCATTAATGTTTAAGTTGCAGAAATAAGTTCTCGACATGTAGAGGTAATATTTTGTATGATGGGACATTAGGCGGCACGCCAATAAGAACTCGACATATAGATATATCCATAGCTATTAGAACATGTGCAATTCGTTAGGAGGAGGAGCCGAGCAATTGTGCCACTTGGAACCTAGCATTAAATGAAGTGTGACAACTTATTAATATGGGTCGTGTTAGTATGACAGACCATTAATGATTGTCTAATTCTAGAAAAATGTGGAGACAGTCATCATTAAGACGCATTAATGGCCACTGTACCGAAGGGAAAGCTCTCGGGGGGATTCTGAGGGTATTTATTTCCTTCTCATGAAAGCTCGGGTATGGGCTCTGAGTACTGATGTGGAGTACTCAACAGTCGAGGATCGAACCATGAATGCTCGACGAGGTCTCGAGAGAAGATCTAGTTGCCCGGGCAATTAGCATTAATGAGACATGACAAAATAACACTCATTATACTAGATTGTGAACCCAAACCATTAAATTATAGGATGAGACTCTGGATCAAAGTCATCATTACGGATTTATGTATAAATACCCTTAAAAAAACTAAGCTAAGGTATGCAATTTTGAATCAAGAAATACATTGTGCACTTTGACTCGAACGCCGACTGACTTAAACTTCGGAGGGGATTAGTCGAGTACACACATGACCCATTTCTGACTCTTCTTCCATTTTAGGTTCATTGTTCAGAACCGTTCAAAGAGCCGCTATCTCAATCCATTGCAAGAATCAACCCGTGCACCGTGCACCATATACTAAGTATCTTGGTATTATATACACTTTAAGTTGGTGTATAATCATTTTTGTTGTAGTGTCATGTCATGTCATCCCTACAAATGTATTTAAGTGATCTTCTTGTGAAGAAATTATTAATTGTAACTTCCATTTCTTTTTCTTTTTTTATGTTTCTAATTTTTTTTCAGTCATTATAACACTTCTGTTTTCTCTACCAATATTTCCATGCCTCCCATAACAAAATGACAGTTAAAAACCAAAGAAGAGAAAGGTTTATGAAGGCAATCCAATAATTTTTCTCTTATAAACATTTTTTTTTCCAGTAATTTTGAAAACTTTTCCTAAAAACCAAACTCTTGAAAACATAGAAAAAAAATGTTACTTAGTCCGAAAAAAAATGAGAAATATGATAGTTGAGAGGCAATTGAAATTAGGATGAATCGTACTTTGTCTCTTAAAAGATTTAAAAAATTTTACTTTGTACTTTTAAAGATGAGATTTTTCACATTACACTATCATGACCCTTTCGTTATTTATTTTGTCAAAACCTATCCATAGTCGAGGGAGCATAATTGAGGGAGCAAAGTGAGACGGGAATTTTCTAATTAAAGGTTGTAGGTTTAAACAATTTTTAAAGGAAATGAGCATTCTCTTTGACTAATTAATTATTCTTTTATTCTCTCTCCAACAGGTCCTTAAACCCTTGAATTGGGGGATTGAGGTTTTCCGAAAATATAATTTGGATCCTTCGGATTTTGGACCCAAATTCTATGTGTATTTTGATCTAAATCGGACCGAAATCAATCCGATTCCACGTACCGAGCACTTGACAACCCGATCTGCATCCGATTACACAATATACAAGAACACACTGCGTATCTTCATCATCCTCGGCTTTTCATGTTCATGTGTTTTTATGTACGAAATAAATCTGTGCAAGAATCAGAGACCCAACCAACAGATAGAAGCAAAATGGCGTCTTCTTCCTCAATAAGAGCCTTTGGAGCATTTCTCCATAGATTCTCCTATGGCGTTTCTCTCCAACGCCCCAACTCTTTCGCTCTTCAAAGTAATCTCCCCCCCTCTCTCTCTTTCCATATAGAGATGTCTGTTTCCGTATTTATGTATTATATCTTGCTATTTCTTGGGTAATTTCGGTGTGATAATAGAATTTATGGTTCAGGTACTGCTTTGATAATTAGGAACTTATCATCTTCGTCTTCAGCAAAATGGGTCTCATCATTTGAGCTCCAATCTGTGAACCCAGTTAGAAAGATTTGGACTTTCTCTCCTCTCTGTATGGGCAGACGTTCCTGTAAGATTGCTGGTAGAAAGGTATAGAACTCTCTCTCTCTCGATCACATTTATGTATGTAAATTGTAATGCAGATTGTTTCACAATGTGAATTCCATTATCTTGGAAAGGATACTGATTTTTGTTATTCTGCTCATATGTGGACTAGTTTCGACAATGATGATTTTCGGGGTACTGACATTTTGGTTGAACGTGTGGTAGCAATTGGTACCACATTTTGAACCCTGCCTGTCTGATGAAAAACTTAATAGAAAATGTGAGACCCATTCAAGGTGGAAGAATGCTGGGTTTTCTTTTGCTATCTGTTTGTATTAAATCCAGCAGAAAAAAAAAAGGAAAAGAAAAGAACTAGCCTAGTCTTGTTGGAGATTGAATGATGAAGAGGCTCTTGATTTTTTTAGAACATGTCGGATTCATATAGCAATGATTCGAAGCACTTTAAAGTGAATAAACATAATTCAATTCTATACTCGATCTCATAGATGCATTTAGAATTTGGCGGAAAGCCATATTCAACGAAAGTCATATTAAGGCTTGGAGGGAGATTTTTCATATCTTTCGCTAACTTCTATTGCAAATAAAAGGGTTACTTGGTTTAAAGCATGTTCTTCATTGATTAGGATTGGCATGAAATGCTATAAAAAACTACTATATAACCTGATTGACTATGCTGACAGACGTTTACAAACTGATATCGTTAATGCCTCGAACCTTTCTTTTCTTCACCAAATTTTTATTCCGTGGATAACTCTGGTAGTCACGCTATCACACTAGTTAGCATGGCTGTCAGCATGATTCAGTTAGGAACATCATGAATGCAGTGATGCTCCTATGATGTTCCATTTATTTGGTTTTTCTTTTTGCTCTTCCTAATTCTATTGCGAATATTTCTAGCTTACAACTATTCAAAAACCCGTTGGGGAGATGAATGCAAGTTAGATAAGAGTTGTTCTCTTACAAGGTCATAAAAAAAAAAAGAAGAAATTTTAACATTGAATAGGTTGGATGACTCTATGCGTCTGTCTTTTGTGCTTAGGGTCATTAAAACGTTATGTTTCTCACATATTAAGTGAGAGAGAGAGAGAGAGTCAAAAAAGGAGTTTCTTCTTATCTTCTACTAAAATTTTTTATGGGTATGCCTTAAATGCAGGAGGCTCAGAATGCAAAGAAGGCAAAGCTATATTGCAAAATCGGCAAGGAAGTTGTGTCTGCGTAAGTTGTTACTCTTACCCGTTATTATGATATATTGCCTGTCCATATTTTGGTGCATAGTTTTGGTCAGCTGGCAAGCTGAAACATTTCAGAAACAATTCGAAAACATGATGGAAACAAAAATAAATTTTAAAAAATTATTTGCTAAACATTGATGAAAACGTATTGAAACACGTCGAAACATAAGAATTTTAATATTCAACTCAATCATTTATTTGTTTTGGTTTCCATGTTGTGGCCATTTCGATCGTTTCATATTGAAAATTAGTTCCTTGCATCAAGGACTTGAGAAAAGGTTATTTTCTCTGGAATTTTTGGATCTTAAATGGATTTTTGGTGGTGGTGATGCTATAGTAAAATACCATATAGGATAGGTTCTGAATCACTTGTATTGCTGACTTTCTCCCTCTCTCCCCGCCCTGTCTTTCTGTTTATGTGTGTGTATGAAGTAATATGAAATTCTGGTGCAGTGTTAAAAAAGGTGGCCCCAATCCAGTATCAAATACAGCTCTGGCTGCTTTACTTGACAAAGCTAAGGAGCTTGATGTACCCAAGGAAATCTTAGAGCGCAACATTAAGAAAGCTTCTGAGAAGGGTCAAGAAGCTTACATTGAGAAATTCTATGAGGTAGCGAAATCTAATTTATGAAATCTGTTCTGATGCTGGGATCACGTTTATTAACTCGGGTGGTTTCTTTCGGTCAATGCTTTTATGTGCTATCACTGTTGTTACATTTATAAAATATTCAATGCTTAGAAATAGACCTTGTGGTATATTCAGGTCTATGGTTTTGGTGGAGTTGGTATAATAGTTGAGGTCTTAACGGATAAAATAAACAGATCAGTGGCAGCTGTTAGAGAGATGGTGAAGGATTGTGGTGGAAAGATGGCAGATCCTGGATCCATTATGTTCAAGTTCAGACGTGCCAGAGTTGTAAATATAAAAGTCACAGATGCTGATAAAGACCAGCTACTTGCCGTTGCTTTAGATGCTGGTGCTGATGATGTGATTGAACCTCTGATGGATGAAGATGACACGGAAGATGATGTGTCGGAAAGGTGTTAGCCAACTATTTCTTTGTATAGTCTATGTTTTATATGATATTTTAGTTGTTCATCCATTCTATATGCCTTTAGTTTGCATTGCAAATTCCTATCACATTCAGCATTGGTTTATTCTTCTTGGTTTCTGGGTGGAACATGTGTAGCTTTTGGCTTATATGAATAGATTATGCTTTGAATGGTCTAATTGAGCAAGAATGAGTAGTCAAATACTGAAGGAGAATTAGTACTAGACCAGGTGAAAAGGTCTTACACTGTGTGCTTGTTTATTGATTCTAGTCTTTGTTCTTCTCTTCGGGAGGGGATCCATAGGGAGTGAGGCTTAAGTTAAGTGTCTTGATAAAAACGAAAGGATTTCTCTCTCACAAACTTAAGGTCCAGAAATTACGACTCATTCCCTGAGCCTGGCTTCACTGTTTAATCCGTACTCAGTGTCATTTTAAGAGGAAGAAGGGCCTTGGAAGCCTTTCTTTACAATCTCAAGGAGTGTTGGAACTTAGGATGAAAACCCCACACAAGAATCCCTTGAATTTGCCTAACTATGCACGAGTGAAAATGCATATATGATAATCCCGCATGAATCTGCCACAGTGATCAATCAATGTTGGACAATTAAGAAAGTGTAGTTTCCCACATCAGTGATGAGTAATAATTGAAACTCCATCTTGTCAGCTATGGGACGAAGATAGCGTCTCTAGCTGCACTTTATAGTGGAAGACTGGAAGCTTAATAAAGTGAGTACCTGGGATTTACAATGGCTTGATAAGGTAAAGAACACTGTGTTCTACTTCTCGGGCAACGTAGAAGATCAAAATATTTTGAAGTTTGAGTGGCCCTTTGGCAAAAAAAACCATCGCAGTTTGCCAATGTGATGACCTCAATCACCCATTGTCTAAATCCCGTTGTAGCTATACTGAGACTTTTGTCTAGGTTTATTTTTTATTTTTTTTGCTTCTTTTGTTTTTAGTTTTAAATCATGATGCATGCTCTGTTTGTTGCAATCATTATGCATGATTGAAGAAGAAGGATATCTGTTTTGGTCGAATGGATGGGGACATAGGGTATCCTTGGAAATAGTGATTGTGTTTGGAAAATAGAGCTTGTTATAGTAAATGAATAATTTGTTTTATCCTTTGGTACTGCAGTTGGGCATGTTCGCTAATACTATTATTATGGGTATTAATCAAATTATGTTTTACCTCCCTCCCCCTCTCTCCTTGGTTCCTTTTTCTTCTTGATTTCTGGTTTTTGCATTATAAGATACGCCTTCAAGTATACATTTGAAAATGCTGCTTGGGCTTTTCTCATTTTATACTGAACAGACATGCCACATTGCAGTAGCCTTGTCAGTCGGTCCTTTTGAGCATTTATTTCTTAAGGTTGTTAAACAAAGGCTATTGTAATTTTCTTGAGAGAATGTTCTTTTCATATATATTTCCTTCAGCAGATGTTGAGGTATTCTTCTGTCTGAAAGGGACTTGGGTTTTCACTTTTCAGTAGGGCCCCATTAAGTCATGTGGTTAATCCACCTACTGTTATTATTTGGCATAGCATCTGATGCTGGTAACATAATTTACATTATTTCTGAGTTTTGTAACTATTGGTTTCTGACTCTACAAAGTTCTTATTGATTGGCTGGTTCTTTTGGTAGGTATTACAAAATTGTGAGTTCAGCAGAGAACTACACGTCAATACTATCGAAGTTGCGTGAGGAACGAATAGCTTTTGAACCTGATAATGGATCAGAGCTACTTCCGATAACCCCAATTGAGGTATGTCAATAGTGCAGACTGAATTTCCATGCCATTATTTCTCACTGCTTGGATGATTTTGTATGATCTTTGTTGGACAATCTCTTGAGAAACTGTTACAAGGATATCGTCTGAGTTGCCCACATATGGACTATTCCATGACTGTACTATTGAAGAGTTTGAGGTTCCACTCCTCAATAAGATCTGTTCTGTGCTTATCATAAATGGTGTTGCCAATACAGCCAACGTTATTTTTCTATTGTGATTAACTTACATAACAAGGACAGGAATTTATCCTATTGGTATTTGACTGTAAGGCAGCTACTGAACTGCCAGTAAGATTATGGCCCAGCTATGATCAGAATTTAAAAACTTTGCCACAGGCCTATGGATTATTAACTAAACACATACGAAATAGACAAAGACAGAAGGTGTGATCAGTGTCATCGAATAGTCCGGGCAAAGCAAAGAGCCTATAGCCTAGTTGTAACCTAAGTTCCTAGGAGTTTGCCTTGCTGATTGATGCGTACGAAAAACAGAAATGATTCTTGAGTTTATCTAGTCACGCATTCCTTTATGTATGGCTGGAATCTTAATACAGCTTATTGCACCTGAAGGCATACATGTCGAAAACATGTGCCAGTATTTAAGAAGCCTCAACTCATTCAAAGAGGAAGTCTGTTTATATTGGTCATGTTTCTGACACTAGCACTTGGACCTCCTATATCCACATCTGACACAACTTACATGCCTTGAGAATGCTAGATATTCACTAGTTCGTACTCTTGGTCGACTCTTATAGGGCAGTCCTTACAATGTGACCAACTCAGCTTCAAGTGTGAATAGGGGCTTCCTTCGAATAATTATAATGATGATCAAACTAAGAGCTCATATAAATTTCATCGAAACAATTTAAGAGAAGAGGATTTTCTCGTAAATGAATCTGCAATACTTAATGCAGTCACACCCTGTCACACAGTTTCCCAAAATTTACCGGACTTTTTATTATAGCACCAACATGTCTGTCATGCATCTGTCCTTCTAAAGTGTGCTGTCATTAGGGAAAATCATTTACTCGTATGGTTGATCTGAGACTGCCACAGCTTTCATGGTAGGCATGTGGTTGTATCCTGAAAATGAAGGAAATAAATTTTCTTGCTTCTCAGTTCTGTTTACATTTTCTGGGAGGCCATTAGGCTTGCCTGCATCTCAATTCTAGCACTTCAATCTGTAATATATAAAGTTCCCAATCGTTATCATGTGCTCACCCTGTAATGCTGGACATTTTGCTCTTCCAAGTTTCCGTTGTCTGTTGAAAAAGATGGACACTACCTCCAGGTGATTGCATTTCACATCTGATTAGACAAATCACAATACGAGTCCTTTTTCTTTCTTTCTCCTAATAGTCAGAAGATTAATCTCCTTGACGTCCATATCACCTAATGGAGGTCCTTGCCATTGGCTGGAAATACCATTTGATCCATTCCTCTATCACTATGCATAACATTGATACTAAAGTAAACAAACACAATACCTTTTAAGTTGTTCCTCCTCGAATCATTGCTTATACGCAGCTCGCCGGATGCTACATGCAAAATAGATTGGAACGCCATCAAATGATCTTTGCAGGCAGTGTTTCCCCTCTTTTTGCTCAAGAAAGAAAAGAGGAAAAAAAAAAAAAATACAGTGCACTCCAATTTGCATAAATTTTTGTTAGATATGTATGGATTGACAATATTTTCTGTGGATATATTTGTGACTGAAATTCATACAACTCAAGTCAACAAAGTTTTATCCAAACTAATTTTCTGGATATATATGTGAGAGAAATTCTTATATTTAGAAAATCTTCAAGCATGTGTGGCCTTGTAAATAATTGGATTGGATTGTTCTTAGGTGGATGATGAGGCTACGGACTTGAACAAGGAACTTATGTCTCAATTACTTGAACTTGATGACGTTGATGCAGTGTATACGGACCAGAAGTGATCTTTCTAAGATTTTTGCTTACCATCTCAGTCATTTATACGAGGTTTGAACGCTTTTGGATTTGGACTCATCTTTGGTTGATGGGTGAAGTTAATTGGCTTGATTCTGACTTCATATCTTTGTGAAGGTTCTATTTTTTTGATCCTAATAGCATATCTAAGTTCAGGTCGGACAGTTACAGTTACTGCTTGTTCATCTATTAGCCCAGAATACTTTTTTCCCCATAAGCTTGATTACGAGTGTTCCCTTATATGAATTTGGCCCATTAAGTGTTTCATGTACATATAAATCTAGTGCAAAATGAGATGAAAACATGACATATCAAACTGGATATTCCTTTGGAAGAAGTCCTTTCATTCTATTATCCAGCGATGGGGGCAGGATTCAAGCCAATATTGGATTTGACCTATATTAAACGCTTCTGAGAACCAAATTGTCTTGTTCTAAATGCTATAAATGCTATCCACATTAAACTGGAATCTGAGATATAGAGTAGGGGGCAGGGAGGAAAGCACAATAGGAGGCATTTCTCGAGCCTAAGTGACAGTGGAGAACTTTAGAGGTAGGCTAGAAAGGAAGGAAGGAAAGAGAAAGAAAGGCTAGGAGCGATGTAGTCTAAAGACGGAAGTCAATTCCTCTTTCGTCCGTATTATGTCCAGGCTAAGCAGCAACAATCTCTTTTTATCAATAGTAAGGTTTGGAACTAGTTGATTCTGCACTCGCTACATCATTTGACTAGGGGTGATGGTGAATAGTAAATGGCTTTCGAAGGACATAAAATTGCATTCTTGTTCTCTCGTCTTTGCACTGTGTTTTGCTTCTCAGTTGAGTCCTTTTGATTGAAACTGTTCTAACATCTATAAGTGCAATGGTTGTTTGATAGGCAGATGCTATGAACACTTGTAATTATAATGAAGGTCACCTTTAGTGACTTCTCTTGGTTAATTTAGATAGTCGTTTGCCTCGACTTTGAGTCATGTTCATGGTTCCCTGATTTTTGCAATGATTAGGCATCCAGATTCGGGGTTTTGCTTTCGCATTGCTCTTCTGCTTAGTACTGTTTGCCATTTTACAGTTGTTCTTCTTCTTTTCTCCTTGTTGAATTGTGTTATAGCTTCTTTATGTATTTGTTCTCTACTCTTTCTGATCCTTGTCCATGCATATATAGTTCTAAATCGACGCTCTCTCTCAAAGGATGACGATTGATAGTAGTCCCAAGGTACAATTAACTTTGCTTGTTTCGTGTTTATGCGTATGTCATATTTTGTGTTTATGTTTTACACGATTCCAAACTATGTAACATCACACTATTCATTACTACAGAACACATACTCATCATGATGTAAAATCATGTACATAGACAGACCCATGAGATTGGGACTTGCAGCATAAAAGCTTCAAGGTGGAAACGAATTCTAGCATCAATCTATACCATCATCATCATCACCACCACCACCACCATAATCATCTTCATCACCATTGCCATATTAGTTCTTAGGCACCCAGCATCCATGGAGTCCGTAGGGAAGACCATAGGGGAATTTCGCTCTGGCAATTTCTTCAAACGTCGATCCATCTAATACCAATGCATATCCTTCGCCATTTTTGCTGCTGATCATTGAGATCACTACCCCTGTGATCATACATAAAAATAATAAGCAAGGCTCGGTGCGAGCCGGGATCGAACTTTGCTAGAAATCAAGGCCATGGCTATGTCTCTGTCATAAAATATCACGACATGTTTGTCTATGTCTCTATCCGGGATGAAGGGGGGCAAAATCCGGAGCCGGCAAATAATAAGTAATGTATTGGTGACAAAGAAATTGAAAAGGAGGTGTTTGGCTTCATTCGTATTAGCCAAAAAAAAAAACAAAATAGGAATAGGATATCAATTGGTGGGAGAAAATATCACACTAATCCCGCCACAAGTCAACAAATTTGAAGATATCTAGTCTGTCGGGTTGTGAGACAAGTTCTATTATAGACTTAGTACGTTGTCTGTGTCAATATTGAGGAGACAAAGAGTTATTTCTAAATTAAATTATTAAGGAATTACTTTCTAGTTTATCGATGGACTCTCCCTCTTTGTTTCATACAATTATACTATAATGAATAATGTTACATAGATTTAAAAAATTGACTTAAAAACATAACGTTAAACTCACCGTCGTCTTCTGTTGTTGCACCAGGGCGAGTCACAAAGAACGGCTCAGATGGCACAGCACCCTCTTCGTACCAGTTCTTGGCCTTTTTCTCATCTAAATCAATCTGTATTAATCGAATATCGTTAATCCGAATTTGAACACGAAAAAAGAGAGAAAAAAGGGTTGATAGTAAGGAAGATTGATTAATCATCTGTAAACAAACCCGTGTGCGCTCCTTTGTAAGCTAGGTTATATTTTTTCTTTGAGCAATTTACTTTTATGAGCATACAACATATACGTGCTCTTTTGAGCGTTTTGAGTTTTATTGTAATATCTAATTTTTTTTTCGGGTCAATATATAATAGTATTTACTTTCCGGGAAAAAAAAAGTATGGTAAATTAATTTGACCTTAGTGAGGGTGTTGGGGAAGTTGCATGGGCGTTGAGCTCCACAAGCATAGGTATATCTGTATTTCTTCCCCAAGTAGGCTGGGTTGATGCTGCACATGTCCATGCCTTTTCCATGTTCTTCTGGGTCCAAAGCTGCCTCTAGCTTCCCGTAGGGACTCCCATCGAATGGTATTATGAATCGACCAACCCTGAAAAAATCCACGAGACGTAATCGTTGGTTCTCCTCTCATCAAGTCACTAACTTCTTTGACCTTTCAATACGTAAGAGACTTGGATCAGTGCCTAATGATCATAGAACAAAACGAGAAGGTTGTGCCACTACTTCTTTGGCATCATTTTGTGTCATCGTTGACAAAATATTTCTAAATCGTGAGAAAAGACTCCACCATGACAGATTATCTATCATTGTAATTTGACCCCTAGGGTTTTTGACTTTATACTATGGCCCCTATATTTTCGTCAACCCATGCATGCAGTGGAACGAACAGTTACGTAGAAAACTAGGGATTTTGGCATTGGACCCATTTTAATTTTTCTTTTTCTTTTTTCTGACATTTTTATTTTTCAACGTCTAACATAATAGTTTTCATCGAAGATAACCCATTCCTTCATTGAATGACAAAATCAATGGTGCAGACTGCAGAAGAAGTCCAGAAGAATATTTGAAGCCGCCCTAATATGCTATCAGACATCAGAACCAAACAGACAATAGCATATATAAGACGTACGTCGAAAGTTCCAACCTAGACAACCAGAAACCTAGACAACAAGAACGATTACAGTACCGAGTTTAACATATTATCGAAACTTACTATAGAATAAAGATGAGATTAGGACTTAACCTAATGAGATAATAACTCAATGCGAACATAATTATTCGATATGGTGTTTTTTCCCTAGAGAACAATATCTAATTATGATTGAAGAATATACTTAGCATCGGGCAAGACGTCTTTGCCGGTGGATGACCGGAGGTTCTGCAGCCTGAGCTTATCAAGAATTGTCGTATCAGCATTATGTTCACAACAGTCGGCGATAATTGCCGTGACCCTCCCATCTTCGTCTTTCTCTTCATATGCATTGATGAAGTGGAATGTCACGAACAGTGGAACTTCCACACTTGCCACCTTCAAAATTCAACAAAAAATTATTTTCTCACATAGCGACAGAATGTATAAGAAAAAAAATGCCAACTAAGAATATATTTTTCTTAAACAGGAGAGAGAGAGAGAGAGAGAGAGAGAGAGAGAGAGAGGACTCACAATCTTGCTACTAGCTTTACACATAACATGAACAAACCCTTTGGAGTCAGGGTGCCACTCGAACTTATAAAGTGGTGTGGGCTCGGCCTTGAGCAAATTTTGTGCACAATACCTTAATGGCATCTCGGGCACAATTATGTAGTGCTCAGTCACCGGAAACGAGTGGACCCACCCAGGGGCGGGCCCTCCCCGGCAACTCACCCTACCGATCACCTTCCTCTCATTCGTCCCCGGCTCCATCCTCACTACCAAGTACCCCGGATTCATCAAATCAGGCAACAATGTAAGGAACTCTGTATCCGTGACAATTGGGTGGGCCGAGTGTATTAACCCACCCAATGAGTCACTAAACTCAAACTTCCCTAACGTATCAAGTGTGATTGGATCAATAACAATGGACCCTTTAATAGTCTCGGTGAGGCAAACGACTCGTCCATCTCCTAGTTTAACAACACCGGTGTTGGCATTATCAGTCAGCGATGCACCGGAGAATAGGTTAGCTAGGTCTCCCATGTAGGCTAGGAAGTTGTCAGTCTTAGGGGCCTCGGAAAATTCTCGGTAGCATAGTTTGTTGTTCTTCTTTGCTGCCTTATACGCCTCGGATTCGATTTGCCGGTGACCCATCACAAGACGGCTATTTTCGAAGTGAAGCCGGACCAGTGTGGCGTAGCCGTCGAAGAGGTGCCGGAAGTCGTAATCTCCGATGTGCCATAGGCCTGGTCCATTTCTTAGGTATGTCCCTTTCTGCATGTCATGGAGGCCAATAATTAGTCAACTAATTTCATATAGTACAATCTTAATAATGGACCAAAGAATAAAATGAATTTAGAATAAGACATATACACGTAGGGTAGACGTAAAATGACACTATTCTATATCGAAAAAAATATATTAAAGAGCTAAAGAATATTATACCCTAATACCATCTTTATCTTCCATCTATGTGATGTATATTTATCAAATTAATGATTGTGTATGATACGGTGTGATGAATAATTCTAAGTTTTTTCAATACAAACTAGGTGTGTGGATAGAACAAACACCTCGAGTATTACTCCGATTGTCATTGTGGACGTGTTGTGAGTTTTATTGTATATTATCTATTATTTGAAAATAAATTTATTTGCTTATCGAAAAATATTCTATGTTTTTTTTTTCATTATTAAAATTTTGTGTTGGTAGTGGTCGTAGAGGTATCTGTCTTGCACTCAAAGTCCTGCAAAAGTAAGGAGACAATATCGAAAATTCATGAAGTTCATAGAGAATTATATGCAATCCATTCACTACCATGTTCAATGAAGATGGATGCATATTTATTATATTGAATGATTACTAATCGTTGTAGTTTGTAGTGGTTACAGATGGTAATGAAAATATTAATTAATAATATATTACGTGAACCTGAATTAACCTTAGTTATCACGATGACAAGAATCGTGTACACTCGAACGTCTTTTTTATCTGCCTAAATCTTGTAGAAAACTGGAAAAAAGGCAATAGAATATTTCTTCTAGGATGGTTTGAGAACATTTTTTGTGAGTGTGAGTGTGTGTGTGTGTAATCTATAATGATGACAATGAAAATTTGATCAACATACCAGCCACAGTGGTATTTCGCCTTCGACCACAAGTTCTCCTTCCCACCTCTCCTGCCGGACACTCGTCCACGCCGCGAGACTATTTTCATCGGAACCTTCGCTGGTCGGTAACGGAACAACCTCCGGCAATTTCGTGGCGACATTTGAGATTGTTAAGTCCCCAACCTTGCGTTTCTTGATGAAAATGGATTTCCCAAAAACAGACCCATATCTAACATGATCAGAAGAACTACTGGAAAGTGTGGTGTTTGGCCGCAGAACATGAGTTCCGGTGGCTGAAAATCCAAAAGAGGCCATGGATGGAACACTAGATATTGCTTAGTGAACAGGAAAGTGTGTAGTAGGAGTTAAGGGATATAGGGTATATTTATAGGACCCTGAAACCATAAATATATCAATTTTTGGGAATCTTGAATTGGAGGAATTCTTTTGCACAACATGACAGAAAAAAGTTAAGTTTACAAGTTGCAAGAGTTTATAAATGTGTGGAAATTAAGAAATTTAATTACAAAAAAGAACCCCACAGAATCAACCAGCAAGAGCATGCCACAGAAGGAACAGACATGCACTATTACCCACAAAAAAAAAATAATATTAGAAACAACTTATAATTAGGAAAACTTTGATGGAAAAAGTATGTAGTACCAACTGTTAAGTAAATATTGGATGTAACAGTGATACCATGTTATTATTGTTAATTGAATATTTGTCCTTGGAACATCAAGTTCCATACATTCTCATGTTTCGTAAAAGCTAACAACCCTTATTCTTTTTAACTCAACTCAAGTCACGGTGACCAACCGTTGAGTTCAAGAAAATAGTCGGAACGCAAATTTAATACCAATTTTAATTTTCAAAATTGATCATAGTAGCTTGTAACAAGTTTCAAGGACGCGTGTGATCGACTTGATTAAATACTTTTATCAAATTTGACTAACCAAAGTGTTATGACCCTCTATCATAATAAATTAGAGAATTATTTAAAAGGGTCTTAATCAAGTACCAAATAGTATTTTGTCGGTACCGGATTTTTATTTGTTAGCCAATAAAAATGTGTAACATGTATTCATTTTTCAACTACTATAAAATATTTGGAGTTCCAAGAGTATCTAATAATTGTGAATTGGTCAAATTACTTAAAAAAAACATTTAATAATAATAATTGATTTAATAATAAGTGTAGGTTCTGTAGTTCTCGTTGATCAACAAAAAAATAATAATAATTGATAACCATGACTCAAATTTAGACTTAAATTTGATTCTAAATTTAAATAAAAAGTTTGATTTGATATAAAACACTCAAATGAGTAAATTCAAATATCTATCCAAATCTTTTAGAAAAATTTCTTACTGTTTTTTTTAATTTTTCCTACTAAAACATTTTATCTAATATTAAAACTTGTTTCTTATAAATTTCACTGATATTAACCAAAGACATGAATACCAACCTTTTTTAGTGGTAAATTCGTAAGTTTTTTATTGAGAGACTAGAGAAAGAGAGAAAAATAGAGATTTTGAGAATCAGAGTTTATGAGAGAAAAATAAAATAAAAAGAGAGATAGAGATAGAGTAAAAAGTTACTGTCGAATAATAGAGGCAGAGATAGGCGAAGTGGTTGGCGACGATGACAACAATTTTGAAGATAGAAACTGGTGGCAACGATTTTGAAGATAGAAACTGAAGAAACAAGTACTTGTTTCATCAAAAGAGTATTTTGAGAAATTTAATATAAGATTTGAGTTTACCTCAATTTGGGTTCATAGTAAGTTTTTCCTTAATTTAGTATAAATTTAAGTCTAAAGTTGAAATTTTTTATAAATTATTTTAACTCAAATTTAAATTTGAGTCAGAATTAAAGTTTCGAGAATATCTAATAATTGTGAACTGGTCACATTACTTAAAAAATAACATATAATAACAATAATTGGTAAGTACATTTTTAAGGCTGGTTAATCCCCTCAATGTCAATGGTATGCAAAGGCAAGGGCATCCTCCAAAATCTTTCTTTTAAGATAACTACCGTACAAGAGGGATGACATAAGGAACCACGTCTAACCGTCCTTCAAAATATTCTTCAAGCTCAATGCCATAGGAAGTGATGTGCCACTTGGATATTCACAATGTGAAGTGTTGGTCACATATTCATACTTATTTAGACGTGGGTATACACGAAAATTAGATGGTGGACACAATAAATTTTTTTTCGAAAAACACTTGATATATACATAGACGTAAATTTTTTTTAAAAAAAAATTGAGGTGGGCCAATGCCCACCCTGGCCCCCATGTGGCTCCGCTAGTGCTCGTACTTATTATTTTGATCATTGTTTACGTTTGTATTTTTTTTTTTTGCTTCAACAATGTTTTTCTGAAAATAAGAGCCGAGGTTAGCTTAGTGCTTATTATGAATTAAGGATTTCAACGATTGGGTATGATTTTTACATGTATTATTGTTTTTGTCTTGATCAAATTCAAGTAACACATGCTATTCTATGTAATTATTGGTAGTGTTAGTTTCTTCTCGTTGCCAATAATTTATTAGATTAATCTTTATTACACCGAGATGTCTTTAATCATCACACAACTCCACCTCGTATTGACCCATAGAGATAAATTTTCTGACCATCATAATTTAGGTAATTAAGAACTACCCCCGACTAAATTTGGTGAAGTGGTACACCACTCTCCACAAACATTGTCACCGTGAAACAAGGTTTAAGTGCTTTTCAAGAATCCCGACATTATGACTCATGAGAATCATTGTGCACAGTGATTCATGCCTTGTGTCCTTTTTTCGATCCATTATTTTTTCACATTTAGTTCTCATTAGCATTTTTAAGAGTCATCTTGAATACCAACACGATCACATACCATTATTTGGAGAGTTTATTCGAGATCGTCTACCTCTCTCTTATTACTAATCATGAATGATCACCTGCAATGATTTTGTAAGTAAAATTAAAAAAAAAAAGAAAAAGAAAAAAGAAAAGAGAAAAAAGAAAAGAAATCACCAGTACGAGGATGCTTTATTTAAGTCTGTCACCTAATGCTAAAGGGTTTTTTATATTGGAGACATGCATGTACATGATTCAATAATATGTTTGAACAATTTTGAATCATTCACTATATATATATATATATAAACAGGTAGAAAAGTTCTTTTTTCTTGTCATTATAAAAATGAAAACTAAAGAATAAATCAGATGTATCTTTGTTTTCTCTGACCATTTTGAGGAATCCTTCGAGACAGAACATGCCATTTGTCTATCAACAAGCACTAATTGTTTTAGTTTCCTCTTCTTAATAATTGTACTCATTCTGCATGAAGTTGTTGAGAAGATGCTGCTCTCTCTATTCCTTGTTCTCAATCTGCTTGGAGTGCAGATGCTAAATAGAGAGGTTCCTATCTACCATGATAAGCATGGCTGTAGGTAAGACATCACAATTATGAGTTCTTGGATTTTTTTTATTTACTTTGAATTAATAGACATGTCTAAGTGGTATTGTAAATGGATCATATCGTATCAAGTATCTATGCTGTTTAAGTTGTATCACGTTAAAGTTTATTCAACTCATACTCGACCCATTTATCATCATTCATTTTTTTAGTTGGATTTGTGTGACCCCATTTGTTTGACGGGTCCAACTGGTCCATCAGTTTATCACCCAAATTCACTAAAGTTAAACCAAAATAAGTTGATTATGTATCGATTCCGTGTGGTCTCCCGAGAGTGGTGGTATTTTGGACTCAATTATATATCTTATTTTTTGGATCGATAAAATTATTTAGCTTTAGAGAATAAACATGCCTTCTTCAGGAGAATCACTACTTTTAGAAGAGAACAATTGTATAGCAGAAGCTTTTGGTTGCACCTAGCCAGTTTGGGCTTGTCATATAAACAATTCAAGTTAGATGGATCTTCTTGAGCTAGAGGGCCAAACGACGTCCTTTAATAATAATAATAATAATAATAATAATATTTATACTTGTTTTAAGAATATTGTCATTTAGAAATAATTTAATGATCTAATCTATTACAATTGTTGGACTGACAGCGGACCTCGACAAATTTTGGGACGGAAAATGTTAAATAGACTTAAAAAATTAACTTGATAAATCACTATCATTGAATAGATAGTGGATTCAAAAAAACATTGAGACCCACATTTAAATCACTGACAAATATAACAGTCACATCATTAAATCAAACTTTTCAGTCAATTTTTTAAGTCTATGTGCATTGCTCTTTTGGGACTTACTAAAAGAAGTAGTTACAGCGAATTAAGTCAACCAATTATGTCTAATTATAACACTACTCTCATTCAAAATTTAACAACCATATGATGCTAGACTAGAAAATTATCATCTAATCCCCTCCTTATTCAACCTATTTATTTTTAAAAAAAAATGAGAGAATGATTTTTGCTCCCCATAAAATTTTTGAATTTTCACTTCACACCTTAAAAGATTGAAATTTTCACATTTCACCCAATCATATAAAAATAGCAATGTGGTTTGTTTCAATAAAAATGAGCACAAAATTGAGTAATATGAAACTAATTGGGTATAAAATAGGAAAATATAACAAACACAATAACAAAAAAAAGGGGTCAGACGGAATAGCATACGTTTGATTTTAGAGCACATTGCTATCTTTTTATATGATTGAAGGTGAAATAAAAGAATTTTTTCTTTCAGGGTTTAAAGTGTTATTCATCCTTTACAAAAATAGCACCCTAAAATTAATAAAAAAAAATATTTCAATTTTTACTCAAAAATATGGAACCTACGACATATATTCATAATCTTCATTATTATCTGGTGAGTGATATGTTTAACAAATTAAACTGTCACCAATCACACCTAAAATATTGAAAAGAATATACAGTACTCAAACTGCAATATAGGCTCTTTTTTTTTGGATTGCTAGGAAAATGCTGATTCTTCTTTTTCCTCCCAAGTCAGCTTGACAAACATGGATGGTAAAATAGAGATTTGGTGCTGCTAAGGTCGTTCTATTGTGACTTGTACTTTTTTATGGGGACATATTGAATTTAAATTTTGGCAATTTCTTGGGGTCAGACCATGAGGAATTTATCCCCGTAGTCTTGGCGTGGATAGTCTGCCTTTGACTGGACTGAGAAAGAGATTAATCAAAATGTGCGTAAGTTGGCCCAGACACCCTTGACCGTTCAATAAAAAAAAGTATCAACTTTAATCACTACATTGTCATCGAATAAATGAATGTTTGTAGTTGATTTTAGTTGAGAAATATACATTATCTTTTGAGAAAAACATGTCACTTGTGGAGCCAAAATGGCTAGTCTTTTCTCTTCCATTCTCCTTTTAGTTCATAATTTCTAATATACGGATTGAGATCTCCTTAATATATTTTTCTCCATTTCTCTATTTTATAAATTATCTATCGTGAATTCAAGCAGAATTTATTGTATATAAATGGATTCTTAAATAATACACATTGAGTGATTTATCAAATCAAAAAAGAGATGAATTTTTTTTTGAAGGAGATACGAGTCCTTAGGCCACTCTACACCATGTATATGAGCCATTGCCTGCCTGTACAATTTGAAGAGTTCATGATGATTTAGTACTATAAGTTGAATAAAATCTTCAGGACAGCTACAATTGCCAATCACATCATAAGATTAGATTTGGTTGAAGCTCACTAAGCAAAATTTGAAATCCTTTTTCTTAAAGATTTGAAGGTTTTAGAAACGTTGCAGCTTCCACAAAGTATGGTAGTCTACAAAATGAACAAAACAACCTCAGCTCATTGTTAGTTTCTCCAGCACTAAATAATTTGAAGTTACAAATATGGAAGTAAAATGAAAGGGCAAGAAAAATCTGATGCTCTTAAAAAATTTAAATTTTTTAAGATCGAGGTAAAGAAATAAGTAGAGAAATTCATCAAAATTGTTAGGTCTGACCGTGGTGGTGAGTATTATGGCAAACATGACGTGTCTTTGTAGCATTTAGGACCATTTGTCAAGTACTTTCAAGGATGTGAGATTGTTGTCCAATATACAATGTCTGGTAAATCCAAGCAGAATAGTGTGGCTGGAAGGCGTAATCGCATCCTTAAAGACATGATGAGGAGCATGATGAGCAAGTGTAACTTACCTGATTATTTTTGGAGTGAAGCTATTAAAACAATTTTGTACATTCTTAATAGGGTTCCTAGTAAATCTGTTTCAAAAATTTTTTATTTTCAATTATAGAAAATAGAAAATCAAATCTTAACTATTTTCTTGTCTGTGATTGTCATGCTAATATCAAAATCTATAACATTTTTATGAAAAAACATTGTCTTTATAGTTAGTTTCCTTGGTAGCTATCTTTCAAAACTAGGATTAGATCATTGAGTGACAGCTAAGAAAGTAATTAGATACTTGCAAAGGAAATGAGAAAAAAAATTACATACTTATTGATAGGAGGGTTGATAGTCTTGAGGTGATTGGTTACTCAGATTCAGATTTTAATGATTGTCCGAATGCTTTAAAATCCACTTTATGATATATTTTTATGTTAGCTGAAGGAGCAATAGCATGAAAGAGTGTTAAAAAAACTCTCACAACTTCTTCTATTATGAAAGTTGAATTTGTAGCTTGTTATGGAGCTACAACACAAGATGTATGACTAAGAAATTTTATTTCAAGACTTATGATTGTTGATTTCATCTATAAGCCACTAACAATTTATTGTGATAATAGTGAAGTTGTACTCTTCTCAAATAACAAAAAAAAAAATTATAGTGAGTATAAACATATGAAAATTAAGTATCTTTATGTCAAGGATCTTGTGAATAAAAGTGACTTTGTGATTAAACATATTAATACATAATTAATGTTTGCCGATCCTTTAACCAAGGGACTAAGACCTGTAACTTTTAAGAAACATGTTGACAACATTGATATTTTTGGAGTCTTTTGATCTATTTGGTTAGTGATTTATGTGTTAAGAACTTTAATATTGATTTAATTTCATATGTGATATTTGATACTTAATATGGTTGAGATGCATCTATTTGATGAATAATAAATATTTGGATGATCATTGTTGTTGTTAGCAAGATATTCTTGATATGTTATATGTGTGCACATTTATGACATGTCAATTTATAGAAAATCTTAAGGCTTGGTGTATGTCTTAAGTATGATTATTTTGTCAATAGAGTATGTCTCTAATTACACCATTTGAGAAAATCTTGAGATTTTAAATTTAGAGACATACTAGCTTATTATTGAAGCTAATGAATTTCTCTAACTTATTGTTGAAGCATGTTGTTAAAAAGAAATCATTTAGATGACTGACAATGAAAATAACATGTTTATCAGATCACATATTGAGGTGCTATTTTCTTGCTACACTACCACATCTTAATCCATGTCAATAGAATTATTATTTTTTGTAATTATGGATTGATCATATGTCAATAAAGGATGTAAAGACCGTCATGATTCGAAAATAGTAGTTTTATTGGACTGGGTTATGTTTGAGATGTTGTCTTAAGACCGTATTTGTTTTATTGTGACCACATTGATTTTTTTTTTTTTTTGATTAGCCTGAGAGTCGTTTTTTTTTAAAAAAAAATTATTTTATTTTTAAATGACTACAATTAATGTTGCCCAAGTGGGAGAATGTTGAAATTTTTTCATATTGAACTTCCATTAATTTGATAGTTAATTTTGAATTTGTGAAAAACGGGTTGAATTTATGGTCCAATCAGACACCCTTGACCGTTCAATAATAAAAAAAGGTATCAACCTTAATCACCACAGTGCCATCGAAGGAATGAAAGTTTGTCGTTGATTTTAGTTGAGAAATATATATTATCTTTTTAGAAAAACATGTCACTTATGGAGCCAAAATGGCTAGTCTTTCTCTTCCATTCTCCTTTTAGTTCACAATTTCTGACATCTGTTTCATAAATTATCTATCGTGAATTCAAGCAGAATTTATTGTATATAAGTGGGTTTTTTAACTAATAGACATTGAGTGATCTACCAAATCAAAAAAGTGATGAATTTTTTTTGAAGGAGATATGAGGCCTTACGCCACTCAACACCATGTATATGAGCCATTGCTTGCCTGTACAATTTGAAGAGTTCATGATGATTTAGTACTATAAGTTGAATAAAATCTTCAGGACAGCTACAATTGCCAATCACATCATAAGATTAGATTTGGTTGAAGCTCACTAAGCAAAATTTGAAATCCTTTTTCTGAACGATTTGATGGTTTTAGAGACGTTGCAGCTTCCACGAAGTATGGTAGCCTACAAAATCAGCAAAACAACCTCAGCTCTTTTTTAGTTTCTCCAGCACTAAATAATTTGAAGTTACAAATATGGAAGTAAAATGAAAGGGCAAGAATTCCCTTTAACCGCGGAGTACGGTTTCGCCTCGAATTTGCAAACGATTTCTCCTCATCGTAAGCTTAATATATTTCTAGTTAGGACTATGAGCGATCAAGTGAGACTGGAAGCCTCGTGTGGACTATAAACCAACAAAAAGAAAAATACACTACATGAATTAGAATTTTTTTAGACAAGTTTTTTTTTTTACGATAATGTTCATTGTCACAAAAAAACCAATTTCGGAGAAAAAAAGTTTTTTTTTTTTTTTTTGCGGCAGTGTTGTCATAAAATCAAAAAACTTTTTTTTCTTCAAAATATGATTTTTTTTATGACGGTTGACACAATGGTGACAAAAAAATTGTCTAAAAATATTCTAATTATTGTGGTATGCCTTTGAGCTTGTACTTGAGTACTCTCTCTCTAAAAATAAAATGCAGGAGAAGAGAATCTGGCCGTCGGAAGTGGTGGTCAAACGAAGCATTCTTGTTGGTGTCGTTCAAGTTCAAAGCAATGATAATGCTTCCCATGAATAATGCAACCATTTTCACTTTTTTCTTAGTCCATACCCCTTTGGGAAAGTGGTAGCCCTAGGTTTCTACTTTCTTAATAAACTACCATATTTAGCGGACGTGCCAGGTTACTAACGAGTGCAATGTGGGTCCACTTGTCTCCCACCTACTCAATTTTCATTTCAAAGTGTTATATATATATATATATTTACTCTCCTATTTTACCCAATATGATTTTGCTCAATTTCACAAAGTAATATGCACACCACCCTCTTGGGTTATAACAATAGTGCAATCGTTAATTTGACAGTGAAAATTAACAGCCAAGCACCTTCATTAGGTGTTGCATTTTAGATCCTAATAGGAGGATCCAAATCCTCTTCATTACTCTTTAACTCAGTTTTCTTCAACAGTAAATCAACCACAGTGTATGATTAAGAGGTTCCATTATAAATAGTGCGTTTCGCTTGAATTCAAAATAAATAAATTAGAATTAAGTGAAATTTAGTTATATTGTAATAGAGAATATCTCAAATTCTAACCGAAGAGGCTTATGTGTATCTATTTCCAAAGTTTTTTTTTTTTTGGGGAGGGGGGGGAGTAGGTACAACTTGACCAAACCAAAAGGGTTTATACAACTAGTTGGTCCAAAGTTTCACATGGCAAACAAAAGCTTCTCCATATACCTTTTTCCATTGGAAATAAAAATTAGACCACTCCGTTGGAGGCCATGGAAAGAAGTTTCTAGCAGAAGCTCAATATAACATCTTTAGTGAACAATCCACTTTTTATGGGTTTCCACTCCTCCGATGCTACATTTTGAATTATATATATCATTTATTGAATGTAAAATACAAACATATATACAAGTGTGAGAATAGTTTAGTTGTATACAAAAATAAAGAAAACTACTATGCAAAGTGATTCATTTAGGTTAGCATTTTTTTTTTCCTATGGTATTGTTGTATAATATATACATATGCATTTGTTTTCATATCTAATTTTCTAATTATATTATAACATATAGTTTAGTTGCTTAATTAAAAAGATAATCCTACTTTACCAACAACTTTTAGACACATTCGAAAGGAAAAAGAGAGGGGGGGGGGGGGGGGGGGGGGGAGCTCCTTGAGATGAGAACAATTTAGGAGCCCTTCTTTGCCAGTTAGGGATGGTTTTGGACTTCAGAGAGTAACAATACTGCACTTGATTAGTAGTAGTTTATAGGTTATACCTGCCCAAACCTGTCAAAAGATTAGGTTATTTCTAGAACATTAAAAAGTATACCATATACGCACAATATTTGTACAGGCTCAAACTGTGTTTATACACTGTACTGCATGGACAACATAGACGGGAAAAAAAATAGGGCAATGATGTGATGAAAACCACTACTTGTAATAGCTGAGAAATTTTATAAGGAGGATTATTGACCCACTTGTCCCCAAGTACCTCCATTCAAAGATCATGCAGGTTTGCCATTGGATGGATTACTTACTGTTGTACCAATAAAAACAAAACCCTTTTTTAATTGCTTGTCTCTTCATGCACTTGTTGATTCCCACAAAATATCAATCAAAGGAGTCAAGGGGTTCCTCAATTGTGGCAGACAAAATTAGGGTTTCCCCACAAAGGAGTACACCACACTTAACACTAATTTAGTATCTCCATTAAATTAAACAAAATCAAATTAGTGGAGTGTGGGGGTGAGGGTGGGTGGTCCATAAACCATTATTAGGAATTATGGGCGGTGCTGACGCGCACTCACGTGGCATATTGTCAACTTGTTAGATGAGTCGTGTGATAATCATTGGCATAATTTATTACACATTACTACGTGTCCTTTTTTTGTTTCAACTTGATTAGGAGCCAAATATACAGTGCTATTTGCTCAAGTTAATTAAGTCAAGAGAGCAACATTTATTGAAAGGGAATCCAACCAAAGTTGAAAGGGAATCAAATAGTATGGGGAAAATACAAGTGATCGAGCAAATGGCTTTGAAGGATTTTAAGTGAAGAAGATCTTTTAATGATGTGCATTTGGGCAGGCCCTTCATCTTCTGATTTTAAATTTGCCAACCTAATACCGACATTATCGTAAGTACCAAATTTTGACCTGGCTAGGATAATGTTAAAACGAAGGCTTGACCATGATTGGAATTGAGACGAAACATTAGATTATTTCCAACAATGATAACATGGATCAAGTTAAAACAGATGGCTTTGAACATTTCAGCTAGTTAGATTGATTCATGGGTTCATGGCCGGCTCAACAATGGAGTGGAAAAAGTATGGGCTTTAGGCCCACACATAAAAGGCCCCAAATTTTAAAGTTCAATAAATTAGTATAGATCAAAAATTAAAACTCACTATAATTTAGTTTAACAAAAAAACTTCTAAAAGATTAAGTCAAAATAAAATTTAGAATTTAGGTTTAATGGTGCAGTCCACCTCACAAATATACATTACACATACATATTTATTAAAGGACAAAAAAAGGTTAACACTTTAATAAAAAAGTATAATAAATATCTCTCTTCCACAAATTAAAATAAATCAAACACATTTTCTATTTATCTCAAACTCGATTTTGTTCTCATTTCAATACACAAACATCAACTAATTAAATTGTTCATTCTCATAAAGGATCCACAATAAAAACTAATTAATATCAAAAACAATTTGATAAAATTATTATCAGAGAAAGTAAAACACAACAAAACAGTAGGTGAACGTTACATATATAAACAAGTTATGGATTATAAAAAATTAAAAAATAATATAATAATTCAATAACAAGATAACAAAAAATTATGAATATATACTGACAGTCGATAATCTAATACCACAATTTTCATGTAGAACATACAAAACAAATAAGAAGAACATAAAAATAGTAATGAAATAATATATTATGTTCTGAAAAGTGCGGTTCAAGCAAGAGACGAGAGAGACAAATAGATGTGCAGATCTGTTTGTTAAAAAATATGTACTTATAGCCATGATGATCTATGTATATTTTTAATTCCTATGGATTTTACCATTGAACAATTGCACTCATATAGTATGATTATGAAATAACACATATCTAATGTTTATTATATATTAAATGCCATAATTATTAAAAATAAAAATTATGCGACACCACGTTATAACATTGAACATCTTTACTATGACAATATCCCTTGTAACGGCCCACGCATTATTTTTGACAAATTTAAAAAATACATAAAATATGGAGTAACACATATTACATTTATTCCTTACGCGTCATCCATTAATTAATTTGTCTAACTTAATCGGTTTCATAGACGAAGACTCGATAATGAGGCGCAAACAAAGATTACAATTGTTACGAGATGCACAAATATTTCGATCATTTGAATGGGAGGAGACATAGCAGGCCTAACCATTAAAATAGTCTCTTAGAGCCCTAATTTAATTTTCAGTCATTAAGTCAGCTTCATGTTTTGAGACCCTTTTGAATAGACCAAGTTTGTTTTTTTTTTTTGGCGAACCTCGATGGTATGAGGGAATTTTATTGATTAAAAATTAAATTACACATAGTTAGGGGGGAACGTATGTACTTTACCTCTCGATGCAATCTAATTATAATAATTAATGAATTAAAAAAATTCTAATGCATGATAATTACATGGAAATAAAATAATACATAATTCTAAAATGCTGAACTTCCTAAAAATCCTCCAAATATGATGAATCCTGTCCATATAAGGCACAATATATTTCAGAAATCTATCTAAAACTTTATAGAAAGTTATAAAATGTAACAATATTTTCACATGTCTATATAATGCCTTATATATATAAAATCCTAAAATATAACAAAACTTTCTAAAAAAATCTAAAAGTAACGATTTCTAACTTTAAAAGTAACAATCTCTCTCAAATTCTTTTTCACTATGTTTTCCTCTACTCTCACCACCTATTTCCAACTTTTTCTCTCCCTCAAACTCTCATTGTCTTGCTCCGGTTCTTTCTCCTTATCTCTAACTCTCTTGTTGTCTCTTTAAAATTTCATTCAATTTATTCATTTATAAGATTCTTACTTTATAATTGTACCAAATTTTTTATCTAATCCCGCCCAATCCCAAAAACACTAAAATATTGAAAATAAATCATACCGCAACTCTCTATAAAACGTCTAATAATAGTTAAAAAAAATTATTATCTTCTTAAAATATTAAATGATGTCTAAAATTTTCACTTTAGGCCTCAATTTGCTTTGGGCCACCCTTGATGGGTTAACACCGTTAAATTAAAAATTAACTGGGTCAAACCGATATCTCTCTTTGTTACTATAGACAAATATGTTTCTTGACGGCAAATATAGTATCACACTTCATACCAACATTAGGATAGTGTTCAAGTAGAAGTTTGCCATGGCAAGAATGTCAGTTTTCATGCTATGTATGTGTGTGTGTAGGTAAATGCATGAACATCAAGAAAACCATATTTGATTAGGTGAACTCTCTAACCCCCCTCTTTTTAAAGAATTGTGGCTTTGAGAGAGGTGAAGAAAAAACATCATTGAAGGAAGATGGTAACTTTTATCCAATCTCTTTTGATATAAACAAGGAAAAACAATCCAAAAGTCCAATCGAAACTTGATATTCTTTCTAACAATGGCATGGATATGTTCACATATGTTTGAATCCATTTGCCTCCTGACCTCATAGAAAGTTGTCTTTATATGTTTCAGCATATTATGATGTAGGCATTACATACGGCTTTATCTTGTTTGAATTGTTAAATTGAAGTTTATTAACGATATTGTAGTTGCATACGTATGTTACATATACAAATGGTAAAACATATATGTTTTTTTGTGTTTGTGCATTTCCTAGTTGAGGGAGCATAATGAAATCATAAGGATGTTTTCATTAGCCCTCTTCACCATCTCTCATAACGTGTTCTACACTCCATTTTGGCTATAATATATATTTCAAGTTTGATGATGCTAAAGATTTGTCGAGTCTGTGTTTATTCTAGTAAGCATCGACAGGTGACCGAGATTGAAGAATTGAAACAAGTTTGTGCCCTTTAGTTTTTGAAAGCGACACGTTTGGCTCATTCTGTATTCAGAATCTTAACAATTTCACCAAGTCAGGGATTGTTTTTTGGGCATTTTCGTATGTTTATGTTGGGGACTTTAGGATTAATGGGACAGTTTGTCCCCATTGAAAGAAATTGTCACTTTTGTAATTGCTTTGAGAGGGTTATTAGGTGCCGTGAATGGAATAATTTTGAGTTGCATTTTGATTGGACAACATAAGTGTGTAAATAAGTTGATACGAGATGAGTTTGAAATTTAAACATATTTTAATTGCAGTTTGGGTCTGATCTTGCCAGCTCCACCCAATGGGCTCTCATTGGGACAGAGTTGGGGCCTAGGCAATTTGTTTGGAAATCGGATAGTGTTTTCTTCTTTTTTTTTGGGTAATTCCATCCAAAATCCATGTTGGGTGGTGATGGATATCTCCTATTCAAAAACCAGCAGTTCGTCTTGTCAATCCTGCAGTTCTAAAATAATTCCTATTTCTCCTAAGAATTATTTCTGTCAATGGATTAGCTCGATCTAAAACTTAAGATAATAGGTATAAATCGAAAAAAGATTCACAAGTAATTGTTAACAGAGTTGAAGTTACCAAATTCTAAGAAGTCGGTATAAATTTATGCCTAATTATTCCATATATAATTCCTCGAACTACATTTTCTAAACGAACTAGAGTCAATCCGAATTAATCTTGTAAATGATCCGCTACCAGTGCCAGACCAACCTTTAGGCCATTGCCTAGGCCCCCAAATTGAAAGAAAAATTTGGGGCCCCAAAATAAAATAAAAAATGATGTATAATTAAAATTTTAGAATATAATTTAAATACTAAATATATTTTAATCATTGAATTAATAGTGAGTGTTAACTTTAAACAACATTCACTATTTATCTAATGTACTTAGTCCTCAAATTAAACGCAACTAGCATTATTTTGTAAAAAAATTTAGAATCTCTTTCAAAAAAATTTAGGGCATTAAAGTTCAATTTATTTTTTTATCTCACCCGATATTTATATTATACGTATTATCACTTTGCAGTCTTATTATTAAAATCAATTGTCTATCGTATAATAGGTGCCAATAATAATTTTACATTTGCATAAATTAAATTTGAGGTCATTTTTTAATAACTTTGTTTACAATGCACAAGATGACTATAAAATAGAGTAAGTAGAAGTACTCCACTAGCTATCTTTTTTATTTATAAAAATAGCTCATTTTTTCTATGATATCTAACAACTAGGAGTAACCCGTGTCTGAAGACACGGTGCAACGTAAGTGAGAAGTGATGGATTTAGGGAGAAAATTCAATTTGAATGGTTTTGAGAGAGTTTTTGGTGACCGTTGGATAAATCTATTTGAAACTGTCGGATGGGCTTTAACTTCTGTTTTATATTATAGATGTCTCATTATTTTAGGACTACTCAACTTGTAAAAATTCTTATTTTTATATACATTTAGAAAAAAAATCATTTTACTAGTCAAACTAATTTTCAGTTATATTTCTCTTTTATCTTAAACAAATAGTATGTATCATTGTATTTGATCTCTGTATTTGACTTCGATTAACACAATTTTTATTTATAAAATTTAAATTTAAATTTAAAATTTGAATTAGTATGTTATATCTCAAAAGACAAAACAAATAATTTGTAAATAAAAATATTTTAATAAGTATTTAGTATTATTATTATTAAATAAATATTTATAGGGTCTCGTATAACATTTTCGCCTAGGGTCCCAAATTAAGTTGCGCCACCCCTGTCCGCTAAAGAACGAATATATTTATTTTTCAAATGATTCATACCGTCAAATGTACTCATTCCAAATTTTATTCCAATCAAATGATCCACGATTGCCAATATATCTCGTGGTAAAAATAGCTCCATGTTACCCATCTGACCCAAATTGAACCGATAAATCATACTAATGGATCTTCAAAGAGTCAAAGTGATGAGCTGTTATCTAGCATCAACGGGGCCATTTTAAATAGAGGCCTGAGAATACTTTGATCTGGGCCATATAGGTATATGGGCTAAAACAGGCAATGGGCTGCACTCAGTTGGCAATTGAGTCAATGTTGGATCAACAGGGTCGTGTAATATTTAGCTCGTATCGAGTACTAGTTAATTCTTATCCAATCCATTTTATTAGTCATGTCAGATATTAGGATATTAATGTGAACTATTTTTAATCATGTCATACTCGGGTAAATAGTGCCAGTCAACGGGTTTATTATGTCAAATTTATTATATTTTTATTTCTCACTAATCTCACGGTTTATTATTTTTACGTTAGTGGGCCATGTACTTTCGAATTCGTTTTTATAATTAGTCAATTGTAGCCCATTAATTATGTATCGGGTCTGTCGCGGGTTACCGCAATATCTGGATTTGGGCCAATGTATAGGACGTGAGGAATCAACAAAACTAGGTGGTTGAGACATGTACACTTCTTAGAGAGAACACCATGTAAATGTAACTGTAAGCCTTTTAAACCCAGCCTAACAGCAGGCTTTTCTAGGACCAAGTCCATCACCAGTTCTGCTAGCTTCATGTGAAGGTGATGGGCTTCTGGGCCAAACAAAAAGGAAGTGATTGGTTTGTCATGATAATTCACTTCTTGTCTAGGGCACAATTTGCTAACTCTTCTAAAACCTAATTTTAATGAGTAAAAAGGTAACCATTTGATAAATGTGTAGTTACTAATCAGAAAAATAATTACGTTGGAGACATGTACTCCAGTGATATAAGACTTAACATACATGTCTAAAATTCAAACCGACTTAAAAAAAATTAACCTATAGACAGGGAGCTCATCTTTAATATATGATGACACTTTCACTTCTTTATTTATTCCCACACATGTAGTACCCATATAATAATTGATGATGTACAAATTGATTTTATGCACCACCTGTCAAGTGACTGATAATTAATACAACAATTAATTAGAGAGAGAAAGTAACACAAGCAAGACAAAAATGTAGAGCGGTTCGGTCAACGTGACCTACTCCACTATGAAGGGCTAGAATAACCTGGTGTTTTATTACTTCAAGGAGTGAAGGTGGGCGAGGGAAAGTAATGGAGATACAAGCTATGAGAGAGAGATGAGAGTGATAGCAAATGTGCTCGATGCCCCCCAAGTTTTGGCGGGGCTTACAATTTATAGCGCCTCTTAACAGACTGAGGCGCTTTTTCAGTAACTAAGTGGCTAATCTGGTGGAGCTGACGCTATCTTCTCAGCAAATGAGGCAGTTATGGTGCTCCCCTTAAGATTAGGTCAAAGCTGACATAGTGGTTGACTTTTTCCAAGACGACGTGGATGAGGCTCTTGGGATGACCCTGCCTACTCCCTTGGTGATGTAGCTCCTCGAACTCTGATAAACTTGACTGGGTGTGGACCTCATTTGGGCTGGACCCATTGAATCTTCTTTATTCAGACTGGGCTTATAACATGAGTTGGACCTTTTGGCCTAACCCATCAATAATGACCATTGTTGTTAGTATCGTACAATACACGATACGTATCGTACAATACGTCGCGATACAGAGGTAAAACGATACGAATCGGAGTTTTGTATCGTTTTTGCATAGTATCGTCCGATACATAATATGTTTTTCTGATACGATACGAATCGATCAATACGACCGATACGCAAAGTCTCTGTTTTTTTTAATTAGAATGCACGATAAATCTGTTTTAGCAAAACAGAGATGAGAGATGAAGAGAAGAATTTTTTGAAATTGGAAAAAATAGCAACACTAACCTGTAAATTTCGGATGAAATCCTAGTTGGTTTTTGTTCAGATTTTAGATAACACTTCTCCTTCCTCGCAGAGATCCATTACAAGAAACCCTAGAAATCTGGAAACCATCGAAGAAGTAGATCATCCAGACCATTGAAGCAGAGAGACACTTTGTCTCACGATCCCTCTGTCTCACGATCGCTCTCGCGATCTCTCTCTCTCTGCCTCTCGATCAGTCATGATCTCTCTCTCTGACTCTCGATCGCCCTCACGATCGTTCCCTCTCTCTCGTCTTTTTTTTTTTCCCCTGATCAGACACTCTCTGGTCTATGTTTTAAAATAGGAAAAATTACACTTAGACCCCTTCAAGTTTGTTACTTAATCACTTAGATTCCCTAACATTTGAAATATTACACATAAACCCCTTAAAATTTATACAAGCTGTAAATATATCTTTTAATAAATTACATCTAGACACCCTAAAGTTTGTAAAAATATATTTTATTATTAATTATTTAAAATTACACCGTATCTTACGATATACGATAGGATACACTATTTTTAAAAAACGATACACCTTCTGATACACGAGTTGATAACTATGATAATGACTATTTGATATAGGTATGTGATGCAGCGGAACAAAGAGACACAGAGAACACGATGATTCTAAGTGTATAGAACAAATACTTTGAATCCACAGAGAGAGTAGCAAGAGAATATCTCTGAAAAATGTGTATTATTCAATAAATCATTCGTATTACATAAGAAAATATATATACGAACGACCAAAATCCTAATCGTCCCTATAATAAAGGTAAAATCCCTAATTATACGAAAATTATAATCTAATTAATAACATAAAACCACGTGTCGTCTGACCTTCAACCTAACTAACGGCGCTGAATTCAGAATATCCTACGATTAGTTATTAATTTTCAAATTCTTTCTTAAAATGATAAAAATAGGGTTTTGAAGGCCTAAACAATGGAATTCGACCCAAAACTGAAGGAGCTTGTGACAAAGTGATGAGTCTTAATCGTTGGCCCGATCCAGGTCAAACATCACTGGTCTCAATCAATTTCGAGTCCGAACCATTTTGCCTCTACTATCACTTTTTTATTTTTCTTTGGGCCTTGAACCCACAACGGTCCACTTGCTCCAAATAATCATCAGCTACTTATTCTACATTATCATATCAATTTTGTATGCCATTCGCAAACTTGGTATGAGATTAATACGAAATTATCAAATTTGGGTTGAACTCTGTTGGATTCAGATGGTATATGGTGGAGACTTATTAAATCAATTGGTCACTACAAAACCAATAAAAAATGATTTATACACAGTCAATTGTACACAAATATATAAGAGCTGAGTACGAGATAATAATTTTGACACGATATAACTTACCCACGTAACAAAAAGAAATGTTATATATTCTAAATTTTTAACTCAAATTTTTATCTCAAATGAAAAGAGACCATTGGATGAGTGGGTCTCATCAATTTTTTTAAATGGTACACATTTATTCAATGGTCTTCTTTAATTTAGGATAAAAATTTGAGTTAAAGATTAGAGATACATAACATTGCTCCGAAAGAAATTTGGCAGGCGGCGTACGTTGTCCATCAATAATTATACCTGACATCATAATCGAACCCGACACTTGGCCTCTAAAGTCATCCAACATTTACAGTTCCCAAGTATTGAATCCTATCCGTAGTTTGTTGGAAGGACATGGTGGTAATAAATGAATCATGTAGTATGTGCATGCAATGACACTGATATTTTTTTGTTTAATGGGACCCACAAACCACTCATACTAGGCACTGAAACTAATATTGATATGGTTTTAATTGGAGTGTTGAAATGGAGGGTATATATATCTCCAGTTCATGGCCCAAGTTTCACCAGTTCGTTTGAGGCATGGTCTATTGTGGTCACTGCCACCACTCACATTGTCCTTTTTCTCTTTTGTCTCAACTACTACTACTACTACTATTACTATGTACACCCTCAATCCGACAACAGGCTCATTGGTCTATGTTATCAGCAAGAACATAGCTGACAACTCCAACAATGCAATTCTGATACTGATTTTCGTCACTTCTGTCTTGTATTTTATGAATGTTATATGGTTTTTGCTACACTAGTGCATGTTGGTGCCATGTCTATTCGTATCTTGTGTTTTAGATATGTGCCTGGAAACATTAATTCATGGCAGAAATTGACTCGGAAGACACTAAAACATTTTGACGATTATATAAGGAAACGACATCTATTGGTATATGCGATATGCTCAACTGGAAAACAAGATGAAACGTGATAAAAGATTTATGTGAGATCGTGACGTTGTGTGATGGATGAAAACTCGAGCAACTTAGAAAATCTCATTATTTTTTTGTACTATAAATCAATCTCCTCATTTATATGATAAAGTACACCAAAGCAATATACAATTAATATACACTTTCTATTCTTTTCTTTCGCATGATATTAGACTCTAAGCTCGTGAATCTTTCGGATCAAGAATAGTATGCTCTGTAGTTGCCCTGTGAGGGATCCTTTACATCAAAACTCTTGAGGCTCTCATCTTCCTCCTCCGACAACTTCTTTCGGTCATTCTTTGACGTTGAAGGTCGGTGCTACTTAGGCTATCTCTAGTGCCATTCCGGTCATTCTCTGTCAACTTTTCAATTGTCTCTTATCATTTGACAACGATGTCATCATGTATATGATAAAGTATACTAAAATAATATACAATTAATATTCATTTTATATTAATTTATTTCACAAAATATAAAAATAATACAATTAGCTAAAATTAATGATAAATAGATGGAGAAAGTTTTGAAGACAAAAAAATGTCTGATTCGATCCGAATATGATGCAATAGGAATATGATACAATGAAACACGCTTGCCATCACTATTTACACTATGTACTCAAGTTTTCTTAAGGAATACGGTACAACGAAACACGCTTGCCATCACTATTTACTCAAGTTTTCTTAAGCCGCCCCTTGTACAAAGATAACTGGTCATAGTCTCATAGCCTAGCTGTATAGGCTTGAAGTTTGGCACTTCATAAGTCTTTGAATCATTAGCCCTCCAAATAATTGAAGCAAGTTGTCTTTTTGGCATTTTGCGTTTTCTGAATGACCTGTACTAGATTAGAGTGTGAATTTTGTCGTGTAGTGGTTTAATTTTTGGTCATTAAAAAATTAAAAAAAAAAATATTTTTTGTCTATAATATTTATTAAATATATATTTTATATCTATAATATTCGTTAATCGTGTCATTCGTATTTAAACTTAATTTGATCTGTTTATTATTCCTATCGTATCATTTTCAAGTTTTATGTTATGTAATATAAAATTTAATGGGTAAAATTGACATCCCTATACCAGACAATTGCCTCCATCAATTACTCTTTCACAATCATGGAGGGCCATGGCCACCATTCTTACCTATTTTGATAGCAATAGAAAGGGGGAAGGGGGAAGGGGGAAGGGGGAAGGGGGTGGGGGCATAGTTGTGGTGCCACCAACTCTCAACATTGTTCACTGTTTTTGGTTGCTTTAGAAAGTTCAAGTAACTCCTAATTTGACATGAAATTAGTAATTTTGAGAGTTTTGTTTTAGTGGGTTTTAATGGCAATCGAGTAAATCTATTAAACCTGGTAAATAAATGATCGATACAATCAAACTCGATTAAACATGATTTAAAATTGGATAAACATAACTTATATGCAAGGACACGACACAACCCGAATATCAATTATACATGATTATGAATATAATATGTATAAGTTGAGTAAAATTTGACATAATTTAAACAAAATGCAAATCCAATACAATACGATCCATAGTAAGTTCTAGGAAAACCATTTTTTTGCACATGCATAGCTATTGCCCCTTAACTCAAAAATTATAAACAATAAAATTTTGGATAAATTATAATTTACACCCTTAAAATATGCACTTAAATCTTATTTATTTCTTAAAGTTCTATTCTCAACAACCAAAATCCTTGAAGTTTTAATTGAACTTCAATTTAGCCATTACATTCAAAATTATTAATTTATTATGACTAAAGAATGACTTTCTGTAACAAACACGCGACTTTGATAAAATGATATATTTGTCTGATAAAAAATATTTTATAAACAGGCTATAGAATCTTATTTTGTTTTATTTGATTTTGAGTAAAAGAAGATAACAAACCCGAAAAACAAAAGATATAAAATAAGAATTGGAGATATACTTAAGACAAAGAGATAAATACTGATGTATCTGAGAAAAAAAAAATTGTCAAAATAATTTTATAGATCTAAATAGAAAGAATGAATTGAAACTCACTTAAAATTTTAAGGATATAATTATTGTAATTAAATTAGGTTTAAATTTTAATTAGAGAAATGATGGCACGTGCACGACCCTTGGGAAACACGTGACACTGTTCTTGAATTACATGTCGGAGGCTACAGGCCCATGTTGATAATTGCTGTCTCTATGGACGCCGCAAATATGTGGTCTCTCCCTCTCTACCCCTCTCTCTCTCTCTCTCTCTCTGGGCCATTTTTCGTACGGTTTTCGAATAAGAAGTGGTGACGTTGATTTATAATTATTATTATTATATTTTATGATAGTTTATATCAATAATCATTTTTTATGATAAAATTATAATTATAAAAAGAGAAATTTTAATTGTTCAATAGAAAATTATGATCGATCATAAACTCTTGGTATCGATCTCAACTCTCTATGATTGATCATGTTTTTTAAAATTATAATTAACACCTCAAAAATATTATAATTTAATCTTAAAAAATTATAATTTTTGATACGATACTGTCAGTGGTACAATAACTTTTTTTTATTTTTTATTATGTGAAACTCATGTAAATAAATTTATATCTATATCTATATTATTAATAATATTATATTAATAAAAAATTATAAAAATTAACATATTCTTTTGTATTTAAATATAAAAACTATCATTATATTCTTTTATATTTAAATAATAAATTAATCTCTAATATACTATGATTTGACCGTTTAAGAAGTCGGTAAGCCATCCAACTCGGGCCACGTGGCTAGAAGTACATTACCGACATAGGTCGTCAACGTATCTAATTGGACGATCCGGTAGTACTAAAATGGGACCCACATTGGTTTCACAAATGATGTGCCAGCTGTAAAGAAAGTCAAAGTAAGATAAGCCAAAGGCTTCTACATTTTTGAGTGGAGGCGTGGGGGCTTCACCAAGAAAATTGGAAAGTTCTGATGCCGACTTCGAATTTTCCAAATTATTTTCTAAATCCCACAAAATAATTAGAAAAGTATTTTTATACATATTTATTAATCTTATTTAGAATATATTTCGAATCTTATTATAATAGAGATATCCGTAGACCAGAGAAATAGAGACATCATTTGCCTATTAATATCAGAAAAAAAAAAAGTTAATAAGGGATTACATGTCTCCCTAAATTTATTATTATTTATATTTTTAGGACAAGTCAACTAGGAAAAAAAATGATCATTTCTTTGTTGACTTCAATTTAAAATTTTTAACAAGAATCTTCGTCTAACATGGAGACTGATAATGAGATTTATCGTTATTTTACTTTCCTCTTTCTCGATTCTATTATGTTACTTGAATAAATTTCAAGCATGTTATGATTCCAATCATAAGGATACAGAGAAATTTTCTCTAATTCCCGACATTATTTTTCGTTAAACAATAGATTAATCTTCTTTGTTGGGCCGTTAGGCAAGTCAAAATGTCACTATATATGATAATGAAACTTGGCAATTAGCCACAATATTTTCTTATAGTCACACAAAATTTAGTTTTTCTCTATTTTGGTCTAATCGTACAACAAAAATCGAACCAAGTTTGTCTGGTTGGTTGATGCAGATCTCTTTTAGTATATTTTTCATCACTTTTTTTTTAATGATAGATCAATAATGGTGTATTGATAAAAAAATTCATTTATTTGTAGTGGATCTTAGTGAAATTTGTGGTAAATAATCTACTATTAATTGAAATTGAAAGAAATATATTAAAAGAAATTTCAATTCGAGTGATGCAATTTGACCATTTTTATATTGTATTTCAATTCTTTTGTAAGTGACTCTTCCAGCACTCAAAGGGGCGGTTTGGATGATTTTTTATGGGAGGGATTGTATTGCATTTATAAAATTCTTCCAAACCTAACCCCTAGGTTTTGTACATTGGATTGAATATGTACCTTATCCAATACAATCCTTCAAATACTCAATAAAAAGGAAACGAATATGGTTTATCACTCGATCTAATATTATATTAAAGGACTTACAATCAAATATTTTTTTACTCACACGAATAATGACACAATCACCACATGAACTGAAATGACATGATCCGACTATGAAATAATTCAAAATGACATGAAACAAAAAATATATGGTATGATTCGATTGGTACACTAACTTCGGTACCCAATCCAACTTTTCCTATGTTAATTCGGGTTCAATTTGAATTAAGTAATCTTGGAATCAAATTCAAATTACAATATAAGAGTTGAACCCGATTGAACCTTTCTAAGCGAGAATAGAAGTCGAGTTAAAGGTTTGGATTCAAATTAAGTTTAAATTTAAAGGTTTAACTTATTGGGACTCAATTCGAGTTTAATATTTGTCTAATTCGCCCGACTTACATCCCTAAGAAAGAATTATAACCTCAAGTATTAATTGTAATTTGAGTTTTTTTTATTTCAATCACAACAGGGTTATGGATGCCCAGCCATTCATGAGAAGACATGGACTATGGAATCCATTATTTATAAGAATCTATATAGCTTAAATCTACAACTGCTAGGCTAGTACTTGTTTTTAAAAGTTGCCTTAAGAAATAATTTATTACCACTTGGCTTTCACAATAATGAGAAGAAAACCACCACACAACTCTACTAAGTAATGACAAAAGTATTGACACCTTTACTAGAAAGACTCCACCAAACCACCCACACACACATATATATCTTTAGTTTAATTCAAAATGCGTGTATAGTTTTGTTTTTATTCTCTTCTCATGGAGATTTTTTCGAGTAGGTGACAAGCTTTCAGACGTCCAGAGTTTGAATCTTGGTAATACCTTGAGTAATTTATCTCTTATGAATATTTTAATCTCAGCGTGGATGATCTGTTTTTAATTGGACCAAAGAAAAGATTAATAAAAATGCGTGTAAACTGATCAAGATATCCTGATCGTTGAATTATATATATATATATATGTCGACAACGGGACCGAACCAATCTAGATCAATCCCGCTCATCAGTCGATTTGCTGGTTGAAATGTTGGGTCATTGACTAGTTAGCTAGAACTGATCAATCTTTGAAAAGACAGTGTTAATGATAATGAGTCCTTTCAAAAAAAAAAAAAAAGATGGGCACAACCCTACCTATTGGCTAAGATCCACTACTTTATGGGTCGGGCAAACCTTGGGTCACGGGTCGTTGACCGATTTTAGGAATAAGGATGAAATTATTATTCCTTATTCGAATCTTGCCATCCAAACTATTCTTAATTAACAAATTCTAATCATACATCCACTCTTCTCCCAAACCTAACCCTGTGGCATTTGTTAATACTTATATAAGTTTCTATTATTAGCAAGTAGAACTTTGTTTCCTAGCCTTATGGCTTGTATCTAGATTCTCATGCTATTAATTAAAGATATGTCTATTTTTAGGCATATGTCATTGGACGTATGCCAATGGTGGAGAAGGAGAATAGTATATATTATCATAATCTACAATTTGCCGTATTTGGGTTATTCTATAGGATTATTTCTAATGGAGAATCTTGATGACAATAACATATAATCATACAAAATGCTACTTGCGATTTAAATAGTGGAGAAATATTTTTTTGGCTATGTGCCCATTTGTGGACCCCTCTCTCTCTCTCACACACACGCACATGCACACGCACACAATTTTTTTGGTTCAATGGTCAAGATGTTCGGATCAACTTACATGCATCTCGACTAATTCTCTCTCTAGTCCGTTTAAAAGCAGGTCATCCACATCGGGATTAGGATATTCGCGAGGAATTTTTTTTTCATATATTGACCCCAAAAGATTATCAAAATTCAAATTCAAAACGTCTGTTTGAATTTAGAATTTATCGCTATTTACCAATTGAGCTACCCCTTCGAATTCACACAAACCCACACACTCACCCACATAGGGGGTGATGTGCTAAAACCATAATAGCCAACTTGGGTATTGGTGCAGGACCCGCGCCAAATTAAATGTTGTTATTCTCTATGTTCTTAGTTTATGTTATCACCCCCAAAAGGTGGTAAGCTCACCCTTAAAGCTTGTAAATGCATCTCAAAAACAATAATTTTAATGTTTGTAGTTCCAATTGAGATCAATCTCTCATGGTTGGGATCTATCACTATATTTGAGATCTATCCCAAATATGGTAGGATCGATTCTTGTTGGTTTTGTTTAATTTATTTTTTTCATTGGGTTCGATCCTAATTTCTTGAGAGAGGAATCCATGCATTTTCTTTTAATCATTTTGTTGTTGGATGGATATCAAAGGCTTGGGATCGATCAATATGTTTCTTCAATCGAGTATATTAATCCCATTCCAACTTGACTTGGATATCGAATAAAATTAAATTTTTGTGTAAAAAATAAAAATTTTAATTTATAAAAATAAAACAACGGTTAAAATTCTGTCAAATATTATAATTAAAAATTAAAATTTTAATTTATAAAAATACAACAACTGTCAAAATTAAGATAATTTTTTATTTACTTGTATTCTCTAGTATGAAATTCATTCCAATTTAATATTAGACAATTTAATAAACACAGTCCTTAATATTAAACAACCTCACTAATCCACAACTAATTCTTTATTCTCTCTTCTACCCTGTTTTATTTTTTTTAGTACATTTTAATTTTAAATTATATAATCAAAAAAATAAAAAATATATAAATATTTAATATATAAATATTATACGGTCAAATACTGGATTTTTGGTATTCTATAGTGTCTAAATTTAAAGTGTCTTTTTTGTAATGTAAAGATTGTATTTGTGGCGTCTCAGAGGACACTTGTCAAGCAATGGCTTTGCCGACAGTCGTCTTCAGTCACTATTTCACTTTGCTTACCTGCAGGACAGACTTTGACAGCGTACGAAGCGATTTTTTTAATCATTTTCTGTAATTTTTTAAAATATTTTTTAGTATTACAATCTATTTTTGTCTTATAATAATATGATATGTATAAAATTTATTATTTTAGTTTATCATTTTTACAATCTATAACGTTGTCCATTCGTTTGAGTTTCTTTTTTGTTTTTATGCCAATTTGTCTTTTTTGCTTTTTGAACAAAAAAAAGGTATTTAGGGTTTCTTGTTGTTTTGTTTTTGTTTTTATGCCAATTTGTATTTTTTGCTTTTGAAGAAAAAGATAGTTCGAGTTTCTCGTTTTTTTTGTTTTTATGCCAATTTGTAATTTTTTTGCCATAGTAGTGGGGTGGTAATAAGGGCCGGAACTAGAAATTTATCGTATTGAAGATAAATTTAAACAATAAAACGATAAAAAAAATTGAACTAGTAATAACTATAAAAACATTAAATATTGATTAATAACAATTCTATTTAATTAGCAAATTTATAATATTTTTGACAATTTTTTTTTATAATTTGAAATCATTGTAAAATAATCTCATTATCAACATAATTAATAATATTTTTTTCAATAAGTAATGCTATTGAGACCTAATTTACTGATATAATTTATTGATCTAATTTACTTTGACATTTGGATTGAAATATTTATTTCCTTTTCATGACTTTTCTTCTATTTTGAAACATGTTTAAGAATGTCTGGCCATTTTGGAGGTAACTAACACGTAATAGACCTCCTTCTTTAACCTGATTAGTAGTAATATCATTGGTACAACTTAGAAGTTCATTGTAGCAGCACAAGTAACCTTACCGACAAATTCAACTTTGAGCAAAAATCCAAATGGGATATGTGAAAAGTAAACTTGGATTTGTGGTTGTGGTGCATTAGAAAAGCTTTTTAAAAAGGATGAGAAAAAAAAATTATGGACAATTTAGTAGGAAAATATTTTTAAAAAAAAAAAGAAGAGAGAGAATGCACTTTTTCTCGCGGGGGCGGGGGAATAAATATTTCTTCCTTCTTATATGTTTAGCAAGAGAGATAAAAAGTAGAAAGAAATTTGACGGTGTATTGATAGAAAGTGGAAGATAGAAAAAAATATGCATGCATATTCTACAAATATAAACTCACATAAAAAAAATTAAATCTTTATATTTTTAACGAACCAATAGCATACCTATATTAAGTGATACGAAATAAACAACTTGCATTTAACATAAATGCTTATGTTTTCTTAATTTACGGGGATGATTTTGATAGGAGGAAATGAAGATTCATCCATGCACATCTCTTTCGCTCCGCTTTTTTCTTTCTAATCAAACATGATGACGATGTATTTAATCCAAGCATTTTCTTTTTATCTCTTGACATTGACGAGCTCAGATTTAATTGGGTCAGACCCAATTAATGAGATAGACACAAATCAACTATAAGATGGGTCAAGCCCAATTCATGGATTCGGCCCTGTCCAGAGTTCAAGGAATCCAGAAGGATTAACGCACGTAGGAAGTAATTACCGGGATAATTGCTCTCGAAAATCAAGACAATCTTTAATTATACTTACCTCTTGTAGTTATCCTCTCCGGAGAGCTAGTACTTTTACCCTCACGTCACCGCCTTAACAAAGACTTTGTGCCTATAAATTGTAAACTCTCTCTACATAAGAGGACACCTCTCTACAGCTATCATACTTTTCTCTCTCTCCTAGCTATCATACTTCTCCCGTAGGTAACATTTGCTCTCTCTACTACTTCATCAATAAAGATCACCGGTCACCCTGATCAAACCACTATATATCTCTGTGTTGACCCAAAATTTGTCTTTTTGTCATTGATTGTTTTATTAATTGTCTCATTAATTCTCTTTCATCATTCATTCGATCGTTAATTGTGCATAAGTATATTTTGTAAATCATCAGACATTTTCCTGCAACTTTTTATATCACAAACATTATGGCATTATGCTTTTGGAATTGTTTTTTTTCGGTAACGGGGGAAATCTCGTGGCCTGTCCTCAGCGAGTAGGGGCGCACTTATGTCGCTCAGGCTCTTAATGCCCGAGTAGAACCAAGGGCAAACCTCGGGTGTATGAACCGGCCCCCCAACTCATACACCAGGTAAATCAGGACTTGCATTTCGCCGGGGATTCAAGACCCACACCAGAGATTTGGATACGGTTCATCCAAGCAACTGAGGTCCTGTCCTACCAAGCAGCCACGCTATGCGCCCAGGGGACTTCGAACCCCTGACCTCCCACTGGGAAGCCAAGAGCTCTGGCCAACTGAGCTTCGCCCAGTTGGTTGAATTGTTTAACAAAGCTAGGACAGAGGTTGGCGCTGTGGAAGTCAAAAATCAGAGTCATAATGAAGAATATCAGTGTGTTAAAGGCGACATTCTCAAGTAAAATGAGGCAATGCTGTGTCTATTTTCAAAGACAAAAAGTTATAATTAATTTATGATGATTCTAAGACTTTGATGGAAAAGTAATTATTTCCTCTCTTTACTTCTACTTTTTGGTGGACCAGGGTCATGTTGGTTTTGGAAAAAGAATTGTCTACCATATCGGGGAAAAAAAGTCGGTAATGTTGTATCAATAGTTACTATTTTGTGAATATATTTAATGTATTGAAGGTGTTTTTTTCATTGTTATGGTATTGAAGAAAAATGATAAAATTAATTATCATAATAGTGATAAAAACAACAATAACTGTGATAGAAATACCAACAAAAATAATAATTTTTTTATACTGAAAAAAAATGATTATCATAATAGTTATAAAAAAACCAACAAAAATAGTAAATCATCAATAAAAGTGATAATTTTTTTATTGTTATAAAAATACTTACAAAAATTAATAAAACACCCGTAAAATAAAGTACCAATTTTTTTTATTTGGTATGATGGTCAAGTCCTTTGGAAAAAAGAGAGTCAGATAGTGCTAAAATATATTATATACTAAGGGTAATCCATGATGAAGACACGGTGCAATGTGAATGATTTTGAGAGAGATGTTAGTGGCCGTTTGATAAGTCTATTTAAAACCAACGGATGGACTTATTGAAATCTGTCCTATTTTATATTATATTATATTATGGGAATCGATATAACAATAACAAGTTTGAGTTTAACCTTAACGGATCCAGACGAAGAAAAAGTTAACGCCAAAAAACAGCTAATAACGATTTATAAACACCACAAACTCACCGCAATATATATAAAGCTAACTATACACGAATATAAACTAATTAAGTATAAATTAAATAAATTTTAACACAAGACAATATAAATATGGTACAAATTTGATGCGTCACTACGCATTTACTACCCTATATTTAGCAAGTTGCCTACAAATTAATAAGTAATTTAGGAGTTTGAATTTTATTTTCATATATTTTTTTTACTCATTTTTATCACATCACTCATATTTTCACAAGTTAAATTATTTAATTTTTGATTAATTTGTGACTTAATACAATTTTTATTTCAGACATTTTTCGTATGTGATATTGTACACATGATGATATTTTTTATAGCAATAATATAGAGACTTAATTTGGGAACCTAATCAAGAATCTAACTCAATGCAGACATTGTTGGATTAGTTGTGGGTTTCATCTGTATTGAATTAAGTCCCGAAATTAAGTTTTCAAATTAGGTCCAAATTGCATATTTCTACTGTCTTTGAGTGTCCAGACCAAACTTACACGTAACTCGACTAATCCTCTTTGTAATCTGGTTAAAAGTAGACCATTCACGCCGGGACTAAAGTTTTTATTAGGAATAAATCTTTCATGGCTTGACCCCAAAGGAACCAAACTTACACGTATCTCGATTAATCCTCTCTCTGGTTCGTTTAAAAGCAGGTCATCTACGCCGGGACTAAAGTTTTCATTATGAATAAATCTCTCATGACCTGACCCCAGAGGGTTGCCAAGTCTCGAATTCAAGACGTCTGGATTTGCAGTTTGTCCCTGTTACCATTTGAGCTACCCATTTGGGTTATTTTTAATTATTATATTTTTTTTTGAAGTCATGTATTTTCATAAGATTTTATCGAATTTTTCTTAAAAAAATAATGAATAAAAATTAATTTTAAATTATATAATTACAGAAAAAAAAATTATTATTTTATATAATGAGATCGATTTTTTTTGTGTCCTGATTTTGCATTGTATCGTGCTTTTTAAGAGACACGGATTATGACTAATAATATTTAGAGTAATCCTATTTGAACTTAAAAATTTGATCTAATTTACTGACATAATGATGTGGCTTCATATAAATTATTGGATTAACACCAAGTTTCAATGTTTGATGAGGTCTACAGTGAATCTAAATGTCATAGTAAATTAGATCAAAAAATTATGTCAGTAAATTAAGTCCCGATAACATTGCTCATAATATTATATATGTACGGAAAAGGGGTTCGCTCCAAATTATCATAAAACCAAAAAAAAATGATCCTGAGAAATGAAATCATTTAATGGAGCAGCCTCGTGATTGAACGAGTGGGCCCACCAGGCTAATCAACAGGTTAGATTTAATCACTTTTTTAAACTAATTGTCAGATAGACCAATTAGCTGATTGATTTGACCTAATCAAAGATTAATGATGCAGGGGGTGTTCGGACCAAATTAAGCACACCTCGATTAATCCCCCTCTTATGTCCGGTCAAAGGTAGATCATTTACTCTAAGACCATGGTATTCATGAGGGCTTGGTCCCAAAAGATTACAAAAATTCGAATTCAAGACGTCTGAATTTACAGGCTGTTCTTGTTACTATTTGCACTACTCTTTCGAGTTTGATGTTGATGATATACTCGCAACACTCCCATATCGTGGACTGTATTAATTCTTGTATAATTTGGAGAGGATTAAGCATAAATATTGTATGGTAGATGATATTATTGCATTAGTCTTTCATTATAAGATTTTTATAGTGGTGACAAAAAAGCTTGACATAGACAGTTATTACATATCTCATTGATGAATTGTTTTGGAACACTTGACTTGAGTAACTTGAAAAACAACGTGGAAATATATTCATAGACTTTATATTAAGATTTATCTTCCACAACAGTGGACATTGACGACCTCTTTTTTCATTGGAACATTAAGATTTGTCTGTGAAATATCAAATCAAACAGGAGTTTTTATTAGTTAAATCAAAAAGGTTTCTTATCCTATTGAACAAAAAAAAAAAAAAGAATAAAAAAATATAAATAATTTCTAAGATGGAAATATCTGTAGGTTGAGGACACTATTTGTGTCTATTCTCAGTTTGGTAGGGTCAAGGTCCCCAAGTTTCAACCCATTTGTGTCTATTCTCAGTTTGGTAGGGTCAAGGTCCCCAAGTTTCAACCCATTTGTGTCTATTCTCAGTTTGGTAGGGTCAAGGTCCCCAAGTTTCAACCCCATCAAAACAATACTATTTGTGTCTATTCTCAGTTTGTTTGTTTCTTGTGATGAGAGGGTGAAGAGTCCTACTTATTTTGAATCTATATTTTATTAATAAAATTATCTTGGATGAAATTTTTTTGAATTTCTCTTTTACCTTTAAATAAAATTATAAGGACAATTATACTTCACACTAATAATTTCATTTAAAACTTTTGAGTTTCTATTTTGTCCTTAAATAAATATATGAACACTTATGTCTTAAATCATAAAAAATTGACATTGTATGTACCCTTGAAGAACCCTATAAATTTAATGATTACCAATATATAATTCATAAAAGTCACTACTTAAAAATAAAAATTTATTTTCTAATTTAATCTCAGCACAATTTAATAAAGTCTATATTATAATTTTCGTAACTGTGATTTAACAATAATATAAAATCAATATTATCCTTAATCTAAAGATTACTCTAATTAATTTCTCTTTTTTTTTTTTTTATGGATTCATAATATAAAACTAATTTTTTTCATTGGTCTAATATGTATTGTAACTTATCTAAGTTGTAAACCTTATAGATTCTAGAAATAAAACAAACAAGTACTAAGAGTTTTTGAGAGTAAATATCAAATTATAACAATGACTTATGAAATTTATACGGAATCAAGCCATTAAAAGTCTGACTTTTGAACTTTCCATCAGTTACTAATATCTTATATATTTAAATAAATCTAACAATGAATTTAAAATTAAATTTTTTTAACTAGAGATAAGTTAGTCTTGAGGATTTTCCTAAAATTCTAATCCCTCAAGATAAATGTTGCAAAAAAAACAAGTTTTTGTAGTTGAAACATGTACGTCTTCTATCTATGGTTTGTATGAAACTTAAAGCTGTAGCTCGCTCTTAATCTATATTTGAAGGCGCGTTATGATGATTTATCTTGTGTTCTATTATAAAAATAAAATATCTTTTGTGGTGATTTTATCAAACTTTTATCTCCTAAAATTTGTATCACTGTGATTCATGCAACCAATGACTATGGACTCTTAGCAAGTATAATAGATTTACCACACAAAAACGTATAGTCTCAATCAGCCTTCCAGTATTCATGGGGTGATCAATTAATCTTGAAGTAATCAATTTAGCACGCAGTCTAACTTCTTAGAACATTATTGTGGTTGGAACACATAGCAACATATAAAATATCCAAACAACAAGTATCAAATGGCATATATTTTGATTCGTAGATGTATATTTAATTATTTTAACATACTAATAAGAAATAACATCATCGTTATATATTAAACTTGTTCATATGCAATGCACATATGCACCAATGTGTCAAGTGATAACTTCACATTAAAAAATATTGTTGATAAATAAAATTGTATATTCGTCTAATGGGAGTATGCATTGGTAAATCAATATTATAAGTTTAGCACAATGCATTTTATAAAAGAACAAAATATTTATAAAGAGAAAAAGAAAAATTTGAAAGAAAACATAATAGAATTCGAAAAAAGGGCGACATAAAAAACTAAGTCTTACATTTGAGAAGAATTGTCTGCTTGACCTCTTAGCTGATTTAGTTTTAAGAGATCGAAGGATTTTCAATTAGACTAAACCAAATTGGTTTGATTATTAATTTTTTTTAAACTTTGAAAGAGAAGATTGTTATGATAGATATGTGTGGGTATGTGACCAATGTATTTTATCATATTTATAATTAAACTATAAAATAAGACTCATAAATCACAAAAATCACATTTTGAGGCAATTTTTGATAATATCTCAGTGCTAAATAAATTAACCTAAAATCAAAACTATTATAAAAAATAATTTACGTGCAATGCACGTGTGCAATATCTAGTACTTAAAGAAGTGAACAATCAGACAAAAGAAAAAAAAAGGAGTGAACTAGAAAGAAAAACAGCAAACTCGTAGCGACGTATAACATTATTATTAGTACTTGGGTTTGCGAGAATTAAGTGACAATGAATTTTATCCTCATTTTAAAAAGATCGACTTTCACACCCTAATTCGTGATGTACATACTGGGTAGATGAGTTTTTGTCATTTGAAAGGAAAAAAGAATTAAAAAAAAGAAACTCATAATGAGAAGACAAATGTAAATGGAAGAGGAAGGAGATGGGTCCTTCACTAGTGTTTGGAAGAGCATTCAAATGGTTCACAGCTATGCAGTGGGGTAATTGGTGATTTGATTTCTCATACAAACAAACCTTTTATAGCTTGAGAAACCTGTCCAATAAAGAGGGATGGGCTGGGATTGAGATGAGATAAGAGCAGAGAGCTTCAAGATTTACGTGTCTGATATGGGTGGTGGGGTGTTTGGGTGTTTGGATAAACATATAATTAAGAAGATTGACTCAAAAGTTTCTCTTTAGCTTTATCAATTATTTGGATTCTCGAAAGTTGAATCCTGTGTGAGGTGATATCTATAAATACAATTAATAACCACATGTTTAAAGACACTTTTTACTATCAAAAATTAAATATAGATCGTATAATATTTAAAATTAGTTATTGTTTGTACCTGAAAGATAGAGTAATAAAAAAATAGTCAACAATAAACATAATTGTATTCACACCTAAAATCAAATCACAAACATAGAAGATAGGAAAATGAATTTAAGCACCAGCTGTAGTGAGGGTGAGCGATGGTAATGGTGGTGGGAGACGGTGATAGTTGTGGTTGGTGGTGACAACCGTGAGTGGTAACGGTGATGGTGGTGGTGGATTTTGAGTGACGATGCTAGTAGTGAAAACCATGGGTGACGGTGGTGGTGGTGGTGGGACGACGACGGTGGTGGTGGTAGTGGGCGACAACGAGTGCTTCTAGGTAACAGTGTGATATGTGGTGGCGAATGGCGGTGGTGGTAAGGGTGGGTGACAGTGGCTGACGGTAGTGGTGGACAATGATGGGTGGTGGTGGTAAGTGTGGTGGGGTTGGGTGATAATGGTTAACAACGATAGTGGACGATTACGGGTGGTGGTGGGTTGTGGCAGTGGGTGGTGGTGGGCAATAATTGTTGTGATGGGTGATGACGATGAGCGACAGTAGTAGTGGGATGATGATGATAGTGGTAATAAATATAAAAATGCGATGACGATGGTGATAGGTAGAAATCAGTGGTGATGGTGGTGGGGGTGACAGTGGGGCAGTGAGGGTGGGGTGGAAATGGTGGTGGGGCAGTGGCAGTGGTGAGGGTGGTGTTGGGGCAATGATAGTGGTGGTGGGGTGGCTTCGGTGGTGATGGTCGTGGGGGTGATGCTGGGCGATAGGGGGTGGTGGTGGGACAGTGGAGGTGGCAGCAGCAGTGGTGGTGGTGGGATGACAGCAATGGTGGTGGCGGCGGCGATGGTGGTAGTGATTGTTTTGGCAGAGGTGGTGGTGGGGTGGTGATGGTGATGTCGGTGGAGGTGGTGGTGGGCGACGACGAGTGCTTCTAGGTAATAGTGTGATATGTGGTGGCGAATGGCGGTGGTGATAGGTGTGGTGGGGGTGGGTGATAATGGCAGGCGACGATGGTGGGCGATTACGGGTGATGGTGGATTGTAGTAGTGGGTGGTGGTAGGTGCTAACGATGGGCGACGGTGGTAGTGAGATGATGGCAGTAGTGGTAATAAATATAAAAATGCAATGACGATGGTGATTGGTGGTGGCGGTGGACGACGATGGTAGAAATCAGTGGTGGGTGGTGGTGGAGGGGGTGACAGTGGGGAAGTGAGGGTGGTGGGTCAGTGGCAGTGGTGAGGGTGAGGGTGGTGTTGGGGCAATGATAGTGGTGGTGGTGGTGGGGTGGCTACGGTGGTGATGGTCGTGGGGGTGATGGTGGGTGATGGGGGTGGTGGTGGTAGGGGTGATGGTGGGACAGTGGAGGTGGCAGTAGCAGTGATGGTGGTGGGATGACGGCAATGGTGGTGGCGGTGGCGGTGGCGATGGTGGTGGTGATGGTGATTATTTTGGCGGAGTTGGTAGTTGGGTGGCGATGGTGGTGGTGACTATGGTAGTGGTGATGGCGGTGGAGGTGGAGGTGGTGGTAGGGTGGCAGTAATGGTGGTCGTGGTCATGGTTGGACTGTAGGTAGGGGTGCAACTTGGGTTGGGCAACCCGATTTCAACCCGAGCCCAACCCGAAAAAATTAGGGCTTGGGCTAGGGTTTTTAATACTTGGGTTGGGCTTGGGTCAAAAAATCTCAACCCGAATTCAATTTGGGCCGGACTCGGGTTGAGGCATCGACAACCCGATTTCAACCCGAACCCGACAAATTAAAAAATAATTATATATATATAAAGCATTAACACTTTTTTTTCATTTTTACTCCACCGTCTTCTGTTTCTTGTTGCTTTTTATTCTGTTATGCGTTATGCGTGATTAGTGGTGATAGTGTGATGTTTTAAGTTTAATGTTTTTATGGGTCTAATTTCTATGTTTTCTGGGATTGTGCTTTGAGATCACTAGTTTTTTGGTGTGAAAGTAGATGATCAATAATCGTGCACTGTTATGAATGAAATATATGGATTGCTTTATGAATTTGTAATTATTTTCCCCTCTCTCTGTCTTTCTTGCAGTGAACCCGAATTCAATCCGAGCCTGCCCGAATTAAACTCGGGCTGGACTCGGGTTGAATTCCTCAACCCGAGGTAGGATTAGGGTTAGGGTTAGGGTTGAAGATTATATACTTAGGGTTGGGTTAGGGTTGACTGTCTAACCCGCCCAGCCCGCCCGAGTTGCACCCCTAACTGTAGGGTGTGGTAGTGGTGATGGGGTGGCAACAGTGGTGGTGGCGGCGACGATAATGGTTGTTGTTGTGGCAAAGGTGGTGGTGGCAGCAGCGAGAGTAGAGGTTATTGTTGTGGCAGAGGTGGTGGTGAGGTGACGACAGTGGTGGTGGGGGTTATGGGGGTAGTTATGATGGTGGGATGACAATAGTGGTAGTAATGGTGATGGTGGTGGGGTAATAGGGGTGGTGGTGAGGCGGTTCTAAACACTATTTTTTTTAAAAAAAATACTCACGAGAAATTATAAGTTCTAGAAAATTTTTAAAAAATTATTCCAAACACATCCTTAAGGACTTATTTTCCCTATTAAACACTGCCTTCCCAAAAAAAGGCATATGCTCGAAAACATGAGATAATTAAACTATGTCTCATACAAGTTCCATCATTCTATAAGAGATTTTTATTCGTGTAATATTATTGTGACCAATAGACACCCTTCATGTGTTGACCTTAAACAAAGAAAGAGAGAGTGAGAGAGAGAGCTTAGCTGGATTTGTCCCTAGTGGTGGTTTCTCTAGAAAGCCTTCCTATCCTAGGCAATGCAAAGTAGATCTTTTTAAAATCTCAATCCACCCAGAGAGGAAAGATATATATATGTTGTGTAGCTTTGGTAGCCATCCCATCATTCCACACTTCTAAACAAGGGAAAAAAATCCAAAGTGAACTAAGTCAGTCAGTACTGTTCATGTATGCCAATGCAACCAACGTTTTTAACATAAAAAGCATAGGGTGCGTGAAAAACTAGATAGATACTGTTACTCCACTGGAAATTTGTCATTATCTCTCTCTCTCTCTCGACCTTTCATCATTTACTATTTTGCCAAAAAGCAAACCCGAGCAGTCAAAACACAACGGATAAAAGGGCTTTTGAATTGGGATAATGTTATTTAGATTTAGTTAATTAATTTAATTAATTAATTATGGTTTTTAGATTGACGATAAATTTCATAAAATAATAAAATTTTAATGTTAATCCAACGGTTATAGTAATATCACATCAATATATCAATAAATTAAGTTAGATCTCTAAGTTTAAATAGTGCAGAAGTCATTCCTAGTTGAGTTTTGAGAGCTTGTAAAACATTTTCTCTAATTTTCTCCAAATCAGGGTAGCCCGAGACATTTTGAGGCCTAAAGTGAAAACGATAATGACGCCTTTTATTTTTAATATTAATAATAAATTTAATTTTTAAATTTTTTAAATAAAAAATATTAATTAAAATTTTATATTCAAGTTTTTGTTATCATATTTGAACTTAATAATAAGAGAGAGAAAGAATAATTGAAAAATTATGATGATATGTTTAAACTTGACTTTTTTGGAGGTTAAAACTTGATTTTTTAGTAGCTTTAGTTTTACCGTTAGTTTTTTTTTTCTTTATTTAAAAAAATAAATTTTAGGGCCTTTTAATTTTACGGCTGAATTAATAGGCCCAATCTATTTAAGTTAAAATATTTTGTTTAGGCATGATTTTAAATTTTTTATTTGGATTATTACTGTACACTTATAAATTATGGATCTTCCTTGAACTGCGGCCTTAAAATTTTTTTTGATTGGACTTGTATTTTTATAAGGCTTTTTTGTAGGACTTAAAATATTTATAGATTTATTTTTTTTACATAGACTATTTATGATATTTAAAAATTTAGGGTCTTCTTTAAAAATAAGGGCTAAAGCCCAAACTTTTTTGATAACACTGTTGAGCCGCCCCTCTCCAAACTTTGGGCATAAACTTGCTAACATTTGTGTACAGATAATGCCCCGTTTTGCTAAACATTTTTTTAAACCATTCTTTTTTTGGTTAACGGTCAAAGATGTTTGAGTTAGTTTATACATATTTGAACAAATCAATCATTCACGTCACGACTAATGTATTCATGAAAAATAAATTACTTATGACCTAACCTCAAAAATTGCCAAAATTCGACGTCTAAATTTTTGATTTTTTCCTATTAGTTGAATTACCGTTTCGTTCTTTAGCCGCTTCTTTGAACCTTTACTTATCTTCATCAATATTAGGCAAAAATGGAACTTCACACAAAGTATGGATCAATACTACAAATTTTATCTGGACCCTCCCCCTTCCCCAAAATGAAAACAGAGAGAGAGAGAGAGAGAGAGAGAGAGAGAGAGAGAGGGGGGGTTAATCTGTATAAGCAAACATGGACAGAAACTAATACATTTTCTCTTTCCCCCCAAACACTGTACAGTCGGGTCATTGAAGAGGCAACACAGACCGAGAAGGGGGTGGGGGAGAGAGAGAGAGTCTTATCAGCCCTTCAAACAAAAAAGAAGAGCAATAGCAAAAAAAACAAAAAAGAAGAGGGCTAAAAAGAGAAGAAAAAAAGTAACAAAGGTACACATACACACACACGCGCATAAATTCAAACACTAGTGGTTCCACAACAAAGATTCAAAACTACTTGAAACAACACTCCCCGGCGACGACATCTGATCGGAAAAGCACCCACTTTCATCCACACACTTCAACCATGGAGGAGGATAAAGCCACCCATCAACAGAGTCAACATAGACGAAGTCACTATTCAACTCCAGTGAGTCAAAACTCGTCCCTAGACTCGGCAACACAACGATTTCACTCAATTCCTCCGAACTTGACAAATCATTAGCCGAAACCAGTGATGACAGTGAAGAAGACGATAATGGAGAGTCGAACTTGTCCATTGCAGCTGCTTTAGCCGCAGCGGCTTGAACGTCACGAGGAGAGAGAGTGACAGGCCGAGGCAAAGACGCAGCGAGTTCGGGAAAGTTCAGAATCGCTGAGTTACCCTTGATGTTCAATGCAGCTACGTCATGAGCTCGAGCTGCCATTTCTGGCGTAGGGAAAGTACCGAGCCATATCCGAGATTTCTTGCGAGGTTCACGAATTTCAGAAACCCATTTGCCCCAGTTTCTCATCCGGACACCGCGATAAACTGGGTTTTTGCTACTGTCTCGGACTTTCTTGATCTTCTTGGCTTCTGGGTTTGGTTGGTTTAACGACTTTGAGACTGAGTTTGGAGGTGACTGAGTTAACCCAGATGAGGATGGTGAGGATGAAGATGATGAGAATGAGCTCTCTGATTCTGATTGGTGAGGTTCAGGACTCATTGTTGAAGGTGACCCAGGTGATAATTCGTCAGGACAATCAAACCCAGTTATGATTTATATGTACAGGGGTGTCAATAAGTAGGATTTTACTAAATTGACAACGGTAGTAACACAGACGAGTTGAGACTAGTTCTGCACAGGTTAGCAGGCTCGGAGAGAGATTTGATTATTTTGGGGCTGAGGGGGATGTATTTTGAAGCAAAATGGAGGAAGTAAGCTATGAGAACTACTGGAATGTTTGTGAGAGCAATGAAGGGAGATTGGTGTTGAGGAGATGGAGAGAGAAAGAAGGGACATGGCATGCACATTCAGAGCTACCCTTGATCAACCAGGCTTTTCCCCCTCGTTTCCCAATCACTCATATAACACTTATAAGAGAGAGAGAGCAGGGGGCGATGGGTCACCCTACTAGACCCTATGATACAATGGGGTCCCTTTCTCTAGTACCACACAACCCCTGTTGATTTCAACTTCGATACCTTTCTAGTTTCACTCAAGTTAACACTGTTCATTCCTCCATTATCATGGCAGCAGCCCCATTCTCTCTCCTACCTGCACTAATATATATATATATATATTGTGGGTGTAGGTGTGTGTATATATGCAATTGTTTAGTTTGGTGATCACCCTCTCTTGTCCTTTCTAATTATCTATAGACCTTCATAATCAAGTTTTGTTTTGGTCTTGTTTGGTGGGTTAGTCTTTATTTTATCTTTTGTATGAGGTGACAGCCATGGAGTAACAGTAACTTCATGCTCCCTAATGGATCTAGCATTATAAAATTGGAATTCTTTTAAATTTTAATCTTTTCTTGAGGATATTAACTGGGGGTTTAAATTGTAATTCAGTTTCACAATTTTGTGGTCTACAATGATGTGGTCCCAATATGAAGCAAGAGAACTACTTGAAGATTTCAGCAAATGGATCCTTTTGGGGAAAAGTCTGCAATGCTACAGATAATATTTCTGTATTTTTGTGTCTGACAAGATTCTTTGTATTGAAAGGGACTGTTTTCTTTTTCTTTTTTTTTTTGTGCAAGTAAAAGAATTTTATTTCGGAGAAAAAAAGAAGAAGATATATAATAAAATTCACATACCCACCTCAAAGCCGGACCGATCATGCCTTTAAGGAGGATGGGTATAACAGTATAAGGAGAGAGGTAGGGGTGGTAATTTTTGACACGACACGATAACTAGATACGAACACGACACGAATAAATGAGTTTAGGTTGACTATTTTTTGGTACAAATCTGTGTATGACACGACTCGTCAATACGAAGTGTTAATGAACCGTGTTCGGGTTCAACCCGCTTAACTCGAATTGAACCGTCAACACAAAGTTTTTAACTCGAAGGAGATTGACCTGTCCTTTTCGTTGCATGTATGAGTTTTAATGTTCTGATGACTTATTTTTTCTATTACTTCTGATGTTTAATTTGGTTGTGCGATGTACGATTAATATATTTAATTAGTATTATAGAAATAAAATATTAATTATTTGTAACTGTTTATCAAGCACTGACATAATTATTGTATAAAAAAAATATTATTACTTATTATTATTAAATTAATTTTTAGTTTGTAGAAAAAGTATGAGGAGAAATTCAATTAAGTGAAAATAAAATCTTAGCGTTAAATTTTTTATTCAAAGTTTATGTGGGTCAACACGAACACGACCCAAAAATAAATAGGTCAACTCGACACGACACGATTAGTTAAATGAGTTGGGTTAGGGTTGATTAATGTTCGACACGACTAATGTTCGACACGACACGAACCCGACACAACACGACTCGATTACCACCCCTAGAGAAAGGTCCAATATCTCGATAAAAATCATGTTTGATTAAACTTGTTAAGTGTTAGATTAAACTCTCGGCCCGTAGTTGGCCCGAAAGTTTAAACCCACATACATGTTGTTTTTATAAACCCATGGGGGGTTTATATATCCAAATTAGGATAATTATGTGAAATGAACTTTGTATCTCTAATAAAATATCTTATTTATTAAATTCTCTTACAACTTGAAGGATTAAGTAAATCTACTAAGAAGGTTTTGTCTTCCTAAGCTTGGTTTGATCTTATATTGTTAACATTATCACGTGGTGTCATCGATTAATAATAGGCTCGTTTGAAATTAGTTTAAATAGATAGATTTTAAGAGTTCTTAACTAAAATAAGTCATACCTGTTTAGACCTTGGTTATTTTACCAACTTATGTAACAATTTTTTGGACCCAAAAAAATTATTTAGGCTGATTTAAGAAAGTGATTTTATGAGCTTTCTCTTCTGACTTTTTAGATTTTTTTTGTGGGTCCCACATACTTTTTAGTTTATTATATTCATAAAATATTATTAGTGAGTAAAATAATTTGAAATTCATATTTTGAGAACTATTATACATAATCTATACATATATACAATTATTTTTTATTTTGACACAAAAAGTCAAAAAAACTAGAAAGTCACTCTAGATTTTTTTAGCTTTTTAAAGAACACTCCAAACGGTTTTGAAGGATTTTTTTACGAAACTTTCAAACCACAACTTTTCATCTAAAAATGTTAGTTTCAAACATGCCCAATGTGGAAATAAGATAATGGACCTCATATAAATCAATATCTACCCGTCCATATAAACCAATAACATTGAAACTTTGTATTAATTCAATTATTACAATGAAACTACAATATTAAATAAATAAATAAATTAAATTAAATTTTTAGTTCTAACTAAATATTATTCGCAGATTTCTCTAGACATCCACCGACGTGAAAAGGAATGGTCCCATAAGAAATTGATGCACACCATGGAAAACAATTATCAATCCACAAAATGACAAAAATATTTGAACTCCATATGATTTTGCAGATGCCAGATAACTAACTGGGATTAATGATGAGACATTTTTCAACCAAATGATCTGGCAACTATGTGGTTTTAATTGATTTGCGAAGAAATTAATGCTAAGTCCCATAATTGTACAAAGTAGAAAGAGACATAAAGATTGATAGTGTAATTATGATATAATTTGAGGAATTAATACATCGTAACTATTAGATTAATAATAGAATTTATTTAATGTTGAGAGTCACCTATAATCTAATAGTCACAATTATTAAGTCTCAAAATTATGTTCGAATAAGATTGTAAGTTTGTTTTTTTTGTTTTTTAATCATTTAGAAAACTTGTCCCATGAAAAACATCAAAATTTGAAGAATTTCTCATAAACCATAGGGGTAGTCCAATGGTGTGGAGCTAATTCCGGGAGCTCCATATACCCGGAAAACTTAGGTTCGTCTCTTATTGGTGTCTCTTGAACTTAACCTATACTTGTGATTTGTAGGTAGGGTAGAAAATCGAACGAGCTCGAACCAAGCCTGTCAAACTCGTTTTTTGAAACGAGTTTAAAAATTTGTTTTCTAAACAAGCCGAATTTAAAACGAATCGAATCCGAATGGAACCTACTGAGTTTAAGCCGAGTCTGTCGAGCTCGTTTTCTAAATGAGCCAAACAAAATGTTCAAGTTCGGCTCATTTAAAAAATGAGTCGAACCTGAATGAGCCCAAAAAAATTAAACCCGAGCCGAACTTGAGTAATTTGGTTCGATTATCGGCTCTATTTGCGGATAATTGTAATTTATTGAGATTTACTCTCGTGGGGATGGGTTCAAAAGAGCTTTAGAAAAGTTCCACCTCATAAAAAAAATTTAAAAAACATATTTCTGAATAAATTAAAAATTAGATGGGGTCAGTGTGGTGGTTGCATTGATCTCCAAGTCTCCAACCCTCAGCCACGTAGCTAGCTAGCTAGCATTGGTCACATCTCCTCTGGGTCCCAACCCTTGTGCACCCATTGGTGCACCCAATTACGTGTTTGTGGCTCAAACCCAACCCAACTCACTTCACCTCATCATCCTTTGACAACATTGTGGACCCTAACAATTTATTCATAGAGTGGTCTAATTATTAATTATAATAAATGTCCTTACCCTACGTGTTAAACGTTATTTTCCTCGGGACTCTGGTGTGTGTGCGTGTGTCTTTATAAGCCTTCAGCTACCTTCTCCTTTGTAAGGAGTTGTGTAGTTGTTTGGTGTTTAAAAAAAAAAAAAAACGTTATTTTCCTCAAGCAAAATCAAGGGTCCCTTCTTACCCAATAATCCTAAAATCCGTATCGATACGGATCTTGATATATCTTATCATCATCATTGCTTTCGATTTTACTTTCAATAATTTGTTTTTCATTGTTGGTGTTGAAATTTCTTGAACGCAGAGTCATAACGAAAACAAATTCGATCGAACAACGTTTCTAATAAATAGAAGTGAAAGAGTCTTTTGTTTTGACTCGTGAAAGGAGTCACCACAGTTGTATGCACAATGATTATTAAGAATTCACATAAAACCAAAAATATAAGTGAATATTCCATCATAATATGATGAGTAAATCTATACTAAGTGAAATTGATGAAGAGAAACATTGTAGAGACGAGATTTCTACCCATCATCGTTCTACTAAAAAACGATCAAATTTTTTTTTCCTATTCAACTATCTAGTTACGTTCTAGCAAATTCGATCTCGACTTTTTCTATGAAGTTGTTTAACATAGCATCTTCAAATTAGAGTACACATAAACTACATTTCTTCTTCAATTCTTGGTTCAAAACAAGCGGCTATTATATATTTTTCATTGTATAGCCAACAAATATCGTTTATAGCTCCAATTTCAAATTGTTAATCATAAGAAGAAGTTACCTCTATATGACAGACCGTTCGAACAATAACGAGTTGATATACAAATAAACAATAGCGATTTCATATTAAAATTTGTTTTCCATCGCCAATTATGAAATTTCTCCAATTATTCAGCATTTTAGTAGAGTTAAATCTCATCCATTACGTTGTTTTTTTCGAGTTTCTTTAATTATACAACACCCATCCCTAATCTAATGTCACCTACAATATATAGTTGGATCCCACTAATATACTATAAATGGTCTTTCTTCTTCCACGTTAGTGTTGTCCTTCAGAAAAATATGAATTTGTACCTCAAACAGAATGAGATGTTGGAAGGACATAAATTTGGACTCTCAAAGTGAATTTCAGGAAGGAGTGGTACAATCATTAGTTATACAGAGCTCCTCCAGAACTTCAATCCATGCCCACCACACATTTTCATCTTAAGAGAGGAGTTATCCACTATACCAACAAAAACAAAAAAATAAAGGTATCCTCCCGATATTTATTGTATTTTTGAATATTTTTATCATATTTTATGAATATTTTTATCACTGTTATTATACTGAAAAAAAAGTGGTAAAAACAGTTATCGCAACAATGGTAAAAAAAATTATAACAGTTATAAAAACACCTACAAATGTGATAAATTATCCACAAAAATAATATTTTTTTGTATTGAAAAAAAATTATAAAAATAGTTACAACAACAGTGATAAAAACACTCACAAAGTGGTAAATCACTTACAAAAGTAATATTTTTTTTTACAGAAAAAAAGTGGTAAAAATAGTTACGACAATAGTGATAAAAATACTTATAAAAATGATAAATCACCCACAAAAGTAATATATTTTTTTTATACCGAAGAAAAATGGTAAAAAGGTTACAACAACAATCTGTTATTTTCAATGTGTATAGTAGTGTCTTAAGTTGTGTTTTAAACGTGTTGTTTCTCTACAACGGATGATATCCCACTGTTTTTGTCAAGAATCACCCGTGTCATGTACATTTAATAATCCAACGTGCTTGAACGAGTTCAAGTCGAGCCTAAAAAACTTATTTTTTTAATCAAGACTACAAAATTATTCAAGTTCAGCTCGTTTAGAAAACGAAATGAGCCCAATTCAAACTGAATTCGAGTATTTGCACATAAACGAGTCGAACCAGTCGAATATGAACGAGTCAAAAATGAACCGAACCCGAGCCGAGCTCGGGTAGCTCGGTTTGATTAACAACCCTATTACATCATTGTTTTGGATTAATACAAAACATTTTACCTTCTGAAAAGGAAAAAAAAAAGATGAAATTCTAAGATCCATCCTACAGACAAATAAGTTTATGCATACCTCTTCTAATTGATCGACACCACATTCTATTCTAATAAGATGGTTTTTAAGTAAATATTTAATATTACAATGTTATTATCACGTCGTTACCGACACTTATTATTTCCACTTGATGAGGATAGATTTTTAGACCTGGGCTGCCATTACGACCAAGCCCAAAGACCTCCAGAAAACACTGACTGAGGACTCCGAAGCCCAAAAAGGAATGGTCCCAACCGGCCCACATTCGATTCTCAGCCCATGACCCGAGTTAAAGCCTGTGGCGCCACGTGCTCCAAGGATAAGGAAAACCGGCTCTGACTTCTCAGAGTTACTCCCTGCAAAAACAGAGAGAGGTGGTGCCGAACGAATCCAGGCGGTCGTGGGCACAGTATCACCAGCGGTCAGAGTAGCTTGCAGGCAAAAGACGAACGGTCCCCACAAGATCAAGAAAAAGAAGGACAAGAGCAAGAAAAACCCTAAGGAGAGATAGGATATAAATAGAACAGTGGAAGCAAGAAACATGGTCTTCTTCTTGGCCTTCTACCTAGCATTTTTTGCCCTGAACCCTAGAACATTCGTAGAAGAAAAGGGTTATTGCGGCCCTACGCCTAGAATTTCCTTGTAATCAGTTGAGATCAATACACACCATTAAGGAGCAAGAGCCTCCATTATAGTGGACGTAGCCTAAGTCCTTCGGCTGGGGTGAACCACTTACATTTGTTGTCTGTCTTCGTACAATTCCAGTTCTCTTAAAACCCATTCCATAAAACCCAATAGAGCCATACCGGCTTGGGCCTGGGAGATTGATTCCGAGGCATCGTCACCACTATTCACTAATAAACCACTGCATTGATCTAGTGAAGTTGACATAACGTGGTATTACCGTTACAATATATATTTATTCGGTTTTCTTGAAAGGCTATATTTGATCATCTGCAATATTAACTGACGTCTGTGCCACACCACATTTTCCCTTCTGGGAGATTACAAAAGAACCAAATAATCTTCAGCCTCGAATCCAGTGAGCCACAGACAGAGAATGCACATGTAGTTGCAAGTACATGACATTGGATTCTCTCTCCTATTGGGGACATAAGTTACATATCACAAGGCCTACGGTCTGTTGGTAGGGTGATAATCGTGTGCTATGACATCTTCGTGTCGTATTATCGCGTCGTTAACTCCAACTTAACACGTTTAATCAATCATATCGTGTCTATCTATTTATTTTTGTATCATGTTCGTGTTGACCCTGCTCAATTTTATGTCTAAAATTTTATTATTATTTAATCAAACATATGCTCATATTTTTTTTATAAACTAAAAATTAACTTAATAAATATAATAATAAAAATGAGTAAAAATATTTTTTTTTACAAGAATTTGATATAAAATACAATAAAACATTAATATTTTATTTTTATAATATTATTTAAACATGTTAATCGTGTCAATTTCGTGTTTGACACTAACCCAACCCATTTATTATTCGTGCTAACAGATCATGTCATATACAAGTTCGTGTCGAGAAATGATCAACTCTAACCTGCTAATTTCGTATTGATTTTGAGTCATATTTTCGTGTTGTATCAAAAATTGTCAACCCTAGCTGCTGGGAAGATCTTCGAATTCCCCCGTACATTGAATGGTCATTTGCTTCTTTGGACACCCAGGGCTGTCTGTACCACCACTCAAAATGTTCAAATTTTCTCACCCTATACATGAAAAAAAATTGTTCTTCTTAACCAGAATCTCCATTTTCATGTAAACAATGCATTTTTCAAATCAAACGTTCAAAAAATCATCAGTTTTTTTGCATCAAATGCAGGGGTAATTTAGTCTATTGGTCTGATCTCTTGGTATGTACAAGCAATTCCACCACCTTTTCTGCTTGGCTAACTCGTCGTGGTATTTTTTTTTTTTTTGTTTTCTGAATCGGCTGATCAATCGAACATATTTCACGGGGCGTAGAATGAATACCATCTAAGTGCAGGCCTCAAATAAAAGCTGAATGAAGTTCCCTAATGATCATATGCATAGACCAGAGCCCTAAAAAAACCTTCAGAAGATCAAAAGGCAATAAGGATGAGACAGGATTATCCAAAAGACAGTAAAAACTTGCCCTATTTTGGTTGAGATTCTTCTCCCCTTTCTACCACAGACAGTGATTATTGCTTTACCAGAACCCTCTATTGCAGTTAAGCATTTATCACTGACTACTATATGTTCCCTTGCAAGGATCCACTTATTGATCAGAGGAAAAAAACATACACACACAAAAGTTACGACTTAGAACAACTCCAAAAGGCTAGCTAAAACTCATTTTTTAGCTATTTTAGATAACTTCTCCCTAAAATGTGGCTCCAACAGACTAGCTATTCCCCTATCAATTTCTCATAATCCCCCTTTTCACTTGCTACATCTAGCTAGCAACTTCTCCCTCGCTGGCGCCAGTCTCTCCCTCGATCGTCGCCTCCTCCTCCGCTTCGAGTCTCACAGAGACTCTCGCCTCTCTCTGCCTCTCCCTACCTCTCTCTGCCTCTCCATCGATTGATCGAAGCCACAAGCACCCTGAAATCCCTTACTGCCGCCTCCTCTTTCTCTCAGACTCTCTATGCGCTTCTCAAGCCACAAAACCTAAATCCCAAATCAATTGATCAAACTCGAAGCCTTTAGACAGAGCATCATCTTGCTCTCAGACCATCGATCGAACTCGAAGCCTTCAGAACTGCTTCAGAGTCGAATGCGTGTATGTATATATATCATTGTATGTGTGTATGTATATATATCGTTGTATCGAACTCTCTGTGCTATGCATATATATCGTTGTATCGTTATATATTGTTGTATCGTTGTATGTTCTCTCTCTCAGAATTGGGAAGACGATGATCCCCTTTAAAATCCAGCAAACCCCTCCCCCAAAAATTCAGTAAAACTCCTCAAAAAATCCAGCAAAAACCCCAAAAAAATCCAAAAATCCAGCAAAACCTCCAAAGTATTTTATAATATTTACTCTTGTAGCCCATCTTTTATGATATTTACTCTTGTAACCTATTGATTAAATTTATACAATGTATAGTTGAAATGCTATTTTTTGAATTTTATTATTGAAAGTTATTTAAAATTAGTTGAAGTGATTAGCTAAAATAATAGCGTTGTTGAAGTGAATTTGAAAAAGTGGTTAGCTAAAGTAGATAATATAATATTTAAATATATTTTAAGTAACTATTTTAGATAGCATTGTTAAAGTTGCTCTTACAAGTTACAACCTTCAAATCATATATCATTTCAAGATCTTTCAGTAACATAATAAGTAACTTTGCTTATTGAACAGTAGGAACTAGGAACACACCATATATCTCCGCTACGGATCAAAATTTCGCCCATTATATAATTTCAATCAAATTGAAAACGAAAACGTTTTGAATACAAAAAACAAACAAACAAAAGAGTTTTCAATCAATTTGGTAATGAAAGAAGTTGGTTTGCCAAAAGCTTAAATTACTAGTGGAGATTTTTCAGCTATTAATATTTGATTATTAAAGACCAACTGTTTAAGAAGGGCCATGAACATCAACTTGACTAATATAGATGATTATGGATATTATCGATTTTTTATTGTATTATATCAAAATGAGATTACGACATCTTTAAATCAGGACATGGTAGAAGGAAAAGGTGAAAACCTTGTCATCTTATTTTCTTAATTTTAAGGAATTTAAGCCTCTAATAAGAAAAAAAAAAAAAGAAGCTTCATCATTTGAATGGGTAGTTTTGTTTCCTAGTTAAGAAAATAGATAATTGAAAAATGGGAGGATATTAACAAATTTTCAGATAGAGAAAAACTCAGCAGAATCTATGTAAAAAGAAAGAATTCTTAGGCAATGTTCTTTGTCCTACAATAATCGAACAATGAGACACTTTCACGATCAGCGGTAGAATATTATGCAAAGGACAAATTACACATTGACGCCCTCAACTATACCGCCAGTCTCACTTTGCTGCTTAAACTATCGAATTTCTCACATTGTTTGTCCCTTCAATTATTAGAAGTCTGATAATACCACACAACCAAATGCCTAACAAATTTTGGATAGAAAATGAACAAATTTGTAGCAACGTCTAGAATTGAGGTAATGTGAAATTAAGAACTATAGTTGAATGTGCAGTATGAAAAACATGATAGCTGTGGGATCAATATGAAGTCAATAACTAAAGTTAGAGCTACAATGTGAGAAATTTGATCATTGAGGGGGCAATTTGGGAGAGGCCACACGGTTGAGGGGGTCAAAGTGTAATTTTTCCTTGTGTAAAATATAATCCAACGCTAAGAGGCTATACTCTTTTCTTGTACTACCTCACCTGCAGATGGTAAGCATCCAAGTTGCCCAAATTACCTTCTATGTTAATGGTCTTGCCAAAATCCTCGTTACACGTTGTTTTACCAGTCCTGTATCCTTGTTAGAGCCTGAAAAAGGGGAGGGCAAACGTTAAATTGAGGAGAGTATGCCTCAGCCAAAACCATTAGAATTGGAAGAACTTGAACCATGTGGTACGAAGATTACCCGAAACACTTTACGGGAAGTGTCCATGTTCTGTACTAGCACGCAACAAGATTTCCCAGATTATTTTGGAAGCTGCTGTACCTGCTCTAGGCGTTCAATCTAATTTCAGTGAGAAGATAAGTACATTTTGATGTGAATCATTTGGTTTAGGTGGATTTTATTCGGAAAACTCTATTGTACCAAACAGAGTGAAGAATCATGTGAAACATATCATATTTCACAGGCTCAGTATGCCAAAGAAAATGTTCTTGTACCATTTTCACTCTCTTATGCATCTCCAGGTACTTATCCTCAGAAATAGAAAGGAGAATTTTCTTCAAATTGGGAATGTCTTTCTCCAAGATAAAAACAGCAAAGGATTCCCAATTCAAAACCTCAAAAAAAGGAGGCACGTAGTTGTCGGATATGATGACAGGGACGCATTCGTAGTAGAAGGACTCCACAACTCGTGGGCTGTGGACTGCATAACCTCTTGCACAGATGCAATACTTGCTTCTCTTCATGTGCTGGATGTAGTTCTTATTGCCCTTGACGTGGGGCATATTACCGAAGATTTTCATGTCAGGATCTTTTCCCCAGTACTTCAACAAAATTGGTCGGACATAACCATGCATATTGCCAGCAAAGAAAGCGAGAATTGACCTCTGCGAAGGAGGCTCACCTCCAATATCTTTGAGAGGATTTTGGGCTGAGCGTACATATGTTGTTGGAATAGAAACATCCTTGCCAATGTCAAAACCTATTCTGATATCTGCATGGCAGAGGGCCCTGATTGAATTGAGCATACGCCCTCTTGTTTCGGCCGGGGCCTGAGCAAATGTCAATTTGTTAGAAATTTCCAGCTAAAGATATTGCCAAATAGGCAAATACAAACGTACAGCCTGATTTGCATATGATACATGGGGATTAAATCATCCCATTTTGCTTTTCAATTGTTTGAGTTCAGAGACAGTGACTTTGCAAATCGTTGTAAAATAACAAGTCAGCTGTTCCAGGATTCAATCAGTGCCCGTCAACCAAATTGAAATTAGATTTGGATGGAATATCTGCATTCAATTAGGCAAATGGGTCATGTTTAGTTTCAAGGTCAAAAATATAAATTCTTTGTGTGAAGTCCAGTGTTTTTAGAAAAAATATGTAAAAGCACAAGACAAATACGATACTTTTAACATAGTGAAATTATAGAAATGATCCAATACATTTGACACAATAGACACGGACACGGAAATTATGTACCTCCCCTGTGACATACATATGCCCCTTGGTGGCTACAAAGGCTTGTAACTTCTTTGAAAATAAAGTACATACCCAGTCATGGCAAGCAGCAAGAAAATGATCTGCTCCACCAGTTCTGTTCCAGAAAGGATATTTCACTGCAAGCATGTCCACATAATTCTTCATGTATTGAATTAGGTTATCACGACTGTGTGAATTACGGACATATAGTGTTAACTGTAGCAACCGTGAACTGAAAGGTAAGTAAAATAAGTGAGCTTCTCTGGGGTCCTCAGTAACAAATTGTTTATTTGCTTCCAACAGCTTCAAGAACCATCCCTCGGATGCATATATTCCTTCAAGTATTGATTGATGGAAGATTGGTTTTTCTCCTTCCTTGTAGATATAGACTTTGAGCCTTTTATTCATTATCTCGTAGCTCCTGAAAATTTGATGATGACGAACAAAAATGAAAACAAATATTTGATGAGCAATGTTGTAAGTAAGTTGAATAGAATTTTTTTCCTGGCACACATCCGCACAAGTGTGGAAGAAATCAGAACAGTTGATCTAAGGCCAAATAATGCATGTTATAAGAAAGTAAAGGTTTCTAAACATAAAAATATAGTCATTTGTTGTTTCTTCGGAGCATGAGAAGAACATAAGCATGAAAGTGATTTTACTATGTTATCACGCGACACAAGTATGTTTTATGTGGATCCTTCATATCCCACAGCACAACATGAAAAACATGTGGAAAATGACTCATTCATAAAAGACGATTTAGACTAGATTTATGAAACAGGGCACAGTAAAATTGCGATGTTAAGACATTCATCCCAAAACCACTTGAAAATGAATGGAAAGCCCCCACAAAGTTCATATGCTAGTTTGGGATGTGTTATTATACCAATGTAGGGAAGCTCTAAAGCTCCTCCCATGTGAGGACCCCGTTGTCATGTGGAGAGGTAGACTAAAGTCAGAAGACACGATTAATGGCATAATAAGGTGCACTTATGACACGAAGAAAGGGTGAACCAATAATCGTACTAGTGTAACCGAAATAGGGAAGCTTGCCCAAAGCCTTCCAACTCCATATTAAAGATCCAACTCAAAATTGACAATACGTAGACACGCCCAGAAAGCATCCAACTACGTGCTTTTTTCTTACCCATCCAATTCACAGGCACAATATTCATTAAGTATAGACTCCTGTCAAATAAATTAACACTCAAGTCTGCTGAACAGTTGAGTTGACCAAATCTCAACTCTCAAGGGGTCCTCTTTTCTTTTAGTACATCCCCCGAAACTACTTGCCCCAAAATTTTGAACTCTAAGCAAACTACTATAGTCATGCTATTGAAATGGTGCCAGACCATCTGGTAAGTCGAGCATGGTCTACTTCAGTTACAGAACCTCCCTTACTGTAAGTAGCTCATATGGTTTGGTACAAGTGAAAATGTTGTTAAGTACATCAAAAGAACAAGCTATTCAATCAAATGCATGGAGTGTACCTTATAAACATCGAAACGTTCTGATAAAGAGGTGCATAAAGTCTTGTATCATTCTTCCTGATGGGTGCATTCTCGATCTCTGATTTTGCATACAGTAGTTCTTGGTCTACTGTCGAAGACCATTGTGGCGGCTGAAGGATAAAAAAAAAAGGAATAGAAACTTGAAATTATGTTTCGCATATCATCCTCTCAGACCAAATTATTACACAATCCTATATACACACCAGCGAGTGAGGTGAAGAGTGGCTCTGCAGCAACAACCCCTTCATCTGAGCAATTGACATTACCGGCATTTGAGACTTGTTGCTCACTGCACTAAGAGCAGTCAAAGAAGAATTACTGTTTGACGCGGCGAGATTACTCTGCCTAGGTCCCTTTTCATCTTTAGTAAGCATGTCTGTTTCATCTCTGTGCACTGAATATGTGTTGAGGTCTACAGACATAACAGGAGGTATTAAGTTGTGGTCCCAATTGTGAGGAGAGGCTGTGCTGACTGATGAAATTGTTGGCGGTAGTGCATATGTAGAAGTTAAGTTTAAACCATTTAACAGTGTGGTGTTACCAACCCTATCAGAGTTAGATGGTAAATTTTTAGCTGGGGAGTTGCTTTCCCCAGCGAATGAGGCTTTCCCAGCAGAAAGTATAGATGACAAAACACTACCATATGGAATTTCAGAATACTGAACAACCATAATTACAGCAAATATCGTCCCAAGTAGCCATATCAATCTCCTAGTCTCCATCTGACATACAAATTTAAATCCATGATTCATATTGCAATGCACGCACTTGATGCCCAAACCCTAGGAATCACTCAAAATTGAAACTTCAGCAACTTCCATGAACCCTGACAGATTTCCCAATTCAAGATTAAAATCAGAAACAGAGTATTAACTGTCAAACAAAAAAAGAAAAGAAAAATCAGTCATTAAGGCCAGTGAGAGCAGGCTAATATAGGTTTTCGCTTTTCTTCCTTTCAGAAGTTGTCCTTTAAGGCCTCTCTTAAGGCTTTAAGCTACAGTTTATAGAGATTTACGTGCACCCTAAATTCACTAACCTACCAGCTTATCATATTATTTAACAACATCATTATAGCTTTAGGCTTTAACCTACCCGTTTATAGTTTATCTCACAATCACAACACACACAGAAACAACTCAAACCCACATACACAACACACACTCACAATCACAACACACACAGAAACAACTCAAACCCACATACACAACACACACTCACAATCACAACACACACACACAAACAACTCAGACCCACATACACAACACACAGACACACTCACATACGCAACACACAAACACACAACACACTCAGACACAGACACAGACACACACAATACATTCACACTCATACACACAACACACACGGACACACAGCACACTCACACAGAACATACACACACAACACACAACACAATTAATCAAACATATTATGCTCAATTTTTCACATGGGTACAATTTGTTCACTTACACAATTAATCAAGCATATTATGCTCAACATTCTAAACAACATACATACATACACACACAACACATAGGCATACACACACACACAAAACACACTCATCGGACAAACACACACACACAGACCCATACACAAGGATTTGTATATATATATATATGTATAGATCTATATACAGAAAAAATACCGTTTGCATCGATATTGACTAGGAGATCGATAAATTGATGGCGAGATCGAGGGTTAGGATTTCAGAAAGATATGATGTCGGATCCGAGAGAGAGAGATCGGAATCGAGCAAAGAGAAGCAAAAAGGAGATTCGATGACCGGATGACCGTGAGGAGCACCAGAGACGACCTTCGGTCTTTGTTGGATGGAGAGAGACGATAGAGGGATGAAAGAGAGAGAATGAAATGGGTTTAAATAGTTTCACGAAAAAAAAAGACTATTTTTGCTGCTAACAAAACTCGAAGCCCGGATCTCATTAAGTCCCCTAACCCTCGCGCGTTGTTTCTATTCTCCCTAGTTTCTTATAACCAGTTGCCCTTCGCGTCTCTCTTCTCTTCGACAAAAATTGACGAACGGAGAGCTCCACCCGGTTAGTCATGTTTTCATTCCTCTCTGTTTTTTTAGATTTCGTCTTTCTTCTCCATCCCTGCAATTTTTTTTATAAAGTTCTGAAACTGTTTCTTCCCCCTAATTCTTAAAAAAGGCGCTGAAATTCTTTACTTTTTATCAAGGCGAGTCTGGGTTATGGCTAATGAGATTAATTATATTTTTACTCCAAATATAGGTTTACTTTTACTGTTTGAAAAGGAATTCTGATTGGTATGGGTTTTCACCTGTTCCTTTCTAGTTGAAAATAAAGAGGCTCTTCCGCTAAACAGAACACAAAGTAAACCCTAGCAAAACACCGGCACTTTCGAAAGTTCTCTCAGCTTCTAGCTTTTCGCCCTGTAACTGAAGGTTTTGATGTACAAACCTCAACCACAACCACCTCTTCATTAGTAAATTAAACCCTGAAGCTAGAAGATAGCGGCGCGAAATATTCTTCAGCAGTTGGGGGCTGTGTGTGCGTTCAGAGGATGGAAATTGATAGAGCGGATGGGCGTACTCCGAACCAGTTGAGAAAACTGGCTTGTTCTCGGAACATTCTCAACCGTGCCCATGGCTCTGCTAGTTGGTCTCAAGGTGGTACTTTCCTTTTGTTCTTATTCTCCCCCCATTTTTTTTATAACTTGAAATTTTATGATTATTACTTGGGTATGTAAATTTAGTTATTTTCTGTATTGGGTTGGTCATCTTTTGGGTTATCTGGTTTCTATTGCGGTCATTTTGAACAATTTGCATATGGTTTTGGGTTTTCGACCAATTATCGTTTAACGTGAGTAGAGTTTGTGGCCCTTTTTTTTTCTTGATCTTATTTTACTTGATTTTGGAAAAGGAAAACATTATGCATGTTTGTTAGGCATTGTTAGTTTATTGTTATCTGGGAATTTTCACTCTTTCGCATGGGGTTTTATTTTAATTATGAAGTTGTTGTCCTTGGTTTTAGGGGAGACTAAAGTTCTTGCTGCGGTGTATGGACCAAAAGCTGGAACAAAGAAGAATGAAAATCCTGAAAAGGCTTGCATTGAAGTCATTTGGAAGCCCAAAACAGGGCAGATTGGTGAGATTTTTTTCCTTCTATCTAATTTCTTTTTATCAAATCAGTATACTGATTCTAGGTGGACCCTAAAATTTGTAAAGTGAGGGTTTTGAAAATGTCCCTTAACTAGATCATGAGAATCAGATAGATTAACCTTAGCTCTTTGGGATAATATAAACATTCTATTTCGAAAAGAAATTTATTAACTGGTCACACAGGGGAGTCATTTCTCACCACCAAAATTAATTGGCACGCGTGGTTGGAAATTTAGTGTTCAGCATCCCACTTTTGGCATATGAATTGTCGAAGTTCCACTGTTTGATGTATCTTTTAGCTTCTCCAATTTACTCAAAATGGAGTCTGTTCACTGCCCTTTGTATGCAGATTGAGTTTATTATAGTAATGCTGGTTTTAGGAAGACTAAAGGCAGCCTATTTAAAATGTAGCTTAATTGATTTTCATATTTTCTAACTCTGTGGAGTTCAGGTAAAGAGGAAAAGGAGTATGAGATGGTACTGAAGAGGACTTTACAAAACATGTGTCTTTTGACTGTCCATCCAAATACCACGACCTCAATCATAATTCAGGTGAGGCTGTTTGATTATGTGGAAAATGTAATTCCAACTACATACGGATGTTGGTTTTGAAGGTCTTTATCAACCCTAACAGCCGCCCAGTTTATATGATAATTATGAAAAGAACACCAAAGTGCTATTATAGATCTCCCCATCTCTCTCTCCTCTTCTCTTTTTCCCCCTCACTAATGCTTGATATTTTGGAGACTGTGACTCTGCAAACTTGAAATTTCTGAAACTCTAAATTTTAATCATGCGAACTTGCGAAGTAACAATTTTTTCAGGACATCAAATCTCTGACCCACTCTTACAATTCTAGTGAGCCTTTGTCAATTTGGTAAATGACCTTTTTTGATCATGTCTTTGAAATTATGTAGGAATGTTGGGCACATATTTAGGAATGCCCCAGAAGTGTTACATCACATCTCCTTTTTAGGAATGTTTGTTTGTCTTAGAACTAGGGCATGACTTAGGTGAGTTGTAACAGTTGTGCATAAATTGTAGCCTGGGTGTCAGTTTCCTGTAACGTCGTCTCATAGATCTTTGCGTTAGTGTGCCTGACCTGAACCTAAAACCATGGCATTGGGAGGATTTTTGTCGGTTGTATAATATACAAGTATACACCTAATTGAACATTAAGATCAGGGACTCCATCAGGCTTTTGTTTGTACCATTTGTTTAGCTGGCATTAATGGCATTACCTTGACAAGCATGGTCGTTATGTTTCTATTGCAGGTTGTCAATGATGATGGTGCTGTATCCTTAAACATCGTAGTTCTTCCTTTACTACAGTAGTGGTAATGTTTGCTCGAGTTATCCCTTTTTCCCCCTACCTTAACTAGACTAGTAGTCTGTTGTGCTTAACTAACTGGTTTCCGCATCAAAATCCTCATTAGACCTGCATTTGGGGGCATTCAGATAATCATGAAAAGTACATGTAACAGTTTTTAGAGCTTAATTTTAACCTTAAGATTCTTAGTAGACACGTCGAAGTGTGTTTGGATATTCTATTGATGTGAAGTGATTCATTGTATATTGCATGCAGATTCTTAGGCTTTCCTGTGAACTTTCCTGTCCCATGCATTGACTTCTATTTAGTGTGCACCGTTTTTCTGAGATAGATTTCTGTGTCTGAATGTATTGGTGACAAAATAGTCTGATTATGTGTTTGTGGGACGACCAAATTCTCCCTTACTACATGAGGGTCAGGATATATCTTCTCTCTGATTCTGAAACGTTGTTATACACAAAGTTTCCTTGACCTTTAGCTTCTTCCATGTGCCATAAATGCAGCATGTGCTGCCCTTGTAGATGCTGGAATTCCTTTGAAGCATCTTGCTGGTAAACAAGACCTTATGGTTGCTCACCTGATTTTGACCTGATTTTGTTTGAGGAATTGTTTCTAACACTGATTTAGATGATTTTTCTAGTTGCAATATGCTGTTGTCTGGCAGAAAGTGGGCGCATTATACTGGACCCAAACAAGACAGAAGAGCAGGTTATTTCATTTCCCGGTTTGAATTGTAATGTTTTGGTTGTGATCACATTTATGCACTTACCCAAGCCGGTACAGAATGATTTATGTGAGAGTTTGTTTGTGTTATAAGAGAATAGCTGTCCATATTCCGTATCATTATTTTTACCCTTCACATGACACTATGTCTTGTATGAAAATATCTTATGTGTAAAAAAGGGGAAACTTGAAAATCCAATAAAAAGTCTTCTTATTCTCTTGTAACTAGCTGCATTTGTGCAGCATGTATAGATTGATTATTTGTCGCTTTTATTTGTGTGTCAATTCTGTAGTTCATGACACGGTAACACATGAATATACAACCATTCGTTTAATTGTTTCTACCATTATTTACATGTCTGATATCCTCAATTTGGGTCAAATCTAAATTGTTCATGTCCAAATACCAGTTTCTTAACTTGCTTGTCTCTTTGTATTGGCAGCGATTGAAGGCATTCGTATATTTAGTTTTTCCAAATTCGATTCACTCTGTACTTCCTGAAGGAGCATTACAGGTGGGAGGAGAGCCTTATGAACATGGGATAATTACATCCGTTACACATGGTCTAATGTCAGGTAACTGCCATGCTTACATTTATTTTATATTGTGCATGTTCATGTCATACCACCTATTATGATGATGTACTTCTTGTAGAAATTTTTATAATTACTAAGACTGTTGTGCTCAACTCCAATTAGGGAAACCTTTAGATAGATGGGGAATTTGTATTCCATCACCAATACAACACAGCTATGTGATTTCTTGTACTAGAAGTATTTTGTATCAAATGGTTTTATATTTACTGCAAGTTCCTGTTCTCTGAACAAATGGAAGTGATTTATTGATAAGAAATGCTGAATTACAGGCTGTGATAGTGTTCAGGTATTCTTCATTTTGGAGATTGGAGCATAGTTGGTTGAATGCACTGGATAATGGCTCTCATTAATTGCATCTGTGCCGAAGTGTGTGCATTTGTTTGTTGAAGAGTGTACTTGTTGCCCCTAGATGGGTGCCTTTAATTTCAGTAAAATATTACTACTCCTTTTTCTGCGGGGCTGTGGAAGGGAGGTCTGAGCCAGGATGTTATAGTGTCGGCATTAAATTGATTTATTGATGAGAGATACTGAATGTTTTAATACGGTTTGGGTTTTTTTTTCCCTTTGATTGGAGCATATGTTATGGCCTCACGATCTGAAAAAGACAGTAAGGTAAATAGCATGACTGTCTATGGATGGACTTTTGACGGCTATTAGTTGATCTATTCGCAAATATAGCTTGTTGGAATTTCTTAATTGGATGAAAAATAGTTGAAGTATCAAAACCAAATATTTGGATCGTCTTTTCTGGTGAGAAACAATATAGGTTCCTGATTATTCGAAACACTATAGAATCTCACATGTAGTGGTAAATGTAACCTCATTTATTTGGCCAGTCTCGAAGTGATTTAGTAGCAAAGAGGTGAAGAAATTGGTATATTCTCTTATCGAGATATGCAAATGTATTGATTGCCATGATCATTATGATTGGAATAGCTGTAGTTGTATCTCTGTAGAAATACATAGTCCTCCCCCTTCCCAACTTCTTCTGTACTCATTATTATCAACTATATATCAAATGGGTCTTCCTAGATGATAGTGTTTAATGACCATAGAAGTCTTGATCATTTGGTATCATTTTCAATTATAGTTCGTATTCTTTTCTTCGTGGAGGAACCCAATTGAGGCACGAACTTGTGTATCAAATACTCTCTCTCTCTCTCTCTCTTAATACTTGGTGCTTACTCGTTGGCTGTTACTTTGTTCTTATCTGGTGGTTTGGCCTGTTGACATCTGACCTGGTTTATGTTGGTTTTGTTATGATAACAAAAATGTCTAACTGGGTTTGTGTGTATCTGTTTTCAGTGGATGAGTATTTTTTCTGTCTAGAACGAGGACGTGCTGCGAGTGCAAAGCTATCTGATTTTCTCAGGAGAAGCTTGCAGTTGCAAGTCCCGAGTGAGTCGTCTAAGACGGGCTAATTTGTGACATGGTTGGTAGAAGTGTAGAATCTCAGGATGGTAGAAATCAATAGATACCGTTTTGTTTGGCATTGGCAGCTTTCTAAATATTCAACAAATTTATATATGTTGGAGTTCAGCTTTCTAAGTTTTGAGCGTTGTATATCTGAATTTATAGTTGATCCATATTTTCACTGAGCTAACTTTTGGATTATACTTCAAGGTAATTCAGCATGAGTTATTCCATATTTCCATTTGACATTCAAGTTGTGGAAGACCTTCCACTCCAACAACTGTGTTTTTGGTTTGAGTCCTTTGCTTCAGAAAAATGAACAAGTTAGACGAATATATCCAATTGTGAAAATTGGGGCCGAGTCTCTCTTAAGGGACTTATAATGAGTTTAGTCAGTCAAAAAAATTCATTTGAGGGTAAGCCCGTTTTTATTTTTTTTATTAAGTAATTAAGTCCATTATTTTTTTAAATCTCTAAAATGTCTTTTATATAATGTTTAAATTGTATTTAAATGATAAGTATGTTTCTTAATTGGGAAAATGTTTTGATTTTATTTCCATAAATTCTATTCCTTAAATTATGCTCAAATATTTTCCGACAACGTTTTATCCATAAATTTTGAAATTCAAAAACATGATCCAAAGAAAAGGATTATTAGTCAGAAACAATGGAGGACGAAGAAGAAGAATCACTACTCGTAGTTGAACTCAACGAAATCACTCTAAATATCTCTTCATATATATGTTTGATACGGCCTCTAAAATTTCCCTATATATATAGATAGAGAAAGGAGTGAAAAATAGTCGTTACAAGAGAAAGAGAGAGGGAATGACCACTCTTCCGAAGCCATGAAAGGCTGTCTTGCAAGACATGCAAGAACAAATTATATAGTGGGTATAATAAATTCAATTATACCCACTATATACTTTCATCTCATTTTTGTTTTTCACACCTATTTGATTTTTAACTTAGTTTTAGACTCTTTTATAAGGACTTTTAAATTCTTTTGAACTCATTTATTAATAGTACAATTACATACAATTATCTATATCTATAGGAAGAAGTAAAGTCATATACGGTCAAATAGATGTGCAAATATTTAAAGAGATCGACGAAATATCTAAATAAATGACAAATTAAGTACTCAAAAACTTAGAGAATAAATTAATAATTAAATACGAATTAATTACTCATAACCTAATTTATTATTTAATTTAATTACACACATAATTCACATTTTATATAAAAATAACATTATTTAAATTCACATCGTGCATTGCTAGTATTAAACAGATTTTCTTGATGAACTTATTACCAAACAAATCTACAAAAAGGACCGACTTCTAAATTTCTCTTGTTGAAAAAGATTGCATGTGGGTGTGGATGCCCACTGTCCATTACTTCATTGAGTAACTTATCTCCCACTTTTCTACCGATAGTGTTGAAGTTTGCCTATAAAAAGTCCTCAAAGTGTTGAAATAGAAGTGCCTAAATAATATATATATATATATATATTTCCATCCTCTCTCTATCTTTCAGTATTATTTTTATTAACTCAATTTGTTTGTTTGAATTAGTTATTTGTACAAACAATAATTTATTAGTTTTATAACACGTTATCAGCACGAGAGCTAACCAACTGAGTCATTGCCGAGTAATTTTTTATACCTAAAAGGTAAACTCAGATATTTGAATTGATCAATTTTAATATAACACCGTACATGTTATGAGAAAAAATGATGTGGGTGTTTGATTTTAAATTGTTATTATAATTTAAATGGTGCCTAAAATACATAAATTGTGTACCTGTGGTACGTAAAGAATTTTATATAAATTATATTCCTGAAGAACATAATAGAAAAATCTAGTACCTGAAGTACAAAAAAATATTATTATGATAGAAAAAGATATATAAATTACAGACATAAAGTTTATAAATTAAGAGAGAATTATACTCAGACTCCTTGACATTTGAAATATTATAAACAGACCCCTTAAAGTTTGCGCGCGTAATATTTAGACACCTGCCGTCAATGTCCTTTAGAATATCTGTTAGTAAATTATAGTTAGTCTCTTAGAATATCTGTTAGTAAATTATACTTAATCTTCCTAAAGTTTATAAACGTGTAATACTTAGACCTTTCGAGTTTAAAATGTTATATTTAGAAAAAAAAAAAAAAAAACAATCCAATCAAAGATAGAATATTAAATGTTTTAAATTTTACAATCAAAATTTATGTTATATTATGTCATTTATTGATAGAAAATCAAAAATAAAATTATAAGTTTTTCTTAAAACAATTTGGACCCATGTTGCTCAAATTTTAATACTTAAAAAATTATAATTTTTAATCGATTCTAATTTTAATACATAAAAAATAAATTTTAATGATCTCGGATCGAATTTTAATCCGTCCGAATTTTATTATGTAAAAAAATTTAAAAAATAAAGGAGGGTCTCATTGAAGATATGTTTATCCAGAGGGGATGTGAATGAAGTTTTCTCAATATACTATATGATATACGTAAGGGCATTTATGTAAAATAGTCTTTTCCGTTAACATCGTTAGCCGACAAGACAACCTCTGATGAGGGTGTCAGTGAAATTTTAGAAGAAGTAAGGGTATCATTGAATTTAGACTTAACTACCAGGGGTGTGAATGAAGTTTACCCAAAAAAATAAGAAAAAGAAAATCTTGAGAAACTAATTTGCGTTAAATCCTCCAACCCATTAAAAAAACTCGGGGAGGTGAGTAATCAATATATGCCGTTTTGTTTTGGCATTTGCAGCTTCTAAGCATCTCCAAGGGGGAGTGCTATTTTTGGGGTGCTAAATACCATTTTACAACATTGAACAGTGTTTTGGCACTTCTAAATTATAAATGTGCTCCAATGGCAAGTGTTAAAATGGGGTGTCATTTTCATATTTTTATTCATCAATCTATATGAATCGTTGGATCTATATTCATCTAACGGATCTATATTCACCAATCCATTTGCAACCTCCTATTTTCTCTCTCCAGAGTTGCCAAAAATGTCACCCCAAAGACCTTGATGCCATTTTCCAACCCCATATGCCACCCCCTTTGGAGTGAACTTTTTTGAATTTGGGGTGGCATATGGGGTATGCCACCCCATATGCCTCCCCCCTTGGAGATGCTAAGTATGCAACAAGTCAATCTCTCTCTCTCTCTCTCTCTCTCTCTCTCTCTAGATATTCACACACAAATAGTCTATTAATTTGTTTTAATCAAAGTGATCACGTGATATTATCTGAAGGGATGACAAGTCATTACTTCACTTTTGTCAAAACACTTAGTAGATTGTCCATATAGATACCATTATTTAAATATAAATTGAATATTTTTAGAAATCAAATTAACAAAAGTGAGACGATGAGAACGAGATTGACAAAAGTCGCAAACTTTAGCGATTAAAAGTGCACTCTACTCTTTTTTTTTTAACTACAAGGGCTAATTTATGTACATACCTTGTATGTCACATTTGGGATGAACAATTACTGAGACTAAATAGGACTATCATTTTGGTAAGCAAATCACCGCCCTTAACGTTTCTTATAGCTTTAATTAGGGCTGAAAATGAACTGAGCTGTTTATAAATAGCTTGAACAGCTCTTCATTAACTCAGATAAAAGCTTGTTCAAGTGTGTTCATTTATCAAATTTAAAACTCGTTTAATGAATGAGCTAAACCCGACAATGACATATACATAATATAAAATTTAAGAAATATTTTGTGTATACTATATATTTTGTCTATAATGGTATGTATAGGATTATATACATAAATGATTCGAACCCAAGTTTTTACCAAAAAATTAACAAGACGGGGCTTATCAAGATATTTCAAACTCGTCACGATCTCGAGTTGATTCCAAATACTCTCGAGGGATGAACAGCTGAGCCAGAACAGTCAGCTGGGTCGGTTCATTTGCAACTCATGTTTCATGAAAGTGTAGTTCATATTTAATGATACTCAAGCATGGGATCTGAATTATTTTCCTTTGTCTTTCCATTTCTTGTTTCTCAAGGGTTATACTTATGGCTCCAGATACTGTGCTATTTCACAAAAGAACTGTTTTGTGTGGGACCAAAACAGTTTTTAAATGTAAAAATTAAAATTTTTGGTTGACTTTGAGTCTAAATTAAAGTGAGACTCGATTGTTGTTTTGAGTAAATTTTGGTGGGTTCGTGTTATACTCCGCAAGGAGAATAACATAGTATATTCACTTACTCAAATCGAGTAAAAAATGAATGAAAAAATAGATTTTCAAGTGACCCTCTTGAAATTTGAAAATAGAGGTTGTGCAATATGAGATTTGACACCTATTCCACACTGGTTGAGGAAGAGGTTCTACGTAGGCATATATAGACCGAGTTTGCTCTATGGGATTAGGCCCCAAGGGGTACCACAATTTTATGAGCGGAACAAGCGCCTACATGCATTCGGTTCAACTACACATGCGCATTGACGGCTGGGCCGGGTGTGGTTTATACCAGGCACTATCTTTATGAAGAAAATTCGTTTAATGAATTGGATGTGAATTTCTAAATCGAAATTTAATTTCAGTACCAATTGGACCTAAAATTCGCATTGATTCGGGTTAGTGTTTTCTCCAGTTCCAAATTTTAGTTGCATCTGTTCAAGAGTGGACATTTATTCAAATGGTGTTTTCTGATTGCAAGTCTTCTGGGTTGCATCAGTTCGACAGATGACTGTCCGGATCAGTCACCATTCTCTCTATAAATAACCTAGTCACAATCATTTTGCATCCACTGGATTTCGGCATTTCAAGCAATCTCATATAGTCATAGTTTCGGCATTAAATCAGTCTGCATTTGGAAAGTACACAACATAGTTCTGGTTCGCTGGGCGAGTAGATTGGAGTGCTACTTCTATTCGCGTGAAGATCATTGTATCATGTAAGACAAACACTTTGATTTTCATAAGCACCGTGAGTAGAGACGAAATAGGTCTTAAGGACATAATGTCAAATACTAATCTTAATCTATTTAAAGTTCAATCTTAGTTCCTGGTCTGTAACTGGATCAGTTTATCCATTGTTTAAATTACAAATTTATTGTGCAACTGTTTTATTCGTATCTATAATTATTTCGTACCTATAACTGTTTTGTTTTTCACTATTACCATTTATTCTATTTGTATGATACAATTTTATTCAAAAGGAGTCATTTTTGTTAACAACACCTCTTTTGTTAATAAACAAAAGTGGAACCGGACCCCATACTTTTACCTAATGGGGATTGGCCCTTCAAGTTGTGGCAGCCTCCCACTCCAACAACCCTCTATTTGTTTGAACTCTTTCCATCACATGATTCACACGTCATTTGTCATTACAAATTCAGCACCTAGTTGTCTGATTACGTATTTATCTGAAATATTATGTAGTGTAACCGTTACATCCAATATTTACTCGAAATCGTAGGCCTTATCACCATTAATTCGGTTATTTTGCAAGGTTTTAATTCTTATTATTTGTTTTCATTTGTCAACGTAACATTGCCTTGCCTAGCTCTGGATAGTGTGATCTTGTTGAGTACGTGTTTGTTTTCAGCACATACCCTGCAAGGTTGAAATAAACTTCCCTAGCTACTAGTCCTATATCTGGGCTCCTTTTACCTACTAGTCATTGATACAACAGCCGCGATGGTTGAGTCTTCATTTTTCTCTCCGATACTGTTTCACATTCATTTGAAACGACGAATATTATTCGACTCATGATCGACTCATAACCTCGGTCGACTCGGCCGAGTTATTGGATTCATCATCATCAATTGCGATGTTTCGAAATGAATTAAATTTCTCACCGTCTTAGTCATGTCTTACGACCCTCAACCATGCCACTATTATAGGACAATTGAATAATGGAGTAATATACTATATGTTTCTTGTAATGACAACGTAGCTAGGGGAGGACACATCCGACTCTGGAATATTCCAAACGCAGTATTGGCCTTTGAGCTGCTCATTGGTTTTCGTCTTGATTCGGATTTAAGATCAACTATAGGGTATTGTTGTAATTAATATTTAAAAATATAAATGTATCGAAAACTTTGTGATATTATTGGTTCCAACTACAAGAGGCCAAGTCACATTATCCAAGTTGCTCATATAAAAACACCTCATAAACAAGATGATGTGAGCAGTTTGATGTGAGTTGAATTTCTTGACTAATTATCAAAATCTCAATTGTTTATATCATTTCTTCATGGATTTAACACTATCCAAAATCTTATTATAATTTGATTCGAATTTTATTTCTACACCATGTTATTTGATGATTATTTGATGTGTAATTTGCTACAATTAACTGTAATTATCATTGTATTCTAGTATTGATTGAAGTCCACTATCTTTTTTTGATTTTTTTTTTTTTTTTTGTATTATGGTCAAGGGTGCTTAGGCTAGTTTACGCATACCTCAATTAATACCATATCTAACGGACCATTCATGTCAAGATTAGCAAATTCATGAGAGATAAATCTCTCGTAATTTGTCTCAACCAACTTTAGAACTCAGAATGTATGAGCTTATAGCTCGTCCCTATCTCCACCGGACTATCTTTGGTTGGGAGTTAATGAAATCCACTATCAATATACTTTATCACAATCACCCCAATATTAAATTCCAAAATAGAGACAAGCAGTAAATTGTTTTTCACTCACTTGGATAGACCCCACTTTGCTCAAGATATGCATGAAAGCTAGCTGGTTTATTTCTACATGTAAAAATAAATAAAAAACTAGCATGGCTCTCTATTTATATGACCTTTGCTTGAAAGTGCAAGCACACACAACAAATAGGGCAAAGAGGAAAGAAGAAGAATAGAAGATGGCAGTCTCTTCCTTTGTTTTACAAGTAAATGGGCCTCTTCACAAGCCTTCCATCTCTCCTAACCTTGATCACCTCAAAACTTCACTGTCCTCCAGCATAAAGGTACATCTCTCTAGAAGATAAATAACCGTACGAAAATGTTATTCAGACCTAATCAACTATAACCGTTAGATTGGAAGTGTGCTCCACCTAATATTGAAACTCACAACTAATCCAACAGCTGTATTGAATTAAGTCACTATAACATTGCTCATATATCCTTATTGCTCCGACGATTAGAAATATACCATAAAATTCAAAACACGTCTGAAAATACACACGACTAAAGATACGTACATCATCGTCTCTTTAAACACTGGAAATTTTCAACTTGTTAGAGAGCTATTCTTAGTGAATATGAACAAAATTTATTGTCGATATAAATGTAGAAAACAATAATTAATGATGAGTTAAACTGACTTATTTGAGAAATATTGGACAGCCTTTGTGGAAAGCGTTGAAACAGGTGCCGATGAAGGTTGATGTTTGGAATAACATCAAGAAAACTACTACAACAATGTTGGATGCAGTTGTGGATACATTGTTTGATTTTGTGGATCTGCCATATCCTCCATCTCAGGTGTGAGTTGTTTTAATTTGCTATGTGATGTGAGAGATTGATTCCATGGCATTTGCATGGAAAAATACTTACGCAGAGTTTGTTTTGGGGATGGAAATGATGGAGTCAACCCCAATCATACATCCCCACCAACCCTAATACAAGCAAACACACACTCATTTCTCTCACATACATACAAACACACACATACAATTTGTTTTGGTGGGTGGGTGGTGCTTCTTGTTGCGATGGCTTTGGCTTTGTATGGAAGGTGCATGGTTTGATTGCTTTGAATCATTCTTCTTCTTCTCTCTTCTTCTTCTTCTCTCTCTCTCTCTCTCTCTCTCTCACACACACACACACTTGGGAACATAACCATCATGCACATGTCCTCCTAGGATGTTCAAAGATCTACAGTTATTTCGATGTGTTCTTGCACCCAACACTCGATGTGGTGAGTTTTCAATATGGCACATGAGTTTTGACTCGAGGTCGGGGAGTAATACTATTCTCACCTAAAAAACTATATGAGTTATTGATATAATGATATGATAATAATAGTGTTTAATAATATTATATTTTTAAATTTTTTTATTGTAATTCTATCACTTAAAATATCATTATGTTTTTTAGGTCTTAAAAAGGGTCGGGATACTGGGGTGGGAGAGAGAAGGAAGAGATAAAATAGCATTTGAATGTGAATCGCATAATTGAATCCCAAAGATTGTATCAAAGAGACCAACTAAACTAGACCTAGTTGGTTAGTATCGAATAATGCGTAGAGATGACATTCGACTACCGCGGGCCGGAGAGAGTAGTCTCCACCCTTGTACACGCTTCAAAAATATTCGTCTATCTTCGATCTACCTCCGTTAGCGGGGGAAATTTTAATCCCCATCCCCACCTCGTGGGTAAATTTTGACTCCGCACCTGCCACCGTCACCGCTCATAACAATTAATTTCAATGATTTTAAAAAAAAAAATTATAAAAAATTATAATTCCTCACAAATGGATTTGCAAGAAGGTTCAAATCTCATTAAAATAATATGTATAACAAATGTGTATTTCACTTAATTATTTTATTCGATATATATATATATATATATATATATATATATATATATATATATATTCCCATCTCTATCCCAGCACGGGTTTATACGTGTATTTCCGTATACATTCATCGTCCAATATGTATAGTCTATTCCCAGTCCAAATGGGACAAATTTAGACGTATATCCGTTTTTCTCTGGTCCCCTGCCATCCCTAATAATTAGCAACCATTTAAATGATAACAACGGGGAGGGGAGCAATTCTCCTAATTTAAGAATAATGAACTACTACTATTGGATTTGTAGTTGGTTTAGCACAGGATGGAATTTACAATCAACCAGATGACAATAACATGTTAAATTTTCAAAATAGATTTCTAAATTATACCAAAATTATAACATAATATCACTATTTTGTGATATGATGTAATAATAACGACGTAATATTGCTTTTATGCACAAATTTTTTCTCCAAACGGCTTTGGATATTTGGGTCTGTTTGATTAGCATGAGAATGCTACAAAATGTAGGAAAGATAAATTTTTTGAATTTTTCTTGGTGGTTGGTTAGTTGAAAATGAAAAATCTTTAGGCTAGAAATAATTAACTATCCTTGACTCGAAATGGTAGTTTAAGTGGTAACAAAGACAAGTTATAAATCTAGACGTCCTGAGTTTGAATCTTGACAACTCTTTGGGATCAGGGTATAAGAGATTTATCCCTCATGAATACCCTAATTACGGCGTGGATGACCTGCCTTTAACCGAACTGAGAAGGAAATTAATTGAGGTGCGCGTTAGTCTGAATATCGCTGGCCGTTGAAAAAAATATAATTAACCTTTTTTTCAACATATAAGAAAGTTAAAAATTTTCCATGCCAGTGGCTTTGAACAATTTGAAACCCCACTTTACCCCCTCTCTTTTCTTTAATTTGAATTTCCAACATGTATATATTATAAATTCCAAAACTATTTACTGTCTACATAATCTTATTTCCCGTAGAATGAGTAAAGTTTACAGGTGCTAAAATGATTTTTACAAGTCATTTCAACTAAGCATGGTTTCAAAATATCTGGGGGCAATTTAGGTAATTTTAAAAAGGGATAATTATAATGACACTCCCTATTGTTTTTTGACTTTTTCACTGCCCCCCCTCTTGTTGTTAAAATTACAATGAAATCCTTAGGATATGGAAAGTAGTGACATATCATTCTCCTTTCTGTCAAATTAATGACTTCAATTACCCATTTTACCCTCAAATAGGAAAATCAATACTAATTGTTGTACTTTTACTCTTTAAGACAAAATTGGTCTAATGGTACCTGAAAACTTTTTCAATAAATTTATCAAAATTTTGGTTTAATGGTACTTCTTACCTTGTGAAGACTTTGTCTTCTTGAGATCAAGGGTTCAAGTCCCCTTTCCCCTCCCCAAAAAAAAATTAAAAAAAAAAATGTCTAATCTGTAGTGAAAATATAGTGGTCAACTACAAGTTTTGTGACATTAGCTAAAAAATGAGTAGTTCAAGTTATTAAGTTGATAACAATTGACCAAATGGGCATTTTATTACAAGTTATCACATTTTAAGGGGTTTATTGTAATTTTTAAAACAAGAAAAGGGGAAAGAAGAGTTTTTTTTTTTTTTTTTTTTGGGGGGGGGGGGGGGGGGGGGGTTACAGTGAAAGTATCTAAAACAACAAGGATACAATTTTTATGCGGATAAATTTCAATTTGCATCCTTATTCCCTCTCAATATATTTTGAGGCTTAAAGGGCAGTTATAAACTTATAATAAGGCTTTTTATTTTGAATATTAATAAAAAATATAGATAATTTATTCCTCTCGCAAAAAAATAATAATTAAATTTTTATATTCAAGTTTTGCTACTATATATTTTTTAATTCAAAGTATTTTTAATTTACTTAATCTTTATTGTGATATAGATGATAAAGATTTTCATGTTCTTCTAATATTTTTTTTCTTTGTTCTTATAATATTTTTTTCTTTATTTTACGCTATGATTGTCGTATTACATATTTGATTATGATAGTTTCATTATCTTTTAATTCTGTTCGGTTTCATTATCGACCCTAGTTCTAATATTGCTGCCATCTGCATTCTTTTTAGAGTTGTAGAACTATTTCTAGCTTAGCAATTATGTTCATAGATTCCCCATTTGAAAACCGTGAAAGTGACATCAACAATAAGAAGGTTTTGCACCAATGTCGGAGATTTTGGAGCCGACTTGTTGTTACATACCCATATGATTATGATGGTGTTTCATTCTATTGGCTTTTTGTCTGTCTCTAACTCTGTGGAACAAGTTGTTAAATCTTGATTGTCAGTCTTGGCGTTTTAGATTTGGCTATAAGCTGTTTGAGACAATGCCTGAAAGAAATGGTATCTCATATAATGTCATGATTCTTGACAGTTTTCGTAATGGTTACGGCATTGAAGCTGTCTTTCTTTATACAAAGATTGTGAGAGATTGGTGTTTATGGAGAGAATGAATACAAAGACAAGTAACGCAATGAATTTTGGATTTGCAGTATACACCAAATCTAGTTGACTTGATTTTTTTTTTTTTCCAGATTACCCGCGAACCTCTCAGGTGAGGACCACATGTGGTAATTGTACTATTTATTTAAAGGGTTGTTAACTATTGGATCATTTAAATACCATTTTAAACGGTGCGGATGCAATTGACAGCATTGGTAATTGACGGATCAAATTGATAATTCATGCACACTTTAACGACATAGGTGTATTTAATCCCAGAAAAAAAATGGGCTACATTGACTAATGATTTTATGTTAATGCATTTGTAGAGAAATTTTGAACCAGTTGAAGAGATTGGTGGAGCTATTGAAGTTGATTGCACTGATGGGAAAGTTCCAGAGGATTTTCCAGAGGGCATTTACTTAAGAAATGGTAAGCAGTACACCCTAACGTTGGTCATTTCAAGTTTGTTTGGTACTTATTTTTCCGGATAGGGTGATGTATGCAATATGTTGATGTGCATCTGTAATCATGTAATCCAATTGAGAGTGGTGTTTTAGAACTGAACTTAGATTATTTTTCGTGATTAGAAGATTAAGTAGACAACGTAGGTTGTTGGAAAGAATGTTTCTGTTGAAAGTTGAGATACATTTCATATCTCTTTGATGAAAAAATATATTTTTTGGTAGGCCCGAATCCTCAATTTGGAGGTCCAAAGTCGGCAATTTCAATTTTTGGGAGAACCAACCACATTTGGGTAGAAGGAGAAGGAATGCTTCATGCTCTATATTTCAAAAAGAATGCCACTGGAGATTGGACCTTGGCCTACAACAACATGCAGGTTGTATCTGAAACAGTGAAGTTAGAAAAAGAAAGAAACAAACTTGCTTTTATTCCTGCAGTAGATGGAGATGCACTCGGGATCTTAGCAGCTTATTTTTTCAATCTGGTAATGCTATCCTTTCCATTAGATTTGGCTTAGTAGAAGTCACTTGAGATTAAGCCCATGTTATACCTTCACGAGATAAACCAACATTATATTTACTTCCTGTTGCTTTGTTAGTTGAGATTTGGGTCAGTCAATAAAGACTTGAACAACACTAATGTTTTTGAGCATTCGGGGAAGCTCTACACAATTACGGAGAATCACATGCCCCATGAGATTGACAGATTTACTCTCCATACTCTTGGTTCTTGGGATATGAAGGAAGCTTGGGATCGGCCTTTCACCAGCCATCCAAAGGTTTTTCATTTATGTTTGTTTTCAAATATAGTAACGCCTCACACTTATAATATTAACACTAGTTACTATTCAATTCATCACTTGTATGTGATGCAGAAAACTCCAGGAACAGGGGAACTAGTTATAATGGGGGTGGATGGTGTAAAACCATTCTATGTAGTTGGAGTTCTATCCGGTACATTATTTTTGATTGTACGGTTTTATGTCAATTCTAGCTTATCAACAAATTGCCAAGAAATTGGTAGAATTAATTGTTAGCATGTTGACAAAGTTCTGATGATTTGCTTTTTCAGCTGATGGAAAGAAACTAGCTCACAAGGTTGATCTCAACCTTGATAGAGGTGTCCTCAGCCATGAGATAGGGGTTACCCAGAAGTAAGTTTGTATTGCCTTGTATCTTTAGAACTCGGAAGCCTTCATAGTAAATATGTTCACTAGAAAAATATGGAGTAAAATATGTTTGTTTAATCATCAGGTATAATGTTATCATGGATCATCCTCTGCTACTAGACATAAGTAGACCCTTCAAGGGAGGCGCGTGAGTGAATTTTTCTAGCTACTACTTGAAAGAAAATTTTGTAAGCGTCAACAGACCACTAATATTCTTCTGCCGGGCCATTTATCCCCTTCTGCAGATTGATCCATTATGAGACGGGTGGACATGCAAGGATTGGAGTTATGCCCCGTTATGGTGATGCTGATTCACTTAAGTGGTTTGACGTGGCTACACATTGTACATTTCACCTTATAAACAGTTTTGAGGATGGGGACGAGGTAACTAGAATCAACTGGAAGCTCATTCATCTCTTTCTTATTTTCTCATGGTGTTTAGTAACAAACCTTTATTGGACTCAAATTTTGGTACTGAAATTTTCGTATTTCTAAACAATAGGTGGTGGTGAGGGGATGCAGGGCGTTCAATTCTGTCATTCCAGGCCCCGATCTTGGAGAAGATAAGTTGGAGTGGTTCTCAAGGGGATTTAAACCTCTAAAGTCAATTGAAGACAATGTTGATGGTTCAACAGAAGATGGATTTCTTTTTTGTCGTGTATGTGAATGGAGACTAAACATGGAAACTGGGGAGGTTAAGGAGAAAAATCTCACTGGAATCGACTTCTCTATGGATATGCCTGCAATCAATGGAAATTTTATTGGTCTTAAACATAAGTATGGGTACGCTCAAGTCGTTGATTCCATGGTTAGCTCTAGTTGTGGTAAAAAACTAATGTGCATATGGAAAAGCTATATTATGTCAAAGCATAAGATTCTACGCATCTAACATTGGTCAGTTTTTTGTTTACCAGGCCTGCCTAAATACGGAAGTCTGGGAAAACTATACTTCGAGGAACGATGCTCTGAGGATTCTATGGTAAGACATCCATAATCCTCATTTTCTTTGCCATTTTTCTGGTTTAATTTAACACCTTGGAACTTGAACAACTGTTGGGATTTTCAATCCTATGTTGGTACATACATGTTTACAATTTACGTGGTCTTACTTCTAAACCAGGGGGAGGGACAGAATGAGCAGTTTATAAAAGTGGAGTATCATAGGTATGCTGAAAACAACTTCTACACTGGAATGTTTTTTGTCCCTAAGCAGGGAGGTACTGAAGAAGATGATGGTTGGATCGTCTCTTTTGTTCACAACGAAGAGACTGATGTGTCCCAAGTAAGTCTGCTATCTTCAAGCCTCAAAGAAATCTGACATTTCTCTCAATGAGATTTCAGTCAGTGTGTGTGTGTGTTGTGTGCATGTATATATATAAGTAGTTATAAATTGCTTCTTGCAGGTCCATATAATCGATGCAAAGAATTTTGAGGGCGAGCCTATCGCCAAAATAACAATGCCGCAGAGGGTGCCATATGGTTTTCATGGAACTTTTGTACGGACTCCTATCGGGCATCAACTCAATATTGTGTAATGATGAAAATAACTAACACTACTTGGATCAAATTTGTTGATCTAATTTGCTATTGTTGTTGGATTATGGTAGACCCCATTTAATATGATGACCCACTACTAATCCAACAATAATCTATATAATAAAGTAGAGTAAAATTCAAATTTCAAAAGATAAACAAAATGATTTTTGCTTTTCGCGGTTCAGATCGTTTTAAATTTTACTTTAAAGTTAATCTAACGGTTAATATTAACACCCTAAATTTAATAGGAAAAATAGGCTCTTAAATGTGTGTTTAGAGTGACTTTATAAAAATACTTCTAGAAATTATTTCTCATAACTACTTTAAAAAAAAAAATAGTGTTTGAAACCGCCCCACCACTACCTCTACCACCACCATCACTGCTACTGTCGCCACTACCGTCACCACCACCGTCGTCTCTACCGCCACCACCACCGCTGCCACTGCCACCGTCGTCGCCACCGCCGTCGCCACCGTTGTTGCCCCTACCACCGTCTTCGCCACCACCGCCACCGCCGTCGCCACCATTGCCATCATCACCACCACTACTGTCGTCATCGCCGCCACCACCATCACTGCCGTCGTCGCCGCCACTACCACTATCATCGTCATCGCCATCACCACCGCCGCCGCCGCCGCCGCCGCCGCCACCACCATCGCCACCACCACCACCCTCGCCGTCGTCGTCGTCGTCGCTGCCACCACCACCACCATCGTCGTCGCCATCGCCAGCACCACCACTACCATCACCACCACCACCATCGCCATAACCGCCACCACCACCACCTCCACCGCCGCCACCACGGTCATTGCCACCCACCACAACCATCACCGTCTCCTACCACCACCACCACCTCTCACCCCCACTACAACTGATATTTAAATTCATTTATCTCTCCTCTATATTTGTGATTTGATTTTGAATATGAATACAAATATGTTTATTGTTTACCATTTTTTATTACACTGTGCCTTCAGGCACAAACAATAACTAGTCTATATAATAAAGTACAATACAATTCAAATCTCAAAAACTAAACAAAATGACTTTTACTTTTCGCGGTTGAGATCTCTTTAAATTTTACTTTAAAATTAATCTGACTGCTAATATTAACACCTCAAATTTAATAGGGAATAGACCCTTAAGAGTGTGTTTGGTGGGTGACTTTTTAAAAGTACTTTATAACTTCTCATAAGTAATTTAAAAAAATATATATAGTGTTTGAAACCGTCTCACCATCACCATTACCACCACCGCCGCCAACCCACCACCACGACTACCCCCACTATTGTCACCGCCACCCTTACCACCCCACCCCCACTACCACCACCACCACCACCACCACTGTTGCCGCCATCTCACCACCACCTTTGCCACAACAACCGTTGCGGCCACCCCACCACCACCATCTACTTTACCACTAACCCCACCACCACCACCGTTGTCGCCATTCTACCACCACCGCTACTGTCCCACCATTACCCTTACCACCATCACCCTCTACCACTACCGTCGCCACCACCCCACCACCACCGTCACCCCACCACCACCACCACCACTGTCGCCACCGTCATGGCCCACCACTACTGCCACCCATTGTCATCCACACCCACCACACCTACCATCATCACCACCATCTTTATTCGTCATCACTCATCACACTATCGCCCAGAAGAACCTCGTCGTTGCCCACCACCACCATTACCAACCACCATCACCGTCGTCACCCATGACTACTATTACAACCATCGTCACTCATGACTACCACTACAACCATCGTCACCCAAAACCAACCGCCACCATCACCACGATCGTCGCCACCCACCACAACTATCACCGTCTCCTACCACCACCACCATTGCCGCCTACCACCACTACCATTATCGCCTACAATCACTACCACTGCTCACCCCTATTATAATTGGGGTTTAAATTTTTTTTTCTCCCCTCTATATTTATGATTTAATTTTTGGTATGAATATAAATATATTTATTTTTGACCATTTTTTTTATTATTTTGTACCTTCAGGTACAGGTAATAACTAGTAATAAATTAAATCAACAAATTGAATTAGTAAATAAGATTCAAGTAGCATTTTTCATCTTAAAATGTGTATATGTTTGACATGTGTGATGTTTCTTTTTGTTCTCCTGTTCACTTCGTTGTGTGGGATTGTCCTATAGTGGTAGCTGCTTCTTGTTGAATAAAAGTAATTGTTGAACTGGAATATTGCTGGCTAAGTATATTAAGATACGACTCTGGGTTATTCATAAAATGTTGTGAGATTTTGTTGGATAAAAGCTCATTCGAGATCGTTAATCATAATTAGTATTATTGATGTTAAAATTTGAATGACCTCCATGTTAGTTTGTTGGGTTTTAATCACCTAAAAAAGAAGTCAAAAGTAAAAGGTTCGATGCCTAAGTTAGTAAGTACTCAAAAGTATGAATTGCATTTAGAAACTAGGAGTAACAGCCCTAAAGCAGCAATGGAGCTCAATTATAGAAGTTCCGGCAGTTTGAATTGAGTAGGGATAATGATTGAAGATCTAGTCAATCATAGAAAGATAATGATTAGGTTCTTATCTTTATACGCTGATTTGATGTTATCAGTTAAATTTTGTTTATCTATGATATGTAGAATCTTATTCAAATTTTGAACTCTTAACACGATGAGTTGGACTTGGACTAAATGAACTTTTCACCTTGAGTCAATTTTTTCATCATCAAGTACGAACATATGGAATAAGCCTAATCAACATATCTGCATGTTCCATTATATCATCCATTGACAAAAAAATCTAGCAGAATTCTAATTTTTTAAGAAAAAATAGTAATCAGTATAAATACATCAAAAAACTCAACTCAACACTCATGTACATATAATTATCTTTTCTATTGGAATAAAATTAAAATATCAAACAAGGGGTTAAACTGTAATAGACACAATATCTTCTATATTTAATAGGGATAATTTGATCTTTTAATAGATTTCGTTAGTTTTGTAATTAATAAGGGATTTAAGTGTAATATTTTAATCTTGAGAGGTCTAAGTGTTATAACCTCTAAACTGTAATATTTTAAGTGTATTATTTTAATCTTGAGAGGTGTTAAGTGTTACAACCTCTAAATTTCAGAAAGTCTTGATGTAATTTACTAATAGATATACTAATACACATTGACTACAGAAATCTAAGTGTTATGCGCGTATAAACTTCAAGGAGTCTGTATATAATATTTTAAATATCATGAATTTAAGTAATTAAATGACAAATCTCAAGAAATTTGGGTGTAATTTTCCCTTAACTTTTTCTCATTGGTAAGTGTAATGTTATACGAATGTTAAATGAACTTCTTTTAATAAGGGGAACATAGAGGGCTCGTTTGGTAGACGTATTATGAGGGGATTAAATATTGGATTGTACTATTTTTTATTTAATTGGTCTTAATACTTTATTTGATAAGCAAATTTGATACCGTATTAATTTGAAAAAATTTCAGTCACACCCCTCCTAGTTTACTATATCTTTAAGGATACCCCTTCTATTATCAAAAAACATCACTGACACCATTTCTAGTTTATATTTAAACATCACTAACACCCTCTACCATTAAACTACCATTTATAACAAAAAAAATTCATCTAAAATACCAAAAGTGCCCCTACATAAACCTCAAGTAATTTTTCTATATAAAATTTTATTAAAATTCGAGCCGATTAAAATTTATTTTTCTACATATTAAAATTTGAACCAATTAAAATTCGATTGAAGCTGATTAAATTTTATTTTTTAACGTATTAAAATTCAAGCCTATTAAAATTTATTTTTTACGTATTAAAATTTGAGCTGATTTGAACTCTACCTAAGTTGTTAACGCCAATTAAAATTCGCTTTCGAGTCGATTAAAATTTATATTTTTTTACTTATTAAAATTCATGTCAATTAAAATTCGATTTATTAAAATTTGAGTCAATTAAAATTTATATTTTTTTATGTATTAAAATTTGGACTGATTAAAATTCAATGCGACTTGATTAAAATTTGATTTGAGTCGATTAAAAATAATTTTTAATTGGCTCAAATATAATTTTAATTAGCCCAAATTTTAATAAAAATATAATTTTTAATCGTCTCAAATTTTAATATGTAAAAAAATAAATTTTAATTAGCTTGAATCGAATTTTAATCGGCTCAAATTTTAATACGTAAAAAAAATTAGAAAACAGAGGGAGTCTCATTGAAGATATGCTTATCTAGAGGGGGTGTGGATGAAGTTTGTCCTCAAATATATCATGGGCAATTTAGTAAAATTACATTCTAGTTTTTTTTTAATCTGATAGGGGTGTCGGTGAAGATTCAGAAAATAGAGGGGGTGTCCTTGAAGATATGGTAAACTAGAGGGGGGTGTGATTGAAATTTTTCCTATTAATTTCAAAAACGTATACTAATCATATATTTATCGTATAGTTTTTATACGATAGACCTGTGTTATGAGGTATTTTAATACCACCAAAAGATGTGGTATTATAATTCAACTCAAACGTATTATTCTACATATTTACTATTATAACCCCCAACTGATAAAATCAAACTGTCATCAATGTTACAAAAACTGATAGAGAGTATTTTTGTTAATTTAACACTAATACGATGAAATAATTCACTAACCAAACAACCGATTGAATTAAATAACTACTATTCAACGTTTATGTTGTACATTGTCAAGCACTAGATAAAATTACGTATTATTCTAATGCATTATTTAATCTTGTCTTTTTGTCTATCTGTATTGTATTAGACTGGATTACTATATCTAATCCATCAATTTTTAATACAACAACCAAACGAGCTCAGAGTGTATATGTTTGCTTGATTTTGATAACTAATTGCCACTAAACATACTGATAATCACTTATCATAAGTAATGTAAGTGGTTTTTTTCTCCCTCTCTAGGAACTTTGAACACACGACGTCGTGTGGGAGGAGAGAGAACTTTTGCAAGCCACCTTGGCTAAACTCCCGAGGACTGCCTACTTGGTCAGGCAAGGCCAAAGTCCGCTTGTGCAGCTTGATAAAAATCTATACAAATTATTCCCAAGTTTGAGCTGGTTGAGTTCGGGTATAATTTTAGACCCGAATTATAATTCGAGCTGAGTTCGAGTAGATAAAGGTTTAGACCATTTGAGATATGACTTGTTCAAATAGAGAAACTAACGTAATTTTGTCCCAAATTTGTGATTTTGCCTTTGGATGTCTATTCCCAATTCATCGATTCAATTCAAATTGGATCTCCTCGCTAATTGAAAAGCCTATTTGTTAGCTTGTTGTAGTGCATAGCCATGCCCTAAGCTCCCTACGCTATATTAATGTGTAAAATCAATTGTAATATTAGTATATCTTCGTTTTATCATAATATGTACATTTTTCTGTATATCTGAAAAAATTCACACTCAACACCTGTCTCGTGGCAAAAAAAGAAAAACTATGCACAATACATATGAAGAAAATAGTCAAGATCGTTAAATCACCAAAACGTTATTTATAAAGTTACAAAAGGATGAAAAAGAAATACAATAAACACACATGGTTATAACACAAAGTTTAGAGAAAGCACATAGATCACTTGCCACATTGGATATCTAGAAAGCTTCGTCCTCTCCTCTAAGTGGCACATGAGACCTAACAACGAAGAAGTTCTCATAGATAAGTCCAGCAAGCCCACCCCCGATGAGTGGCCCAACCCAATAAACCCAATGATCGGTCCAGTCTCCGCTCACCAACGCAGGCCCAAAAGACCTTGCCGGGTTCATTGAAGCCCCAGAGAAAGCCCCACCAGCCATGATGTTGGCCCCAACAACCAATCCAACTAGAAGTGGGCCCAGCCCATCAAGAGAGCCCTTCTTGGGGTCCACAATAGTAGCGTAGACAGTGAACAAGAGAGAGAATGTAAGAACAACTTCCATTATCACACCCTGTAAATAATCCACTCCACTTGCAAGTGTATGTACTGGTGTTGTCTGCACAAACATAACCACAAAAACCCAAATTATAAAAAAAAAAAAAAAAAAAATCTGATAGGAAATGACAGAAAAAAATAGGTACAATAATTGTTCTAGGCTGTGAATTGCCAAAATAAAAATAAAAATAAAATTGGTTCCAACTATGGAAACATTTTTAGAGTCGACAACTCCGAAACTAAAAAAAATTAAACAAACACTATTATTCTTTGCATTCCAAGGAAAGATATAGGCGACACTTGCGATCTCTATCCAAGTAAAGTGGAAAAAGAAACGACCCAAAACATTTCAAACGATTTGAAAATCTCGTTTTAATGGAAAATGAGCGTTTGGTATTGCATCTTAAAATCTCAAAAGACGATAAATTTCATCACAAAAAATGACCAGTTTTACCCAAAAATAAATGGTAAGTGAATTTCAAAGGTGATTGTACCTTAAAAACTGATGAACTCCGCTTACAAAATAGTATAAATACTCAAAAAAAAATAAAAAATGAACTCCGCTTAAAAAACTCCTTCCATCATACATCACTATCCACCAATTACAACGATGCATTTACAATAGTGTAAAGGTACCCAAGAATATTTTCTTTTTCTGTCATCCATTGAATATAATTTTTTGTAACATGCTTGCACACCCAAATAATGAACAATATACATCAAAGTATAGTATTCTAAGTCAGGTTGGACCCAATAAGGCAATATTTTTATGACTGAGAGTTGGAGTCCTGATAGAACCCCACCACGCCCTACCCCCTCTCACCACCACCACCACACACCGTGTGTGTGTGTGTGAGAGAGAGAAATCCGACTTCATGGACAAGAAAAGAAAAGATCAAGGGCATGCCCGACACGAACTAATACGCTAGGGTCGAAGGAGAGAAACTATTTCAAAGAAGAATGCTTGGCCTCAGACTTGAGACTGATTAAAGATATAGGAATGAATAAATCCAATATCATCTATACCGTGTTTTGGGGCTATCATAATCCGACAAGGAAATGTCAAAATTAAATGATCAGCTTGAATGAATACCAGACTAAATGAAATACACTGTTCAACCCCACTGTGTTAATGTTTGGCCCCCAGTATGGTTTTGGGTTGTGATAACATGAAACGCTCACTATAAAACCTGATAAACCAACACATTGGACTGGACTCACCAATCCTCCAGTAAGATAATTCAACAGAGCACAAGCAGCTACAGAAGCCAAGCACTGATCAACCCAGTACAGGATTGATCGGAAAACAGTGATGTGACCACCGACGCAGAGGGAAAGCGTGACGGCCGGATTAAGATGACCACCGGAAATTCGGAAACCGGCCGATATCATCACCGCCACAACCAGTGCATGTGCCATGGCCACAAAAAATAGACCCGACAGTGCACTTCCACTAAGCTTATCTGCACAAAAAAGAAAACATAACCAGTTCCATTATCAAAATTTTTGGCATAGTTCTTCTTTTTCATAACTTGAATTGCCTTGGATAGAAAGTTTTGTTGAGTTGAGTTGAATTTAGTTTTTTTTTTTTTTATAACGAAACCAAATTGGTGCACTGTGGCAAGTGATCACTTCCATTCTAGCAACTTACCGGTGGCCATGGCGGCTCCGACTCCGGCGAACACGAAGAGGAATGTGCAGATAAACTCAACAATAAGGGCTTGGAGACAGTCCGGCTGAACGACCTCCCGGCAGGTTCCTAATGCGATTTTCGCCATTGCCGATGAAAAAATGATCTGTCACCGGTCAATGAGAGAATATGGGGATCTCAGGCTTTGCCTTAAGGCCAAGTACTATGGATAGCTCATATAAAGGAAAGGACCCATATATATAAACATAACTCTATAATATAAAATATGATAAATTTTAATAAGTTTATGTGACGGTTTCAAATAAACTTATATAACGGCCATTAAAATTCTTTTCAAAATTATTCTTATTACACTGTGTCTTCAAGTACGATTATCTCTAATATACATATACTAGTTATTTCCCGTGCTTGAAAATACGGAGTAATCAAAATGGTCAATAATAAATATATTTGTATTCACTTCCAAAATCAAATTACAAAGATAGAAGAGAGAAAAAAGAATTTAAGCACCGGTTGTAGTGGGGATGAACGGTGGTAGTGGGGGTGGGCGACAGTGGTGGTGGTTAGAGACGGTGATGGTTGTGGTGGGTGGCAACGACTGTGGTGGTGGTGGCAGTCGTAGGTGGCAATAGTTATGGTGGTGGGCGACGATGATGGTGGTTGGTAGTGGTGGTGGCGGGGCAGAGACGCTGGTGGGTGGCGGTAGACAATGGGTGGTGGTGAGTTATGGTAGTGGGCGATGACGGTGGTGGGTGGCGGTGGGCAACGGATGATGGTGGGCGACGGTGGTGGTGGGATAATGGTGATAGTGGTAATAAATATAAGAATGAGATGGTGATGGTGATGGGTAGTAGCGGTGGTAATGGCAGAGATGGTAGTGGGGTGACATCGATGGTGGTGGGGTGGCGGTAGCGATAGCGGTGCTGGAGGCGGCAACGACAATGATGGTGGTTATGGCAGAGGTGGTGATGGGATGGTGGTAACAGTAGTGATGATTGTGATAGAAGTTGGGTGGAGGCAGTGGTGGTGGTGATGAGGTGACGGTGGTGGTGGCGGCGACAGTGAAGGTGGTGGTAGGATAGCGGCAACGGTGGTGATGGTGGTGGTGGTGGGGCGGTGGTGGTAAAGCCATTCCAAACACTATTTTTTTTTAAGTGCTTATTAGAAGTATTTTTAAAAAGTCATCACAAACACACCTTTAAGGAGTCTATTATCTCTATTAAATTTGAGAAGTTAATATTAACCGTCAGATCAACTTTAAAATAAAATTTAAAACGATTTAGACCGCGAAAAATAAAAATTATTTTATTTATTTTTGAAATTTAAATTATATTGTATTTTATTATATAATTGACTAGTATGATTCCATTGTCACATTGGACCGGGGGTGGCACATTTTGGTGGAGAAATTATTTGAGTGAATGAATGACCATTTTGCCTGTTGACCTTCAATTTATTTTTCTATTTTGCCCTTAAAGAGGGGAAAAACAAGTGGGGGTAATATACCTTCTTTTTTTTTGGGTTAAGAATGAAATGATCATTCTGTTCTTTATTTCAAAAGACAAGACAATTAAGGAATAACAGGGGCAAGATGTAATCTCAGATACTTTGAGTTTAAATTTTGGTAATGCTTTATGGTTAGGTCACGAGAAATTTATGTTTCATAAATACTCTAGTTCTGGTATAGATAATTTGTCTTTGACTAAATCGAAAAAAGAATTAGTTCAAATGCGCGTAAATTAATTTCAACACTCCAATCGTTGAAAAATAAAAAGACAAGACATGACAAGACACTTATATTTAAGTAAAACAAATGAATATTTCAAAACTACTATGATTCTTTTTGGGGTAACATAAGTGAGTACTTTTGTTAGTTTTTTTTTTTTTTTCTTAAGAATTTTTTTTAAGTAGCGTTTATTTTTGTATGTTTGTTTTTTTCTTTTTCTTTGCAGGAGTCTACTATCTTTCACTAAATATAATCAATAGATGGTAATATAAAATAACTAGCGTTCAACTCCGTGAGATGCACGGACCATTCCCAAATTAATAGCAAATAAAAAATGTGTTAGAATTTGACTCAAATTCTCCAATTGTCATGAAGAAGAGTTTATCTGGTAATCAATGTATGAATCTTGAATAGAATAGGAAACATATTGAAAAAGTCCTAATAAAACATAAAGAGATTTATCAATAACTTGATATAAAATTGAATATTATCTAGGTTACAATATTTTATCTTTTTCAATAAGATTGAATATTATGTAATTAATTACCAGATGACTAGTTTTCTAATGAATAATACATATTTTTGGTTCGTCGATGTTGGTACGGTATACCGGGAGAGTATGTTCTATCTAGTCCCGTTATATCTTTGTGTTTTGTTTTAGGGTTAATTATAAATTTCACCCCAAAAGATCTCTCAAATTTCAATTTATACTCTCAAAGATAAAAAAAATTCAATTTACACCCTCAAATATTTAAATTTGTATCAATGCGCACATTAAGCTAACAATCGTCAATTTGCCGTTTAAAACTAATTGGGTAAGTTACATCTATCCCCTCAAATTTGTCACTTAATCATTTGAATCCCCTCACTTTAGAATATTACTTTTACACTTCCTGACGTTTATACACGTGTAATGCATAATCCCTTATCATTAATATATGTTAATATAACCATTAAAAAATATGATTCATCCTAATAAAAAATTATAATTTTTATATTATCCTTTATTTTGTGGGTCAGTTATACTCTAAAATTCAAAATCAAGCTTACTATTTGAATACTCAATATAGTGCAGATATTTATATAATATTCTTTATATCCAATGCAATACATCACTTGAACAGAATTATTTGGATACCCAATTAAGGGAATATTTTTAGTCATATTTGGATTTTTAGGGGATGTAGATGTAATATTTCAAATGTGAGGGGTCTAGGTGATTAAGTGACAAACATGAGAGAGTCTATATATAATTTATCCATTTAATTTTAGATGACAAACTGATGGCTGTTAGTTTCAAATGTTAAGTGATACAGATTTATATATTTGAGAGTGCAAATTAATATTTTTGATCTTCGAAGATAAAAATTAAAATTCAAATAATTTTTTAGGATACAATTTACAATTAACCCTTCGTTTTATTGTTTGCTATCTTTGAATTCATTATCCGCCCCACAAAATCAACAAAACGAGGGTTTTTTTTCCCGATATCACAAGTGATTGTCCAAGTTAATTTAAAAAGAAAAGTTTTAGTTCAATCATACATCATTCCATCCCCAACAAAAGTTGAGTTGCTACTGATAGAAAGGTGGCATATGCCAATGAGTATGCTTGGTGGGTGAGTCATCTGGTGTCGTCTTCTTCATCTCTCTCTCTCTCTCTCTCCCCCCGCATGCTCTCTCTCTCTCAGCTTTATGCCCATTTGACATTTAAATAGTAGAGATTCCTTATCATTTGAAAACATACTTCCATTGACTTCAAACCTAGACAACCTCCTTTTCTAAAAGAAAAAATAGACTGAATATACACTTAAAGACATATGTATCATATTTATCTCCCATAAATATTTTAATTTTAGCGTAAATGATTTGTCTTTGATCAAATCGGAGACAGGATTAGTTGAAGTGCGCGTAAACTGACCCAGACGCTCATCACCGTTGAACTAAAAAACAAATAGATACATAATTGAAGGTTGAATGGCTCTAATTTTTCATGCATATGAACAAAATAATAACAATGACTTTCCAATAAATCTTATTGTAGATTAATGACATTTAGTAATTAAAATCATAGCTCAAATAAGAAGGCTTTAGTGGTGTAATCTTTCAAACTTATAAATGCTAGTCCAATCAACCTGGTGACACGTAGTTTTTGTTGGGGAAATATGCACAATAATATAAATTTTTTTATTAACAAATTAAGATATAAAATAATATTAATATAAATTTACATGCAATCTAAATAACAGAATACATATACACATATGATTATAACAATAAAATGAACAATATAAAATAGAAAGAGCAAGTTTGTAAATTTGTGAGATGTGTAATTAATCACTCTTTTAAAGCAAGTGTGTCTCTTCACGTGAAGGTTCTAACGGACATCAGTAACTCCAAGATCCAACCCAAATTCTAGGCCATATATCCTCAGGATTTACGTACATTGAGGAGCAAGAGTGAACTTGACACGAATCGAGTCGCCTGAAAAAACAAGATAATAGAAATTAGGACAAAATACAGCGGTGGTCTCCAATGTTTCCATTTTGTGTCATTTTAGTCTCCAATGTATCAATTGCAATACTTTAATCCTTGACATTTCGAATTTGATCTTAAATAGTCCCCGCGAGTAATGGCGTTCGATTTTGTAACATATTTTAAACACATGCAACTCACATGACAAAGCAATTAATTTTGACCAGTCAATGGTGAATCACGTGTTGTGTCCTTAGCCCTATATTCCAGATCTAACATAGCATTTGGGGCAAAATCTGCAGAGGAGAGTTTGAACATGTTAGGACAATAGCAACTTCACAATTTTCATCCAAAACAACAACCATCGAGATGATGCATCACATTAGGAAGAAGAAAGGCAATGAATTTGCTGATAGCCCTAGCTACGTACAGTACATTGTTTCCATTTTTTTAATCCTTGGTTTTCTCAAAATGATTGTTTAGTAGTTGCATGTGCAAATGCATAATATATGTTGTTGTTATGTGCATATGTATCTAGTCTTAGAAATTATGTGTAGAAACATGTATGACAAGAAAACAAGGTGGAAAGAAGCTGGACATTGGCTAAGAAGTCTGATTCTTAATATTAGTTTAAAGACATGTCCCATGAGGAACAAGAGTGGCAGGTCCTTAGAGGGCGTGGGAAATATCGAACCTGAGATCACTTACTTGCAAGATGACAAACTTGACCACTGGACCATCCCTAAGAATTAAAATATGTCTAAAATATTGTCTCTTTTGGCTTTTCTTTTGGTCTTTGGCACCATGACAAACCCTCTCTCTCTCTAAAATAATGCATATGTTTCTGCTAGTTTCTTTCCTGTTGTCTCTATATTTCAAATACACCAAGCATTGTGAATACCGAGTAAAGGCCATTTAAAGGCCTTCATCACTAGGCCTATTAAGCTTCATGTGACTCAATGCAGAGGCAGGATATATGTGGACAAGCCACATGTGTGTGTATTCTTGTTTTCTGGCATTTCAAAGCAAAGTTGTGACTGGTCTGCCCTTTCCAAAGAAATAATTTATCAAACAAACAAACTAAAAAAGAAGCGTTTGGAGCATCACCTTGTGGTTATTTAACACCGTTGGAGCGTCAAATATGATAACTTAGACTCAGATGTATGTGATTTGTAATTGATTGTGTACATCTCGATAAAATTATATTAGTCACAAATCCAAACGTCATTTAGATGTGTAGAGAGAGAGAGAGATCAATGGTAAAATAAACAAGAAACCAGTGATGAGCCATAAAAATAAAAAATAAAAAGAAAGATAAGTAAACTCTCTTGGAGCAAACAATGCCAACCTTGCATTATTGCTGAAGGTAGCTGACACACCACTTTTTATCATCTAGCTAACCATGTCTCCACCACAATCATATATTATTCTAAAATTAAGTGAGACAATGCACAGCTTAGTCACATGTCATTTCACTTTTTATATATGATCCAATGAGCTAGATTGGTGCCATATGGTCTTGCTGGTATCTACTTGGGCAGGACTTCATTATCAACTAATTGTCATCTATTTAAAATATATTATGCTTACCTATATACTTGTATCATATATTATTGCAAGGGTTGACATTATCATTATGTAATGCAGGGTGGTGCATTTTCTTTTATTATCACGCACCACCCTGCATTTGATGGACAGACCACTGCCTGTCAACCTGGCTTTGAGGGCCAAGAGGCCGGGATAGTATGATCCACCTACCTGCCTGCTCAGCCGAAGAAGCCACCACTCTCTAAGTCCTGCCCAAGAAGGGCACATAATTGGCTGGGGATGACCAAAATTATTTGAGGTCTAAAACGACAATTAAAAATGAGATTTTTATTTTTAATATTAATAATTTTTTATTTTTTTTAGATTAAAAGTATTGTTATTTTTTGATTGTATTTAGATTTTTATAAGAGTTTTTTAGGGGCCTAAAATCTTATGCATTTAAATTTTTTTGATTTAGACTAACTACACAACTAAAAATTTTGAAGTTAGTTTTTCAAACAAATATACCAAACTACGACGCTTTTTAAAAACGGAGTCAATAATCCTGTTTTGATTAAAAAAAAAGGAACATTCCCGCTTTTAAATATATGAGCTTAACACTTGAAAAGTGTGGTTAGTAACCACGCTTCTTTGGAAGTGTTGCAACACTTGACTAATTATTGGTTGTCGGTTTGCATATGCCATGTCAAGCACTTTTGCCTTTCTGTTTGCAGTGACACAAACTTTGGTCATCTTCACCAAGATGTTCAATAAAACACGCGACGAGAATGGACAAGAAGTAGAGGCTGAGGCTGAAAAGAAAAAATTGGAGAAGGGAAGCTCTGAAAGAACAGGCGGGAACAAAATCTTCCACGAGAAAAGAGGTTGATTCTGATTGCTTCGCCGTAATTCGAAACAAGCTGCATAAGTAGTCTTGTTTATACGAAGACTTCGAATTATTTGAACCCTTAAACATTGAATCCAAATCGAAAATAGAGACATTTCCACCGCCACCATGACTGTCCAACGACTTCTGATTAGAAATTGGTCCCCCAAATATATCATCAAAGCCACCAAAATTCTGGGTGGCTTGCCTGTTATTTGAGCGGAAAAACCATCAAGATCATCAACAAAAGACCCGTTAATGAAATCTGAATTCTGTGCCGATTTTGCTCGGTTTTGTCGAAGATGGTTTGGTGTTGAAACCAGAATGTAGGCCCAAATTCTGGGTAAACTACTGTTGAGAGAGAGTGAGAGATCATGGCCATCAAAAGTGTCATCATTTTCTAAAACCGTGTTTGCTAACCACGCTTTTCAAAAAGCGTGGCTATTAAACACGTTTTTTTTGTTATTGACTACATTTGACATGTAAAAGTGGGGATGTTAATATCTTTTTTTAACAAAAACGGGATTGTTGACTCCATTTTTTAAAAATACTGTAGTTTGATAAATAAATTTAAAAGTATCATATTTTAGTAAATTTGTTTTAAAACTACTATATTTTGGTAAATGAGTCCGCGGTAAGGTGAAGCATTTGTCTATGCATATGAGAGTTGTTTCCCAAATTACCATAATTTTCAAGAATTATTTCACTTATATTATGATTTCTAACTTATTTATCAAAAAATATCTTCGTTTCTATAAAAGCATTTTATATGCACGGTTTTCAGCATATAAGCATGTTTGTAAAACTCACTTTCAACTCTATTAGAGTGTGCTGTATAAACACGCTTCTACACTAAAAAAAACATGGATTGAAATCACCTTCTCATAAAAACGATGATAATTTTAAAAATAAGTTAAAAATTCGATAACAATGGAAGAAACTTAAAATTTTGCATTAGAATTGAAAAATTAAAATGGAATTCAGTAGTAGACCAAACTGAGCCTGAAATTGGGCCAGCCCAGGCCCGTTTCAGCACTGCTGGACTTGGGTTCGGTAGTGGATCAACCCATGATCATTAACAGCCCCTTGCAAATTAGTCCCACATTCTCTCTCTCTCTCTCTCAAGATAACATATGTATCGACAGATATCCAACAGAGCATCTAGTGCACAACATAGATATCACTACTGGGTGTTTGTGTGTGAGAAGGAGAGAGTGTGTGTGTGTGAGAAGGAGAGTGTGTGAATACCAAGACTTTATTGTTAAGTTACAGAGAGAAAATTTGTGGGTTTCTACTACAATGTTTTCGGTTCGACCTTCTCTTTCTCCCGCCAAACTATCTTTTTCTTCTCGACGTGGTTTTTGTATCTCTTCTGCTTATAACCCATCTCGTAGACTCGCTCTCTTCCACCTCAGCAGCGGTATGTTCTCCAAAATTCCCTAGAATTTTACAATATGTGTGCGCGTAGTACAAAATTCTCTTTTTCATGTGTGTTTGTGTATGTTATAGTTCGAAATCACACTATCTTTTTGGGTTTTCACAGAAAAAACAAAAAGATAACTGGAAATAACAGAAGGTTGGGTATTACATTGTGTGGTTCTTTTAATTTTGGTGTGTGTGCGTGCGCGTTGTTTAATGTGTGTGTGTGTGTGTGTGTGTGTGTGTGTGAGAGAGAGAGAGAGAGAGAGAGAGAGAGAGAGAGAGAGAGGACTTGGATAAATATTTGTGGTTCCTATTACAATTAAAAAATAGTGGAGTGGAGTCAACCTAGCTGTATTTGTGTACACACATGTAAACTAATGTGCATGTTGAAGTTTTGATTAGGACCCAGAAAGACGGGAGGTACACGAAAATGAGTTTAAGACAAGCATGTTCCTTCATTGGTTTGTGCTAAAATTGTCTTTTGGTGGTCAAGGAAAAAAGAGTCTCTCTTTTGCTTTTAATTAATTACTCTGCTTTTGAAGCAATCAAACAGGGTTCATTTGATGAATTCATCATAAAAATGCAGTATTTCTGGCATAAAGATGTCAGCTTTGTGATATTAGCCAGAACAATACTAAAATCGAGTTTCGTTAATCGGAGCAAATTGGTATTAGTGGCCAAGGGAATGTATGTGGATCATATGTGAAATCAGAGGACTGATGTTGCTAGCAGTGATCTTGGCAGGCTAGTTGCTCCTCCAAATTTGTTTTCAATTGGAAGATTGCTAATTCCTCCACGTGTGGTTTCTTTAGGATTTACAAAATGTGGAACGCCTTTGGACTTTGGTAGCCATTGCGGCACTTCAACAGTGTTTGGTGAAGATTATTGAACTCCCATGTTGTTCTTTCTTGACTGGTGATGCTTTTAAACAGTTTTGAGACCAGCTTCCACTATTTGAATTTGTCTTCCCTATACTAAATACCCATCTTTGGTTCTTCCTTCTAGCCAAACATGTTTTTTGAGCCATGTTTTTGATGTAGAAAGTCCTGATTGCTGAATATACATATATACATACACATTTGGAGAGTGGGTGTGGGGGTGGGGATTGACATATCTATGACCATGTTACTTTGAATTTGGAAGTGTAACGATTGGATAGAAGATTGGTTTCTTTTTGGAATAAACTTAGTGGACTTTAATTTGTTATGCAGTGATTCCCCAGTCACAATTGTTGGACGTAAAAGCATCTCCATGGATGAGAGAGGATGGGAACAAAATAGAGACCAGCCCAACTGCAAATAAGACGCAACCAAGCCCTGCTGTAACTGAGGAGAATATGTTAGAGTGGGCCAACAAAGACAACCGAAGAATGCTTCATGTTGTTTATCGTGTTGGGGATTTGGAGAAGACCATAAAGTACAGCTACAGTAGTTGAATTTATGCTTATTCACTGAGCTGCGCTTCTGTATGCATCTTTTACGTTGAAGCTGATTTAGTCTGACATGATCTCAGATTTTACACCGAGTGCCTGGGCATGAAGCTGTTGAGAAAACGGGACATACCAGAGGAACAATATGCAAATGCTTTTCTAGCATATGGGCCTGAAGATTCTCATTTTGCTGTTGAACTTACTTACAGTAAACCATCCGATTAATTAGTGTCTTTGTCACATTTTTCCTGGAAACTTGAATTCTCGATGCCACTTATTTTTGAAGTTGACTTTTCACTGGTTTTGGTTGGTTACAGATTATGGAGTTGACAAGCATGACATTGGAACAGGTTTTGGACATTTTGGTGTTGCAGTTGAGGATGTGAGTGTCATCATAATTGGAAAAGTTACATGCTTCATAATTTCCTGTCACTTTAAATTAATAAACTTTGATAGCCATCAAAGTATCTATCTAGTATAATTATCACATATTTTTCAGCCTAGTTGTTTATTACTCCATCTCCATGTGTCTTACTTGAAAATCTAATGTTGGATGGGGATAGAATCAATTGTATTTGATGAAGTGTTCCATTGTGGTCGTGAGATTTGTTTTCTTTGCTGTTGAAGATAATCCATAATATGATATGCATGAGAGGCAAGAACCAACTTATCTCTTGGAAAATATCCTTCTGAAGTTAAGAATATATATATATGTGCAGAATATTATGTGCACAAAATGTGTCGGTCTATTCTAGCTAAATGAGACTAAATGAAGTCTAATGCTGACAATTCTCGAACGTGCCTACAATACGGCTTGGACCACATAATAATTGCTCATCAGGTTCCTATGTGCTGTTGAGCTCTTTCATGAGTAATTTGCTTTCCCGGTAGCTCCTATGACTTGAATAAACATGAATTCTCGAACCCTGATGTTGTCCACCAAATGGGTCTGATGGAGTTAGGAATTTCTTTTAGTAAGGTTGGTTATCAGCAACTAAAATGAGATTGACTTTTAAGTGTATGAAATGTTCAAACATCAACTAGTTCATGGACTCTTCTATTCTTCTATTCTACAATATCGTAACATAAATATTCCATAACAGCTCGAATTAACAAATTGTTACTAGAATTGACTTAATAAAAAAGAATTAAGTGAGAATTTTTTTTCTATAAGAAATTATGTTAGTTGTCAGATAATGAAAACCCTAATTCTTAATTATTTTTTTATTTAATCCCAAATAATTAGATGAATGATTAATAGGAATTCGTGAAAATTGAACAAACTTTAAGAAAATATTACAATAAACTAAAGGAATAAATTCACGAAAATTATAAAAACTGCAGACTGCAAGTGGATTTTCTTTTTCCTCATTTAAGTATTATTTCTACTTAAAATAAATTTCAGGTTCAGGCCATGGTTGCTTTAAATGACTTAGCAGTCATCTTTGAATCAATTTTCAATAGTTTAATTCATTTATGGAACTTTCCTGCCACCTTTGATACTTGAGATTGGACTACCATCTTGTAATTTTTGAAGAGCTTAGAGAGTTCAAGGACAAATATAAGTTAAAAAAAAAATTAAGTTTCTGAATAGGTGCTTTTTCGAAATTTCAGTAGAGTCACTCCATACCAGTTTGCAAAGCTGTCCCAATTTTACTTCTTTATTGACCTTGAATGTATTCTTTAATTCTGAATATCATTATGGAATCGCTTTTCACTAATAACTCTGTCCTTTAGTCATTCTGGTGCTATATATTTGACTTATCATCTTTTGCTTCTTCTTAACAAATGTTTGTATGAAGATGTTCATGTGTGTGGATGTATTTACTTATGAATTTGTATATAATCTGTCTACTTAGGTTGCGAAAACTGTAGATCTTGTAAAAGCTAAGGGTGGCAAAGTTACCAGAGAACCTGGTCCTGTCAAAGGTGGTAGTACGGTAATTGCCTTCATTGAAGATCCAGATGGTTATAAGTTTGAGCTTTTGGAGAGAGAGCCTACTCCTGAGCCACTATGTCAAGTAATGCTGCGAGTGGGTGATCTTGACCGCTCGATAAATTTCTATAAGAAGGTAAATTGTGATCTAATCTAGACAAAGCTGCTTTCTTCAATGAAATTTAAGCTATATTTCTTGCATGTTTTGCTGTCTACATAGGTTGTGTAATGTTTTAAATCCCTCTCTTTCCTGAATTTAAAGGCTTTTGGCATGGAGCTTCTCCGGAAAAGAGATAACCCTGAGTATAAGGTGAGTTCTTCTTACCTTCTGGTTCTCAATGAGATTCTTGAATCCTGAATACAGTGTGAGTTTTTACCTTCTGACTTCTGATTTTCGATGATTATAAAGAATCTTGAATCCCTGGTTCTCGTGGAATGCTGCTCATATGTTTTTATATGAATATATAAATATATATACAAAACCATGTATCATGCATACTTGGTGCTCTGGTTCTTTTTTGTTGCTTCCAAAGTGCATTACAGCCAAATTCAATATGACCCTCCAAAAACTAAAGCGTAGGCTTTGCTTTCATGCCATCCTAATTGTGCGTAAATGGATGTCACATACTTGTAGGTGGATATGCTGAAGTATGTGGGGCCCTTAAATCTTTTAAACCTGATGACTTGTTCTTTTATGCTTTTCATTTATCTGTATTGATCTTGTTATTTTGGGTGCCGTTCATTCTTTTTTTGTGTGAGTATTACTTTGTGTCTCAGTATGTTTGACACTACTAATGTTTAGCTGTGCTTATATATAGTACACAATAGCCATGATGGGCTATGGTCCTGAAGACAAAAATGCAGTTCTGGAATTGACATATAACTATGGGGTCAAAGAATATGACAAAGGAAATGGTTATGCACAGGTGAATGCTTTACCTTATGTTAGAACATGTGTCACTGAGAGTTCAAGTAGAATAGCAATATTTTTGTTCAAAATGACAGTATGGTCATCAAGTCCTGTACAACACTTCAATTACGATTAATCTATGTTTATCATTTAATGGAGACTTGGTGTTCATTTTTTACCAGATTGCGATAGGTACAGATGATGTCTATAAAACTGCAGAAGTAGTCAAACGGAGTGGAGGGACTATTACCCGTGAACCTGGGCCGTTGCCTGTTATCAACACCAAGATTACAGCCTGCTTGGATCCTGATGGTTGGAAATCGGTATGTCTTTGAACCACATAATCGTAGTATAGGAGGGTAATTTACCAGCCTTCTCCAGCACATTGTTCCTAGCTCTTGCTACTGTGAAGGTTTATGAGTTATGTTTGCTTCTCACAATTGTATAACATGTCCGTTAGAGATTGCAAGAATGAATTTGATATTAGTAGCTTATATTATTCTTTTTTTTAAAAAAATCTGGACCGATTTAGTAAGTTGTTAGTTACTAGTAAGAAGATAGAGATAGGTGATTTTAGTCCTGCAACTTTGAGTGGTTGAAATGCAACTTTTGGCATAGGCTTTCTCAACTTGGTTTTCATTTGAAAGGTCTCAGTTTCAAGTAATCTCATGGTCACCAAACTTTCTAAAAATAGATGCACTTACTGTGTTTATTGGGTACCAATCATAATTGAATGTTCAATTCATCCTGATAAAGACCATCTTACCAACTACTTGGTTTGGGTTGCGGTGTCAGCTCTATGTAGAACCATATCCTTTGTTCGTCGGTCCAAATTTAATTTCAACAAATTTTTGGACCTGGAATGTTGGGTGTTGTCACCAGGCTCACCTCGACACATTTTTGGGTTTCCAACTGTCCAGATATAATTATCTTCCTCATCACGCCTTCTATTTATGGTCTGTATCCCATTGACATATGTGTACTCTACGCCTATATCCATCCATTCTCTGGACCCGAAGGTATGACGGGAAAAATATGATGCCCTTGCGCCACACTCTTCTCTGTTTTTAGGCTCTGCTTTCAAAATTGGTGGATGAGAACTTTTGAAAATGTGGAAGTTGGATAAGGTACTTTCAGATCTGCCTGAGGTCATTCATCTCCATGTGTCATTTTTTTTGGGCAAACAATTTGTTTTTTTTTTCACTTTTGGGAGGATGGGGGCTGTCGGCTGTGTGTGTGGGTGTGGGTTGGATGGAGGTGTATTGTGTACTTTGATTCTGGCTGACGGTAATTGCATTCATTGAGTTATTCTCCATCTTAATTATTGAACCCAATCAGTTTAATCATAGTTTTGAACAGTTAAATCATAACTGATCATTCTTATGTCTACAAGCTTTTTCATATTTGTTTTTGACCTGGTGCAGACTTTCTTAATGGCTGCACAACGAAATTTTTTAATTTAGGAAAAATTAACTAATCTTGCCAAATATGTTCTCCGTAAACTTCAAATTGTGATGATTATGCAAAGCCAGTTAGCTACCATGGGGTAGATTTCCAGCCTCAATGTAAGCTCCCAGATTATCAGTTTTGAATGAATAGCACCCTCGATTCTATGCAAAATTTGCACTGTGCCATCTTTTCTGTAAGCAACGAGTGTAAGATTGATGCTTTGTTTTGTAAGGTTGCAATTTCAAATTAACATGGTTTGACAGTTCTTTTTCCTTTTTGTTCTCTTATGCAGGTCTTTGTCGATAATATTGATTTTCAGAAGGAACTAGAGTGACAGGGCATTAATGTCATTATAGCAGCCACATCTCTTGTTTGAATCTATGGAAAGACCCATAATTATGCCCAGTAGAATCTTCGCTGTTGTTAGATCAATTCAACCAAAAGTGCCCAGTGAGAGAGAGTGTATATTTCCTTTGTGTAGCTGCAATACAATATGTACGCAATCATAGCAGATGGAGTTTGATGCACATATCATGACAGCTGCTTGGGGAAAATGTAAATCTAGTTTTCTGCCAATTGAAATATAAGCTCACTCTTAAAATCATGTCATGTTTGCACGGCAATGCAGCATATGCTGGATCCCCTCAATCCACATCTGTTTGTCACCTTTGTTTCTGCATTCAAATTCAATCACCCTGTCTGCTGTTTTTATCCCAAAGTAGGCCCTCTGTTCATTGCTATCCTCCCACTCTCCTCTGGGCCATGCTGGGATGTCTCTATAGACTCCAGAGACTACACCTGCAGACATAACAAGGCTCGATTCAGCGGACAGGGCCAGATGAACAAGGTAAATACATGCTAATGTGTGGTGCTTTTCTTACACTTCTTTTTCTTTGTGAATGTTCCTGCCATGTGCTTGCTTTTCATTTTAGCTACCACCTGTTTCATCCCACTTTGAGTACAGATTCAGAAATTTTAGGACAGTAGAACAAGACAATATGCACATGGGTTCGCCAAAAAAACATTTTTTTTGTGATTCTGTTACAGAACTACCAATGGATGAAATGAATTTTAACTGGAATGAAAATGTTTCAACTGTGTGCAGATTGTTGAAACTTCCAAAGCAATTTTGAAATATATTAATTTTATTCCACATCTGTTTTGTCTAATTATTGATTTGTCTAGTGTGTTTATGCCTTTTACCTGGCAATTTGAATTTATGTTGAAAGAGACTTGCTTCCAGTGGAGATCTCCTGCATCAACATTTATGCGAAAATAAAACCATGGGTAATACTTCTTACAATGTTGTTAGATGCAGTTCCACAAGCAAAATTATCTAAAATTACCTTTTCTTGTGCGTTTAAGAATTTCTCCACCTTTGGAGACAAAGTTCAATGCTGTCAAGACATTCAATTCTTTACCTTCTTCAGTCTGCTGCTCAGCCAGAGCAATGGTGGAAGCTCCGTACCCCTTCTGCAACCTTGCCCTTAACGTGGCAGCCCCTCTCAAGGCTGCATTAATGATTTGATAAAGTTGAGAACTGTTTTAAGTCACCTTGCTTTGTGAAATTATGTATAAGCTGATTTAATGGTTTTATCTCTGAAAAATGTATCCAGATACGAGGATATCAAACTGGACTTTGGAAACACATTCACTTTGCACGTAAGTAACTTGATCCTACTGGATTATTTGAGGTCAATCATTCGAAACTAGGTTGTGTTTAGTAAATCAGTTGAATCATGACATTTGGATCTTCACCAAGATGCAGTTTTTGTAGTACCCAAACATACACAAAGAGCAGTAAACCTGTTGAACTATTGATGTGGTTAGTTTCGAGATGTAGACCACTTTGCATCTTGAGAGCAGACAGATACCTGTGGCTGCTCCAGCAGTAAGGGTCATGATATCACCATTGGTCCTTGCGTTAATTGCAGAACCAACAATTGATAGGATTTGCTCATGATCAGCTCCCATGTCCTCTGCAATCTCAATGCAATGCGAAGCTACCAGAGCTGCCGCAGATGCCATTGCAGCAGAAGTTTTTGAAGGTGCCTTATTTTGGAAAGTTGCCTTTTCAGGACCAGTTGCTAATGAGGCCGCAAGAGCAGCGACAGCAGCAGCAACTCCTGCCACAGATACAGCTGCATGCAATTGGGCACTCTGGGTTCTTATCTCCTGCTTCTTCCTTTCTTTTTGATCTTTCAGGAATCTACTCACTGTCTTTCCCCTCATGATGCTCCTGTAGAGCTGTAAAACGAAAACAATGAATAGGATGGAGGTGATGACAATAATAATCAGGTTGGAAAAATAGATACCCCATTTTTTAGCAACTGTTGATTAGATAGGAATTCTGGGTTGAGGGCTTGATGGAGTAAAAAGAGTTCCTGCACATGTGAGACTTGTTAGAGAGATGTTTAGTAGGATGAAGCATTCAGTTAATGGTTTACCAATCAGGACTTGTTTTTTGTCGTGTTTTTTTAACATGGGTGTTTTCTAATCAGTTGCTCATTATTTGTTAGCCTCGAGTGTCCCAACTAGGCATGCTCTAATGATTAAATGTCATGACCATGTCTCACAATTACTTGAGGGTTTGCGATACATGTAACAATAAAAGGAAATGTTTGTTTACAAGCATTCTTTTATTACTTTCCCAAGAGTCACTACTACTACAGAGATTAGGCATGCAAAATTCAACTATTTGGTGCACAGTGCTCACATTCGCACACCCAACACACACAAAAACTTTGAAATACCTTTGTATCATCACTTCCTCTTGGAGAAATTGGAGGGCTTTCAGCTTTTGGTAATTCTTTAGGTTGCTGTAATACATGAAAATTATGTGAACAATAAAACTGGGACTTAGTAAAGAAGATAAATTATAAGATCCTTTTTTTCTGGAAGAATGATCATTAGTGGCTCGGTTCTAAAAGAACCCTTGTTTTAACTGCAGGAGTAAAGGTCAGAGAAGGGATCTTACAAATTCCTTTGAAACCGCAGAGCTTCCAAGTTGGGTTTGATCAGCACCAACTGAACATAGAGGGGACTTCTCAACATGGTTACCAGCAATCTGTGTTTCGGAAAGAGCTTTTGAAAGTTCCACAGCCGGGAGACTCCATGATCTAGCAAGAAACTCCATGGATTCAGTAGGCGTTTCTGGTGTAGGGCAAGTCACTTGTAGGCAACTTAACGGACTGTCTTCCTCAATGTTTTCCAGCCTATTTGGTGTGTATTTGGAACCAGGCAAGCTCGCGGACACTGTAATAAGCATACAAGGTGAAAAAACTAAGGTCTTTTCATTTCATGGTGCGGAAGCTCATTATCATAAAACTTACTTGTGGTATTATTGCTTCAGAATTTCACTCAATTATATAGCTGGAGATGAACATGACTGCAACTTCTCATGCAAAGTGGAGCAAGCAGGAGGAAGATAGGTGATGATAAACAGGAGAAAGGATGTGATATATAACATGGATTCTGCACTGGGGTCCAAGTTTTATTTAGTGACTAAAACATAAAGGAAGATTAAACCGCATGGGTTTGGTTCAGTGATCAAACGACAGGTGAGGTGTAACTCGTAACTATATGAAACACAACACAGGATTACACAATACACATGATTTATAGGTGATTGCATACATTCAAAATCTACATTATAGCCCGAAGCGTTCAAAACATACGTGATTGAAACAATTCTCCAAATTTAAAAAAAAAAAAAATGGTAAGTGGGGTTATGGATTCCATATTGCTACATGAAAGGTCCCAATTAAAGTGTAATAAACTGTCTCCACCTTCCATGTTTTCCTCTTGTTCTTCCAATCTTTTTGTGCTTTATTCAACAGGAGCTAAAGAGCAATTTTTTGAGCGGCGGGCTTCATCATGACTGGGGCCTCTAATGTCACCACTGCTACTGCCTAAAAGGGAGAAATGGGAGCCTCATGCATACAATATAAACCCTCTGGTTTGTAATTAAACCTTGCCAAGGACTATATTTCTCGAATTGGTTGAGACTCTGTTGACTCTTCCTACTAACCAATACATTCCAAAATGAATAAAAAAAAAGGAGTTTGCAATGTTGGGACTTCAAGATTTAACAGTCAATCTTAATACAATATGTTTAATTAGCGTTGAATGATTTGATACTAATCTGATCTATTTATTTGTAGTGCCGTGTTTGGGTTGTCATTATGCATAACCTACGATCTAGAAGTTTACATTTCTCAATTAAATCAATTACTTAAACTTTTCTTAGGTTAAACTTTGCTCAAATTCGATTTTCACAAATATAAAATAAGAAATTCTTTAATTTATAATGATTTAAATAATACATAGATCAAGTTGGGAAAAAAAAAATGATAAAACACGATTAATGTGTTGATTGTGTCAAAGTTTAGTTACTCGTGATTGATATTAACTTGTTTTATTCATTATTTTGTCTTAGCATGTCGTTTTATTTTTAACTTTGTGTTGAGCCCTATGATCTAATTTTGTGTCGAGTTTATAATGTGTCGTATTTGTCCACTTCAATAGCGACTAGAATGAAATTTTAGCCTATGGAATGTTTATTGGGATAATTAATTTTTTTTTTTTTTGTTCAAATATTATTATAGGGTGGAGGACGACGAGTCGGAACAGCTAACCTCGGGGTAATCAAGTTCAAGGCACTCATCCAAAGCAAATGGTATCTCTGTCTTTTTGTTTACTCTTCATCATTGCTTGAAGTGTAATCATGTGAAAGAGATAGAAATTCTGCACTAATCTTCCAAGGACCCACATCCCACTTCCCAGGTTTAATCATGATTTTCTATGTTCTTTTCCAATAACGAAATACGAGGCTATAACATGGTACCTCGTCCTCTCAAGACCTTTGGAGGCTGTGGCTATTTCGATGCAAACACAAGTAGTGGAAAACAGTATTGGATTATGAAGAATTTATTCTTCATGAATACATCAGTTTTGATGTGAATGGTCTGTCTTTGATTAGATCAGAGAGATAATTAATCGAGGTACATGTAAACTGACTCGAACACTTTCTGACCGTTGAAAAAAAAAATTGTCTTGATTGTTATAATGGTTTTTAAAGTAGTGAAGACGACCCAAAGTGGACAACATTGCATGCAATTAGGTCGAATCGTTGCAAATTGTATCAATGCTAGACTTACCTCATGGTGGTGGAACGGGACTCATAGGGGGACTTGTTTGTGTTTAGGGCGTTCGTTTTTCTAAATGAGTCTAAAAAATTATTCAAGTTCGACTTATTTATAATTTGAGCCGAATTTGAGTAGTTCAACTATTTTACATATAAACGAGTTGAGTTTTACGAGAGGAAGTTGAGCCTAAAAAATTATTTAAGTTTAGTTTGTTTAGAACACAAGTTGAACTCGTGTTGAGTCTTATCCGAGTCAAGTCCGTATAGTTCATCTCGATTAACACTCCTAATTGTTTTAAGATTGATTACTTATGTTTGTATGCTTGGATGGGTTGCACAAGGATGAGCTTGAGCGGGTCCTACATGGTGATGTGTGGCCCTTAAGGAGGAGTAAATACGTAATGGTGATATCATGTCACCATTATTACGTAACATCACCAATTAATTATAAAACAATAAAATTCACTTAATATTCTATCATTGGTTAGTAATACCACATTATCAATATCATTTAATATCAGTGTTACCCCCAATACTTTTTTCCTCAAGGAGGGGGGTGGTAACAGTCAAAAGCTCATTTCTCCAACAGTCCAAAAGAACCTAGCCAATCACACAACTATCACCTCACCATAGTCAATATCTATTTATACATTTTAAAAACTTGTATAGATTTGTAAGGTATTAGCTCATTAATTGTAGCCGAATTTTGACCATCAAATATCTATGACAATGAGATGTATTTATAACTCTTAGGGGTGGTCCGGTGATTGGGTATATCCTTTAGTAATTCAGGGATCTCGAGTTCAATTTCTTCCCCCATTCTCTAAAGGCTAGTAATCTTTGTCATTTTGAGAACATGTTTTAGATCAGTTCAAGTCACGGTGGCCAGTCACTGAGTTCGAGAGAGTAGTCGGCGCAAGTCGAGACACCTTATAACTTTAAAAAAAAAAAAAAAAAAGATGTATTTATGTTGCACTCTTTGCATTCTATAAGAGACAAGGTAATGGGCCACAAAACCTATTATATTCCCAACTAGAATGGGCTTGAACCTATGCAAATATGAAACCCTAACAATTGGATCTCCAGTTTCCAGGCCCAATTTATAAATATATAGTTCAAGAATTATCATCAAAGCACAAACTCACTGAGTTTCATGACTCGTACTTTTTTAATGAAAATGACCTTTGCGTCTTCACCAAGAGATGACTTTTGTTTGAATTCAACTGGCACATGACACCCTTTAAACTTTAAAGATTCCAAACTCCTTTTCTAAAGATAAAAAAAAAAAAAGAAAAGAACAATTTTCCAAAAATTCCATAATTTAAAAATCGTATTGCTGGATTTTAGTTTACGTAAAAACCGATTTAGTTTTAGTCAATAAACTCTCTAACCCAGTCAAATAAAATGAAATGGGGAAGAGTTCATCTCTAAGACTTTTTGAAAGTATTTTATAAATCGTGAAATTCTTTGATTCATCAATTACACGTCATGTCCAAATACTCCTTCACCACGAGATTGGGAGGTGTGTTTGTTTTAGGTATTAGGAAAGAGGAATAGAAAAAAATAATGTTAGGATTACATTATCTCTCGTATACCTATGTTTGGATATATATTTTGGGTCCAGTATTATAACTTAGAAATAATATCGACCCGAATAAATAGTGTATTAAATACACCTACAGCCTATTAAATAAACCCACATTTTTGGTTGGTTTAAATAATTCAATTGAGATGTATTTGTGCAGAAGACATTTTTATCCTCAAAAATATCTAGGATATAAATATCACTCTTTATTTTGAGGGTTCTTTCGTAATTTATGTTTATACCACCATTCAATACTCCATCCAAACAAAGTATTAGATGGAATAAATGTGGGACCCGCTATTTCTGAATATTTGAACCAAATATGGGATGAGAATGCATTATCACTATAATTAGTCAATGAGCCGGATGAATGGGTATGGGATAGACGAGTTTGTCTGATCCGATTCTTCATAATGCTTAAATCAAACACACTCTAAATTGTTTGAAAGTATTTGATAGATCCTAAAATTCTTTAATTCATTAATTAGACCTCGTGTCCAAATACTTCTCCACAAAACTAAGTTGTAGAATGGAAAAAACCATCATCTCCTAGAAGTTGGTGGAGAACTTTCATAAAATACTAATTGCCTAGAAAACGTACTTTTAACTAAGCCATTTAAGGGTCAATTTCCACCAAATATCTAACAAATACAATGGCAAATCCCTTAGTCCCTTGTACAAATGATTCAAAATTGGTTTCTAGGCCGAATATGACTATGCTACTAAACAAAATAAATGATATTATATCGAAATTGATTCATTGTTGTAAAAAAAATTTCATTGATTTATAGTACATTAATTAAAAAAAAATGATACGCATCTCACATTTTTATTTGGTAAAAATAATATTATAATATAAAAAAATTATTTTTTCGTACTATAGATGGACCCTTATAAAGTTCTGTCATAAAGCAAAGTGGGATATGATTTAGCAATGTACTAGAGTGGCCCATGTAAAGCACACTTTTTTTAATGTATGTATTAATTTATTCTGGTTAAAAATAAACTTTAAATGAGTTATTGAAGTTAAAAATTTAAAATTTAAGTGGGTTAATGTGGTTAAAAGGTTAAAAAGTTAAATTGTAATATAAATCATTGAATCAAAACGATTTGAACCGTTTTATACTTTTCTAACTAAGGAGCTTAAATAGGAAGTTCTGTTTTATTAATATAGATTTGAGACTTGAATACGATACTAAAAAAAATTGATACTGTGCTTCCAAAATTTATTATTTTAATTAGTGTTTGTATAACTTTTGTGAGTCATTTTACAACTAAAATATTTATTATTTTTGTGGGTGATTTATCACTTTTGTGAGTGTTTTTACTACTGTTGTGAGTATTTTCATCACTGTTATGGTAACTATTTTTATAACTTTTTTTGGTACAAAAAAAATTATCACTTTGTTGTTAATTTATCATATTTGTGGGTCTTTTTATCACTATTGTGATAACTATTTTTACAATTTTTTTTCAGTACTATAGTAATGAGTAAACACACCTATACAAATATAATAAATGTCAGTGCAGTACCAAAAGAATTTTTTTGGGTATAGTAGATAACTTCATGTGTTTGTGAACTTTTTAGCAATGTTGTTACTATTAAGCTATGTATTTGTGATTTCAATTGTAGAACCTTTTATCATCTTTTTCAAAAGATTCACATATGATAATTGTAAACATAAACCCATTCCTAATTAAAGAAAAACGTTTTTCAATGACAAATTGTGTTTTCAAAACAAACTTTTAATAAACAATCTTCAAATTATGTTTTGAAAGAAAAAATTTATGTGAAAAACTACAATTTTAAACTACTTTTTCATAAAAGAAACAATAATCTAAGCATAAATTTTAAAAAGCACGATATTGAAACTAAAAAGAGACTGGCAGTTGGCCTAATAACCACCCCTGAACCTAGAGGTGGTAAATAGGCGGGTTGGATTGGTTCAAGAGGAAGTTGGGTATAAAATAAATTCGATTCGTTTTTAATCCGCTTAATAAACATATTATAATGAGTTGTATCATAATGAGTTGGGGTTAAGTTTATTAACCCGTAAAATAATTAAAACTCTTAATATGAACACATACTAATACACAAAAAATATACGCACACTAATATATCAAAACAAACACTAATACACAAAAAATACACACACATATATTAACACACAAAAAACACAAACACATTTATTTTATTACTTGTGTCATGGGTCGTGGGTTGTGGGTCATGAGTCGTGGTGCAGGTCACGGGTCACAACTCCGAGACATGGGTCAGGACTAGTGTGCGTTTTGGTATATTAGTATATATATGTGTATTTTTTAGCGTATTAGTGTGTATATATTTTTTGGTATATTAGTATATTTATTTGATTTTATTACTTTTGTTATTTAATAGAAAAATAAATACTCAACTAATGAGTGTCCATTTGTAATCTATCTTAACCCGCTTAATTAAAATGAATCATATTACCCAATTTATTTAGAACCCGCATTAATTAATATAAATATCCAACCTATTTATTTATGGGTGAATTAATGGATAATGAGTTAAGATTGTCACATTTACCTATTCTTAAAATTACATGTTCGAATCTCCTTATTCCCATTTCTGTAAGAATGATCGACCAAAAAATAAATTTAAATTTTTTTAAGGAAAATTCCTTTCCCGTCCTCGGTTCTACTAGATCCTCCGATCAACTAGAAATGGAAGAATTTCTGCATTCTTCATCTCGTTTCTTTTTCAAGCCAAAAGCACCTTCTTCCCCACCCTTCTTCTTTTCTTTGTCGCCTACAGGACGTACGATGCCATCCTTATGAAAGAGTGGATTTACGTTCGATGTCATCCTTATCGAACATAGGAGGTTTAAACTATCATTTATAGTAAAAAAAAATTATCTAAAATATCAAAATTGTTCATACATAAACCCTAAATAATCTTTTTATATAAAATTTGAGCCGATTAACATTTATTTTTTTATATATTAAAATTCGAGTTGATTAAATTTTGTTTACATATTAAAATTCGATTCGAGCTGATTAAATTTTATTTTTTTACGTATTAAAATTCCAGTCGATTTGAACTCAACTTGAGTTGTTAGCGTCAATTAAAATTCGATTCGAGTCGATTAAAATTTATATTTTTTTACTTTTTAAAATCTATGCCAATTAAAATTCGATTCAAGTTGATTAAAATTCATTTTTTACGTATTAAAATTTGAGTCAATTAAAATTTATATTTTTTTTACGTATCAAAATGCAGGCCTATTAAAATTCAATGCGTGTTGATTAAAATTTGATTCGAGTTGATTAAAAACGAATCTTATTCAACTCGAATCTAATTTTAGTCAGCTTGAATTTTAATATGTAAAAAAATTTATAAAATAGAGAGACTCTCATTAAAGATATGTCTATATAGAGAGAGTGTGGATGAATTTTTTTTTAAAATATATCAAAAATAATTTAATAAAATTATATTATAATTAAGGTTTTTAATTTGACAGGGATATAGTGAAAATTCAACAACTAGAAAAAGTGTCTCGAAGATAGTATAAATTAAAGAATGATAACTTAGGGTTGGGTGTGAGTAAAGTACAAGGCAATTCATTCGAACTTACTTTATATGAGCATGCATTTAGTGGTCCCCTTGGACGCATGGGCCACCCCTTATATACGTAACTTTAGTAAGGGTGACAAAATAGTACGATTCCATCGAGTTATGTAAGAAAGCGAAATTTGATGTCATTTAGCAACTCAATAGTACTATGCTATGCTATGCTATGCCACATCCACATGATGGATGTCGGACGCCAGTCATTTTTGGAATTAAATATCATAGTTTGGCATTTTACAAAAATATTTATTAATTTATGATATTTTTGATTTTATTTATTAAATTACAATATTTCTTAAAAAAAAAACTAAATTATTGACCCCACTTTTATTAAAAAGTCACCACCGCTTGATGCTTGAAACAGTGTCTGGCTAAAGCGTGATGACAAAGCATTGAAAATGATGTCAAATTATATGAACTCCATAATTTGAATTTAAAAGTAAAATTGTTGATCCTATTTTTTTAAAAATATCGTAATTTAATAAATAAATTTAAAAATATCGTATATTGGTAAATATATTTTCACAATGATGAACTCTGATAATTGATACTAAAAAAATTTTTTTTTTAATATTATATATTTATTTTTTATTAAATAAAAACATAACATATATAATAGCATATCATTTTTTTTAAAAGGTACTATAGATTTATTGTTGTCTACATGTTTTATTTAGTCGCAATTTTGAAAATATATCCTAAATTTTTTGATGTAAAAGTTATAATATATCAATAATTTAATATTGTTGTTGAATATTGATAGTTGGATGAAGGATCTTAATAAAAAAATAAAGTAAAATTTAATAATTTAACCATTTAAATTAAAATTAGAAATGTAAGATTTGAGATATGTTTGGAGAAAATGTAAGAAATGTTGCAGATTTTTCCAAGCAAACAGATTTGCTGATATCACCTCATAGGTGTTCACTCACCCCTTATTGGAAGCTAAGTTGTGTTTTCCCACACCTTACGTTTTCTAATTGACTAAAAAAGGTTTGACATTTTGACCACTAGAAAGTAAAAGTAACTCTAACCGACAGCAATGAAACCTTTGGTCCAATGGGACCTTCATCTTATGAATGTTTAACTTTCATGAGTCTAAGGTTTCTAATCTCCTAGACGACAAAAAAAAGTAATTAATTGGTAGGAAGAATTTTACTTGGATGAACCGTATTCAAATCTTTGGTATGAGTTGAGGGATCAATTCATGCACCTAGAATTTGTCTTTAGTTCTATTCGTACTCACGCCCTTGAGCAATTAAGTCACTTCTATTTTGCCGAGGATAGGTCAGAAATTTTTCCAATCATCCCAAAAAAAACTTTAACCCAAAAATAACCTAGTTGTTGATAATTTATGAGTAACGATATATTTATTAAAATTTTACTCTCAAATTGGAAAGGGTATCAAACGTGTTGGGTGAGCCATTTTGTGTCGGATTGATTTTCGAGTTTATGTCAAAAATCTCAAAACCCGAATCTGACATGTTTAATAATCGTGTCGAAATTTGTAAACACTAATCTGACCTGGCCATTAAACGGGTTACTTAAACCTGACATGTTTGACAGGTTTAATAAACATGTCGTTTTTGGGTTAACACATAACATTATTTGTTTTATCTGTTTAACACACATAATACATACATGTTTAATACACATAACTTGTTTCTACATTTGTCCATTACCATTAAATACATCACTCAATTATTCATCCAAAATTTTAAATAATTTTTTCACAAATAACATATCACATCTCATCAATGAAATTAACTAAAATACATTCAAGTTTCAACCCAAAAATTAAAGTAAGAACTATACTAGTATATTGTCATAATAATGTTAAAAATTATATTGTCAATTATCATAGTAGAAGCAATAACTAATAACTAAAACTAATAATGTTAATACTGCATTAGTCACGTGTAATAGACAAATCATATTGTGATAAATGGGTTAAACGGGTCTACAATGAGTTAAGTCGGGTTCGTGTCCGTATCATGTCAACCAATTTAAAATATACGGGTTAATCAAGTTAACCTGATTTTGACATGAACTCGACATGATTTTTTTCGTATTTAAGCGTGTTGACCCGTTTTAACTCATTGACTCGTTTAATTTCGTGTTCGATTCGTGTTGTGTTAAAGTGTCGTATCGAAAATTGAACGCTCTAATATTCAATATCGTACTAATATTTACTATATTTATGACTACTTTTACCATTATTGTTGGTGTTAACACAATTATAACATCAAAAAAAGTGATAAAAATAATTATCACAACAACAGTAAAAAAAATTTACAAAAGTGATAAACAAATTTTACCAAAGAAAAATAATAAAAATAGTTACCACAATAGTAATAAAAATATTTATAAAAGTGGTAAAAATACTCATAAAAAATAATAAATTACCCACAAAATTAATAAATTTTCTAATTATAAAATGAACTACAAAAATTATAAAAAAACTTATTAAAATAATAATTTTTAAAAGTACAGTACTATATTTTTTTTATGGGTACCACTGTCAAATCCTTATCCTGGAACCGTAGGAAGTTTCTTTTATTATATGATCTGCACGACAAAAATTGAAAACACAAAAAATAATCACTTTACATGAAGTAACAAGACTACATACATTGACACTGGGGTGTTAATTTGTGTAATGTCGTGTCATTTTCGTGTTATTATTTTTAAATTGTGATATTATAATTTGTGTTGTGTTCGTATTAATACTCATAAAAATAATTTATTTAATGTATTAATAAATGTCAAATATTAATCCTATTAAATTATTAAATATATTTATCAAGTTGGTATGGCGCTTATGTCTTCCATGTTAATTGTCAGATTGACACGCCTAATTGAGATTCTTCAAATCTGACAGTCTTGTCTACAGTTGTTTTTTATCTTGGGTTGGTAAGTAAATTTTGTTTTGACCAAACAAATGGGGTGAGAGGAATTCAAAGGTTATCTCGATATGTCTCCATTAGTGAAATCATGAGATTATTAATTACACATATTACATCTTTGAAGAACGAATCTAATTAGGTTAATATAATGATCAATCACCAAATCTCAATATAAATTGAAAGACTCAAACTTTCGATTTCAAGATAAGAAATTTGATTAACATCCCACTAAATCACCCAACTCGATCATCGTGACTGGTAAGTAATTAAGATTGAGCCACCAAACACTCAATGTAGTAGGAAAATTTTCCATTGTTAAAAAAAAAAAGGTCTATCTGTTTATTCAACGGTCACGATCTTCTCCTTTCTACGCCTCTCGTACATGTGCCACTACAACTTGAGACGTGGTTGCTAAAGCGAAGATTCCTCCAAGTACCTGTGACTCGCAGAGACGCTTTCACTGCTACATACTCCGCCTGAATGTGAGCGCTCTCTCTCTCTCCTTCCCCAGATTCCCTTTCTTTGTATTCCTATGTGTGTTTGAATACACTTACAGTGGAGCACAACTAGTATATAATAAAGCTACACAGAAGAATCCCATGGAGTCTACCTCAGATGAAAAGAAGATGATGATCAATGAGCCTCTCTTGAAAAAAACCCCAAAGGGTGGCTTCAGAACCATGCCATTCATCATAGGTACGATACCCATCTATCACTACACACATACACACACACACACAATCATCTCTCTCTCTCACACACACACACATATGTGTTTTTAAGGTTGATTGGTTTGATTATGGGCAGCAAACGAGGCATTTGAGAAGGTGGCAAGCTATGGTTTAGCACCCAATATGATACTGTATTTGATGAGAGAGTATCATATGGAAATGGCAACTGGATCCAACATACTCTTTCTCTGGTCAGCAGCCACCAATTTCCTACCGGTTGTGGGGGCTTTGCTTGCGGATTCTCTGATGGGTCGGTTCTGGATGATCGCACTGGGCTCTGTTATTAGCTTTCTGGTAAAATTCCCATTACAAAATTTCATAGTTTGATTGAGATTTCCAAAGAAATTGTTGTCCTTCGCTTCGATTCCCAATCTGGTTTTCTTCACCTTTCTTCTGGTTCACCAAACATTTTCATATGGTCTATTTTCACTGTCACTTTTAGAATATTGACAACGTTGTCCCTTGTCTTGATTTAAAACCTTGCTTTTTGGGTACGTCAAACACCATGTACCCCACAGGTTCGATTTAACATAGAATAGAATGTGGCCAACAACATTGCCCACAAGTGAACCTTAGTTTTGAGTTACTTTAGGTCGTAATTTTATAGTGTATTTTGAGCTACTACAACACATTGTGTATGAATAATATCACTTAGCTTTAGTGGTTTGTACTAAAAATTGATCAATTTGCTATACTGTAGGGCATTTTTAATGATCTCTCTAATTTAATGGATTAAAGCTACATAACTCTAACGAGACAATCGAAAATCAGTTAGACCAAAGAGAAAAGAGGGCAATGATGGTGGAGTGTAGAAAATATCAATGTCTGAATGGAGTTTTTCAAGTTGATATGTCTACAAATATTAATATATAGAGGAACTAACACCAAAAAACTTGGCATAGTTATATATACTCCTACATCTATGAAAGCATTGAAGCAAGTAATGTCACTGTGCCATTATGCAGTTGTGTCACCTTGCTTAGGTTATTTCCCCCTATTCTGCTATCGTTGAGATCAAACAACAGAGGCATAGAGCTTGGATTTCTAAAATCCTAAGCCAGCAAAAAATAGCTGAAAAACTCCCATAGGAGTATAGGTGATATGGGTGCCTTACACTTTTCACAATTTGGTGCCGTATTTTTCTCTGTAACTATTAGTTAGATTGCAGAATGATAATAATAAATGAAGTTGGAAGTTTATAACAGCCTTTGCTGATTTCATTATTCCAAGTCGCTCTATTCTGCCAACTGCTTGGCAGCCGAGTAAAGCATGAGATATATCCATCCAGAGCGTGGTATTATGCTGGCATTATGGTTAATTTTCTGTCCATATCTAGACCAGTGTGTTTTCCAAACTTTTACCGGAATGGATAGGAATTAGACTAGATATTGGTACTCATACTCAAATACTGTTTGTCACGGTTTTTTCCTCAATTTGAAAGCTTGAAATCAGGTTCCGTGAGAAAAAATTCCACTAGTCATGTTTGTCTGGAAATAACATCGCCATATCTGAATTCTGTGAATATAAACCAAGTCTGATCAATTTCTTGTGTTACAGGGTGTGCTTCTTTTGTGGTTAACAACTATGATTCCAGAAGCTAGGCCGCCTTCTTGTGACCAATCTGGTGACAGGTGCATATTGCCTACCACATGGCAACTCGTTCTCCTATGTTCTTCGTTTGGACTTATGTCTATTGGAGCTGGGGGCATCAGGTCATCTTCCTTGGCCTTTGGTGCAGATCAGCTCGAAATGCAAGACAAACCTAAAGAAGATGGTGCCTTGGAGAGATACTTTGGCTGGTACTATGCTTCAGCATCATTATCTGTCTTGATTGCAATGAGTTGTATTGTGTACATTCAAGAAAACATAGGGTGGCAAGTTGGATTTGGAGTTCCTGCCATGCTCATGTTCTTGGCGGCTCTTTCATTCTTTTTGGCTTCTCCATTCTATGTCAAGTTGAAGGCTGAAATGGACCTGCTAACTGGTTTTGCTCAAGTGATTGTTGCCTCTTATAGGAACAGACATCTTCCATTATCATTGAGGGGGACAGATATGTTGTACCATCACAAAAGGGGGTCGATGCTGGTTGTCCCTACTAACAAACTAAGGTATTATTATATTTTTCGCCATCATAATTTTGAGTTTCCATTGTCTTTTCCATGTCAATTTTTTCTTACATTCATGATGTGGCATGGGACATCCATTGGCGGTGGAGTTACATCTGAAAATGAATCTATATCTGGGGAGGGGGGGTATCCTTGTATTTTGAAATACCTTAGCTCTCGTGGCTGTTTATCTCATTGGATGAGTTGATCTTAGTTGTGAGTTTTCTTCAGTAGTTGTGTCGATTTATCTGTGTTTTCTCTAATTTTCATGCATGCCAGAAGTTCTCTCTCAAATGTCTCCCTCCTATGAACATTATCGCTATAGCCCAAATTGTGTTAATTCATCTAGCATAGTTCTTTGACTCTATCAATTACTTTGAATGTGTTGAATATTTCCTAACACTGTATCTAATGTTCACCAACTTTTTCTAGGTTTCTAAACAAAGCTTGTACTATTAGAGATCCTGAGCAGGACTTGACCCCTGATGGGAGAGCTTCAGACCCGTGGAGTCTTTGTACGGTGACTCAAGTAGAAGAGCTAAAATCACTAATCAAGATCATCCCATTATGGTCGACGGGAATCATGATATTTGTAGCCATGAGTCAAAGTTCTTTTCCTGTACTCCAAGCATCCTCCTTGGATCGACACATAACTTCAAAATTCGAAATTCCAGCAGGTTCCTTTGGCTTGTTTACAATAGTGTCTCTAACAGTATGGGTTGTGATCTATGACCGTTTGATCCTACCACTAGCATCAAGAATCATGGGAAAACCAGTTTATCTTAGCGCCAAACAAAGAATGGGCATTGGACTTATCTTTTCTTTCATTTCCATGGTAGTGACAGCCTATGTGGAGAGTGTTCGACGAGATACTGCAATCAATGAAGGATATATAGATGATCCAGATGCCATGCTCCCAATGTCAGCAATTTGGCTACTGCCCCAACACTGCTTGTGTGGCTTGGCCGAGGCATTCAATGCCATCGGACAAAATGAGTTCTACTTTTCAGAGTTGCCCAGAAGCATGTCTAGTATAGCTTCTACTCTCCTCGGAGTTGGATTGTCTGTGGCAAACTTGTTAGCTAGTTCAATCATGAGCACCGTCGATGATATTACTAAAAGAGGAGGAAAGGAGAGTTGGGTCTCAAGCAATATCAACAGGGGTCACTTTGATTACTACTTTTGGGTTCTTGCAGGTTTGAGTTTGGTTAACATTTTGTACTTTCTTCTTTGCAGTAGGGCTTATGGTCCTTGTAAAGCAGAAATGATCGGTGAGGACGACAGAGATGAGATATCAGGCAGATAAATTATCCCCAGGTTTAGAATGTCTCTCATTCATACTTTTAGTTCTATCTGAATTATGTGTGATTGATACATTATAAACAGATCATGGCCACTTAGTTCAGGCACCTATAACCCGACCCGAGGCGGTAGGCCTGGGAAAGGAACTCAATTACAATGTGTATAGGACATTGTTATGTATGGTCTGAGGATTCTAATTTGGAAACGTAAAGGAAAATTTGTAATCTCTCTTACACAGGCTACTGTTGCATGTTTAGCTCTTTAGAGACCATTTTTTGATGGAGTGATAAAAGTGTGGGGTTAACAGTAAAAATAGAGTTTACGACGTCTGACGTCTAAGATCTTTTTTTTTATTTTTTGGCCATTTGATCGTTGATGATTTAGCAGTTTGGGAATCATTGTTTTTGGTTTTTTGGGTCCCACATTTTTATTGAAAAAAAGACGGTGAGATTCGAATTTGTAACTGTAGGTCTAACAACAGTGACGATGACAAACTTTAACGTGTCATGTCGAAAATTGACAGTCCTAATATTCGGTATTGTATTAATATTTACTCTATTTATGAGTATTTTTACCATTATTATTGGTGTTAACACGGTTATGATATCGAAAAAAGTGATAACAATAGTTATCACAACAACAATAGTAAAAAAATTTGTCCTAAAGAAAAATAATAAAAATAGTTACCACAATTTATATCTATTTATATTTATTTATACTACTAATAAAAGTATCTTAAGTGAAAAACTTTTAATTCTCTATTTTACCCTTATATAGAATTTTAATTACCACATTATCTTTCCATAGTTAGATATTTAAATTACAATTACGTCCTTATGTTTTTAAATCTCCAATTTACCCACTAACATTTCTTTTGCTTCTCTATTATATTTGTATAAGTATCAATATCTATAAAAAAAAATTTAATTGACTACGTTACTTTTAAAAAAATATATGCATCATTATAATTGATGGGTCAAGCCCAAAAGGCCTAGAAGCCCAGCTGCAATTAAAAGCTCAGACCCATGAAGACCCAGCAAGCCCAATGAGATTCCCAGGTTCAAGTAAATTCACCATGGAGCTACCCCAGCTTAGCTACGAGATCCAGAGAGCATTCAAGACCCCTTACCTCCCTTACCCACATTGGAAGCAGTCAAAGGGAGACCCGGTCTTGTGGAGAGCTCCTCAACGGTCACACCCGTTGAGGAGAATCCGCAAAACCCACTAGAATAGCTCAGTATGGCCACTTAGTAGCTCCATTCGGTTGAGGACTGAATATAAAATGTAAGCCCCACCAACACTTGGGGGGCATCACCTTCTACACAGCATAAATCTCATTTTCCTCTCCAGTCTGTAATACTCCGTTCATCGGAATCAATAAACTACCGGCAACTCTCTGCCATTCCAAAGTGGACGTAGGTCAACTGACTGAACCACTATAAATCCAGTCTCTTTCTACATTAATTATTACTCAATTCTAAATTACTTGACTAGTGGTGTGCAAGGTCAAAATTGTGCATCATCAGTTTGGCGCCGTCTGTGGGAAATCGAAAAAATTCTCATTTAAAAACATTCTGTTTACTGAACCAATGGCAATCACTACCCGGTCGATGAACCAGCATGAAGATCATCCTGCACGAGAAGAGGAGGTTGCTCCTTCGGTTACCAACCCTGTCCCAAATGCTCCAGCTCCCAATCCACAGCAAATGCTGGAGACCATGCAGCAGCTGGTAGCCCAAAACCAGCAGATACTGCAACTTATGCTCACTGGACAAGGTGGAGCACAGCTTGGTGGTGCGCAGCATTGAGGACCCCAAGGAGCTCCACACCCTGGACATCAGGGAGCTCCACACCCTGGTGCTCCACACCCCGGTGCTCCACACATAGGCGCCCATGCAGGGCTGGGCGCCCCCTTTGGAGCCCCTTTTGACGCCCCACACAGGGGAGCCCAACATGAGGGAGTCCCTCACCCTCCTCCTGCTTTCCATGGCGAGGATCCCCATCTCCAAGAGGATGAGGGCGAGAACCAAAGCCTGGAGCATGGGAGCCATTTCCATGACCATTCCAGAGGAGCACCCAACCACTGGGACGAGAAAATCAAGGAGGTACAGAATCAATTGGGTGATGTCTTCAACGCCATGAAGGCACAGGGGCCAGAGACCGTAGATTACCTGGTAAGGCGTACAGACACCCCATTCAAGCCTGACGTGGCGAACTATCCCCTCCCTCAGAAGTTTAAAATGCCGTCGGTGGAGACCTTTGACGGGAAGAAAGATCCACTGGACCACCTAGAGACTTACAAGACCCTAATGCAGCTGCACAGTGTCCCCGACGAAATCATGTGCAGAGCATTCCCAACCACTTTGAAGGGATCAGCTCGACAGTGGTTTGCCAAGCTCGCTCCGGCCTCTATATCCTCCTTCGCTGAGTTGAGCAGGTCGTTCGTATCACACTTCATCGGAGGGCGCCGCCACCAGAAGCCCGTCACCCACCTGCTCAGCATAAAGCAGGACAAGGACGAAAGCCTGAGGAGCTACCTCACTCGTTTCAACGAGGAGGTCCTTCAGGTAGAAGAACCCGACGACAAGGTATCCATGACTGCATTTTTGGGAGGCCTCCGTTCTTCAAGTTTCCTATTTTCGGTGATGAAGCGACCACCAAGGAGCATGCCGGAGCTACTAGCCAAAGCCCAAAAATACATGAATGCAGAAGACATCACGAGGGCCAGACGAGGGGAAACATCCAGAACAGGGGAGAAGAGAAAGGAGAGAGACAGAGACGACAGGAAGGAGACTAGCAACAAGCACAACAGGACAGAAAGGGTACCTGTCAGGGACCGACTTGGTCCTGCTCCTCAGAGGGATCGACTTGGTCCCGCCCCGCACAGGGACCGGCAAGCCTTTACTCCCCTCAACGCCGCTGTCGGGCACATCCTATGCCAGATCCAGGAGGACCCCGCAGTAAAGTGGCCTGGGAGGATGAAGTCTCCCTCAAACCGCAGGAACCCCAGCAAGTACTGTCGCTTCCACCGCGACCATGGTCATGACACTGACGATTGTTATGACCTTAAAAGGCAAATTGAAGACCTCATCCAACGTGGACATCTTCGCCAGTATGTAGCCGGAAGAGGACAAGCACCACCTCCACCTCGCAATCAGGAAGATCAGCAGCCCATCGGAGAGATCCACACCATCTCTGGAGGACTAGCAGGAGGTGGAGAGTCATTTGCTGCAATGAAGGCCCACGCCAGAAAAGCAAGACACTTCGACGAGACACGCCCATCCAAGGTGCCGAAGCAGGGCGACAGTGTGGTCATATCTTTCTCAGATAAGGACCTTGAGGGGATCCAGCACCCCCATGATGACCCTTTGGTGCTCACCATGACAGTGGCCAATTTTCAGGTGCGCAGGATCCTGGTGGATAGTGGCAGCTCTGCGGATATCCTATTCGCAGAGGCTTATGACAAGCTCAACCTGGGCAGGGAGAGACTGCAGCCTATTAGGTCTCCCCTCATTGGATTCTCAGGGGAGAAAGTATATCCCCTTGGGTCCACTACTCTTCCTGTCACAGCCGGAGCAGCACCTCGAAGCTCCACAGTTATGGTCAATTTCCTGGTGATAGATTGCCCATCAGCCTACAACATCATACTGGGGCGACCTGCTCTAAACACATTAAGAGCTGTGCCCTCCACCTATCATCTCATCCTCCGCTTTCCAACACCAAATGGAGTCGGAGAGGTCAAGGGAGACCAGGTGGTAGCAAGGGAATGCTATGTCTCCTCTATGAAGGCCAGAAAGCCCCAAGAAGCGTTGCAGGTGGAAGTCCTTGACCCAAGGGATGATTCCACCACAGAAAGAGGAAAACCGGTGGAGGAGCTTACTCCTGTAGTCTTGGATGAAGAGCACCCAGACAGAAAAGTGTATCTTGGCTCTTCTCTCTCTGGAGATCTTGTTGGCCCGCTGATGGACTTTTTGAAACACAACATGGACGTCTTTGCATGGTCACATGCAGATCTTGAGGGCATCGACCCAGAAGTGGCCACGCACCGCCTCAATGTTGACCCACACCACAAGCCTGTTCGCCAAAAGCTAAGGGGCGCCTCCACTGAAAGGGCCCAAGCTATGGATAAGGAAGTGGGAAAACTGATAGACAACGGGGCCGTCAGAGAAGTAGCATATCCTGAGTGGCTCTCCAATGTGGTAATGGTCACTAAAACCAATGGAAAGTGGCGCCTCTGCGTCGACTTCACAGAACTCAACAAGGCATGCCCGAAAGACAGCTACCCGCTGCCGAGAATTGACCTCCTCATCGATGCCACCGCAGGACATGAGTTGCTCACTTTCCTGGATGCCTATTCTGGATATAACCAAATTAGCATGCACCCTCCAGACCAGGAGAAGACGTCATTCATCACTCCAAAAGGGACATACTGTTACAGAGTCATGCCATTCGGATTGAAGAACGCAGGAGCAACCTACCAACGGCTAGTGAATAAGATGTTCCAGTCTCAGATTGGGCGAACAATGGAGGTATACGTGGATGACATGCTGGTGAAAAGCCTTGCAGCAGCGGACCACGTTGATCACCTTCAAGAAACTTTTAATGTCCTAAGGTCCTATCACATGAAGCTCAATCCTGAGAAGTGCGCCTTTGGCGTAGGGTCAGGCAAATTCTTGGGCTTCATGGTCAACCAGAGAGGAATTGAGGCGAATCCTGACAAGATCAAGGCTATCCTTGATATGAAGTCACCTTCCTCAACCAAGGAGCTCCAGCGCCTTAATGGGAGAATCGCAGCACTCAATAGGTTCGTCTCCAAGTCTGCAGACAAATGTCTCCCCTTCTTTAAAATTCTCCGAAAGGCATTTGAATGGGAACCTGAGGCTGAGGAGGCTTTCCAAAGGCTCAAGGCTTACCTGGCCACACCTCCCCTCCTGTCACATGCCACTCCAGAAGAAGTTCTTCACCTATATCTTTCTGCCTCTTCATCAGCAGTAAGTTCTGTGCTTGTCAGGAATGATAATGGAGTGCAGAGACCAATTTATTATGTGAGCAGGGCATATCGGGGGGCAGAGATCAGATACTCGGAACTAGAAAAACTGGCGCTCGCTCTTATCACGACGGCGAGAAGGCTGCGACACTACTTTCAGAGTCACTGCATAGTGGTCACCACAGACCAACCCCTAAAAAGGATCCTGGGAAAGCCGGACGTATCCGGTAGACTTCTCAAATGGGCAGTGGAGCTGGGCGAGTTCGACATTCAGTACCAACCAAGGACAGCCATCAAAGCACAAGCTTTGGCGGACTTCATTGCTGAGCTTACACCAACGGAAGAAGGGAGCTGCAAGGATACCCATAGGCTCAGCGAGGATAACCAAAGCCATAACAAAGACTCCCTGACACTCAAACTGGGCGCCCAGGCCTCCTCCCCAGGCGCCCAAGCTGCTCCCTCAGGCGCCCAGAGCTCCTCCCCAGGCGCCCAAGCTGCTCCCTCAGGCGCCCAGAGCTCCTCCCCAGGCGCCCAGGTTGCTGCAGGCGCCCAGGCCTCCTCCCCAGGCGCCCAAGCTGCTCCCTCAGGTGCCCAGAGCTCCTCCCCAGGCGCCCAGGCTGCTGCAGGCGCCCAGGCCTCCTCCCCAGGCGCCCAGGCTGCTCCCTCAGGCGCCCAGATTGTTCCCTCTGGTGCCCGGGCTGCTCTACCAGAAGCCCAGTCATCCACTTTAGCTTATAGACCCTCCTCTCCTTTGCTTTGGAAGCTTTACGTAGATGGTTCCTCAACTAGTGGTGGAGGAGGAGCGGGACTGATCTTGATCAGCCCAGATGGCACCACCATCAAATATGCAGTAAAGCTTCATTTCGCTGTTTCAAACAACGAGGCAGAGTACGAAGCCCTCCTCTCAGGACTAAGATTGGCGGTCGAAATGGAAGCCCAGCACCTCTCCACGTACAGCGACTCCCAGCTGATAGTCAATCAAGTGAAGGGGGAGTTCGAAGCCAAAGGAGCCAAGATGCAAGAGTACCTTGGCATGGCAAGGAACATCATCACAAAGTTCCGCTACTTCGAGATAAGCCATATTCACAGGGAAGACAACATGGCCGCGGATGCACTTGCAAGACTTGCCTCATCCGTGGAAGCCCCACCAGGAGAACCAGCATTCATCGGGCACCAGTTCGAGCCAAGCAAGTTGGACATAGAGGCCGTAAACATCAACTGTGCATCGGCCGAATCAAATTGGATGACCCCAATAAGGGCATACCTCCAAGAAGGTGTGCTGCCAGATGATGCCCTAGAGGCTAGAAAACTGAGGGTGAGAGCCTCCAAGTTTACCATCCTCCAGGACACTCTATACAAGAAAGGTTATTCCTTACCTTTGCTACGCTGTCTATCACCCGAAGAGGCTCACTATGCACTGCGAGAGATCCACGAGGGAATATGTGGGAATCATTCTGGAGGGCGCTCCCTTGCCCACAAGGCACTCAGGCAAGGCTACTTTTGGCCTACCATGGTAAGGGACGCTCAAGAATTCTCCAAAAAGTGTGACAAATGTCAACGATTTGCCACTGTGCCCAGACAACCACCAGAAGAGCTGACAACCATCTTAAGCCCGTGGCCTTTTTCCAAGTGGGGCATCGACATCCTAGGCCCTTTGCCCCTCAGTAAAGGACAGTGCAAGTTTGTGGTGGTGGCAGTCGACTATTTCACTAAGTGGTCAGAAGCGGAACCTTTGGCCAGAATCACAGATATAAAGGTCAAAGATTTTATCTGGAAGAATCTGGTATGTCGATTCGGGATTCCCCATGCATTGGTAAGTGATAACGCCAAACAGTTCGACAACAAGTTGCTGAACTCCTTCTGCACCGACCTTCAGATAAAACAACCTCACTCCAGCCCAGCACACCCGCAGGCAAATGGACAAGCAGAAGTCATGGTGAGAACGGTGCTACGTAACTTAAAGACAAGACTTGAAAAAGCGAAGGGTCTTTGGGTGGACGAGCTGCCAGGCGTATTGTGGGCCTATCGAACTACGCCAAGAACCCCTACTGGGGAGACCCCTTTCTCCCTCGCTTTCGGAACTGAGGCGGTCATCCCAGTAGAGATAGGGGTACACTCTCTAAGGGTGCAGCACCACAACCCCATCACCAATGATGAAGGACTACGCATCAACCTCGACTTGGTGGAGGAAGCAAGAGAGATGGCCGTGGTCCGCAACGCGGAATACAAGCGACGCATGACAAAGTACTACAATTCGAGGGTGAAGCCACGTTCCTTCCAACCAGGGGACTTGGTCCTCAAGAAAGTGATCCCCGCCACAAAGGATGCACACGAAGGGAAGCTGGGGCCAAATTGGGAAGGACCATACCTTATAACAGAGGTAGTGAGGCCGGGCACCTACAAGATCCAGAATTCGGAGGGAAAGGCTTTACTCCATCCATGGAATGCGGAGCACCTGAAGAGGTATTATCAATGACACCTTGAGAGTATCAAAGTAGTGGAAGTTGGGACTTGATTTTATTTTTTCTATTTTTTGAGTCACTATTCAATGTACCTTTGTCGGGAATTATTACCCAATATTGCTTTATATGAGCAATAAGTCAATAAAATTTTTCACACTTTACTCCAAAAAGATCTTGTGCATTTATTCAGTTTCAAAAGGAGTAACAGTACAAAAGCAAGACTATAAACTGTCTTTCAAAAAAAAAAAAAAGTCCCAGCACTCTAACTACTCTCGCGGTCGTCATCCTCCTCCTCCTCCTCCTCGTCCTCAGCATCGTGATCATCAGCATCAGAACCTCCATCTCCATCGGCAGGCGCCTCAGTAGGCACGAAGCCTGAAAGGTCAATACTCGGGTAAGAAACAGAAATCCTTCCCCGGAGTTCCTTATAACCGTCAATAAAAGCATCGGCAAGGCTATTTTCCAGAACCACCTCAGCCTGAGAAGCCTTCTCCTGAGCTGCCTTCACTTCTGCCTTTGCACTCACGCAGGCAGCCTCGCTGAGCATGGCCCTTGCTCGCATCTCTGCAAACCTCTCAAGATCCACCTCAGCCTTCTTCTGAGCTGCCTTCACCTCCGACTCGGCTCTCAAACAAGCAGCCTCACTGAGCATGACCCTCTTGCGGGTCTCAACAAGCTCATCCTCTCTGAGTGCGTCCCTCTCATGGGTCGCCAACAGCTCAGCCTCAAGCTTGGTCGCCCTCTCACGGGCCTCTACAAGCTCTGCCTCTCTGAGCGCGTCCCTCTCACGGGTCGCCAACAGCTCAGCCTTAAGCTCAGCCGCCCTCTCATGGGACGCCACTAACTCAACTTGGGAAGTCCCGCCAGCAGCTTCAATCTCGACAATCTTCTCCTGAGCAGCTAGAAGCTGCTTTGTTATAGCCTCATGACTAAGCTTCAGATGGTTATAGAACTGGACCCTTGTGAGCAAACCTACAGACGCGGTCGAAGCCTGGAAAAGAAATAAAGAAGATGAATAACGAAATACGTAAAGGATGATCGAATAAAGGGGGTTGCAGACCCTTACCTGAGCCAGTCCTTCCAAGAATGAGTTGATGACTCCCTGAGTGCCTAGCATACTAATCTCATTAACTTCGGGTGGAAATACGAATCTCCCAAGTTTTTCCCTAATAACTTGCGGATTGCCCAGCATGGGACCATTTTGTATCGGCTTCCTCGTAGAAGCCGTCGCAGGGGGAGTAGATGAGCAAGGGACAGAAGATGAAGCCAAAAAGGAAGACCCTGGAATAGGAGATGCGACAGGAGGAGTCCCTCCTTGAGTAGGCACCACCGTAGGAGAACTCCCAGGAGAGCACACCACAGGCGGAGCCGTTGAAGAAGTCACCTGAGGGGTATCACCCTTCCTCGCCACCTTAGGAGGAGGGGAACTCCTACTACGATAGCGAGACGCTACCGTTGTTCTATTCGCTGCAAAGGCAAGGAAGGATTATCTAGATGGATAACACCAAGTCAAAGAAAGGGATGTATAAGAGATTCAGCATACCTTTTCTCTTCAAAGCAGAGGCGCCAAATTTCGGGGAGGGAGCAACGGCCTTGGCATCCCTAGCATCCCTGGGCAAAAGAGCACCCACATCTTTGGCAGGACAAGCCTTCACGGCCTCCAGCTTCCATGCTTGGTCCTTGGTGAGGACAGACATATCTGTAGAAGAATCGTGAGCACATAAAAAAAATAATAATAATAAAAAAAAAAAAATATATATATATATATATATATATAGGTGCAGCGTACCGGGTTTTCTGGCAGCATCCCACCGAATGGGCACCAAAGCTCTATCGGCCTCTGCAGCCCACTCTCCACCAACAAAGAAGAAGCTAGATTTCCAGCCAGTACAATTAGAGCGCTGACCCGTGAGCACTGTACCAATTTTTGTGGTGAAGTAATACCACCCCCTGTTTGGTGTAGGAGTCTCGCTCAAATTATATGCTGCATGGAACTCCACAGGAGAAGCATATTCCTGGTGCACTCTCCTCCACAACGCAAGAAAGCCCAACAAAACTCTCCAACCATTAGGCGCTAGCCGCCCCGGAGTCAAGGAAAAGTAGTGCAAAATACGACAAATGGGAGAGGACATGGGAAACCTTAACCCAGCCTCAAGCATCTCCTCATAAACGACAATATCACTAGAGGAATCGTCGCAAGCAAACTCACTCGGCTCAGCCCGACGGCACAGCACAGTCGGAGGAATGCGATAAGCATAAACAAGTCTCGAGATATCCTCCTTCGAATTGAATAAACTGGAAAGAGTGCTTACCTTAGACTCATCTTCGTCGGGACCCACTTTATTTTTGCGTTTCTTCTTGCGGGGCCGCAGGGAGTAGTCTAAGCCGCCACTTGTGAAGTCTTGAGGAGCTCGGGCTGGAGGAGTCACAGGGAGCTCCTGATCACCTAAGGTAACACCCAAAGTTTCCCTGCCGCCTGAAGTGTCTAACCCAACATTGGGATGAGTGCCTGACCGTCTTTGCTCGTTCAAATAAGGCAACCCAGTAGTAGGAGAGGTGCCTGATCCTCTCTGCTCGCCAAAAGGGAGCAGCCCAGCAGTTGGAGAGGCGCCTACGGTGTCCGAATTAGCGCCTGAAGTGGTGCCCATAGCTGCCCATGTACCCAGGCTGCTACCCAACTCTCCCTGACGCTCCATGGACCGAAAATTAGCACTTTGTGCTGCAGAAAAGTGGCTGCCCAGCCCTCCTGAGCTGTCCGCGACACCAAAATCAGCGCTGCCCAGCGCGTTTGAGCTGTCCAGGACAGCGGGGACAGCCCCCAAGTTGCTGCCCAGCGTGCCTGAGCTGTCCGGGACCTCAACCCCAGCGCCTAGGCTGCTGCCCAGCACATTCGGACTGTCCACAGCAGCAGAACAGGCGCCCAGGCAGCTGCCCAGTGCGCAGAAACTGCCCAGGACAGCCCCCTCTTTGCTGCCCAGCGTGCCTGAGCTGTCCAGGACCTCAACCCCAGCGCCTAGGCTGCTGCCCAGCACATTCGGACTGTCCACAGCAGCAGAACAGGCGCCCAGGCAGCTGCCCAGCGCGCAGAAACTGCCCAGGACAGCCCCCTTTTCGCTGCTCATCTCGCCTACGTAGTCCACCATCTTTCCCCCATTCGTACCCAGGTTGGAGAGCCTGCTAAAAGAACCAAAACCCATGGAAGAGGAGCCTGAACCAGCGCCCAAAACAGCGCCTGAAGCTCCTTGGGCGGACTGCTGTGGCGCGCGCGCAGCAGCGGCTGAACTGGGGTGTTCTCCTCCTCCTCCTCCTTCAACTCTTGCAACCTCCAAAACTCCAAAACTACCTTCTTCAGCCCCAACTTTACGATCCCCCATGGCACCAATGGAGTTTTCTTATCCTACCTATTTCAAAATCTCCAATACCCACTTCAAAAAATCCAAACAAAGAATACCCACAAAATGAGCTTGAAAGATCTCAAACCTTACCTCTCTTCTTCCAAAATCTCAATGGAATGGAAAGAACCAAGCTTACAAGAGTGGGTCTTCAAGGTTTTTCAAGAATGGCCATTCAAGACTTTCAAGAGATGGATTTTCAAGAAATGAGCAAAATGAAGAAGAAGACTACATTTATAACCTAGGGTTTTTAAAAGAGGGAAAAAGCCCAATTTGAAAATAATGGGCTCTCCTAAAAAACTCTAGCCAAAGTGGAAAAAATTTGAGGCATGCAAAGCAAAAATGCAATGTGGAGGGAAAGAGTCATGAAGCAGAAGAATTCTCCGTCACCTAGAACTCAAGGAGCAAACTAATGCACCCTTCTCCAAGTTTCCTTGAACACGGGGCATTGGGGGGCAAATGATGGGTCAAGCCCAAAAGGCCTAGAAGCCCAGTTGCAATTAAAAGCTCAGACCCATGAAGACCCAGCAAGCCCAATGAGATTCCCAGGTTCAAGTAAATTCACCATGGAGCTACCCCAGCTTAGCTACGAGATCCAGAGAGCATTCAAGACCCCTTACCTCCCTTACCCACATTGGAAGCAGTCAAAGGGAGACCCGGTCTTGTGGAGAGCTCCTCAACGGTCACACCCGTTGAGGAGAATCCGCAAAACCCACTAGAATAGCTCAGTATGGCCACTTAGTAGCTCCATTCGGTTGAGGACTGAATATAAAATGTAAGCCCCACCAACACTTGGGGGGCATCACCTTCTACACAGCATAAATCTCCTTTTCCTCTCCAGTCTGTAATACTCCGTTCATCGGAATCAATAAACTACCGGCAACTCTCTGCCATTCCAAAGTGGACGTAGGTCAACTGACTGAACCACTATAAATCCAGTCTCTTTCTACATTAATTATTACTCAATTCTAAATTACTTGACTAGTGGTGTGCAAGGTCAAAATTGTGCATCATCAATAATTTTCAATAAAGTGTTCAAAAACTTCATCAATAAATCATTTTTTTTCAAATATATAGATAACATTATGACTATATGTATGTATTTTTTTCTATCTATACTACTAATAAAGAATGAAACTTTTGTCTTAGCATGCAAAATTTTTAATTCAATATTTTACTCTTATAAAAAATTTTAAATACCACACTATCCTTCAATATTTGAATATTTAAATTGTCATCATATATTTATATGTTTAAATCTCCAAATTACCCCTAACATCTCTTTTAATTATTTATTTACTATGTATAAATATCAGTATCTATGAAAACTTTTTAATTGACTACATTACCTTTAAAATATATGTGCATCACTATAATTTTTAATAAAACATTCAATTTTTTTTAAAAAACTTTATCAATTTAATATTACTCATTTTAAATATAAAGATAACATTCTCCTTACATATGTGTATTTCTATCATCCAAAACTTCAACCATTTAATTTTTAAGATAAAAAATAATCTTTTACATAGTTTTTTTAAAATAATTTATATTAAATCAACATAATTCTTCAATCATGGTAAACTTTTCATATTTTATTAAGAGTTTATATAAAAAAATTATATTGTATTTTTAAGTAAAACTTGAATTTTAAAATTTTAATATTCTTTTAAAATATTTATTACATAGTAGTATAATATATTTTAAGGTGAATAACACTTTTAGTCCCTAAAATATACATATTTTGTCAGTTTGGTTTTCATTGTATTAATTTTGTCAATTTGATCCTTAAAATATTTAGTTAATATTTAAATGATCCATATACAGACAATTTGTTAAATTTTTTAATACAAGTGATCACATGATACTATTTAACAGAATAACATGTGATTATTTTCGTCAAAAAGTTTAATGGACTATCTAGTTAGGAACTATTTAAACAAGAATTAAATATTTTAGGGACAAAATTGACAAAATTTATATACTGAATACTAAACAGACAAAAAACACAAACTTTAGAGAACCAAAGTGTTATTAATCCTACATTTTATCCCTATTAACCTAACTAATTATAGTAAGCATTGATTAGAATATTAAAAAAATATTTTTATTTTATTCAAAGAATTATAAGTTGAAACATAATCAAATGAATTTCAAATAAATTATTTATATCTTTTTTTTTTATACTTAAAATAATGAATCGTTGAGAACAAACAATATTTTTAAATTCTATAATATAATACGAGAAATAAAAATATAATTTTGATAAACTTGAAATGATATTTAATGTAGGTATACATATACTTAATACTTTTTATTAATATTTTGTATATGAAAATTATTTACGTGCAACGCACGTGGTGCATTACTAGTAGTAATAAAAATACTTATAACAATGATAAAAATACTCATAAAAAATAATAAATTATCCACAAAATTAATAAATTTTCTAATTATAAAATAACCTACAAAAATTATAAAAATATTTATTAAAATAATAATTTTTAAAAGTACATTACTATATTTTTTTATGGGTACCATTGTCAAGTCCTTATCTTGGAACCGTAGGAAGTTTCTTTTATTATATGATCTGCACGACAAAAATTGAAAACACAAAAAATAATCACTTTACATGAAGTAACAAGACTGCATACATCGACACTGGGGTGTTATTATAATTCGTGTTGTATTCGTATTAATACTCATAAAAATAATTTATTTAATGTATTAATAAATGTCAAATATTAATCCTATTAAATTATTAAATATATTTATCAAGTTGGTATGGCGCTTATGTCTTCCATGTTAATAAATCTGACAGTCTGACAACTTGGTATGGCGCTTATGTCTTCCATGTTAATAAATCTGACAGTCTTCCAAGTTGGTATGGCGCCTGAATGCTCGCGCTCTCTCTCTCTCCTTCTTCTCCAGATTTCCTTTCTTTTTGTGCCTATGTGTGTTTAAATACACTTACAGTGGAGCACAACTAGTATATAATAAATTAAAGCTACACAGAAGAATCCCATGGAGTCTACCTCAGATGAAAAGAAGATGATGATCAATGAGCCTCTCTTGAAAAAAACCCCAAAGGGTGGCTTCAGAACCATGCCATTCATCATAGGTACGATACCCATCTATCACTACACTCATACACACACACACACAATCATCTCTCTCTCTCTCACACACACACATATGTGTTTTTAAGGTTGATTGGTTTGATTATGGGCAGCAAACGAGGCATTTGAGCAGGTGGCAAGCTATGGTTTAGTACCCAATATGATAGTGTATTTGATGAGAGAGTATCATATGGAAATGGCAACTGGATCCAACATTCTCTTTCTCTGGTCAGCAGCCACCAATTTCCTACCGGTTGTGGGGGCTTTGCTTGCGGATTCTCTGATGGGTCGGTTCTGGATGATCGCATTCGGCTCTGTTATTAGCTTTCTGGTAAAATTCCCATTACAAAATTTCATAGTTTCACTGAGATTTCCAAAGAAATTGTTGTCCTTCGCTTCGATTCCCCATCTGGTTTTCTTCACCTTTCTTCTGGCCCCTGGGTCACCTAACATTTTCATATGGTCTATTTTCACTGTCACTTTTAGAATATTGACAACGTTGTACCTTGTCTTGATTTAATAGCCTTGCTTTTTGGGTACATCAAACACCGTGTACCCCACAGGTTCGATTTAACATAGAATAGAATATGGGTTGATAGTTTATAATGGATAAATATGATTCATATAGTCGATCTCAAATAATTAGGATACAATTTTGTTAAATTGAGTTGTGCTGATAGTACTTCACAACATGTAGAGACCAACCAAAGGTTGGTTGGTGATTATTTTGTGTTGATATCTAAAAGGGAAGGATTTTATCATGTGAGTTTGAGGAAATAAGAAAGGGGGTGGGGGGGGGGGGGGGGGGGGTGTGTGCCAACAACATTGCCCACAAGTGAACCTTAGTTTTGAGTTACTTTACGTCGTAATTTTATAGAGTACTTTGAGCTACTACAACACATTGTGTATGAATAATATCACTTAGCTTTAGTGGTTTGTACTAAAAATTGATCAATTTGCTATACTGTAGGGCATTTTGAATGATCTCTCTAATTTAATGGATTAAAGCTAAATAACAATGTATGAATGGAGTTTTTCAAGTTGATATGTCTACAAATATTAATATATAGAGGAACTAACACCAAAAAACTTGGCATAGTTATATATACTCCTACATCTATGAAAGCATTGAAACAAGTAATATCACTGTGCCATTATGCAGTTGTGTCACCTTGCTTAGGTTATTTCCCCCTGCTCTGCTATCGTTGAGATCAAACAACAGAGGCATAGAGCTTGGATTTCTAAAATTCTAAGCCAGCAAAAAATAGCTGAAAAACTCCCATAGGAGTATAGGTGATATGGGTGCCTTCCACTTATCACAATTTGGTGCCGTATTTTTCTCTGTAACTATTAGTTAGATTGCAGAATGATAATAATAAATGAAGTTGGAAGTTTATAACAGCCTTTGCTGATTTCATTATTCCAAGTTGCTCTATTCTGCCAACTGCTTGGCAGCCGAGTAAAGCATGAGATATATCCATCCAGTGCGTGGTATTATGCTGGCATTATGGTTAATTTTCTGTCCATATCTAGCCCAGTGTGTTTTCCAAACTTTTACCGGAATGGATAGGAATTAGACCAGATATTGGTACTCATACTCAAATACTGTTTGTCACGGTTTTTTCCTCAATTTGAAAGCTTGAAAGCAGGTTCCGTGAGAAAAAATTCCACTTGGCATGTTTGTCTGGAAATAACATCGCCATATCTTACTTTCCGAAAAAACATCGCCGTATCTGAATTCTGTGAATATAAACCAAGTCTGATCAATTTCTTGTGTTACAGGGTGTGCTTCTTTTGTGGTTAACAACTATGATTCCAGAAGCTAGGCCGCCTTCTTGCGACCAATTTGGTGACAGGTGCATATTGCCTACCACATGGCAACTCGTTCTCCTATGTTCTTCATTTGGACTTATGTCTATTGGAGCTGGGGGCATCAGGTCATCTTCCTTGGCCTTTGGTGCAGATCAGCTCGAAATGCAAGACAAACCTAAAGAAGATGGTGCCTTGGAGAGATACTTTGGCTGGTACTATGCTTCAGCGTCATTATCTGTCTTGATTGCAATGAGTTGTATTGTGTACATTCAAGATAACATAGGGTGGCAAGTTGGATTTGGAGTTCCTGCCATGCTCATGTTCTTGGCGGCTCTTTCATTCTTTTTGGCTTCTCCATTCTATGTCAAGTTGAAGGCTGACATGAACCTGCTAACTGGTTTTGCTCAAGTGATTGTTGCCTCTTATAGGAACAGACATCTTCCATTATCATTAAGGAGGACAGATATGTTGTACCATCACAAAAAGGGCTCGATGCTGGTTGTCCCTACTAACAAAATAAGGTATTATTATATTTTTCGCCATCATAATTTTGAGTTTCCATTGTCTTTTCCATGTCAATTTTTTCTTACATTCATGATGTGGCATGGGACATCCATTGGCGGTGGAGTTACATCTGAAAATGAATCTATATCTGGGGAGGGGGTATCCTTGTCTTTTGAAATACCTTAGCTCTCGTGGCTGTTTATCTCATTGGATGAGTTGATCTTAGTTGTGAGTTTTCTTTAGTAGTTGTGTCGATTTATCTGTGTTTTCTCTAATTTTCATGCATGACAGAAGTTCTCTCTCAAATTTCTCCCTCCTATGAGCATTATCGCTATAGCCCAAATTGTGTTAATTCATCTAGCATAGTTCTTTGACTCTATCAATTACTTTGAATGTGTTGAATATTTCCTAACACTGTATCTAATGTTCACCAACTTTTTCTAGGTTTCTAAACAAAGCTTGTACTATTAGAGATCCTGAGCAGGACTTGACCCCTGATGGGAGAGCTTCAGACCCGTGGAGTCTTTGTACGATGACTCAAGTAGAAGAGCTAAAATCACTAATCAAGATCATCCCATTATGGTCGACAGGAATCATGATATTTGTAGCCATGAGTCAAAGTTCTTTTCCTGTACTCCAAGCATCTTCCTTGGATCGACACATAACTTCAAAATTCGAAATTCCAGCAGGTTCCTTTGGCTTGTTTACAATAGTGTCTCTAACAGTATGGGTTGTGATCTATGACCGTTTGATCCTACCACTAGCATCAAGAATCATGGGAAAACCAGTTTATCTTAGCGCCAAACAAAGAATGGGCATTGGACTTATCTTTTCTTTCATTTCCATGGTAGTGACAGCCTATGTGGAGAGTGTTCGACGAGATACTGCAATCAATGAAGGATATATAGATGATCCAGATGCCATGCTCCCAATGTCAGCAATTTGGCTACTGCCCCAACACTGCTTGTGTGGCTTGGCCGAGGCATTCAATGCCATCGGACAAAATGAGTTCTACTTTTCAGAGTTGCCCAGAAGCATGTCTAGTATAGCTTCTACTCTCCTCGGAGTTGGATTGTCTGTGGCAAACTTGTTAGCTAGTTCTATAATGAGCACCGTCGATGATGTTACTAAAAGAGGAGGAAAGGAGAGTTGGGTCTCAAGCAATATCAACAGGGGTCACTTTGATTACTACTTTTGGGTTCTTGCAGGTTTGAGTTTGGTTAACATTTTGTACTTTCTTGTTTGCAGTAGGGCTTATGGTCCTTGTAAAGCAGAAATGATCGGTGAGGACGACAGAGATGAGATATCAGGCAGATAAATTATCCCCAGGTTTAGAATGTCTCTCATTCATACTTTTAGTTCTATCTTAATTATGTGTGATTGATACATTATAAACAGATCATGGCCACTTAGTTCAGGCACCTATAACCCGACCCGAGGCGGTAGGCCTGGGAAAGGAACTCAATTACAATGTGTATAGGACATTGTTATGTATGGTCTGAGGATTCTAATTTGGAAACGTAAAGGAAAATTTGTAATCTCTCTTACACAGGCTACTGTGTTTTTTCTTATCTTGTTCACTTATATGTTTAGCTCTTTAGAGACCATTTTTTGATGGAGCGATAAAAGTGTCGGGTTAACAGTAAAAATAGAGTTTACAACGTCTAACGTCTAAGATCATTTTTTTTTTTTGGCCATTTGATCGTTGATGATTTAGCAGTTTGGGAATCATTGTTTTTGGTTTTTTGGGTCCCACATTTTTATTGAAAAAAAGACGGTGAGATTCGAATTTGTAACTGTAGGTCTAACAATGACGATGACCAACTTTAACTTGATTTGGGAAATCATTGTTTTGATGTGGTGGCGAGAGTATCGAGTTTTACGGTCAAAGTATCATTGTTTGAAAAAAGTGTCGGAGCAAGCGATTAAAGTGTTGGAGTTAACGACATGTGACATCTGAGGTTGTCTTTATGCCATTGATTTTTTAATGATTCTATTACTGAAAGCTTGTAAGTACAAGGACCTCTAATTCTATTTTATTTTATATTTTTTAGTGTAACGGTTAAGGGTGATCGAGTCAATTTAAACTTATTTCGATTAATTCTTTTTCTGATCTGATTAAAGGCAAGACATCCAATTCGGGATTAGAGTATTCATTAGAACTAAATTTTTTATGATCCGACTCAAAAGGTTGTCATTTGAACTCTAAACATCTGAATTTACAGCTCGTTTTTGTTATCACTTTGAATTACATGGGAGAGGTTGGAATTAAAGAAACTAAGAGTTGAAAAAAACTAGTTCGGCCTTCTTTTATTGGTATTCAATTACAATATGAATTAAAATTAGGTGGAAATTATGCGAATACAATTTTAAATATAATTTTAAAATTTATGTGAAAGTCCATGAAGTATTCTGGAAGCACGGAAGGTTATTGAAGCGGTGTCTTGTTGGTTGGGGACGGGGCTATAATGCTGAAATCGTATCTTTGGAGACATCAAGTAAGAAATTTTAAAATTTCAAATTTGTGAAAGTGTCGATAACACACATACCACCGAGCGTTAAATCAGTTGGTGAGAGACTGTTCTAGTTTAACCAAGATCTTGGATTCGAGTCTTGGGAACGCAGCTGCGTTCGGTAGGGAGAGTTTTGCCGCCCTTGTAGTCCCACCCGGCTCGAATCCGGATTAGTCGGAGCCCAATGTGACTTTCGAATACCGGATGGTCTGACAAAAAAAAAAACACATATAACAAGTAATCAAGTGGCCTACGGGATAGCTCGTAATTCAAAGTTTGTTGATAATGAGTTTGTATGGCAAGGGTAGACACCCGAGTTTGTTATGTTGCTCTTTTTATCTGATATTCAAAAATTAATAAAACGGACCAATTTTAAAAATATTTAATTTTGATTGTATTATTTTGGCAAGAGAAACAACCTATCTTAAATAAGTCACACGTTGGTCACATAGAATTTGGATGAAAAAACTGAAATGAAGCTCAATTAAAATTTTAAAGACTTATTGTTCTAATTAGAACTCTTTAGAGACAAAATTGAAACTTCAAACAAGCTTGAGGGGTGTGAATTGTAAATTATCCAAAAAAAAAAAACTTCAACAATTGAAAATTGGGTAAATTTCACTATCACCCCTTAAAAATAGCCTAATTACAGCGACATCCCCTATAATAATTTATAAAATATCACTAAACAACCTTGTAATATATACATTCATTTCACATACTCCCTGCCGTTAAGTGTTACTGACAATATGGAGTCTTCAATCATCCAATGTCATCAAAATTTTCACATCTGAAACCAATTTTGGTTTGTTTGAAGGATAATGATGGTATAAGAAGGTGAGATTAGGAAAAATAATACGTAGGGACAAATAATATCTTATTTGTTTGCCTTTTTTTCGTGTGGTACTATTTTTCAGATCGCAATACTGACCCGCTCATTATTGTCACCAAAACCCATGTACATGGGCTTATATAATACCACGTAGGAGGTGGTATTATTTTTTGGGTTTTGGCCATCAAATGTATTAAGGAGGTTAATGATTGAATTACCCTTCGACCTTTAATGTTGGTATGAGTCTGAGATTTGGCCACCAACAGTTTTTTGTTTTTTAATTTTATTAATTTTTTTTAAAAAGAATTTGATTTTGAATTTTTTTCTTATATTATATTTAAACGTACGGTGTCACCATTTTTTTTTTAGTTTTTAAAAAAAAATTTATTTTGAATTGAAGGATAAAGTATAATAGAATAATTTATTTTGAATTTAGGTTGGTGGGTGGGTGGTGTCCTGGAAAGGAGAAAGAGACCCATAGATATGCACATATGTGTGTGTGTAAATGAAGGATAAATGAGTGAATATTCATCTCTGTTAAGGGTAATTGTGTAAAAGTATAATTTTTGTCCACTCCGTTACCAAAAAAATCAGGAGACGTCAATGAAAGTTACTCGTACAAATTTGAATATAGAATCGGTGGGAGGGGCCCGAGGACAGCGAGATACAATATATTTTTAGCTACCCTCAATTCTAGGCCAATCAAATAATGAGGGTAAATTTGGAAGTTTTATTGCTTCATGTCTAAGTAACGATATTAACGTTTTTGTCACCGGTCAATCAAACACAAGTCAAAGCTACACCTACTTTTTTTGGTGCAGGAGAAGATAAAACATTAAAATTTATTAATTTTTAAGAGTATAAATTGTTAGAATATTTTAATAAAATAATAAATACTTTTATTATTTGACAGGAGAAATTTAATTTCACATCAAATAAATTTTTAAATTTTTATATTATATTAATACTACCTAAGCATTGAGTTAAATGAAAGCTTGAGAAATTTATGTACGCAGAGATAAGAAGAACAGAAGAGATAATAACTATTTCTCAATAGTCTATTATATTTTGGGGAGGACGGGTTATTACTTATTGCACTGTGTTTTTTTTTTATAAATATGTGTTAATCGTTTTAAGAGAATGATCTAATTTACGTTTCACCCTATTTAATTTATTTTTAGATTCATATTTTCAACATAAATTATAATTTTAAAAATTGTGTTCGCTCAACAAATATTGTTATAGATTAAAAAAATTAAGTTATATATTTTAAAGATAAAATTATAATTGAAATAGTTAGTTAAAATAGAAAATTTAGTTATAATCAACTTATAAAAGTGATTTTTTTAAAATAAAGAGGATAATATTTAAATATATTTTGATTAATTAAAATAGAGACTTGAGTTTGGAGTTTCTCTAAACGTGTTTTTTTGAATAGCATAGTGCCATCAAGAAAAATAAGTCAAAGCTACCTCTAAAAATCATTCATTCTCATTTTTGCTCCTTCTATAATATTAAAGGCGCGCACAGACAAACACACACACGCACACAAATGGAAGGAGGGGAAGAAGAGAAGATGGATGTGAACACAGAAGAAAAACAGTTGCTGGATAACTCTTCAGAACCCAGAAAGGGTGGTCTCAGAACCATGCCTTTCATCATAGGTAATCAAAAAACAATACACATAAATTCACCTCTTATTTCTGTGTAAAATACATTTAGTTTTGACAATACTTGTTCTTGATTTTCATCTGGGTTTTGCGTTGAATCTCATATTTTTGTGTAAATTTCTGATTTTTTTGTTCTTGATTTTGATCTGGGTTTTGTACAGTGAACGAATCATTTGAGAAAGTGGCAAGCTATGGACTGATGCCCAACATGGTGTTCTACTTGATGAAAGGCTATGGCATGGAAGCTGTCAGTGCGTCTAACGTACTCTTTGTTTGGTCAGCAGCTTCCAATGGTTTGGCCATTGTTGGAGCTTTTCTCTCTGATTCTTACTTGGGTAGGTTCAACGTCATTGCTCTTGGATCCATTGCCAGTCTTCTGGTGAGTCTCATCTGGGGATTTCCCCAATTTTTCTCTGATTTGGTCAAATCCCCCAACCCTTTTTTACCCAAAACAGTTAAATAAATGGGGCATTAGGCCCTATTCGTGCAGGGTTTTAGGGCTAAGACTACGCCTAGATTTGATATTTGTTCTATGTGATGATGAGATTTCGTATTAGTGCATGATTTAGGTCAGCTTAAAAACGAAATTGTATTCACGGCAGCCCGTCTAATAAAGAAGGAGGGTTGTGTTGGGTAGCTGACAGTCAGCGTAAAATTTTATCGGATTCACTATGAGGAGTCTAAACAATAATATATGTTATAATACTAGGTCATTCCCCATAAGTGACGCCTCAATATGAGAGGGTGCATGGTGCATGGTGGTTAAAGATATGGTGATCGAAATAAAGTCGGAGAGAGTATTTTAGAGTTTGCAATGGCATACGACCTTGGCAAAGACCATGTTTAGAAAATGAGAAGAACATCCAATAACCACACTGAATCAGAAGTGTCTCAATCAATTTGGTGGAAAAAAAACCAAATTTGATAATTGGATATGTTTTTACACAAAAATGGGCTGCTAACATACTTGAGACCACGTTTTCTAGCATGGCAGTCGGAGCATTTTACAATTATATTAAGCAATGGCCCCTTGCTTTTCCAGAAAACTGCTCTGTAGGTAATTAATTCATGAGATGAATGTGTTTGTGTGAGTATATGCATGTTTCGAGGTAGACGAAGAGGCATGGTTTTTTTTCACTTATCCAAGTAATGACATGGCTATTGACACATTTGAAGCTTTTGTTTCCAATGCAACATGATTTCTATAAGCTATCAGTCTACATTTGTGTTAACTGGTAGCTTATAGAAAGATATTAGGAATATACTTCTGGAAAGAACCCGGACCAATACATCAAAGCCTCAAGACATATTGTAACACATCAAGCTGTCATCCTTGTACTTAGATCATAACTTACCTCATGCTTCCGAGCTGACATCCACAGTGACCTACTCAATCAACTCTGGCCGCAAAATACAGCCCTTTCCCTCAAATTCTACCATTGATCTTAATTTGGTCTATAGGTTGCCCCTTTCATTAGTCGAACCTGTCACAAGAGGTGGCTTGAAACCAATTGATAAAACATCCCAGAACAATAAGCTAAAAGCCTCAAGACTGATTAAACACCTAGGGCATGTTTGATATGTTTTTTGGGAGGGGTTTGGATTTGATTGTCCAAACCTGGGTTTGACCCAAAGATGGGATTCAAAGATGGGATTCAACATTTAATGCTGTCCATACCCATGTTTGGTATGCGCAGGGATATATGACTATTATGATAATATATTTGTATGTAAATGACTATTGTGCCCTTTAACTAATTTAATTCAAACATGAGTATGGATATATGAGGGGTATAAATGTCATTTGAATATGAAACCCCCAAACCCACATATGAAACCCACCCCCCCCCCCATGGATTTCATGACTGGGCCAGGACTGGGCCGGATTTCAAACCCGGGGATACATGTCTACTTACCAAACATGGGTTTAAGGGGGTTTAGTCCCAAACCCATGTTCCAAAACCCCCCCAAACCCACATACCAAACAGCCCCCTAAAGTCTACATTCTTAGATCACAACTTCTTTCAATTAGCTTTGGAAAAAGTGCTTTGTGCCTAAATTTTAGTTTCTGGGCGTATGATTTCCATTGCATTTTGGTTGCTTCCATGTATTTTCACATTCATACATCTTATACCCTGTTTTGAATAACCATGGAGGTAACTAAACTATAGCATGTCTCTTTGTTTTGTTCCTGGGAAAACTTTTGTTTAAAAGGATTCAATCAAGCGAGCAAGCTTAGTAATTATAATTGCCGATCCTTAAAGGTGACAGATGATGTTTTTTCTGTTTGATCAGGGGATGATTGTTCTCTGGTTAACTGCCATGATACCACAGTTGCAACCGTCACAAAGCAACTCTGCAACAGCAGCCCAACTTGCTTTGTTGTTTGCTTCTTTTGGTCTGATGTCCATTGGAGCTGGTTGCATTAGACCTTGTTCTATAGCCTTTGGTGCAGACCAGTTGGCCAACAAAGAAAACCCCAACAATGAGAGGGTATTGGAAAGCTTCTTCAACTGGTACTATGCTTCGACTGGAGTCTCAACAGTTCTTGCTTTGACTATTATCGTATACATCCAAGAAAATTTGGGTTGGGCAGTTGGTTTTGGAATCCCTGCTATCCTCATGGTTTTCTCTGCTCTAATGTTTTATCTTGGTTCATCTCTTTATATTAAAGCTAAAGTTAGTGAGAGCTTGCTCGCTGGATTTGTTCAAGTTTCAGTTGTAGCATTTAAGAAGAGAAATATCAGTCTCCCTCCGCCCAGTAACGATGATGGCTTTTACCATCGTAACCGTGAGTCAAAGATCCTTGCACCAACTGCGAACTTAAGGTATGGCCATTGTCATTCCACTAAGGTTGAAGACTTTCAAATTGCATTCATGTAGTCACTTCTTTCATAGAGTGCCTTGATGTTTTATTCTGTCATAATGCCATATTCTTGAATGACACGGGTTGCCACATATATATTATTTGATTGATACATGTGAACACTTTGTTGAAGTATAAATACTTAAGTTACATCCTTTCCAACAACTTAAACTTTTAGAGTAGATAGTTGTTTAACATTGTATCAAAACAGGAGGTTCTATGTTCAAATCTCGCTACCACTCTAATTCTTAAAAGATTTTCACATGCTAGGCCAGAAAATTAGCTTGTGCTTGAGGTGGCGTGTTGAAATATAAAAACTTAAATTACACCTTCTCTAACAGCACCTTATAGTTCTTATAGCAACTGCGTCATTATCGAACTAAACCACATGCTACAATGCATGCACAAGCTCTGTAAATTCCTTTGTGTACAGAATCTAATGGTTTAACACATACTTTGCCGACTCTCTGTAGGTGGCTGAATAAAGCTTGCATCATTCAAGATCCTGAGAGTGAGTTAAACCCTGATGGATCAGCTTCAAATCCATGGACTCTCTGCACCGTGGAACAAGTAGAATCTCTCAAGTCTCTTCTTAGAATCATCCCCATGTGGTCCACCGGCATTATGCTCCTGGTGGCCTTGAACCAAGGCTCTTTCACTATGCTTCAAATTACCACCATGGATAGACGCTTCTTGGGGTTTGAAATTCCTGCCGGGTCCTTCAACGTGTTCATGATTGTGACTCTAACCTTGTGGATTGCCTTTTATGACCGAGTATTGGTGCCTATATTATCAAGACATACTAGGCAAGCACGAGGGCTTAGCCCCAAAGTTCGAATGGGGATTGGATTGATACTCTCATGCATAGCAATGTCTGTAACAGCAATAGTGGAAACCATAAGAAGGGCAAAGGCAATTGAAGAAGGGTTTGAGGACGATCCCAATGCTGTGTTGGACATGTCTGCGATGTGGATGGTGCCACAATACGCCCTGCTTGGATTGGCCGAGGCTTTTAATGCAATTGGGCAGATAGAATTCTTTTACGCACAGTTCCCGAAAACCATGGCTAGCGTTGGAGTAGCTATATACACAATGGGGTTGGCTGTGGCTAGCTTGTTGGGGAGTCTTCTGGTGAATATCGTGGACAATGTAACTGGGAAAGGAGGTAATATAAGCTGGTTGGCAAGCAACATCAACAAGGGTCACTTGGAGTACTATTTTGGGCTGGTCACTTTCTTATGTGTGGTTAACTTCGTTTACTATCTGATTTGTTGTCTCTATTATGAACGTTCCGATAATCGGACGACTCGGGTGTCTCGGGCTGTGGAAGAAGAAGCTGAATATACTCCTTTAACTTCAGCCTCATAAGTATGTAATAGCTATGAGTATGGTGACTGATAAATATGAATTGTTCTAGACACTCCTGTGATCTCTATTGTGTTTTTTTCCTCGTAATGTAATGTTTTTGCTGAAGAACTTTACTTGGTTGTCATGGAAACAGAAATTTTGTTGCCTTCTGTTCTTATATACTCTTTGACACCAGATAAGTGAGACCAGTGTTGCTTTTGGAGCAGTGGTCTGCCCCAAGCAGGCCATGGCCCCGCTCGACTTTTTGAAATTATATCTCACTCAAATTTCTTAAAATTATAATTTATATATTAAATTATAATTATAATTTTATTTTATCTTCTCGACTATTGATTGGACCATGTTGAATCTTAATAATTAAAATTATGAATTTTTTGCATAAATTGTTAAATTTTGGTATTGTATAAATTTTAGACTATTTTAAATTATTAATGTTGCAATTGATTTGACTTTTACATCTAATAATATAACTAGTTTCGATTAATTCTATTCATTTTATTGAAAATAATAATTATACTATAATGTGTGAAATTGATTCTTATATGTTGTATACACGTAAATAACATTAATGATCTAATTGAATGACATGCATTGAATAAAAATATATTATTATCCCTCAGGAGGAAATCCTGGCTCCGCCCAAGTTTTGGAGGTGAAGATTCTTTAGTTTTGAAGCTTATAAAAGTGGAGCATCTATACTCATATTTTTATAATTATTGATTTGTGAAGTATGGTCGTGTGTCGTTTTATTTTTTTTAATCCAAATATAACATAGTGTTTCCCATAGCTAGGGGTATTAATCGAGACGAACTACTCGGGTTTGACTTGAATAAAACTCGACTCGAGCTTGACTTGTGTTATAAACAAGTTGAGCTTGGATAATTTTTTAGACTCGTTTTTTTAATCCAGCTCAAGTTCATAAAACTCGACTCGTTTATATATAAAATAATTGAGCTACTCGGATTCGGTTCAAGTTCTAACCAAGTCGAACTTGAACAATTTTTTAAATTCGTTTAAAAAAATGAGCTCGACAGATTCGGACTCAAACTCACAAAGCTTAACTCGATTAACACCCATACCCATACCCATACCCATACCCATACCCATAGCTTACATGTACCGTAGCTTAGCTTATATACCAAAGTAGTATGCAATAGAGGAAAGCTACCACATTTTAACTTCGAATTTATCTAATTTTGTTCAAATTCCAAAGTTTGAAACACGAACTTATTGTAAAATCTTAGTTAAGATGTTTTGTTATGCTATTCCTCTCTAGAAGATATATCGATTTAAAGTACATTTTCAAACATTTCAGGTTTGCTAGAGAATTCGTTAACAAACACATATACACCTTTGGAATTACAATGTTGCTGCCTTTATAGTTCTATAGACAATGTTCGGAGTAGAAATGTAAAAATGTAACACAACATGAACACAATACAAAATTAGAAAGTTTGACTCTTCTTTAAACTACCCGTTTCATAAACGAGTAAATCCAACACGACACAACATTATTTATATACTGATTATATACAACACAAACCCGATATAACACGATTTATTGGACAAGAATCAATAAATAAATTAAGTACAGGGGTGAAATACTTTTTAACACAAACTCGTCCCACTTGATACAATAAACAGAACTAATTGAGTGAGGACCGTTTTCCTGGGGAGGAAAAATTATTAAAAAAGAAAAAAAGAAAAGATCACATTAATGTTCCAATGGTCAATGCATTCACATTAATGTTCCCAATTTCAATCTGATTTTTTTGGATTTTCTGGTGCCAATAATGTTTGGAAAAATAACTCAAATCGAAGATGTGACCGGAGATTCCAAGTCTATAAGAGACTCTTCAATCCATGCTCTTTTTTTAAACCTACATTTAAATTTAGATAAAAAAATCCTTAAAAACTTTCTCCAATATTAAACCTATACTTATATCAAATCAAGAGAGATTTATTTTTTCACTCAAATCGAAAAGAACTCAAATTCATACCCAAATTTTTAATTGTGAGATTTCACTTTCCTTAAAAGATCCAATTGTCATATTTTACTTTTTTTAAATTCGAGTTTACTCTCATTTAAATTTAGGTTTCTCTTCCTTTAAATTTGAGTCTCTCTATTGAAGAGGTCCATATCAAATCAAACTTTTTACGCTTATTTTTACTCAAATATGGGTAAGAGTTTAGATTTCCATTAGAAATGGTCTAAGGAATGAAGCAAGGGACGACATACATTACTTTAATCCTACCAACTGATTACCCGAAAGATAGGGAACCGCCCATTTTGTTGTTATGTTGGATATCTAGTCGAAACAAAAAAAAACCCCTGATTTCTCGACAGTTAAGTAGTCAATAGTAGTAGAAGTTCTAAGGTCGCTATTCCTAACAATGAATGTAGTAATGCTTTTACCGATATGTTCTAATCATCCGTTCTCCAAACGTTATCTATATCAAAATAACCTAACTTCAAGGATGCCACTTCGAAGAATTTTTTCTTTTGTCTTTGTATTTTTTATTCGAATTAAGATCAAAGGGAACTCTTATGTGCTCTTTCAAGTTAGTGAAGCCCTTCATGGTGGTATTGGAGCACAAAAGCTTAAGTCTCTTTTAAGGCAGGGCTTCAGAAAGAAATAGAGTAAAGTCTTTACATTTTGAGCAAGTGAACAAACATCCAAGAACTGTCGGAAGTATGAACTCTTCCCCGTAGTCCCCAAAAGCGTAGGGAAAGAAAGGGCGTAATTCAAGAGGCAACTCGTGATCAAACACAATTTACTCTAGGTCTAGAAAATAAGTTATAAGGAACTCTGTTTTCAAAATGATAATTTTAACAAATTTCTAGAGAAACTGAACCAGCGTTCTAATTAACAAAAATCGATTATAATTCGAACTCAAAAGGGCCACAAGGCCCGTTTTTCATCTTGCAAGTTCCTCCAGGCGGGTATTGATATCTACAAAGGATTTGCACTGCAGTTGAATTATATATCGTTTTCAAAGTTAGAACAACAACAATCACTTTGCTCTAATTGAGGCAATCATGCAGTGCTCCCCGTGCTACAGACCAAGAATGCAATATGAGCCCTCTTATAGAAATAGAAGCATGTACTAACCGACTATAAACCAGGAGGTTTGAGCAGCGGAACCAAACCAAAAATTCCCTCCACGTCGACTGGAGCATTAATAGCACGGCTAAGAAGTTCTGGTGTAGACGTCCTGCCTTTCCAGGTCGTGAACCACGGTCCACCACCAACTTCTAAAGCTGCCATGTTGCTTGTAACGTCCAGAATGATCTACAATTTAACAGTTTTCATATGTCAAAAGTCCAAGAAAGAAAACCATATAAACATAAAATCTGAACATGGGGCTAATATTTATCAGTATTACTCAAATTCGAGGCAGTTAATGAAAAGTAAATAGATCAAATGGAGCAAGAAATCACAGCAACCTTATGAACCACTGATTTTTAGAAAAAAGACAATGGGGGGTTTTGGGGAAGAGGAAAAGGGGGGGGGGGGGGGGGGGATTGTGATGTCAAGCATATAGGAATTGTGAAATTATTCAGTAGAACTAGCCTGTCAGGATATCATTTAAAATCAGCACATGAGAAAGGCACTTTATTGCGTAGCATCTTTTCCTTTTTTTCCATTGCTAGTTTTCCAAATGGAGGACACAGAAGAAGGTCTCTCATACGGGTTCCTACCGAATTAACTGAAGACATGCATGTCCTGAATTTGAAAAATTCGGGAGTCGCAGTTATGATGGCATTCTATTTGAAAACATAGTGAAGACAAATCTAAACTACAAAAGGTTGGTCTGAGAATGCAATCCACTAAATAAAATAGTAAAATTACATGAAAAATGTAAATCCTAAAGTGTTAAGAGACAAAAGCACCTTCCCCTTACTGCCATCAGATTTCCGCTCCCATAATTGCAATCTTAAATCACCGAAACAAGTATCCCTACAAGCTGGAGCCAGCCCAGCTTCTGAGGTGGGAGCACGCAATGCTGTACCTAGATCCTTAGTTGTTGCTTCCAATTCTACCTGCTCCAAAAAAAAAAATCGATCTGTTAGAGATGAGCACAAACCCTTCCGATATTTCAAACAATGATTGGACCCAGGTTTCCTGGAGTTGCATGAAATCAGTTAGAATTTCCTGCCCTAAGTCAGTTAGTATTTATATTAATCATCACTTGTTCAAATAAAGGGAAACTGACCAAAACTCTGGATTTTTGTCACCAAATTTAGGTTTGGGATGTACATATAAATACTAGCAAGGGACAATCAAATCAAGAACCATTGATGTACATTTACCTTATGCTTTTCATTCTCTGCAGATATGTACCAGTAACCCCACTGGGAAATTTCCCAATTAACAACTCCATTCCACGGCACAAATTCATAAAAAACTCCCCCATGGTGAATTCCAACCTGCATGCGCGATGTCATAGCATGAATCATAAGTACTTCTACGGAGGACCTGACAAGAAGATCTCTTACTTTTATACCAGGAAGTTGAGAAAAAATAAAATAGTATGTCGCTTTAGATGGGAAATAAGCCATTTTTCAGTAAGCGGGCAGTTAAATGGCTGCCATCTCCACATTCTTAACTTCATCTACCCTTCAAACTTGAAAGGAGATAATTCACTGAACCAATCAGACAGTGCAACCTAGCATGGCGCCAACTAGCCCACACCCACCAACTAGCTGATAACAGGGATCGATACTTTATTCAACTGATGGGCACTGCAACAATAAAGACTTATCTCCTCGAGTAAATTGATAGGATACATTGATTAAGGACACCTGTTCGTCTTGAGATCCATGACGAAGCTGAGGGAGGCCACACGAACAGCCCAAGCACACGGACACGTGACACAATCACCGCTAACCACGTCGGAGTCAGCAACAGAATTGATTCCCGTGATGTCAGCTAAAAGATGAGCACCACAAATGCAGCCAATAAAACCAAAACAGGAATCAATGGAAAAGCAGGATCGCCAGTTAGATGATTATCCGACCAAAGAACACAGACTGACGTCCTCAAAGTCATTACACCTAAATGGGCCTCACGCCTGCAGAGATCATTAGAAAGCCAACCATGGGCAGTCATTGGGGAGCCAATCATAAGCTCTCTGTCGCAACGGAAGTTGCAAGTAGCTAACATGGGCAATCATCAAGGAGCCAATTGTACGCTTTCTCGCACAACGGAAGCAGCAATAACCCAATCAGGGAATAACTTGTTCCCAAAGGTCAGGAAACAACATGCCATACAATGTGCATACATAGTAACCACAAGGCACGCAACTGTTTACCACATCAGCACCCCCAACTCTCTCTCTCTGTCCGAGTATCCATTACTGACTTAGGCATTGGAGGGATCATGCCACTGATACCTCCAGCATCCCTCTAACCTCATTTCTGTCTTGCAGGCCATTCAAGGAGATCCAAGTGTTAGCCCCACAGTGATTGCCGCTTTTTTTCCGTGCACATGCTCATAGCAAATCAACGAGTGCAGTGTGCATAGAACGAATCTTTTTTCAGATCATCTCTTAGAAAAGAGACTGAAGATATTTCAAACAACTTATATCATTAACCAAAAGGCCTGGAACTTTGGGTCGCAACAATACATGGAATACATAGATGAATGTTGATCTCATGCTAAGAAACAATAAAAGAATGAATTTCCACAAGGGGAAACAGGTTTTTCTAACTAAATCCATTCACCTTTTTCCTCCCTTCTGTCTGTCTACTTGTATATGCATACTTGTTATATCTATTTGATATCTATATTAGACAATTAGTGGATGTAAGGAAATGGAAAAATAGAGCAAAATTGAAGGGATCCGAAAAGGAAAATACCAATGCAGCACTTTCAAAGGTCTCACTCAGTCCAGGTAGTTGCCTCAATCCACCAGCTACAGTTAAAGCCACTTCTCCACTTGCACCTTCAAAGACATTGCATTGGACCTACAAAAAAGCATAAAACATAAAAAATTATAAAGAGCATCATTTGGTAAGGTATGCAATCTTAGTCAACTAGCAATGCATCAATGGTGATATTGTTGTGATTACGCCAACAAAAAATGCACTACACAATCAACCTAAAACAGTATAAATATCCTAACAAAGATGTACAACTGAAAGAAAGAGAGAAGATGGGTGGAGGAAGTACAGTTAAAAAGGCGAAAGGCATGCATGATTGTAAAACCGCTTATCTCATGCTTATCTCACTGGGAAGTCATCCATTTTTCAAAAATTTGAAATGAGCGAGCAAATCCAGTACCATAAGACAACAGGTCAGCTTTCTAAAGTAAAACACGTTTATTAGCTGTTTCCTTTCTTCTTTAATATTTGTATAGCTGCAGTGCACCAATAAAACTTGCACAATAAGAAATACAGCCATTAAAAACAAGCTGGACTTTTACTACAGCTAGATGACATGGAAAAGGTAAACATTTACCCAAAACCACTTTCTTGGGAAGGCGCCACCCCAATTCTTTTCCGAGTAAGATGGGGCATTTTGGAACTCAAACCTTTCACCATCCCACTCTATCCATCCTGAAATAAAACTTCAGGCATTAAAAATCAGAGACTTCAGCCATTCAATTTCAAGTAGACGATAAAGCACCAAACCATAGCAAAATGCCTTCATCGTATTTCCACATCTGTTTTCCAATATGCCATTATTTTACTAAGTGAAAAGTGAGCCTTCACCAAAACATTATTATCAACTAGAGCCAGGAATAACAGCATAGGTTACATGTATATTATCATAGAACAAGTTAAAAAACCGTAGATGAAAGCATTAACCCACTGAACACTGCTGCCTAGCTCCGTTTCATCTTATGCCTTTAAGTAAAATCATAGTTACAATTTTCCAACTGAGTTACAACTAAGACCATATAGGATAGTATTATTCCCCAAAACAGGAGCTAAATAATCCTGTTTATCATCAGGTTAATCAAAATTATATAATAGATGATTTGTATATACAAGACACAAATAACATGTCTCGAGAATTTACTCAACCACTTGCATGTTTTGTGAATGCTGAGAGCAAGTTGAAGATTCCACAATCTATGGTTCAGCAACATGATCTGGTGAACTTGCCAATAAACGTCAAGTACCACAGGTGCATCTAAAAGTTAGGATCCAAATTGAAAATAATGAGCTTCTTTAAAGAAGATAGAATCTACATGAAGAACGAAAGCTTAGGACAAGTGCAACATGATCTTTTGCACTTGCCAAGAAGGTCAACTATCACAGGTGCATTGAAAGCTTAGGATCCAGATTGATAATAAGGAGCTTCCTTAAAGAAGATAGAGTCAAAGTGAAGAACTAAGTAACATCAACCATATGCTTCAAGGCAACTTCGTCCGAACTCCATTTCTTCCTAAAAATCCGAACTTAAACCACTTGTTAACTTCAAATCGAGTCTACTAACCAATCACATACCGACCAGCATCTACTCCATTTGTGTTCCTTGCTTTGTCAGAAGTTAATGTAAATTTTGAAATCCGTTAGGTGTACATCCACGCTCTCCAATTTGTTCTCACAATTTCGCTCCAATCCATCGTATTCATCTAGGGCCTCAACAGCTGAAGTGCAATTTTACAGGATTTTAACAGCAGTTGAGAAACAGCTACAGATACGGCGGCTCTTTGACACTAACAAAATTGTGAATAGAATTGCAAACTCCATAGGACAGTAAATTCATTAGCAATACATGAAGCTAATCAAGTAAAAATATAAATTGCTAACAAGAAGGAATTTAGCTAATGCCTGTCGACAGTCCCCCGGCCATGCATATTTGCCAATGAGGTTCGAATACTGGAAAAGCTGCAAGCCAGCCTGCCGTAGATTTCTGCTTAGCCCCAACATCACCCCATCCATAAATGGGGCGAGTGCTGTACTCCCAACGCGCAGTCTTTACAGTTTCAGCATAATTTGTCCTGCCAAGCTAACTCATGTCATACAATAAATATAATTGGAAAAACGAAGTCCGATATAAATTTCGCTTGGTGCAAGATCAGGGAAGGATGCCTAAGTGCAAATTTGGGAGGGACACATACTGCTCAAGCTTGCCTTGTCATGTTGAGCAGCATCACGTCATTACAGCAAGCAATCGTGGTTAATAATTAAAGACAAACACAGAAATTGAACCTCCCGAAAAAACTACAAAAATTGGTGCGTGCACATTTCACACCATTCGTCCTGAGAGTGCCTGACCCACAAACAGACTTGATAGAGGAAATCGTCAACCACACTACTTTCTAAGGACATCACAAATTAGTGAGACGGCATAGAAAAAAACTTACCCAGTTGTATGGAAACAAAATAAAAACCTTAAGGAAGCGTAGAAACAGTTTTAATCTATCGGATAACAATTGTAAAGCACAAATGAAAGAATATCACACCACTTGTAAATGACATTTTTCCCTCCAATAAGAAAAATTGGGACATTTCCCAAAAAAATCACTAACAAGTTTTCTATGCCAATTTTCAGTTTGTTGGAAAAATCCAAGATTATCTTATGTAATGCATGACATAAAAATTCAACCAACATTACGAAGAATGGCATACCTTCCATCATCACAAATGAAACCTTGATGCCAAAGTGGGGTGACTTGAAAACCTTCCAAAACCCTTCGATTGAACTCCTGTAAAAACCACCAGGAGAAAAGATAAAATACTGGTCATATCATCAATAATATTATCTATGTTATACCTAGAGAAATATCTACAGCTTGGCCTTTTCATAAACTTTGAAAAAACTTACGAGTTTGCATAGCCAGGTCATATAAGTATTTGCAGCATGGAAAATCTCCCATGTTTTCAAGTTGCAAGGTTACACTAATGCAAGAGTGCCAAACAGAAGAGACATTAAAAATGATATCATCAATAGGATACTGCATGACTTAATTCAATCATAATCCACTTTAAAAATCAGAAGAGTCGGAAGTAATTATTTTATAATTGAAATTCCCCAAAGCAAAGCTATTAATCGCGCAATATCATATTTTTATCTTGACTGCGGAAAATCTACATCAAATCCCACTATAGAACACTTCACCTTTCAACTATCATACTGTGCTATAATAGATGTCAAAATGTAGGATTGAACATAGCACTAATACAGCCCGTTGTTCAATTTTGAGATGAAATTATGCATGGGCATTACAACCAAGGATCAAATTTTCGTTTTGAAAAAGTCGACCAGCCAAAAAGTTAATGTTCTAGAGGAGACCAAAACAAATTGGTGATTGAATCGAAATTTTAATGTTTTAAGGTGTTTTGTAATATTTCAAGGTATTTCAGAATGTTTTTACCGATGTTTCAAAATGTTTTGAGGTGTTTCAAGATGTTTCTGTATATCTCTATCAATGTTTCAAATTGTTTTGGACATAAATTCTCAAATTTCTTATCTATTTCCGAAATGTTTTTGAAACTTTTACAAAACATTCCAATGCACCAAAATGAAATTTTAATCATTGGTTACAACAACTAGAGATAGTAACCGAAGAATAGAAAACTGATATGTAGATTTATGAACCTTACTGCATCAAAATGCGCTCATGTTTTTTGTTTTCATTTGTGCTACTCGTTGTCATTCTTTGTTGAAACAACAACACAGAGAAATGACTTCCTTGCCCCTCCGTTATGGATATGGAAGTTCTATGCATCGCATAGGAAACAACAAAAACATATTCCAAATGGATGTTTTTGTGGATCCCATAATCACACCAATGAAATCATCAATAGGTACATTAAATTTAACCGGAGAAAAATTCTCCATCAAGGTAACAACAACTCTAGACCAAAAATAAATACACCACCTTTAGATAAATACACCACCTTCAACTACTGCCTTGGGAAAAAAGGATGTCAAAGCCTGAGAGCACATATGACAATGTATCAAAGGCAATAGCTTTTTTTCAATGAAATCTAGCATGAGGAAGGATTTTACTCATTTCTATGCACATTCTTTCATACAGTTTCCAGGTTGCACATAAATGATATAACAACTACAATACAGTATGTTGATAATAACCACCAAATCAATAATGATAACAAAATTAATTGCATAATGTACATCGAAACACCCACAGGTAAAGAAAACGACCATTTGATAAGTTAGTTTTGACATCTGCATAGAAAGAAGAGAATCCAAAGAAAGAAGGGTGACCTGAGGTGGAACCTCCTTATTTGGAGGTCGTGTGTCTTTTTGGGCTGTAAAGGTATTCCCAAGCATCAGCTCGTGCCTACCTATGCATTGGCAAATCATTGATAAGAATATTGGATGGAAAATTTTGAGCATAAGGTGAAAAAAGATCAATATGTTATGTTCCATTAACAACGGCAGGATTATTTCTATTCTTTCAAAAGGATCAACTTTGGGGAACCTGAAACATTATAATCACGCTTCATCTAAAAGCTTTCACGAAACTCTAAGTTGTTTTCATAAAATAGCCAATATTAAACTCCCAGAAACACAATTCTGTTAGCAAAATAGGAACAATGTTGTGCTAACATAAAGTTTAATATTAGGATCACAGAGGAAAAATTAATACATAACAGCAAGTATTGTTTAATTCAAAGGAGACACAAGCAGCTGAGAATGAATCAAATTTGACTGCATAAGAAGATAAAGTCCAAACTAATGAATTATGAGTTCAATACATCCTGTTTGGCGGAAAGAGTGATACATCCTGTTCAAGACATCCTTGCTCATTATCAGACAATCACTTATTCACAAACCTTGCATGGGGCTAATAGTTTTAAAATGACTGATCAACAAATGTTGTAGCCTTGGCAAGGCTATGCTCTACCATTAAGCTATTTCGGCTACCTAAAATCGAGCATCCATTCATAATAAAAATAATCAATAGTAGCTTAAAATGTAACCTTACTTCCCCAAAAGTTCTGAGATTCTTCAGTATATTGGCAAATATACTTGTCATAGGCACCAAGAATTTGAGCACCAACTCCTGTAAATCGAGGCCCATGTTGTGCCTCCTCCAGTCTGCTCAATTTCCTTCGGAATGCAGGATTCTCCACAGAATACATAAAGCAGAAGCTCTGCCTCCGCTCTGGTATTGAGACCTTGAAATACCAACCTTCAAAAAATTTCCTAGTACTTCCATCAAAATGGTACCTGATCCAAGAACCAATGCACATGACAGTGTGAATATATCATAATTGTGTTAGGGAACTTGCAACATAAACCATCGTCCACAAACAAAAAGAGATTCATGTACCCACTATTCCTGGTGTTTGTATATTTAATTACATAGATATATGATGAATTAGAGCTCTGTATAGTTGATGGAAAACCCAAGTGAAAGAAAGGAAAGCCAAAATCTCTACTCAACTATGCTTTAATAGACCTCTTACACTGCTAAAGCTTTCCCACGTTCGTCTTCGTTTTTGTTGGAAACCAACACAAGAATAAAAGAACAATACTCATCTCCCACCTCAACTATCCCACAACCAAAAGGACATACGGGAGGATTCTAACTACTGTTTTTTGTCCCCCATTTCCAGTATCAAAGCAAAGCTTCAATGAATAAAGAAGCCTCATTTTTCTTCTTTTCTCTCTTGATTATTTTGAAATAACTCACACACATTCAACCTATAATAGTATCTCACATACAACACGGTGAAGGGCCTAACTTCCGGAGGTGTGATCAGACCTCTACAATGTTAGCCATCACAATGAGGGGCAAAAACAGACTTTTTTTTACCATTCCTAAAACAGATACAGGCACTCAACCTATAAATCCAACCCACACAAGCCCCAGTTCTAATCATTTCGTTCTTTTCCTTTAGAACCAAACAAGGTAAAGAGATGGAAATACTAATTTCCACCACGCTGTTAAGCTGAAGGCAAAAAAAATTAGTCCTTCAGCAGGTCCAGAGTTCAACTCTCCCTCGGGCCATCCCCAGGTAATTATCCCAGTAATACCTGGTGCATGGGATGGGGCTCAAAAAGGACTCAGTGATTGCTAAAAGAGGCCCAGATACCTCCATGTTAGTGGGCAGGGCAGGGATGGAGAGACCACCACCACCACAACAACAACATTAATGTTCCGTGCATACAAATGCACATATTGCAGGCAAGGTAAGACTTTGATAGTGACGGAGGTCTTATACTGAATGTTATAATCTTTTGGGTTGAGTTACAACTTTTTTAGATGAGTTACACAATCAGTTTACTACAAATAAAAAAATTAAGATCGATCCTCAAAGATTCCAACATTATACAATCAATCCTAATAGGAACGATCTCAAACACTCTATTTTGTGTAATTTCAACCAAAAGAATTGCAAATTTCGGCACAATACATATTCTAGTCTCACAGCTGAAATCAAACTAAAATAGCAGAAATTTATGCGCTTAAACAAAAATCAACCCCTGTATATGCAAAACGAACATGCTTTTACAATAGATTAATAAAGAAAATAAACTCATTAAACATAAAAATAGAGAATTAGAAACAACATTATTCAAAATTATTAAGACGTGTAATCGAATTTCTACCCGCTGTGAGGAGTTCTAGTATCGCGATATGTAGGCGTGGGCACAAAAACAGGACTCACAGCCTTCATAATCTCCGTTTCTGGCTTATCAACAGTGGATGAATCTAGAAATTCAAATTTCGACACCGATTCCACAGCGAAGATCCGTCGACTCGGTCCAACCCTTAGTTGTAATGGACTCACTGGAGCACCAAATGGTCCACAAATTGAAGAATGAACCAATTTGGAACTTCCGATAAAATTCAGAGGTCTAGAATCCAGAAATGTTGAGCGGAAGACCCGATTGGATGGGCAATTGTGTGGAGGGTTGTGACAGACGGTGTATACATGCGTTTCCATTGAACTTGTTCGATTGTGAGGCTGCAGAGGCAAAGAAGTGTTTGTTCACACACACACACCTCCAGAGAGAGAGAGGGATAGATGCAGAAGTGAGGAAGAGTGGTGAGCTTTGATACTATGGAGCAACAGGCGGCTAAGAGATGAAGACGTGGCGGGCAAACTTAATCGTCTACATGTCCAAATCAAACACACACATTTATATAGAGAAGACTAATAGCTACCCAAACAATACAACAAGAAAATTTATAATTTTTGGGGTCGTATTATAATTTTGAAAGTTTGAGTTTTAATTTTTTGAGGGCAAGTTATTATTTTTTGTAATTTCTTCAAAAAATATTTTAGGGTAAATTATATTTATACCCATTCAACTGTCACTTTTTTTTACTTTATCTTATCAACTATCAGAGTTCTCATATTATACCCTTAACTATGTGATTAGTTTTATATTGTCCCAAGTATTAATATCCGTCACATATTTAATGAAAAGTTATATTGTTAATCCTTCTAGGCATATATAGTTTTTTTTTATCACATATTAAAGGATATTATTATTCAATAAAAATCACAGAGGTGAATTCGAAAAAAAATCCAATATAAGAAATCTCCTACTTATATAGTGGGGTTCTTGCTAACTTGTCTCTCCTTTGGGGTTGAATACCTATAGTTGGGGGGGGGGGGGGGGGGGGGGGGGGGGGGAGGAAATTAATAGTACTTTTAATCTCTAAAGTATATTCATTTTGTTAGTTTGGTATTTATTGTATTAATTTTTATAAGTTGATCTCTAAAGTTTTAATTTGTGTCACTTTGGTCCCTAATTAGACAATTTGTTAAGTTTTTTGATGAAAGTGACAATATGTCATTTTTTCAGATGATATCACATGATCAACACGTGATCATTCCGTCAAAAATTTAATGATCCATCGAGACCATATAAATACGAATTAAATATTTTAGGGGCTAAACTGACAAAATTAATATTTTAAAGACCAAATTGACAAAACGTGCATATTTTAAGAACTAAAAGTGTTATTAATCTTTTTTTTTTTTAGACGGTAAGTGAATAAATATAGTTTTGATAGTAATGGGATTTTATTTTTGTCTAGCCACCCTAGTTAACAACATGTACTTTTAATTTTCAAATTTTTTTTGTTTATTTTTCTTCCTTTCTCACATTCATGTCCAAGCACTAGATGGCTCCTTAATATGTTACATGACTTGGTTGAGATTTCATAAATAAACCTAATGAATCAAAGTAGTAACTACATTTTGATTATATAAAAAGTTATGCAACTTTAAAATTAATGGAAATCACAAGGGGAAGCTCAAATGGTAACATGGAAGAGCTGTAAATCCAGACGTTCTAAGTTCGAATCTTGACAACTTCTTATAGACTTATAGTCAAGCCATAAGGGATTTATCCCTCATAAATACCTTATTCCCTGCGTGGATGATTTGTTTGTGACCAGACTGGGGAGATGATTAGTGGAGGTGCGCGTAAACTAGCTCGGACATCCTTGATCGTTGAACCCCAAAAAAATGAAAATTAATGGAGCTAGTACATGATGTTTTTTTTATTTCATTTCGTTGTGAAAATATATGAAATTCTATGCTACTTTAGTATAATTAAGTCTGGCCTCAGTTGAAATTCGTTCCTGAGACGAGTTTGTGGAATTTTGTTACTTTTTAAAAGACAATTCTTTTTCCCTTTTTTCAAAAAATTGTCTTTTTTAATATTCCTTCTTCATTTTTCGATGTGGTCGGGTGGGTGATGAGAAACTAACTCAAAGGCATCGATCTCCATAATGAGAAAACATAAGAAAAAACATAGCTGAAACATGTGAAGGAGTCACCTTAGTTCCATTGTGAGAGATTTAATAACCTATGCTATAAGGAAACATGTATTTAGGTTCTACAATATGATCAACTAGATTAGCATATTCTCTTGTGTTTTCTTTCAGTAAACTCTTTGTAATTTTCATTCTCAATAGTGATCTCATCGTTGTGCTTCACTCGTAGTAGGAATGGAAGTATTGATTGACTTAAGAATGCAAGTAAAAGTTTTAATAATATCACTATAATTGTTACAGATGCGCAGAGTGGGGTGGTTTCTTGGTCCTTGACTTGTACTTGTGGATTTAGGGGTACAAAAGGGGGGACACCATTTGCTGCACAAACTCTAACATGACTGACTTTCTATTTGTATAATAGTGGATCAAGGTATTCATCGAGAATAAGTTATGATAAAAGGTCTCGATCTTAGAAGACATACGACATTACGAGCTATTCATAAAAAGTGGTATACTATGAACTTCTATACGAGATGTAACTCCTATAACAATTGTACTTTTCAATTGGCTAGACCCTTAACTTTAAGTACCCGTCGCGAAAAGGGTGAATGTTAGGTTAAAATGAAGAAAATGGGTTTGACAGATTTATTATCCCAACGAAATATAATTCCTTCCAAAAATATATTTTTTTTTAAATTTAGTACTTCCAGCGAAATAATTTTCCGCTAAAAGTATAATTCACATTATTTTTTTTTTATAAAATTAAATTTACAATTAAAATTTAGTATTACCCACGAAATAATTCCTAGTTAATATTTACCAACTAAATGTATATTTCTTTACTATATATCTATTGTCACCTACAAATTTTATTTTTCTGCTAAATATTTCCCCGTTAAAAGTCAAAATTCTTGTAGTGTCGACTATAATTGGATCATATGCTAATTGCAACGCCCAACTTGATGAAGGACTAGTTTTCGTGCTATTTGCATTGGGATGCCATAGTACTATTGTTGTAATTAGAGACAACGGAATAGATGACTAGTCTTGACGTCGCAATAAGGTTTCTTTGTACTTTGTAGTGAGATGTGATGTGCGTTATAGATTCGAGTCATAAAAGAATTTTTTTCCAAATCCTACAATATTCGGAGCTTTTGATATGTTCTTTTATAATGCCATATGTTACCCTATAGTTATGAATGTGGTTTCCTTTTGCCCCTTTGAACACACAGAAACGAGGAAGTGGATAGAGGGTGGGGTCATTATAGTGGCTAAGGTGAGTCTTCCTACACGGCTGGACGCCTAGCTTTAGACGAAATTGCGGCCCATCTAACCATTGGATGACAACCTTGGAATGAAGAGGCTTTGAGGGGGTATGGCTCGTCTGCGGTTGGGAGGTCACCACATACCATGCGGTTTAATAAAACGCCGCCGTTTTGGTCTGTTTTTTGCTTTTTTTTTTTTTTAATTTCCCTGGACAGAAACGACGCCGCTTTGGTCCTTTAAAAACCAGCATCAGACCCCTTCTTCTTTCTCCTGCTTCTTGTCTGGTTCTCCCGCTTCTTCTTCACAGCTCAAGATCTTTTATGCCTGAATGCAATGATGTTCTATTAAAGCAACATGGTTTCTCCAAGTTACCACAAGCCTCGGCTTTTCATATTGACGGAAATACATCCAAATGACAAATGGTATTGGAAACTCCACCTAATCCTTGAATTCTCGACTCAAAAGTACAAGACAATATCAACCTCTAACAAATAATTCACAAACAACAATAACATAATCAAACAAGCAACTACTAAATCCAAATTATCAATCAAAACCCTAATCCCTAATTTTATGAATTGAAAGAAAATACCTGAGAACCAGCAAGCTCCTCAAATTGCTTCACCAAATCCTCCATCATTGGTGAAGGATTTTGATACCGTTGCCTGAAATCGTCGGAAGAGGGGAGAATGAACTGGGTCTGACGAAGGAGGGAGATGGGTCTGATTGACGAAGAAGAAGCGGCGTCGTTTCTGTCCTGGGGAAATAAAAAAAAAAAAAAAGCAAAAAACAGACCAAAACGGCGGCGTTTTATTAAATCGCATGGTATGCGGTGACCTCCCAACCGCAGACGAGCCATACCCGGCTTGAGGACCTTCTTCTAAGGAGAGAGAGCAAACTTGTCTCTCTATGGCTACGTACCATGTGTCTATTACTTACAAGATCAAAGATCAAATCAGTGAGGCAATGGCACAATACAAAAAAACCCACCTTTGTCATATTCAGGTGCAAAGCTAAGGTTTCAAAATCAAAACGACATAGCGATGATGAATATGATTACAATATGATGTATGAAATGATTACAAGTTAAACTTTTTGAAAGTTATAGCAATTAATTACTTGAAGTTCTTATGTGGATTTGAGCTTTTTAAGGCCGCTTCTTGTACAAGTATGAAAAATACTAATCATCATAATATTTTAGAATCGATTCCGACTTTTTTCTGCCACACCTTGACCTTATTTAACTGTAATTAATTTGATTTAAAAATTACAATTTTCGGGTACGGTACCTTACCGGATGCCATATCACATCCAATAAAAGAATCACCAAATTAACATGTCTAGATGCTGATACATGAGCAGCTAGCACATGAATAACCAATAATGTAAAAAGAAAGAAGATTATAACTGGTGAGTCCTGGGAAGCTTGATATCATTAACTTGAATAATCCATGACATGCTGTGTCTTCACTTTCAAGTAGGACACCATACCTTCAAGCGAAGGTCTTGAAGCCAAAGCAGCATTAACAGCAATATGCATCACAGTGTACAGAATCAGAACAAAACCCAGTTCAAGATTAGCCCTTATGGTAACAAAATACCGTGATAGGAGAGAGAAAAGGTCGCAGGAATCGATCAAGATGATCGAAAAGAGTGTAATGGAGAAGGCAAGCAAGAGGCAGATCATGATGAAGAGGACAACAATGAGAAGAACAAAGGAGATGAATGAACCATGAAGAAGTGCAACGAGGATTAGGTCGAGGTTTGGTAGCATCTGTTGGGGGGGGGGGGGGGGGGGGGGAGAGAGAGAGAGAGAGAGAAAACAATCTGGTTTTGCTTGATAGAATGGAGAAGGTTTAATTTGAAAGAAGAGGGAAGAATGAAGTGGCTCACACTCATTCGGTCTAATTAAATTACCTCTATGCCCCCTTTAATTTAGATTTATTTTTCTATATTTTTCAACAATAAAGCAAATGTTCTCTAATTTCCGAGAGTTTTTTACACTTTGTACCCTTAAAAATTAAATTTTTAATATTGCACCTTCAATGTATCAAAAGTGTTGCAATGTGACCCTTCTGTTAATTTTCGTTATTTTTTTGGTCAAAAGGCAACACATTGACATGATGAAAAAATTAACAGAAAGCAAACAGAAAGGTCATATTGCAACACTTTTGATACATTGAGGGGTGTAATGTAAGAAATTTAATCTTTAACGGTATAAAGTGAAATTTTGAAATCTTTTAAGATACAAAGTGCAATTTGCCCAATTTCTGAACTAAAAAATCATCATTATATACGTAAGAAAAATAATGCTACACAACCCAAATAAAACCAACAAATTTGCAACCCAAATAAAACCAACAAATTTACAATCCAAATACATATTATCTCTTAGATGAGTGGATCCCATCAACTTTTTTAGTGGAACCCACTCATCCAATGGATGATATGCATTTTGGTTGTAATTTTTGAATTTTATTTGAATTGTGCAACATTTTCTAGGTAAGAAAGTTCAGCATTTTAATTTTATTTATGGATAGTTTTTTAGGGTTATCTTAAGAGTGTTGGGATGATTATGTGAGTTTGGAAAATTTCCAAGGAAAATGGAATATATCACCATTTATATCTACTTTTAGAAATAGTAGTGTTATCGGGATGATAGAAAGTCGTAAAGAAAAATCAACGGTATATACAAATTTGAGAATTTGAGAATTTCATCGTAAATTTTTGCACGCATTTTCTACTATCAAATTTTCCGAGTTTGAACATTCAATCTTCATTAATCACGTCAATTTCACTATATGCAAACTAAGTGCTTGAAATAGATTGAAATATATCTTTTGAGATTATATCAAACTTTTTTTAAAAAAATAGCAAAATGTCCGCCAGCGAGAATTGCATGTATAGAGATTTTAAAAACCAATATAATCCAAATCATAATTGATGTCCAAAATTATTAATAGAAAGCTGACTGCAAAAGATGTAAGAATTACAGATAAAACTACAAAAAAAAAATAAAAAATTAGCCACATAATGAATGGCTCTAAACCATTTAATGTTACTTAAACATGCATGAAAACTATATTGATAGTATCAAAAGGTAGCATATGCCAGCAATCCAAGGCTGGATAAAAAAAAAACTTGTCACTGCACACAAATTACATGCAGAGCCATGCAAATTAGTAAGGTACCTGACGACTGCAGATCCAAAATTGTCGAAAATACATAGATTTAAACTCAAGGAGTAGTTGGATTACTAGGATCTTGAAGTAAATAGAATTAAACAGGTGAGATTCATCATTCATGCCACTCTCATATCATGAGGATATGGTATGAAAAACGACCAATCCAGTCTAAACCAATTGGTTGTAACGTTGCTTCTTTGCAGATAGCAGCCGAAACAAGGAGGACAGGAACTCAACTACGATACAGAGATAATGTGAAACAAAGTCCACAAAAAAATCCAATTTCGATATGATCTCGTGCTGCTATGACTAGGATGAAAAAACTATCAGCCAACACATACTGCACAAGCATTTTAGCCAGCATCAGCTGAAATTGATGCTAATAACAGATGCTTGTGATTCTTGACCAACTTTCCCTGCACAAAACAAACATATACATATACATTATCAACCTTTTTAGTAGAAGAAGAGAATACGTATTATCAGTGGAAAAACAAGGGCATTATAAACAGGCAAATTTGAAAGTAAATCACTTGGTTCAACGAAGAATACGAAAATATTAGGAGGTAAGAGCCTAAGAGGGCACTTAGTTGTGAAGTAAGATTGAATATCCATGACAATCAACATGAAGGCTCAGCCATTCAGCAGCTCTAACAGGTAGGTCATGACACAAAGTCCAGCGGCTGAGGTTATTTTGCAAATTAGTGAGAAGTCTTTAAGGAGGAACCGGTGTGTATATGTACTTTGGACGATTGCTAGATTACAAAGACTCACTCAATCACACACACATACACACACGGAGAGACCACTTTATGCCTTAACTTATGATAGTCACTGAAAATGATTGTTGCATTTCTATTTCTGTCCCTCACATTATTCTGGTGGCAACTATATTGGCAAACCACACGACTCTGTCCAAGTCTGAGCAACTGAAATCGAGTTGTATCCCTTCAATAAGAACTAATTTGTTTAATTTTATGTGGCATTCAAACACCCCATAAATGAAGACTTACAATCGGAAGGGTGGAAGTAAGTAAAACATTTACCAACAACCAAAAACACAACAAAGTAATTCAGCTTCAAAAGAACTCTCTGAGCTTTCACCAGTCCCATTGCGATTCTCTGTCACATCAAAATGTCAATGAAAGTGGAGCAATGACATCTGGATTATCCTTCATAAACCATTTGTGAGGATGGGAATACGAGGATTCCACATGAAGACGCCAAACCATGATCCTCGAACAATCCTGTTGAAAGCCTTCCATTTGGCTCTCATCCTCTACAAGTTGTTCAATAAAGGTGCTGACCTGCAATGCAAATTAATAGGGTTAATTGTTGATAAAAAAGGTGGTCATTGCCTAGTCTGGTCCCTGCTAATCTAGGGTGCTAGAAGGGTACAACGGATATAGACCTAACATTTAACATTATTTGCAAAAAGTGGTTACTTACTGATTCATATCCATAACCTTGGTCAATTAGAGGTATATTTACAAAATTCGTTAAAGCCTTTATCCTCATTTTTTTTTCTTTTATTATTTATTTCACTATTCATTTATTTTCAGATGGGGTGCAGTTGGAGGGAAGCTCCTTATTAGCTCCATTTGCCTCCAGTTGTGTTGTATGGAAGGTTCAGGTCTCAAATCAGTCTAAGAAAGAATTGTACTATAAAGTCAACTACCACGGTGTTGTGGTAACAAAGACAAGCATCCGCACATGCCCTGATGTGTTTCATTATCATCATTGTCAAGATAATAAGAAAGGAAGGGAAAACTAACTCGGAAGCCTGCCTTGACTGTATCAAGTTGCCTAATAGGTTCAAGAGTAGGTCGGTGCCATCTCTTTGGATCCCAAAGTATATTGCTATTGAATGCAAACCCAGACATTTCGGCATGGAATCTCTTGAATCTTCTTGTCAAATCATCTGTGTGCCATCCAATAACTTGAGAACCATTACAGATCGGACCCTCCAAAATAGCTTTGCTTTGGCTCTCCAACATTTTGGCGACTGTCCATGTCCCAAGCCGCCTGCAAGCCAAAAAGTTTGCTGTCAAGAAAAGGCTCACATGGATGAAGGCAACGAGTGGGCAGAAAGGATGATCAGTTGTCTTATTTTTCTCAAAAACCTAAACAGCTAAAATGCATAACTACTAAACGCCAATAATGGAGAAAAAAAAAGAACAAATATACCACTGGAAGAAATTAAAGATTGGGATACAAGGAATGAGAAAAAAATGAGTCAAGCAGTTATTTGCAAGGGATTTCAGTGACTCTACATGCTGCAAAGATATATGCAGGACATTATGTACCATATCATTCCTTCATAACAATGGAAAATGGACAAACCCAAAACTGAAATCCTAGATAATAGTAGAATACTTTGCTCCTTTCTTTTCTCGGTTTTTTCTATGCATATCTATATCTATATAATAAAATAGAGAGCGTGTTTTGAATTTCGCTGCTCAGATCAATTCTGAGTAAAAAAAGGTTAAATCCTATGGATGATTTTATCTCGAGCTTTTTGTGTCTCAGATCACTTCAAAATTATTGATCCAATGCATCAAAATCACTCTCAAAAAAAAATTTCTATTTCCCCCATCTCCCTCTCTTTCAAATTTTGGTGTCTACTGAATTTGTTGTTGATATATGGAATTGGGATTGCCCAAAGGAAGGGTAATGGCCATGGAGTCTCTATTAACCAATAATTTCACAAGTTCGGTTTTTTTATTCTATTCCCTTCTACCCTAACACCCTCTGCCACTCTCTCCCTAAATGCCATAGGAAGTTGAATGGTTATTGTACTAAGAAATGGTTAAAAAAAAACTAAAGCAAGCCATTTTTTTTGTCAAAGTAGAGCATAGTTGCAGCACCTCAAGCAATTCAATGCATCAAAATCACTCTCAAAAAAAAATTTCTATTTCCCCCATCTCCCTCTCTTTCAAATTTTGGTGTCTACTGAATTTGTTGTTGATATATGGAATTGGGATTGCCCAAAGGAAGGGTAATGGCCATGGAGTCTCTATTAACCAATAATTTCACAAGTTCGGTTTTTTTATTCTATTCCCTTCTACCCTAACACCCTCTGCCACTCTCTCCCTAAATGCCATAGGAAGTTGAATGGTTATTGTACTAAGAAATGGTTAAAAAAAAACTAAAGCAAGCCATTTTTTTTGTCAAAGTAGAGCATAGTTGCAGCACCTCAAGCAATTCAGTTCCTGATTTTCAGTTGTCTAACTGCTGCATTTATTATCCAATTCACTATGTTGATCATCTGATGCAGGTAGCTGCCAGTTATGAAAGAGCTACTGATTTGAGTCTGAGTCGTTGAACAAGGGTAAGGGTTAGGGTGCTAGAAGATTGTTGATATTTTTTTTTTGTTCATCTGTGCAATTACTGTTTTTAATCTCTATCCTCCCAAGGATGTATAGCGAGCTGCTATGATGTGTACTGATGAGAGTTTTTGTGAACTCGCAGAAACCATTTGGAAACATTTTGAATAGAGTTTTGGTTGGAAAAGATAACATTGACTGGAGCATTCCAAATGCAAATTGAACTTCCTTTCATACGGAAGTTTTCTTGGCTAAATTTTTGTCAGTAACTAACTTCCGTGTGTTACAGGTTGTTCTAGCAGCTTCTTTTCGTCAATATGAAATTTGATTTACTCAAATAAATTCCAATTTACATAGATTTAACGATTATACTTGGTATAATACCATATTCATGAGAAAAAAGATCGAAAACAAAACGAATTATGGGTTCTACGTTTGATTATTTAAATGGCAAGGTATTTGGGTATCGGTATATATAAACAATTCTCAGACTTTGGACATTCTATATTCTGTGCGATTAATAGTAACTTTCGAAACTGTCATTTTATTTTACTTCATGCACTTTTGACGGCATAATGTTTTAATTGGGTATTTACTCTCATTTGACACATGCAATGCACAAGATATGTAATATAGTGCTTTTAGGCATGGGCATTTGCTTAGTATACAAATATTACACATCACCAAAAGACGCCAGAAAGAAGATCTAATTTTAAATCATTTTTTGGGTAAAATATCAAACCAACATAAGATTAGGTTACAGATCTTTTGTAAGCCTCATACAGGTGGATGTAATCACACACCAGTCATTTTTTCGCTGTAAAGAAGAGCTACAAGTCACACAAATGATAAGAAGGACGACTTGTGAGGTTAGAGCAGGTAGTCACTTATAGAAAAAGTCAATGAGAATAAACCATGTGAGTTAGAGCGGATATTAGCATTACAGAAATGCAGAAAAAACCTAAGCATGAGGAATTTGGGGTGTCCCTAAGCTGCAAGTTTGACGTAGATACTTATTCTAAGATTTACCATTATCATAGAAAAAAGCTTAATTCTAACAATATTTACTTGCAGAAAGCATCAGCCATATGATAAAGTATGTAAAATTGATGAAAATACATAATTTGAATCACTCCAGGTATATAGTAATAAAGCAAATTAGGCTTCCACATGAGATTCAATCATTCGGATCATTTTTCACATCTTTCATGGCATAAATCCTTGCCCAGAATAGAGTCATTGTTGACAGTATAGCCATCCTATAAAGATGTAAAAGGTAAGAAAAATGCTAAAATCACGCCAGTCCAATGAAAATACATGTGTTCAGCGGCTCAGCCAAATAAAGAGCAGTGATCCATAGTCATCAGGCAATGAATTAGCAAATGGTCCTGTTTTGCACATGCCCAAAAAAGAAAAGGAAACACCCACTTCATATTTTGTCGCTATCATGTTCACCATACCTCAATTCATCACACTGAAGGAATCAGGATTTTTATTCACAATTTATTGAAATAAAAAAATAGATTTCACTACCAAAAGATAAAGATACTAGGAAATGCATGTAGAATACTAAGCAATTAATTTAGAAGGCGACATACCATATCAAATGACTCAAGATTTCATTTCACAATTCATTAAATATAAAGAACAAAAAGTTAATTGAGACCATAAAAGTCCATGCAAGATATGTGGCCATCAATTTATAAGTGTAAGTACCTGATCTGCCTTATCTGTTCGAAGAGATCAGCAGAATAAATGTTATCATCATCTGCAAAGTAAATGATTCCATCAAGCCGGTGTATTTCAATGTGGGACAGTGCCACATTTCTTTGGTGCACGCCTCTATCAATCATGTCAGTTAAGTTCTCATTGCACACAAGATGCCTGTACATGACACCAGTTCTTCGCAATATGTCAGCTGTTTCCATGGACTGAGATGTCATCTCCACAACTATCCACAACAAAGGGGGAGGGATCAATTTTAAAGTGTGCGCCAAACGGTTCAAATAATAGGCTTGAAAGGACCGAGGATATGTTGGGGTGACAATGATCAGAAGCTTATGAAACTCCATAGTTGGATCTTGTCTGAGTGATTGGTCAAGAAGTGTATAATTAGAAATCTCACTTCGTACTTCTCCGTTCATTGCATGTGGCCCTAATGTAGCATTATCCTTTATGGTCGATCTGTCCACTGATGGTGTCATATTTCTGGTCACAGCATCATGGAAGTGAACTTTTTCGGCTGGAGGGAAAACCTCAAAGGAGATGACTTGGTGTTTGGACACCAGATTGATGGATAAGTGCATTGAAACAAGTGGAGCAAACCCAACAAAAACCCCAACCACAAAACATGTGAAGAAATGGAAAAGAGCCCTCATCCAAACGTGCCCATTTAACTTTGGCCTTTCCAAGGGCCGAGAAGATCGTGTTGAGAAAACACCAAGAACAAAAGCTTGAGCTTTATACAATACATAGGCCAGTGAACCAAAATAACACATCAAACCTCCGGCTGGTGGATAGTTTTGGTTACAGGAAGAAGACTTGGACAAGGGAGAAGGAGCTGAACAGGCTTCCCCATTTAGGGAAGTTCCAGGTCGAGGTACTGGAGACAATGTTCTTCTTATCGAAGCCATCAAAGCAAATTTAGAGCAATTTTATCTTCCCGAATTTTAAAATGATTATCTTATATCACATTCCCACAAGTGATATTCAAAACTATAGCCTAATTTCTTTTCAATTACAGCAATGCAAACTAAAATCTGGTCGTACATATACTCTCGTTACTCATAAGTTCTTAATGAAGAGTTGCACAAAAGGTGTAGAAAACCCATAGAACTAGGAACCCAAATGGATAAGGTAACCAGTTCTCTTGAATAAATTATCTCCAACGCAAAAAAGCATCCAAAACCGCGACAAATTAGAGCCAAATCAAACAATGTAACAATTATATGGCCCCTTAAGTTGCAGCTGTCTTAAACCAAAATGAGAAATACAAACCTCTTCAATTCCAATTCATTGTTGGTGCATTCTTATCATACCCCAACAAATCTGTAATCCAGCTCTAACACAAACCAGCATTCAAAAATATTGACTTTCCCCTGCTTTCTTCTAATATGTACACACTGAATATGAACCTTTTGAAACTTCAATCAAAATGACCTTTTTACAACAATCTTTAACAATCTCATTACATTCTGCACAAGTGTGATGACTTTCTTGATCTACACTTAAGAAACAGTACTTTTTAACGAATCAATGCAATCTTAAAGAGGCCACCAACAAGAATTCATCAACTAAATCTAAAAAAAACACACAAAATCCATCGTATCCACGAAACAAATGCCAAAACATAAGGTAGACCTCCAAAAATTGCAGATTTCGAGCGCCAAAATTGAAAGTTCGCACAGAGAAGAAATGGGGTTACCACATTTTGTCGAATAAGTAATGGGTCTTGGATCTGCAGAACCAAATCGTACACAAGAGAGATCACTAGCAATCTCACTTCGTTTCAGCTACGTAAAGGCTTTTTTGGCGCTTTCAGGAGAAACTTTTCCTATACCTTTGTGTCAAATGGAGACTCAGTTTGAGCGGGTAGTGCTCCGAATCTCAGTGAGTGTTGAGAGGGAGACAAGAACAGATAAAGGTTGTGTATGTGCAACAAAACACACACCCAATCATAGATAAGAACAGAGTGTGTTTTTTCGCAGTTGTGGACTATATATATAGCACAAAAACAGTGGCAGAAAAAATTTGGAGAATCGCACTTTTACCCCCCAAAAAATTTACGAATTTTTATTTTATACCCTCAAATATTAAATTTTTTATATTATACTTTTTTTTTGTATTAAAAATATTGTAATATAACCTTTTTCGTTACTCAATTTATCAAAACAAAATTCCATTTTCTTATTAATCAAATTAAACAACCACATTGACATTGATAAAATAAACAATACAAGTTAATAAAAAAGTAATATTATAATACTTTTAATATATTAAGAATATAATATATAAAATTTAATATTTGAGAATATAAAATGAAATTTTTTTAATATGCAAAATACAATCCTCCCAAAAAAATATGTTGTGCATACATATATATAATAGAGAGAGAGGGGGGGGGGGGGGGGAGGAGACAAATGGCCCATGAAGTAAAATTATTATTGACCACTGATGGACAATTGTATTGGAGTGGGGCACTAGGCTAATGATAGTGAATTGACCAACTTTTTTTTCAGTCATTATTTTTATTGTAAAGAATCAAAGACATACTTAACCAATTCTCCTAATTTAGTTCAACACTTTCATTTTGTTGGCATTCTAAATAAGTTCTTATCAAATATGGAGCTTGATTTTATTATGTTTTTTTCTGTAGTATTTTATTGTGAATTCTTTGTTTTATCATTTTTGTGGGTGTTTTTATGCATTTTTTAAAAATCATAATAATTTATTTTTTATTATTTGAAAAAATACCACTTAACAAAAGAAATATCTTAAAATCCCATCTCGTTTGTTTGTATAGAATTGTCTTGAACTACTTTAATTACAATTATAAAGAGCGCTCGAATAAATTAATATCTTTTACCTCATTAGCTCAAAATATAATTATTTCCAAAATATAAAATGATTTCCTAAACTGTTGATTAATGATCAATTTGTTAACCAACACATTACATCTTTTAATATGTAGTACTCTATACTTCTAACTTTATTATTAGATAGTGTTTTTTTGATGAATGAATTAATGTCCTCCATGATAGATGATGATGCACAAATTAATATTTGCGCAAGATCAACAGTCGAGTATATGTAAGGGTGCAATTAATGAGCAGTAAATAGGCAATTAATAGCAAATCAATGACAAATCAGTAAATAAGAGCAAACACACAGATTTATAGTAGTTCGGTCCGGGTGACCTACTCCACTCTTGGGAACGGCAGTGGTGACCGGAGATCTTTATTAATGAATAAAAGTTGCCGGGAGAATATGCTCCGGGAATATTACAATACTTTGGGAGAGAGAGAGAGAGTAATGTATGTAGAGAGATGTGTAAGGTCTCAAGGTCATGCCTTTTATGTGGAGAGGGCTTACATTATATAGGTTTAGTGAGGTAGTGAAGTGAGAAAAATGGCTTTTACTATTTTAGTAAGTACAATTAAGGTAGGATTAGATCTCCGTGCGTATCCCGATATTCTCTCCTCGTGCTCTTATTCCGTCAGGAGAAGGATCTTGAGTTAGATTGGACTTGAGTTGGAGTGGTAAAGTAAGGAGGGCGAAAGAGATAGAGGAGGGCCAACTCCTTGGGTGGCGCCCCTTGGTCTTCTGGGCGCTGGTGGCTTGGGCCCACTTTGGGCCTGGATCGCTCTTTAATTGACTTGGGCTTTCTTGATCAATTGGGCCTGACCCAGTTGATGTTGGCCCATCAATAGATATTTAACAATACTATCACTTGGTAATTAGTAAATCATAAGAATTTTCCTTAAGAGTAACAATTATTTAATAGAAGACACAGATTTACATACATCTATATATATACATGTATATATAACTCAGTCCAATTACTTTCAAATTGTGGATTCGAACATAAAAAGCGATCACTTTGTGCAAATACACCAAATATAAGGTCTATATCCGATATACCGCTCCTTTATTTATCGCTCTTTTATTTCATTAATGAGGATTAAACTGGATTTTATGTTTTTATGCACGCATATCATATGAGAATTATTTGAAATGGTAATTTACTAACATTGGAGAAGGAGAAGGAGATTAAAAATCTTCTTATCTATAGCTCCCATACTTCATTAATAAAGACTAAACTGGGTTTTGTTTTTCAATGCATACATATCATATGAGAATCATTTGAAATTGTAATTTTATTTGCAATTAAGAGGGAGATTGAAAGTTTTCTAATCACTCCATTTGGAAATAATTCATGCATTGTAATGGAAGAAGTCTATCATCCTTATAAGTAATTGTGAATGGTATAATTTTAGGTGAAAAATATATTAGTCCATAATGCACTTTAATGTTTTAACATTATTAACTACAAGATAGTTGATTGATGTACAAAACCCCCGATTCGTGTAAAAACTCTCATGTATTTTTTTTGTCTTGTACTGATAAAGAAATTGAATAAATTTTGTCTAAAACTATTTCTTTAATTAAAAGCATAAATTTTCTCACAAATTCTACGAAGTTAGAGCTACCAAATCATCACGTGCAATCTAATAATTTTTTTTTAGCTATGGGAATTTGATTACTTGAAAACTTGTTGCCAAAATGTTATTAGTCATTTCACTATTTGACAAGTTTTTTTTCTTCTAGATTTCAAATAAAATATCAATGAAGAAAACTGACAAACATAAGAGCAAGTTTATTCTGTCCCTAAATTACCTATTTATTCTCTCCATAATTTTTTATAAAGGGTTAATATTAGGGCTGTCAAAATTCGACACGACACGATTAATCGACACGAATTAAACGGGTTTGGGTGAGATCTTAACGGGTTTGAGTGATAAACGGGTTGACACGCCAAACACGTTTAATAAATGGGTCGTGTTCGGGTGAGACCTGTCAAACCGTTTATCACACGTTTACCCGTTTAAATAAAATTAATATAATAATAAATTAATAATTATTTTAAAAAATTAGCAAGAAAAAAAGAAGTAAATAAATTAATACAAAAAAAAGAAGTAAAGTAGTAGTTCAAAGACAAATGAGGGGAGATGGGGAGTACTTCAAAGACAAAGGCAAACTAATGTCTTTTGTTTTTGTCCCACATTGGAAAATGAGGGGAGATGGGGAGAATTGAGTTGCCTATAAAAGGCAATTGCCTCTTTAATTTTTTTTTAAGCCTTCAAGTATGATTTTTATGAGATTTGACTAAAAATTCCTCTTTTTTGAGGTAAGTATAATTGGCAATAAAAAACAAGTGGAGTATTAAATTTTTTTAATATAATTTTTTTAAAATTAAACGGGTTAAACGAGTCGTGTCGTGTTACCCGTTTATTAAACGGGTCGTGTTCGGGTTGAGATTTTTCACCTGTTTATTAAACATGTCGGGTACGGGTTTACATATTTTTCACCCGTCACTCGTTTAACCCGACACGTAACCGTTTAACCCGACACGTTTGATACCCCTAGTTAATATCAATAGAATCAAGGGGGAATTACACCTAGACCTCTTGAAGTTTGTCACTTAATCACTCAGACCCCCTGATATTTGAAATATTACACACAGACCTATAAGGTTTGTATGCGTGTAATAGGTAGACTCTGCCGTCAATGTCCGTTAGTATATCCGTTAGTAAATTACACTTAGACCCTCTAAAATTTGTAAGTGTATAATATTTAGGCCCTCAAGTTTAAAATGTTATATTTAAACTACAAAAATTCCAATCAAAAATAGAATATCAAATATTTTAAATTTTACACAAAAAGTCATGTTCTATTGTATTATTTATTGAAATAAAATAAAACATAAAAATCTAATTTTTTTTTAAAAAAATCATAATTAATATACAATTATACTACCTATTGGAATAAAACTAAAAAATCAAACCAGGGGTCTAAGTCATTCATAATAGAAAATGAATTTTACAACCAAAATTCATATTCTATTATATCATTTATTGAAATAAAATCAAAAATAAAAATCTAATTTTTTCTTAAAAAATCACATGAATTTTGGTTGTAAAATTTAAAATATTTGATATTTGATTGGAATATTTTTGATTTAAGTATAATATTTTAAACTTAAAGGGTATAAGTATTACACACTTATAAACTTCAGAGGGTCTGAGTGTAATTTACCAACGGATCCCTAAAATCAAATATGATATTTCAATCGATCACTCAAAAAAGAAAAGAAAATGATTGTTTAGAGTCTCCCAATTCTGTTTTACATATTTTATGCAGAATGTTCATAAGATCTTTTTGATTGACATTCAAAAGGTCCAATAATGAAATTCTCACAAGCCAAATTGTAGAAGGGTAAAAATAATAACCATTTTATTCCACTTTTGTCCATTTTCACATTTTGGCCCTTCTATTTTGGGGATAAAAAATAAAACAATTGCAACATCAAATATATATTTGTTAATTATATATATATAATATTGCCATTTTCTCATTCACTTATCTCTTTTCTCTCGATTTTACGTTATTTTCTTTTTCCAATTTTGGTACATAGACAGAACATAGATTCGGAGTGTTTATTCCCAAGAAATCTTATACTTCATAAATAGTATGTGCTTCTTCCAATTTTAATTATCCTTCCCATCAACACACCATTTATATTTTTATGAATAATATTTATTATTAGGACCCAAAGTAAATTATTATTTTTTAATTAGTGCATAACGCCCAAAATACATAATTAATAATAAAGATTTATAGAAATAATAAATCATATATTTTTTTTATTTTAACTTTTTTAAGTATATAAATTTCAACTCACTAAACCTATCAAATCTCGACTATAAAGACATACAATTACATAAATTAACAATGTAAAAACTAATCTATGAATATAATCATTGAGAATAGTTCATCTAATTATGTTTTTTTTACTTCGCTTTTCACATTTTAAATTAATTAGAAAATAATTATTATTTTAAGGCATAAAAAAAATTCAAGCATTCAATCTACAACATTGTATTTAAGAGATAAAATAAAAATATTTATTTATATAACGACTTTTATACTATATAAGATTCACTCGCTTATGAACTCCTACATGTCAATAGGATGAATATTGTGATAATTGAAGATATAGTTCACTTGAATTTTAATTTAAGATAACAAAAATTATATTTTAATAAATATAATTGAATATAAAATTATAAATAAAAAAATAATTTGTATTTTCTTGGGAAGGATAGAATTGAAACAAAACAAATCATTAATAGAGTTTAGAATTTATTGGAAATAAATTATCAAAAGTAGAACTCAATTGTCCAGAGAAAAATATGACAGAATTTAACGATTCTTTTGAAGAAAAATTAGAATTTATTATTATTTTTTCAAAGAATGAATTCGTGTATATATATATATATATAAAGAACAGGTATTTCAAATTCAGTGATTGGAAAACTGAACAAAAGGACATGAATGGAGCCATACCAAAACCAAATATTTTGGGATTTGTTTGGATGAATTTTGGGGAGGGATTTGGATTAGCTTCTCCAAACCTTTGCAAACTCAAACTCATCTTTATAAAGATGAAATTCAACATTCAATCTGGTTCATGCTCATATTTGGTATGCAACACATACACATGTAGGATCCACGGATATATCATAATTATTAATAACTATTTGTTCTATAAATGACTATTTTATCCTTGATCAATCCAATTCATACTCATGTTAAGGGGTACAATTATCTTTTGGATCCTTAACCCCTTACCCATCTACCCAAACCCACCCCCTCCCTAAGTTTGACGAAACTCATGATCATAGATTTAATCTTCGAGCCAACTACGGGCCGGGTTTGAAAACCCGGAACTGAATTTTTCATATAAACATGGAATTTGGGGTCCTTTGAACTATTTTTCCCAAACCACCCCCCCCCCCCCAAAATACCCCTTACCAAACAGGGCCTTGGGGGTAGTGATAAGAAATCATTTCATTATACTTAAAATTTGATTTGCAGCTAATTGGATTACACCTATGGTTCAAGAAGACATTCTAAATTGAGGAGAAGTGAAGCCAATATCGTCTGACAATTAAGAAATTTATAGTATATTAGATGAAGAAATCTGTCTAATATTACAGATAATAAATTTAATTGTCAACTTATAAAAGTACAATAACGATTAAGATTAATCTAATTTTCATATATTTTGATCTAATAATACAAAATTCATCCCCAATTTTTTTTTTTGCACGGCCCTCAATGTTAGACAACCTTATTAATCTAGACCTACTCTCTCTCTCCTCTTTTCCCTTTTCTCTATTCACTTTAATTTTAAACTATGTAATTGAACAAAAAAAATAAAATAAATTATTATTTAAAATATAACTGTTCACGATCAATACTCAATTTTTTATATTGTAGAGGGTTTTCAGGTATGGAGTTATTGCTAGTAGTCTTATATTCTACCTTGCTGTTGCATTGACCAACTAGCCATAATCCCGTGTCTGAAGACACTATACAATACCAAAAATCGAATTCACCTTGCAATATTTTTTATTTTAAATAATAATTTAGTTTTTTTAATTATACAATTTAAAATTAAAATGAAGAGAGCGGTAGATGTGAATTGATGAGATTGTTTGACATTAGAGAATGTGCTAATTGAGTTATCTAGCATTGAGGGTCGTACAGAGAAGAGAAGTTTATATTTTTTGGGCGGAATTTTTTTTTTGAGATGAATTTTATAACATTAAATTAAAATAGATGAAAATTTAATTAATTTTAACCGTTGTTATACTTTTATAAATTTAGAATTCAATTTCATAACTATAATATTAGATGGATCGTAAGTTCATCTTGGTTGACCTAGAAATCATATATTAGAACCAAGAAAAAGTTAATTTCTCTTATTTAAGCAACATCCACATAATAGGTCAAAATCATTAAATAAAATTTATATTATGCCTTATATTGATAAGTTGTTAAAGTTGTATCGGAGTATATTAGCTAAAAACAAATGCTTTACTTCTTTGAGATGGGTGTAAGGGTGTGAATTGGAAAAATTGCTTCTGGGAATGTCATCAAGAAGCTTTACATCCATAAACGGGGTATAACTATTGTAGTGAAAAAAAATTTAGGTACGATATTGGATTGTTTGGAGTTAATTTAAATAGGTAAGCTTTATCATCGGGTATGATGATCTAGTGGGGTATCGACCGAACTTCTCATCTAAAAGTTGGAGGTTCGAGTCTTGGAGTCTACATTGGGACTCAATGGTTGACCACTATACTAACCTAGCTATGTTCGTTCTCGAGGAGTAACGGGCATGGTCAAGCTTTATCATCGGGTAGGATGATTTAGTGGGGTATCGGCCGAACTTCTCATCTAAAAGTTGGAGGTTCGAGTCTTGTAGTCTACATTGGAATTCAGTGGTTGACCGCTATACTAACCTAGCTATGTTCTTTCTCGAGGAGTAACGTGTATGGTCAAGGGGCTCATGATCTCATCAGTGAGAGTCTATCGGGGTAGTCTCTGCTGCTCTCTTTTGTTCTCACCCCTTTTTTTAATAGCAAAAAAAAAAAAAAAAAAAAAAGGTAGACTTTTAAAGGTTTTGGAATAAAATAAGTTAGGTCTGTTTGAACATTAGCTTGTGCAGCAGTTTTTTAGACCTAAAAAAGCTTATTTAGGTTGATTCAAGAAACTGATTTTATGAACTTTTCTTTCGATTTTTTGGAATTTTGCCGCTGTTCTCATATAACTTTTTAATTTATTATATTTATAAAATATTATTGTGACGTAAAAAATTTTAAAATTCATATTTTGGGAACTATTTTGCATAATCTATACATACATGTAATTATTTTTTTTATTTTGATCAAAAAAGTCAAAAAAACTAGAAAGTCACTACAAACAAACTTTTTAAATTTTTTCAACTTTTTAAAGAATATTCAAACAGTTTTGAGAGACTCTTTTAACTTTAATTCTTTTGTAAAACTTTTCAAACCGCAACTTTTATCTTAAAAAGTCAATTCTAAAGAGGCCTAATACTAACTTGGTATAATCGTTACTGATGGGCCAAGCCCAAAGGCCCAGCTCATGTTACTAGCCCAATGACCCGACTCCAAGAGATTCAGCAAATCCAGCCCAATATGATCAACCTGGTCAAGCTCAACAAGCTCAAGGAGTTACATTAGCAGGAAGCACATAAGGTCAAGTTCAAGGAGCTACATTACCAGGCAAGGCCCTCAGGCGCCCAGGCCTCCTCAGCCACCCTTGATGGCGCCCAGGCAAGCTCCTCCAGGCGCTCAGGCCTCTTCAGGCGCCCAGGATGGCGCCCAGGCCCTCTTAGGCACCCCTGATGGCGCCCAACCAGCCCTCCTCCTCACCACCATGGAGTAAAGGTCATCCCAGGAGCCTCACCTCCGCAAGGTCTCCTCATCAGGTGACCAGCCCTCCTCCTCACCACCATGGAGTAAAGGTCATCCCAGGAGCCTCACCTCCACAACTTTGGAAACAGTCAACCTTCACTTCATCATTTGACCGAGTCTCATGGAGAACACCGCAATTGTCTCGCCTGTTGAGAAGAATCCGCAAGCTCCACCTGAATAGCTGGGTAGCTGCTGCTTAGTAGCTCCATTCTGTTGAGGACGACTATAAAATGTAAGCCCCACCAACACTTGGGGGCGGATGAGATCATATAAAAATAGAGAGTAAGGCAGATTAGGGTAGAGCAGAGCAGATGAGATCAGATCACCTTCTACAGAGCACAAAACTCATCTCCCTCTCCAATCTGTAATTCTCCGTTCTCATTACTCACCGGAATCAATAAAATACCGGCAACTCATTGCCATTCCAAAGTGGACGTAGGTTTCATTGGCCGAACCACTGTAAATTCCCTCTCTCTACTTTAATTACTACATTAATTTCTAAACTACTTGACTAGTGGTGTGCAAAGTCGATTTTGTGCATCATCAGTTTGGCGCCGTCTGTGGGAATCGACAAAATTCTCATTTTTAATCACTCCCTCTGTTGGATCGATGGCAATCACTACCAGATCGATGAACCAACATGAGGATAATCCACCACGAGAAGAAGAGGTTGCTCCTCTACCGGCCAATCTCGTTCCAAGTACGCAGCAGATGCTAGAGACCATGCAGGAACTTGTGGCCCAGAACCAGCAAATCCTTCAATTAATGCTCGCTGGGCAAGGAGGAGCACTACCTGAAACTCAAGTGAGAGGAGCCCCACGCCTTGAGCGTCAAAGAGCTCCCCACATGGGCCTACCCCATCATGGCGCCACATTTGAAGCCCCCTTAGGCGCCCAGCATGGGGGAGCTCCCCATGAGGACATCAACCTCCTTCTCCTCCAGTTCCCACACCACATGGTGAAGACCCTCATCTCCAAGAGGATGAGGGTGAAAACCAAAGAATGGAGCATGGGAGCCATTTCCATGACAATTCCAAAGGAGCTCCCAACCAGTGGGACGAAAAAAAAAAAAAAATTTGGCGCTCGCCCTAACTTCAGCGGCAAGGCGCCTACGACACTACTTTCAAAGTCAAGGTGTCGTTGTTGTCACAGACCAGCCTCTGAAGAGAATTCTGGGAAAACCTGACGTATCTGGAAGACTGCTTAAGTGGGCAGTAGAATTGGGGGAGTTTGACATCCAGTATCAACCAAGAGCAGCCATCAAAGCACAAGTGTTGGCAGATTTCATTGCCGAACTTACATCAACAAAGGAGAAAACTTCCCCAGGCAACCAGGATGGCGCCCAGGCCTCATCAAGCACCCCTGATGGCGCTTAAGCAAGGCCCTCGGGCACCCAAGCCTCTTCAGGTACCCCTGCTGGCGCCCAAGCCTCTTCAGGCACCCCTGCTGGCGCCCAAGCCTCTTCAGGTACTCTTGCTGGCGCCCAAGCCTCTTCAGGGACCCCTGCTGGCGCCCAAGCCTCTTCAGGTACCCCTATTGGCGCCCAAGCCTCTTCAGGTACCCCTGCTGGCGCCCAAGCCTCTTCAGGGACCCCTGCTGGCGCCCAAGCCTCTTCAGGAACCCCTGCTGGCGCCCAAGCCTCTTCAAGCACCCCTGCTGGCGCCCAAGCCTCTTCAGGTACCCTGCTGGCGCCCAAGCCTCTTCAGGCACCCCTGCTGGCGCCCAAGCCTCTTCAGGTACTCGTGCTGGCGCCCAAGCCTCTTCAGGGACCCCTGCTGGCGCCCAAGCCTCTTCAGGTACTCTTGCTGGCGCCCAAGCCTCTTCAGGGACCCCTGCTGGCGCCCAAGCCTCTTCAGGTACCCCTACTGGCGCCCAAGCCTCTTCAGGTACCCCTGCTGGCGCCCAAGCCTCTTCAGGGACCCCTCCTGGCGCCCAAGCCTCTTCAGGTACCCCTGCTGGCGCCCAAGCCTCTTCAGGGACCCCTGCTGACGCCCAAGCCTCTTCAGGAACCCCTGCTGGCGCCCAAGCCTCTTCAGGTACCCCTGCTGGCGCCCAAGCCTCTTCAGGCACCCCTGCTGGCGCCCAAGCCTCTTCAGGTACCCCTGCTGGCGCCCAAGCCTCTTCAGGCACCCCTGATAGCGCCCAGGCCCCTTCAGCCACCCTTGATGGCGCCCAGGCAAGTCCCTCTGGCGTCCAGACCCCTTCTGGATCCCAACCTGGTACCCAGGCGACTCGCCCTATGGACTTACCTATTCCAGAAACCTCTGAGCAGCCTTCTCCATTACTCTGGAAACTCTACGTCGAAGGCTCCTCAACCAACGAAGGAGGAGGAACGGGCCTAATCTTGATCAGCACCGACGGCACTCACATCAAGTATGTAGTGAAGCTTCACTTCATCGCCTCCAACAATGAGGCAGAATATGAAGCCCTCATATCTAGCCTAAGGTTGGCAATAGAGATGGAAACTCAACACCTTCTTTCTCATAGTGACTCTCAGCTCAAAACCGAGGAGTCCAATGAAAAAGTCATCATGACCGCCTTCCTGGGAGGTCTCTGCTCATCGAGTTTCCTCTTTTCGGTAATAAAGCGACCACCAAAGAGCATTCCAGAACTATTGGCAAAGCTCGAAAATATATAACTGCTGAGGAAATCAACAGGTCTAGACAGGGTGAATCATCTCGCAATCACCAACAGCTTGACCTATCTCTGCACTGCACTGTTCTTAAGCAGGCAGTCTACCTCTGCACTGTTCTTAAACAGGCAGTCTACCTCTACACTGTTATCAAACAGGCAGCCTATCGCCAGCTTAGCGGCTCTCTCGCGGGTCGCCAAAAAAGCTTGGCCTCTGCACTGTTCTTAAGTAGTCAACCTATCTTTGTACTGCTCTCAAGCAGGCAGCCCATCTATCTCTGCACTGTTCTCAAACAGGCAGCCTAATTCCAGCTTAGTGGCTCTCTCACGGGTCACCAAAAAAGCTTGGCCTCTGCACTGTTCTCAAACAGGCAGTCTATCTCCAGCTTAGCGGCTCTCTCAAGGGTCGTCAAAAAGCTTGGCCTCTGCACTGTTCTCAAACAGGCAGTCTATCTCCAGCTTAGCGGCTCTCTCAAGGGTCGCCAAAAAGCTTGGCCTCTGCACTGTTCTCAAACAGGCACTCTATCTCCAGCTTAGCGGCTCTCTCACGGGTCCCCAAAAAGCTTGGCCTCTGCACTGTTCTCAAACAGACAGCCTAATTCCAGCTTAGCAGCTCTCTCACGGGTCACCAAAAAAGCTTGGCCTCTGCACTGTTTTCAAACAGGCAGCCTAATTCCAACTTAGCGGCTCTCTCACGGGTCACCAAAAAAGCTTGGCCTCTGCACTGCTCTTAAGCAGGCAGCCTACCTCTCTCTCCAGGTAATTGTGTTAAATATTTTAATGTTTGGAATAACATTGTTTTTTCAACACCTCTCAGGCGCCGAGCACATGCGTCGAACACCTCTCAGGCGCCCAGCACAGGGGCCCAGCATCTCTCAGGCGCCCAGCACAAGCCCCCAACACCTCTTAGGTGCCCAGCACCTCTCGGGCGTCCAGACCCCCCAGGCTCGCCCAAGGCAACTCCAGCTCGCCCAAAGTGCTCAAAATGGGGCTTATAATATATCAAATCGAAACTCTTGACGAGCTCTACAAGACTCACAGCCTTTGGCTGTGACTGATGCTGTAAAAAGTCCAAAAAAGGCTCAGAAACAGCTGTTTTGGCCTCCCGAAGTTTTTTCGAAAAAAAAAAATTCTGCTCGCCCAGGACACCTCCATCTCGCCCAGGACACCTCCATCTCGCCCAAAAGCTGTCATCTCGCCCAAAACCATGCATACAGCTCTCTGCTCGAAGTTTTGACCGTAACTTTTGCTTCGTTGCTCCAAACGAGGCTTATAATATATCAAAAAGTTTTGACCGTAACTTTTGCTTCGTTGCTCCAAACGAGGCTTATAATATATCAAATCGAAGCTTTCGACGAGTCCTACAAAACCCACTGCCTTTGGCAGTGACTGATGTTGTAAAAAGTCCAAAAAATGCTCAGAAACAGCTGTTTTGGCCTTCTGAAGTTTTTCCAGTTGTGCCGGTCAGCCGAAAATTCAACCGAATGCCCTCCTCTCCAAGTTCCATTGGACACAGGGCATTGGGGGGGCAAATGATGGGCCAAGCCCAAAGGCCCAGCTCATGTTACTAGCCCAATGACCCGACTCCAAGAGATTCAGCAAATCCAGCCCAATATGATCAACCTGGTCAAGCTCAACAAGCTCAAGGAGTTACATTAGCAGGAAGCACATAAGGTCAAGTTCAAGGAGCTACATTACCAGGCAAGGCCCTCAGGCGCCCAGGCCTCCTCAGCCACCCTTGATGGCGCCCAGGCAAGCTCCTCCAGGCGCTCAGGCCTCTTCAGGCGCCCAGGATGGCGCCCAGGCCCTCTTAGGCACCCCTGATGGCGCCCAACCAGCCCTCCTCCTCACCACCATGGAGTAAAGGTCATCCCAGGAGCCTCACCTCCGCAAGGTCTCCTCATCAGGTGACCAGCCCTCCTCCTCACCACCATGGAGTAAAGGTCATCCCAGGAGCCTCACCTCCACAACTTTGGAAACAGTCAACCTTCACTTCATCATTTGACCGAGTCTCATGGAGAACACCGCAATTGTCTCGCCTGTTGAGAAGAATCCGCAAGCTCCACCTGAATAGCTGGGTAGCTGCTGCTTAGTAGCTCCATTCTGTTGAGGACGACTATAAAATGTAAGCCCCACCAACACTTGGGGGCGGATGAGATCATATAAAAATAGAGAGTAAGGCAGATTAGGGTAGAGCAGAGCAGATGAGATCAGATCACCTTCTACAGAGCACAAAACTCATCTCCCTCTCCAATCTGTAATTCTCCGTTCTCATTACTCACCGGAATCAATAAAATACCGGCAACTCATTGCCATTCCAAAGTGGACGTAGGTTTCATTGGCCGAACCACTGTAAATTCCCTCTCTCTACTTTAATTACTACATTAATTTCTAAACTACTTGACTAGTGGTGTGCAAAGTCGATTTTGTGCATCATCAGTTACAATGAATATTTGGTCGGTCAAAATTCAAAAAATTTAAAATAAAATAACGAAAACATAACATATCATACTCCAACCATCTTTTACTTTAATAGGTACATACAACCAAATGAATGGCAGTAACAAACACGGTTGTTATTATTTTATTTTTTTTGGCTATTCAAAAATGGGGTGGAGGTAAAGAAGATCACTCAGAAACTACTACGATAGGTTTGTACTGGTGAGATCATGAAACCCCTGATCGCACCCATTACTCATCTTGGAAATGAACCAAATTAAGTCAATATAATGATTAACCACCAAATCTTAATGTGAATTTTAAAATAAAAAATTCGACTAATACCCCATTAGACCACTGTCGGTGGTAACAATCATGGTTGTTGACTGGTGGATTCGTAAGCCCACACCACGCCCCCACCCCCACCGCCATCTCTCTCTCTCTCTCTCTCTCTCTCTCTCTCTTGCTCACTGGAAACCCCTTACCGACACACACTCAGTATTTGTAGAGTAAAACATATTGATTTTACAAATTTATCCTCACACTTTTATAATATTATTTAGTCAAATGTCAAACTATTTATTCATTTTTAAATTCATACGAAAGTAAAAAAATAATAAAATTCAAAAACATTAGTTCTTTTATAACTTGTATTAGTTGACCAAAAGGGTGAAATAAGTAGAAGGGGGAAGGATCTTTGGTGACATTATACCACATGATGATACAGATAGAATCTGAAATGAGTACATGACGACGAAGAAGACATTGAACTGATCTTTTTGGAAAATCGTATCGATATACTTGTGTATAAGCCTTATTATAAGGGATTGTCACTATTATTTTACCTCTTTTTTATTCTTTGACATTACCCACGAGGTCTAAAACTAGAATTTAGATTCCATCTAATATTATTTTTCTTCTTAATTAGTATATCATTCATCATGAAGAAACTAGTTATATACATTAGATCCTATTTAAATTCATATAAAATAATTCACTAAAAAAAATGTACTGCAGAATATCTCACCCTTCAACTTAGAAATCATAAAATGAACTTGATCTCGCCCTCTCACAATGTGAGGAGAAAATATTAGGTGTAACGGTTAAACCATGTTAGCAGTGTGTCGGGATATAACTATCCATTAATAAGTAAACAAGTCTGTAAGTGAGATCAACAAAAAATCATAACCACCTAATTATGTAATATGTAACCACCTCAATATAAAGAAGTGAGTTTTATTTTATCTATTTTGAAAATTTTCTATTAGATAATTACACCACGTAACACCATTACATCCGATATTTACTGCAGTGTGAGAGTGAATCAATGTGTATGCTGCAGAGATAATACTTAAAAAGCTTGTTACTGTTCATCATATAATTCTTTGTGTGTGTGTGTGAGACCACCATGAGAGCACATTACCCAAAGCTGGTCTCTTTTGCCACAGACCTTAAAACTATACTCAGTCGTACCACCTCTGAGTCTCTGACCCCCCCAAAACTCCCTATCTCACATTCTGACCCACCACCACCTTTGTCTGAGTCCTGACCCACCACCACCACCCAGGTTTAGAGTCTTCTTCATCCTCAAACGCTTCCCACAGCTTCTTCCAGTGGAGGTTCCCAGTTCCACCAGAAGATTCCACTCCACCACTGTCACCGGCCATGTTGTTAACAGTTAATCTTCAAGAACTCTTCCACGTGGCGGGGCTCCAACTGAGCACCGGGTAGGTTTTGGACGGTGTACATCAAGGCACTGGCACATGCTGGAGACTGGAGAGGTCACTTGTGCTAAACCCACGCGCTGCCGAGGTGCGATGCCTTGCCCACCGGCAGTGATGAAAAAAGTGGTGGCGCTAAAAATTTAGGGTTTGACCAAAGTTGAAATAGCGAGTTCTGGTGTCGAACTTTAACAATTTTTCTTGGGTCATGTTATTATGTAAGGCAGATCTTAATATTTTAGAGTAAATTATGAAAAAAAATATCGTTTTTGGTTGGTGAATAATCCTACAAAAATCATATTTCCGAAGGATAGGATTAGTCAAAGTTTTTTTGTTTCGTCTTTTTTGGTGGAACGGTTAAGAGTATCCAGATTAACTTATACATATCTCGATTAATCCTCTTTCCGGTCTGTTCAAAGGCAGACTATATACGCCAAGATTAGAGTATTCATTAGGAATAAATCCCTCATTGGAGAGACTCAATGGAGTTGCCAATATTTGAATTCAAAACATCTAGATTTACAACTTGTTTGTATTATCATTTGAGCTACTACTTAGAGTTAAGCCAATTTTTTTTTTCACCATATACTTATCTTATCCTTAGAGCAATATTCACCGTATACTTATTCTCACATTTATGATACAATACATCGACTATAAATAATTTATATATGATTCAAATAATAGTTTCATATAACACCACAATAAACATGATATAGATCATATTTGTAACTCGATTTTATAATAATTTCATTTGATTTTTCTTTGTTCATCAAACTCATTAAAATAAGTGACTTTTTTTCTTAAGAACAATATTCATCCCCATGATCACATCCACCATTTAATCAATCCATTAAAAATTTTAAATTCACTAAAATACCCCATTAGAATTTATTGAAAACACAAAAGATAGTATAATTTTTATTGAAAACATAAAGGGGATTATAGGAATTTTTGAAAAAGTGACAGGTGCCATGGCCCCCTTGCCTCTTCCTAGTTGAGTAGTTCCTTCACTTGTTACAATACAACTCAACTGAATTTAAGAGTTTATTCATCACTGGCGCACTGGCCGAGGTCATCATCAATACAATTAGGGCGAATGAACTAAACTGATGGTATACTCGACTGACTCACCAATCGTGTTCAAACATCTTCTAAACAAGCTTCAGTTTGTATTTGGGGTAGGGGGGGGGGGGGGGGGGGGGGGGGGCATAATTGTTATGTGTGATTGACTGCTGGGGGGAGGGGTTTGGAAGGGGACACAAGATCTACGGCTAGAATCCATACTTGGGTATGATACCGAATAAACTTTTTTTTGGTACCCCTATCCATTGTTTAGTATATCAAGATAGCCCTAACTTCTGACCAAAATCATCTGCGGAAGCATATAGCAGAATTTATCAATTGCAGTGTGCTGATGCAGTCCACGCAGTAAAAGTATATTTGACAGTCCTCGCTGCTGCTATATAAATTAATGTATGTTGCTTGGAAATCATCAAGATTTGCTTCTTGAATCATTTCTAGTTTGCCCATTTCTTTAAACCCCATAATTGAAATTTAACACAGTGTTTGTCTACCTGGAAACTGCGATCATAATGGGTAAAGGGTTCAAACTCCATCACCGTTTGTAATTGAAGATCTTAACATGGTCTAGCTACGAGGAGAAAGAAAACGTTAGCAGAAAGAGGGGACCCACATAAATATATATCAAGATACATGTAAAAGATGATGAAAGGGAAACAAACAAAAATGTTATTAATGGGTAGTCTACTCTACGCTGGGTATATGATTTAAAAAGTATGATTGAAGAATGGTAAGATCACCACCGGGACGGATCCAGGATTTTAACTTGTGTCGTCTCTGGGATTTTCTAAATCTTTTGGGTCCTCGCCCCTTTATTCATAACGCAAATGACTTCACTGCATTTGATACTTCATGCATGGCTCAGCCGCTCAGCAGACAGCAGCAGAAGCTGTTGGTTTTGCTAGTGCTTCATAACTTATCTTACCTCTGACTCTAAGAATATTTATTATCTTGTGCAAGCATTCTGTTTATCAAGAATAATTACTTACGAAGAAATATTTTGTTAACCTTGCAGTTTGAAGCAACTCATTGAGATAGAGAGAGACAAAGAGATTTAGAGAGAGAGAGAGAGAGAGTAATATTGTTGCTACCATAACTTGAGCATTCAAATTTTCAAATTAATTACCTCAACCACGAATGCATGAGCTCTATCATGAGTGCGATAAATATACGGAAAATAAAATTTGGAAGTTCAATTCCCCCTTGGTTTGAATCTAGTTGTCCCATACAGATCAAATAATTCCAACAGGAAAAGTACTTAAAGGATGAAAATGATGTCCTTCAATGATGCATCAGATGGTGAATTTGAACACTCCATACACCAATAAAGATTGAAAGAATAACTTCTCGTAAGATGAGCTGGGTTTGTGAGCACTAAGCCATTATTTAGGGCACTTGGGTAGCAAAAAACTGCAGCAGCTTTAATACCATGTTAGGTAGGTATAGAGGACTGGGTTTTGACTACAACATCGGAATTTTTTTTTATAATGTATCACTTATCACTTTTTTTAGGTATATATACCACCTTTCGGGTGTAACTTATTTACTTTTGAGATGCACTAAGTTCACTTATCATTGTTTAGATGAATCTTATCATTTTTTAGGATAAAACTTATCACTTTTTGAAGTTTTTTCATTTTTTTGATATGATACTAAAAAGTGAGAATTCGAGATCCTACACTGTTTCTCTACAGATCCAAAAGTTATGGAAGAGCTCTTCTTTGACCACCTTGTTTCAGAAGACATGACAACTATATGGTGTTAGAGTTGGTATAAAATGCTCAATAGTAGGTAAACTAGCATTTAGCCCTCCATGCACATTCAAAGATTGAAGTCATTGCACGAGACTCTTCTAGCGCTCGAAAGAAATAAGTGATAGATAATTTTATCAATATTCTTTTGAAAAGATTGATTCGTAAACTCCAACCTGCAACGTATCGTTTGAGCGCACATAAATATTGACTATTACTCAGGCTGAATAACCTCTAAGTTGTGAAAACAAAGAACCAGAATGAAAGATGATTTTTTTCCCCTTGAGGAATAGAGGTGGAAATGTTTTCCATTTTCATCATACATGTTAATGTATCAGGGACCCTATTTCTGATATTGGCTCCAACTACGGTACCAAACAATAACCTTTTCAGTATTATACCTCTTAATTTTCACCTATTAGAAGATTACCGTGTAAAGTTTGTATATTTTGTTATTTTATTTTACTTTATTATTTTTAAGATCGACGATCTTAAATAAATTAAATTTTCAAGAGTAATAAATAAGCTAAAAAAAAAAAGAAAAGGAAAAAAAATTAAAAAAGAAAATGTACAGAAACAACATAAACCTTGCATCAAAAGAAGCTGTACCAACAGACCCAAATTTTCAGAATATAATAAAAGCTACACCAAAGCATAAGTTATCAGATGGACCTCCAGGTTACAACAAACAGGTCCCAAATAAAGCTATTTTCCTGTTATTTTTCTCTCTCCTTCCTGGTTTAGAATGAGCATACATCAAAAAACTATCACAAACAGCAACAGACCAAACACCAAAGAATCATCAGAGCCTCAGAAATTGAGGGAACACTGAGGATCTTTATGATATCTTATAGACTATGACACCAAAACACTGACATACATATCCAAAATATATTTACATGTGAAGTTTATTTCTGAAAGATCGAAACATATTCATGTATATGACCCAGCACCGGCACATTGTCATAGCTCAACTTGCACAACGAAGAATTCAATCAGGATCCAAAAATCAAATGGCTACGGTTCCTGAATTATTGACGAGTTTGTATGCAGAATCTGATCACCTTTGTTATCTGAACATCCATGTAGCTTTATAAGGTTCTCTTTGTGCAAAACTGTAGAGATCCAGAAAACTTCACCCGCTGAAATTGAACAAAAACCCATGGGGAATTCAACAAACAGTCTTCAATGATGCACCAGCAATTAGACAATGACAGAGTTTCTGAAACACTATGGGTATTGAAGTTTGGGAACATTCATGATGTACGATGTAGTGCATCCTCTTTTGCAGCTGTGCGCTTCGTGACCCTCTGCTTTTTTCGATCATTGACATTAACCAAGCTAGACCTATCTCTTGAGGCTTTCTTCTTCCCAAACTTAAGATCTTCACCCCGAATCATGTAAACATTTCCTGCTCCTGGTATGCTAAAATCAGCCGGGTTTCTGTTAAAACTGCAGACTTCATTTTTGAAAATGCTTTTCACAGGCCAAAGATTTCCGACGCATTTGGTTGAATTTTCAAGTGTATGATATTGCAAGGGGAGCTCCATACAATTTGAAGGACCGAGGATCCCTTTCTGCTTGTCCTGGCCAGATATAGAATCATGAATTGTGCGTGAAACACCATCTGCAGATTGAGATTTTGATTGTCTGCGGCCTTTATTTCCTGTAGGGACATAAGATCCTTTTCCCTTCTCTTGTTCTTGCAAGTGAGTTGATATTGGACCTCTAACACCAGCAGGACTTCTAAAATTTCCATCATACTGAGACATAACACCAAATGGATTAACGGCAGGAATAGCAGATGATGAGTTCCTTGAGCTTGCGCTGGTGTTATACACCCCAGGCACCAGCCCAGTGAATTCCCTAGAATGATGATATGGAAAGCGAGATTTCTGAAAATTCTGTTTTCCATCCATAACGAACTTAGGGTGGCAATCACAGGGAGAGAAAGGTTTCTCAAGGAACTTTTTTGGATCCACATTGAAAGGTGTACCATCCATAAGGCTGAGCAATTGCATTGCAGGTATGGTTTCATTAGAATATGGATCTAGTGATACTGTAGCCTTTGGATAAAGCTCTGGTCCCCTGTGCTTGGGAAAACATGGATATTCCACCGACGAACGTTTTGAAGATCCGAAATCCAAGTTCTCATTCTGCATATCAAGGCCGGAAGCATTGAGATCTAGAGTATTCAAATCAATGTCCCTGATAACTTTCCCTTTATTCAGTGGGCCTGGGGATTGTGCATGCATTTCCATGTTGCTTGACTGAGTAGCACATTTCTGAGAAACATCGAGTCCAAAAGGAATATGATTTGAGGTCCCGGGGGACCATAAATGTTCTGCTGTTTTATTATGCCGTGACCCAGTATGGCATGTTTTATATGCCTCTAAGACCTGCATCTTAGTAGGAGATGTCCTGTGTGCCATCTTATCATCATACCATTCACAATTCCGAGCATTAATATTTCTCAAGGAACAAGAAGCAGAGAGTTGGACTCCACTTGATAGCTTTGGTTGACTATGTGGAAATGAATGAAGCATTGCTAAAGTTGGATTTTCCTCCAGTTGGCCTATGTTGAAACGGCTTCTACTGACATGAGAGAAGTTAACAAGATCTCTTTTGGACCTCCCAAAATTCTCAGCTGTCTTGATGATGCCATTCCTTGCACTCCCAGTTGGAAATCTACTCATGGTGGGGTGTTCCTTCAATAGGCAGGAATTTCTTTCACTTTCATTAAGAAACCTCTCATACTGATTCTTTGCCAAAAGTTCAACGATTTCCATGGGTATGTCATCTGACATCCCTTCCGCCAATACCTTATCAGATCTTTGGTCGTTTTGTTCTTTAATAACTTCAGAATGTCCCTGAACTCCAAGGGTTTTCCTATTGTTGAATGGGCTAGATAAATCCTGGAAAAGAATATTACAAGTTTCATCTTATGGAGTTTACTTATTCAAATGCATAAGCATATAAGTTGGATTGAAGCAAACAAACAAAGCAAAATACCAAGGAAGAGAAAACCTAAAAAAAGGGGTGGCTGAGGCTCCCGCCAATGCGGGATCCAAGGAGGGTCAAATGCATGTAGTCTTCTATTAAAGTTAATAGGCAGAACTTCATGTGGACACCATGTGAAATATATACCTAAATGCATTGCATGCGGTGAACAAACAGTATTGTAAATGAAAAATAAGCTGCCCACAGCAAGAAATTTGCTTCATATTTGTATGACTCAATAAGCATTGGATCATACTTATAAGACATCAGGAACCAAGTAAGATATACTTATTCTCTAAGCTTCCAAATTATGACACGCTGTGTTTATATTCATACCCAGAAATCACCATCAATTATTTTGTAGTGTCTAAACTGTAAATGAGTCTAAAGGTGATGGGCAACGATATATTTAGATTTCAGACCTGCCCGGAATTAGACTCGGAATGTGCAATATCCTCTAGTCAAGACAGTGTATCTAATCTGATTATTATATTAAACTTTGACAAGGGGAATTATGATAACTAATACGGGTCCCAGCCTCAAGTCGGTGAAAAAAATTCCCCAGAGGGTTAACTAATGCCAAAATGTCAAATCAATGTTATAGCCACTGTGATGAACATTAGTTCACACTTGATACCTGATCAGAATAAATAACACCACCAAGAAATCCTACAACAAAAAGAAAGATTAAAACTTAAAAGACAAAAACCGCAAAGATGAATCACAAAACAATTTTATCAGGCAAACATTATATAGAAGCAAGTTTAAGAAAGAACGAGAGAAAATATTATGAATAATTTTCTGGAGAAAAAGCTTATACCAATTGTTGATGCAAAGAAAAATTGTCTTCAAGCAGAGGGGAGCTATTTGGTCTCTTCTGAAGCATAGCTGTTCTGAGGGCAAGTTTCTCATTGAGGTCAGATAGTAATTCTTCTCTTGAAGACAGAGTGGGGGAAGATTTATGCGGAATGCTTGACTCTCCAAGATGAATACCATATTTCCTTTCTGGATCTTTAGCAGGCATGTTCTTTGGCTTAGGCAACAGAGGATCAATCTTTTCATTTCTTTGTGCAGATATATAGCTGCTTAGAGTAAGATCCAGCCCTATGTTGGCGGATACATCATGTGCTGACTGAGGTTTTACTATTTCAGGCACAGCCCGCCTAAATCCTGCCTCTTTTCTTTTGATTGACCCTTCCCCACACATGGTTTTACTCCCAGGCACTAAGCAGAACTGCCCATCTTCAATATGAGGCATTTTATTTTTCTTTTTAGACAAACTAGATTTTCTTTCTGTTTTCCGTGCAGACAGATAACTTCTAAACTGGGGTTTCGTTGCTCTACCTAAGCATGCATCATGTTTTGATATGGAGAGACTGCTATCAGCAATAGCATCAGAGTTGTTTGCATCTCTAATTTTGATGTGATTTATGTTGGACTTAACTTCTTGCAAAGACGCTAGGGGAGAATGAGTCTGCTTAGTCTTCCTAACCAGCATATGACTTTTAGCAGTTCCAAGTTTTCTCAACTGAGTCTTGGTGCCACTTTCTAAACCCCCTCCTGCAGATCCCTCTTCTTCTGATTCCGAATTGGAGATCTCAACAGTCATTATAGCGGTGTCCTTATCTCCGCTGAAGGGCCTGACTTTTTTGGCCATGTCATCTAGGGCATTTTGGTGTCCATCTTGAGCCGCCTTTCTTTTCCTTTGAGGACCCTTAAGAACCTTCCCAACATTTTCTTGCAGATCCACCTGATCCATGGGAGCAGAAAGTGAAGCTAACCCAGCAGATGCAGTGGCAAATGCTCCGCAGGAAGCACCTTCTGTGTTCGCAGGATGATTTTCAGCATTTCCTTTCGCGCCCAGAAGCTCACTCAGCAGACGCACCTTTCGCATTTTTTGACGTGTCAAACCACTTGTATTATCATACTGCTGATCGTGATTCCTATCTCCAGCCAAAAGCTGACCGCTCTCGGGTGATGCATCATCATGCATTTCCAGTTCAAGGGAAGGAACTCGGATTGTATAATTGTGGACAACGTTTGCCATCTCATCAATCTTACCAACTTCCTTGGATGCCTCGGAAGCTGTCAGTACAATTCTCTGTTCATGATCTGCAGAATTTGTTTTCTCAGCTAGACAGATTTTAGCAGAACTCCTACCTGAGCATTTGGGGTATTCAGTTGCAGGAAAAAGACCAGTAGCATCCTGGATACTGCAGTTTGGCTCACGAATGCCAACCAATCCACTGTTATTTGATTTGAGAACAAATGCTCCAGAACCTGAGGCGGATATTTCGAATTTGTCAGTCGATAGACCTGTGCCATCTGTATGTCTCTTTTGAATCGGACATGAATTAAACTTTGTTACATCACAAGCTGCACTGCCACTGTCCAGATCAGCATCATCTTCTGAACCGTTCTCATGGCCTGAAAGGTCAGGAAGGGGCCACACACAACACAGACATTAAGTATTGAGAAGAAAAATGCCATATCAAATACAAAGGAAATTACATAATAGCATGAGATTATAGCAAAGTGTATACCAGCATCGGCCAATTTATAACTACATGGTGACAAATAATTTTCATCTCCATTTAAATTAGCAGGAGCATTGACATCAGCTTTCCTCCCCTCATTTCTGTCCAGCTGTAAAGCTAGATGTGAATCTGATGGCACCATTGCAGCATCCCCATGGGACGGAATGTGAGAACAACTCCCACTGGATATAAGCCTATCGTGTCTCAAAACAACTCCAATTTCTCCAGAAGCATTTGCAGCACCAATCTCCCGTAGGCAGTTTTGGCAGCGCCACCATCTGAATTTGGGGACATGTGAAGGAGGAAGCACACTTAACTGATCCTCTGACATATTAAGGTCACCATCCAATGCAAATGGTGAACAAATTCGCCAGTCTTTTATGCGCATTTCAGCAACATATCCACTGCACCCATTATAGGAACATGTCACAGAACGGAAAAAAAAAAGTCCACGAAAGAAACCACCAGTCTATCATCCATCACATAGACTAGAAGACTAATGCATGCATTGTGAAGTAGCTCTATAAAGTGCCATCACATACTTCTCCTCAGTTGTTGCCTAACTTCTGCCTTTAACAGCTTATAAATTGTCAACTTAGTCAATGGTGGCGATCCTTCCTTCCAGATGACACTCATTTTAGCATACGAAGTTCAATATCCACATGTTAAATGTTACTTCATGCCAATGATCGTCAACAATAGATTATGTGTATATAGAGATGAAAATATTTACAGCTTGATAAAATATTTTGGAACATACAATTATAAACCAGCCAATAATAAATCCGTTTCAATTTTAATTACTTAAGGGGACCAGTTTTACAGTACAGCTTGGTCTCTAACTTCATATCATAAATTTCAGACATAAAAATGTCGGTATTCAAACCTGAAAACATATGAAGGTCAAAATATTGAATACTTAAACTTTTACTAAGGCCCCACGCTTAATTCCAACCACTAAAACTCAAAAAATCTCCCATGCTGTACAGAAAACAATCTAACAAAAGAACGATGACCACTAATAAATATCAAGGCATCTAAAGGATGTTTTTCATCAATTTGTACCGAGGACAAAATGCTATACGAAAGTGCTCACATGCATCAGGGTTACGGCTACTAATCATTTGGAAGGGGAGGAAAAATAAGTACTAGTAGTCTTCAAGGGAAATGGAGTAACATTAAAGCATCTATTTGCAGCCATGTCAATCATACAACAATCTAATTACTATAAGATCTTCTAGCAAGTGTGCATAGGCATGCATATACAGACTTGTAATAACGATTAGATAGTCTTCAAACAAAGTCCTAGAGTCCATAAAAATTTAAACGAATTCATTAAGCATGCGAACTATGAATCTAAAAGGCTTACCGTATTGAGAAATGCTGACACTGTTCTGCCACATTCGTCTCCATAGCAACATTAAGGTCTATAGATATTGAATCAATATTTTTAACTAGTGATCCCAAGGACTTGGACACAGTAGTACTGGAATCGCTTTGCTGATGATTTTCTTCCACCGCTACAATACTCGTCTCCATGTTAAATGAATAAACTAAAACCACAGCATGAAGCAATAAATCTCTCATGCACACATGATAACACACATATTGAGTTACTAGATAAAAAGAAGAACTTCTATTGTTTCTCAACATGCACAATATACGAAAATATCAAAGTGCACCATAAGTTTAGGTTTAAATTACCAAACAGACATGCATGTCAAGGTTCATTTCTAAACACCAGCCAATCTCAAGTAAAAAGAAAATAATCAATGCCGCAATCAAAACACCATTAGAAATGAATAACAAGTCCAAGCATACATTAGTTACAAAACTTCACTGGAACAACTAATACAAACCACCTTCCAAAAAAAAAATTAAAAAGAAAAAAACTAATAGAAACCCTAGTTTGTCATGACAAGTGACAACAAAGATAAAGCTGTTCCCAGAAGCAATTTTGCTACCAACATGCGATAAAATAAAGCCACCTAGCTAAATCAACTCAACAAGATCTAAAATGAACTATAGAATAACGCCTATAAGTCAAAGCCACTATTAGGGTTTTCATTTTTCTAAAACTAATTATATACCACAAAGGGAATAAAACTGTATCAACGTTTCAAAAATTAAAGTAAATCCCACAAAGCAACTTCAAGCATGTTTCTAAAAACACCCAAGGCAGATAGTACAATCATGCATATGATTCCACAAAATAAATTTAGGGTTTGTCGGATTGCGAACCAATTCGTTGTATCTTACCGATAAATCCCCCTTTTAACCCAACAAAACAATCAAGATTAAATATAAGATACCATAAAATGACACAGTATCTCACCTAAAATCAAACCCAAAAGGGAAAAAATTAAATAACCAACAAATTCAACGTACAAATCACATCAAAATCGCAAATATATGGAAAAAATAAACTCAACTAAGCTAAAACTCAGACTCATCGAAACAAAACCCCCCATCCATACATCAGAAACCAGACAAACAATCGTCAGAAATGAAAAAACAAACGTTAACATCAATCAAAAATCAGATCAAATCGCCACCCATCAACCCAACTTGGATTCTTCACGGCTCACACAAAAAAAAGTATCATTTGACACAAAAGTTGAAGAACAAGCTAGAGATGTGAACTTTACCCGAAGATTCGAAGCTGGCTGAGCAGAATTCGAGTGCGAAACGAAGAGAAACCCTAGCGTTTTTAGGTTTGCGATTCTAGTGAGAGAAAAGTATATAGAGAGAGAGAGACTCTGAGTTGTGTGTGAAAGAGTGGAGTATTTTATCTTTTATCCTTGAAACGAGGCTTTAGTTGTAGTGTCTATATACACGCATATACATACATGCATGTGTATTGTAGAGAGAGAAAGAGAGAAAGTGAAGTTACGAACCAATAGGAATTTGCCAGCGAGGCAAGCTGGTGCGGTTCTTATCACTATCCACTACGCTCTTTTAGAAACCCTAGTCAAATGCTAGTCCCACACGTTTACCTCACGCGCTATTTGGAGGGTTGGTTTTTTAGTCATTTTATCTGGTCAAGTAAGGTAGAAGATGCTTATGCACTGAAGTGGAATATGATTGGTGCGTGGGGAACACGTATTTTGGAGAGAGTGGTGTGAGGAATAGTGAGAACCCTAAATTTGTGTGGTAATAAATAAGGGGGGTAAGGTGGGGATAACCCTAAACCTGAGGCTGATACAGTGGGTGAGTAAACTTACCAAAAAAGAAAAGAATAATAAAAAATAATAATTTAAAGTTGGTGGGTGGGAATCCCATGCATTTGAGTTTTGACAAGTTTTTTTGGCCAATGGGAAAAAGAAAGACAGCTTTTAGGGCACAAGTTGGGTTTCTTGATAAAATAAAAGGGAATGAGCAAAGCCCAATCGAGCATGGAGGTGGGATTAGAAAAGATAAAGATTGGATTAAATTCAAGTCTGCTATTTAACTGGCACGAGATAAAGTGAAATTAATTTTAATTTGTCGAGAATTTTACATACACATAAATATTTAGATACATATATATCTTCCATCTATCTTCTTGATGGTGTCAGCTGCGCTAGTGAAGAAGAGGTGATGCTGGTGGCAACAACGATATGGTTGCAATGGCGTCGGGGTAGCGATGTTGCCCTTGACATCAATGATGCTTATGGTGATGGTGAGAATGATGATATTAGCGACAATTAGGAGAGTGTTTTAGTCTTTCGAAACTTATTCCATTCACTTCTATGAATTTCACCCCATATTCATACATATATCCCCCTAATTTGATGGTTTGAGTCGGTTTAGGATTAGGTGTTTGAAATAGTATGTGCTTAATTTCTTCTTTCAAATGTGAAATATATGGTTGCGGACCATGAAGTTATCTCGCAACCAAACACACCCTCAAACTAGAAGTTAAAAAAGGATAACTCATAATTATTTGGTCACTTTCACATTTAAACCGGATTATTTATGGCCGTTACATTTTTAGGAGGTACTCTGTGATATGGGCATTACAAATGATGAAATTACAAAAATCGTCACATTGCTAACCAAAAATGCAAAAGAGTCGGGGAAAAAGTAGAGAAATTTTTTTACCTTCTATTAAAAACAAGGATTATTCATAATATTTTTTCGCTTTCACATATAAAAGCCATTATGTTTAACCATTAAATCTATACATAACAACTTGTGATTTTTGAAGTTACAAACAATGAGATTACGTATGAGTTACTAAATTACTATGGGTTACTAACGTTTATGTCGTTTGAAATGTGAAAAATTCAGTAGAAATGCATAGGTATTTGTCCTTTTTAAAAGAAAAAGAAAAAAAAAAGAAGTCACTTTCAATTCTATTAACAATTACATTGTTTCACGTCTTATGGTTGATTATCTAATGTAGTAGAAAAACAAACCATAACCACTTAAAACAACATAATAACAACACACTGTCCATTAAAGCACCCACCACCCCCACCCCCAACCCCAACAGGGCCGGGGAAGAAGAAAAAGTATAGTCCATGTCATGTAAAAGAAATTATGTTTTGAAGTGGGGTAAGGTCCACTTTGCTACTTTTACACTGATAAAATTATCGTGTGTGACCATCACGTCTGTATTTGTTGAAAATTATTTTTGATTTTGACATTTGCCTAAAGGTCTACATAGGACTCACAATGTATAAATAATTATACGATTAAAAATGGGCAATATATATATATATATATATTTGCATCTTGTGGTACTTACCCAACACTGAAGAAAACTAAAATGGGCAATAACCCTCAATTTACAAACAATTGGAAAAGTCAAAATAAAGAAATCTAAATCTATTTTTGCTTACTCTTTTTTGTCTTGGATCTCAAGATTACACATAATTACTTCCCATTCTGTTGCTAACACACCTATATAAAATTCATATACATATAACTATTTGTAGATAACGTGCACGCTAATAGCATGCGCTAAAGTTCAAATGATAGATGAAATGATTCAGATTCAACATTCGACTCTTAATTTGATACTTAGATATATATAAGCAGTTTCAACATTTTCATGATTAGTATCCTCATTTTTATAGCAAACTTGATGTATCAAACTTGATGTATTGAAGGGTTCTGGGGTTTCATGTGCTGATGAAGATTATGCATCTCTAAAAGATGTTCAAAAAGTAATTAAATCTGACATAAATCTCAAGAAATTCTTGGATCTAATGGCAGAAAGTGAGCTGACCCCTCTCATTCAGCAGGGGCCCCACTCCCATTTATATTTTTACCCACATCCAACTGAGAAATGCTGAATGGGGGAGGTGCTCCCTTGGCCCAGGGTCCTTGTCTTCTCTCAAAATAACTTAAATTGCAGTACTCTTATGGGCACTAAGACAATAGAAAGCTAAACAAAGTATATTATCGTCTTCTTTTATCCTTTACATCACATCAGGATTATATTTTTTTGATTCTGATGATGTGAAATGCATAGTACAAATCCCATTTGGGTTTGATGTAATGGTTGAACTACATCAACAAGTCATAAGTAAATCCGCTCCCGGTAAGTTTCAGTCATTTTAGCCACACATAAAATTAAAATTTCATAGATACGATAATTTGCAAACGACCGAGTGTGTATGAGATTTGTGTTGCAATCACAAAAAATCCATAAAAAAGTCCGATATTTAAAAAAGCAAAAGAAAAAGAATGTAATATTCATCTAAGCTTTATCAGGTTAAGGGTTACAGCGTGTATAAACTCTTAGACGCCTTTAGGTGTTTCGTCTTGGTATATATCTGTAAATGCTTAAGCAGTGAAGCAAAGCTGAAGCCAATAAGGAAAATCTTTTTTTTTTTTTTTTTGGTAAGTAAGTGAATTTCATAAACCAAAAGGAAATATACAGAGGTAAACCCCGTTACAAATATACCCAACCAGATTCAAAAGAACAAAATGGAAAGGGGATGGAAGTTCTTCTTGACAGAAGCAGAAGAACAACCATCCCCTAAGGACAATCTTACTTGCAGCATCTCTAGCCCTTTTCATTGGCATCTGTAAAGAACTGTAACTGTTTACGGTTCAATATTTTTTTCCTTTCTAATATTCTTGGCTAAGTAATAAAAATGAATTTACAAACGGTACAAAACTCTCATCTATGCGGGTAATCGATAGAAAATCTTATATTCATTATAAATGTTTAGATCAATTGGAATGTTTGTCATAGACCGAAAACTCCTATAGAGGATATAGCGGACTGTTGATACTCTTTAATGACTCATCTTCCCTGTTAGTAACTTGGGTCCAACCATTTTAGAGAAGCTAATTTTCGAAGTCAAAGAGCAAATATCATTGTTTTAGATCCGACCCTTCTCAACAATTGTTCGTGGAATAAGTTAGATAAATATGTTGAGGCTTAACCCTAAATCCCAACACCATTAACATCCAACACTAAGTTCTTAAAACCTAAAGCATGTAGCCTCCTAGATTCACACACCAGAATGCCTGAAGTATCCTAAAACCCAGTATCTTTAACTTCCTCTGAACTGTCCATAAAACTCATATTCTAAACCTAGAAAACTCTGTGCTCTAAGTCTCTTAGGTTTAAGGTTTCAGAAAATCATGCTTTCAATCTATAGTATACAAAGCCGGCAGATTCCAACTTCATGAAGAAGCCCAATTTTCATTTTTATTTTCTGTTTTGGTCAGGCACCACGGAGACGACGAAATTGGAATCCGTAACCTTAAGGTCTAACAGGCGATTCTTGATTTTTATTAGGAAAACCACTCGACCCTGAGTCTGAGTCTGACCTCAAGTTCGGCCAACATGGTTACTGAAAGGATCAATTTATTGGAAGAGGAAAATACTGAAAGGATAGAGAAAGATTCTGAAAGAGAAAATGCAAATGCCAGCTATACTATCCAGATTACTTACTGTACAAAGGTCAAGAGCAGGCTAGTCTTATCAAAATTTTTATCTAATTTTATTTTATAGGCCTTTTTAATTTATTTTTTTGATGAGATTTACTGTTATAACCACCCACGTTCATTTAATAAACTCGATAAAAAATTTGATAAGTACATTTTTACTGTTATCCAGATGTATCCTTTCTAGATCTGTAGCTGTAATGCAATAGGGTATCGGGTCCTGTTTGGATCTAAGTAATGTTTGTCCCTTTTTTTGTTTTAGGTATTCCTTTTGTCTATATGCTCTCTCTCTCTCTCTCTCTCTCTCTCTCTCTCTCTCTCTCTCTCCCCTTGGCGATCAGCTAAGAGTTTGGGTTTAATGTACAGTGTTATTGCCATAACTGAGAAATCCTGAGAAAGTAGACATGATACATAGTCTATGTCCCAACATATAGTTTAATGCAGTGATATTTTTTCTCCAACAAAATGATGGATCCAACAACACCACATAGCACCTTTTTTGTCCACATGCTTCTGCTGCAATTCTCTGGCTGCACTTTTAAATGAATATGTATGTTTCTCATGTGGTATAGTCTGCTTCAATGCCCACTTAAATAGACCTGAGATTGAATCTCTCTCTCTCTCTCTCTCTCTATATATATATATATATATATATATAAAATAAATTCTCGTATTCTTAAATTATTGAATAAAAAATTAATTGAGTATATTAATGTCTAATACGAGGGTAAGGGTAGGTGGGGTGGGATTGGCGGTGGGTTTGGAATGACAATTCAGAGAAATTATAAATATCGTGTATTTCACTTGGCCACGGCTAGTACATATATTTACATGTAAAAGAAGAAGCTCATGAAATATAAAGCACAAAATAGCTTAAATTGCTTATATCCAAAAATTAACCTTATATTTTAATCCCAATAAATTTATCTATTTATATTTTAACCAAAAGTATTCACATTTATTTTAATCATTGATTGATATTATAATCACAATAAAAAGAAAAAATACACAATTTTCGTGCAGTACACGAGTAATCGAATATATATGGATGGAGAGAAAAAAGAGAGAAGACATTTATATCTATATCTATACTACTATAAAATGTCAACAAAAGTGAATCAAATAACTAATGCCAATACTATCCTTTTAGAGTTATAAAATCAATATTAATACAATTTATAATTGTGACTGTTATGTGGACGGTTGGACTGTTATTACTTAACTATTCACACACATGTATGTATGTATACATATACTTATACTGCTAATAAATACCGAATTGAATATATTTTATCAGTTGAGTTGATATGGGGAAAGTGAAAAGGTATTTTTTTTCCACACGGGGGGCTAATTTGGTGAAGTGGGTCTAAATTTTGGAGGTGAATTGAGTTCATTTTGAGGTGATTTCTCTGATAAATTGAGTTCATTTGATTCATTGGGTCCATATAGCAACAATTTTTTATAATGTTGTATTGTCAATTTAGACTAGGTTGAGCCCCCAATTGCTAATCATAAGCCTTCTAAGATGTAAAATAAGGAGAAGTGATTCACTAGATCTGTCGATATGCTCCTCACAAGAAGATTGACACGTTGTTCTTATGTGTTGTCTCTGCTAAGTTTTTCATATTGTTCTTGTATATTCCTTCACAGAACATACAAGGTGAAAAACTCCAGCGGATCTCTCTCGAGACAATCTTGTGTTCGTGCATTGCTAAATCGGTAGAACCGTTTGAATAGGTACAGATTTTAAAAACTTCTTTCTATTTGATTAATCTGGTAGTGTTAAGATGTGCAGAATATGATTTTCATGACAAAACCATTTTCCTTATACCTACACTTCCTAATTTATCTGAATTGGTAACTCATCTTCGTAAAAAATCATCTTCCATTCATTGCTATAAGCATGATTAAATTGTTGCTTGATGTCAGTAAGATCAAAGCAGCCCAAGACATTCGTGGTGGTCCCAAAATTTATTGTTGACCATTCTACCTTTTCGCTAGAGAACTTCACATCGTTGGAAATGCTTCTTTGATATTAACCGTAATGGATTAAGATATTCTAACCATATTGATCGTACTTTTGCATTTCTTAACTATAACTTAAAATACTTCACGTGCAACGCACGTGTGCAATAAATAATATACTAATAAACATCATTGTCATGTTAGTTTCATGACTATATAACCACTAAAAGGCGGGTTTTTTGTAGATTAGTATGTGCATTGCATGTAAATTAAACTACATAAATTATGTCTACCTTACTATCTAACGAGTCTTTTTTCGTTGTCCCTAAACATAATTGTCGAAGAAGCTCCCATCATAATAAAGTCTAAAGAAGGTTAGATCCATATACTTTTTGAACTGTACTGTACTGTACTGTACTGTACTGTACTGTATAAGCAACTTGACAGCTATATTAAAGCTCATGGGACTCGGGACAAAAAAAAAAAGAGGAAAACACATCTAAAAACAAAGACCGTCTTTCTTTCTTTTTCCTTTCTTAACTGGGTCTTTTTGGTTAAGTCAAAATTGCTTTTCAGTTCGTAAAATATTGGGTCTGTTTGAAAATGGCTGAAAACTTCAATTTTTAGAGCATTCAGAGGAAAAGAAGTTTGATCCGTTTAAATTTGAGCTTATTGATGGCTTTTCTATCAATTTTTTGAGCAAAAACATCTTTTTATCAGCATTAAGGAAAAACTGAAAAATAGAGTCCATCCAAAGACTTCCAAAGAAAAAATCGGTTTTTTCGAAAACATTCCAAAAAGTTTCAAGATTTTTTTTTAACTCTGACTTTTTCATTTCACTTTTCAAACATTTATTTCGAACTCAAAAAAACCAACTCTAAATGGGTTATTTGCGGACCTAATCTGACAACTTAATTTAATATAATTATTGGATTGAAAGTACATTTCACCTAAATATCAGAATTCGCGACTAATTCAATAATTATATTGAATTAAATCCTTCATTAAATTTCAAAATTAGATCCTATAGCATTGTTGTTTCAGTTCACCATACACCTACTTAGGCCTGACAATCGTGTCGAGTGGAACGGATTTATGTCAAAAAACCCTTCATCCATACCCCTATTCGTTTATATAAACGAGTTCAACTATCACACCCATACACGAATCGTTTATAAGACGGGTTACCGGATACAACTCGTGTGTCACCCGTTAAATATGAGAATATGTTAGATAATTTTGAGTACACATGAAAAATCATTAACTCGCCACACATTACTCATATTTGACATATTTACTATAACAATAAATTATGGCTGAGCAAAAAAATAAAAACAAAAATAAACATTAAATGACTACTAAATTTGAATGATTCTGAGAGATGGGAGGTCTGAGATGAGACAGAGGCTGAGAGACCTAACTTGTTTTTTAAAAATTTATTGTACCATTGTTAAAGGGTTAAACGGGTTGAAATGAGTTTATGGGTTAAATATGAAACCGGTTCGTTTATTTTACGGGTCTGCCTAGTTAACCCGTTAGGACTACACTCAAACCCGCTAAATCCGTGTCGGGTTCGTATCGATTTCAGGAGTCATGTCTAAAATTGTCAGACCTACACCTACTCTTCAAAAGAAGCTATAAACATCGTGAGTACACTTTATTGATTCTCTCTCTCTCAAAAGGAGGCCATTCTTTAGGCATGAAAGGCCTGCAACGTTGATTTTGAGAACTTTAAGGAAGCTCTTTTTTGTTTTGTTTTTGGATTATTAATAAACAGCAAGGTGATTTACACCCTACATTAAAAACGTGGTTTTAGCGAAGCATAATGAAATAAAATATCTGAGAGGTTTCCTCGAACTCTAACTAAATGTATACTTTTGTCACTTTGGTATTCAACAAACGTTGTACCAAAGTGCTAAGATATAGTTCTATGCTCCAAACTTCACATTCATGCTTATGTATATTTAGCTAATCAATTTGTTATAACGTATAAAGCTGATACAAAATTAGAGATATTTAAATCTTATAGCAAACTTACCTTGCAAACGATTGTGCACATCAAAGAATTTATCTTAGTGAAGACGGATACAAGTATAGACTCGCAAATAAACATGCACTTGAAACATCTAGAAGAGAGTGAGCAAGCTCTTGATCATGGCTCTACCCATTGACTAAAAATTTACAAAAAATAACGAATAGAACAGTGAGAGGGAATTGAACAAAAAAAATGGGCTTCAGAAGGCGAAAACATGAAAATATAGGGGAAGAGAGATTGTTAAAAATTGAAAAATATGACCGTTGAAACAATGTTATTACCATAAAAACTAAAATTGAATGATCAAAAGTTTCAATTTATTGTATTTCTTGAAAATGCCAAAATGGTGTTATTTCACTACCAATGCTTCCAAAAATGCGTTGGATTCGCTAGGGGTGCAATTTGGGTGGGCCAATCCAAATTTAACCCGAGCCCAACCCGAAAAAAACAGGACTTGGGTTAGAATTTTTAATACTTGGGTTGGGTTTGGGCAAAAAAATCTAACCCGAATTGAATTTGGGCAAGTCTCGGGTTGTCGGGTTCAATCCAAATATGCATAAACATATAAATATATTTAACTAGGGTTAGGATTTATCTTCAATCTTCAGAGTCTAGATTTTCACTTCACTTCAAGTCTTCACCCCTGCGCATCCATCACTCTCAGATCTCTCTATTACTCGTCTAAGTCTCGTTTCAGACTCTCAGTCTCCCTCTCTCACTCGTCACTCCTCCCTCTTTCAGCCTCCATCTCTCAATCGTCACTCGTTTGAGTCGTCTCAGCTTCTCTCTCTCACTCGTCACTTCTCTTTCTTTTATCAACCCGAATTAAGTAACCCGAGTCCAATCCGATTTTTAACCCCGAATTAAGTAACTCGAATTCAACCCGAGTCCGCCCGAATTAAACTCATTGAGTATCTCGGGTTGAGGTCGGGTTAGGGTTAGTGTTAGGGTCGAATATTATATACCTCGCAACCCGCCCGAGTTACACCCCTAGGATTTGCACCAACTACAGCTTTTTTGTGTTATTTTTTAATGCGAAACATAAATTAGATTGTCAAATTAAAAAAAAATGACTGTTGATAATCCAATGCAATAATGGTATTGCCAACGAATTCAAATCTAATTAATGGACAAAATTTCGTTTTCTATTTTGTTGCTTGAAAGTGCCAAATTGAGTTACTACATAATATCGTTTGCTCCAAACCAGCCATGAATTTAGTATCATTGCTTCCCTTTGGCCATAAGACAAACTCAATCAAGATATACATAGACAATTTGGCATTTATTTTATGAAGTACAAGTGGTGGTGGTGATAAATGACTGTAGTAGCACAATGTGGTGTAGTGTGGTGTGTTGGATTTGTTGACTACCCATGGCAGTGATGGCAGAATTCAAGATGACTTAATTTAAAAACTACCTCTTAAATAAGTACTTCTCAAAAGTACATTATAAACAAATATTTTTATTAAATAAATACCGTTTAGATAATATAATTGTACATTAATTATGATTTTTTAAGAAAAAATGAATTTTTATTTTTGATTTTATTTCAATAAATGTCATAATAGAAAATGAATTTTGGTTGTAAAATTTAAAATATTTTTTATTTTATTTTTAATTGGAGTATTTTTTGTTTAAGTATAACATTTTAAACTTGAGGGGTCTATATATTACACATCTATAAACTTTAGGGAGTCTGAGTGTAATTTACTAATGGATATACTAACGAACATTGACAGTAATGGTTTAAGTGTTACGTTCGTACAAATTTTAGGAGGTTTATGTGTAATATTTTAAATATTAGGGGGTCTGAGTTATTAAGTGACAAACTATAGGGAGCCTCAATGTAATTCTCCCAAAAAACAAAGTGGGCCTAATATTTTAAGTGGGCTAGTTTGTCAGTAGTCATAGGTAACAGGTTCGGGTTTGTTCCATTCAACCCAAATAACAATAGTGAATGGACTTAAGGTAAATTTGAGGCCCAAAAAATATACAAAAATGCTGCAATTCAAAAAAATCGTGCTTGAAGGCAAAAAAAGAGTACACACAATAAAAGAAACTACATACTCTGATCGAATTCGAACGCGGCTGAAACACTCTGATCCGACTGTCGTTATCGTTAAATCCATTGAGAATTAGAGAATTATGCAGGTGAGAAGTACACCAAAAAAAATCAACACTACTTTATTAAATTACGTCAAATTACCAAATAATTATAACTTAATATTATCTCTTGTGCTAATTTTACACACGAACTTTATCGTTACAGTAACTACATATTTTTTGTCACTTGCAGTTTAGCTAATTAATTTGATATAACATAGAGGTGATACAAAATTGGAAATATTTAAAACTTATTCCAAACTTACCTTGCAAATTGATTATGCACATCCAAGAATTGATTGTGTTGAAATTTTGTTTTAGGGTTTTTTTTACCCTTTTAGGGTAACACTCTCAATATAGGACAATACTCACACTAGTTTATCATCTGTAGTTCATGCCTCTACTTTATTTTTAAATTCTAGCTTAGTTGCAACCAATGGGGCTTTCTTTGTGGCCCCAATCTAAGTTGCCAGGAGTTTGAGTTGTATGAAGTAAAAAAATTAGATTTTTTTCCGGGTGTATCTAAATAGTGGCACAAGCAGTATATTCAACAACTATGTCAACATCTGTGGAGAATAGGCACATCTGTTTTCCAATGTACTGGTTTGAATCAGAAGAATCCAAAAAAACTCTTGGATGAAGTACATAGATATTCACTTGGTTATAGTGTTGTCTATTTATCCTTTCCCTTACTCACTTCATGCTACTCTTTCTTTCACTCATTTCACACTTGCAAGCAGATTTTCTTTCAGGCTATGCTGATAAGACATCATGACCTTACTCAACTGTTTTAGGACATTTTATTTTATTTAACTTTTAGACAAAGTTAATGTTTCATCAGCAAGACAGAGTTGGAGGATTAAATGCTATCGCACACCAGCACAAAGTATACCATATCTACCTCTTCCTTTCCATTTGACCTTATTTGCTTCGTTACGTATTTTTCAATGTAATTGGTTTGCTAAACAATATATGATTGAGTTCCTAAGTACAATGTTAGTGACCTAGCATTGTTCAAGCTAATGGGTGTGCAGATTCTTTTATTACATTATATCCCTATGTCATTCATCATCTCATTCCTATTGATTTTTTTTTACAAAATTGTTCTGAAGTTAGTCTTGGCAATCACTAGCTACTGTGAGTGCTTTGCTTCTGGGGTTTATTGTCATGGTTGCAACTGCACATACTGTCACAATAATGTTGAGCGTGAGGCTGCTAGGCAAGAGATCGTTCCAGCAACCTAAGAGCAAAATCCAAGCGCTTTTAGACCAAAGATTGCTAACCGTCCACATGAATCCAAGGATTATAGGGTGTAAGCTATTTCCCTCAAATTTCGAAGCAATGTACTTTTCATGTTAATTGTTGGGCTGTAAATTGCTTGTGTACCTAAATGAGCAAATTGTATACCTAAACACTGGTTGGTTAAGGTTTTGACTGTTTACTCGAAGCATCGCTCATTTGTTCTAACATTTTCCTAATGAGTTTCTGTCTGTTCCTATGTACTCTTTACAAAAGCAATAGCAATTTTTTTTTTATCTTTGTTGGAACTTTAATGGGAATGTCACCAAAGAACTGTACAGGAGTAATTGAGGACTTCTTTTGTATAGGTCTCCAAAGTGTTATTAGATAGTTGAACCTCATAATTGACTTTTTTAAGCAATGTAAGATACTTAGCTATTTTCTCAATATTCTCGTAGAAACAACAGAGCACCAGGAAACTTTAGAAAAAGGTCAAGATATGACCTACAGATAAAAGTGTTACAACTTCCTGCAGACCTGAATTTTCTTTAATAATCTTGCCCTGTGGTAGTTTTCTGCAAGAAAGCTCTTTAGTGCCAGCAATTACTGACTCCAGCATAGGTTTTTTCACCACCTTTTTGATTGAGGTATCTCATTTTCAGAATCTAATTTACCGTGGCCTAGCAAAAGGGACACCAAGTCCAGATAGAGGGGATATATGGCTCCCTTGATCAAGTTGATACTTATATATGTTCACCAGAGCAATCAATATGCGGCATGCTTTGATCGTTTAAGTGATACCGGATGCATTTCTAACTCTCAGAAGTCAGAACAATTCCAGGAAGGGACGGGAGGGTTCAAAATGGTGGGGAAACACAACAAAGGATGTAAATACAAGAAATCTGGGTATCTCAATAAATATTGTTTATGATTCTAGGCATACTATTGATTAACAAGTGCAGAGAGATCAAATGGAAACTTCAGCTGATTCATCAAGTCAAGAGAGTAAACACATTCAGAATGAACATGTTCAGGAGTGTGTGTAAGCCAAGCAGATTGAGTTCAAATGGAAACATGTGGATCAGATGCAGATGACACACAAGATCGAAGGGCAGTGTCTCCTGGGACGCTTGAATTGATTTGCAATGAGCAAGACTCAGTGTTGACAAAAGCTGGGTTGTCAGCCAGGGTTGCAGGCTGTGGTAAAAATTTAACAATGAAGTCATCTTTCATGCAGGTCCTCACTGAGGTTTACGCAGAACAAAAAAGACTTGTCTTGACTGGATTCCGAAATTTGCTTGACGGACTCGTTTCTTGTGGAAGTATCATTTGTGAGACTCTCTCCTTTGTTATTCTGAGAAATACAAAATCTTCGTTCAAGTGCTAAATCTGTCTCTTACGAATGGCACGGTGTCCAATTTGTTGAAGAGACCTACCAAAAGTTCACAAAGTCCTTGAAAAATTATGGCATTATGGAGGGCAAGGTTGTTGAGTAAATGGGCTTTAAAATGATAAGAGGGACTTTTGCAACCCAAATTTACCTTATATTCTGGTACTATGGAGTTCCATCTCTTTCTTTCTTTTGCCAAAATTATCCTTCATTTTTCTTATTGTCCAAATCCTACTTGACAAAGTCTTATCCAACTATTTCATGTACCTTTGCCTCTGGAGGCTCAATCGGAGGATCGTTGGCGAAAGCAAATTTTTGAAATGGATTAAGGTATTACATTAGTTAGTGGCGAGGCCAGCTACATGAGCCTTGGTTTACCATTTTTTCCTTACTACCCAAGCAGCATCAATTGTAGCCTTAGCCTAAGCCGGCCAAGCGGCCCATGACTCAATCAGCTCACTCTTTCTCATTGGTACATGTATTTGTCTTCGTTGATCGATTTTCTCTCGTCTCTAGTTTCTAACCTTAATTTTAGCTTGTGTAACTCCTTGTGAATAGGTTTAGCCACGCAATAGTTTGGATGAAATTATGGGGTTTGATTAGTCTGGGTGATGGTTAGTGATTGTCTTAATAGAGGAGTATATTTTGCATCTGCATCGATCTGAACCTGATGAAAATTGTCTCTATCCATCACATTCTTCAGAAGAAGTGACCCAAAAATGTAGTATATTCAAAGATACTGATGGTATCAAATGGCGACATTTTCCAAAAACCGAAGAAGCAGCTAGTTCTTTTTATTTCTCATTTCCAGATCGGAGGAATTTTTGGATCTCTTGAGAACCATCATATTGGGCAAATGTGAAAATTTACTCTTCACCTTTCATGTTGCAGAAACAATGTGTTGATTGTGTTGACCATTAACCAAAGCTAGAACAGGAAGCCAACAAGAGCCGGTGCATAATGGAGTCACAATATCTGAAATTGGAGCAATTCACATAGCCCAAGGGCAATGATGATGTGAACACTATTGTTCTTCCACCGCTGTGGTTGAAGTATCTCAGGCTGCTCCTGCAGTCATTTCTCGTAATGGTATATTTCCAAGTATATGATACTGCATCTCCGTTATATGTAGCCAAGAATTTATGACATTTCTGACACATAACCAGCATAATCTGGCATCACATTGTTATAACTGTCGCTGAATGAAGATTCAATCATAGCTAGACCCATTCTCTGTTTGATCGTTAATCATCGATTTTTATATATAATTCTCAGATTTATATATTTTTCCTCCTGTCATGCAGAGTGTAAGTAACATTCATTTTACTGGGAAAGAGGACTCTGTGAGATCAAATGTATATGGTCAAAGGACTTAAGGGGATGCTCAATCATCATTCTTGCTCGAGTCAGCAAACTACCACGGAGGATAATACAATATGGAAGTGAAGTAAGCTTGTTTTAATTGCTGAAATTCAATTTATACACAATAAATAGCCTAGCATGAGCCCGAGAAGCCTTTAGAATTAGAGTTTTTGCAAAAGAAAACGCATTCTTTTCTATTTGACATATGCTTAGCGAGAGAACGTGATTTGAAAAAGAGAAGAGAGAGAGAGAAGGATACACCAGGATAGATCATCTTCACCGGCAAGATTGAAGAGGTGGAGGTCAATGGCAAGTGACCTTTTCGATACAAGGGATACCTGATCCTAATCTACCACTCAAAAGGAGATGTAAATAGAAATTGATTTAGTGAAATTGCATCTTGAAAACAAGTTGGAAGTGAAGAATTCATGGTGACAATAGTTGGCTAGAATGCATTCCGTAGTGGCTGTTCCAACACCGGTGTTGTGTTCACATGGCATCACAGATAATAAATCCGACTGGCCTTAGATGCTAATACCTGTGTGTGACTACTCATGTCAGTGTGTGTGTGTGTGTGTGTGTGTGAGAGAGAGAGAGAGAGAGAGAGATGATAATTTGATAACAAAGAGGTTGTTGGTAGATGAGGGGTGCTGAGTTTTGTTCTTAAAAATATAATGGAGTAGATAGGTAGGAGGAGCTGGATTCAAGGTATCCTACTGAATAACTGATCCTAGTTTCATCCTGCAGAATAATTGCTACCCTCTTGTCTGCACCATGAAGTTTCCTACTTTCGTACTGAATATCCCTTTAGGATAACATACATTTAATTTAGTTGGTGTTTACTAGGTCCACGTTTCACTCTTGTCATTAAGTCCAGCAATCGTGTCGGTTGTAACAGTTTTGTATCGGATAGAACAGTTTTGTATCGGATAGAACGGGTTAATATCAAAAAATTCTTCATCCACACCTCATTTATTTATATTACACCCGTACACGACTCGTTTATTAGACGGGTTATCCGACACAACCCGTGTGTCATCCGTTAAACGAGAGAATCGGTTAAAGTATTTTGAATCTACACGAAAAATCATCAACTCACCCTACATTACACATGTTTAACCTGTTTATTATAACAATAAATTATGACTGAACAAAAAAATAAAGACAAAAAATAAGCATTAAATTAGAGGCTGAGAGACATATTTTTTTATAGAATTTATAGTGTCACTATTAACGGGTTAAAACGAGTTTATGGGTTAAACACGAAATCGATTTGTTTATTTTATGGGTCTGTCGAGTTAACCCGTTAACAATCCGAATCCGTTAAGACTACATTTGAACCCATTAAATCTGTGTCGGATTCGTGTTGATTTCACGAGTCATCTCTAGGATTGTCAAGCTTATTTGTCATACATTAATCAAAACGCATCACTGCAGGTCAAATGTTTGTCATCTTTAGCTAATGACTAAAATCCTCCCTTGTACTTGGGTTCTTTAACTCTAAATCACCCTTTACGAATTTAATTGAAATTCCCTGCATTTGTAGGTATTTCTCACCATTTCGTGGTGGACGATCTGAAATGAAATTGAGAGATTTGTTGGAATCTAGTACTGGAAAGGATCGTACGTAGTTTTCGTTGATCGAATTGGGGATGAGGATAAGTTGATTGTTTTCAATGTCTATGTCTTGTTGCAGTGCAGCTTCCTTCCACCTTCGTTGCATGACCTTTTCTGACTGCAAAATCCATATGCTTCCATGAGGTTTGCCCCCATCCAGGACATGCCATACAGTGAATGTTTGTGAGTACTTCCTTGTCACTTCTTCAACATAGTATGTTTATTGAAAGATCAGTTGACACCAACCACCATATTCACTTCAACACTCTGAAACTGGAATGGCATGTAGTTGAAATGGCACCCAACAAGATTTATGCAAATGACAATGGGAAAATATATAGTGCCCATTTGTTACCTATGGAAAAAAAAAATTATAGCCAAGTTTTTTTTTTTTTTTTGATATCCCAACTGTCCTAATAAATCATCGTAGTACTACCATGCTCATGTACCAGATTAATGTTAGACCTTGTACAAAACCGTCTTTTCATATAAAGGAGTAAATCTATGGACGGTGACCACAAAAGACTACACTTTGTGAGATATATGAACTTCTAACTTATTCCTTATGAGAGGTTTATTAAGTGGTTGAACTACCGCTAAGCTAACCCCTTGAGGTTAACGACGAGCTCAAGTTACTCTTTAATAATGCTAAATTTATTAATCAACGAGGTCTACTACTTTAAAATTAATCTTAAAACTCTTGGAATAGATTTTATTCAATAATAATTTAGCATGTTAAAGGTGTAATTTGACTTGAATGGATTGTAATTCTTTATATGCTACTAATGTCGTGAAAATTTTTTATTTTTTACTTGATTGATTGGATCATAATTTTTTTTTTTTTTTTAGATGCCATGAAATTAGAAAGAGATTGGAAAAGTTGATTGAAAATTAAAAGAAAAAAAGAAATAATTCTTGTACGCACAATCTGCGTGCTTAGTTTGGGAAGAAGGAAAGGAACTAAAAAAGGGGGAAAGAAAATGTTTAAATTCCTTTCATCTTCTCTCTCTGTTCTATTTTTCCATTTATTTTCCTTCTGTTTTCTTCTCCTATTTTGTTGCAAATAAAGGAACCGAAAAAAGAAAAAAAAATTACTTATTTTTTTTCAAAGAAACTCTCTTTCGTCTTTTCTTTTCTCCATTTAACACTTTCTCTATATGCAAAACCTGAATTAGTAAAGTTTTCTTTCCCTTCTTTTTTTTTTCCGCCCACTTCTTGTTTTTCTTCTCTCATTTTCCACCCTTATCAAACATTGACAAAGGAAACTAAATGGATAATTTTGTTTTCCCAATAATTCCACGTGGATTAATGTGTTTTTATATTCACATAACAAATGGGAACTCATTCAACCAATTAGGTATCTGGGATTCGTGGTTCCAGGAAAGATGACTACCTCGTGTTTCCAGACTCAATCAATGGCACGTGATATTATTTGTAGGGAAAATTTCGGTTACACCCCTTCTAGTTTATTATATCTTTAAAGACACTCTTTTTATTATCCAAAACATCACGGACACCTTTCTAGTTTAAATATAAACATCACTAACACCCGTTGCCATTAAACAATCATTTCTAATAAAAAAAATTACCTAAAATACCAAAATTGCCCCTGTATAAACCTCAAACAAATTTTTTACATAAAATTAGAGACTATTAAAATTTAATTTTTTACATATTAAAATTCGAGTTGATTAAATTTTTTTTACATATTAAAATTTGACCAGATTAAAATTCAAGTCTATTAAATTTAATTTTTACGTATTAAAATTTGAGCCAATTTGAGCTCAATCTGAGTTGTTAGTGCTGATTAAAATTTGTTTTGAATCGATTAAAATTTATACTTTTTACTTATTAAAATCCGTGCCAATTAAAAATCGATTCAAATTAATTAAAATTTATTTTCTGCATATTAAAATTTGAGTCGATTAAAATTTATATTTTTTTACGTATCGAAATTCGGGTAGATTACAATTAAATGCGAATTGATTAAAATATGATTCAAGCTGATTAAAAACAGATTTTATTCGGCTTAAATCAAATTTTAGTCGGCTTAAATTTTAATACGTTAAAAAATTTATAAAATAGAGGAGGTCTTATTGAAGATATGTCTATCTAGAGGGGTGTGGATTAAGTTTTTCCTAAAATATATCATGGACAATTTAGTAAAATTATATTCTAGTTAAGGTCGTTAATCTAATAGGGGTGTCAGTGAAGATTCAAAAATTATAGGGGTGTCCTTGAAGATATGATAAATTAGAGGATGTGTGATTGAAAATTTTCCTATTATCTATCAATAAGAACCTAGGAGTAGTCTACGTTACTCCAAAAACAAAAACAAAAATGGGTATTGCACTGTCATTTATAATTTTTATGAGTATTTTTATAGGTATTTTTATTTTATTTTTTTGGTGATTATTTTTATCACTTTTTGTAGTACCTTACAATCAATCCTAAAAATACCCACAAAAATTATAAAAATATCTACAAAAATTGTAAATTATCTACAAAAAATTATAAATTTTTTGTTGTAAAATGACTCATAAAAAATATAAAAACATCGATTAAAGTTATAAAATTATAAAAACATTGATAGTAGTTGTCATTGTATTAGACAATGAATCACATTAAATATTAGAATTATTATGCCCAAACCAAAAGAAAAAACATTAGAATTATTTTTTGTTGTCCAACAGATGTGTTTTTTCAAAAAACTTGTATGTTTGTCATACAAAACAATGTTATTTTTTATGTATAACTACGCCGTGTTTACTATCTCCATTCATGTATTAGGTCTTTAAATTATTACAATGATAAAAAATAAAAAAGACCCCTCTTTTGGTAGAGAAAATAAAATTTAATTTAATGATGTGATTTTATTAGAACTATTAGATCAACACCAAGTTCTAATGTTTGATGGGGTACAAGAATTAATTCTTGTACACCGAATTTGCTATAGAATCAGTCATATTTGATTTTTTTAGTATTTAATAATATCATATTATTATAATAAAAACAATAGTATCATAATTTAATCAATCTCTTTGACAAAAAAAATAATAAATCTATAATATAATTATATGTATAAATAATCAATAATGACAATTTGATAATAAAAATTCGTTATAAATAAAAGATAAAAAAATATTATTTAAAAAGACTGTAAATAAATATATACTATATATATATATATATTTATATACTACTTATAAATGTCAATATTTCTGACAAACTTTTGATTTCCTATTTTATCTTTAATTATTATACTAAAGTCAATTATATCCACCTATATACTTTCATCTAATTTTTATTTTTTATTCTTATTTGAATTTTAGTTTATTTTGGACTCTTTTAAAAGGATTTCTAAATTTTTTTGAACTCATTTATTAGTAGTACAGTTATATACAATACAATTTTCTATATCTATATCTATATCTATTCTTTTGATTTTCTATTTTATCCTTAATTATTATAATAAAGTCAATTATATTCATCGATATTTTTTCATCTAATTTTTGTTTTGTACTCTTATTTGACTTTTAACTTGTTTTGAATTCTTTTATAAATACTTCTAAATTCTTTTGAACTCATACTAGATTGAATTCTACAGTCAAATATATGTTATATTTTATTTTTTAGTATGTAATAATATAATAAAATTATAAATGATCCAATTAATCTATTTAATAAAATAAAAATTAATAATCCTATAATATAATTAGTTGTGCAAATGCCTAAAACAAATGACAAATTAAGTACTCAAAAAAAATTACTTAAAGACTTATAAAATAAACTAATAATTAAAATACAGATTAGTTATTCGACATCAAATTTATTATTTAATTTAATTACACATATAATTCACTTTTTTTTAAAAAATTATTATTTAAATTTATTTACGTGCAATACACATCGTGCATTGCTAGTTACTTATAAATGTTGATATATGTGAAAATTTTTGATTTCTTATTTCATCCCTATTTAATAATGTTAAGTCAATCTTACCCCACATATCTTATTAAAGTCATAATTTTTCCTTCTATGTCCTATCAAAACTCTTCTTATTATATAACATTTAGGTCTCTAGCTATTCGCTCTCCTTATTCTTATAGCTTTAGGTCTTGAATTACAATAATAACTCTAATAACTCAAATTATTGTATAATACATGTATAAATTAATAATTAAGTTTAGCAAAAATTAAAATTAATTCGCCGACACATAATTTATTCATTCAATTCAATTATAAATATAATTTTATTTTTAATAAATTTAATAAAAAATTATTATTTAAATATGTTTACGTGCAACGTACGTTATGTATCACTAGCCCAACTTTTATAAAATCAATTATATCCTTATACATTCATATAATTTTACTTTCAAGTTCTTTTGAACTCTTTTATAAGCTGTATTTGACTTCTAAATTCTTTTGAACTCCTTTATAAGTAATACACTTATAAATTTATATGAAGAAATAAAGACGAATCTATATTATATTGTTATATACATATAGTTATTAAATTGAATTCTAAAATAAAATATATGCCATATTTTTTTAATAATTTAGTTTAACAAGAAATGACATATAGATTGATTTTTTGACACTAAATTTATCATTTATTTTAATTATACATAAAATTTAAATTTATTATTTAAATTATTAATGTGCAAAGCATTGTTAGTATAAAAAAGACACAAATCCCACCCACCTTCCATCCCACTTATTAATTTGTACCCTTAAAAATCAAAAATTTCAACTTACACTTTCAAAGATGTAAATCTTTATCAACGTGTACTTGAAGCTAACAGCCGTCTAGTTTGCGTTCTAAAACTAAATAGATAAATTACATCTATAACCCCTCATATTTGTCCCTTAATTACTTGAACCCATTACATTTAAAATATTACACCTATACCCCTAAAAATTCAAATATGACTAAAAGTGTTCTCTAAATGAGCATCCAAATAATTTAGTTCAAGTTATGTATTACATTGGATATAAATAACATTATATATACCGGTACTCTTTTTTTTTTTTTAGATTTCGACTTTCTTCTCCATCTCTGCAATTTTTTTATAAAGCTCTGAAACTGTTTCTTCCCCCTACTTCGTAAAAAAGACGCTGATATTTTGAATTTTTTTTTAATTTTAATTTTTATAGATGTTTTCTTTCTCTGATATTTTTATAGACCGTTGTTCCGCACACAACGTACCCCCACCATTTTACTCTTATCAGTTATAGCATCAACATTCATGATTCACGTGCTAGCAGTTTCGAGTCACACGTGCGCGCGTGTGTCTACTCACTCGCCTAAAGCAGAGTTGCTCTCACCTGTCTATAAATACGCAGCTCGAAGCATCACCAACAACGGAATCAGTTACTTGACAGATCAGAACATGGAGACCACCAGCGATGAACCAGCGAAGCTTCGTTCTGAGTTCGTTCGAGTTCTTCGCATTCGACGATCCGCCGAAGGTGAATTTCGATGTCGAAACCACACACACACACACACACAATCGTAGTTCTTTTTGAATTATAAAGGTGTTGTTGAGTTCAAATTATTGTTGTAGTTCGAGATCAAAAAAAAAAATTATTGTTGTATTTCTTGTCTCTCTATTTTTGATAATCTATATCTGTGTATAAAAAGGCCTGCTTAGTAGATGAGATTTTTTCGCGGGTTTGCGAGGGCGAGGTGTATATAAACTGTTTCTGGGAATTGAGCCTTTGCCACGGCTCATTACTGAATTATATACGACTGTTTTACATTAGTCTGTAAAGCATCGGAGTACTATTTAATTTTGTAATCTGTGTGTGTGTGTGCGGAGGGGGGGGGGGGGGGGGGGGGGTGGAGAGAGAGAGAGAGAGAACTTAAAGTGGACGTTGGTGTCATGTTAATCCGTTGACCTTTTAATTTCTGTTCGATATTGAAGTGTAATCAACCACATTTTGCATATTAATTATCAAACAATGAAAAATGGAGATCGAAGAGCAAGAAATACTAAATTAAGTTAGTTAGGTTTCTAAGCCTTATCAATTAATGGGTACTAAAGGCTTTGTTTTTTATGTTTTTCCCCAATCAAGATGGTTAAATTATATGTTACTAGTGAATCTGTGGAGTGACTGAATGGTGCTTTGATCTTGTAGGACTGTTTAATTTGGTGATTGGTCAAGGCGTTTCAATGTAATCTCAGATAGGGGTTAAGTGACCATTTTAAAATCTGCTTTCATTGATTGAGTGCTTTTAGCTTTCGATTGATGCTTTGTTGCTTTGCAAAAGTGAGGGAAAGAGTGCATAGAGCAACTAAAATTATAAAAAGGGAAGCTTTTGCACAGATTTTGGGGGTAGTTGTTGTGTAGTTTGAAACTATGAAAGCACAAGTAAGTTCAAAATTCAAAGCGAGGTTATGTTTTGTTTGTTCTCTTTTATCCAAGCTTCCCCCTGAGTGTGGAAGCCATGGAAGAGACAGATTCAAAAGTAGAAGAGGGTGGGAGACTTAGACTAAAGCACACACACCTAGGAAGCACGGATACGGAAACGTGACACGGGTACGATACGATACGGATACGGCGATACAACAAAATTTAAAAAAATAGGATACGGGGTACGGCCAGGATACGTCTATAATAAAATATATTTTATATTTTACTACTATTTAACGACTTAGAAATTACAATTTTTTAATAATTCTTTAACATTAGTAAGTAAAATTAGGAATTTTTACCATGAAAATGATGTAATATCATCTCATTATGATATGTTCATAAAATGAGCATGACTAATTGAAGGAATCATAATCAAATTTAACTAGTAGGTTTTACAAGTATTTATTTTTAAAAGCATAGTGTAAGTGACTTTTTTTTTATACTCTCTTAACATGTAATAATAGATAATACTTAAAAAACACTCGTATCTTCAAAATTAAATAGAATTTTGTTGATGTTTTGTATTGTATGTGAACTCCAAAGAAGGGGTATAGCTTAAAATTGAAAATTGTACATTTTACTCCATGTTTAGAAGTATCCGTGAAGTATCCACATATTTTATTAATTATCGGATTCGGATAATGCGTATCCGATACGTATTATCGAGTATCCGACGAGTATCGTATCCGATACGGTATTCGATACGGGTACGTCGACCTTGACGAAGTATCCGTGCTTCATAGGCACACACACACACAAACCCCCTTCAACCTGCCCACACTCCCACTAACGTACTCACAGAGAGATGAATTCTTTTATGGTTGTAAACATTTTGGCCATAGTGTCAGTATTCAGTAATAACTTCCAGTAGTTATGGACATTATGATTTTGAATGGAGGCAAGTTTTGTGGTGAAAAACACATTTTACTTTTCTGACCATCTGGTAAATAGTGCTTTCCTAATCCCAACTCTTTTTTTTATAGTAATTTGTTTAGACTCCTTTGACATATAATATGTTGTTTTCTGTTTTTTTTTTTTTTTTTTTTGCAGTTCCACTGTAAGGCTCCTTTGATATACACTTTTCTTTTGTAATTTTTTTTTTTGAATACTCTTTTCAGTTCCGCTTTCTGTGGAACCTGGAAAACCTGTGGCACATCCTTTGTATCAGGAAACTCCTCGGCCACACTTCAGTGAGGTTAATACCTCCTTCATGACCTTTGTTTTTACTACTGGTGGTTGTTGATTCTACCATTCTGATTTACTTTCTCTTTTATTTCGAAAGGCAATGGAGTCTTGCCCAAAGGCAGACATTCCCAATTTTAAGAAGTTACTCGTACAGGAAAACTTATACCTGACCACAGAGGTAAGCGGATTTCCAAATCCTGGTTATGTTGACTTAGTTAGCCGTTACAATATGTTAGTTCCTATAACCGGATATTTTAGTATGGGAGATGGCCAATTACCATATTTTTATTACATCATAATTGATTGACTGGACTTTACAACTTGGGGCCTACTTCTTGAACTAGCAAGATAATAGGGATGTTGTCATAACTTATTGTGGTTGGTCGTCTAGTCATCTTCCGCAGCTATTCTAAATTTGCTGTATTAATATAGTTTTTTAATTTAGTTCGCTTCATTAGACCCCCTCTTTACACCTGCCATTTCTGCTGATATTGAGCATGAAAGAACTTCCTGTCTCGTGGTAATGACAAATAAGCAGGCAGGAGAGCAAGGGCGCTTGCCTGTGCTGATTTTGAGCATGAAGGAGAGCAATCAACTAAGAAGACCAGCTGTTGTTTTTTTGCATAGTACACATAAGTGCAAAGAGTGGTTGCGACCATTGCTTGAGGTAACAATTTTTGCGGTTTTCTCAAAACTTTAGTCTTCATTAACTTGATGTTGTAAGGATAAGCGGTTGGTTAATGCATTATACTTGTTTTAGGCATATGCTTCTCGGGGATACGTAGCTGTTGCCATTGATTCTCGGTACCATGGGGAACGTGCCAGGGGAATGACCACCTACCGAGATGTGTATACCCAATCCTTATTTATTGCTTTATTACAACCTTGGTTAGCTTCTCATACAATACACATTGAGTGGAAAAGTTTGAGTACGCAGTAGACCTTATACAAAAACAGTCACATTTTTGCCTAGGAGTTGTTTTAGTGTTTAGGCTAGCATTTTGATGCTCCAGCATACAGGCCGCCACCATGTTCAGACAAATGGTGGTTGTATATGCTTTGGCACAATCAAATGATAAGTCAGAGCAAGTAATACGTCAAAATAAGAAAGATTCTCCATTAATGCAGTTTTCCACGATGATTACTGCTTTATGTTCCTAAATTGATTCCCTGATCTGCTTTCTTTTATTCTAATGTAGGCTCTTGTATTATCATGGAAGAAAGGTGATACGATGCCGTTCATATTTGATACGGTAACACTACAGTCTTTTCATTTCTTTAAAAATATATATATTACTTATGCTGAATCCTTACCTGCTATTTTTGATTTTGACAACGAACCATCTGAATTTGATTTCCTCAATTTTCACTGGTAAATTACTCGTATATATTTGGATTTTTCAGGTGTGGGACTTGATAAAATTGGCAGATTATCTTACACAGAGGGAGGATATAGATTCTTGTAAGATAGGAATCACCGGCGAATCACTTGGAGGTTGGATGAAATGTAGAAGGTTAACACTTTTAACTTCCATTGATTCTTCAACATGCGCAACTCACTGGGTTATTCTGCAATGCAGGAATGCATGCTTGGTTTGCTGCTGCCGTTGACACCCGCTATGCAGTGGCTGTCCCCATAATTGGTGTTCAGGTTGGTGTCATCAAAAGTCATGGGAATCACACCTCAAACAGAAGTACATATGCTTTGCATCTTGTAATAGAAAATCTAAGGATGGGATAAATGTTTTTGTAATATGCTTGTAGGGGTTTCGATGGGCCATAGAGCATGATCAATGGCAGGGTCGAGTTGACAGTATCAAGGCTGTGTTTGAAGGTGAGACACGAAGAAAAAATAAATAGCAATTGGACAGAAGTACTTAAATAGGGTTGGATTTAACAAGACTTGTATATAACTCTTATTACGTTGTTAGTCCTAGCATTGGCAATTTGCCCAACAATATCATTTAAAAAGCTCATGAAAGGGAAAATTCTTTGATTTGAAGAATTGGAATACCAAAGTTTATATAGGGTATGTAATTACACCTCTAGTTACATGCCCTCTATAAACAGGAACTTGTCTTTTTTTCAGCATAAACAGGAAAAGAATTGAAGGTAATCTGTAGGAAAATTGTGAAGCTTTCCATAAGTGTATGCATAATAAATTTTTAAAATTAGCAGTCTCGTGTGGAAGATATATATTGGCCCCTAAGTGCTGTGCTTCCTAAAGCTTTTCATTGGCTTAAATGTATTTATTGTTTCTTTAATGTTCTTGGCTCTTTGTTTTCAGAAGCACGAATTGATTTAGGCAAAAGTGAAATCGACAAAGAAGTGGTGAAGAAGGTTGGTGGCTTTGTTCGTTATCTGTATAATCATGTCAGGAGGATAAAAGGATTTTAGTCTTTACATTTCTAATTTTCTACCATCCTTAATGGTAGCTTTTTCATAAAGTGGTCTTTAATACTTAATTGTGGATGTAGTAGTCAAACCATTCTTTTAGGTCTGGCTTTCCCTTTCTATAAGCATTAGACTTTTCATCTTTGAATATGCAGTTTGCTTTCTGAGCTTCTCCTCCAGTGATGCACCTTGAAAGCTGGATTAACATCTGATATTTGCTTTTCCTACCAGGTCTGGGACAGAATAGCTCCTGGTTTAGACTCCCAGTTTGATTCACCACACACAGTACCGATTATTGCACCCCGTCCTCTTCTGATTTTAAATGGTATGACTATTTATTGCATGCCAATCATCTAAATATGCACCAAGATCTTTTCGTGGATGACTCATTTGAATTGAAAAATTGTTTCATATATATGCAGGTGAAAAGGATCCTCGTTGCCCCCTTGCAGGTCTGGAGGTTCCCAAATCAAGAGCGTGTAAGCCATACGAGGAGGCCCATTGTTTGGATAATTTCCAGGTATAGATCTGTCTCATGTTCAATAGGATGACAATCAGAAAATTTCAGTTATGAGTATTTTGAAGCTCCGGAAGCATTAGGGAAATCACAATGACAAGCCTAATATACCCATTCAGGCTTGGTGAAAATTCAGACGATACCCTCCCTTTTCTAAATTTGCACCGACACCCAATCAAAGATTATCGGCTGATGGAACTAACTGAGCCGGTACCAATGGCGTTCCAATTTTCCCTCACAATATTTAAGTTCCCGATTTTAAGAATATTGCTCTCCTCCATGCTCAAGGATGAATGCAAGCAATGGTGGTGAAGGCCCCTACCCCCAGCATAATCCGATGAGCCTTCATCCACCGGATCTCTTTGTTCTCCCTTCCCTCCTCTTCCCCCAACCTCCACTCCCTTTGTGCACACCCACTCAACAGTCCCCATGCCCCTCTTTCGGAGTAACCCTCAAGCGTTGGTTGGGAAGTTAGCTCACTTCCTCTTTACTTTTTTAAGTAATTTGGAGTTTGGTTGTGTTATGAGTAAAGAAATATGGTTGTGATTGATTCTGTCATGGGTTTCGTTGCATTATTCAGTTGGGTGAGGCTATTCTCACCCCTTAAATCTATTTTTCCACCCCATTTAATTCTCTTACTTCAAACTACTAAATTCATCCCATTTCTCTCTTAAACCGAAGGGGTGTCGTTGTAATGTCCCATGCAGCATTGTTACCAATAATCTCGTGAACACTACAGTTTTTTCTGAAAAGCATGGATAAGTTCATATTTTAATTTTGTGAGAATATGTTTCTTGATAGAGTACAATGGAAAAATATGATTCACGTAGTTGACTATAAACAGTTAAAAAACTTTGTTGAGTTGAGACGAGGTGAAGTATTCTTTTGGATTATGTTGCTTCTAAAGTATGCTTTCTTCTCTTAACTTCCAGCTGATTGCACAACCTGGAATTGGGCACCAAATGACGCCATTGATGGTGAAAGAAGCAAGTGATTGGTTTGACAAGTTCCTCAAGTGATAATGGCTTCTCACCCCACTCGGGTATATCATGTACATCAGTACATGTAGTAATAAAATTGGGGGATGACACTTTGCCCCCCTAAAATTTTCAATTTATCTGCTCATATATTAAAATTTTCATATTTCACTTTGAATATTTCTAAATGGTGGCAACATGTCCCATTTTACTCTTTTCTCCCCAAATTATGCACCAAATTTGGGGGCAAAAATGGGTATGGTGTTACCATGTAAAAATTTGAGGGCACAATATGAGATGTTTAATCTTTGAAAGATAAAGTGAAAATATTACAATGACAAAGTTCAGTTAGCCCAATAAAGTGGTTTTTTTTTTTTGGTTCAACTGTCAATAGTGTTCGGGTTAGCTTATGTTTCAGTCAGGTCAAAAGTATGTCATTCATGTTGGGATTAGGGTATTCATGATGGATAAATCTCTTGTGATCTGGTCTCAAGGGATTACTAAGATCGAACTCAAGACATTTGAGTTAGTTTAATAAAATGTGTTGTAAGTAAAGACATCTCTTATTATTTCCGTTTGTAGCTAAGTCATATATATGCACAAATGTTTGCTCCCTTATATGTAATTTGGCCCCATTTTATTATTATTTAAAAAATAAAAAAGCACCCGTTCTATTATTCAAATTCGGCTGAACTTTTATTATCTTCAGCATTTCTTAAAAGAAATAGTAAAAAAAAAGAAAAGAAAATAGTAATAAAATATTGTGGTACCCTTTTTTAATTTTTCAGTGATATTAAAAAGTAAAAATAACCTCAAGAAATAGTAAGTTTCACCTAAAAAAGTGACAAGTGGACTTAAAAAATGGTAAGTGAACTCAAAAATTGAGTGCATTCCGAAAATTTGAAATTCTACTCAAAAGGTGTTATAGACACCCAAAATAATAGTAAGTGGTGTGTATCAATTTCTTTTTTGGTACCATAGTTAAACCCAGTAAAACAGTGACCTAAAAACACCCTTTCAATCAGAGTCCTATAATGCTTTTCTTCAGGAAGACATGCATTTGGCACTAGAATAAATCTTGTAGTTCTGTTGGATGCTGAATTATTGCTTGATTTTGCTACATGCCAAATTGTATCTTAAGGAGGTGTTTAAATCCCTCATTTAGCTTGAATTTAAGAAAAATTGGGAGAGGATATTTTGGAGAATTTCTCAATCACTTACCATAATTTGCTTCAAAATCAGCCCATAATTTGCATAATTCAATTCCATAAGCAGAACAAACATTTACAGTTTTGGTTCAGTTTTGTTCAACAAATATTTCAGAACAAACTAGAGGTATACTATAAGAACTTAATTTGATGACTCGATGCACTAGTATCAAATTAAGAATTGATCCTAATAATAGTAAGGATCTACTGTCAATTCAATGGCAACCGTGCAAAAGTCTGTGTATGAAGTCGAACGTTTTCAAATTGACTACAATTATTATGGTTTAAATTATACAACTTTTTTGCAATACATACTTTGTTGCAACCTAACAGCAAAAACCTAAGAATAGTTAAGAGACAGAGAAACAAGTCGTCACTTCACCCTTTCTTGGGCATGGCTGCAAGCCTAGTATACATCTTTGCAATGGACTGGTACCCTGGGGATGTCACCAGAACGGAGGAGATTACCTATATAAGAGCAAGAGGGAAACAATTAGCTGTAAAACCATGAGAGAGAGAGAGAGAGAGAGAGCAAGAAAAGGGGATATATATATATATATATATATATATATATATATATATATATATATGATGTTTATGGAACTTTTCCAACCTTCATGCATGATTCTACTAGGGCTGATAATTGCGGTGACTTATTTTTCTAAACAAGGCTATAAAATTGTTCAAATTTGACTTGTTTAGAAAATGAGCCGAACCAGAGTTGAGTTCAAAACGCGTCAAACTCAAGCCGAATTCGAATAACTCGACTATTTTACATATAAACGAGTCGAACTTTGCAAGTTCGAGACAAACCTTTTAGATTTGTTTTTTAAATAATCCTAAAAAAAATTTCAAACTCGGCTCCTTTAGAATATAAACCGAACTCGAATTGAGTCCTATCTGAGCCGAGTCCGTGCCAATCGACTCAATTATCAGCTCTATCCACAAGTGCTATCACAGTTGGGTCAACAAGCTAACTTAAACCTCTCTATCCAAAAAAAAAAGGCTTCTGATGATGTTCTCACATTAATAGTGTCATCTTTTCTTCCTCCACCCTCCTGTCTGTACAGTTAAAAAGACATGGCATCAACATTACAATTTTTTTAATTAATAACTCATGACCATTAATAACCAGTACACAAGCTCTCAGAGAGTATTACTTTCAGCCAACAGCTTTGTTAATGAACAATACCCAATTAAAGTGACCCAGTTCATCTTTCAATTAACAGCACTAGTTTTGATCAGATACTGACAGAAGGTCATTCAGAAGTTAATATCACCAAAACTGTAAATTTCAATGGGGAAAACATTCAACAGACTTTTCTTCTGCCAATGCTGCCATACTAATACAAAGGCTGATCCAGTTTACAATATGAAGCTAACAAAAATGTAATTTTTTCTTTATTAACCAAGAAACAAACACAAAGTGTATGCTATTCAGTGAGATTGATGAAGTAGCAATTAGTTCAAAGCCAGAAAAGGGGAATGCAGCAGGCATTATGCTTTCAGTTATCCAAGCAATCACATTCTGATTCGTTTTACTTCAAAACTAGGACAACAGCTGCATGATAATATAAAAAGTACATGCAATAGATTGATCAGCTACAAGGACTTGCTAAGTCTAGATCTATAGTTGAAAGGAGGACTCAGCTGCAAAGACTTGGTTTTGAATAACTTGTTGGATGCTTGTTAATTTGGGATCAATTTGAATACTAAACCAGTTAAAAAATAAATTACTTGAGCTTAATCAGATGTCAACCTTACAAATATTATTTAAGATTAATTTATAAGATAATCTTGTAAAATTACAACTCTTTAAAACTCTTCAGAATTTCAAATCAAGTTTGAATAAGGTGTTATTTTGAGCAGTAATGCTATTTGCATTTTACCCCTTTGTGGTTTGTCCTTGTAGCACTTTCTCCCCTTGTTGTTTAAAAATAGAGCAATGCTATAAAATGAAAGGGGACCATTGGATCAGTGGGTCCCATTTACAAAAGTTGATAGGACCCACTCATCCAATGACCACATTCATTTGAGATGCAAATTTGGGTTACATAGTATTTCCCTTAAAAATAAGCACATAGCCCCCATATAGTTTTGGACCAATTTGCACAACTAACATCGTTAACATGAAAGGTTAAATTACATTAATATCCTCACTATCTTCTTCTCTCAACTACCTTCTCCTCCTCATCAATGGCACTGCTAAAATCAAAACCTACCAATATTTGATTGTACTGTTAAAATAAAAATCACATGAATCAATTACAATTAGGATAATAAAATCCAAGCCCACTTTTTTCTTTTACTAGTGAAGCCCCTTGTATCAATTGGTTCCCAAGTTCACATATCTAGATTTAGAGTTCCAAAGTTCACACCACAACAAACAACCAATGTAAGAGACACCACTTTAAAAATCCATTGTCATCTCTCAATGGAACCACCTTACAAATCATAGCAAAAATAGTGCAACAAATCATAGCAACCAACACAGTCTCTTATTTGTTGCAAACAGAACAACATCTCTTTAATTTGTTGCAAAATATGAACCAAAATTAATTTTGGTTTTTTAATTTTTGGATATGATTTGCATTTCAATTTTTAGATTTTGGGTTCAATTTAGAATCGAAAGTGATTGTGATTTCGATTTCGAGTTCAAATTGAAATTAAAAGTGATTAATTTGACATGATAGGTTAAGGTAGTTAGGGGCTGAAAGTGGTTTTGGCATTGTCATCGTGTGTGGAGGTTGCAGATGGTGGTGGTGGTGGTGGCTTTGACGAGGTAAAAATTGGGCTTATGGGTGGAGTTGGTTGCCAGTGCTAGTGTTGGTGGTTATGTCAAAAAAAAAGAAGACATTTGCTAGTGGTTTGAGTTAGGATGGAAAAGTAAAAAGTCGTTAGTGGTGGTGGTGGGTTTGGCGGGAAGAAATGAAGATGATAAATGGAAAGGCATGGACGTTTCGATAGAAGGTTATAAAAGATGGAGAGATTTTTTTATCTTTTTGCATTAATTATAGACTTTGACTGAAATTTTTGGCACAACCACTCTGAAATTGGGTGTGTGTACCACAATTTCCATTAAGTTGGATGGAAACTATAGTAGTAGCAACTCGGTCCAAAACTACACATGCGCTATGTGCCCATTTTTGAACCACAAGGGGGCAAAAGTGCTACGGGGGCAAACCACAAGGGGGTAAAATGGAATTTGTCCCTAAAAAAAAAAAAAACTTTATTCCTGAAGCCAGATAAAAAAACCATCCCCGGACAGTTTTACTTCCGTACCCAAACAACACAATAGCGCATTACGCACCAAGCGCAGGATATCCACTGCTGTTACACTATCAATATATATATTTTGCTTAAACCCTATAACCTCAACCTCTGTGATAACAATGTCTGCTTCAAGGGTTGTGCCCAGATTATCTTCACTTTCTCACAAACTCTTCAATGCTAAACCAACCACACCATCGATTTCTCCATTGAAAGCGATCTCTCAATCCCCGCTTTTCGCTTCACCAAAGCGCATTTCTGCTGTGTCAAGGTGAAACCTTTCACCTTCTACTCTCTCTCGTTCTCTATCTCTCTCTCAATTACACACAAACACTCGTGTTTATAAGCAAGAAATATGTTGTATATATGTGAATTGATTGATTTTTTTGTGGGTTTTGGGTTATGTTTAGATTACCAGTGGAGCTGAGCTGTTTAATGTCTATGATGCCTTTGCATAGCGCAATTGCTTCTGCTCGTCTGAGATCATTTCTGTCTGTAGAGTCTCAGAGCTGGGGTTTGATTCCCCAAGGTCTCTCTCTCTCTCTCTCTCTCTCTCTCTCTCTCTCTCTCTCTCTCTCTCACACACACACACACACCCACCCACCCACCCACACCCCAAAGTACGCTCGCTCGGATTAATGTATATGGTGCGTGCTATGTTAATCTGGGTGGCTATATACTCCTGTGTATTATACATGTTTTTGATGTGTAGTAAAATCCATTATCAGTAACTGATGACTTGGCCTACTATCGAAGGTGAAACTAGTAAAGTGTCAGTGCCAGTGTGAATCCCATCATGATCAATATGAAGTCCATTATTAATAATTAACTTCTACGGTGTCTATGGGTTTTATGAGGCAGTAGAAAGTAGAAACACAAATGATGGAATATTGAATCACAATTGCAGTTTGGATAACCTCTAAATTGTTTGCTAACAAAAAGTGTCTCAATAGTGGGTGATTTTCATGTTTATGAATGACGTGTGTACGATTTTATTCGAGGTTTTGTTGATTTAAATTTTATATGAACTTATGTTTGAATTGGCCGAATTATGGGTCTCTTCAAAAGAGACGCGTGTTTAATTGGAATATAGATCTTGTCAAGCATGAAGCATTTTTCCCTTACGTATTATTTTTTTTGTTTTGCTTTTTTGTTCTCTTACCAAGTGGATTGATTATGTGGAACACCATGAATTCTATTATTTTAAAGAAGGGGATTGTCTGTCTTTATTGATTGGGTGCAGTGGCCTTTCAGGGTGTAAGTTGACTAAAAATTGGTATGTGCTTCGCCTATCTCTTGTAATGAAGAAATGATCTTATATAATACACTGACTAGTGCCTTGACCTAGTGGTAACAGTGGTTTACTTAGTAGCAGGTCGTAGGGTCCAAATACCATTCTGATTGAGTGCAAGGATAATGCATGCTTTTACAGGCTGCATTCTAACATGTTTTCCCAGTTTTAACTTGCATCATGACAAAAGAAAACCCACATGTCGGAAAAGGGTTGGAGCTTAATCGAATCTTAGAGTTTGGATGATATGATTGTAGGATCAGAATCGTGGCATAACTATGCCTGTAAATTTATCATGATTCATGACAGGCATAATAATTGGAAATCGGTTATTGGGGATTATTATTTAATTACGTATGCCATATGCCCTGCGACGCAAGGGACTTTTATGTTGCCATGTGAGCAGAACAGGTGGGTCAATTTCAACATAATCGATAACTGTATCATCAAAATAAGAAACTAAGACATTGATTTATATGGAAGCTACATTAGTGTTATGTCAGATCACATCAGTGAAAACGTCAAACTTTACTCAACTAGGAGAGGGAGAAACAAGAACTGAGGGGGAAAAACCAACAATATGCTGCATACTGAATGTGTTTTACACCAAAGATTCTAGTTCTAAGATTCTGTGAGTTCAAAATTAGTGGGAGTGATCAGTGACTACAAAGGGCGCTTGATTTAAACCCGTGGTAATTGTAAGCTCAGAAATAGGTTCACCAGAGAATTTTGTAGTTGCAAGTTTTCTCAGCATTATGCTACCCACTTGGAAACTGATGCAGCTATCTCTGAATTCTCTGGTATGGTTGTTCAGATGACAAAGAAATAGTAAAGCATCTTTGTTGCCCATCTGAACCTTCCAAGGGGAAAAGTATGAAACTAAATTAATGAAATCCTGTAGGCATGGGAAGAGACAAACTGTGAAGGTCCGAAGAATGTCCAAACCCCAAGCTCTTTGAAATTGCATCCATGTAAAATCTTGGTTTACTTGAAGATCAGGGACTTCATCCCTGCCCTTTGTACACACTGCCCGTCACTCCTACCGATTAATTGCCTTGTGAAGTGTTCGGATCGCGGCGACGTGGAAGGATCATCATGAATTTCTATCATACGAAATAGAAGCTTGAAGGCTTGTCATTTTGGAGTGTGAAATAACTTATATGCTTGTGTCAACCAGTATCTCCAAAACTATCCTATTTACGTATTTATGTGCATATTTCTGTGCGTGTTTTTATGACTGAAGTGGGATGCAAAGTGAAGGTATGGAATTCTACATTCATGTTCCGATACAACAATGAGTTGAATGGGCTTCGAACAAGGAACCACATGTTTTAGTGCATAGATGGTTCTCTTGCATTAAGGCATAAAAATGGTCAGTTCAATAAGAACTTATTAAGAAGTACAAGCATGTAACATAAAGTAAGACAATGTTCTGTTAATTTAGCTATGCCTTCACGAGAACTGTTCCTTGCTGATTATTCTCTAGAATTGTCTGACCCTAACTTCTCAGGAACTAATAAACATTTGGTTGGTGCTTTACATGGTGTTCCATTGATTCCTGATGCTGATCTGAAATGGTTTTTAATCCTTGTTGTTTGTGCTGCAGGCATCTCAATGCCTTTATGACAGCATTCCCTTTATCACAACTCTCAAGCGCTACAAGAAGAATTTTGGTTGTGGTGAACTGTAGGATTGATGTTGACCTTTTTTCTTTCAAGAATGAAGGGCCAATGGGTGAATTGGTTTTTTTTTTTTTCTAAACTTGTATTCTTCTATGAAGAAGTTTCACAGTGCAAAGTCTCCCTTTTGCCAACTTCGTTGCCTCTTTTGGCTCTTCTGCTGTTGTTTTGTTTTTCTTTTTCAATTTATTTAAGCTTTTGCGGTGCTCAATGAGACGCCTGATGCAAATCAAGTATACTTTATAGCTTCGGTTTAAGCCAACCAAAAGTTGAATTATGGTTCCATAATGTCTTTGAATTTCTCTTCTGGGGGTTCTCTTTCATTTGTTCGGACTTCTGATACACGTCTGAAGACATTGCACTGTACATGGCTTGCAACAAAATAGTTGATTGTCAGGCTTACTATGGAAAGTTCCCTTTGAGGTTTTAGTTTGATTCCTCTTGCCCATGTATGATGTCTGTTCTTTAACCTCTAGTACCCTCTTGCTGATGAATGGGCACAACAGATATGCCAAAATCTCTAGGTTTTATACATGATTTATTGAAATCTATTAAGTATAAATTACATTGACATCTGAAGAGTATTGGTTTATGTTGAATCCTAAGATTTTCTGGACGGAAGGAAATGAAAGGAGAGCTTGCTGTATTGAGATGAAACGCTATTTCTTTTGCGAATGATTTGAAGAAAACCCTAGCCTTTGGATCGGAAGATAGTGATGCTTTTAGTTTATGGCTTCCGGACAAGAAGTTGGCATCAGTTCCTTCTGGTGGTAATGGTCTGATTGCACTTCCATTGCTGGCTGTGGTGGTGCCATTACTCCTCCTGCTGCTCAAGCCAGAAAAGGATACAGATGGAGAGAAAAAGGAGTCAGAAGGTGATATTGGCCGAGTCTTTCTGAGTGAAGTTTTTCTGTGTTACCATTTTCATATTTTACCTTTTGTGCTCAGGGTTGAGATGGTTGACTCGATATGTCTTTCCGGAGGTTCTATTAGATGCCCTAGTTTTCTGTTATGAAAACTGATGGTAGGGTTTGGCTTCTGTCAGGGAGAGAAAACCAATGACAACCCAAAACACTACAGTCAGCTCATTTTTGTTGGGTCTGAATAATGTTTCAGGGATCTCATCACCTTTATGTCCTCAACAAGAGGTAAGAAAAAAGGAAAGAAAAAGTGCCTCTGCTAGTAGGATTTTCTAAATTATTGAAGCTTTTTAGATGCTTGATGTTCATACTTGCCAAGCCTAGATACTGTCCAACAGGACCAGGTCTCTTGGGTGTGTGCAGGTAGCTTTGTTCACCTTGAATCTTGATTCACGAATCTCCTCACTTGTGTGCAGCATCAAGGTCTTGTCTACTCCATTGTTGGTTTGCAATCCCATGCCTTATTCAGCAGAACTAATTGGTGACAATCACATAGGCTCTACAAACAATCAGTTGGTTGGTATTCGGAAACTGCCCTAAAGAACCTGATATAATGTGGGGCTTATGTGAGGTTATCTCGAGACACCCTCAGGCTGGGCTTGTTTAATCCCACAAATCATCCGACGGTTGCCTCAAGACGGGTACAAAAGGGAACTCAGTTTATGAATCTCTTGCCAATCTAGGAGGGTCAGATGTATGCAATTCCACACATATATGCGGAGAGAATTTTTCTGTGACAGGGTTGATCATTGGTACTGTTAACCTCCAGTTTGGTTGCCGGAGAAGCATCTGATAGTGTTTGATCATGGGTTCATCGCTACATTGAGATCGGGCGTCAAGCCCGTGCATTAATACCCATGTAAAGACATTCTCTGCGAAAATAGCTGTTGCAACCAGTTTCAACTGGAACACATGCACCAAGCAGCTAATGAACTTTCAAACAATAAAACGGTCCTGGAAAGAAAAGTGATATATCATTATATCAATAAAATGGTGACCTGGATTTTTTACTAAATTTCTGACGACAGCTAATGGATCTAATTTGTTTAATAAAGGAGAATAATTACAATCAACAAGTTTATTATTTACTTTTTTTGTAAATAAAAACACTTTATGTGAACACTGAATACACAAAATTAACCAACCAGAACATAAAACTTCTTATGATAATGTATCTTAAGATCTCGAGTTAATACCCTTGGGGGCTGTTTGGTAAGTGAGTTTGAGGGGGGGGGTTTGGAACATGGGTTAGGGACTAAACCCCTTTAAACCCATGTTTGGTAACTACGCATACAGTCTAGGGTTTAAAATTCGACCCAGTCATAAAACCCAAGTTCATGGGTTTCATTAAACCCATGGGGGGGGGGGGGGTTTCATATGTGGGTTTGGAAGGTTTCACATTCAAATGACATTTATACCCTTCATATATCCATACTCATGTTTGGTTTAAATTAGTTAAGGGGCACAATAATCATTTATATACAAATATATTATCATACTAGTCATATATCCCTGCGCATACCAAACATGAGTATGGACAACATTAAATGTTGAATCCCATTTTTAGGTTTAAAAGAATTTAGACAAGTCAATTCAAACTCATCCAAAAAAACATACCAAACAAGCCCTTGATGTCTTCTCATTATAGCTACCCTAATTGATTAAATGAATTTCTGAAAGAAACGGAAAACTTCATTCAGTGACAACGATGAACGATCAAAATAAGGTAAAACTTGAAAATATGTTCTGTACTCTACTAATTTCTCAGTCCCTCTGGTCGGGTGGGCTCCGGTCTTCAACTAAACCCCCTCAAAAACCATATGTGCGGGTCTCCCCGCATGCGGTTTGAGGGGACCTAGCCCAACATTCATTCGCAAATCCTTTTAACTTCACAATTCACATAGAGATGTATTCTAAAATATCAAAACAGAATATGATAAAGTCACAGCTTCCAGAAAGGCATACAGGCTTCCACTCAATAAAAGTCAATCCTGTAATTCAACCTGATAAAAAGAGCCATCTTCCTTTCCTCTTTTTCGTTTTTTTAGATTTCTTCTACAAGGAATTTACATAATTCTAATGCAAAAGCAAGCAACCCAACAAAACCAAACGAGAAGATATAAATGTATAAAAACCACAAAAACTTGATCTGAAAAAATGGAACAAGCAAGTTATTAAACAAAAAAAAGTGAAACCGGCATTGGTCACAAACTCCCAGCTCTGCCCGGAGTAGTATTTGTTGGCTTAAATTTCGAAATGTCAACAAGGTCTCCAAACAGCTTGTCCTCTGGCTTTGAGGGCTTTCCAGATGGCACATAGGACGGAGTGGAAACTGGGTAGCCCGAATTCCTCAAGACACCGTCGTCCCTCACAGATAGCCCAGGCATTCTCTGATCAAGGAACTGAGCATTTTGTTGCTGGCCATATCCATAGTCATAGCCGTAGCCGTAGCCGTAGCCATAGCTAGCCATTTGGTTGCTATACATTTGTTGAGGATACATGAAAGGCATCTGACCCGACTGCATTGGCTGTGGAAGCATACCCATGGGCTGTCCTCCTTGGATTGGTTGAGGATGCATTCCTACAAACTGATTGCTCTGCATAACCTGGTCATTGACTGCTGAGAGATGGCCATTTGTAGTAGGCTGAAGGTACATACCCGCTACCTGGCCATTCCCCATATGTTGTGATCCTTGAGGATATATGCCACTCGGCAATGGCTGGGAAGGTGAGACAACCACCTGTGTAACTTGCATTTGATGAGGTTGTTGAGGACCTGGCAGTTGGTTACTGTCTGTCGGCTGAGCTTCCCAGGGTGGGGGTGGTAGAGAACCACTGCTTTGAGCACCTGTACAACAAAAGAAAAGTGTAAAATAGGTGAACTCTAGCACAAATACTTCACTACATTTTCCTTGCAGGCCAGTGACAATTAGCTCATCACTGCAGATCAGTTGGGTTAACGACTCATAAATCAAAAGATATGTATCCCTGTATTTTCTCATGAATGATTAATTCTATCATGATAGGGCACAGGGAGACTGCTGACTGCCAATCTTTTGTTACAATATGCGTGTTCCCGGTATTTTATTTACTGAAATTGTAAAATGAAGATAAAATGAATGAGAAATGCACCATAGACTGGCGAAGGCGGCTGCTGTTGCTGGGCTGTCTGGCCACTCCAGGCAGGATTAGAACCTTGCATGTATAATGACTGTTCGTGTGGGGGAAACATCGTATTAGGGACACTTCCATTTGAGTACAAGGGTTGTGGTGACAGAAAATTCTGCTGCTGCTGGACTTCTTGTGACAAAGGATACGTTTGTCCAACTGCATTGGTAGATTGGGAGTTGTTACTTTGAGAAAACATGTCCACGAGAGCTAGGGCATTCTGCTGAGGTACAGGACTGGTTGGCTGAGGTTCTCCAACAGGAACAAGAGCCAGCGAATTCTCAGCTGTGGGTGAATTGAAGTCATCTCCACTCAAAAGGTCCATTTTAACATTGGCCTTTGCTGGAGTTGTCGAGGCACCATTACTTGCAGGAGCAAGGTGTGGTAACTGTGTCCCTGCACCAGCACTGGAGGTAGATCTGCTTCCAACAACCAAAATTAGAAACTAAAAAACATCTTAGAACAAGAAGAAAACACCTGATCAATGTTTCTATATCTTGTAGAGATTCTGACGGTTTAATTTTAAAAACAAGTCGATTGGCACTCGATAAGAAAAAATGATAAAAACATATCAAAATTGTGAAGTAACATATTAAACTCAATTTTAGCCACGTGCTAAAAATCACTATGAAAACTAACATTTGGGCACGTTTAAGTGATGGAAAACTCACTCAAAAAAACCTAATTAAAAAAATTTCTTTCGATGTCAAGAACAGAGAAATCCCAAATGCAACCCAATCAGACGCTCAATTGTTGCGTGGTATTTTTTAAGGCAAAATTTAGTTTTTGAATTTTAAAAATGCTCGTGCAATGCACAATTATATTAACATAAGCTATCTGTTAAGTTTGGAAGATTAACATACTATTAGAGAGACAATATTTTGGGAAGAAAACAGAGAGAGGTTCAAATCTTAAAACCTAGCTCTCATACATCACTAGTATTTATAGTTAACTCACAGTAATAAGAATTACACATACACCCTCTTACTATAGACAATTTACACATACTACCCTAATACTCTTAACACTCCCCCTCAAGCTGGACTATATATATCATATAATCCAAGCTTGGAACAAATTGCTGTAAGACGTGTACGACTCAATGCTTTGGTAAACATATCTGCAAGTTGATCTTCAGATTTCACAAATGGAGTTGTAATCTCCCCACCTACTATCTTGTCCCGAATAAAGTGACAATCAACCTCAATATGTTTGGTTCTCTCGTGAAACACAGGATTGGCAGCGATATGAATAGCTGCCTAGTTGTCACAGAACAACTGTAAAGGATGTTGAACTGGAAGTCCAATTTCCTGGAGGAAGTGTAGTAACCAAGTCAACTCACTCGTCGTATGTGCCATTGCCCGATACTCAGCTTCAGCACTGGATCTTGCTACCACAGATTGTTTCTTACTTTTCCATGAGACAACGTTACCTCCTAAGAAAGTACAATAACCAGTGGTTGATCTCCGATCAGAAGGAGAGCCAGCCCAATCAGCATCTGAGAAACCTTCCACTCTAAGATGTCCATTAGCTCGATATAACAATCCAAGTCCAGGAGCTCGTTTGAGATATCGTAAAATACGAGTAACTGCCTCCCAATGTGGTACTCTAGGACACCCCATGAACTGACTTACTATACTGACTGCATAAGAAATATCCGGTCGAGTAATAGTGAGATAATTGAGCTTCCCAACCAATCTGCGATACCGACCCGGATTCTCAAACAGTGCACCATCATCCATCAATAGTTTCTGATTCGGATCCATAGGAACATCAATAGGCCTGCCACCCAGCAAACCTGCTTCCTCTAGCATGTCAAGCACATATTTCCTCTGGGATAAACAAATACCTTGTTTAGATCGAGCCACTTCAATACCCAAGAAATACCTGAGTTTTCCCAAATCCTTAGTGTGAAATCGATCCTGCAAAAATACTTTTAACTTGGCAATCCCCTCAGAATCATTCCCAGTAATCACAATATCATCTACATAGACTACCAATAGCACATATCCAGCATCTGTCTGTCTATGAAACACAGAATGATCTGTCTGACATCGAAGAAGACCAAACTCCAAAACAGCATCTGAAAACTTACCAAACCATGCCCTCGGTGACTGCTTCAAACCATACAAAAATTTATTTAACCGACACACACTCTTACTATACTCCCCCTGAGCAGTAAACCCAGGTGGCTGCTCCATGTATACCTCTTCAACCAAGTCACCATGTAAGAAGGCATTCTTGACGTCTAACTGAAACAAGGGCCAATCAAGATTAGCAGCCAAAGAAATCAAGATACGAACAGAGGAAATTTTAGCAACAGGAGAGAAAGTCTCCTCATAATCAACACCATAAGTCTGAGTAAAGCCCTTTGCAACAAGCCGGGCTTTGAGACGTTCCACAGAACCATCCGGATGAAACTTAACAGTATACACCCAACGACAACCAACAGTTCGTTTACCAGGAGGTAAAGGAACGAGATCCCAAGTCCCATTATGATGTAAGGCATCCATCTCATCCTCCATAGCTTTTCTCCAACCCGGATCAGCTAATGCATCCTGTAAACGCTTAGGAACAGATATAGTAGCTAATTGAGAGGTAAAACAAGAGAAGACAGGAGATAAGGCATCATATGAAACAAAATGGGCAATGGGATGATTAGTAACACACGAACGAGTACCTTTTCGAAGAGCAATAGGTAGAGAGTCTAAATTACCTGATGGACCAGGATCAGCAGACGGCGAGGAAGACGGTACGGGCACCTCAGTCGATGGGCGAGGACGGCGAGAGTAGACACGGAGAGGTAAAGGAGATGGCAATACAATGGGAAGCGGAATATCTGAAGTACATGGTGGTACAGGAGATGACCCAAAGTCCAGATCCAAAGGCTGAGAAGGTGCTGAAAAATATGGAACAGATTCCTCAAACGTGACATCGGCACTAGTAAAGTATCGTTGCAGAGAAGGACTGTAGCAACGATACCCCTTCTGTGTGCGGGAATAACCAAGAAATACACATTTGGTAGCTCGAGGGTCAAGTTTATCAAACCCAGGACCCAAATTGTGAACATAACAGACACAACCAAAAACCTTAGGTGGTAAGGGAAATAAGGGCTTACTAGGAAAAAGGACAGAATATGGACTTTGCCCATTTAACACAGAGGATGGCATACGGTTAATAAGATGACAAGCAGTAAGAACAGCATTACTCCAAAAATACCGGGGAATATTCATCTGGAATAACAAGGCACGGGTGACTTCCAACAAATGACGGTTTTTGCGTTCAGCAACACCGTTCTGTGGAGATGTGTAAGCACAAGAAGTCTGATGAATAATGCCAGTTTTACTAAGATAAGCTGAAAACGGATCAGATTCATATTCCCGAGCATTATCAGAACGTAAAGTACGTATACGACAACCATACTGAGTTTTTATCTCCTTACGAAAGGTCTCAAATATAGAGAATAATTCAGACCGAGCTTTCATCAAAAACAACCAAGTCACACGAGAATAGTCATCTACAAATGTCACAAAATAAGGGTATTTATTAGATGAAATATTCTTTATTGGACCCCAGACATCAGAATGTACTAACTCAAATGGACTGGACACACGATTATTGACTCTAGACTGAAATGATACACGGTGACGCTTACTGAGTTGACAAGCTTCACAAGGCAAAGACGACACAGAACTAAGACTGGGAACTTGGCGCTTTAGATTCTGGAGAGAGGGATGTCCAAGACGACAATGCCATTGAAAAGGAGAAAACGAGGTCTGTAGAGCCCGGGTAGGTGAATCAAAGTCAAGGTAATATAGACCACCAGCTTCATGCCCCGTACCAATCTTCCTCTTCGTCTTGAGATCCTGAAAGACACAATAAGAGGGATAAAATATTACAGAACAATTGAGAGAACGGGTAATCTTGCTAATGGAAAGTAAACTAAAAGGAAACTGAGGAACAAATAACACGGAAGATAAGGACATATCAGAACTCAAGTGAGTAGTCCCCAAACCTGAAACTTTAGAACAAGTACCATTAGCAAGAGTGACACTACGTGTGGAACTAGTAGGCTGGTAAGTAGAAAAAATACTAGACGCACCAGTCATGTGGTCAGAAGCACCAGAGTCTATGATCCAAGGACTGCGAGTGGAGGACAATAAACAAGTGGAAGTAGTACCTGACTGGGCAAAAGTAGCAGTGGAGGGAGATGTAACAGCCTGTTGTTGGGACAGGAACTGAGCATACTCCTCTCGTGTAATAGTAACCAACCCAGAGTCTTGTTTGGGTTCCATAAGTGCAGCAAATAGAAAAGGAAAAGCACTGGATCACTGGACCGGTCTAAAACTTAATGAACCGGACCTGAACCGGTTTGAAAACTGGGCTGGAACCACTGAACCGGCCTGAGGGAGCACCTGAACCGCTGAACCGGGCCGGTTTAGCCCAAAAGACCACTGAACCGGGCGGAAAACTGGGCTGGAACCACTGAACCGGCCTGAAACCTGGGCTGGACCGCTGAACCGGACCGGTTTAGCCCAAAGGACCACTGAACCGGGCTTGAAACCCTAGCTGGACCACTGAACCGGACCGGCTGGGCTCTCTGAACTACTGAACCGGACCGGCTGGGCTCTCTGAACCGCTGAACCGGTCTGAACCGGTTGCCTAACCCGATCTGAACCAGGACCGCTGAACCTGGACCGTGGGCTGGACCGGGACTTGGGCTGGATCGCTGAACCTGGACCGTGGGCTGGACCGGGACTTGGGCTGGATCAGAAACTATTGATTTGGACTTAATTTAAAACCGTGAACACTTGGGCTGGACCAGGGTATTGGGCCGAACCAAAAATGGGTTGGACTTAAAATAATTTAAATCCGTGGACTCTCGGGTCTGGACTTTTCCTCGGGTCTGGACCCTGTCTTCTTCGTCGATTAGGGTTCCACTGAACCCTAGTCTTCGACTGCGCCTCACCACAACGGCGAACAACAGTCCACCACACCAGCCACACCACCACCAGCAACAAACGGCGATAGCTTCGACGACCAGAGTCACACCACCACCACACGCGATCACTACAGTCGATCGCGACTGCACCTCCACAACAACACAACCACAGCACACCACTACCACACGACCACAACACACCACCACCACAGTACACCACCACCACAGTCGATTGCGATCAGGATCTTCAACCACCACACGACAACCACCACCACAACAAACAGTACCTCAACAGTACTACAACCGCCACCACGACTGTGCACACAACACCACGACTACTACACCAGTCAACTAGCACAGTACCGAGGAACAAACAACACAGACCACCACCAACCACCAACAACACAGACAACCACAAACAAAAAATCAATTTATTCGATCGTAATGCTCTGATACCATGTTAAGTTTGGAAGATTAACATACTATTAGAGAGACAATATTTTGGGGAGAAAACAGAGAGAGGTTCAAATCTTAAAACCTAGCTCTCATACATCACTAGTATTTATAGTTAACTCACAGTAATAAGAATTACACATACACCCTCTTACTATAGACAATTTACACATACTACCCTAATACTCTTAACACTATCAAAATAAATTCTAACTAAAAGAAGTTGTAAATCGAAAAATTCAGCAGCTTTAAGATGCCAATTTCAACAGAAAATCCATGATTTAGACTCCATACGATGCAAAGAAAGAAAACATATTCAAGTAAACTTAATTACCCCCTGTCAGGCTGTTTGCTGTCTCCTGTGTCAATTAGAGGAGCTTCAACAGCTACCAGGGCTCGAACAGGTTCAGGCTTCAGTTTCTCCGTTTGAACAGAAGTTCCCGATGCAATTGCTTCATGCTTGGCTAGTACACGTTGCAAGTCATCATTTAATGCTAATCCTTGACAAAGCAGCGACTCATCCCTGAACCCGCAAGTGAAATCACCAATCACCACTGTCTTTCATGTAATAAAAAATAACAACATTTGCTTATAAAAGAAATACAAGAAACGACCTCCCACCAGAATTTGTTATAATGTTTGCAACTATGGAAAAACAAACTTCTGGTTTCACATTATCTTGATCTTGCAAATGCCAACTGTCATGACCAACTCAGGTATGAGTGAGAAAGCATATCCGTATTACAGATTTCACAAACAGACAAAATGAACCACTTTTGGTCCCCAAGTATTATCTTCATCATGCAAAAAGGATACCGTCACGAGCCACTGAGATGCAGCACAGAGAGCACCTCTGCTTTACAGATTTCTCTCTTTACCTTGTGTGTGTTACCTAAATTATAATAAAACGGGAAATTAAACAAGAATGTCTTTCCTCATTTAGGGAGGCATACTTAAGTTTTTGTATTACCAGCAGATTTTTTCACAAAAAGGCTGTTGCGACCCTTGAAACGACACGTGTGAATTCAAACAGCCCAACAATCCACATCATCTAGTACAAACAAAAGCATCCGTATCCTGATTAACTCACTGGTTCTCTGGACAGTCATATTCATAAAACCAAATAGGCCACACGATAATAAACAAGATGTGGTATCATCAGGGTAGCAACTAGGTGCCAAGATAGCAAAGACCATAAAGTGTTTTTAAGTCATAGCCAGACATCTCCACCCTTCCATCCATTTACCTTTCCATTGTGTTATCCTTCTTTCTTGTAAAAATGTACAAACAAGGGAAAAGATTGCATGCCCAAACTCCAATCTCTCTCCCACAGGGAATGGAGTTTGGGCATGCCGAAGCAATTATTTTCATAGTCGACTAAAATTGTCTGTTTTCAAGGTCTAATCGTTTTTATATAACCTAAACGACACAAACACGGAGCAGCAAAGAAGAGTACATCTAGATTTCAGATGCATGCATGTAAACATCTCAAAAGTGACAACCACAACATTTAGTTGGCCCCTGGTACTTGGATAAGCATAAAAAGGGCGGCCGAGGTTCCCGCCACTGTTGGGTTAGGTCTTTCAAGGATCATATGTACACAACCTTACCCCCACATTCAGGGAGACTGTTTCTGCGACTAGAATCCTTGATGCCCAGGTGACGATAAAGCAACTATAACGAAGTGCCAAGAACTTATACCAATGTTCACTTTAGAGGCTACGTTTACCGCCTTAATAGTCTTTTGCCCAAATATTTGGCATAAAATCAAACCAAAACGAAAAAGAGTATCATAAGTGAGATTAAGAGAAGTCTTATAAAAAAAAAGTGAGATTAAGAGAAAGACTCAAAGCTATTAAAAAAGCCAATAGTAGTGAGTGGAAAAGGTAATACAAGGCCTTACGAAGTCGAGTTAACAAGGTGTACCACTCTTTGCTTGTAGTTTCGGCACTGTTGCACTAAGTCAACAACCACATCCTGCCTGGCCCCCTGCTAATCAACATGAAAAAAGGATTATTAGTTGTAAAGATGTAGCTTGTTAAATACATTGAGGGGGAAAAACCTATGCATAAGACTGTTTATCAACCCAAATAAAATAGAGAATCCAAATCCCATCAAGGGAAATGTTCCGGAAACATTTGCTAAGTTTGCATATATTTTGACACTGTCTGACTAATTACAGTCAATCCTCTGATTATTATTATTTTTCAGACTCCAAAGATAAAAAAATAAAAGAATTGTTTAATATTCAGTTTTTTTCTACTAATGACAAACTTGCTCACAAGTATCTGGCTATTAGCTTTATAAAACAGGATCAGACACAGTGTGTTTGTTTCCAAAAAAGATGGAGATTCTGTATGTTATATGAATATACTGGCAAGATTGATGTACAAGGAATAAAGAAGAGGATGAAGGAAAAAACTTTTCTGGAACAAGGCATACATTATTTAGCACTAGGATTACTTACTATCCAGCGTGAACAAAGTTTGATCCTCAAAATTTTTTTGATTAATACTGAGTAATATCATAAGGTATTATTTTCTCTACAGGATTGAATGGATTATATCCATGTCACATCATGTCTTAATAGCTAAAGATCTCCGAAATCAGTGGCATAGGCCAAATAATTGTAAAGTATGGCTTGCCCGGCATGAAAAAGTTAATGTATAACACAACAAACAAGTAGAAAAGAATCACCCTTTTCATGATTCAGATGAAGAAATGTACCTCTTTATTCTCGGCATCTAATGCATTCAGCATTTCTGCAAGGACATCCATAAGACCACGTGCATTCTGAATTTCTGTCAAGCTGGCAAAAACATAATCCATCAAAAATGGAGAACAATCAGCCTCTGATAGAAATATAAGGCATGCAAAAGATGTGTGGGTACTTCAGTACAACAAACAGGAGTATGTCATAGGAGATTATTCTGATTCTAATCTTCCATGCACTAATAATAAAATGCACATCAATTAGTTTGTCAAAGCATAAAAGTACAACATATGTAACACTAAGAACCAAGGCTAGGGGTTTCCCTCGCTTCAAGAATTTCTTTGGGGTCACAGGCATAAATTGCACATGCTCACAAAGTCGGGTACTAATAAGGTTCCAGTTCGCAAGAGAAATCTAGAAGTCGATGGCCTCATAAAGCCTCAATTTTTGCCCAAATTTTCCCTCCTTGTTCAGTTTTAATCACATCCCTTTTATGGTGGGTAGTGGAGCTTGAGACAAACTGTGCCCTTTGAAACGTGAATGTAATTTCAAGTAGAGGGATCAATGGTAGCTTCAAAGGTGAAGGAGAAAAGTTTGCATCATCTTATTCATTACTAACTGGCAAGGGAGATGGTCCTCACCTTAGACCTTAATAGGGACCTCTTGGTTTTCTCACCGATCAGTGGCTACACAAGAAAACAAAAAGACTCATCGCTTGCTGTGGTGCATAGCCCACCAGTAGTAGAGAGTGGGAAACCCTCTCTTGAGATGTGCATAGGCTCATGGGTAAATGTCGCATATTCAAGAACTGTGCCCCTTTGGTGCCTTCCAATGATATACGTTCTCCCAAGTTTAAGATCAGTTTTTTATTATTTTTTTTAAATGGTGCTTATAACCTAACCAGTGAAATACATGAAACTTCCATAGTTTTCTGAGGCAGAAAGATGCATGAAATATGAGCTGCTAGTACAGATCAAAATTTGAAGAATGCGGATTAGTTGCCATCCCTAGGACTTAAATAAAAGTTCATCATCGTCCAATCCAACACCACACAAATTGTTCAAGAGCCAATTCAAAGAATGAAAATTGGTTAACAGCAAGTACCTACCCCAGTTGTTAACATGAGTGGAATCTCCCAGTTGCATTTGTACTGATTATCCTACATAATAAAATATGGTTCTTCCACTAAAACCAAATTGATTTTTTGACCCTATTCAACACATTTTTTCTTAAAAGACTGTTCAACATATATTATTGGATGCATGTTATTATCCTAACCTCATGTGAATCAGATCAAGGTGTGGCTACAGGTAGAAAGCATACATGACTGGAACTATAAATAAAGAAAGATGTGATCCAGATCAAGGTGCAGCTACAAGTAGAAAGCATATGAGGTTGGAACTACAAATAAAGAAAGTAGAGTGCTGATTTTTGTTAATTTAGCTAATGTAGTGTAATTAAATCGCTAAAAAAGCAGAATCCAGGCCAGGTCATCGCATCCTATTTCAATGGATCAAGTTATAGGTTAGGATCATGGGTATGCTCCAAGTATTAAGTCAAGTATAAATGCCTCTAACGCAAAGTAGTCAAACTGGGCCCAATTTTACTTGGTCACAAAAGACTTTCATGTAGCTACAACTATATGGCCATGTAGTAGAAATAATGAACAGTTGTCTCAGAAAATTTTAGTTTATACAATCACCTTGTTTCTCTCCCATTCAGGACTAATTGTAACAGCATAGCTCATCAATCGAGCAGTTGTTTTGCTTGAAATCAACATATATTCAACTTCACTTTGCTGGAACTTATATTTCCGAGCTTTCTCTGCTCGTATTCCACATTTTTTATGCAGGTTTTAGACCTGTTCTTTTTAACGGTTACAGCCACCAATATTCTCATTGTTCTAAGAAAATCACCAAGGCACCAAGATACACCTTCAATAATCACTACCTTATCACCTAATAATAACTTACTGTTTTTATCCTATAGATGCAGAACAAAAAAGTATATCAAACCGAACATCATGCAAAAAAGGCTGGCCAATTGGAAGTCCGGTTTCTTCGTGAATGAAGTTCAGAATCAATAGAATGAAGGGCTGTAGAACTGAGCACTGCCCCACTATGGCTTCCTCATTTTGAGACATTATAGTTTTGAATTTGACTTCAGTACCAAGAAAGAACCATAAAGAACTAGGATTGGACACCACCATAATGTACCGCCCCCATAATTACACCATGTCCCTTAGATTGGAATTGAAGGCAAACACACGTTCACCACAGTACCAGATCATGAATACAAGCTGACATTCTGACCAAGTTTTTTTGACATTGCTCAAGGAAATTAGATATAGCTTTGCATTGTCCAAATACCCTTTTTTCCCGTTTCAACATTCTAATGCCACGAGGACTGAAACAGCAGTTAACCACTAAACAAACTGGCAAAGAAAACTATATAAAATATATTTCCACTTTTTTGTGTTAAATTTCTCTTGAACAAAAAGGAACAAGGCAATGTACCTCAGGGTTGGAAACTCGGGCTCTGCAGAAGAGTCAGCTGCTTCTTCGTGAGACTCCGGATTACGCAGATTTTGCGGATAAGATGACAGAGCATGTGTTTGTGGAGGTGTAAATACAGGTGCAGACCTCTCTGATCGCTGAGGGAATACTGCCCCAATACGCTGAAACAAGCAAGTATAGAACTCAAGAGAACTGAAATGGACATAGCATGGTAACATAACCACTTCTACAAATTTATAGAAGCCCAAAATGACAAAATTACACACCAGAAAAAATAGATAAGGAAATAAATTTCATCAGGCATCTAACTTCTTACATACTTATGCTTCAAATTTTAGATAAATTAGAATACAATCCTGCTTACACAACTTACCAACAACTCCTGGTATGCTGCAAAAAATTGTGGATATCTTGCCCTTGGCCCTCCAAAGGCTTCTTGCCAAGTATCAATTAGAATCAATATCTTCTCTTTGACATGAAAGTCGGGCTACAGTTGTGTAAAAGGACGTGTGAAAAACAGTTTTCAAATGAAGAGGAAAAAAAACATGGAAAAGGGGAGCAATCAAATATTTTAGTAACATGTTGACCTTCTTTTTCACTATTTTCACCATTTCATGCAGCACATTTCTCTCAGCTACGTGCATATGGACGATGTCTCCACAGTTCTTTACCGTCGTCTCCAATAGCTAGCATATAGTAATAGACAAAATGAATTCAATTGAATCCGCAGTAAGACATGAACTTGTGAGAATCACAAGACAATGTAGCACTGTTCCAATATAAAATGACACTAAGAAGCCAAGGTACAGATAAAATCAACTTTTATGGCAAAAGAGTTGCACATTAATAAAATGAATTTAGAGTACTCCTATTTCCCATTGACTCAATAAACTTTAGTAACATTTCAGGTTCGTGTAATATTCGGGTAGAAATATATTAGTACGTGTCCTTTTGAGTTCATGCCAAGTCTGTGCCATTTTCATGTAATCTGTGAACCAAAGACAACAAAAATATGTCCCCCTTTCTCTCAAGAAACCATCATTTCAAACCATTCTCTTATAGGGAATCTTTGGATATCAGTTCGAAGGGAGCACCGAAGACTGAAAGTGAAGTAGCTCCTACCTACCAAATCCACCACACATAGGACCTTGAATTAAAGATCTACTTGATCCTCATCCCAACAAAACCAAATAAAAACCATTTAATTCTACAACGATCCGTACAATACAAGATCAACAAACAAAAACCAGACATTTTCTTCTTAAAACCCAATAAAATGGGTTTGTTGAGTCAATATAGGATTATTCGTGTTAGCACCAATCCTACCCATTTATTATTAATATTAATTGGCCGTACTATTTTCAGGATCGTGTCAGGTATGTGTCATGGCAAAAATCGCCACCCATAACCTACCGATTGGAAAGCACTAAGCTCAAATATATAAATCAGGCTGATTGCCAATACCTTGGAGCCGACATGACACCATTCAACCACTTATTCTTCCGTAGAGAGAAATACTTCAATCCCAAAATCCAATACCAAACAAAAGCAATCATGACTATCAAATCCATTCCGATCATTGCAATTATCTTCAAGTCTGGAATCGGTTTAAAGATACTCAACATGTGACTCCCCAACTCTAGGGTTCTTACCCCCTATCCCAAATTTTCGATAGCCAACTCACAGAATCAGTCAATTAGCAAGCTAAATTCGAAGTATGAGAAATCCAACAAAGCAATCAAAATTTGCAAATAAAGGTATTAGAGTTCTTATTAGTAGTATAGGGTAATATTTTCATTACCCACAATATCAACTTATTATAAATAAGGTGTAGGGCAACACAGCCTACACACAACTGATTATTTTTCTCTCCACCTCTGCTTCTTTCTTTCTCCTCTTTTTTGTGTTTTCTCTAACCCTAATATAAATTTTACTGCTTCAACTTGGTATCAGAGCAATCGTTCAAGGCTGGATAACATCTAACCCTAGCATCTCAATCGCTGACATCATTGTCAGAGACTGACGTCAGCAGTTTGTTTTTCGATTTGCTAGTTTGGCTCTTTTTTTGTCTGATTTCTTGTTGCACTAGTGGGGTGCGACTTGGCCCTAGGAGGGGTTTTTTTAGTAGTCCATCCCTCTTTGGATGGATTTAGGAGGTTTTTTTGGCCCCTGTTGATGTTCGGCTCCCCTAAATCGTAACGATACTGTTCAGCACCCTATTTGGTGCTTGTTTTGGCTTCTAGCTGTCGTTTTTGGTGGTCTTCTGGTGTGGACAGTGCTCTACTGGCTGGGCGGTGCTCTATTGTGGTTGTGTGATCTTTTTGACGCCGTTTGTGTATTTTGTGGTCTTCTTTGGCTTTTTGGTTGTTCTTTGGTGCGATTGTGATCATGGTCGAGTAAGATTGTGGTTGTTTATGGGTTCTCTGTTTGGTTTTATTCTCAAATCTCTACTACTTTTTAGTCAGTTGTGGATTCTCTATGGCGACGTCAGAGGATACGAAGGATACTTCGGTGGATGATCAAGTCAAGCTAGACTGGTCATTCAATGGATGATTTAGTTCGCCATATTACCTCTATCAAATTGAATGGAACTAATTATTACCATTGGTCTTATACCATCAACGTTTTTGTGTGCCAAAAGAAAATTTAAGTATTTGACGGAGAGTCCTCCTCTTGAGACATTTAAAAATTTTGAAAATTAGTGGAGTGAGAATTCACTGGTGATGACTTCGTTGTGGGTTAGTATGGAACCCGTGGTGGCTTCCAATGTACAGCTTCTTAATACAGCCAAAAAGATGTGGGACTATCTTGAGGAGATGTGTTGTCAAGAACATAACATGTCCCAGATTTATGACTCTATGAAAGTATGTTTACTACCAAGCAAGGCACTAAATCAATAGTTGAACATTATATTACTTTGAAAGGGTTGTGGGAGGAACTTATATTGTATCAACCACTAAGTAAAGATATGGAGGTTCAATAGCGACAATGTGATAAATGTCAGGTTGTTTTGTTCTTGTCCAGCCTTAACTCTAGGGGAGCTCAAGTTGCCTTTGTTCCATAATGTGGTTATTCTTCCTCTTCAAATACTCATCTTCCATTGCAGGTGTATCATCTCTATGCTCCAGCTCTACAATCATCACCCGATTCTATTGGGGTCCTGCCCTCTGAACTATCAACTAGTTCAGCCTCGTCTGATTTACCTATTGCATTAAGGAAAGGTACTCAAAACTGTACCAACCATCATATTTCTAGCTTTGTCTCTTTGCATCGACTTACTTCATCATTTCATTGTTTTACATATACTCTTTCTTTTGTGTTTGTTCCTAGTTCCTTGTAACAGGCATTGACATCTCTAGGTTGGCAATTGGCGATGGATGAGGAGATGAAAACTCTTCATGAGAACCGAACATGGGACCTTACTTTTCTACCCACTCGGAAGCAAGCAGTCATTTGTTGTTAAGTCTACAACGTAAAGTATCATCCCGATAGTTTAGTTGAGAATCTAAAGGCTGTTTGGTTGTCAAGGGCTACACTCAGACATATGGTGTGAATTACTGTGAGACATTTACTCTTGTTGCTCGCCTTAATTCTGTTAGAGTTCTTATTTCTGTTACAGTTAATTATAAGTGGCCTTTGCATCAACTGGACATCAAGAATACTTTTTTCTAGGAGGAAGTATATATAATACAACCTCCAAGTTATGTTGCATCTGGTAAGGAACACTTAGTGTGTCGGTTGAAGAAATCACTATATGGCCTGAAACAATCACCACGTACTTGTTTGATAAGTTCAATACGGTTGTCCTTTTGTATGGTTTTCAACATTCTACTTCAGACCATTTAGTTTTTATTCATTATACTTCTATAGGTGTTATTATCCTCATTGTGTATATTGATGACATACTCATTAGCGGTAATGATTCTAAAGATTGCCCATTTTAAGATTCATTTGGGAAAGCAGTTTCATACCAAAGACTTAGGTACTCTTCGCTACTTTTTTGGGATTAGAGTTACTCTGAACAAAAAAAGTATAAGTATGTACCAACGAAAGTACGTATTGAATTTATTGTCTGAGACTGGTACTATTCGTGCACGTCCAGTTGATACTCTCGTGGACTCTACAGTTAAGTTCTATGCTAAGAATGGTGAAATTTTTAATGATGTAGGGCATAATCGGAGGTTAGTTTATAAGCTTATTTATTTCACAATTACACGCTCTGACATTGCCTATATTGTTGGTGTGGTTAATTAGTTCATGCATGCTCCTCGTAAGCCTCATTGGGATGCCATCTGTCGTTTTCTTCGGTATTTGTATGAAGCACCAGATAGAGGATTGTTATACCGTTCTTCATCATCTATTACAATTACTGGATTTTCTGATGTTGACTGGGTAGGTAGTTGTGTTGATAGAAGATTTACTTCAAATTACTGCACACTAGGAAGCACGGATACGGATACGGATACGGGTGCAGGTGTCGTATCTGATACGATACAGACACGAGGATACGACAAAATTCCAAAATATAGCATACGGGTACGGCGAGAATACGACTAATTAAAATAATATAATATATTTTTATATATATAATAACATTAATAATAAAATTTAGTAATTAATTAATATTTTATAATTGGACAAATGAGCTAATATTAAATTTAATTAGTCGAATAATATGTTATGGACAGTGGGCTAAACCAAATTGGGTAGTGGGTGACAATTAATAAGGTATGATTGTAATTTAACATAAAATATAAGAAGTCCAAGAGTTATTTGTAAATTATTTTAGCAACTAGGGCAAAGAAAAAAAGAAAAAAAAAATAATAGGGCCTGAAATGTAAATTAAGACAAGCCCTTGCTGAAAAAAATAAAAAGAAAAAGGCATCCCTTTATTGCTTTTCAACAACTAGGGTAAACCACTGGACCATGAAATCACAGAGAGCTCAGGCGGCGAGAGATAGAGAGAGTGTGGTCAAAGAGAGACCTGAAGATGAAGATGGCATACCTACTCAAAGAGCAGGAGATCTGTGACTGTGGCTGATCAGGTACATCGTCTTCTTCCCCCATTTTTTTCTGGTTTCAAATCCATGGTTGTGACCGTATCCCTCCATATCACCCCCGTATCCAAGTCGTATCCGTCCATAACAAATACTTCAGTGTTCAGGACACTTGTGGAAGTATCTAACACGTGTCCGGCCGTGTCACACATCTATTCGTGTCAGACACATGTTCGACACCGCCACGTCTACCCTCTGAGGAGTATCCGTGCTTCCTAGACTGCACATTTATTAGGGATAATCTTGTTAGTAAGAAACAAAATGTAGTTGCACTTTCGAATGCAGAGGCTGAATATCGAGTCATGTCTCAAACTACATGTGAGATGTTGTGGGTTTGGTCTCTTCTTCAAGATAGGGGCATTAGTGTGTTCTCTCCTATGGAAATGCACTGTAACACTCAAGTAGCTATCTTCATTGCCAATAATCTGATGTTTCATGAGAGAACAAAATATATCGAAGTAAATTGTCATTTTATTCGAGATCTATTAATGCGAAAGAAGATCATTACACTATACATAAAGTCGAGTGATCAGCTGGGTGATATCCTTACAAAACCAGTGGGTCAATAATCTTTGTTCCAAGTTAGGCATCTTTGATCTTTATACTCCAGCTTGAGGGAGAGTGTTAGAGTTCTTATTTTTATAATATTAGCAGTATTGGGTAATATTGTAAATACCCACAATATCTACTTATTATAAATAAGGAGGTGTAGGACAACACAGCCTACACACAACTGATTATTTTTTTCTACATCTCTTCTCCTGTCTTTCTCCTCATTCTTGTGTTTTCTCTAACCCTAATATTACTTTTACTGTTTCAATTAAAGACAAACACCCACCTTGTCACAATGCTTAATCATACAAAGCAAGAGTAAGATGTAAGATGTTTATTATTGCATTTTCAACTCATAGGAACACAAAGGAGAAAAATTAATATGACAGAAGGACACTAATTTGAATTATGCTTTTATAGTCGTCTTAGAATTTAAAAACCAAATTCACCACTGTGCATCAGTGCTACACTTGACATGGAGCTAGTGTAAAAGGCCTAAGTTTCAAGAAAAAACATCTAAACAAAATGGAAACTAACATCTGTATTTGCCCCTTAACAAAATAGTTCAACGCTCAACTCAATGCAATCTCCAACAATCACATGCACCTCTAGTAAATTTTCTTTTTCTTCGTTTTTTTCACATTCCCTAATTCCAGGCTCACAAGGAGGATATCACTATGATGTAGTCTTTCTTCACCCCTTCTTTAAAAAAACATTTTTTTTTTTTTTGATAAGATACAAATAATTCTATTAAAATATGGAGGAGGAAGGTACAAAAATAGTGGACAAGAGATCCAACCACAAGTACAAAAAAAAATAAAATAAAATAAAAACTTAAAACATAGATTACAAAGCAAAACCAATATTCACAGTCCTTTTATTTACATGGTACAAAACCTTCAAAAATTTTAAAACCTTCCCAAGGAAAACCACATTCCACAATCCAATTTTGATGGATAAAGAAGAAAGGGATATCCTAAGACTCAATATTTGTAGCCCACAAGGTAGCCAATGACATCACTTTGTCCCTTGGAAACTCCTGATATTCAAATTCTACATCAAAGATTCTACTGATTCGTTCCAACCAAACAATATAAAAAATAGTCATTGTTGCATAATGTACAGAGCCTCTTGGATGACTTGATCCATCCCCACCTCCCTAAATAATCTGAGCCACAAGTTTAGTGTATAAGATAATGAAGAAAGAAAGGCTCGATCCTCTCTCTATTAGATCGCAAGTATTAACAATCCATGCAAAAACTTGTACCTTACTAGGCGTTCTGAGCCACAAGTTTAGTGTATAAGATAATGAAGAAAGAAAGGTTTGATCCTCTCTCTATTAGATCGCAAGTATTAACGATCCATGCAAAAACTTGCACCTTATTAGGCGTTCTGAGCCACAAGTTTAGTGTATAAGACAATGAAGAAAGAGAGGTTTGATCCTCTCTCTATTAGATCGCAAGTATTAACAATCCATGCAAAAACTTGCACCTTACTAGGCGTTATGGCCTTCTAGATTATCCTAAAGGGTTTGAGAATGGGGTGGAGTGGATAATCAATCAACGAACGGAAGAAAAATTTGCAAGAAAAAGTCCCTAAAGAAACAAGAATCCAAAACCTCTTATCAAAAGCCCACAACTCCAAAGACACGGATTTAAGTATTGACAAGAAATATGGGATCTGCATAATTTCCCTTTCATTCGAGTTTTGTAGGTAATCAAAATTCAACCTAACTTGAGAGGAAGAAGGACAAGTCATATAAGCAACGGACATATTATGAGACCAAGATAACCTACCAATCGGAGAGAACAAAGAAGCAAAAGATGACTCACCTAAGATGAGAGTTCCATAATTTCCTTTTCATTCAAATTTTGTAAAACTTAAATTTCCATCCAATTTGAGAGGAGGAAGAACAAGTCATACAAGCAACAGATATATTATGAGACCTAGATAACCTATAGGGCTGAGGGAACAACAAAGAAAAAGATGACTCACCTCTACAAATATCCTCCCATGAGTGAACCATTCTCCATTCCTATTTAACATATCTAGAGAAGCAACATAAAGGTTGAGAGATAAAGTTTAACGACATCAGATCACTTCCTTCCCATCAAAAAGTTATCATATTTTCCACCATCTTGCGATGTTCTCAAAATTTTGAAAAGTAATAAAAAATAATAGGATTATTAGCCAAAAAAAACTGCACCCGTCCAACTTTTTTAGTACCTTCTCTAAAACTGGATTCCAAAAGCTCACAGACAAAGGATTTACCCCAACAGAGGCACCGAATAATTCAAGGGCCACTTTTCTAACACACAACATGACCTACTTGCTAACCATTCTAACTTGATTTAATCCTACTGCAAAACTCTTAGACACATTCACTCTTAGACCCGACACCAAACAAAAAATTTAACTTGTCTGTCTTGTAGTAAACATGATTATATTATATTATAAATAAAATGGAGAAAAAAAATACATGAGAGGACAAAGAGTCCTCAAGGCAATCCAGGAGGTGAAAGAAAAAACAAAATAAAGGAAAACAAAAAAAAAAAAATTAACTCGTGCAACTAAAAGGGGGGAAAATGCTGGAAGGCCATTAAACACGTAAACCCGCTAATGAACAGGTAATAAATATGACTTGGTATAAGGATATGGGATATGACCCAAGCTCAAGCAAATGTTTGAAACGGGCTCATGAAAATCAGCCCATGCTTGGAATAACTGAATAAGAATATGGGATATGGAAATGTAATATGATTTGATCTTTGTAGCTACTAAGAAATTTAATAACTTAGCTGATAATGGTGCTTGGACAAGTATGGAATATTTTAAGTTCAAAACTTTCTGTCATTGACTTTGGGATAGATAAAATGATAGGTCATTGGGTTATGCCCCTTGGTAATCCCCCCAGAAAACAGTCACGTCCTTTAGGTTAGACAAGCCTAATAGTTCTCCAATAGTCTATTTCATATCCTTACAAAGAGCCCATTCAGAATATATGGTCCAATTGCACAGATGAGCTCAAGCTGCTTGCAAACAGCTCACTTGATGACTGCTCTCATTCTGAACACAACTAGTCAGGTTCAAAACAAGGCTCAGCCTCGAACAAATATGGTATATTGAGCTGAGCCAAGACCTTGCTCAGCTTCAACTTTGCTTGTTTATAGATGACACACATTTTCGGTGAAGATTCTGTGCAGTTTAGCTAAGCTTCCACCAGAAAATTGACTTTTGAACCAATGAACAACATATTATCACTGCAAATTTTACTGAAGTGCATCCAAGCAAAAAAAAAAAGCACCAAAAAGTGTAATCAATGTAACTCAACTGAACAAAGCTTTATCCCAACTACTTAGGATTGGCTACATGAATCCTGCTCTATATTTTTTCTTAAATAGTAAACTATCACATCCACTTTAATTATCTCATTCCAAGTTAATTTCAACTTACCTGTACCATTCGCATTACCACCGATATGTATCAAATCACTCTTACTCACTAGTGAAAAACTAGGTCTTCTAAAAACATGCCCAAACCAGCTAACTTGATTGTCTCTTGACTCTTGCTTTATCTCCGTAGAGCTAATTCTACAGTTTCACAAGTATATTCATTTCTAATTTTATTCTTTATAGATAGACACAATTTTGATTCCCCAGGCTCTCTTAATTTGGAAAACAAAATGAAGAACAACTGTACTTAGCCAGCTGCACAAAAGCATATATATTGCTTCATGAAAAAGCAGGGCCAAACTTCTCACCAGACTTAAATAGTTAACCGCAATCTCTAAACATTTCACCAAATCAATGATTATAGTGAATAGTCGAAGGGAACAACAGCAATAAAACAAACCACTAAGTAATCTTAACCATCAAACATTTACTAGTATTACACAAAAGATCGAAAGCATAAACTCACTCAAAAGAAAGAATAAAAAAAGAACTTATGAAAAACTAACATCTAATTCCGAAAACTCGAAGCAACTACAAAAGGCAAAGTGAATGACACGTGAGGGGATGGCAGAGAAAAGTAGTACAAAAATAACCACATAGGTGATACTAAAAGGAAAATCACAATTTTTTTGGATCTTACCGTTAAGGCAAGAAGTTGAACTTTTGGATTCTTACTTCCAAGACGCTTTTTTATGCCTTTCACAACATCCTTTGATTGCCTGATGAATCAATTCAAAAATTAAAATACCCACCACAAGTTTAGAACAAACAGATTTAGTATCAATTATCAGAATTACATATCAAATTTAAGCTAAAAGCTAATCAAACAAGCCTGAGTACCAACTACTTTTGCAGCAGTTCATTTTTTTTCTAAAAGCTTAAGGGTGCATTCATATGCTAGTCCTACCATATGTGTAATTACACTTTAGGTTTTGGTTGTTACATTTATTACCATCATATTCTAAAACCTAAAAACAAATTATTCTCTAGCGTGTTGGTGCAGGTCTGGTCTCTCACTCACTCTCAGTCTCTCTCTCTTAAGCTCCCCCTTGTCATTCCCCTTCCTATCTCTCCTCTAGGAACAGATCATCCTATTTCTCCTCTCTTTACTTTGTTGGCTTCTTTTTTTTCACCTATCATCCTTAGTACCATTTTATCCCCTGTTCTCGGTCCCTCTCTACTTATTCCTATTCCCTTTGCTCTTAAAAGTCTTCAATTCCTGTTCATCTCTCTATGCTAATACACCCGGTGAAAGCTTTAGTTATTTGGTATCAAAGTTATTCTTTTCTAAGGAATCATGAGCCCAGAAACAGTTCAAAGATATAGTTAGTAAACTAGTCCAATTAGAACAGCCAATGAATGGGGGCGCAACCCAAATACAGGGAAAGCATAGGAGAGTAAGCCCCAAATATAACATCAAGAGGATATAGCCATAGTTTCTATACAATATCCTTCCTCGCTCATCTTGAATTACAGATAGTCATGATCTATGGGTACAAGTTCATAAAATAAAGGACTGCCATATAAATTTCTATGTCAAAGAATCTAATATTTTTGCAACAGTATGAATAAGTGATAGTAAATGACAAAGAACTAATGCAAACAAATAGACTCACAACCAAGGAAAATGTAGCATACCAATTTGCTACACTGAGCAGTCTATGGAATGTTATGAGATTTTGATGAATGGTACTCCAACTTTTCTAATGGGCAGACGTGGTTATTGAGATGAAACCATGTGGTACCATGTCCAAATTGTGGTTTAGATTTTTCACTAGCTTATTTAAGATTTTCTGAAGATTATAGATGCCAGTTAAGATGAACTAAGACTGATAACAAAGATATTAGTGAAATTATTTCGACAAGAAATTATAATAGTTATAGTAAGTCAGCAATGATCACACTCCCTCCCCCAATCCCTCTGCCCAACAACTTTTCTTTAGCCTTCTTATCTATCATTTTATTCCTCCTCCTGATCTTCCGCTTCTGTCTTCTATAATGATTGGGCGACATAAGACCTCGTTCACTAAGGCTCCTATATTCTCATTTTCATTTTCTCATTGTTTCTCGCAGTTTTCTATTGTCTGCTATCCACTCATATCTTCATCACCTTCTCCTTCCTAATTCATATGCCACTTCTTCTCTTATTTTCAAAAACCTTATAGCGCGTTCATTGTTATTGTACATTAATGATTGGAAAAATCTACAAGAAGTCACGTCCACACAAAAAGCGATTATGTGATTGGACAATCCAAAATTTATCAGCATAAAACATTTAGTCTACACCATAAAAAGAAACCAAGTGAGTAAATCACGAGCAAGCATTAATTCGAGACATCATGATTATACTAAAATGTACACTAGAATCTCTAAACTTAACTACTTAAGTATGAATGGCCTAGCAATATGACAAGAATGCTAAGTCTAATGTGGGGAACTCTTCATGTCCAACTACAATGCAAATTATCCACTTGCACGTTTGGTATCGTTTTCCTCAAAATCTTTGACAGGTTAAGAAAGATTATGATGCATGATGTGTCGTTGAGCTATTATGGACCCTCTACATCATTTTGCAGCGAGTTGGCCAGCATTTTTCTCTACACACTAAATGGCACTCAGAGGTCCAAAAGTTCTCATCTAGCTTGAATAAACTTCCCTAAAGATAAGGTCCTCTCCAAGCTCCAAAGTTCCTTTACAATTTTATGACTCTTTGGAGATGTAATTTCCTCCAATTAACATGCTGAGTTTATGGTTCCACCATCCTCCCATGATTCTACAGTTATATGCCAAAGACTAGCGCTTATCTTGGCCATTACTCCAAAATTAGAATTATCATGTCACCAATCACAGCTAGTAAATCTCTTGCCCAATCACATACCTTTTTTCAAAACACCTAGTTACTCTCTCAACTTTGTCCAACACATATGAACAACTTGTCCACAGCCCATGTGCTGTAAGCTGCAACTATAATACCATACTAAAGTTCCAAAACCACTTTTGCAATTCAAATCTCCAACTGTTTCATACAATTCACAAGCCATTCTCAAAAAATCCGTGAAAACACAAGTTAAGATGTTAGCAGTGTAACTAAAGCTCCAATTTGTGCTAACCCGGTCTATTCGGTCGATTTTTTACATTTCATCTTCTACGGAAGAATAAATTCAGTTTTAGATAATAAGTGAACAGTTCAAATAACGATCAAGACTAAGAACACCTGGACATTAAAATGAAGAAAAGAAAGTCCAGAGAGAGAAGAAAATACCCCAGATCCCGATTTAACATGTCACAGATCTCGATGTTCATGGCCCAATCTGGCCCGATGAGCATGTCGCTCGTGGCCCTTTCCACCATAGAATTCACCATCTTTGCTCTAAGTTCAACACTAGAAACGACCAGATACAATCCGAATCTGACGGCCGGTTCACTTTTCCGGCAATATCAATAAAGATTCCGGCCACCGTCGCATATCAAGGGATCAAGTTAAGAATAAGAAACTTTGAAAATCAAAAAGAAAAAGGGATCGAACAGTCCTTAAACCATATAAATCTCCCTCTCTCTCTATCCTTAGCCGATTGGACTCCCCACTCTCAACGGTTCTCTTTCTATATCTTTTCTGTTCTCTCTCTCTCTCTCTCTCTGCTTTCTTCTTTTTCTGTTAGGGATGAAAAAACAATTAAGAACTTGAAAAATGAAGGAATATAAGGTGGAAAGTTCACCAACCAAAAGAGAACACGTGTAAGCATAGCATGTCACGGGTGAGCTGTTCCGGTGTTGATGCCGTAGGCTTTGGCCGAGCATTTTGATCCAACGGTCACAAGTTTTCTTGTGTGCCCTAATCATCATCATCGGTTAAATTTTACCCCCTCGTGAAACAATCAAGTTCTTTTTTGTTGTGCCTGAAATGTATATACAAATGAGTTCAAATGGAAGCAAAAAATATGTTGATAAATGAATCCTAATTTGTTGACTATTACTTATCAAATCTTGCTCTATAATCTGATTTTATTTTGTAGTCCAAATAATCTCGTGGCCCATCTTCCGCATATCTTGCTCATCCGACATGGCATGAATCACCGCACTCAGGAATATGAATGCTTTGAAAAACGCGTGATCCAAATCACGATGTAATTTTCTTGTTCTTGAATGGGCCTCGTTAATCTTTTTAGATTTATGTTCTACTCTGGGTAAAGATCCGTCCGATTTCGATTTGCAGCTCTATTGTCGAATTTAGACCTAACTATTAAGTAAAAAGTGATGAGAACGACGAAACCAATTAATACAAAAGATTGATCCCTCCAAACAAGCACAAGCTTATCGCCAAATGTTTCTTCTATTACGAAGACCACCTAGTCGCGAAGTTTATCCGGGGGATGTTTTTTATTTACATTCACGTCTTTTGAGAGATTTTAAGAAATGACAGATTTATTCTATCAATAACTGAGTCAGATCCCAGAACGTCGAATGAAATAGGTCCAGCCCCCGGCCACCTATCCCTTATGTTTAGGAGCAGGATCCGCCCAAGAACATTCTTGTGTCCGAAGAAGAAGAGCAAAGCAAATGAAGCATGTCCAAAAGTAAACCAACTCATTGGACTGCTACAAAAAACACCATCGAATTTCAAAGAAAAAAATAGATACCTCGGAGACAAGTAAATTTATCAACAAATTCTTTAGCCTCTATTTTAATAAAATTTATGAATAACCCCCCGCCTCAATCGTTACATAAATATACAATTATTCATTAGCTCCGCAAGCTAGGAGCGCATCATCAGGGCAAGGCGAAAATGAACATAGGATCATGACCCTTTTCTTCTTTCTTTTGCTGTTGATCTCACATCGAGAGCAACTCCTTCTTGTTCAGGGTCATCAGATGAGAGATCTTCCTCCGACTCCGATAAATCGGGGACGAAAAGATGGGAGGATAGAATCACTACACTATCATGGCCAACTATACCGTATCTGTTACGATAAATTGATGAAACAATAGCCAGTCCAATAGCTGCTTCAACGGCTGCAATAGCTATAACAAAATTTGATAGAAATATCGCAAATAAAGCCATTGTGACACCCATCAAAGGAGTTGATCCCCATCTAGGAGCTACTTTACCATAGATAGGTTATTTAAGAAAATTATTGGGGAATATTATCTCTCGATATTACACAATTATTTATAAAAAATTACATTGCATTTACGTCAAAACTGAAACTAAAATTTCATCGTGTATTTTGAGTGCTAAAAAATAAGTTTAGCTCCATCGAATTATCTGAATTTTAAAATCTCGAACTTAAGTATTGATCGAAAACATTCGGGTCCTTACTCAAATAATTTGCCAACTTATTTTTTAAAATTTGAATTCTATCAATTTATTTTGATCAATTAAAATAAATAAATAAATAAAATATTAAGAATAGTTAAGCAACAATTTTTTGGGGGAGGGAGGAGATTGGAACATATGTCATTAGTGTGAATAACTTATCCTCAATACAAACAATTTAAATAAACTTATAATTAGAAAACATATTAATAATTATTTATTGAATTTTTTTGAACGAGATTATAACACAGGCCCATAGTGAGAGCGAGCTTTCTCGGTAATGATGTCTAAAACGAATTGTGAATTCTTTTGCTTGTGAAAGAAATAATGTAAATTTGAGAAAATAAGTAGTATATGTGGTGTTTTCATACAAAAACAATACCTTGAATCTATTAACAACCGGATTTGGCAATAGTTTGGATTAAATGGAATCATGACGTATGGAGTTTGTTTCAAATACATGAGGGAAATTTGAGGACTTTGGTCACTTGATAGAGATTTTAGTAATAACCATTAAATTGATAAATAACCAATGTGGATTTGAGACAGATAAAATATTGAGTGTAATGGCGGTATCACGTCATCAATAACGCGTGACAACATCAATCAATTATAATTTACTAATTAAGACAAATGAACCACACTCAATGATATATGGTAGTTATTGGATATGCCTATGAGAGAGAGAGAGAGAGAGAGAGAGAGAGTTTATTGTGGAATGTTAGGCAAGTTCATTTTGATCATCTGATATAAATGTTAGCAGTGATCTGTATAGCAATTCTTAATCAGTGAGTCAGAGTCTGTGTGAGAGAGATAGAGACATGTATTGAGGAGAAGGTAGAGGTTTTTATAACTTAAGGGTAGTTCAAGTGATAACATGGATAAACTGTAAATTCAAATATCATGAGTTTGAATCTTACAAATTCTTTGGGGTCAAACTATGAGGGATTTATCCCTCATAAATACCTTAATTCTGATTTGGATGGTCTGCATTTAATCGGATTGCGAAGGAGATTAGTTAAAGTACACGTAAACTGATTCAAACACTCCTGATCGTTAAACAAAAAAACAAAAAAAAAGAGGTTTTTATAGACTATAGAGTTTGTTAGGCAATTTGAAGTGCCTAAACTTTCTTTTTGTAAGAATCTTTGGGACTAAGTTTTAGATTTTGACCTTTTAAGGGTTTCATGTCTTACTTGTCAATTATTATAATCTATATATTTTTCCTAAGTGATGTGTGTATGAGCTGCGGCAAAGAAAGTGTGGAGGAGAGGCCTTTGTTTTTTTAATATGCAGTGGTAGGTCTCAAGGAAAAATAATCCATAACCAAACAAATTGTGGTGGACTTTACTACTTTCACTTTTGTGGGATTTTTGGTAGGTTTTAGGGTAGGTATACCTAAATCATTGTGTTTGTATTATGTATAATACATCAATCCATTTATATATATATAACTTCTGGTCGATTTTGTGTCAAGTAAATGCACGGTGTTAAGAATTGCTAGCCTTTATGCTTTTATACCAACCCCACTTGTAGGCTGGGCATTCCTGATAATCCCTCATCCTAACCTCTTTTATAAGGTTAAATAAAAGAAATTGAAAATTATATCTACCCAACTTTGTTCAAATGATTTGATCTACCTTCCCTAATAGACTTTTTTTTTTTTTTTTCACATGAATCCGTCCAAAAAAATATTCCCAAGAAGATTAACAAAGATTTAATTTTTTTTGGAATACGTTCTTTATTTATTTTTTAATATTATCATTATAAGGAGGTATTCAGACATTTTCTAAAATTCGACTTAACTTTTCTAGATAACTCATGCATTGAATTATTATTGATCTATACCCCTAAAATATAAACTCAAATACCTTAGATAGTATGAAATCCATTCTAACTGTAGCATCTAGAAAATTTAAACGTCTACACATAAATATTTGAAAATAGGTTCTTATATTATGTCTCTAAATTATGTCCAAATAGTAGTTTTCTTTGAAAATATATATCTCAATTAATGAATTCAGTTGTTAGGTGAAAATTGTACTAATGAGACATATGAAATTTAAACACCGTTTTTAAAAGTAGCATTTTGCATAAGCCAAGTCAAGAATATAAATGCACGAGAGGACTACAAGCATCTATTGAGTAGTATAAAAGAGGGTCATATCAAGCAATTTTATAAATACTTAGATACTTTCAAGTTGTAATTGGAAAAAACAAGTGGAACGAGGGACATAACACGATACTAACAAAAATGTCATTTGAAATGATGAGTTTAACATCGACATTTAAATTAATGTTTTTTTACTTATTTTTCAAAATAACAAGTTATTTGTAATAACGATACTAAAATGAAAACATCGTTTAAAATAACCTATTCTAAAAGTAATTGGATTTGAGAATTAATTTTCAAACAACATTATTTGGGAAAAAAAAATGTTTTTTGATTTGGATGGAAATGAATGAAGCAAGTACAAAACTTTCCCATTTCTAGCCTCAAACTTTGGTTATTCTCCAAATTTATGATATTTTATAATGTATTAATTTATATATATATATCTATATCTATACTACTAATAAAAGTGACTTAAGTGAAAAACTTTTGATTTCCTTGTTTATCCTTCAATAATTTTATAATGTCTATTTTATCCTTTTTAAAGTGGCTTAAGAGAAAAAATTTTGATTTTCTTATTTATCCTTCAAAAATTCTATAATGTCTACTTTATATTTTTTCGAGGAATTTTTTATTTTTTTTATAGTTGCATTAATTCAACTAATAAATTCATTATTTGAATTTTGATTATCTTCTTTCCAAACAATATAAATTCGATCCAAATTCGATTTGAAAAATGTGATCCGAATCCAATTCAATTGTCCAACGAATTTTATTTTTCACAGCGCATATATGAATCCATTAAAATAGATATCCATTCTGATCCGAATAAGTTGATTGGAGACGATTTTAATATTTAGCACATGAATTTCTCCTCAATTTTATTAAATAATCACCAAATTACATTATATATTTATAGGTACGCAGTGCATATCCAAATTCGCTAAAAAATAAATATTTGAATAAATCTAATAATCTATATACTACTTTCGAATGTCAATGCTTATCAAAAAAATTTAATTAATAATACTATCCTTAAAAAAAAAAAAAGACAATAATAACCTATTCTAATAACTTCTTATTAGTCAAAGAAATCATTTGTCATCCAGTTATTAATCACTTACTGAAGTTAAACATTACATTTTTTAAATGCAATGTAATCCAATTTTTTTTTTTTGAACCATATGCAATTCATATCATACAACCTAAAATATGAGAAATTTTTTGAGCGTAATAGTTACCCTACGTCAGCAGTGTTACTTTGTATAATCATCCACTAATAAGAGAACAAGTGGACAAATAAGCCCCATAAAATTCAATAACCATCATGTAATATATAATCATCTCCATATAAAGAAAATTGGTCCAATTTATTTATTATTTTTTAAAAAAAGTCAAAATAGTTGGCGTGCAACGCACTTGTGCACCAACTAGTACTACTAATAAAAGTGTGTTAACATGAAAAACTTTTGATTTTCAACTTTACCCTTAACTATTCATATAATGTCAATTATATGAATCATGTCCTCTGATATGCTATTCTTATAATGTGAATCATATCCTTCGTGTCGTTTGATCTTCTAACTCAATAACTATGCAGTCAATAGTCTAATATGTTTCATATTTTATCTGCTTTGAAAAACTCTTTAGCATTGAGACTTTACAAATTGTGAAACTTAATACTTAATATGTAGTGAATAATGATAAGTTTATATATAAAATCTCTAGCCTGTTGAAGACACACCAAGATCTGCTACCACAGACTTTATTATAAACACTGTATTTACCAGCCTCATCTCTTTCTATTCTTGCAGCCACGTATAGAAATCGGTGATAAAAGTAAGTTTATTAATCTTATTTTTCGTTCTTTGTCTTTCGATTTTTTTTATTTTTTTATAAGTCAAAACTCTAGTTTTTTTTTTTTAGTTTTTTTTATAGCAACTTATTTATGTGAGTTTTTTTTTTTTTTTGGTAGGCGTAGTTATAGTTTCATATAAAGGGACCAAGAAGCCTATTGGGACTTGATTTTAAGAATATCGATAAATAGGAACAAGGTTATCTGAGAAGTAAGTTTAAATTTGTTATGAGAGTGCAAGCCTTTTATTCCATGAGCCAAACTTTTATTCTAATAATTGATCTAAATAAAAGATGTCTTAATTGATTCAATTATGACACGAAAAATGTGCTAATGTCTAATTAGTCATCATTTATTAATACTAGTCATAATCCGTGCCTGAAGGCATGATGAAATATAAAATTCGAGCGTCTAAAAAATTAATCCACTATATTAAATTATAATTTTTCTTTCCTTTATTTATTTGATTACATCATTTAAAAAAAAAATTTACCCATTTTTTTTTAAATATCGACAAAAAATACGTAATCCGACAAATTTTCTCAATATGTGTATATTATCGTATATGAATTATGTGTGAAATAAAAATTATGTTAAACTACAAATTAATCAAATATTAAATGATTAAACATATGATAAAAATGAGTGATGAGATGGTTTTGGGGGGAAAATATGTATGAGATAAAATTTTAAACATATCAATCTTTGATCTACTAACACTAACCTAATTATACATTAAAATGTATCACGTGCAATACATGTGTACATCAACTAGTATATATAGATATATATAAATATAATGAATCTATATCGATCTATTCTATATTTTTATCTATTTATATCATATATCTATACTACTATTAAAAATACACTAACTTGAAAAATATTTATTTTTCTCTTTTGCTATTAAATGAATCTACATAGTCCATTTGGTCCTTTTAACAAGCATTTTTAATGCAACTAATTGATGAACACATGCATGAACTATTATGAGTTATACTTTTATTTTATTTTTTACTTTTTACCCACAAAACTTGAATTTTTTTTATTTTTCTCTTTTGTCTTTAAATAATTCCACATAGTCCATTTGGTCCTTTTAATAAGCATTTTTAATATAACTAGTTGATGAACACGTATGTTAAACGTGGACTACTATGAGTTATATTTTTATTTTATTTTTTACTTTTTACCCACGTTACATTTTTTTTAATGATTCATATGTGTATTTATTTTTTGTATATATTGTCAATTGTTTATACACTACAATAAAACACAGAAAGACCAACTAACTTGTGATTGTCTCTAAATTATTATTGATATAAAGAAAAAATATGTCTTGACAATATGAAAAGTATGGACTTATCTTTTTTAACATAGGAAAATATATTACTTTTTGACTAAGATTTTACACCGTGGGTACTGTTTTTTTCTTTGACAATACATAAATTTGAGCATAGCTAACATATGCTCTACTATCCACCACCGCTATCGCCCATGAAAGTGCAATCCTTGCAAGTGAATATATGGTTATTTACTTCCTACACCCCCTAAGGGCTAGATGTCTTTGTTTCTCAGGAGATATGTCCTTAAATTAGCTTGAGTTACGGTGGTCGGCTCTGAACTCGATGGAGTAATTGACGCAAGCTTGGATACCTTGTACCAAAAAAAATATATATATGATTGTGAAGTTTGTTTATCTTTGATGAAAAATGGTAGCTCTGATGATGGTATTGAAAATATTTTTTTTCACAATACTTTACTTTTTTATTCTCTGAGAATGCGGCATATTATTTTACTTTTATTTTATTGTTTAATTATCAATTACTACAAAAATGAATCAATCGAAAATTTGTAATCTCAAATTAATTTTTCATATGATACAAAATTTTTTAGTTATAATAATTTTTTTTTTTTTGTTGTTGTTGTTGTTGTATGGACAGTTAATTAACAACTACAATTTGTAAAGACTTTCAAAAGGCATATTTTTTTCAATTTTCCATCAAATTAACCACCAATTGTAAGACACAGCAGAAATAACAAACATAAAATTGAGTAGGCTAACTTAAATGAGAGGTTTGTTTCTACATTGTTAGAAATTGTTATTAGTTTTCAAAGTTTATTTGCAGAGATGAGCCATCATTACAAAAACATTAGTTCACTAAAATAAAGTTGTGAAAGGTCACTAAAATAAAGTTTACTTTAGTATTGATTGTGCACCGATTAATTCATAAATAAATATTTAATTAAAAAAATTTATATTAAAAAAATCTTCCAGTTAACAATTAATATAGTTGCAAAAATATAGTAAACATTTTCATACAGGTTTAAACACTTGTAGAAGATAATTTGTAGTTGACAAATAACACTTTCAAATTTTATAATTTTATACCACTTAATAAATCTGTACATTTGTTTTAAAAAAATAATTAATTAATAAAACCTTACACCTTAAAAATTTTGTACACCTAAACACAATCTGTTACAATTGAAGACCAAGAAATAGAGAAGCTTAGTAGAAGTGAATAGAAAATTAATTAAAAAGTAAATGTTGCATATAGTTACTGTAGAAAATTAGAATCCAACTTTAGGCACTAAGACCATAACAAATCAAGTTCGTAAAATAAAAACCAAAAAGAAGATTAAGATTTTAAAAAAATGAAATAAATAGTGAACAAGACATAGCACATTTCAATAGAGTTTCAACATTCGTAATAAAAAAAAAAAAGAAGTTGTTTTAGTAAGACAACATTCACTTAAACTATGGACTAATCCAAATCAAGAATCACATAACTTGAAGAAGAGGCAATCTCAGATGTTATGTTGCTTATGTACTCACTAAACAGCCAATACAAAAGATTAACTCAAGAACTTGCAAAGAAAAATACCAGCTAAAGAAAGAAATCAATGATACACAGGCTCAATAAAGAATTCTGCTATTTAAAAAGAGATAAGAGGATATTTTCTCTACTACTTGGGAATTGAGGATTTGGAACTTGGAAGTGTGCATGGCTATGCTTTATCTCTTTTTTGCAATTGTCTTTACCGTTGAGAATATGAAAGGTCTTCCTACTGTAACCATATATTTATCACATTTGTAACTGAATATTTACTCTTGAAATAGAAAGGATCTAAGAGTTCCAACAGAGAATATGATATGATTGTCTTTATATAATAGATTAGTGGTATAATAGAAAATCAAAAGTTTTTTCTTATTAGTTGCCTTTTATTAGTAGTATAGATATACTAGTTATTGTCTGTGCCTGAAGGCACATAGTAATAAAAAATGACAAATAATAAATATATTTGTATTCATATCCAAAATCAAATCACAAACATAGAGAAGAGATAAATGAATTTAAGCATCAGTTGCAGTGGGGGTCAGAGGTGATGGTGGTAGGAGACGGTGATGGTTGTGGTGGGTGGCAATGACCGTGATGGCGGTGGTGGTGGCGGCAGCGGCAGCGGCAATGGCATCGACGACGACGGTGGTGATGGTGGTGGCGGCGGTGGTGGTAGTGGTGGCGACGGCGGCAACGATGGTGATGGTGGTGGCAGTGGCGGTGGTGGTGGCGGCGACGGCGGCAGTGGTGGTGGTGGCGGTGGCGATAGTGGCGGCGGTGGTGGCGGCGACGACGATGATGGTGGTGGTGGTGGTGGTGGTAGCAGCGGCGACGGTGTTGGTAGCGATGGCGACGACGATGGTGGTGGTGACGGCGGCGACAGCGGTGGTGGTGGCGGCGGCGGCGACGGTGTTGGTAGCGATGGCGACGACGATGGTGGTGGTGACGGCGGCGACAGCGGTGGTGGTGGCGGCGGCGGCGACAGTGGTGGTAGTAGTAGAGGTAATGGTGGGGCGGTTTCAAACACTATTATTTTTTTTTTAAGTATTTATGAGAAATAATTTCTAAAAGTACTTTTAAAAAATCACTTCAAACACACCCTTAGGAGCCTATTATTCATATTAAATTTAGGGTGTTAATATTAGCCGTTAGATTAACTTTAAAGTAAAATTTAAAACGATCTCAACCGCGAATAGCAAAAGTCATTTTGTTTATCTTTTGAGATTCGAATTGTAAGTTACTTTATTATATAGATTGTAAATTAAAGTGGAATAGTGGATGACTCCTAACCTACCAATTACAACACCAAGTAAATAAGAACTAGTAGGTATTAGTGCATTGGTGTATAACCCTTAGCAATTGATATACCGACTTTAATATTATATTTGATGGTCATTATGTTTGAGAACATATAAAAGGAGACATTGACTACATTGAGAAATACATAATTGAGAAGCTTTTTCTCTAGTATTTCTATATTCTCTTAACTATAAGAAAAAAGAGCTCAAAACAAAAAGGTCTGAGTGCTGAAGCAAAAAGGTCTTAGTTATGAAGCAAAAAGGTATGGTCTGAAGAATTGAACTGCAGCTTTTAGTTTTAGAAAATAAAAATAACTTAGACTTTTCATCTCCAGGTCCTTCGAGCAATCTGAAATACACAACACCAAATGAATCGATACAAGGAAAAGAAACAAAATACAAAATCTCTAGTGTCTGTTCCGACTTCAATTAGACACTCAACCATCTCAAGTATTATCAATGACAGTAACACAGAAATGCAAAACTCCTCACAGAGAAAATGAAGATTAACAGGGAGTTGGTTTAGTCCAAAGTCGCTTGGAGTAACTGAAGCAGCTTGCATTTGTGAATAATAATAAAAGGCATTCAGCATTTAGGAATAAGAAACATAATGGTTGTAATTGATTTATCTATTAAAAGAAAATACATAAAGGATTTAATTGTATTTATGATATTTTATAATGTATCTATCTATCTATCTATATAATAAAGTAGCTTACAATTCAAATCTCAAAAGATAAACAAAATGACTTTTGCTATTCGCGGTTGAGATCGCTTTAAATTTTACTTTAAAGTTAATCTAACGGTTAATATTAACATCCTAAATTTAATAGGAAGAATAGGCCCCTAAGGGTGTGTTTGGATTGATTTTTTAAAAGTACTTCTATAAATTATTTATCATGTGTTTGGATTGATTTTTTAAAAGTACTTCTAGAAATTATTTATCATAAGTACTTTAAAAAAATAATAATATTTGAAACCGCCCTACCACTACCTCTACCACTCCTACCCCTACTACTGTCGTCGTCGCCACCACCACCGTCGTCGTTGCCACCACCACCACCGCCACCGCCACCGCCACCGCCACCACAACCACCGCCCCCCCACCTCCACCGCCACCACCATCGTCGCCGCCGTCGCGCCACCACCACCATCGTTGTCGTCGCCGCCGCCACCACAGTCATTGTCACCTACCACAACCATCACTGTCTTCTACCACCACCATTTCTCACCCTCACTACAACAGATGCTTAAATTCATTTATCTCTCCTCTATGTTTGTGATTTGATATTAGATATGAATACAAATATGTTTATTGTTTACCATTTTTTATTATTCTGTGTCTTCAGGCACAGGCAATAACTAGTCTATATAATAAAGTGGCTTACAATTCAAATCTCAAAAGATAAATAAAATGACTTTTGTTATTCGCGGTTGAGATCACTTTAAATTTTACTTTAAAGTTAATCTAACGGCTAATATTAACACCCTAAATTTAATAGGAAAAATAGGGTCCTAAGGGTGTGTTTGGAGTGATTTTTTAAAAGTACTTCTAGAAATTATTTCTCATAAATACTTTAAAAAAATAATAGTGTTTGAAACCGCCCCACCACTACCTCTACCCCCACCACCTCCACCACCGTTGTCGCCGTCGTCGTCGTCGCTGCCACCACAGCCATCGCCGCCACACCCCCACCACCGCCGCCGCAACCACCACCACTATCGCCACCACAGTCATTGTCACCCACCACAACCATCACCGTCTCTTACCATCACCACTGCCGCCCACCACCTCTCACCTCCACTACAAACCGATGGTTAAATTTCTTTATCTCTTCTCTATGTTTGTGATTTGATTTTAGATATGAATACAAATGTGTTTATTATTTACCATTTTTTATTACACTGTGCCTTCAGGCACAGGTAATAACTAGTTTATATAATAAAGTACAATACAATTCAAATTTCAAAAGATAAACAAAATGACTTTTGCTATTCGCGGTTGAGATCTCTTTAAATTTTATTTTAAAGTTAATCCGACGACTAATATTAACATTCCAAATTTAATAGGGAAAATAGAGCCATAAGAGTATGTTTGGGGTGACTTTTTAAAAGTGCATTCAATACTTATAATTTTTATAAGTACTTTAAAAAAAATAGTGTTTGGAACTACCACTATCACCACCACCCCCATTGCCCCACCACTACCACCACCACCGTCACTCCACCCCATCACCACCATCTCTGTCACAATCACCACCATCGCTGTCGTCACCACCAATGTCGCCACCCCAACACTATCTCTGCCACAACCACCACCATCGCTGTCGTCACCGCCAATGTCGCCACCACCACCACCACCATCATCACCACCCCCACCGTTCCTTGCCACCACCATCGTTGCCTCCACCATACCACTCCTCCATCGCCCCACCACTACCACCCCACCATCACCTCTGTCACAATAATCACTACCATCACCACTCTCGCCACCCCACCACCACCACCATCACCATCACCATCACCACCACCACCACCACCACCCTACCACTGTCCTACCATCACCCCTACCACTATTACCCCTACCACCCCACCAGCACCCCCACGACCATCACGACTAACACCACCGCCACTACTGCCCACCATCACTACCATTGCTCACTCCCATTATAACCGGTGCTTAAATTCATTTATTTATTCTCTATATTTGTGATTTGATTTAAAATATGAATATAAATATATTTATTGTTAATAATTTTTTTATTATTTTGTGCTTTTAGGCACAGACAATAACTAGTCTATATATAAAATACATAATTTAAAGATGAGAGAGTTTGAGAAACTTTTCCTTTTTGTTTCTTAATTTCATAAAATTTATTTATTTTTTAATTCAAACCTTAAGGCTATCACCAATCAGATGCTAACATGTGTTATTCATAACTACCCATAAACTCCTCAATATATAACTAATCATTATTTTTTAAAATTTATTCAAAAAAAATATTTTTTATCACCCAAAAAATTTATATAATTATTTATCTAACTTCTCAAGTGATAAAATAGAAAAAGATAGAAAAAAAAACAAAAATTATAATTCTGTACATTGTAAGGAACTGACCACTAATATAAAATAAAATAATAAATAAACCAGTAAAAAACTCAAACAAACTCGACACGGCACGATGGATGTTAAACCTACTCGCATTTACATAAAGAAACCTCAGCCCACTTGGTACTAACCCACAATAGTCCAAATATCCCAATTTGTGTCCTTTGCGGCCCAATGGACCCTAAATTAGCCCATGAAGCCACTCTTCTTCACTCCTCGACCCAAAATAAATCCACAGTTGCCGCACGCTCCTTCAGACTGTAAGCGCTAAACCCTCGCTCTCTCTCTCTCTCTTCGAAGCTTTTCAATCTTCACCACCTGAAACCCTAATCTCTGCACGATCAAGAGAGAGATTGTGTCTGTGTTGTGAGAGAGAAATCATCGACAATGGCGGCCTTGTTGGACTACGAAGATGGATATCCCCAACAGCCCCAATCAGATGCCGTCGGCTACGATCCCAACTTCGTGCCGGACTCCGTCAAGTCCTTCGTGGTTCATCTCTACCGGCACATCAGAGAGAAGAACGTGTACGAGATCCACCAGATGTATGAGACCTCATTCCAAACCCTAAGCGAACGCATGTTCAAGGACACTCCTTGGCCCTCCGTCGACGCCGTCGCTCAGTACGTCGACAATGACCACGTCTTCTGCTTGCTCTATCGCGAGATGTGGTTTCGGCACCTCTACGCCCGATTGTCGCCTACTCTCAAGCAGCGGATCGATTCTTGGGACAATTACTGCAGTCTCTTTCAAGTATGCATCGTTTTCACCATACCTGTTGGTTGTTTTCTCTCTCTGTGTGTGTATTTGAGAGAGAGAGATCCAGTCGTTTGCACCGTTTTCACTTTACACTCCGGTTGCTTATGTGTATGATTTGATTTTGGTTGGTTGTAGGTGGTGTTGCATGGGGTGGTAAATATGCAGTTGCCGAACCAGTGGTTGTGGGACATGGTGGATGAGTTTGTGTACCAGTTTCAGTCGTTCTGTCAGTACAGGGCGAAGATGAAGAACAAGACTGAGCAAGAGATTGGACTTTTGAAGCAATATGATCAGGTTTGGGTTCTGAATTGTGCTTAATTTTTTTTTGCTATTTTTTGTGAGAGCAGTAAGATTTATTTGGAAAGTAATAGTGTGAGACCCGAACAAATTAATTAGGCATTTTATTTTGTGTTGGGGGTTTAGATGCGAGGACTTATTTTAGTCATTAGATTTAAAATTGAAATAGTTGAAAACACAAAGAAATATCTTGACTTGTTTCAGATTGGTAAGTCAAATTTCGGGGACGAAATTCCGAAGGGGAAAAAATTGTAAGACCCGAACACACATGACAAACATATTACAGATATTGTACCTTGGGTTGGGGTGTTACACTATGACTAAGTCGTATCATAGTTGTGTATAGTAAGTTGATCTATTGAGTTTAATAGCAAACACTCGTTGTGTTTAAGGATTTGGTATCAAAGTTTACTCATCATTTGGACACTGTATCATTCAGTACCTATGATGGTTATTAGCGTTCTGAGTATATATAATGCTAAATGGGTTGGGTTGTTACAATTTTTGGTATCAGAGCATAGGTTTATAGGTTCTGTAGACAAGTGTGTTTAGGTCGGCAGTGGACAGTCTAGGGTGTCTGTGTATTGTAGAATTAAACATTATTAAGATGCTAATGTTATGCACATGTATATCTAATAATGTTGATTTATAATTTTATGGGTGAAGAACGTGACAGACAACGTCAAGAGACGGTGGTGGTTAGTAGAATGTGTATGATATAATTTAGAAAATATATGAAATTACGGTGTGGAAGAAAACACCGTAGACTCAATTTATTGGATTACGAATGAAAATCTAGGTAACTACCTGAACAAGGAATGTTTGTGGTAAGTTAAGTGGTTGTATTTGTGAGTAGTTTATTACATTGTGGTTGCACATCTTAGTGTGAGAAAAAAAATTTGAAAATTAATGATGGATTACAGAATAATTCTTGACAATTTCAATTTTTGATAATTAAATTTTTGGTGACAGTACAGATTAGTTGTAATCAATTTGTGAAAATGTTAAAAGTTAAAAAGTAGTAATAATAATATTATTTGAATAATATTGTTATGAGCATGAACAAGCTCCTATGTTTTTAAACTCAAAGGAAAATATCTGTGATTGAGTATAAGGAAGTAATTTACTATCGGATTTTGTTTGATGATTTTGGAGTAGGGTTTTGGTTTATTTCCGTTTATTTTCCTAAAGTTTTTTGTGGTATTTAAATTTCATTTCAAATACATTTTCTTAAAACCAGATCTATTCACAAATATATGGTTTATGGTTTGAATAAAAATATAGTTTGGGTACGATGAAATAATGCTTAAATGGATGGGTAATATCGTTTTGGAAAGGGATTAGAAATAGGTTGATCTAATATTCATACATGCATATCTAGTGCATAACGCATATATAGGGAATGTTTATATGAAATTTGTGATGATATGTGACAGGTATAGAGGTAATGATATTGATGTTGATTTTACCTGGGATTTTGAAAAGGGGAATAATTTTGAAAATTAAAAAAAAAATGATATATTGTGATGCCTATTCAAGTTGACATTTGATTGTCCAAATATATGATTTTGCACTTGTGTGTAAGATTATAGTTGGTGAGATATTTTGGTATAACGGAAGCGTGGTGTTGTAGACTGTTGTTATTTAAGTGGTGGAATTAACTTTTTTGTAGTTAACGTGGTGTTATATGTAAGTTGTTTTCTATGTAACTGATAATAGCAAGAATATGCGTACATGGTATTAATACATGTTTGAGTTGAATATAAACTTAAAGATGAAAATGTGAATATGCTGTGTAGCGTTGAGAATGAGTTAGTCTTTATGACTAATGTTGCTTGTTAATAACAAGTGAGTGTGTGGACTATTGACAGTCAGAGATAATATGAATGTTTAATTACATCAAATGGTAAGTGAATAGTCTATTGACTAGTGTGACCCTAAATGGTCTTAGTGGCGATTGTGTAGCCTTAGTGGCGATTAGTGCCTTAGTGGTGGAATATGCCTTAATGGCTGTCTTAGTGACGGATATATGGCCTTAGTGACGAATTATCTAATTGGCGAATTATGCCTTGATAGCAGATATTGCCTTCAAGGCAAGTGTTTAGCCTTAGTGGCGAGAATGGTCTTAGTGGCAGATGTATATACGTGGATGTCATATATGGTGGCTTATGGATGAATTTATATGTGGATTTCATATATAATGGTTTATGGATGTGTTAATGTGAATGCCATACTAAATGGTTAATGGATGTTTAGATATGAAAACTATCTATGGCGGCTAATGTAATTGCCTTAGTGGAGAGATGATCTTATCTTAATGATAGATATGTATCTATATAATTTTATGATATAGATATAATTTCTGTAGCAAGGAATTCTTCTGTGGTGTTATAGATGGAGTATGATACCATGATATCCAACAAAAGATTGATATTTTTATCTATGAATGAACATTTGGTTATCTTGATTGTGAATTTGTCTCTATGTAGGGTAGTTTGTATGTGAAATAAGGTACAACAATTTAGCTTGAAATAAAGAAACGAAAAAAATAAAAGCGGTGATGATATTATAAAACATGATTATGTAGGGATATATTATGTTATGGATGTACTATGCTATACAGAATGTGCGATGGGAGCGAATAAATTTGGAATTGTGATACTTATCTATGACATTGCTTCAACAGTGTAAATGCATGTAATTGTGGAAACCCATGAATAAGTTTCGTTATAACAAAAAGTTTAATGAATAAATTAGTGATGCGTTAATATAAATATGCATTTGGAAGTGCAGGTAACTGTGATAAAATTACATGAGAAAGGGGAATGAGATGTTTTGATAGAATTTGAATAACTGGTGTTTGAAATAAGTATATAGATAAATGATACATCTATGCCTACTGAATTTTAATATAAAGTGTGCTTATGTGTATGAGGGTGTGTTTGGGTATTGAAATGATTATAGTATAGATGTCCAAGGTGAGAATCGGTAAGAGGAGAATGATATCAAGCTGTCAATTAAAAAGCAAATGTAATGTAGGTAAACATATGTTGAAGTTAAAAGGGTTGTATTTTTGTTTGGTAGGGATTCCAGTAAACCTTATTGAACACTGAAGATACTGAAGTTTTGTTATGAATGGAATATCGAATATAATTGATATGTAAATTTAGCTCTATAGTAAATACAACTCTCATAGGAAAGTTGTAGTTAAAGATAGTACGGGAAATACATGGTTGAGAAATTTATTTATGTGAACATAGTATATTTTGGATGAAGTTTTTATAAGATAAGTGTTGTTAAGTAGATGTATGGATTAATAGGCGAGTAAGAGTTTTGCGAGTAGAAATAATTTTTTTTTCTTAAGAATTGATTCACTTAGTTACTATGTTGTGTGTTGGAAAATTTCCTTATTCTCCTTATTAATTATAATATTATATAGGGTTTTGTTGCATAGTGTTGAACAATTATTTTGTATGAATATCAAGATAAGAAAAGTATACATTTAAGGATACAAAAAAAAAAAGAGGATTATAAACACATCAAAGTGAATATGTAGCCATGACTCCGGGACAAGATACCGGTAACAAATATACAATTGTGTTGACAAGAAGGAATATATATATATATATATCAGAATTTAATTCATAAACGTGATATGAAGTTGGTATTATTGTTAATGTTTCTTTACTTGATTTTAAGAAAGAGTAGTGTGTGTGAGTGTAATACTAGAAATAAATTACTACTTTGAAAGATGAATAAGTCAAATGTTTTACTTGAATCTCTCTTGATAATCATGGGATTGGTGTGATATTTTATGTGAGAATATGGTATTAGAAAAGAGATGGTAAATTTATTTTGTTTAATAGAGGTTTAATAATATATATATATATATATATATTAAAATTGAATATGAAGGTCAATTTAATTGTGTTGAAAAATGTTGAAGAAAGAAAAACTTTGTGGCCTGATGATTAACAGTTAGGTGTTTATTATTGAATTCAAAAGATTTTAATTATTTACATCATAATAGTAGTGGTCATCCAATTGTTAATAAGTTATACTTAAGATACAGGGATTATTTTTATAGTTGATTGATTGCCAATAGTGAGTAGACTATTGAGATCATGTTTGCGAAATGATATGTTGTATATGTATTGTTTTGTGATAAATGATGTAGATTTGTGGCAAACCATTGTACCTTTAATTATGATTTATGAAGTTGAGATTATGTAATATGTTATATTCAATGTCTACTTAAAGTGTTAACAAGTTTACTGACATAGTCACGTTGGAATTTTATATGAAAATTATGATAAGTGATACATGAATGGTAGTATAAAAATTAACTCGAAAAGAGTTTATACAAGAATGTAACCGTGGATACTGTTGGTTCTAATCTCTAGTGTCTTGGCGGCACTAGAAGAGAATTTTTCTTTATTTTTTTTTGATAAATTGATAAAAGAAAGTTTATCAAATTATTTGATTAATGTAACTTATAGAGATAGTCTTGCCTGAGTACAATGAAAAAGGTTAAGTGAGTAGGGTATTTATTTGTATTAGTGAATTAGTGTAGCAAGTGAATTTTGAGGACGAAATTCTTTTAAGAGAGGAAGAGTTGTGAGACCCGAACAAACTAATTAGGCATTTTATTTTGTGTCGGGGGTTTAGATGCGAGTACTTATTTTAGTTATTAGATTTAAAATTGAAATAGCTGAAAACTCAAAGAAGTATCTTCACTTGTTTCAGATTGGTAAGTCAAATTTCGGGGACAAAATTCTTAAGGAGGGAAAAATTGTAAGACCCGAACACGCATGACAAACATATTACAGATATTGTATCTCGGGTTGGGGTGTTACACTATGACTAAGTCGTATCATAGTTGTGTATAGTAAGTTGATCTATTGAGCTTAATAGCAATCACTCGTTATACTTAAAGATTTGGTATCAAAGTTTACTCATTATTTGGAGACTGTATCATTCAGTACCTATGATGGTTATTAACGTTTTGAATATATATAATGCCAAATGGGTCGGGGTGTTATAGTTGGCTACATATTTTGTTCTTCATGTAATGTCCACCTAGACTATATTGCCACAACATAGGAGATAGATTTTGGGTTTCAATGTATGATGAATATGTGTCATTCTATTTTTAGAACCGGGGAAATCTTGAGATTTTTGTCACACTGATTGTCTTATGAACCCTTTGTTTTTCTTTTTTGTTTAATTTGATCAATCATATGGAAACCCAAGTGATTGCTCCTATTGTTGTTGTTACTTTCTTGATGGTGGCATTACTGTAACTGTATTTGTATATGTGCATCCATTCAACATATGCACAATCTGGATTGTTGGCATGTTTGATTGACATTGACCTTTACGCCTGATATGTGAGTTTTTTAGGCTATGGACAAAGTGGACCTAACAAAAATCATTGTGTGTATATGCGGGAATGTGTGTGTGTTTGTGATAGAGACACGGGAATTGTTAATGATTCTCCCCGCACATGGCGGATGCTTTAGCACTTAGAGAAGGTTTAGGTGGTTATTCTTATCAGTTACACGCATTGAGTAGCTTGGACTCGGCTTGTTTTGTCTGGCTTGTTTATTTTTGAGTTTGAACCGATCCTAATCAAAAGATTAGGCTCATTTTTATTCAAGCCGAGCTCAAGCTCGATCCCGAACAATTCTTTTTGCTTATCAAAGCTCAAATGCAATTTTTTCCCATGTTTTGTTTTCATTCTTCAGAAGCTTCTTTAATACTTGAACCATAGTTCATACCAGTGTTATTTAAGGCGTAAAGCGAGCCGAAGCGACCAAGGCTCCTAACGCCTAGGCGAGAAGCGAGAAGCGAAGCGACACGCTTTGCCGAACCGAAGCGAACAGTTAAAAAAAAAAATATATATTTTAGTTTAATTAATTCTAAACATCTAAGTTATAATTTTATATATACTAAATATTTAAATGCAAGTAAAACCATAAACATTTAAATTAAAACAAACACTAATAATATCTCAAATCTTAATAACATTCATAACTTAAACATTTAAATTCAAACAAACACTAATAATATCCCAAATCCTAATATTTAAAAACATAAGACACACAATTCAAGCAACTAAAGAAATCATCTCAAGGACTTAGAAATCAATCCTCATCACTAAAGAAACCATCTTCTTCATTATCCTTAGATTCATATCCCTCTGTATCCTCCTCCTCTGCCTCATCTGAAATTATGTCTTCCTCATCTATGAGTCCAGTGGTCGATCTTGTAAACCTTGGTGTTACCCTCGTAGATGATGTTGCTCTAGTCCGTTGGCTACTTTCTTGAACTCCAGAAGCTCGAGCAACTTCACCCCAAGTCAAAGTATCATCACCAAACACAAGCTCATTATCTTCATCTGTTTCTGCATCCACTCTCCCAATCAACCACTCATTGCTATCATCAATATCCTTCAAAGATATTGGATCAATTGTGTCACGGGAATCATATCGGCGTCTCAAAGCTCTATTATACTTAACAAACACCAAATCATTGAGACGAGATTGAGCTAGTCTATTTCTTTTTTTTGTGTGTATCTGCAATAATTTATTAACAATACATTAAAATTTATAATAAGATAAAAAAAAATGAAATTGAAGAGGTTTGAGGATGATACTCGCATGCTCAAACACACTCCAATTTCGCTCACAACCGGATGCACTACAAGTAAGGCTTAAAATTTTTTTTGCAAAGTTTTGCAAATTTGGAGTTGCAGTAAAAGAATTAGCAATCGCTTCTTTAGCCCGGTCCATAGCTTCATAAATGTACCCCATGGGAGGCTTCTTCTCACCATCAACCAATCGAAGCACACGAACAAGAGAGCCAGTAAGCTTAAGAGAGTAGACAACATTACTCCAAAATGAAGGCATTAAAATGATTTGTGTTGTCCTTTTGCCTTGTTGTTCTCTTGCCCATTTACTTGTAGTCCATTTCTCTGAAGTAAACATTTTTTCTCAAGTTACCTTTTTGTTGGTTGATCCTTGTTAGAGTAAGAAAAGCCGTAGCAAATCTAGTTATTGCGGGCTTAATCAACTCCTTTGACTGGGTAAATCGTCTCATCATATTTAACAGAGTTGGACGGTTATAAATATAACCGTGTAATGCTATTCCTCTCTCAAATGTTCTCTTGAAGTTTGGCAACTTGAAGATATCTTCCAACATCAAGTCCAAGCAGTGGGCGGCACATGACATCCAATATAGGTTGGGTCGTTTTGCCTCCAAAAACTTTCCTATTAAACAAAGATTGTTTATCAACTAGTGTGCATAAAAAAATTCAATGTAACAAGTAGTTATCTTTTTTTTTCAAGAAGCTCATACCTGCTAACACATTTGCTGCCGCACTATCAGTGACAATTTGGACCACATTAGCTTCACCAATACGCTCCACAAAATTATCAAGCAATTCAAACATTTTTTGCCCATCCTTTGAGTATGCAAAAGCGTCAACGGATTCAACGAACATGGTCCCTTTTGGACAATTCACTAAGAAATTAATCAAGGTTCTCCCTCTCTTGTCAGTCCATCCATCGGACATTATGGAACATCCATATTTTGCCCAATCCTCTTGGTGATCTTTCATCAATGACTTGATATGCCCTACTTCTTTGTTGAGCAATGGGACCCGAATCTCATGGTAAGAAGGGGGTTTCAAACCAGGACCATACTGTCCAATAGTTTCAAACATTGCTGCAAAACTTTCATAGTTCACAACATTAAAGGGAATTCTCGTGTCATACATCCATCGGGCAAATGCTGTGATGGCCCTTTCTCTCATTTCCTTTCTGAAAGGATCGTTGGCATCAATCTTCGTTTGTCTCCCCTTGGTCTTTCGATTTTGCACCACAACATTCGGATCAGGGGTGAAGTATACATTCATAGGCCGTTTTTGTCTTGGTTTTTTTTGTTTGGATGTGGCTTGTGTAGAACCTTGACTAGAACTAGCCATGGATCTTTTACGATGCGCAACAATCTCTACAATATCATCTTCATCCTCCTCGAAGTCATTAGACATCTCATCAAAGTCGGGAACCATGTTCATTAGATTCTTCTCTTCCTTTTTTTTAGCCATGTATTCTCTAATCTCTTCTCTAACATGAGCAGGGCATTTTGGACAAGTAATAACACTTGTAGAGTTCCCCGCAAGGTGTTGCTTGACCCAATAGACACCTCCATTTAACTCTTTTCCACAAAAATTGCATTTGAACTTGTTTGGGTTTGGGGGATTGACCAAGTGTGCATATTTCCATGCCGGATATTTTTTGTTCCCTTCGGACGACGATGCCATTTATTTGTTTATGAATGACACTATCACACACACTACAATTAAAGGAACAAAACAGTACAGGAAATCAGCAAAATCAGCATTATCAGCAAAAAATCAGCACATCAGCATTTAGCATTCAACAAAATCAGCATTTAGAAGCAGCAGCATTAAAAAAATTTACAGAAGCACTATTATCAGCAAAATCAGCATTAAAGAAGCAGAAACATTAAATCATCAGAATCATCAGCATTTACAGAAGCAGAAAAAAAAAATTTACAGCACTATCAGATATCAGACATCAGCAGAAACAGGAAAAAAAAAAAAACAGAAGCAGCAGAAACAGAAAACAGAACAGCAGAATCAGGAAAAAAAAAACAGAAGCAGCAGAAACAGAAAAAAGGAGAGAAGAAGAAAAAAAAAACAGAAACAGAAAAAAAAAATTACAGCAGCAGTAGGCCATCAGCAGAATCAGGAAAAAAAAAAAAAAAACAGGAACCAGAACAGCAGCACCATTACAGAGAATCAGAACAGCAGAAAAAAAAAAAATCGGAAGCACCATTACAGAGAACCAGAACAGCAGAAGCAGAGAAGAAAAAGAAAAAGAGGACCAGCAGAGAAGAAGAAGCAGAGAAGAAAAAGAAAAAGAGGACCAGCAGAGAAGAAGAAGAGAAAAGAAAAAGAGGAGACAAACCTGTCACCAACGAGGAAGGAGCAAGAGAGGAAGGAGCAGCAACAAACGAGCAGTCGATCGTGATCGTGAGGAAGGAGTACCAGTCGATCGCGAGGAAGGCAGTCGATCGCGAGTCCTGAAGTCCAGAGTCGATCGTCTGATCTGAGCAAAATTAGGGCTGGGTTTTATATTTATGGGATAAGGGGGAAATTGGGTGTATGTGCATCTTATAAATTTTTTTTCAATTGTCCCAATCCAACGGTTCACAATAAAAATAAAATAATCCAACAGTCCATAATAAAAATAAAACACAAGCTCGCCTCGCTTAACTATGACGCTCGCTTTTTCGCCTTTCGCTTAATTTCAAGGCACTCGTTTTTCTCTCTTTTTCCTCACTTCAGGCACATTCGCTTCGCTTGGGGTGTTCAAGGCGACAACATCTCGCTTCGCCTCGCTTTTCGCCTAGGCGAGCGTCTAGGCGAGCTTTTCATTTCACTGGTTCATACACTAGGGTTGGCTCTGCCTAACCATTTACCAAATACTCAAAACCTTGGGAGCACGAATACGATATAATACGGATACAGCGATGTAACAAAACTTTAAAAAATAGAATATGGGTACGACTAGGATACGCATATAATAAAATATATATTATATTTTATTAATATTTAATGACTTAAAAATAACAATATGATATATCCATAAAATGAGTGTGACAAATTAAAGGAATCAGAACAACATTTAACTAGTTGGTTTGTTTACAAGTATTTATTTTTAAGATTATAATGTTACCAACTTATTTTTTTATACTCTTTTGGTATGTAATAGTAGATAATACTTAAAAAACACTCGTGCCCTCAAAATCAGATGAGATTTTGTTGATACTTTGTATTATATGTGAACACGAAAGAAGTGAGTATAAATTAAAATTAAAAATTGTGCATCTTGCTCCATATTTAGAAGAATCTGCGACGTATCTACATATTTTATTAATTATTGGATACGTATAATGAGGATCTGATACGTATCCTCGAATATTCGATATGGATACGTTGACCTTGACGCAGTGTCCGTGCTTGGTAGCTCAAAATAATCCTTTTCTAATTCTTTATCCCTCTCAGTTTTCTCTTAGCCTTTACCTTTCTTAGACTCATTCTCTCTCTCATTGTGCTGCTCAGTTACCGACATACACCACATCTCTCAAACTCTCTCTCACTCTCACACACACACATTTTGCCTCTATTTGACTTGCGTGTGACACCGGCTCCATTAGACTCTCTCTATATCTCTCTCACTCTTTGTCGCTCTCTCGATCTCTCTCTTTCTCCTCCTTCGAAACTTGGTCCTCATATCTCCCCCATTTGGGCCGGTCGACCCCAAACGGGGGACGCGTCCCATATCGGTAAAAGCAGCGTCCTAATCTAGTCCATATCCGATCTGTTGTCAAGCCTAGCTCTGGTGTGGTGGTTGTTGTAGTGGTTGTGCTTTTTTGTGGTGTGTTGGATTTAACGGTATAGAAAAATATGCTGATTTCGGGTTTGAACGAACTCAATCCGAAATCATCCCGAATTTATAACCCGAGCCCGTCCGAATTCAACTTGGGCGCTGAGTACTGCGGATTGAGGTTGGGATCGGGTTAGAGTTAGGGTCGAATATTATATATATATAGGGTTAGGTTAAGGTTGACCACCCAACCCGCCTGAGTTGCACCCTTACACGTACCAAAGCGACCTGCGATCCATGTAACCTTAGTCACGACAAACTCAAAACTTTGATCTATCTCCGTCTGTCTCTGATCTCTCTCACAACTCTTGAAACAATAGAATTGGGTAATAATTTCTCACTATCTAGTCTTTTCTCTCACACTCGCCGTGCCTCTTTCTTGGTTGCATCTGGGTGCCTCTCTCACATACCAAATATCAATAGAAACACGCATGTTACTTCTTTGACAGAATGCCAACCTAGGTTTGGGAAGGACTTGTCAAAGCCGTGAAGGAGATGAAGAATTGTGCTGCTACATTCCATTCTAATACTTATCTTTGCTTTTTAGTTTATAAGATGTATTGACCATATTAATTTTCCTCACCTCTTGTTAGATTGTGAGCACTCCTCTTAGTTATGAAGTTAAAAAAAAGTCTTTCACTCCCTTTTGCTTGCTCATGTGATGAAATTTGGATTCTTGTTTTTATTGATTTTGTTTTTGAAATTATAGTATTGGTTGATTATTCAGGGATGTGTTTCTTGTGTTGTGATTAGATGCATGATTACGTGCTTGGACTCAAATTCAAGCTCATAGTGCAAAATGAGCCAAACCGAGCTCTTACGTCTCACATCATGTGATTACATTTCAATGTATGCGATAGGGATATTGCAAGTTGACATTAAAAAAGTTATCCCCTCAAGGAATATGTATATTTGATGTATAACCTTGAAGTGTGTGTATCCTTATATTATCTTGCCTATTCTGAATCTTTCCACATTATTAATAATAAAAGTTCAAATCACAATTGAAAATTTTGTTTGTCAGGCTTGGCATGTGTATGGTGTGCTCAACTACTTGCAAGCTCTTATGGAGAAATCTACGATCATTCAGATCCTTGAGCAGGATAAGGAAGGACTTGAACAATTTACTGCTACAGATGGATATGACTACAATGGTGGAAGCAATGTCTTGAAGGTCTTGGGGTATTTCAGCTTGGTGGGTTTGCTTAGAGTTCATTGCTTGTTGGGTGATTATCATACTGGCCTTAAACGCTTACTTCCAATAGATATAAGTCAACAAGGTGTTTACACAAGTGTTATTGGAAGCCACATTACCACCATTTACCATTATGGGTTTGCCAATCTTATGTTGCGGAGGTATGTTGATTCTTGGATACTTGGTTCACCAGACTTTTTATTTGTTGCTTTTGCTGTAGAAATATTGGTCCTCATCATTTAGTTTTTTTTTTCAATTTGTTAATGACATAGTATTATTTGCCTTCATACTCTATTTATTTTGACTTCTATATTCTTTTTCACCATAGGGTTGCTTGTGTGGATTCACTGGCTCAGAAGTTAGATCTTCTATATTTGACAGAGTAGCATGTGAATTGCCCGCCACCAAAAGTCTTAGTGGCAGAGTGATGAAGTAGATCTATTATTTAGATCGGAAAGATGCTCAATGCATAGTTTGCCTATATTGGGACATCAAGGTTCATGCACCTGATTCACTAGCTTAGGGTTTTGATACAGTGATTCAAAACTTAGATCTCTGTATATTACTTGGCCGCAAGATAGTATCAATTTTAGTCTTAGTGTTGAAGAAATAAGTAAATCCATTATTTAGATCTGACAGATGGTCAATGCATTGATTTTATTTTATTGGGACATCAAGGTTCGTGCAACCAATTCACTAGCTTAGGGTTGATACATAATTTAGATCTTTATATATTACTTGGATGCGGGATAGCATCAATTTGGAAATGTTGATGTTGGGAAGTTGTTCGTTATTACATCTTGCCTCAAAGACTCTTCTTATTTAAAGTGGTAACGTTTGTGCCTTTGTGGCACTGCTATAAACGTGGGTTCACTGCGTTGCCCAAAGACCTTTGACCGGAAAAGAAATGTTTAAAATACCAGAGCAAATAATATCCACATGATGTATGAGTTTGGTTTGCGTGCCCGAGTTCACCCCAGGCTGCTAATGACTTTCAAAGAGATCTTGAATCAAATTCATTCTCACAACTAACGGTGTATGGCAGTGTTGCATATTTTTAGTTGTGTAAACTGTATATCTACATCTGTGTTGATGCATGAGGGTAGGTGTAACAGCATTATTATTTTTGAATTGTTCATATCCCTAATATAGCCCACCATTCAGGCTAGTATGCACTTAGAGGCTTATGCTCTCTGTTTTTGTTCCTATCCCAAAACATCCTATCCCAAAGCATCTGGCTGGGTGAACTTTTGGCATTCTTGTCTCATAAAGAATTTTTATAAAAAAATATGATATTAGACTTATTAGTATCATAGCTTGTTCACTTTGGGTTTGTCACAAATCAATTATTTAGTGTGCATTAACCTTCTTGCCTAGTCAGCATAAATACCCCTTTTTGTTTTTGCAGGTATGTGGAGGCCATTCGAGAATTCAATAAGATTCTCTTATATATTTACAAGACTAAGCAATATCACCAGAAGTCTTCACAGTATGAGCAGATACTAAAAAAGAATGAGCAGATGTATGCCTTGCTGGCAATATGTCTCTCTCTTTGCCCCCAGGTGAAGCTTGTCGAGGAGACTGTGAATTCTCAACTGCGTGAGAAATATGGAGAGAAAATGTTGAGAATGCAGAGATACGATGATGAGGCGTTTGGCCTCTATGATGAGCTTTTCTCATATGCGTGTCCCAAGTTCATTACTCCTTCTGCTCCAAGTTATGAGGAGCCTCTTGTAAACTACAACCAGGTATGGCTTACCATATAAATAAAGCACGTGGTCTTGTTGAAGGATTGAGTCAAAGACATGATATTCTTATCATCTTTGACTGTAATCCATGTCTCCCTTTTAGTTTTTACTTAATTTTCCTGCTTAAGTACATCAATTCCTACCCTCCTGTATTAATCCATTTTTTATTTAATATATTCCTTGACATGGTGAGTTGGACTGCAGAGACGATTATTTTTCAGTTATCTACTTAACTATTTATTTGTTTCTTTATTCATATGGTACATATTCAGAAGGCAAATAAAATCTACAAGGGGCATGAAATTGTCAGCCAGAAGATTTCATGTGTCTAGAAAACAAATGAAAACAACATACGCAACAGAATAGAAAGCAGTGATTAGGACAGCAGGGTGTCTCTGAAATCTGAATTACTCTATCTCAAGATCTCCCTCTCGTTATCACCTTTTGTAAAGTTCTAATGGAAAGAAACTGGTGCTCTGACGTCACTAACCTGGAAGAAATGGAGAAATAAAAAAATAAAAGAAAGGAAAAAAGAGAAGGATAGGCCTATAAAATAACTTATGTAAAGAATAGAAAGCAGTGACTAGGACAGAAGGGTATCTCTGAATTACTCCATCTCAAGATCTCTGTCTGTTTATCTTTTTGTGTAAAGTTCTAATGGAAAGAGGCTGGTCCTCTGATGTCGCTAACCTGGAAGACATAATGAAACAAAATTAAAGTAAAAGAATAAAAAAAGAAAAACGAGGAGGCAAAGGGTAAGGACCTCAATTTCTTTAGTGGCCCAATCAATGAGAAGGGGATAATCTCTTTTTGTGTGCATGAAAATGATTTTAGGATTTGTATTCTTAAATACTCAAGTGTAAGAATTTCTCTAGAAATTTTATGTTAATATCTTTTGCAAAAGAAAATCTATGTAACTTTTTACCTCTTTAAAAGTCTTCTGTACTAGGTAGGTTTAGGAATGAGGGTCGGGCGGGTTTGGGGTGGCTGAATCACATATCTATTATGTCTTGACACTGATATCCCTAATTCAAGGCAGGTGTATAAATTAACATCTCTGTATGAATCAAATCAGCACATCTAATTGGATCACAATGATGTGTTCACGTTCTAAGTATTTATGATGACCTTGAATGATCCAGTCCAGTGTAACCCCCCAACACCACTGCTCAAAAAAAAAAAAAAAAGAGAGAATAAAAGGAAGAAAATGATGGTTGAGCTTGAATCCTATTGCCATGTAGATTACTGATCTTTACACAGTCTGATCCCTGTTAATCTGGGGTGTTGGCAAGGGTGCATTGGGTGTAGACCTAACTTTTTTACTTCGTTCAGCATTTGAAAAAGTGATTGTCGTCAGATTCCAAACAACTACTTTGATTCCAGTATACAATCTCATGGTTATCAGCTTACCCTTTTAGCGACACACCATCTCATTCGCATTTTGATGGTTGCTCAAACATTTCGTTTCGTCCATGAATTCCAATTTCCCCTAAATCCCTACTTCACACCTTCCACCACTTATCCTTTCTTCTATTTCCTTCAATTTGTGGGGTTACTACAAATTGCCGACTTTCTCTTGCTTACGTGATAGTCTTAGTGACTATGTTGTTGCAGGATGCCTATAGACTTCAATTGAAGCTATTCCTTTATGAAGTGAAGCAGCAACAATTATTATCAGGTGTTCGTACCTTCTTGAAAGTGTATTCGGCCATCTCCCTTGGGAAGCTTGCAACATACATGGAGGTGGATGAGCCCACTTTGAGGTCAGATATCAAGAAGATTTTTGTTAGCTTGAAGCCTTTTTTCATATACATATTACATGTGGTTTTCTGAGCTGTTTGCTGTCATTAATGTTTACAGGACAATCTTGATGACATATAAGCACAAAACGCATGCTGTTGATTCTGATAGAAAAATCATCTCCAATGCTGATCTTGATTTCTACATTGATGATGTATGTATAGACTCTCATATATTTGCTTTCTTATTTGTAGAGACCATATATTCAGGCCTAGTTTTGAATAATGGAAAAGGCAATCTCATTATGGTTATGTTTAGATCGGCCAATTGGATTTTCAAGATTGCCAGGGGCTTTGGAGTTCTTATTTGTACCAAGTGAATCAAAATAAGTGAAATGTCTACCAGAGGCATCTTTGTATGATTGTGTCTTCAGTCCTCTAATTCCTATTTGCCTTTGAGTAATTCCCGGTGAGCATGAGAGAGAATGTCTTGAACTTGGCACATGTTTTACGTTTGGGATAGAACTTGTGGAAGCTGACATGTTACCTGCATTGTCCACATATACACACTTTGAGTAAACATTCCTCTATAAATGTTTACATATGTAAAGGTGGATGTTACGACTAGAAAATACTAGGGCATACGTCACATTGTTGGATGTACTTTAAATTAGCTTTGCTTTCATGGATCGGGATCAAACTTTTTTTTTTCTTTCTGGGGCATTGCAGGACTTTATTCATGTTGGTGAATCCAAACCAGCAAAGCGGTATGGGGATTACTTTTTGCGTCAGATTGTTAAGGTATGCTGCTTCTGCCATTTGTCAGCACCAACTTTTTCTTTTTTCTGGTGCATGATTGCAACATGCGTGGATAAATAAATCACAATCTCGTATGGTGATGTTCCATACAGCTTGAAGGGGTGATAAATGATATGGACAGGATAAAGCTGGATTGATGCACCCATTTTTGATTAGCAAAAACAAATCACCCATTTCTGCTTCAGGATAACCTCTCTTCTTCCCTTGTCTTGAGTTCTTATCATACTTCCCCTTCCTCAGGGCCGCCTTTGCGATTACTGATGTGGATGGCTTTGAAATGTAATTTTGACTTATTTTAGAGTATTTTTAGAGATGGTTTTGTTTTTGTTAAGAGAGCGCCGCCATGCAAGTCATGTGCATCTATTCTTAGTTTAGCTTTGATAATGTAATTTGTTAGCATTGGTAAGTTGCTAAACCCTTACTGTTATTTGAGTCGTTGAAATTTATTTCATGGGTCTCTAATGTGGCCTGCGACGTGGAGTATGCTGGAGGTACAATCTGACTGATCTGGTGAAATTTTTTGAGAAGAAAAACACCTGATTGAGTGAACTAATGTAAATCCCTTTTACCACCCTTCGTTTAGGTGTTACCGGTGACCAAAATTATCATGCTGGAGCACCGAAAGCTTTGAATGTTGAAAAATGACGGAAATAGACATTGAATGGGACTGTTTTTTTGGGCAAGTCATGTTGAAGGGGACTTGTCAGCCAGTCTTTTGACAACTATGACCATCAATTTGAGACGATGGAATGGAAAAACAGTTGAGGATAATGGGCACAATCGTCATGTTGTTGGATCTTAAGATCGTGAGTTTGAACTCTATTGTTCACCATTGCCCTGTTGTTAGATTTTAAAGTTGAGTTGGAATTTCGTTCTTTTATGTAATAATGTCCGACAAAAAAAAATGAAAAATCAGTCATTTCTGCATATGATATTAGATAAAAATTATACTAAATTAAATGGTAATATAATTAATTTTTTGGAAAAATGTTTAAATGAGCGAATGTGATTAGATAGAAATTATATTATAATTAAATAAAAGTTCTAAGAAAAAAGAAAATTAAGAGTGAAGGCTTCTCAAATGGAGATCTAATTCACATAATCTTTACTAATAGTGGTGGACTCGTGCTTGCCAGGAATTTATGTTGTATATTTTTCACACTTATGATATTAGATAAAAAATTATACTAAATTATTTTTGTTAAAATCTTTTTATATGAGTGATAATTAATTAGTAAGTTGATCAGGTGGTTACATAGGACACAGAAATAGAATGTGATCAAATAAAATTTATGTTGTAATTAAGTAAAAGGAAGAGGTCGAGCCAGGGCCGGCTCCACAGTATTAAGAAAAAAGTATGAGTTTTAGGCCCCAAATTTTTAGGTACATTACTAACCCATAAAACAATTAAATCTTTTAAATTTTAAACCCTGAAAAAAGGCCTCAAAATATTAAGTACAATTAACATTTTTATTGTAATAATTTGGGTCCATAATTCAATTCATAACATTAAAAATCTAAAAATCATAAGTTGAAAAAATAAAAAGTACTTAAAAGTCAACTAATATATTTACCCATTCTCTTTCTGTCTCTCTCTGTGTGTGTAAAAATTAGTATAAAACATTAAAAAAAAAGTTGAAATTAAACTCTCTTTCAGATAAAAAATAAAAATAAAAGTTAAAATATTTTTTTCAATAATACTAACACGTACTTCTTAGGCCTCTCTCATATAATAAATTGAAAATAAATTAATTTTTTTAAAAAATTAATATTAAAAATAAAAAAAAGACCTCATTTAGTGTTTTCGCTTTAGGCCTCCAATTGCCTTAAGTCACCCCTGGGTCGAGCTATAGGCGAAGTATAGGACGCAGTCGGGAACAAGACCCTTGCATATTCCTTTTTTTTTTTTTGAACACACACCGAACACAACCTCTTAAAAGAGGAAGTGTCCAGGCGATATTTAAATTAACACACAAATCCAAAGCTATCCGATGTAGGATAACCCAGTCCCCCGACACCCTTGCATGTTCCTTTGAAGAAAGAGAATGTTGGTATAAAGAAAGCAATGCATGCCACGTGCATAGCATTTGACACAATCTGATTCCAATGGGCCGAAGGCGGTTGACCGAAACCACTTTGAGCTACGTGCCAAAAAAAAAAAGTGACTCTGGGAAACTGTCAGATATGATATCCCCCTAAAGATCACCCGCACTGTAACATTAACTCTGCCTCGACTTACGTTACACACACGCTAACTAGTTTTTTTTTTTTTTTTTCGTTCAAAAAAAGAAATAATGACATGAAATAATAAAGTTATTTATGTATCTATTTATATATGTCATTATAGCAAATAATTAATAGGAGAGGACTTAGAAGCCTTCTCTCCTTGATTTTTAATTAGCATGAAAAGGGATAAAGGATAAGAAAAGAGAAAAAAAAAAGAAAAAATTGTAAATTCGATCCACTCTTGTCATCTCATAATTGAATAGAAATAAAATGTATAATATTACAAATTATCTTTGCATTAATTTTCAAATAATGATTATAAATAGAATAATTTATAATTAATAAATTAATTATATAATAAAACATTATTCATAAATTATTTTTTTATTAATTAAAAAATAAATCTTTTTCATATCATAATAATTATAAGATATTATAATAATTATAAGATTTTAATTTTAGACATCCCATCTAGAAAACTCATCGCCACATTTTCCAACAATACCGACTGTCACAGGTTGGGCCTCTACCTGCCACGTCACGAGATAAACATCCTCACCATCACTCGCCGCGTCACCCTAGACTTTCCAACACTATAAAGACGATGGTGGGGGGGCACAGTCAGCAAAGCGGAAAAAGGAGCAGGTTAAATTTTGAACTAATAAAAAGGCTAAAATGTACCCACAGTTACCATCACTCAGATCCTTCAAAACCAGCGGTTCTTCTTCGGGTGCGTTTGGATAACCGGCAAGGATAGGAAAGGATAGGATTTTTTGTTTCCTAACCCATCCCACCCAAACCCAATCAGCCACTTAATTTGATGGGTTATGTATGCTATCCAATCCAAACCATTGTTTGGCAAGGAACAATTCAATTTCATGGGACCCACGAATTTTGATATTTGTTTTTATAGGTATTTACCATTTTACCCATTGATATATTCAATTCAATGCAATCTTTTGTTTAGATTTTTCACTTAACCTGCAAACATCTATAATTTACCACATGATATTTATATATAAAAAATACACTTTAATCTATTTAATTAACTTACTAATACAATCATACGATGTAATAAATTACAATTCATCAATAACAAATCCCACCGACAACAAAGCTTCCAACTTTGCTGAACAACCACATAATAAAACCCAACAACCAGTTTGGTCAACATTGAAAGCTTCTAACTTTCAGTGTTCACATTCTTGCCGATGGAACCGAAACGGCATCCCACAAGCATTCCACATCAAATAGTTAATCACTAGCTCCTTATCTGTGGGATGAAACCTAAACCCGGATGCCAACGTTGTCGCCGGCGGAGGAGATGAAGCCATAGCAACCACTTCGTACAGCACAGACGATTTCCGAGAGAGACCCAGATGCTTGCCTCCTAGAAGCTTCCAGCTGCTTCTCGTTCGTCTTCTTCGTCGCCTTGACAGAACTCTCAATCCTCTGTACATCAGAACCCTTGGACGAGCTCAGCTCTTGGGTGACAGTAGAAAGAGAGAGGGCAGAGTGGGTGGAGAAAGAGAGAGGAGGGGCAAATATGTCTGTCGGTGGGGTTGTCCTGTTGGCTGGGTTTGTAACCCATGGGGAGGGTGGGTTAAGTTTAGCCGGTGTAAGAGGGTTAATGAACACTGTAGTAACCGGGTCAAGGATTGACCCGGGATTTTAATCCCACCTCAAAAAAGGCTTCCCAAACAAGGGATTTCTGGGACCCATTGCATTATTAGCCTATCCATATGGTGTTAACCCACTTTAACCTCTTATCCAAACACACCCTTCGTCTATTGATCGGAGGTTAAGTGCTCTGGTGAGACATCTCGAAGGCTCAGCAACCGCATCGTCCGCCATGGATTCTCTGAACCAGAGCTCGACGATCTCGGCTTCGGCCACTTCTGGCTTCACAGCGGGCAACTCTGTGTTCGCTCATGTTGATCGTGCTCCTGAAGATCCTATTCTGGGGGTATTCTCCCTCTCTCTCTCTGGGATTTCTGGTTTTGTGATTTTTTTGGCTGTATCATGATGTGATTGATGATATATTTTCAATTCTGATTTAATTTATGTAAGGTGTTCATGGATCACTAAGTAGCAGTAAATTTTAATCTACATATTCTTAAGGTTCTCATGAATGACTGAGTAGCCGGAAAAGTTTTTATTAATCGATTTCCTGATCACCTTTCATTAAGGTGCTCATCAATGTCTGAGAAGCAGTAAATGATCAGTTTACTATCGTGATTGATTGTATATGCGGTTGCTTCAAAGAACCGAGGCAAAGAAGGCTAGTAAAATTGTTGAATTAATGTTTTTCTTATTCCCTTTATTGGGAAGATACAATATTCTCACCTTAATCAAGCCAAGTCAAGCGAATGGTTCCTTGGGCTAGTGGAAAAGCAGGCTTTTGAATCCCATCATGCTTGGGGAATTGGGGTGGGGAGAGATATGACTGTTTTTCTTGAAAATGACAGTTTATTTTATGTTGGTCTGAGAAAATGTCCATTTCCTGACTTCCATTTTCCAATACTTTCCCGGCAACTAAACAGAGCATGAGGGAAACGTGTAAAGTGGAATATACTTAATGGACCTTAAAAGTAAAACATGGTTAATGAAGGATTTCTTGATCAAAATGAACGTGATTAGTGACAGATCCATCTAAAACTAGTTGATTTTGATCTCAACATTTGCAAGAAAATCTCCACAATTTGTCTGCTGTTTTTGTTTGCTGTAAATGTTTGACACCTCGAGTAGTATTCTCTTACAGATGGATATGTTTGGGAATTCCCGTGCTTATGAATGAGGTTAAAAGCCTCCTATTGGAACTCTTTGCAATATTTTGAACTGTTTGTATATGTTTTGGATCCTTACGACTTATATATCAAGTCTTTTCATTTCTGTGTGCTCCTCAATCCGCCATATATGGTTTGGTTTTAAATTCAATATGTGTTGGAGCTTGACATCCTTTGTGGTATTATTTTTAACGAACAGGTCACTGTTGCGTATAACAAAGATCCCAGCCCAATGAAGCTGAACTTAGGTGTTGGTGCTTACCGAACAGAGGTAACTTTTTTCTGTTACATGAATGTGTGGTTCTGTAGTTCTGCTATCACCGTCACAAATAGAAATGCAGATGTTAGTTCATCTGTTTTCGATTTGAAGTCATTTGAGAATACTGGCTATCATATTTGGGCTGTAATGTGAAACATGCTGGCAAGACTACGGTTATCCTATAGCATGGAAGAGCTGAACTATAGCTAGGATGCCTTCAGAAAACCTAGGTCTACATGCCTGATGCCGTCATTTGCTGATTTGGTCTCATTCATTTCATAACAGGAAGGAAAACCTCTTGTACTAAATGTTGTGAGACAAGCGGAGCAGCTACTTGTTAATGACAAGTAATCTTGCTTGTTTATCATTTTCTTTCATTATTGTAGTTGCCATCATTTGGTATGACCAATAACTAGCTCCAACTTGGATGATGTGTAGCTCTCGTGTTAAGGAATATCTTCCCATTGTTGGGCTGGCAGATTTCAACAAATTGAGTGCTAAGCTCATACTTGGTGCTGACAGGTATGGCATGGCGTGTTTTATGTGATATTTAGACCATTTGTTATTAATCCCACAACATATTAAGTTCCGGTGGCATGTGGGATAATAAATAAGGCTTTGCATATCTGTTTTTGCTTGTTTATTCTCAAATACATGTTTTATAGTACCATATTTGTGAGAAAGTTCCTATGCTTATATGGAAAAAAGGATGAATCCGGATGACATAATTTGTTTGAGTCACCCCCACAAAAAAAAGATCGTATATAACTGCAATTCTATGTTTTTGTCAAGCCCCGTAAGGAATTTGAAGTGTGATGTTTCTTTCTTTATCCTAGTAAATTATTAGAAAAAGGAACTTAGGTAGGTTAATGCCTTTCTTGCCATGAAAATTCATTTTAATGCCTATCCTCACATGAATATTGGATTTGCATATTATTATAGGTGAGGAATTAAAAGAGGTCGAGACACGTGTCTATGTCAAGGGTAATTGAAGGGGATGAGTAGGATAAGTGGATGAAATAGAAGAAACTCGAATAACCTGTTAATGAAGGGACCAACCAATTCGACAGATGGTAGGTGGATAGAGTGAAATGATCTCACTAGCTAGAAATTTCATGTCTCACAGTGGGTAAGTAATGCGGGTATTTATAGCACAGTGTCAGGTAGGTCAGGCTGCCTGTTGTGACCCTCTACCACTGGCGCCACCCTATAACTATCTCGACCGCGGCGATATTAGTGGCCATTAACCGTGAGCCATGTGTCCTAACATTAACTAGACGTTTTCCCAGACCCAGCCTGGATGCGGCTTCCAAGGAGGAGTACGACAGCCGAGGAGAAAGGGGGCTCCCAAGGTTAATGATTGTGATTGGTCATCGCGGGATCATGACCTTGAGAAAGCCATGTATGCGATGCCCCTAGTGCGCTCGTACCCGAGATTTTCCTTTCCCTCTCTGAAATCTTTCCTCAAGACCTTTGTCAAGGTGCTCGATAGAGAAAATTCACATAGTTTTGGACTTTCAACCACCAATCCACATGTCCTATTATCCTATATGTTGATCCAGACCAATGACCCCAATTTGCCTTAGAAGTTCTTCCGGATCTCAATCAAGTACATCCCAGCGGGCAATGAGCCATGCACTGGGAGGCTTGCTTGAGCAGACTAAACTTTCAAGATCCTGTCTTAAGCCGAGGTTGATAATCATGCTCGTCTGTATCTGTTGCTCAGTTCTCCCTTGAGGTGGGTCGTATTGTCTTGTCTCTCGGTGGGGACCCCTTTTCTTAGTCCACTAAGCCGATCGAGTAACAGCGTCCCGTAAGTTGAGGATACCCATTCCGTCGATTGTGTAATCCCAGCCTTGTGCCTTGTTTTTGTTGTGAGAGAGGCGAATTACACCAAGGTTGTCTCTAGACTTCTATGGGACCACTCTTGTCCGTCGTCAGTCAAGGGTCCGTTTTGTCACTTTCAATGTGTGGAGGATGTGTCCCGCCTTTCTATGACATTAGGCGCTGTTGTGGCGCTAGGCGCCTACTGGTTGTTTGTCGGTTTGTTGATGTCTACCATGGTGCTGGAATGCTGTTGTGACACTATTGTCCGTACCAATCTTGTTGGACCCTGTTGGGTCCCACCGCCATGTCAATTGATAATTCCTGCTACTTGTCATTCTATAGCGTTGGCACGTATCCTGAATTTATCGGGTATTACAATTATTATTTTTGTTTTGGTCAAACTCAAAATAAAACAGAAAAAGAAAACTTTGGATGCCTACTGCCATTTATTATATGGACTCCTTACCTCTGACTTATATTGTATTTCTTAGTTTATAAGATATTGATGTCAAATCAAATGATGTTGGTTTTTATTTAGAAGAAAGTGTCTGATTTTGTGAATCACCTAGTTGGAGAAGACAATATCCATCTCGCAGCACCAACTACCTCAGATTTCAGCATTGACAAATAATTTTTCTATTATTTCATGTTGTTTGGAGTGTTCATTCATTCCTCCCTTTCCACCCCTTCCCTTACTAAATTGGATACTAATATGATATGAGGATACAACAACCAAGTTGGCGTGGATCCAAGGTCGTGCTAGCAATATTTTATATTTTTTTTATAGTATATCCGCTACATGGAATAGAGTTGACCGAACAAGGGGTCCTACTTGGAGATTAAGTCGAACTATACATTGCGTGGTTCGAGTGGTCCCATCATATGCACGAACAGCTGTAGTGAAGAGTAAACCAGGAAGGATAAAAATGAGACTACCTAGCAGTACTCAATGTGAAAATCTTTCATTTTGTACCGGTGTCTATCAAGACCCTCTTGATTTTTGTTAGTGGTCTACAAAGGCCTCTACATAGATGGGTCAAGTATGGGGATAGCGAATGTAAAGTCAATCATTTTGAGTGAAGGTAATTGGTTGGGTAGAAAATAGACTTCCCACCATAGCAAACCCTCCGGTGGAATGGAATTAGGGGTGCTTGCTTGTGCTAGCCTTAGCCAACCCGATGGACTTGTGAAGTGGACAGAAGTTCCATAATCGAGATATGAGTAGGAAGATTTTCTTCAACTGGTTGAGTCTGTAGGAGATATAAATGGACGACTTCGACAAAGCAAGCTGAGTCCCTAATGTAGTTGGTGGCTCAAATGAGTTCTTAATTGAAGCTTGAGCTTCTCATTTATCTCTTGATTTGATTATAAGCCTGGCTTGAGTAGATGGGGATAATGACAATTAAATAATTAAATACCCACATTATGTTTTCTTATTAGACAAACTGATCAATTTATATACCTAAGTTTATCTTTTGGGTATAGAAAATTACTATGCAGCGACTCAGTTGGCTTAGCTAGCTTTCGTGTTGATAACGTGTTATAAATCTAGCAAATGAATTAAGTGCAAACAAGCAATACAAAAGTTAATATAGAGAATACTGGAAGAATAGTAGACAGGAAGATTGTATTCCTTGTTCTTGTGCCTTCATCGGTTATCCCTTTATAGAAGAAAAAAGTGAGAGCACTATTCATAACTTTCCGCATAGTAGTTTTATCTTTTCAGCTACATTACAAAATTAGTACTATAGAATAGTCTTTATGCATAGTAGCAATGCATTATGGTCGTACACACTCTGTTTTTATAACACTCCTTTTTGGAAAACCATTGGAAAAATTCTGGGGCTGAAATCCAGTTTTGGTAAAACTGTTAGGATTCTAATCCTAAGTACTGCCTCGTTAAAAAACTTGCCAAGTAAAACCCAGTGGAAAAAAACCTTAGCGAACGAAAAAAGAGTCAATGCCTCCCCTGATGAATACATACAGTCAAATGATGATTGTTCAGCTTGATAGATCTTTGAAATGCCGCATCCCAATTCATTTCCCAATTTCTGAAAATGTAGTCGGTGGGAGTGCTTTGGTGAACAAATTTGTCAGATTTTGGTCGAACGAATTTGCTGAATATTAATATACTAATTTTTTTAGCTCATGGGTATAAAAGAACTTTTGTGAGATATGCTTTGATCTGTCACGTTTAATATATCTTTCCTTGAGCAGTGTGATACAAGTTGTATTGTCCATGTATAATATTGTTGGAATGCCTTTGATTGAAGGTAGTCCACTTTGCTCTTCAATATGTTGGATCATTGATCTTAGTCAAATATATTTTCGACTTGTTTCATGGATGACTAATATTTCAAAGTTTTTGGATGATGTAGCAACCATTGTTTGCTTAACTAATTTTCATGATATGGTCATATCATTATAAGTAAACACATATCCAGTTTGTGATTGAGCCTTGTGTGGATCAAAAAGATAACCGGCATCTACATATCCAATTAACTGTGTACTTTGGTCATTCGCAAAGAATAACATGTCTACTGTTTCACAGAGATATTGCAATACATGTTTGATTCCATTCCAACGTCTTCGAGTTGGTGTTGATTTGTATCTTGCCAGTAAGTTAACTGGAAATAACTGCAAATGATATGTCGGGTCTTGTAGAGTTTGTGAGATACATTAGTATACCAATTGTATTAAGATATGGTGTTGCTGGATCAAGAAGTTTTTCACCTTCCTCTTGAGGACGAAATGGATCATTCTTTGTATCCAATAATCTGATACCATTGGTGAACTCAATGGATGAGATTTATCCATGTAGAATTGTTTTAAGACATTTTCTGTGTGTGTTGATTGCTGTACAAAAACTCCATTGGATAAACGTTTAATCTATAGACCAAGGCAAAATTTTGTTTGCCCAAGATCTTTCATCTCAAATTTACTTTTTTAATAGTTGGCGACTTTTGTGAGTTCTTCTGGAATACCTACTAGATTTCAATTATTAACATATATAACAATAATAACAAATTCACTGTTAGATCTTTTAATAAAAATGCATAAATATATCAAATCATTGACATATCCTTGTTTCAAGAGATATTCACTAAAACGATTGTACCACATCTACCCTGATTGTTTTAATCCATTCAACGATTGTTGAAGGTTAATGGAATACAACCTCGTAGCTGTGAGTTATATGCTTTTGACATTTTGAGTCCTTTAGGGATTCTCATGAATATCTCATTGTCCAATGATTCATACAAATACGCAGTAATGACGTCCATCAAGTGCATATCTAATCCTCCAGAGACTTCAAGACCTATAAAAAATCTGAATACGTCTCCTCGTAATCAATATCAGGTCTCTGTGAGAATTCTTGTGCTACAAGTCGTGCCTTATACCGCACAATTTCATTTTTCTCATTGCGTTTTCTCACAAACACTCATTTATATCCAACGGGTTCAACACGTTAGACGACTATAATATTGCTACTATGCATGAAGACTAGTGCATAGTACTAATTTTGTAATGTAGCTGAAAAAATAAAACTACTATACGTAAAGTTATGAATAGTGCTCTCACCTTTTTCTTCTATAACGATAGTCCTTCCATAACCGGTGAAGATACAAGAAGTAGAAATACAATCTTCCTCTCTCTTTTTAATATTAGCTTTTTTATTAGTTGTTTGCATTTATTTTATTTGCTAATTTTATAACACGTTATTAGCATGAAAGCTAGCCAATAGGGGGAGGCTGTACTCTTTGATTTTTTTTTCACCGAGTTTTACTTAGCAAGGTTTTAACGAGACAGTGCTTAGGATCTTACAATTTTACCAAAACTGGATTTCAGCCCCAGAATTATTCCAATGATCATCCATGGGGGAGTGTGGTAAATACTAAGTGTGGACGATCATAATGCATTGCTACTGTGCTTGAAGATTAGTGCATAATACTAATTTTGTAATGTAGTTGAAAAGATAAAACTACTATGCTTAAACTTATAAATAGTGCTCTCACCCTTTTCTTCTATAAAGGGAGACATTTCATAACCAGTGAAGACACAAGAAGCAGAAATACAGTCTTCCTCCTCCTTTTAGTATTCTTCCAGTATTCTCTATAGTAGTTTTTGTATTAGTTATTTGCACTTAAATTTATTAGCTAGTTTGATAGCACAAGCTTAGTTTGTTTATGTTGTTAGTTGGTACTGAATGAGCATCGAACTGAGCTGAGGTTGAGTGTAGTAGATTGGATTGTTTTACATCCTAGGATGCCAACTAGTAGCATTGCTTAGAATCTATGAAGCACAGATACAAATACGCATATGGAATACAAGAATGATACAATACAAATATAGAGATACGACAAAACCTAACAGGAAGGAAAGAAGGATATGGATATGGCCAGATACATATATAATAAAATATATTTTATGACAATATGATATAAATTTTAGTACACTTTTAAGAAAAAAAATTAAAATGAACCAAATTTATATTTAAAGAAGCATGGATCATCTCATCATGGCATACCCTCAAAGTGAATGTGGCTAATTGAAAAAATCCTAACAACTATTTAACTAGTTGGTTTGCTTAGAAGTACCAATGGCCATGAGATGAACCATACTTTATTAATTTTATGTCTTTTAACATGTGTTATTATATAATACTTAAAAAAACACCTAGTTGTCTTGAAAGCATATAGTTTTCTCTTTATGTGTGTCACATGAATTCGCTAGGAAACGATAAAGGTTAGGATAAAAAATTATCCATATTGCTCCGCATATCTACTTCCATATCCGAGGCATATTTGTCTTAGATACCGACATTGGAGAAGTATCCAGAGATAAAAAAAATATTTTGTTAATATTGGGCATGTATGGTGTGTATCTGACATGTATACTCGAATATCTAATGAGATTATGGTATGCGAAACAAAATCAGATTCGGATATTTTGACCAAAACGGAGTAGCCGTGCCTCGGAGCAAAGCATCCTTGAATTATTTCAGTTACACTAGAAAGTTTCAATCTGTGGTACTTTTACCTTTGTTCTCAATTTATTTTCTCAGATCTTTTCTGACAGCTTGGAAACCTTTTGATGTTTGAATTACTGTATGTCTAACCTCAAAGCAGCAGTTCTGCATGACCATTGGCCTAAGAAGCCTGTCGATTACCAAGACCCTTTCCTCCTGCCTACTTATTTCATCCTTGCACAAGGATCGAAGCCTAGGCCTTAGGCCTTCAGGATAGGTCTCCCACTTATAGTTTTAGTACCCATGTCTGGGAACCAGTACTGAGCATAGTTACAGGAGTATATATCATATGCTAATGGATCAGCTATTTTGAAGGGTATTACAGAGATAGCAGATGTTAGTATTAGTATTTACATTTTTGAATTCAAGTCAATTAATGATAATAAAGGAACAGGTAAATTACAGGAAGGCCCCAATTTCAAGATGCACAGGGAAATTCTTTATGTCAAGCAAAGCCTCGACAGAGCTTTGATTCATGAAACAAATATTACTCTCCTGAAACAAAAAACATCTTACTGATTTATCTAACTTTTCTAGAACACCTTTCACAACTCTAATTCAATATCATATTTGGTCTGACTTGATTTCTTATTCTGCTTGCTTCAAAATAGTCCTGCTATTCAAGAGAACAGGGTTACAACAGTTCAGTGCTTGTCTGGTACTGGTTCATTGAGGGTTGGAGCTGAGTTTTTGGCCAAACATTATCACCAGGTAAAGAAGAACTCTATTCTCTTTTGTTCTTCTTTCCCTGTTAGTTATGTAAGACTGCTGTCAATATGCCTGGTGATATTATGGTCTTCTTGCAGCACACCATATATATACCCCAGCCAACATGGGGAAATCACACCAAAGTTTTCACACTAGCAGGGTTATCTGTGAAGACTTACTGCTACTATGATCCAGCAACACGTGGACTCAACTTCAAAGGTTTGTGATATTCCTCTGCACAAAGTAGTGAATATTATGGGATTACCCTCACATTGTAATACATTTCTGTCAAAACTTGGACTAAATGATATTTTGTATTCTTTTTGCTAGTTATGTATCTTTGATTAAGATGGTAACTCGTTTTCTTCTAAAGACTTATATTACATTGTTGAGTTGTATTTTTTCTTCCTGAATGGTTGCCATATGTAGTGAGTGATATGAACATACATCCATGCATGTGTACATGAAGTATACACTATTATGGATATCTGTCGCTATTTGTGTGTCGTCGTTCTTGTTCATGTAGAGGTAAGTCTTTTTTGGTGGATAACAGGCTTGTTAGAAGATCTTGGTTCTGCACCATCCGGAGCAATCGTGCTTCTTCATGCATGTGCTCATAACCCCACTGGTGTTGATCCAACTCTTCAGCAGTGGGAGCAGATCAGGCAGCTGATGAGATCGAAAGGGCTGTTACCTTTCTTTGATAGTGCGTATCAGGTGGGTCTATGAATGCCGTAAATGTGAGAACAGATTACCGACTATGTGGATTGACATGGTCAGGACTCTTACCAGCATTACTTCATACCAAAACATTGAGTTGATGGGTACTTGAAATTCATTAGGGTTTTGCAAGTGGAAGTCTGGATGCAGATGCACAGTCTGTTCGCATGTTCGTTGCTGATGGTGGTGAATGTCTTGTAGCTCAGAGTTATGCAAAGAATATGGGGCTTTATGGGGAACGTGTTGGTGCTCTAAGCATTGTAAGTTGAGACTGAATAAATGTGTACTTCTATCATTTTCATTCCCATCTATTAATGCCGTGCTTTTACTTGAAATATCAGAAGGAATGGGGTTTTTAAAGAAACTTTCCTCTCTTGTTTATAATTCCATATATTGCCTTCCCTTCCTCTTTTTGGATGTTGCTGACTTCGTTAGCCTTTGCGACCAAGAGAGACAATCCTAATGATTTGATCTTGATGTTCCTGTTAGCATTAGTGCCCCCTTTTCCAAAATTATTTTCTTTTAGATCTATAAAAGGAGTCTGCAGTTTGCCTATTATCAATATCACGTTATTAACTGAAAATATTGACAAAAAAATAAATAAAGAGCTTCCAATATCAGGCAATTTATTGTAGTGAGTGCCATTCAATCTGTAAATAACTTGCTAATCACTTCCACAATCCATAAAAAAAATAATAGAAGGTTAAATATCAATTTTTGTTATATTCGCAGTCTATTTTTCCCTTTTCCCGAAGATAGACGAGCCAAGTGCAACCCAGAGTCATTGTATTATGCAGCCAGCATAGTGGCCCCGTTGCAAAATATTTATAAGCACTCCCAATCAGAGACATTGGAACAAGCTGGAAAGCATTTTTAGGTTCCATTGACATGTCTTGTGTCGGACTTCTTGTCCACCCTTGATGTGTCTTTTGTAATCTTTTCCTTTTTTATCAATAATTCGTTGTTTCTTATTGAAAAAAATGGAAGAACCAGATAAGTTAGTCTGGACCACAGAACGAAAAAAGATTAAAACCCCTCAATTTATGGTTTTAGATACTGGAAAAAAATTAGCGATTAATTCTCTCCAAAATCTTAACTTCTGACTGACCTACAGTTTTCCTTCTGTATTAATATGGCTTTTGGGGACATTCACAATGTCCCCGGCTTGGCAACTCTTAAACACTCTTGTAAACTCTATCAAGTAGAAGAATAGCTGTGAAGCTAACAGTGCTGTATCTGATACTGCTGGCAGCAACATCCCTGTCTACTGTTGAGAAAAATTCTTAGTTCTTGGGTGTCAAAGCTAATGTCATAAGAAGGAGAATTTGGGGCTGAGGAACCACAGGAGCGGAGGAGATTGAAGAAATAAATTCCCTTTCCTGCCCTTTATGAGCAAAAGAAACATTGCACTTCCCAAACAAGTCTTTATTCCTTCTGCATAAGTTTTTATTGAACTTTGATTTACTCTCTTTGAGAGATCATGGAAATTTCCTCAATTGTTGGTCCCTTTTTTCTGGGTCTATGAAGAAACATAAGAAACATCTACATGAGAAGAACTGTGGATATTGCTAGAATTCCCCACAAATTTGTAATTTAATGATGCACAAATTTGAGACCTGGTCTCAGAATAATAGCTCACAAGATTTGCCATTTATAGGTTTGCAGGACTGCTGATGTGGCAAGCAAAGTTGAGAGCCAATTGAAGCTTGTGATCAGGCCCATGTATTCAAATCCACCCATCCACGGGGCATCTATTGTTGCTACCATCCTCAAAGACAGGTATTTAATACTCATTTGAGAGCTTTGCTTATGCAGTTTGACCAAAGATTCAGAGTTTGGAAGCTAAAACCTTTTCTTTTTTTCTCTCTTTCTACTCCCACAAAGGATTACTATAGTTAGCCAGATTTTAAAGCTAGAGTGGCGAAGTTCTCCATTAACCTTTCATGTGCTCTGCATGCAGGAACATGTTCCAAGAATGGACCATGGAGTTGAAGGGAATGGCCGACCGTATTATCAGCATGCGGCATCAACTGTTTGATGCTTTACGTGCTCGAGGTAATGATTGTCGTCTTTATATTTTTTCTCAAGGTCCTGTATAAATTAAGCTGAAAAAGTTCAAGCTCTTTTAGGCTCATGTGATAACAAAACAACTTAAGTCTGATTAACGCTGAACTTGTCCTTTTCTATTTATTGGTTGGGGGGTTGTTACAAATAGGACAAATATACACCAACCATTTGAAGGATGAGGTTCCAGTTTGCCGTTCTTCTTATTTATAGGCTTCCAGTCTCCTGAGAAATTCTCTCTTCTATGTTTGCAGAATTCACCTGGGTCTCTTACTCACCTTTGATTTCTAGGGCATGATGTCTTTCTTTAAGATTATTAAACTGGCCAATCGTCTTTTGATTCTCAATCAATTTCCCCCCTTTGGGTCTGGCTCAGCTTGATCAGGGTTCTGAACGACTGTTTAAAAATTATCAGCTGTGTGTTGAAAAAAGAAGTCAAATAATAAAGGAGAAATTCTCTCACTTGTTAAAAGCTAGGGTTCACTGTTCTTATCAATCTAGACTCTTAAAGTTCCCCTTGTACCTGCTTTGCCCTACACCTGGAAGCTCTACTGGCTTCACCAAAGCACCAATGGATCTGCCTTTATTTTTCCATCCTATATCATTGATATCAAATTCCATTTGCGGAAATATCTAATGTTTTTTAAATTCTTTAAAATAGATATTTGATCATTTCCACATGTAAGCATTTTCTTTGCTTTCGCCATGGTCCTTGGCAACTACTACTACACTTGCACAATACGCCTGTCAGCTTTGAAGATTTGTGGTTTACAGTCTGAGCCAAGCCAACAGCCGTGTTGAGCTGTCAGCTTTGTTGGAATTGCTGAGCTAAGCTCGACCAAGCCTGGCAATACTCGCTCAGGTCTCAATTTGAGGTTGAACACCTCATTGTGAGTTAAGCTGAGTAACCACTTCCCCCCAACACCTCCCTCCACCTCTCCCAAAAAAAAAAAACCCAAACCCACCCAGATAAATGGGATAAATGTTCAGAGGCGCACAACCAACTCCGCCATTTTTCTTTTTTAGCTTGTTTCTTTATCAGTACGGAGCAAAATCATTTTCTAAAACTTTGGTAAGTGACTCTGAGGTCCCCCCCCCCCCCCCCCCCCCCCCCCTTTTAACCCCTCAACTTATATTTGGGAGGGCTTAGCGGATATGCTCATTTTGTGCAAAGAAATGTGATCAGAAATAAATCTCTGGGCTCTCGTCTTTGGAATTGTTGATGTAGCCAGAGTTCTTGGACAATATTGATCACTCTGAATAGAGCGCAAAATAAATGGATGTCCGAAATTCATTCTACTCTATGTTGATGAATGAGGTATCTCGACTGAATAATATTTTGTGGTTTGTATTCATCTGTCCTCCTTTGGCAGGCACACCTGGTGACTGGAGTCACATTATCAAGCAGATTGGAATGTTCACTTTCACAGGGCTTAACTCAGAGCAAGTTGCCTTCATGACCAAAGAATACCACATCTATATGACGTCTGACGGGTAACAAGATCTATCTCATTGCTGCTAGTACTTTCTTTTCTTTTTCTTTTGGGTTCAGGTGTGCATGCCATAATAATGTTCAAGAAGTTGCAAATTTTCTAAGACCATAAAAGTCTATTTTTCATGGGGAAAGGTAAAAGAAATATTCTTGAGCTATTCTTTTCTGGTCATGCACAAGTCGAGGAAAGCTGCCTGCTGTCCATAGGGATGATTTAGTTAGGAACTTAGGGTATGTGGGGCTTTATATAAGAATCATCATGGGGATATTTTCTTCCACGATATGTAGAATATCAACTCTGGCAGTATCTCTAGGTTATAATTCAATTGTGAAAACTTGTGTCAAGGAAAAAGATGTCAATTGTGAAAACTATCTTGATCCCATAGATTCATATTGCCTATACATGATTGCTTGCCTCTACATTAATGTATTCTGTGAATTTCATTGCTTCTATTTGAGTATCAATAAGCTGAACTACTAGACTTGTGAATGTATAACCTGAGTACTATAATACTGTAATACATGCATTCATGTGTGACTTTTTTGGTATCTTGGCCAAAAACCCCAGCAATTGGGACACTCTCGTAGGGACTTGGCGTGTCAGTACATCAGATTTTATTTTTTGGCTTTGTTTTTTGTTGTTGCTTTTGTTTTTTTGGGGTGCTTTTTCGTTCTGAGACTAAAGGAGAAAGAATACAGTCAGATCTAGTAGTTAAAATGTTATCTTAAATATGAAGGCTATGCTAAAATTGTCTTTAGGGTTTCTTGGCTTTGAAATGTAGGAGAAACCCTCTCTCTATGAAACAGTATATACCAACGGTGTAAACTGTTAAAGTGCAGAACACTGTGGGATAAGTATATCATGGAAACTAGGTAGATTCATCAGCAGACATAGATGCATATCAATCATGCATTGTGACTTTGAACATTCAGCATCTCTATTTTTTGTGGTTAAGATTTCCCCAACGACCAGTAGTACCATTCATGAACCATTATAGTACTTGGGAGCTGTCACTTTCCACAGAGTCGCTTGAATATTCCTACACTTTGCGTCCTTAAGATTAAAAAATACATGTCTTGTTGGCTGTCTTGATGCCAGCAAGTTTGGTGAAGGGGAAGAGATGGAGAAAAACTAGGAAGGTAAAAGAGAAAACAACAATAAATGTGCCCACTTACCGAAAAAAATAAAAATAAATGTGCACAACATGATCTTCATTTGTGGTGGGATGCAAGTAGTTGTCTTTCAATAAGGAGCAAGCAAGGGCAGCTTCCTAAATGTTCTGTGTATAAGTAATGTTTGATTTTGGTTTTGATTTGTGCAGGCGAATTAGCATGGCAGGTTTGAGCTCGAGAACAGTTCCACACCTTACGGATGCTATACATGCTGCTGTAACCCGTGCTGTTTGAGTCGATAACTGGAACTCGTTTTTCCTTTTCTTTCCCTTGCTATGGTGAGCTTCTTTGATCCTAATTCACACTGGTTATCTTTTATATGGCTTTTATTGATGTAATAAATTTCTCCTCAATAAATTGGAGATAAAAAAAGGAAGTTACATGTACCGAATAAAAAGAATTTTGGACTACATATTTTAGTAGCATATATGCCTTCGTATCAATCGTAACTCTGCCCACCCATTGCCATTTGGTGTTGAATTGCATGTCCTTTAACATGTTAAAAAGCAAGACCTAAGGTAGTCAGTGGGTCGTGTATGTTTTTCATTTGAATGTATTGTGTTTTTCCTGAATTTATTGTTGTGTGTCTTGTTTCATTTTGGTTTGTTTGCTCGGGGGCGGCCCAAGACTATTTGAAGTTAGACTACTACAGATGAGATTTTCTATTTTTAATATATTTTTAGATTAAAAGTATTCTAATCTTTATTGTGATAATCAATCATAAGGAAGATTTTATCAATTTTAATTTTAAACAATCATAATCTATTGATTTTAATTTTTATAGTTTAATAAAAAAAAACATATTGGTTTATTTTTCATAATAGAAAAAAAAATTCGTAACAAAAAGAGAATTTGTATTTACTAGAGAGTGAATGAGAGGAAAGGCCTTAGTTTATTAGAGAGAGAGAGAGACACAATGATTACAAATAAATGGTGTGTTTTGTTGATTAGTTAAAATTATTTTTTTAACTTTTAGCCTTTTCTATTTTTTTTTTAAATTTATCTTAGTATATTTTTAATATTATGAGTTGGGTTCTTGAGCCTAAATTATTCAAATTTATTTTTGATTTGAGTTTAAATTTTTTAAGGCTTCAAATCTTATGGATTTAAAAATTTTAATTTTGATTAAATATGCACCTGAAAAATTTGACGCTTTTTTGAAGTATAGGTGGTAAAGCGCCGGTTTTAAAAAATCCGCAAAATACACTCTAAAAACACAGCCTTTGGGCAATATTAATATATGTATATAATTTATATAATCAAAATTCAAAATAATAATAAATCCAAATCTCTATTTTAAAAAGTTGACTCGTAACCATTCGTTATAAAAAACTGAAGGAGCTGCAGGTGAGGGAGATGTGAGAGATGGATGAAGAAAAGAAGATAGAAGGACAATAGAGAGGAGAATCGTGGCAGAGAGGGAGACATGAGAGTGCAATAGAAGTGAGAGAGTGGGAGCCGTGAGAGGGCAATAGATGTCACATGAAAGAGGGCAACACTTGGGGTCAAAAGTAAAGACACGTGAGACATATTGGGTGAGAATTTAATTTTGGGCAAATTTTATTTTATCTCCTTGTGGTTTGATTTTTTAGCAGATCACCTCCTTATGTTTTTAAAATAGCACATAAACCCTCTGTGGTTATTGGACTAAAATGTACCATGATATTTTCCATCCAAGTTTACAGCGTGTATTGCTCACGTGCATGCTCTAGCGTTTGGGGTAAAAAAAAACCCTCAACTCTCTTTCTCTCTCGGTGTACCCAGACTTCCATCACTCTCTCATGCTCTCTCTCTCAGTAGACGCGACGACCCACGGCGACCACGGTTTGGTCTGATTTCATATTGGTTCAATTTTTTTCCTTTTTGGGCAGTGTTTTTGTGGTGGTTATATACAGTGGAGATGACTGATTTAACTTTTGGATTTTTGACGTTTTGATTGGTGCCGTTGCAATGAGGTGGTTAATATGGTGCATTGAGTTGTGGTGTAGTGGGTTTGGCGATTTGGACTCAATTTTGAAATTGAAATGTTGGGTTTGGATTTGCCGAAGAAGAAAGGCTTGTTGTGTCGGCCAGAGGAGGAGGAGGATTAGCTAATTGAAGAGGTTTGCGATTTGGACTGCATTTCAACTGCAACCTGCTGCCATGATCACCCACTACCACAAACCTCTTCTTTTTTTTTTCAATTCATAGGTTAATGAATCTGTGATGGATGGATTAACGTGGAGGTGATGAGTTATTGGGTTGGGGGCGAACGTGATACTGAATCTGTGATGGATTAATCATCACCGGAGAGGCGGAGAAGAAGAGCCCCGAAGAAGAGTGGGGAGGGGCATTGAAGGCATTTTAGCCTTACTATTAACGGAGTTGAGCAGTGCATTTTAGTTCAACAACACCGAGGGGGTTGTGTGCTATTTTAGAATATGAAGGAGGTGATGTGTAAACGGATCAAACTACAAAGGGGTAAAATGAAGTTTGCCTTTTAAATTTTAGGAATGATTTTTAGCCATCAGAACGATTTTGGATTAATTTAGAAACGATCTGAACCGCGAAAAATAAAAATTATTTTTTATGTTTTTGGGAGATTTAAAATGTTTTGTACTTTATTATATAAATATAGTTGAGAGATTGTTCCAGCTATTTGGATGGATTAAACAGTAATCATTAAATTTTTCGACCGGACTAGAGAAGCTTGTTCAACAACAACTACTAAATTGCAGTGGACAATGTAGAATACACCCTATGCACATCACCTTTTTTGATAGAGGAGGTTAAAGGGATAATAAATGACTCAAAAGTAATCTTTTCTTTCGCGTCGTGATAGATCGAGTGCAGTAGCATCTTCATATCTCAAATAACAACGTAGACATTTTATCTAATTGGACATTCTTATTCCTTTATTGAAGTGGGGTATTTGATTAAGTTTGTTAGACTTGATAAAGAAAAATGATGAATTCAATTATAGCTTAAAAGTTCTAATTATCATCTGACTTTCAATGACAATCATTAGAAGGATCATTTATAATATAAAACATGACAAGTTTCAATAAAGTCATTCGACGGTCTCAAATAGACTCATTCAACGACCATCAACATCCCTCTCAAAATCATTCATATTAAAAATTTTCCACCCTCAAATTTATCACTTCTCATTTACGCTGCATCGTGTCTTTAGGCACGAGTTATCCCTAATATTCAATAAAAATGATGACCTCAAATGTAATCTCACAACTAAAACCTCCACAATAACACTAACACTATCTCTCTCAAACCTCTTTTGTGCTCATATACACTGACCTCTCATGTAATACCATATCTATTATGTATTTTTTCTTATTAATAAACAAACTTCATGTAATACCATATCTATGATGTATGTTTTCTTGTTAATAAACAACTAGTTACTCAACATTACATACAACTTCAAACTTACTTGAAACTTCCGGTCGTCAGTCAAAATTCCAATTCAAAACTTGTAATTGGGAAATAGTTTTTATTTTTATTTTTTATGATCAGGTTAGTTAAAAAATTGAGAATGAACGATTTGATTATTATGCTGAAGTTAAAAAACACAAATCAATTTCCAATGACATTATATATCACCAATATGGATCGACCTTCAAATATATTTTTAGAAGAAACAAATTTCATAGAAATGATGACCTCAAATGTAATCCTACAATTAACCTCTCCTAAATAATGGTAAGTCTATCTCTCTCTCAACCCTCTGTTAATGACGGGAGATTTGTGCCCAAGGTTCACGGACCTATAATGTATACCATATCATATTTTTTCTCTTTAAGAAACGGCCAATTACTCAACAGTATAGCCAAATCAATTTCCAGTGACCTACTACCAATCACAAAAAAAGCTCTTCACTTAACAATGGACCAACCTTCAACTATATCTTTTCCTGCTTAGAGTTGTCTACGATACCCAAAAAAAAAAAAAGTCAGTACTATACTGATATTTATCATATTTGTGAATATTTTTACTACTATTATAATTATTTTTATCACTGTTATGGTACTAAAAAAGTGATAAAAATACTCATAATAGTAGTAAAAATAATTACCACAATAATAATAAAAACACCCACAAAAGTGATAAATCATTCACAAAAGTGATAAATATTTTGGTAGTAAAATAACCCACAAAACTTGTAAAAAGACCCAGTAAAATAATAAATTTTAAAGGTACGGAACCGAATTTTTAATTTTGGTACCCTGGTCAAGTCCTTCCTGCTTAACAACCTTAGACTGCAAATAAAGTAGCAGGACCTCTCTAGGTCTGCAAAGCAATTTACAGCACAGAATCCTGCATATTACATACAGTATGCACTGAAACCCTAGATCTCATTGAGACACTTCCTCCTCTACAATAGAAGGATGAATAATATTAGCCTCACACTGACCAAGCATAAGAATAAAAATAAATTCGTTTTTTGTATTACAGAAAGGAAGAAAAAAAAATCCGGGCGCATTTTCCCTGTTTAATAGCGGAGGCATTTTTTATACAAAGAAGAAAGAGAGAAAAGAACTAGGACACATACGATCTTCAAATAATGCTATATAGATAAAATTCTCATAAACTACCACAACAATTGGATAAAGACATAATTGAAAATGAAAAATACACACACATATATAAACTCTCATATGTTACAAGCACAAGGTATGGCTGACAAAACATGCTACCTGCAACCTTTCAACAGATAGGAAGTCGGACTCGAAATATTTAGGGTGGACGGATGTCTCCTACTTTCTGTTCCCTTTCCGGGTGTACCACATTCACTGAAATCAAGTATGCGCCGCTCTGTCTGCAAATGTTTTAAGGAAAACATTAGACTTTTTTTTAACAAACATAGCAGGCTAAAGATAAAGTGGACAGTTTGGCCAAATCTCAAGACCTCCCAATTATCTATTCTGCAAATCAACTGGATCAAAAAATAAAAACTAACCAAGCTTTTCTATTATAAGATATAGAAATTGCAGGGTGTTATATAGGTTTCTTTGATAACTGAACAAGCACATATTTCATGCAATATTTGTCGAGAAGAATTCACAAAGTTAAGCATCACAGGGAATTCTATGTATTCAATGGCGCCCATAAAGCGACATCATCTTCACAATGGGTCTTGTTTGGGGATCAACTAAAATGAGCTCAAGTTTACACCAGCTCAGAAAAAGAGTGCTAGGGTTAGAACAGCTTGTTGGAACAGACTTTTTCAGCAAATTATTGCATGTAACATTTTATACGGCATTATAAGACCCTGCCCACCCAAGGAGAAGGGAAAGGGAAAAATTAAATCTTCAATCAGTGGCAAAGCTTAAATGGCTGGAGGGATGGGAGTAGGCTTGTATCACCCTCCAACGTGTCAGCGCCATGGAATAGTAACAAAATAAATTGGCAACATATGTAAAATAATGTTTCTTATTTTGGAGCTGTACAAAGCTAGGTTTCAAAGATTTATAGAAATAATTCATGAAAATAATGTTCTAAGTAAAGCCAGCATACCAAGGAATTTGAAGCCAAAAGGGAACGGTTCTCTGGCTGACTGTTTGGAATGAACTCATTCTCTTGATCTGATTTCTTATTTTTGGAGCATCTTTCCCTCAAAATTGTTTCAGGAGTTTCATTCCCTAAAACCTCCTGGGCTTCAGCAAATGCAGTTGCAGTATGCTCGCTTAACTCTTTTATTAACCCAATGGCATCATAGCTTCTGTCCCCTGGGCTCATAAAATAACCAATATCCTGCAAAAAATTCCAGGCATTTACTACAGAAAGATGGATAAACATGTAACTTATGAATCATATAACTGCAGAAAAATATGACTACAAGAACAACCGTTACCTCAATTGTTATATCTGTATCAACTCTTGGGCCTGGAAGAAATGAGTTAAGGAACCAAGGAGATTTCCATGCTGAAGGAGATTCAATACTTCTTTTGAAAGGAGTTTCACCGAATCTGGGAACATAAACCACAGTGAGACAAACCAAAAGAAACCATTGCAAGATAAAATAAAAAGTTTATGACACAGTATTTTCTACTACTTTCTAAAAAATGGAAAAAAAACCTCCGAAAAAGTGATATAGACAAAATGAAGGGATTAAAGGAAAAGTTGATATGCTGCAGATAGCTCACATGCTTATGTTTTGAACACCAGCATTATTCCCAGAACTTTCTGCCATATTGTCCAAGGTAGCTGACACAGAAGCAGATTCTACAGATATGGCTGCAGCCGAATGACTTCCATCCTTCTTCCCACAAATAGAAGGTGTGATAACAACTGATAAACATGGAGCCTCGGATGAAACAACACCTGCTTCTAACCTCCTGGGATTCTGATTTTGAATAGCTCTAGCACTTGTAGGCATGATTTTGTCTAATTTAAGGCCAAATTGATCAGGAGAATAGAATAGCAGATCATTCATATTATGTTCAACAAGAACTCCAGAAGGCTGTTGCAACTGAGAAAACAGAAGTGCAAGAGGTTTCATCAGATTCAGTTATTTCAGTCATCAATGTACAAATGATAGTTCCAACCACATGCTTGGCATTATTGCCTGAATTAAAAGTTTGAGGTATCAATTATCCAAAAACTCAAAATTGATGAACTAACCATAAATATAAAATAGATTGTGTCTGGAAATCTATGCTTAAAAGTTAAAACCAAAATTTCAAGATATCAAGCAGATTAAAGTAAAAGCTAACAAGGAAGAGGGAGGGGATCAGATGAAGATTAGCACAATAATCACAAATGTACAAATGATAGTTCCAACCACATGCTTGGCATTATTGCCTGAATTTATGAACTAACCATAAATATAAAATAGATTCTGTCTGGAAATCTATGCTTAAAAGTTAAAACCAAAATTTCAAGATATCAAGCAGATTAAAGTAAAAGCTAACAAGGAAGAGGGAGGGGATCAGATGAAGATTAGCACAATAATCACAAATGTACAAATGATAGTTCCAAGTTCCAACATGCCATTATTGCCTGAATTAAAAGTTTGAGGTATCAATTATCAAAAAACTCAAAATTGATGAACTAACCATAAATATAAAATAGATTGTGTCTGGAAATCTATGCTTAAAAGTTAAAACCAAAATTTCAAGATATCAAGCAGATTAAAGTAAAAGCTAACAAGGAAGATTGAGGGGATCAGATGAAGATTAGCACAATAATCACAAACGTGCAACTACCCCCATCTGAGCAAGTTTCATATACTTAGGAAAGTCTCATTCATATATTATTGCAGGATCATTTAACTATCCTCTCCCTCCATGCACCTCGCACCCCCCCCCCCCCCCCCTTTTCTAAAAAAAAGGGGAAAAAACACCCCCGGAGCAAAAAGAGAAAAAGAAAAGGACTCACAGTTTGGGCTGTAGTTTCAGCATCACCCTTGGTCTTAGCATGGATACCAACAGTTCCTTGCTCCATCTTCTCCTGGAGATCACTAGTATCAAACTCTTTGCCAGGAATTCCATTCTCCGAATTTTTAGGGCCTTCTCTGCCCTCCCTTTCTCCCATTTCAGAATCATTACTCAAATTTTCTTTATCTTCCATGGAAGCTCCAGAATTTCTCGTTTGCTTTGATGATGGAGATAGTGGAGGTGCATTCTCATCAAACATAACCTCCAGTCGAGAAAAATCTTTGGCCAAGTCAGAGAAAGACTCCTGCTTGAGATCAATTTCAAATTTCTTTTCTCTTCTCTTTTCTGACAAAGGTGACACCAAGTCCCGGTGTCGTTTCTTTAATATGGACGGCGTGCATGTGAAAGTTTTGGCAGCACTCTTCAGCACAGCATCTGGGCTACCATCCCGTGATGGTGAGTCCCATAGCCTAAATGGAGTAAGACAGTTCATAGAAGACATCATCAGTTGGCGGATACCCAGAGGACTATACTCTTGCTGCATATCACTACTAGACTGTATAAGATCACAACTGAAAAAAGGAATATCCAGGCTTGGAAAACGAGGAGGCTCATAAAATAAAGCTCCTCCCTCATGCTGTTCAGCTGGTGCATCTGGATTTTCGTCATTCGAAAGACAACTTTGGACATTATTTGATAGTCCTGAACCAAAAGCATCTACAGGAACTAGCTCTGGAGAATCCTTCGCCTGATCTAATTGCTCTTGCAGGCCCACATTATATGTTCCAGTATCACATTGAGAACTAGCACAGTCATTGGTATAGATAAACCCATCATGTTTTCTTGTATGAAGCTCCTCTTCGTGATTCCCAAACGAGAGATCATTAAACTGATTGGGGTCAATACCAAAGATAAGTGCACCATCATCAGGAGGAAGCGGTGAAGGAATAGGAAAAGGTTGAGAAAATGAAGTTCCCAACATGTCAGACATCGGAGGATAGTATGGTTGTGAAGCTGAAGTGCCAGCTTCAGGGATGTGATAGTTTGCTGATTGATAAAGTAACAAATCTGTGGGTCCATCCACACCACTAATATTTAAGAACTTTGAAAAATTTCCATAGGAGTAACATCCATCAGTCCCTGCCTGGGGATATATGAACCTGCAACTTCCATCTTCAGGTGTCAACATGTGCTCTAGTTTATCAGAACTCATTTCTATGTTCCTTGTAGGAGTAGAAGCACTTTTCACAGAATTTTGTGATGGAAAGGATACCCCTTCATGGTTTATATTGCCATCTATGTATGGCATCAATAATCCTGATGATTCCTGTCCCGGATCCATCGAAGATATGTTGGATAAATCATTTGAATTCAGCTGCCAATCTTTACCTGAAGAAGTTCCCCAATCGTGTGCACAATTATGTTCAAGAAACTTGGGAGAACTACCCACTTCACAAGGTACTTCTGTCAAAAAAGCAACTTCTTGAAAAGGTGGATAATTTTCAGAACATGATGCTGGACTGGAGCTGGGATCCTTTCCATGACTATATTCTTCAATTAGTTGGCATTCCTCTCTTGTATGTATAACTGCATTGGTCATGTCACTCGTTGATTGAGAACAACCCACAACAGTTGAACCTTGACTACACTCAGAAATTTCTTCTGCTTCTGTCCTGTCTTTAGGAACACTATCATCTCCACTGCTCTGTTGCACCCGAGAAGAAGAAGGCACGGACTGGTTCAAATGGCTCACAAGAGGCAGTCCTTGGAACTGTTCAAGTAAACCTGATGCCAAGTATGAATCCAGTTTCTTTTTCACAGAACTATTCCAATGGTTTTTTATGGCATTGTCTGTCCTGGGACCACATAAACAAAGAAATTTCAGGACTCAAGGTGGTGAAGACAAATCCAACATTACCTTTCTAGTAAGCAAAAGATAAAATTCAACATAATAAAATACACAAATGGAAGCAAAACAACTCCAAAAGATAAATGAAAACAAAGGCTGTAAGTATGATAAATATGAACATAGAACTCACAAAAAAAATCAAAAAGAAAATTCAAAAGCCTTCAGATGACTGAGAGTCATACCTCCCGGGCAAGAATTTCATTAACTCCGCCCACTTGTTCCCATAAATTTGATGAGCACGAATCAAGGCCAATTCCTCTTCTTGTGTCCAAGCTTCCTTCTTGATAGCAGGATTAAGATGATTATGCCACCTTAAAAGTAAATGTAAGGGCAAATAAGTTTACTAACAACATTAAAACATGTGCATACATTCAGCCTGCACCCACTAGTTTAAGATACACTTGCACCCTTGATGACATCGACAGCTATAGACTAAACATACTTTCCGAAAAAAAAACAGCTATAAACTAAACATCAACCTCCCTACACTCACAAAAGAACAAATAAAGAATAAGGAAGTAAATATTGCTCTAATGAGCCTAACAGTTTTTACTCCGACACACAAAGCGCATAGTGGACAATTCACAAGAAGATCCTTACAAATAGATAAATTCAAATAATTCTCAACAAATAACAAACAGCCTCTGTTAATCCTGTTGACATGGGTAAGACACTGGGAAAGTTCAATTGAGACAGATCTCTGGGACATTAGAAACACCTGTTAGGGGGTGCCAATCCAGCGCATAGGGTGAAGGAATTCGGATTTGGTTAAGCAATCTGCCATCCTTGGGCAACCTAGGGAACACAAATATTGAAACCAAAAAAAAGCAGCAGCAGTACATTTCGATAATTATAGTAGTCATAGAAGGTCATATAAGACAGGGAACACTGAACTAAAGATGCAGTAGAGTGGTGTTGCAAACTAAATAACTAAATCCATCGCAAATGACACTAGATTCTTTTGACTGACAGAATGTTGTAACTATACCAAATTTGTGAGATTGCACAGTTTAGGGGCATTACTCAATTTGGCCTTGCTAGTCGAGGGTGTTGGGAAGGATGGATTGGGTGTGGACTTTAACCTTTGGCATTATTTGCACAAAGTGACTGCCCTAATTCACTATTGTTAACCTAACAAATATATCAATGCATCGAGCAACAGATACAATTTCAAGTGTAGTTCTCTACTTGTTAATAATCATCAAATCATGTAAACAAAGTTGCACTGTATATTGAACATTGAACAACTTAAACCCAGAAAAAACACCTCATACACTCTTCAATTCCCACTGACCCTTTTGGGAGTCATTGACAATAGAAAGCTACATGAGCATGGAATGACAAAGCAACTATACAAAGAACAGAAATTAAGATGAAGCTCTCAAATCTCACCTTTCCCGACACTGCTTTCCAATACGTCCCGGTAAATGTTGTGCAATTGTGGACCATTTTTTTGGCCCATATTTGTTCACTAATTCTACCATTATTTCATCCTCCTACACATATGTTAAAAGAATATATTAATTGGTCATTTCTAAGCCATAAATGAAATATTTAAATAATTGAAGTCAAAGACATTGACAAAAACATGACTAATGGAGCAAAGTTGACAAAAAAAAGGGAACAAAAAAAAATGAAACAATAATTGCCTCACCTCTTTAGACCATGGACCTTTGACAAGTTCTGGATTTAAAACTTTTTGCCACCTGTGTAAACACTGTACATCGGTCCGATCCTTGAAACATTCCGCTACATAAGGCATGAATTTACAATTAAAATAACCTATTGTCTATCAAGAAATCCTACCAGGTGGGAGGTAACCTCAAACCAAGTAAGAACGAACTGAGAAAAAAATGGATATTATAATTTGGTTGGGTGCATGGTAGCATTTAAGTGATTGACTAAAACAGGCAACACACTACGCAGAAGAAGCAGAAACCACAAAAGGCCATCATTGAATCAAAAGTGTGGCCCCTAATAGAAAAGGTCAGCAGAAATTATACCCAAAGATTTTACAAGATTTCCACCAAAAAAATCAATAGGAAAAATAAACAAGAGCCAACTAACAATAAAAGTGTGTAGCATTGAAAACAAGATGTCATAAACACCACAAATGATTCTTTGCTCAATATAGAATTGTTGGAGACAACTTTGCGCTGAAGCATTTGGGAGCTAGAATTTTCTCTATTGGGAAAAGAAACAGATATCACATGCTAGAAAATTGAAGTCCAACATTCAAGGCACAAGATTAAAGTCATTATGTTGTTTTGATTCCTGAAATTGGCATAAACAAACTAGTAAATCTGTTTTTTATATCCATCTAGCACCCCAGAACTCTGGGCAAAATGCTAATATAATTATCTTATACATTTCAATCATGCACTGCAATTGCATAAATTTATATACATTCTAGATAGCATCGATTCGTTATTTAGTTAATGGAAAAAAGTGCCAAAAAAAGGATTCAGATTACATTCACACGAATAATTATCACCTCATAATAATTTAGGGGACAAGTTGGTCCTGATAATGGCACTTGGAATGTTAAATTTGCTCTCCTCCCCATTATTATCACCTAGGATGAAAATGAAGACAGTTGATGCCGCGTCCTGTCTAGCTTTCGAAATATTAGAAAAATTAGAAAGTTCTTTTTGCGACTATATGCTTCCCAATAATGTTTCCAAGTATCTATCTTGTTATCAAGCCATGTGGGGACCGCACCACTTATAGAACTGTACCAAACCCACCAATAGATCATGATACTCACGCGCCATCTTTAGCAACATATGGTCCTCACCTCACCCTTTAAATTCTCACCTATAACAAACGGTCTGGCACGTCTGGATGTTGCTGATGAAAATTTTATTGGCTTTAAAGAAATATCCGTAACGAGTGTTTAAAATTTACAAACATGGAACATGAGTACTAGTGCATAATTCCAATTCAGAATTTCAAAGATGAAAGTGAAAAATAAAAAAGGCCTCTAAATCCCTTCTGCTAGTCCACTTTTGAAATAACAGATCATAAAATGTTGGACAATTTCTCAAAGGTTGTGAACTTCAGCAGTACTCAACTCTTAAGAAGGGATAGTAGTCAATTCCTTGGCTATATAGTTAAAAAAAAATCCTTGTTTCTTATTTATAGCTTAATACTCATTTAAAAAAACTACAATTTATCAAAAAGATAAAACAAATGCATCGGTTTCACAGCAATACCTATTTTTTTCCAATTTTTCCCTTTGAAATGTTGAACAGCCTTGCGCAAAATCTCGTCCTACATGGAAAATGAAAAGCCATCTCATCAAACATACATACCAGTATGCTTGAAAATACATTTATATAGAGATCAGGGAAATGACACAGAAACTCAATGAACCTTTGCAGGTACAGATTGAACGTCATATGACCACATCATACCCACGCGGGGGGGTATGCATTAGCATAAACCCATATATACGCAACATGAAAAAAACTTCACTTCTTGGAGTAGAAGAGGAGAGAAAATTAATTGTACAACAAAATGTGAGGAAATATGTTCTCTAAATCTAAAGGTGTCAATTACAGAAAATTACTTAAAAAAAGGACTTTTGATTAAGGATGGCATAAAATTTAATTGTATGTATGATGGCAGTCAATATTGCTAATGTTAAAATTGCAACTTGATATTACATGTATAAGTGAAGAGAGAAAAGGAGAATAAAAAACAACTAGTACCTAAAAATAAAAGACAAAATATATGTTGTTGAAATCATACCTAGCAAACACAAGTAATAAAACCAAAAGGCAAGAGGAATCCAGGGCTCATCATAGACAACTCAGCAGCATGCTTAAACCACATAAGCAAGAAATTCCAAAATGCAAGGAAACCAAAGAAATTGCAGTTTTACTTAAGAACACCTTCGTGCGTAAATAGAATTGACATTGTAAAAGTGTCCGATACAAAAACAAAAGTTTACAACACAATAAAGCAATAATGATAGGCTATAATATATCTACTTATCAACCATGACATATATTATCAACAATTTCAAAACAGTGCCTATTTACCTCTTCAGGGGTCCATTGCCCTTTTGTGGAACGCCTTGTTGGGCCACTGGTCCTCCTATAAAACAGTGTTACAATGTTATCCGAGGTCAATTTTGTGAGAATAATAATCACTCTCCTAATCAAATGGGGTGCTAGCCATATGAAAAAATTCATTAGCAGATCATTACTTGTGTTATGTGTGTGTGTGTGTGTGCATGAGTGTAGATGCTATGGGGAAAAAAGGCGAAAAAGTGGCGAAAGTACAGTAGAATACCATCATTCTTGTGCAATAAAATCTCAATGGAAGGACAAAAAAGTAGCAAACTCAACTAGCAGCGTAATCATAAAAATTATAAGAATGGTCATCATAGAATGCTTTCTTCTCACATGGTCTTATCCATCATTTACTTTTGTGAGGTGTAATTTAATTTAGTTTCTTCTTACTCAAGAGAGTGAGCTCTACTTGCTTCTTCTGTTAAGTTGAAGATGAAAATCTCCTCACAAGGGCCTACTCCAGGGGACAACAATTCCTGTACCCTTTTATCTTCATGGTATATTGTCCTCTTCTACCTCCATAGTATACCTACCTTTCTCCCTCAAACATTTTATATTCATATATACAAATGGAAAAGAATGTAGTCTTGTTCCGAACAACCCCCGCTTCACCATCAACAGGTGACTAACATCCGCACCACTCTAAATAGGTAAAATCTGCAAGAGTTGAAGGTGCTAAGCACCACCAGGGACGTTTAATCTGGCTGAAGGGTAGCAAACTTTGTTGAAAGGTGCAGTTTTTTACACCACTCATCCAAAACAACTACTAAAATTACTGTCCTGAAACTTGATACTGTTACTTACACCAGAAAATATGTGTTCTTATAACATGAGATGACTGATACCAATCATCTAACAGATACACCTTATTCCAAATTATAAACGCTTCAAAGCTATGACAAGAACACAGAGCCGATTTACCTAATGACCTTAGCAGTAAACAGTAAAGGACAGGTTTTTACTTTCCATAGTATTGGCATACCCATGTAAAGGTCGGATTTTTTGAAGGCCGACATGGACCCCATCTGAAGGAATGGTGTTTGTCCTATCACTTTCCATACTTGTTTGACAGACAGACAAAGCTGCATACTGCGATTCCCACTTGACAATAGTTTTCTCCAGTGTGTCTCCTCCAAATCATCATCAATTTCCCTAATATGGGGCAGTAGCTTCCTTCTCGCAAAATGACATCAGAGGCTGAAAGAGGAACAATGGCAAATCAGAATATAAAAAGCATAACAAGCATAAGAGCATTGGAATGCTCAAGTATACATACCCCCAGAAAGGAAGTCAACTGCTTAGAATTTATATGGAGAACATGTATTTCGTCAGTCACAAAACCTCAAGATTTGATTTCAAGGAACACAAAAGGCCCAAAGGGGGGATCATGAGTCCTTCAGACAAAATGTGAAATTGTAAACTCAACAAACATGCTTTTTTTTTCCAATTCGGCAGCCTTTATTTGACGTGACAAAGTGACCTGCTTATACTATTTCTTGGTAAGTGGCATATTCGCTCAACCAATAAAAACACCCTCCATATGTATGTGTGTGTTTTATGTTAATTGATCCTTCCTTGTTTCTAGTTCCAACAACTTAGATTTTGTCAAAAAAATTCCCAATCCCGGATTTTAGATGATAACCTACTTACATAATCAAGTAAATCTCGACCTCTGAAAACACAAACTAATAATAAAACTATCTCATCTATGCAAAATCCATATTCTTCTATCCATGCAGCTTCCAAATCACATCCTCACCTATGCTTGCCATATTGTGGAACCCACCATCTGTCAAAAAATTTCCATTCGGGGCATTTACTTCCTCTATCGGGACAATCCCACTTTTTCATTTGATATCAAAATACAAAATTGATTCAGTATAACATAATTCAGTAAAATCCCAGGTACGAATAGTCAAACACGATAACTACAAATTTTAAAAAACTAATAAGAGCATAAAATTACATCATCCAAAGTTAAAATAAGTCAAATTTGATAAGAAAATACATTAATTTGAATTTCAATCGATGAATTCTTAAAAGACTTTGGGTTTTGTACATAGAACTCAATATAGCACATTCAAAATTAAAATTGTAGACAAAAAAAGTATCAAATTAAACTTCTAAAAATTAGAGTTAACAAATAAAACAATTTGATCAGAAAAGAAAAATGGATTCACGGAACTGACCTTTGAAGTATGTAATCGACCGAGAGAGACAGTTGAAATGGCCGATGATGCAATCGATTCGACGCGCACTGCAGATCCGAATAAAGAGAGCAAGATCTGCAAGTGCGCGATGAATTTAGTGAGAGAATGAGTGAGAGTGTAGAGAGAGAGAGAGAGAGAGAGAGAGAGAGAATAGAAAAACGGTCCGAGTTTTCAAACATGAAAGTGGCGGACTATGTAGTTCAAACCCTATGCCTAAACGTCGAGCATCTTTCGAATGAACCCACGGTAAAGATCGACCCGTGAGCTAATCTGAGCCGTCCATTTTTCATAATTATTTGAAATAAAAATATTAAAGTCTAACGGGCAAGTTTTCTACCTGGTGTAGCCGGTAGGCCTTTTTGTATATATATGCCGACTATACTTTTATTATTAAATGCTAGTGATAATAATTATTACATTTTCTCAAAAATAAATAATAATTATGAGGATTGCATTTTCTTGAAAATAAATAATAATTATTAAAATACCAAGTATTTGTTGTATCAACCAATTTGTATTATTTTGGGAGATCTTTATCCATAGACTACACGATTAGACCAATGCATACGTTTCATTTTTGCAATTAGGATAGATTTATAGGCTTGAGTTATTTGCTATTTATAGCAAAAGAAATTATTGTGTTAAGTAACACCGCGAAACTAAATTTGAAACACTCAGAATGGTTTTATCTTTATTATATTGGATTTTAAATTATATATATTGTCCTATCGCAAATGGGTGTATATCAGTCAACAAGATACCTTATAATCGATAGTTAAAGAAATTTAGTTGTTTTCTAGTCAACGTACACGTGTGCATTAACTTACTTAGTATCGGATACAGTTGTTTTCTTGTCGCGTATTTACTAATAGATTGATACAAAGCACAATAATTTATTGCAGCGCAAAAAAGTTAATAGAATAAATGTATATTGTTATAATTTCAAATTTCACAAGATAGAAAAATAGTAATTGAGAATCTTATTTTAAATTTGTCTTCGATTATCCACTATAAATGGCGAGATGATTCAAAGTATTTTTGACACTGGTCGTCATTTTTTTGGCATCTGCGACAATTTTTTTCTAAAGATGTCAATTCTAAAGATTTAAAATAAGAGTCGTATCACGACATCAAGGTAAGGACGAATTTGAAAATGGAGTTTGACGAGCCCAAAATTAACTGGGCCTGGGGCCAAACCATGGGTTAATCCTAGATCATAAGAAAGGCTAGGTCTAGTTTATGGCTCGTGTCCAACCTGAATCTCAAGAGTCTAGGAAAGGTTAACATAGGTTGAGAGTAATTATAGGAATAGCCACAACTCTAAGATAATGTTTATCCCCAAGTGTAGCTATCCTTCCCAGAAGTCTAGTAGTCTGACCTTCACGTCACAGCCTCAACTAAGGCTCTGTGCCTGTAAATTATAAATCCCCTACACATGGGGGCATCTTATGCGTATCACATTTTGAGGTTACTCTTACTCTCTCTCTCACCACCTACTACTTCATTCTCTTATTAATGAAGTTCTCCAGTCACCGTTGCCGCTTTCAGTAGTTAGGTCACTTAGGCCCAACCACTCAATCTTTGTTTTTTACTATTAATTGCTTCATTAATTACTTTGCATTATACACTTTACTGGTTTAATTATGCATAATCAGATTTGTGCATCATTAGAGTTCATTAAATTTGATAAAACAAAATTACAAATCCTGGATTAATTATTTACGGAGTGTAAAGCTCACAATGAGTTGTGACCTTTTGGGGTTTGTGTTATGTTGTATTTTAATTAGGGGTGTCAAATGTGTCGGGTGAAACGGTTACGTATCGGGTTAAACGGGTGAAAAATATGTAAACCCATCACGAACCGTTTAATAAATGAGAAACATGACACGATTCGTTTAACCTGCTTAATTTTAATTTATTATTATATTTTTGTGGTTGTCACTAAATTTTTTTTAAAAAAAAATTGTGGCTATCACTAAAAATATATATTTTATGTGGTTGTCACTAAAAAAAAAGTGCATAATTTTTTAAAATAATTATTAATTTATTATTATATTAATTTTATTTAAACAGGTAAACGGGTGATAAATGGGTTGACATGACTCATCCGAACATGACCCGTTTATTAAACGTGTCTAACCTGTTTACCGCCCGAACCCGTTAAGGTCTCACCCAAATCCACTTAATTTGTGTCGATTAATCGTGTCGCGTCGAACTTTGACAGACCTAATTTTAGTGTTGTGTGAAAACTGATTCAAATCATGCATCGTCCATTAGTAAACAAATTAATTGTAAATTCGGATACGATCCATTAATTTAATAAATTACACAAACACATACAATAAGCAGAAAAAATGCTTTGTGTCAAATCGTGTACAAGTTTCACATGCTTAAAGGGTAATCCTAGACTGGGCAATCCCACATCGGGATTGCTTTGGGTGTGTGTTATTTAAATATCTCATTGGCACTCAGGGGGGGCTCAAGGTAAATTGAGGCCTAAAGCGGTAATACTAAATGAAGCTTTTTTATTTTTAGTATTATTTTTTTAAAAAAATATTTTTAATTTTTTTTAAGTGAGAGAGGAGGATGTGATACTTTGTTTTTGTTTTTTAAAGAGAGGGAGAGATTTTATTTATTTATTTTTTAAATTTTTGATTTTTGAGTTTCTAATATTATGGATTGAATTGTAAGCTCAAATTATTGAAATTATAATTTTTTGATTGGACTTAAATTTTTTGGGGCCTTTTTATAAGGCTTAAAATTTTCATGAATTTAAATTTTTTATGTGGACTAGTTATGTATCTATAATTATGGGGCCTTCTAAAAATTTGGGGCCTAAAGCTCATGCTTTTTTTTTAATACTATAGGGCCGCCCTGTTGACACTTCCTCTTTTAAGAGGTTGTGTCTAGTGTGTGTTAAAAAAAAAAGGGTAATCCTAGTACTAATGACCAGCTAAAGTCGTTAAACCTCATAAGTGAAAAAGGCAAATGTGATGTGAAAATCTGAACTAAAATTCTCACCTATACTATGCTCACTTTTTGGTAGGAATGACAATCGAGTCATGTCGTATCGGGTCGGATTTGTGTCGAGTCATTGTGGATTCGTGTCGAATATTAATCAATTTTAACTCAACCCATTTAATTAATCATGTCGTATCGAGTTGACTTGTTTATTTTAGTGTCGTCTTCATATTGACCCACATAAACTTTAAATAAAAATTTTAACGTTAATATTCTATTTTTATTTAATTGAATCCATGCTCATACTTTTTTTACAAATTAAAAATTAATTTAATAAACATAATAATACTAATGAGTAAAAATATATTTTTTATATAATAATTATGTCAGTGTTTAATAAATAATTAACAATTTAATCTTTGTGGGAGTCTAAATTAGTAGAAAACTCATTTAGAGTTGGATTATGAAAGAATTATAAGATATAAGGTTTAGATAAAGATTCTAGAAGAGACGATTTTGACACGTCTTCATTAATTTGGTCATAACTTTTGACTTTGATATCCAATTGATCTGATTTTTTCAATATTATAAAGAAAATTTCAAGAGATATAAAAGTGTATTTCATGAAAATTTCGTAAATCGATATATAACTATACGATACCCATGCCTCCAATATTTGATACACGTGATTTGACATAAAATGACTTCTTTTGGTAAAGGGATTGCTCCCAAGTCAACCATAGATCTCCTACTTCGTATAAATAAAGACATTCACTTGTTAAGAGAGCATCTTGGATTACGACTTTTTATATTTCGTTGGAGATTAGTCATGTCTTGTAAGTAATTTTCTTTTGTACTCTTTATTTAGGGTATATATCTAGAATTGTGAATGAAATATTTATGTTTTATTCAATTAATTTTTTTTATTCTTTTAAGGTGAACCCCACTAAAATTTACATGGAGCAAGAATGGAGAATTATTTATTTATATGACATGTTGGTTATTAATTTTTATAGGATCTATTTATTTATTTATTTTAATATTATTAGTTAGTAATATCACATCACATTGTCATGTGATATTACCGTCATAATGAATATTTTCTATGGATTCAGCTTGACTACGACTGTCCAGACTAGGCTTCATGTGTTCCATAAAGATCAATGACTTTTTTTTTTCTACTAACCCACTTTATTAAGTCAATAGCATATTGATTATGTTCCAATACCATCCATCCCTTACTAGCCACAGCTCTATGATAGAATTTAGCAATCTCACTGTACCCCACTCCATCATTTTCCAACATGTTGTCTAACTCTATTAAAGATATTTCGTTAGCGTGCCACCAATCAAATTGGTTCACTCTCCCATCCTTATAGATTTTTAGGGCTGTCAATTTTTGACACGAGAGTCGAACACAAAATTAATGAGTCGAACACGAAATTAAACGGGTTAATGGGTTAAAACGGGTCAACACGTTTAAACACGAAAAAAAATCATGTCGGGTTTATGTCAAAATAAGATCAACCTGATTTTGACCTGATTAACCGCTATATTTTAAACGGGTTGACATGATTCGGACACGAACCCAACCTAACTTATTGTAGACCCGTTTAACCCATTTATGGCAATACAGTTTGTCTATTATGTATGACTGATGTGATTTTAACCTTATTAGTTCTTGTTTCTACTATGATAATTGACAGTATAGTTCTTAACATTATTATGACAGTATACTAGTATAGTTCTTGTTTTAATTTTTGGGTTGAAACCTAAATGTACTTTAATTAATTTCATTAATGAGATGTGATATGTTATTTGTAAAAAAATTATTTTAAATTTTGAATGAATGATTGAATGATGTATTTAATGGTAATGAACTTGTATGAAAATAGGTTATATGTGTTACACAAGTCTGTATTATGTGTGCTAAACAAGTTAAACAGATCATGTTATGTGTGTTAATACGAAAACGACATGTTTATTAAACGTGTCAAACAGGTTGGGTTCAGGTAACCCGTTTAATGACTAGGTTAGGTTAGTGTTTACACATCGTAACACGATTATTAAACATGTCAAGTTTGGATTTTGAAATTTTTGACATCAACTCGAAATCAATCCGACACGTTTGACACCCCTGTAGATTTTGCCACCATAACCTTAAAATTTACCACTATGATGCAATTTGATTGTAAAAATATCCACTGCCATCATCTGCATAAACAAATCCCACCACATACATCAAAGCATTTGAACAAACAAAGCCCATTCTTGATCTAACCACACTTGAATATAAAAATAGACCCTTATGACATACAAATTATAAAAATAAACCAAACTCAAACTTCACAACACTTGCTGATTAAACTACAAAATCAAAACCCACTTTTTAAATCAAATCATAAAGCAACAACGTCATTCATGAAAACAAATGCATGCATAGAGTCAACGCAAACAAATGAATGTGTAGTGGTAGTGTGTTGGTGGATGGTGTTTGAGCTTTTGACTATTGTGTCAATGGAGTTTTGTGGTATTTGGGTTGGCTATGGAAGGGGGAGTTTCTAGTGGGATGGGGCAGTGTTTAACAAAAAAAATAACTAAAACTAAAACAAATATGAATATGTTTGTCATCAAAACTAAAACGAGCAACCAATTGTGTGTGTGAGAGAGAAATAAATCATGAGAGGAGAAAAAGCAACCAACAATTATATAAATTTTAACGACTATGCGATTCTAGCAACTACGCTACTTATTAGTGAGTTTTGAGTTGTTTTCATTTGAGGTTCAAATAATCGACGATAATTCTAGAACATTAAATACCTCATGAAATCTTTTGATTAAGTTGGTCATTTGATTATTGATGTGCACTTTAACATTGAGATTTGTGATCTTGCTCACAAAATTTTAAGATAAGAAAATATGTGATATATATTTTAGTGTATCATACCCGTGATTTTGATATTGATTTTATTCATTACAACTGTCATTATCATTTTCAGCTATGAAAATTTTGAAGACTCTACTATTTAAGCGATAAAATAATAAAGAGATAACAGATATCATGATTCTGGATATAGAAAAAGAAAAATTCAATGTCATTAATAACATTATACAACGCTATCAAAAGTGTGAAAATTTGCTAGGTCAATTGTAACTAGCTACAATCAATCTCATTTTTAATAAAAGACTATGATTAATCTATTTTTTGTTTTGCATATATATGTATAGAATTTGAAATATCATTGATGAAAATATAGTATAAATGTATTACTTTCTTTTATTGATTAAGATAAAATTTGTTAGAGTGCCAACTATAGAACATTTTTCTAGCTCTGCCCCTGGACCTTCAATATCTCAGATGGATCTTCAACATCATCAAGCCCTAATCTCTCTCTCTCTCTCAAAGTGAAATGGGAATTTCATCGGACAAAATTTGTGTCCCCTGTGCTAGTCACATAAGGCCAAATGATAGGTGCAATTACATATCAACCCTTACAAGACGCATGTGCAAGTTGTGTGTTATATTTTCAGACGGTAAATTAAACTGACGTTAAGGACTGGATGACACTAAATCAATTTCGAGACATTGAGGGAAAAAATTGAGAATCGTATTCTTTCAGGGTGTAAATTAAAATTTGAGGCATCTTTCAGGGGCAAAGTGCTAATAGCCCAAATCTAAACAAAAAATGTGGCCGTTGAAAAGGATGTGATACCGATTGATTTTATTTGCCCGGAAATTACAATTTAATCCTTTATTTTTCTTAAAGTAGACAAAAAAATCTCAGTTGCACGTAATCATCTACTAAACTCATACATTATCCAAACCCAAACTATATATGATCAAGAACTCAAACTTACGATATACAAATGTACATTACACTCGTTATTGAATTAATCCGTACGGATTTTTCAAATTAGTTTTAAGCAAAAGCCAGCAAGATTCAACCATCTTGTCTTCTTTTTGGCTACAAACAGGACACATAAAGAGGTCACAGTGGAAGTTTCAATGGTTCCTGATATTCCCTCTCACGGGCCAAAATTCGCAATAGGGTACATTCATCCTCCAAAAGCTCCGGAAAACAAGGCTTAATCCAAAGTTTTCCAAGTTACAATACCACAAGTTTCCTCATACCTTGAGTAGCATTAGAACTTCTAAGTTCACACCTATGAAGAACCCCTGGACCAAAGTATAACAAAATGCAAAGAACACAATGACCTACTTTTAAATTAAAACCACAAGTCAGCAGATCTTTGGCAAAATCACTTATGTTACGGCATGGAATACCACGAAAAAACGACAGTGAGAAACAAAATACAGAAAAAGCTGGCATCAGTTGAATTCGAAAATAGGCCAAGCTAACTGGGTTAAAGCAATAGAATGCACAAAAATAAATCTGAAAATATCGAGGCGTATAAGAGAAAACCTGAAAACATTCAAGAGGATAAGAAGAAACACTAGCATATTGTTGGATACAGTGATTAACTTAGCTCTACATGAACCCCGATAAAGAACGCAGTAGTTGTGTTCAAAAATGGGAACGGCGTACAAAAATCGACACAAAAAGGGATAGGAGGTTGGTTAATAGCTTATGCAGCTCCAACTTTCTGAATCTTATTTGGACGATCATTCTCCCTAGAGCGTGAGTGCTTCCCATTAAAATGCTTCCTGCCTCTATTGTGCTTTCCTCCCCTGAGGAACATGAATAACATGTTAAGAGCTTTGAACAGTAGAAACAGTATGAATTATGATTAGAGCACAGAATAAGATCACAAAGGAATTTTGGTACTCAGTATTCTAGTCAAAATATTCAAATAGAATTTCAAAAACGATGGTTGATGAAGTCAATGATACAGATAAGATAAAATTCACTGATACCAACCATCCCCGGTTTCCCTTATTTCCCCCAAATCTTTCCTGATTGCAACGAAGCAGACTCCAATACTCTCTCTCAGCTTCGCCTGATAGCAAAACACCACAAAACAAGACCTCCATAAATAACAAGCTCTGAACATCACAGTTTTGGGTAATTGAGAAGTCTTCCAAGGACAAAACAAAGCTAGCAAATTACATGGCATATAATTTTACATGACACCAACATATGACAGAACAAAAATTGGCATCAGAAACCAGCAATCTGAAAAACCACGATGAGGGCATGGAATATAAGCATGCATGCACAACGAAATCAGGAGCAATAGTTCTTGGAGCCTAAATTCCTGCTCGATGTAACCTCTTGCCTACATACTAAATAAAACTTCTCCTAAATTGCAGACAAGATCTTCTTCGCACTCCCCCAACCTACTCCAAACAAAAAGCCAAAAAATGAAAAATCCTCCGTTTTTTGCAACCTTCCATCATTTTTTTTCATTGTCTAAATCCAAACTATGTTATTAATACCACCCACCACCCCCGACAAAGTACACAGTTAAGGATGCATACAAGCACTAGTAAACTACCAAACATTAGAAGCATCTCTCAGACACACAAACACACGACACAAGTTTCTGCTGTAGTTGTCATTGAAAGGGTTCTATTCCTCACAAATCAGTAATATAGCAAACTGAAAGCAAGAGACAACAGGAAATACTAAAAATGCAAATTCTGCAACCAGGATTTGGAAGTAGTGAACATATTTAGATGTCATTAACTGAAAAAGTCTTAATCAAACCAGGGTATCCTAATGAAATGCAGAATTTGATTCATGCAACAGAGAAACTTCCAAGAAGAATTGCTAATGAGGAGAGCTTGAGCAACAGGTTGCTGCCTACCAGTTACAGGATCTAAAGTTGCAACAAAATTTTTCACAACCAGACCACCTTCCTCAGCAAGCACAGCAGCAGCACGTGCTTTCTGAGCTGCTTCTGCATCTTCAAACCGTATATATCCTGAATCTGATCCCAACTGGAAATCAATAAACTACACAAAAGAAAAACACAAATCAGTAAAATTGTCAACAGCTATCAACAATGCTTGATTCCAACAGTTTTGGGGGCAGAGGAATCCTTTACGCTATTCTCCAAGCTTCCAAGAATGACAGAACAACTAATGACAATGACATATGAGAGATGATGATGATAATCCAAATTACCAAGAAAAGTAAACAATGTCCATTCAAATTAAAAAAAAAAAGTAAAAGGCCATCCAAACGTTGGGCGTGTTTGGATGGCTGGCTTCAAAGGGATAGTATTGGAAGAGTATGGCTCTGCCCTTTGCCCCATGCTGTCTTCAAGGCCGAAAAATGTTCAGTCAATTGCCTTCCACGTTTTCATGATGGTGTATTCCTACCAAACCATTATTTCGCTTGTTAGGTTACAATTTCGTGGGACCCATGGACTAGCCCAATTGATTGATGTCAGTAGAATCTTACTTTTGAACTATTTACCATTTTCCCCATATGCTATCCAATCAAATCCAATATTGAGGTCAATGTAGTAATTCGTTAACCAGGGGCCACCTTCAGGCCCCTTTATCCAGCCATCCAAACACCCCCACTGGATTTTTGTTGAACATGCGTTTTGGAAGTGCTAGTGAATCAAGGTGTGCAACCATCTATATCATGTACATATAGTGGTTAACATCTCAGAAGTGTAAAATGGCACTTATTTAATAATATTAGTCTCAACCTTATAATTCACTTGAAGACTTCTAATATTAATTTTCTTCTAGTACAATGTAGCAAATAAAGCAAATAAAACAACATCTAAGAGCATCTCTAATGGAAATGTCAAAATTGAGATGTCAAATTTAAATTTGAAGGCTTGTGTGACAATTTGACATCTTCACCTCATTGTAATCCAACCGTTATGTCTAAATAATTTATTTTATTACACCTTTATCTTTAAATCTATTAGCTTTAAATTTATTGTTACATTAAACACTCAGCAACTCCATAAAATATTGCATTAAAAAGGATTTGACATATAAATTGAGATATGTAAAATGTGGCCGTATGCCAATTTTTTTTTGCCCATTCAGCAATTGGCATCCCGCTTGGAGAAGGAAGGCATGCCAAAAAGATCCGTTGGAGCCTACAGCTAGCATTTGGCATGCCGGTTGGAGATAATCTAACAACGTACTAATTAAACCAACCGATGTAATTCATTGTTGCCATATCACATCTACTCAAAATTCAAGTTCGGGCAACCATTTCATGTGTAACCAATCTCCATTTTAAAGAAAAAGGTCCCAACATGAGTGCATTGTTTAAACATTGATAAAGGTAAGCTGGTTTTTCCGATTCTCTATGATAGTGTACTTCAAACATTTAATGAAATGCAAGTGTAACTACTACACCAACTCTCTCTCTCTCTCTCTCCAATAGGCAAACCCTTTTTCCCTCACTCATTTCTTCGCCCACCATCCACTCCCCCACCCCCACCCAAAAAAAAAAAGAGAAGAAACCCTCCCTTCTGCCATAAATCCCCTTTTTCTCTCTATTCCTTTCTGAGCTAAATCTTGGGATCTAGTAATTTACTAAGAAGAAAGAACAACACGATGAATATCCTTCATTTTCGTTTTTGATTTCCAAAAGTAATTCATCTCTCATTAATCCACAAGATAGACTATAGAGAGATATGTTGTATCTATATGCCATCCTTCTTTTGCAGTAATCCAAGAGAAGTTAAGGACCTAGAAAGGCATTTAGTACGACGTAAATAATGGAATAGATCCACAACTATTTCGCCTTGCCACACAATCAATATGACTACAATCAATAGCTTCTAAGCCCTCTCACCCAAAATCTTCCAGGCAAGCTCAATATTTTTGGGCATCAGGGTCATCCTCTTGGCATGAATAGCACATAAATTAGTGTCCTCAAAAAGCCACTTGAGGTACAACACAGCAACCTAACACAAAGCAGCAACAGAGAGTTTTGGAAATGAGGCCAGCATTGAAGTACTAAGCACCCTCTCTCACCAGCCTCGGCCAATGCAATGCTCGGATCGATAGCTCAGTGTACAGTGCTCTCAGATTTCTGTAAAATCCTGAACCTGTACTGCTTCTTCACCTGTCCAGTACAGGACGCAAGTGGCTTAAGTGGTGCCTTCACTCTGATGGATTTTCTTGAAGTCTGCATGTTATGGGCTATACGTATAGGGTTTGAGAAAGAAAGTGGGTATGGGGTTACCGAGATGAAACTGACAGACTGATGGGGTACTTGGTTCATTTTTATTTCAAGTGTATATAATGTGAGTCAGCAAATTAGTTATGTTGCGGGGTTAAAAAAAGATAATGTCCTAGAAATCTCAGGGGAGTAATGGAATTTAGTTTTAACTGCTTAAATGAGGCAACCGACTTTGTGAGAAGCCCAAAAACATGGTTCACAGAAGCCAGTCAAGTAAGCTTCTCTGTATGTGCATTCCAAGGACGCACTTCTTAACTCCTAGTCAAAATTGATGATCCACCATGCCAAACGCACCCATACTGTCATTGACATCCTAGGCATCTTGGGACCAGTATTGATGGAGAAAGGTCATAAAATAAGATGGCACGGCAGCTGTATTAAAGCTAGAGAAGGTGATAAACAGAAGGAATAAGGCATTGGAAATATACAGCTAAACAAGCAAGGATGCAGAAAACTTATTTCGCAAAACACATTTATGCATTTGGATTAAGGGAAGCAAGATATAAACAGAAACACTATACGACCAATAATATCCAAAGACAAAAAAATTATGGATTAATCACATATAGGTAGCCGTAGAAGACAGGCAGAACTTAACAATCAGTATTTTCAATCAGAAAGAACGTCTTAGAAGACATGATGTATGTCCTTAATATGCAATATATGTATAGGTGTACATAGGAAACATAAATCATAAAGAGATAAATCATCTCAACATAAATGGACACTGACAACTTCGATAGATACCAACAAAATCAAAAGTTCCAAAAAAATAATTTATAAGCAACAAAAACATGAAGTTCCAAGCAAAAACAACAAATAAGAGGACTTAATAGTACCTTAACAGTGCCAAATTTTTGAAAGACACTCTTCAGATCCTCGCGTATAACGACATCTTTGTTGTCCTTATATAACTCAACTGTTGATTTTTTTTCACCTGTTGCTTGATCGTCCTTTTGAATGGGATTGTCGAGAGATTTCTCTCCATCTCCATTTTCCTGTCCTTCGGGCTCCAAACTAGATTTCTCATCGCCGTTTTCTTCACTCATCTCAATATTCTCCCCATTGTTTTCTTCATCGTCTTTAACATCTTCTGACACCTTTTGTTCCGTACTTATGGTATAATTTTCTGTGGAATCTGTTTCACCTGATTTGCGACCATCCACAATGTCACTGGCCAGCTCTTGAATGCCATTTTGTTCGGCAGAACCTTCAGCCAAGATGCTTTTCAAGGTAAATGCAACGATTAAGCCTTTGGGATAACTGCAATCATCAGCCGACAGAGTTAATCTAAGCATTTCGATATTGGAAACCACTAAAGCTTACATAGTAGAATGAGATTTACTTTGCTTCTACATTTGAATTGTTTTTACGAGTTGATGATACATGGGAACGGAAATTCTCAACTTCCTCTGATTGCTTCACTCTTTCTGCATCAAAGTCCTTCCTGAATCGTTAAAAAACACATCAGATACACTTGTACAACACGCTTTTGATACACACTCGTGCAACCAAGAACCTTCAAACATATCATATGTGCAATACAACAATAAAAAAAGGACCAATAACAATGTCTGGTCAATCTAGGGTTTAAAAAGGGACATTCCCAGATTGGTCTTTCAATCGAAGGTGCTAGGAAGGATGCACGGATACAAACATACCCTCTAGCATTATTCGCACAAGTTGGTTGCCTTCAGATTCAAACCACATCCTCGCAATAGTTAGTCCCATACACACTGCTTTAATGAAGTGAGTCATAGCTTGAACTTAGATTCTCAGAAGTCAACATCCTAGGATGAAGCAAATGCCATCATGATACACATACTTGTTAATATGACGTGCAACTAACAGACATACACTACATAGGATGGCAACAAGAACGAACCTACTAAACTGTCAATTGTAGATCTTTTCAATAAAAGAAAAATTCAAACTGACCTATGTGCTCAGAAAATACAAAACAATAGAACTAATGACAAAATATTAATAAAAAAGATCAACTTTGATCCAATAAATTATATGTATCCTATAGTTTAGCCAATCCTGCAACCAATATAAGCCTACAGAGATGTTATTTTGAAAGACATACTTCTTTTCCCCATAGAACTAAATAAAACCAATGAAAAATCATAGGCACCACCAACTGTCAGACTGTTATTAGCATTACACTGAGCTTTTTGTTCAGTTTCTATCTATCCACAAGTTTTTACAAGAAAGAACAGGATGGAACACTGCATATGGTCTGGTTCCCCATTCCCGTGCAAGTACATATGATTTTCTTTTCTATTAAGCATTGCAACCAATTCCATAGAAACTCAAAGTGATAATCATAACTTACTTTGGTTTTAAGTCTAATTCAACACCTGCATAAACCAGACTTAGGTTCAAAACATTAGCAGCATCTTCCTCGGTTGAGAACTCAACCAGAGCAGTGCCACAGAACAACCTTTTGTCTGCAACATGGCGAGGCAGCCTCACACTGTTAACCTGAAAAAGCATGACCAGATTTATAGACAGAGCAATCCAACTGCATTAACATAGAAAAAGCACGACCATATTTTTTACAGAGGCTTCCAACTGCATTTAGTTTAGAATAACCACAGCCTCCCAACTTGTGAGAATATAAACACTAATGCTCCTCCAATTATATCAGATGGTTTAACACTTAACAAATAATAGTTACTTCTTTCCATATACATTCCCCAAGCTAATTATATACAAGAATAAATTCCCCTTCGCATCACTCTAACAAATCTTAGTTCCTGCATTTCCTATCCTTTTAGGAAAATTATACTTGGGAATACATTCTATGCAGACTGTACTTTATTGTTACAATCAGATCATCACATATAAGTGTACAGACGAAAGCACCACATCTCCACAAGTGAAAAACACGATTACGGATTTCCATATGAAATGGAAAATAAGTGTCCTCAGCAGTGATGATGTCAATTAAGAAAGTGTGGAGCAATCAATACCTTCGCATACTGACCAAAGAAAGACTCTATGTCTTCAAGCTTCACATCATACTCTAGTGGTGATGCAGCAATTGTTCTTACACCTAATTGCTCCATTACCTCTTCTGGCTTTAGAAGTTCTGTAGTCCTACCAACCTTCTTCCCTGAAATCCACAATAGCCATATAAATTCACCTTTTCTGTGAGTGGAAAATAAATCCTTCAGCTATCAAAGGGACGAGATGCACATTCCAAGCAACCAAACAGAGCTTATGAATAAATATTCTGAAAGCTCACCATCTTCAGAAACTTTTAGGAATGAAGATGTCCTTAAAGTTTCAGCCACAGCTTTCAGTGTATCTGCTGAAACATCTTCCGGCTTAGCGTCTCCCAAATCAAGATGATTTCTCATCCGAGAAAATGAACATATCAAAGCCAAACTAACCACTATAGTTTCAGTCAAGAACAACACAAGAAATTCAGATACCCATGTTTTGCCGTTTATTTCCTAAACATTGAGATCTCCAGAAATTACAAGTTAGTAACACTTCCAACACCCAACCCCTTGGTAGCGGTGGTCACTTACTCAAAGAGTAAACATATAGAATATAATCACAAAAATATTGAAATAATAATAAGAACCACCATAACTTTGGTAATTGCCAAAGAAAAAAAAAAGGAAAATACAAGAGAACAAAATTTTAAGCCCTATGTTCTGTGCCACTTGATTATCCAGTTAGTGGAAACTCTTCCAGCATAAATCCAATTCCTTTCAATTTCCTATTATTCTGAGAAACCAAACAGAGTTTTCAAATTCTCTCCTCCTACTATATTAATGTTTTAGGTTTTTCCAATGTATTCTCAGGTATTTTACGGTCTCGAGAGGATTTGGACAAAACTTTCTGTTTCAATGTCATTGATTTTCTATTTTGATTCTAGATATATTTGTGCCACACGGGTACCATGTTATGTCATTGGATAATTCTCCCCATTTTTTTCTGCCACTTCACGTACAAGCGAGGGTCGCACATGAGGGGAGTGTTAAAGCTTGTCAAGTACCGATGTAATAACCCCCCCCTCCCCCATGGCCAACTGGACTATGAACCTCATGGGACAATTGAGTGGGTCGGATGTCTTTACTGGCGCATAAGGTCTTTCCTTTGAATAGCACCAAGACTCTGATCATTGTTTTTTATTGACCAGATATTATTTTTGAACAAAATCAACCTGATAACTATGACATGAGCACGTGTGGTCCAAAATTTGACACGTGATGAGGCATGTTAAATTATGTAAATATTTATATAACACTCCCTCTTAGGTTCTTAGAGGATGAGTGGTGGTTTAACACCCGCCTACCAAACCACACAACAAAAAGAAGAGAAAACGTTTCGTCAGAATAGATCATTTAACTTCCAGAATTTATTATTTTCCAGTATTCCCAAATCCATTACTCCTATCCACCTATATTTAAATCAGTTACAATCATTAACACCACAAAAGTATTAACAAAAACATTGATAGTCATAAGCATCCATCAACAAATACCAAAACATGTCACCTTCAATTGAAGGCAGAGAGAAAACCGAGATACGCAATGATTGTATACATATATACAAATATATGCATATACAGATAAATATAAATGTGTGTAAATGTATATATCCAAAGTTCAGCACAAACATGAAGAGAAGGATACTGCCGTCTTGACTCTCACTAAGGGTGCTGCTGAGAAACTTATCTCTTGGAAGATTACTATCACCGAAATAGAACTCCACCTGCGTTCGAAAAATTAACAAACACGTTCGATTTCTGTAGATTCAACACCAAAATCTGAAAACGAAAAGCAACAAAAGCGATGAAATACAACCTGTCGAATCACTTTCTTCGCTGTTTCTTCGTCCAACGACGCCGTCGCCATTGTCGCACGGCTTTGCAGAGCTCGAAGTTAGAGAGAGAGAGATTGTACCGGGGTGTCTGTGTGAGGGCTGAGCACTAAACGGAGAGTAGGGTTTAGGGTTTGATGTGCAGGTGGGCTGCTAAAGTAGTGTTTGGGAACAGGCGACCAATTTCTGACCCGCCGATCCGTTCGCGGTAATTCATAGTTTAATAAGATTTTTTTAGTTTTTCAAAATAATAAAAAATTATAAAATAAAAATAAAAACAAAAACATTTTCTATCCCTACTTTACAAGGATAATATACAGGGACAATTATATCCAGACCTCCTGAAGTTTGTCATTTAATCACTTAAATCTATATAATAAAATAGCTTACAATTTAAATCTCAAAAAATAAACAAAATGACTTTTGCTATTCGCGGTTGAGATCACTTTAAATTTTACTTTAAAATTAATTTAACGGCTAATATTAACACTCTAAATTTAATAGAAAAAATAGGGTCTTATGAGTGTGTTTGAAGTGATTTTTTAAAAGTACTTCTAAAAATTATTTCTCATAAATACTTTAAAAAAAATAATAGTGTTTGAAACCGCCCCACCACCACCTCTACCCCCACCACCACCACCACCTCCGCCTCCGCCGCCACCATCGCCGCCGCCGCCCTCGCCGCCATCACCACCACCACAGTCATTGTCACTCACCATAACCATCACCGTCTCTTACCACCACCACTGTAGCCCACCACCTCTCACCCCCACTACAAATCGATGCTTAAATTCATTTATCTCTTTCTATGTTTGTGATTTGATTTTGAATATGAATACAAATATGTTTATTGATTATCATTTTTTATTACACTGTGCCTTTAGGCACATGCAATAACTAGTTTTTTGATATTGCACATAACACTTAAACATCTGTCATCAAATGTTCGTTAGTATATTTGTTAGTAAATTATACTCAAACCCTCTAAAATTTGTATGCGTATAATATTTAGACCCCTCAAATTTAAAATGTTATACTTAGACAAAAAATACTCCAATCAAATATTGAAATATCAAATATTTTAAATTTTAAAACAAAAATTCATGTTCTACTGTATCATTTATTGAAATAAAATTAAAAATAAAAGTCAAATTTTTCTTAAAAAATCGTAATTAGTATACAATTATACTATCAATTGTAATAAAACTTGATGGTGTAAACCTCCGGATACGAGCTAAGGAACCAGATTAATTGGCGTGAACAGTTTGCATGGGGACTAATATGGCATCTGAGCTACAAGGCTCATGAAGTGGAGAATGAAAGCTCTAATTAGTCGTGTATAATGTGTGAAATACGGTGGAAATATAGTGGTTCACCGGCCAGTGAGCTCGGCTAGTCCACTCTCTAATGGAGGCTCTTGCTCCTTCTTCTTTATTGATGAATTGAAGGTGTTACAGTCGAATACTCAGGGAACTAGGGTTTCAAAAAATCTCCCTCCTCTAATGGGGGATATCTCTTTCTTTTTATAGCCTCATATTTACCTCTAATACGGGACTATCCTACATTGAAGGGATCGTGCCCTATCTTCATCCACAATTCCGGAGTTACCTAAATTCCTTATGGCTGGCTTTAAACGGAGAGATCTTTGCCTTCTTCTGTGGGATCCTCCTTAGTTTTAGGAGGAGATCATGGTTAAATACGGGTTTTCTGCCTCGGATTGGATTCTACCTCCTTAATAAGGGTATCCGAGTCATCTTGTTGTTCCCTCAGCATTTCTCCTCTCGCGCCTTCGACTAGGAGCTCTTAGTGCTGACTGGATGAGCTCTGCTCATGGCTAGGGGAGCTCAGCTTATTTTGCCTGAGCTCCCGAGCTGAGCTCTCTTACTGAGCACATGCCAGTTTTATTCTGGGTATCATCAGTTGCCCCCCAGCCCTTGCCTTGAGTTAGCTCAGGCAGGGGATGACTTGTACAAGACGAGTTAGACGTGCGTGTGGCTGGCACGTGGCTGTAGGATTTCTGACGGTTTTATAGCCATCATGACTTTCCTCGATTCCCGCGCACGTCTCAGCCCATGTCTCCCAGGCTTTAAATGCTTAAAACGGCTATCTAAACTGCTTCTTCGCACTATTCATCTTCTTTACTGCCCTTCGTCTCCGCTCTCTCTGTGATTCCAGTCCTTCTTGCCTTGGTTTTTCTATTTTCTTGCCTGAAATCGAATTTCCGGACCTCGTTTCGAAGACTTGCGACGCCTCCTTTTCCGATTTCGTTCCAAGTTCCTGTTTGCCACTATCCCTGGGTTAGGTACGTCCTTTGCCCTTATTTCTTCCTTTTTTGCTCTGGATCCCTCGAGTTCGAGGTGGTTATTGCATTTTTGGGCTTTTCGGTTCTTTTATTTTTGGAATCGTGACCATTGTCTAGCCCCACTTCACCACTTCGTGGATTGGGGTTCTGTAGTTCATATCCTTGCTGTTGGGAGCCACTGTGTTGATTCCCGGGTCATTAGAGAGTGCCTGACTAATCCCCCTTTGCTCTATCGCTCTTTCCATCTTCCTTTTTCTCTCCCTATCATGTCTGCTTCTTCTGAAGCCACTCGCTCCTCTGTTTCACTTCTAGGATCTAGGTCAGCCGGGGAAGATACGGATTTAGGGGAAGTTGGTGATGAGATTGATAATTTTCCGGGTGTAGAGGCTGTAGAGGCTGAGGTCTACGCCGAGGAGCCTCCCTCCACCTCATCTTCCCTGCCCCCCAGACCTAACAAAGGCAAAGCTAAGATAAGTGGAGTCGGGGTGGAGGAAAAAACCTCGTATCTAGGGCTTGCCTTTAGGCATGCCGAATCTGTGGGCTGCAGTAAAGAGGCCCCTAGGCTAATGAAGTCTTATAAAGTTCGGTATGGTTTTCCCCCTGGGGTCGAACCCTGGTGCCCAGATCGATCCGTTTGTTATGTAGAAAAAGTTCATAACAGAGTCTGCTTCTTTCTTGCTGCTTTTGACAACGGCCTTCGCTTTCCTTTGCATCCCTTCATCAAGGCTGTTCTGCAACATTTTCATGTGTGCCCTTCCCAGATCTCCCCCAACTTCTATGGCGTCATGGTTGGTCTGTTAGTCCTGTTTAAGAAGCATAAACTTGGGATTCCTAGCATTCCTTTGTTCTTAGAGCTCTTCAATGTAAAACCGACCTCCGGAGGCTTCTTGTATGCCTCCAAGCGTGCCAGCGTTAGGCAGCTCATCTCTGACATTCCGACCTCCCATAAACACTGGAAGGAACATTTCTTCTTTGTCGGGGGCACCAATTGGGAGTACAACCCTGCTGATAAGACAGACACACTCGGTATCCCTACGGCCTGGGCTGAACCAGATAATTTACGTGAGTCCTTACTTGAGTTCGAGCTCTGATCTGGAACCTGCCGGCCTCTTATCTTTTTCTTATTTGCATACTTTCTTCCTCTTAGGTGAACGCTACGAGCTCAGCCCTGAGGACAAAAAGTTGCTAGCAAAGTTGGAGAAGATCAAGCCAGAGAAGTACGCCGACTTGATTGAGTCAAGGAACCTGGTACAGCTAGGTCTGAGTCTTCCTGTGGCGACTTTAGCGATCCCCTTGTCTGTTTTAGGGGCTGACGAAGGTGATTTCAACGCCATTCTTTTTCCTTTCTTCATTATCTTTCCTTCCTTTCTCTTTTTCTTTACATTTTCCTACTTCTTCCAGATCTTCCAGGTCCTTCTACCATGAAGGTTATTCCAGAAGAGCTTCAGGCCAAAATTGCAGAGCTGATGGAGGGTGGCAGGTCTAGGAAATGCAAAGCTCGGGTAGGCTCTGGGAGCGGGCCAAACACTCGAGCTAAGATCCCCAGGCTGGAAGCATCTTCTCCCCCCTCTGCAGCTGAAGGACAGGTTCCAAGCAAGGCTCCGCCCTCCTCCTCTGGAACTCCACAAGCTGCAACCACCTCTTCTTTCCCTCCAGTGGCCCCTTCTAAGTTGGCGTCTGCTCAGGAGAGGGATCAGGCTTCCCCTTCTTCTTCTGAGGTCAAGGAGGCTTTGAAATTGGTTCCCGACCTTCAACCCGGGAAGTTCGAATACAGTGCTTCTGGGAAGGTGACTGAAAAAGAGAGAAAGTCTGAGGAGGAAGATGAGGACTCCTTTTTTGACAATACAGACCTTGCTGCTGGAGCTCTTTCCTCTATCTTTTCTGAATCTGATGTCCTGAAGGCCGCTTCCATGCCCCTGGAGGAATCCATCTCTTTGGCCCTTCAGGGAGCTGCTACTGTGAGTGTTAACCCCCTGTCTCTCTTTGCTTGTTTGTATTTCGTGGTCTGACATTATTTGCTGTACTTTCCTTATATTCTCAGGCTGCCCTTCATACGAAAGGTCTGCTGCACCGATTTCGCTCTCAAGAGAGCTCTTTCCAGGTCTTAAAGAAATACAAGACCAAGGTTTCAGAATTGTCTCTTGAGAATGAAGACCTCAGAGCTCAGGTGGAGAGCCTTAAAGTGCAGATGGAGGGTCTCAACGAATAGATGGTGAAGCAAGCCTCCGATCTCAAACATACACTGACAGTCAAGGCCAGAGCTGAGGAAGGGGAAAAGAAGACTCGGGATGAGCTGAAGGCGGTTAAGGAAGACCTGCAGGCTAAGGTTGAGGCGTGGTCCAAGGCTAACCAGGAGGCCTTTGACGCTAAGAGGGAGCTCATCCAGGTTAATCAAGATTATCTTGCCCTCAGTGAGGCTAATGGCAAACTCTGTGAGGAGCTCGAGGAGCAGAAATATTTGGTTCAAGAGAGAGACAAAGAGTTTGCCGAGCTTAAGGATGAGGCCACCACTTCATGGGCTACTGGATGGCTTGCTTTTAGGCGTAAGGCTACCAAAGCATATCCAGACCTTGATTTCAATCTCCCTATCCCCACTGAGGAGGAAATGGAAGAATCTGGCACTGACAATGAGGGGGATATCTCAGACTCCCCAGCTGCTGCCTTAAGTCAAGACACACCCGCCCCTGGGACCTCAGAAGCTATTATCGCGCTCCCTGAGCCTTCAACAACGATTCCTGAGCTTTCTGCTGCAGCTCCTGCTGTTCTTGTTTCTGCATCCTTTTCAGCTGTCGTGGTGTCTGAAGCCCTTGTTCAAGGTGAGCCCTCAGCAACAGAAGCAAGGGACTCCTCTACTGAGCTGCGAGATCCTTCAATCCCTCTTCTTCCAGAATCCTAGGTCTTTTTAGTTGTAATTTCTCTGTAAAGAATTTTTCGTGATGTAGTCTTTGACTTCATTTATTGCTCTTTTGCTGGCTTAGTATATATATACATATCTTTCAATTTCAGCATATATGTATTTTTGGATTTTGATTCGACTTCGACTCGAACTGCAACGGTGCACTTATTTGCCTGGCTTTGCATGCACTCAACTTTGTATACTCCCCTTGCCCCCTTTTGCTTTGAGGGGTGCTGTGCACTTCTTGAAGCAAAATTACTAGGTTTGAAGAGTACAGGGGACTTGGTGTTATGTTCGACTGCTTTTCCCGAGCCTTTTAAGCTCGGAAGTTGGTACCCTAGGGGTCCACTCCTTATTCTTCTTCGTCCTAAGCTGCTCAACTCTATATTCTGAACTGGCGTGCTCCTTCAGAGTTGCATAGCTCGTGCTTGTGAGCTTATAAATTCTTGCTGAGCTAAGACGGTTCTTTTTTCGAACTTGAGAGCTCTGAGCTCTTTGTCTTTTCTGTATGAACTGAAGAGCGCTTTCTGAGCTATTTGGCTCTGTTGTCTGATCTTAAAGTTTATTTCTGAGCTTCGTGGTTCTTTTGTCTGAATTTACGGGTTCTGTCTGAGCTTCATGATTCTTTAAACGAACCCTTCTCTAGATCAGATAATAAATTTCGTTGCTCCATTTCTCTAAGAGTAGAAGACCTTCTTCTACGTTTCACCTCTCTTTTCCCCACATCTTGCTTTGCGGAGTGCTTTAGGCCTTCCTTAAGCGAGGTTTTGAGCTTTCACACCTCAAAGATTTGGTATACAAGTGCTCTGTTTTTTACTGGGCTGAGCTCAAATATGGAGGGTATATTGCTTGGTGGGGTCAGAATTTTCGTTGGTCGTTTTGAGTGCAAATAGGAGGGGTAGTATCTGGTTTCTTTTCCCGCGTTTTTCTCTCAACCGCTTCCCATAACCGCCACATCTTTCCCTTTTCCATAACCGCAACCACTTTCCATAACCGTAGCCACTTTCCATAACTGCTGCTACCTTTATTAATTAAGAAACTGAACAGGCCACTTGATTCCCTCTTTCTTGGCTCTTAGTTTCCTGAAAAGCTCCCAAGTGCATGACCTATTCTTGACTTTCTTCCTGATTTCTTGCATCTTTTTCCTTACCAGCATTTTCGATGGCTGCCTCCGCTTCTTCTTTGTTCCAGGAACGATCCTCCTTTGGAATCGAACGGGAGTGGCATTGTCGCTATCTGTCCCCTTCAATACTTGAATCTTCTGACTTGGCGGGCATCAAGAAACGGTTTTTCCCTGATCTTGACTTGCCTATGCGAGTCTCTTCCTCCGACGAGCCTTGTAACTACCTTCCCCGAGGGGAAGTCTGTTTCTTTGAAGGTGCTATGGACATGGGACTTCGCCTTCCCATTCATCCGGCCATTGGGCGAGTTTTTGCCTATTATGGCCTGTGTCCTTCTCGCCTTTCTCCACGAGGATGGGGTGCTATGGTAAGCTTCTTCTTGTTCTGCCGCCTGCATACTCTTGGCAGGTTCCCCTTTGTCTCTGAGTTTCTATACTTCTTTGAGATTGAGGAAGATAATGCCCCCTGCTTCAGTTTTTTCCGTTGGAGGGATTTCAATTTACGCCCTCTGGTTCTAGATCTTCCCTCCAACCCTGAAGGGTGGTCTGAGCGTTTCTTCTTCGCTTCTGGAGAGGCTTGGAGGTCTCCTGAGGATCGCTGTCGTAAAGCCAGGATTCCTCGGTCCTGGAAGAGCTTCTCTCGTATTGGTAAGCTCGATCATGGCTCTTTTGAGTACTTTCCTTTTAAAAATATGCTCTGATTATGTCCTTGCTGTGTAGATCCACCTGATCTGGATTTACCAGGGATGGTGAATATCAACGAGCTGTTGCTTGTGGAGTCTAAGACTTATTCCGAGCTGATGACGAGCGCAAACCTCTATTTGCTTGGGGCTGAGGCTACTGAGTTTGAGTTTTCCACTATTCCTTACTCTTCCTGGACCTCTTTTTCTGATTCTGATGAGGATGGGGATTTTGACAAGGACGGAAACACCGTCACGAGTTCGAGGAAGCGTAAGAGGGACGATTCCCCTTCTCCTGACTCTCTGTCCACCATCTTCCTTACCTCTATTGGTCAGAAGCTCCTTAACTCGCTTCAAAAGGCTGAGCAGGAAAGGGATGAGCTGAAGAAAGAGAATGCTAGCCTGAAGGGAGAGGTTGCTGAGCTGAAATCTGAGCTTAAGAAAGACTAGGATCTTTGTTTCCTTGTATCGTTCTTTCTTTTCTTAAGCGATATCAGACTATGACTCTTCTTGTATTTTTCTGAATATTTGCACTCTCGGATATTTCGAATGCCAGACTTTTCATTCATCTCGAATTCTGTTAGGTTATTTCAGCTTACGCAAAAAGTTCGAAACACGAACGTAGATGGAAAACAGAAGATCATGTCTGCTCTGACCTTGGTCTTTCACTGACCCCCTAGGTCGAACCACGGAGATCGATGGAGAACAGAAGATCATGTCTGCTCCGACCTTACTTCTCATCTGACCTCATAGGTGTTCTCTGTTGTTCTGGACCTTTCGAGGTCTTTGAGTGTGTAGGCAGTGCACAAGGGTATCCGGTCCTGGGGGGTGGACCATTGGTGTCTCCACGGAGCGTTCAGCCTTGAATTTGACTGTTGGTGTCTCCAAGAAGCATTCAGCCTTGAATTTAACTGTTGGTGTCTCCAAGAAGCGTTCAGCCTTGAATTTGGCTGTTGGTGTCTCCAAGAAGCGTTCAGCCTTGAATTTTGTACGAGCTGAAGAGCTCGTCTTTAATTTATAAACTTTGAAGCTTATCGTGTTTTTATGAGTTGAAGAGCTCATCTTTGATTTATAAGCTTTGAAGCTTATCGGGTTTCTATGAGCTGAAGAGCTCATCTTAAATTTATGGGCTGAAGAGCTCATCGTTTGTTTATGAGCTGAAGAGCTCATCTTGCATTTATAAGCTTTGAATCTTATCTTTTGTTTATGAGCTGAAGAGCTCATCTTGCATTTATAAGCTTTGAAGCTTATCGTTTGTTTATGAGCTGAAGAGCTCATCTTGCATTTATAAGCTTTGAAGCTTATCGTTTGTTTATGAGCTGAAAAGCTCATCTTGCATTTATAAGCTTTGAAGCTTATCGTTTGTTTATGAGCTGAAGAGCTCATCTTGCATTTATAAGCTTTGAAGCTTATCTTTTGTTTATGAGCTGAAGAGCTCATCTTGCATTTATAAGCTTTGAAGCTTATCGTTTGTTTATGAGCTGAAGAGCTCATTTTGCATTTATAAGCTTTGAAGCTTATCGTTTGTTTATGAGCTGAAAAGCTCATCTTGCATTTATAAGATTTGAAGCTTATCGTTTGTTTATGAGCTGAAGAGCTCATCTTGCATTTATAAGCTTTGAAGCTTATCGTTTGTTTATGAGCTGAAGAGCTCATCTTGCATTTATAAGCTTTGAAGCTTATCGTTTGTTTATGAGCTGAAGAGCTCATCTTGCTACTTTGGAGACCATTGGAGGGTGAATAAAAGGCTTGCTCTTTCTTATTTAAAAGTAGTTCTATTACAAGTAACACTTACTGAAAAAACTTCTTAAGGTGCTCGGCATTCCACGAGTGAGGTAGAACCTTTCCTTCCTCTGTTTGCAACTCGTAATTCCCTGGTCTGGTTATCCTTGACACGATATAGGGCCCCTCCCAATTGGGTCCCAATTTCCCATGCGTGGGATCCTTTCTCGCAAGCATAAGCCTCCTAAGTACCAAATCTCCAACCTTGAAACTTCTGTGTCTTACCCTCCTGTCATAGTACCTTGCAGTTTTCCTTTGGTATGTACGGACACGGTGCAGAGCTCTGTCCCTCTTTTCATCCAAGAGATCGAGGTTTAGCAAGAGAGACTCATCATTGTGCTCGGAATCCGCAAACTCCACCCTTGGTGATTGGAGCCCTATCTCCACTGGGGCCACTGCCTCGGTCCCAAAGGCCAAAGCAAAGGGGGTTTCCTGAGTCGCAGATCTGGCGGTGGTCCTGTAGGCCCACAACACCTCCGGAATGTACTCCACCCACTTGTCTTTCAGGTTTTCTAGTTTGGTCTTCAAAGCTGACTTTATGGTTCTTATTGTGACCTCTGCCTGCCCATTAGACTGGGGATGGGCAGGAGCTGAGAAATAGTTCTTGATTCCGAGCTCGGCACAAAAACTTTTGAACTTTGAATTATCAAACTGCTTTCCATTGTCAGACACGAATGCTCTGGGAACTCCAAACCTGCAAACTATCGACTTCCAAACGAAGTTTTGAACTTTTTGCTCTGTGATCGTTGCCAAAGGTTCAACCTCCGCCTATTTAGTAAAGTAATCCACTCCTATGATGGCAAACTTGCACTGCCCCACACCGGTGGGAAGGGGTCCCAGAATGTCCAACCCCCACTGCTGAAAAGGCCATGGGCTTACCACCGAGGTTAGGAGCTCGGGAGGACAGTGGGACATATTAGCATGCTCTTGGCAAGTTTTGCATTTTCTTACTAAGTCGGTGGCGCTTGTGAGCATGGTAGGCCAATAATATCCTTGCCTCAGTACTTTTCCTGCCAAGGCCCGAGCTCCTATGTGGTTGCCACATATCCCCTCATGTACTTCTCTGAGTATGTAGTTAGCATCTTCGTCTCCTACGCACTTAAGGAGAGACATTGAAAATCCATGCTTGTACAGTTTCCCTTGCATCAGGGAAAATATGGCTGACCTGGCCCTTAGCTTGGATGCCTCCTTGGCATTATTTGGCAAAGTTCCATTCTGAAGGTACTCTACGATGGGATCCATCCAGCTCGGCTGAGCTTCAATTGATAGAATTTCCTCTTCTTCGATGCTTACCGAGGGCTTTGGAAGGTGCTCTACTGGAATTAGCCTATCCAAATCCTCCTGCGAGGCAGTTGCTAACCTTGCCAGAGCATCTGCTCGTGAGTTCTCCACTCTAGGCACGTGTCTGACCTTAACCTGCACGAACTGTTTCATTAGTTCTCGTACCTTTTTGAGGTACAGGACCATCTTCTCGCCTCTTGCCTCGTAACACTCTTCTATCTGCTTCACCACCAGTTGAGAATCACTGCAGATCTCCAGCTGCTCTGCTTCCATAGAATAGGCAAGATTAAGCCCAGCGATGACGGCTTCATATTCTGCCTCATTATTTGAAGCTTTGAACCCAAATCTGAGGGCATATTCGACGTCTATTCCTTCTGGGGAGGTCAGGATCATTCCTGCACCGCTTCCCTGAGCATTGACAGCTCCATCCACTGAAAGCTTCCATATAGGAAGGTCCGGTACTAAATCCGTGGTTTCCATAGGCGCTGCTGCTGTGAATTCTGCAATAAAATCTGTCAAAATTTGCCCTTTGATGGCAGCTCTTGGCTTGTACCTGATATCAAACTCGCTGAGCTCTACGGCCCATTTAACCAACCTCCCTGAGGATTCTGGCTTGTGTAGTACTTGCTTCATTGGCTGATCTGTTGGAACCTCAACAGTATGAGCCTGGAAATAAGGTCTAAGTCTCCTAGCTGTTGTAACCAGAGCTAGAACGAGTTTTTCCATCCTTGGATATCTCTCCTCTGCCCCCCTCAGAGCTCTACTACAGTAGTAGACTGGTTGCTGAGCTCTGTCTCGCTCCCTAACTAGCGCTGCACTTGTTGAAAAATCTGAAACTGCTAGGTAGAGGGTGAGAATTTCCCCTTCTAGAGGGCTCACCAGAACAGGGGGAGAGCTCATATATCTCTTTAGGTCTTCGAATGCTTCTTCACACTTGGCATCCCAGTGGAATGCCTTCTTCAAGATTTGAAAAAATGGCTGGCATTTATCGCTAGCCCTAGACACAAAACGGCTCAGTGCAGCTATCCTGCCTGTCAAACGTTGCACCTCTTTCGTGTTGGATGGTGATTGCATTTCCATCATTGCTCTAACCTTTTCTGGATTGGCTTCAATCCCTCTGCTGTTGACTATAAAGCCCAGAAATTTTCCTGCCGAGACCCCAAATGCGCATTTCGCAGGGTTTAACTTCATTTTGTATTCCCTTAGAATTCGGAATGACTCAGCTAAGTGCTCGATGTGGAGCTCTGCTTTCAGTGACTTCACTAGCATGTCATCAATGTAAACTTCCATGGATGCTCCTATTTGCTTCTGGAACATTTTATTTACTAACCGCTGGTAAGTGGCTCCAGCGTTCTTCAATCCGAAGGGCATGACCTGATAACAATATGTTCCCTGTTCAGTCACAAAGGAGGTCTTCTCCTGATCGCTGGGATCCATCCTGATCTGGTTGTAGCCTGAGAAGGCGTCCATGAAGCTGAGGAGCTCGTGCCCTGCAGTGGCATCCACTATTAGGTCAATCCGAGGTAAAGGAAAACTGTCCTTGGGGCATGCTCGGTTGAGATCAGTGAAGTCGATGCACAATCGCCACTTCCCATTGGTTTTCTTTACAAGAACTACATTTGCTAACCAAGTGGGGTAATGAACCTCCCTGATAGCCTTGGCATGGAGGAGTTTGCTGACCTCCTCATTGATTGCCTTTTGCCTTTCAGAAGCAAAGCTCATCCTCTTTTGTTTGATGGGTTTGCAAGTTGGGTTAACGCATAGCTTGTGGGTAATAACCGATGGGTCAATCCCTTCCATGTCTTCTTGCTTCCAAGCGAACACTCCTATATTCTCTTTTAGGAATTGAATGAGGAGTCCTTTGAGCTCAGCGTTCAGTTTGGAACCCACATAAACGAGGTGTTCTGGCTTCTCATCAAGCTGAACTGGTTCCAGCTCTTCCGATGGCATTGGTCTTGTCTCCATTTCATCTCTCATGTCGAGCTCATCCAGTTGGATGTTCTCAACCTCCTTCCTTTTTATAGAAGCCATGTAGCATTCCCGTGCTACGCGCTGGTCTCCTCGGACCACTCTGATTCCATTCTCTGTGGGGAACTTCACGACTAAATGATAGGCAGAAGGGATTGCCTTCATAGAATTTAAGGATGGCCTTCCAAGCAAGATGTTGTACGCAGATGGTGCATCGACTACTAGGAATTTGACAGTGGTAGTGGCTTGGCAAGGTGGGTCCCCCAGGGTGAGCACGAGCTGGATTGAACCCAGGGGGAGCACCCTTTCCCCGGAGAATCCTAGTAAGTGAGTGCTTACTGGTTCAAGCTTCTGCCTTCCTATGTCCATCTTGTCGAACGCAGGTGCGAAAATAATATCTGCCGAGCTCCCGTTATCAATTAGAACCCGATGAACGGTTCTATTTGCCACCACTGCTCGTACCACCAATGGATCATCATGGGGGTATTGGCACCCTTCTAAATCAGCATCTGAAAAAGTGATAGCTGTATCCAAACGTGGTGCTTTGGATACAGCATGCACTTCGAGAGCTTCTTCGGCTCTGATCCGTCGGAGGTGCGCCTTCCGAGCTGAGCTAGACTCTCCACCTCCGGCGAACCCTCCAGATATCACTCTGATTTCCCCTAGAGGCTGCTGGTGTGGTGCTGGTGCCTGCTGCCGGGGTGGCGGAGGCGGAAGAGCTCGGTTCTGGTCATCGTTGGTTATAAAACGACGCAGCTGACCTCGCTGGATCAAGAACTCGATTTCCTTCTTTAATTGAATGCAGTCATCAGTGTGGTGCCCATGATCCCGGTGATAATCACAGTACTTCGTGGGATCTCTCTTTGCCGGGTCTGCCTTCATCCTAGGTGGCCATTTTAAAAATTTCTCGTTCTGGACCTCATACAGTACTTCTGACACAGCACCGGTGAGTGGGGTAAACCGCTGAGGCCCATACCTGGGTTGTAGTTCAGGTTGCATGGGACCCAGCCGATCTCTGACATTTCCTCTCCTTTTTGGCGAGCGGTCTCTGTCTCTCCTTGGGGACCTCTCTCGTCATTTTTCCTTCCTAGGGCTTCTGTCCCTTTTCTTTTCTTCTTTTTCCTTTTCCTTTCGTGAAGTCGTACCGACCACCTTAGAAAGGAGTGCCTCTTCACCGTTTATATATTTCTCTGTCTTGGCTAACACCTCAGCCATACTTGCCTGAGGGTTTTTTGATATGGAGAACATCAAATCCTTTGATTGCACTCCCAATCCTGCAATGAAAGCAGTTATGGCGAATTTTTCATCCGGGACGTCTACTTTCAATGTCTCCGAGTTAAATCTTTGGACATAAGTCCTCAGGTTTTCCTGGGGACCTTGCTTCACATTCAGCAGGTGGTAGCTCGGCTTTCTGTGTATCCGGGCTCCTATAAAGTGAGAGACAAAAGCAATGGAGAGTTCTTTAAAGGATGAGATCGAGGCTGGTGGGAGCCTATGAAACCAGTTTAAGGCGGAGCCTTTCAGCGTGATGGCAAAAGCTCTGCAGCGTACAGGATCCTGGTACCCATGTAACTCCATCTGGTTCTTGTAAGTGTTGAGATGATCCACGGGATCTTTCGATCCGTCAAAGACCTCCATTTGGGGCATCCTGAACTTTGATGGGAGAGGGAAGTGTAGCACCCCCGTGGTGAATGAGGATTCGGTTTGCTGAACCAAAACATCCATTGTAACCGGGGCCTTACTCTTTACGGCCTCTTTCATATGACTGAGCTCTTGCTGGAAGTCTTTGAAGCGTTGCTCCCAGTGCTGCTCTCTCCTGTCTTGCGGATAAGGGAGAAAATCACCTCTCTCACCCCGGTCGTTCCGACTTTGCACTTCGTCGTTATGGCCATTACCAGGGGGTACGTAAGGGACGTATCCCCTGGCCTGGCTGCCTTCTCCCCCCTCGCTGACCTCTCTAAGGGGGTCCCAGTATCGAGGTTCCCTATGAGGGGGATTATTCTGGCCTTCTTGGGCCGGTGGTGCCTCCCGTGGGCATTGTACGAGTTTTGACAGCTCTTCGTTTTCCTTTAGCAAGCGTTGGTTGACGAGACGAAGGGCCTCCAACTCGTTATTAATGGGGGAATTCGCCTCCTGGATGTTCCCGGGTTGTCTGCCGTGGGCAGTTTCCGGCTGATCTTGCATTCGGGGTAGGTTCGTTTGACTTCTGCTCATATTTCGAGTTATTACCATCAGTCACTGAGGAATCAGCTTACTTGTAACAGGAACAGTCGTTCCCACAGACGGCGCCAAACTGATGGTGTAAACCTCCGGATACGAGCTAAGGAACCAGATTAATTGGCGTGAACAGTTTGCATGGGGACTAATATGGCATCTGAGCTACAAGGCTCATGAAGTGGAGAATGAAAGCTCTAATTAGTCGTGTATAATGTGTGAAATACGGTGGAAATATAGTGGTTCACCGGCCAGTGAGCTCGGCTAGTCCACTCTCTAATGGAGGCTCTTGCTCCTTCTTCTTTATTGATGAATTGAAGGTGTTACAGTCGAATACTCAGGGAACTAGGGTTTCAAAAAATCTCCCTCCTCTAATGGGGGATATCTCTTTCTTTTTATAGCCTCATATTTACCTCTAATACGGGACTATCCTACATTGAAGGGATCGTGCCCTATCTTCATCCACAATTCCGGAGTTACCTAAATTCCTTATGGCTGGCTTTAAACGGAGAGATCTTTGCCTTCTTCTGTGGGATCCTCCTTAGTTTTAGGAGGAGATCATGGTTAAATACGGGTTTTCTGCCTCGGATTGGATTCTACCTCCTTAATAAGGGTATCCGAGTCATCTTGTTGTTCCCTCAGCATTTCTCCTCTCGCGCCTTCGACTAGGAGCTCTTAGTGCTGACTGGATGAGCTCTGCTCATGGCTAGGGGAGCTCAGCTTATTTTGCCTGAGCTCCCGAGCTGAGCTCTCTTACTGAGCACGTGCCAGTTTTATTCTGGGTATCATCAAAACTAAAAAATTAAACAAGTGATCTAAATCATTCATAATAGAATATGAATTTTACAATCAAAATTCATGTTTTATTATGACATTTATTGAAATAAAATTAAAATTAAAAATCTAATTTTTCTTAAAAAATCATAATTAATATACAATTATACTATCTATTGATAGTAAATAAATTTAGACAACACAACTTTATCCTTTGTTCAGTGTGTAATAGAATCAAACTTCGTGTTGCATAAATTTATCATAACAAAAAAGTCTTGATTGATGGTCAAGAAAGTATACCCAAATAGATTGAGATATTCTCTATTACTTTTTCACACAATTTTACTCAATGATAGATCATCCACCATATATTCATGTAGAATCTATTATTTATATGTGGACTCCTCACATTCAACCAATCTAATATTTTAAATGGGGCAACATTATTTTTAGTGATAACTTTCTTTAGATTGTTTAATTAATTAATATCTTCTGCTAATGTATGTTTCAATCACTCATTATACGTAGGCTTCAAATTGCAACTATTTACTTACATGAAATGGAGGGGGTACAATTTTCTTTAGTTTGGTCAGTAACACACTGCACCCATAGTTATTTGTATGCCAGGTTGCTTTTCTGTGATCTCTAAGTGCTTGTTTGGCTGGTCCTTGGGGAAGGGTTTAGATTGGTTTTTCTAAACTTTTCTAAATTCAAACCCTTTTTTATAATGATGAGATTCAATATTAAATTGGATGCATATCAATGTTTAATATGCAATACATACACATATAAAATCCATTGATATATTATAATTATTAACAACTATTTGTCTTGTAAATAATTATTTTACCTATGATCAATCCAATCTATACTCATGTTAAGAGGTACAATTGTCTTTTGTATTCTTAACTCCTTAACCTATCTTTCCAAACCCACCTCTCCTAGGTTTGACGAAACTCATGATCATGAGTTTAATATTCGTGTCAGCTGCGGGCCGAGTTTGGAAATCCAGGATTAAATTTTCAATACAAACATAAAGTTTGGGGGTCCTTTAGACTATTTTCTGCAAATCCATCTTACCAAGCCCCCCCCCCCCCCCCCCCCCCCCCCCAAAAAAAAAAAAAAAAAACCCCTTATCAAACAGCCCCTAATCAAAAGTCTAATCTCACAACAAATATGTATCCCATATATATATAAGGAGTTCACAAATCCTATATATATAAGGAGATCACAAACCCTAAAATAAATAAATAATCAAAATGATAACTAAACCCTTAAAAGTTAAAAGAAAATACTTAAAAGATAAATACTAAATTACTCTCATGATTAATCTAAAATATCTATCCAATTCCTACACGATCCCTATCATTCTCCTCCGGTTGAGAAAAACTCTCATCCGGAGAGTCTTCAAAGTAGAAGTACCCTACGAGAGCAGAACGAAGATGACAAAACGCTTCATCTAGAATGAAAGAACCATCAATATCTTTTCATCGATCAGAATAAATGTAAGAATCTCAATCTGTAGCAATGTAAATCTGATCACGTAACACATCATCTATTTGCCCCGAAATACGCAATGAAAGTGGAAAGATAAGAACTGAAACTAATGCTGAGGAAGAAGCAATTCCACCTGTAGAAACTCCTGATAACAAAATAGGAGGCTCTGGAGTACCTCGATTAAGTAGCATGTCCTCCAAATAAAAATTTGGACTAATACTAACATTCAATGGAAAATTAAGTAAATAAACATTAGATCCAAATTCAAGAATAGGAAAACAATTCCCATCAGACTTGAACAACAAGCATTTAGTGGGACAAGACTTCAACAATCTTAGATTGGCAATAGGCAGAGGAACGAAGTCAACAATCTTAGATTGGGAAGAATCCGTAACAAAGTCATGATGACTTGGACAAGTAGACACGGAATAGTCACTAGTAGATTCTACAATAATTGACTCAATTGGCTTAATATCTTACATAGGTGTAGACTCAACAAATTTTTTCACAATTTTCAAGACCAATGATGGTTCAAGAATTGACACAAGCAAAGCCTCACACACACTTTCTTTCGATATGAACTCTTGTAGGTGCAAAGGAGGAGGACTCTGATCTGATGAAATTGAATGAGAGAGTTGGAAGTCAATATGAGTAACATTTTTCTTTTTATCCGATACTCTCATATCTAAATCCTTTGCTACATTCGGATTAGGAAAACATGCAGAAACAACATGGACATCGCTCAAGTAATCATGATACTCATATGTGGTGGAATTAAAATTGGAATGTATCCTTTTACGCTGTTTAACAGACTGTGATTGAGAACCCATCAAGCTATAGTTGGATTTCTTATGAAATCTATCAACCTTTAGAGCATATTGATAGGCTGCAACTATTATATTAAAAGTGTATAGCTTGACCTCCCTACTAATTTTTGGTATCAACCCAAGAATAAACTGATCAATTTTCCAAGGTTCTTCAACAATGTCACACAAGTACATGAGATAATCGAAATCGGCAAAGTAATCAGAGACACTAAAAAAATGTTGTCTAAGATTGAGCCATTGGTCATAAAATTGATTAATGTAGGAAGTAGGCAAATACTTATCTTTCAATTTATATCCCAATTCAACCCAAGTAATAGGTGATTCTCCAAAGGGGTCTAAGCTTCTTTGGATTGTTTGTCAATACTGCTTGGCGGAACCCTCTAACATTAGTTTAGCAAACCGGACGCAATGGGAATCCGACATGCTATGTCAATCAAAATATTCTTCTAAATTAGCTAACCAATCCAAGAATTCAAAAGGATCTAAAGTCCCACTAAATATAGAAAGATCTTTGACTCGTTTGGTCATATGGGTTGACTCCATGTAAACATCCCTACACTTCCTATGATGATGACCTCGACGAGAGACTCTTGAAACATGTGCATTAGAGGAACTCATGAGTGACTTTTGAGAGATGAGAATGATATAAGAACAAATTCAAGAATGCAATTGATAATTTCAAGAAAGTTTAAATAGAAGAAAATGTGTTTTAGACCCTTTGCAAATTCTCTAATTTCCCAATGAATAAAAATATTAGTCTCAAATTCTATGGGGGTATGCATACCATAATCAAGAGAAAATTCTGAAACTTTTTGGGGATGATTCTGTAATTTTTGAAACTTTTAGAGTGATACTTCTGTAATTTTCTAGAATTTTTGGGAGTGATTCTGCAATTTTCTGGATCTGTTGGGAATGTTTCTGCAATTCTAGAGCTTCTGGATGGTATTTCTGTAATTTGTTGAAACTTATGGGGGTGGTTCTGCAAGTTTCTGGTTTTACTGGGGATGTTTCTGCAATTTTAGAATTTCTGGCAGTAGATCTTCTTCCTCACGTGAAGCTATTGTTCCCAAACAAAACCCTTCCTGATCTGATTGTCTTCTTCGCGGCAATACTGCTTCAAAACTCCAGCAACGCTATCTAAAATAGCTACTCAAAATATATTTAAATATTGTATTATCTACTTTAACTAACCACTTTTTCAAATTCACTCCAACAACGCTATCTATTTTAGCTAACCACTTCAACTAATTTTAACTAACTTTCAATAATAAAATTCAAAAAATAACAATTCAACTATACATTGTATAAATTTAATCAATTATGGGCTACAAGAGTAAATATCATAAAAGATGGGCTACAAGAGTAAATATCATAAAATACTTGGAGAGTTTTGTTGAATTTTTTGGGGGGATTTGCTGAATTTTTTTGGGAGTTTTACTGAATTTTTGGAGGGATTTTACTAGATTTTTTTTTTTTTGGGGGGGGGGGGGTTTGCTGGATTTTGGATTTTTTCTTGATCTTCACATCGTCTCATCGTCTGAATCAGTCAAACAGGCACATATTTGTGATTGCTCTCAGCAAAAAAAAATAAAATGGAAATAGTATAAAAAGAAATGAAAAACTACCTAAATCTTACATAATGGAACTGAAATTGGTCAGAGAATTTACCAACGATCAATAGAGAGGCTTTCAGATAAATGGGAGCTATGGAAAATTACCTGGAGAGGGACACTTTCAGAGCTCAAGAGGGTTTGAGATTTGTGCCCTCAACTCATCGTCTTTCCCATTTTTCTTGGCTTAAATACAGAGTTTATGAGAGAGAGAGAGAGAGAGACCATACCTGCTAATTCAAACGATGAAGAGCTTCTGTGAAGAGCTTCTATTTTACAGAGGCCCCAAACCTACTGATTCAAACGATGAAGACGATGAAGCCTTCTGAAGACGATGAAGCATTCAGACGATGAAGCCTTCCGCGATGAAGCCTCTGGAGGTGTTGTTGGCGCAAAAAACAGAATAGCCAACTTCTTTGCCCTCGCCAGGAGTAGCTAGCCAAATGATGGTAATGGGAAATAGCTAGTGTGATAGCTAGTCCCTTGGAGATAATATTTAACGATTGCCTATGTAAAATAGCTAAGAAATGTGTTTTATGGAGGTTATTGGAGTTGCTCTTAAGTGCCTCCTTCCCTTCTCTAGGATATGTATGCTCGGTTTTGCGATGGCGAACCACTGCTGCACTACAAGAATCATATTCGCCCGGTTAAATTCCTTCATAAACAGTAATCATTCCAGCAGTCACCCAATAAATAAAAAATTTAATGAAAAAAAAGACCTGAATTGACTATTAAGAATAATAAAACAGAGGCTCTTGCTTAAGCTCCTCACTTAAAAAAAGTACATTAATAGCTTAAATCATTTAAATCCAACAATTTCTATTACGATTTAATATTGGGTTAATCTTAACTTGCACCCCAAAAGATAATTCGAATATCAATTTATACCCTCAAAGTTTAAAAATATTAATTTACATACTAAAAAATATAAATACGTATCAATGTACACCTGAAACTAACTGTCATCTATTTTGTCATTAAAAAAATTTGGGTTAATTATAAATTATACCCCTTAAAATTTAAATATTTCACATTTATGATCCAAAAAGAATTCCATCCATTTATGCTCGTTAAATAGCTCTCAATTGTATTGTGTCAAAACATTTTTTGGATTATAAATATAAAATATTTAAACTTTAAAGGGTATAATTATAATTAGCTTCTTAATCACGTAGCCCATTGGGTTGCCCAATAAGCAATCTCGCTCTCTCTTCCAAGAGGATGGGTAGGTTGCATTCCTTTCGAGTTCTGTAATATACTGCTACAAGATTGTAACCCTCAGTTTAATAGTTGAATGAAATACAATTTGTTCCCAAAAAAAAAAAAGAGAGAAGATAATAGGGAAACAATTGGTTTTAGAAATAAATAAGCCAAATCAATAATATACAATATTCGTCCACCGTTGACTTTGCAAACAATTTTTTCTTTCAAATTAAGACAAATATATATATATATATAAAAAGACCATAAATATATAAGCCATTGTTAGCCACAGAAAACCATAACACAATAAAAACAACAATAAGTATCCAATTATGAATGAATCAAAGCTCATATTATCAAAAAAGAACCATTGAAGTAAGAAAGCGAGCTAAAAGGTGCGGAATCATGGCGCAAAAACCGAGAGCAATAAAAAAAGTAAAGTGTTACCGCTAACTCACCATATAAATGTTTAATAATGTTTAATCTTAGAGTTTTGCGTCATTGAAAATAAATTAATTATGTTTAATTAAGTTGGTTGACTAGCTATACTAACTTAGTTAAGGGATTTAATTAGCATATTAAATGAATTAATTTTGTTCTAGGGGTAATTATGTTGGCTTGGACAGTGAAATGAGTTAATTTGATTTTTTTGTTCATGATCTATTTAATCATAGCATAAAAGTTAGCATATTACAGTCTCAATGTTTCAAATTCCATTGTTTATACAAATAAAGTGTCAACAAATTTTCATTATTTTAGTACGAAAGAAAGACAGTTCAAAAATATTCTTTCTTGAAAAATTGTAGTGTTTTGTAGAATTTTATAACTTTTTGCAAAGATTCTACAACATTTCAAAGTTTCGGATGGGTCAATTCATGTCCAATGTACAGTAAACAAGTCATGTATAGCATGTGTATTTACTATATATATTCTATCTTAGCACACATGAAGAACAACAATGAAATAGAGAACATGGAGAATGAAATGGAGAACTAAAGAGAGTATGAGAATGAAGAGGAAAAAGAAGAGGGAGGTGAGAATGAAGAAGAGGAAGAGACCGAAAAAGAAAGCAAGAATAAGAGGGGTGAGAGTGAAGAAAAGGAAAAAGAAATAAAAGAGGAAGAGAATGATCAAAAGTAAGCATATTACAGACTCAATGTTTCAAATTCCATTGTTTATACAAATAAAGTATCAATAAATTTTCATTATTTTAGTACTAAAAAATATTCTTGAAAAATTATAGTGTTTTGTGGAATTCTAGAACTTTTTTCTACAACATTTCAAAGCGGGCCAATTCATGTCTAATGTACATCAAACGAGTCATGTATAGCAAGTGTATTTACTATATAAATAACATTGCAATTTAGGATCTACTATGTTCTATCTTAGCATGCGTGGAGATCAATAATAAAATAGAGAATGAAATGGAGAACCAAAGAGAGAATGAAATGGAGAACCAAAGAGAGAATGAAACTGAAACAGAGAGTGAGAATGAAAAGGAAGAAGAGGGAGGTGAAAATAAAGAAGAGGAAGAGGCTGAAAATGAAAAATATGAAGAAGAAGGGGTGAGAGTGAAGAACAGGAGTGGAAGAGGAGGAGAATGGGCATCCTCTTGATTTCAATGGGCATTGTAATGTCTGCGTGGCGAAAATTTTGGCAAACATGTTAAGAACCACCAGAATAGAGTGCATCATTGAAAGAGGAGGTTCGCAAATCATGCAGAACTGTCTGAACATCGCGAGAGGCGTCGCCACCATTAACACCTATACGACTGACCTAGATGACTAGCCAAGGGTCGTCTAATTTTTATGTATTTTTTAATACGTTTTTTTTCTACCTATGTTTTTAGTGTACTTTGTTCTATTTTTCTTTATATTTTGCATTAATTTTAAAATGTAACATTGGCTATATTAATGAGAAGTCTAGTTATCTTTAATATACATGTGTGTCTTTTAAATTAAGTTCATTTTAAAGTTAGTTGCAAATTCAATTTTATCTTTGATTATATTTATCGAAGTAAGAGCAAAACATGTCTAATCATACCAATTGCTTGTCATTAATTACAAATTTTCAAATCAAAGCCAAACAGTCCAATATCAATTCCATAATTCTAGATAATGCAATCAGACCACAATTTGGATCTCCATATAATTTCAAATTTATATTGCAATGAATATGAATGATATTTGACTATAGAGTTTGTAGTATAAATAACCTGAAGGGAATTAAGGAAGGTGAATTAGGACTCTTGCCTTCCTACAAGGCTCCTTCATTTGTAGATTTTTTTAGCATATACAATGTAGTTATAAATCAACTATCTCAACTCCATATTACTGGAGCAAAGTAAATCACTAGCTCTGACTTTTCACTTAAGTCTCCAGAGAATTACTATTTTAGAAGATAGTTGATCTGTTGAAGTTTTACTTTTTTGTGGGAATTTGATTCTTATTACATAAAACTACTACATAAGTGTAGGTACAATATATCCCTCATCAGCCAGTAGCTGACTTTTTATACATACATTACAGTTGAGTTAAAAAGGTAAATAAGAGCTCATTCTTATCCACTGCTTTCTTTGCTGGTTGATCTGCACATTGATTTGTTTCTCTCTTCCCCTATTTTGATTTCTTCTTTCTGCATTGATTCAGCAGTCACCTGCAATCATAAACAATTGGACTATAAATGTGGTTCTGCTTGTTGGAGGTATTCATTGGCACAATGACCAGTTGAGCATCTAATGTATTCTAGTCCTTCAATTTAACAATTAATGACATTTTCTTATAAATATATGCCTATATGAATTTTTTATTTTGCAATAAACAAATTATACTACTTATACCTAATTTAGGAACATAGTTTGGGGATCATAACTAAAAACAACTTGGCTTGATTTAGTTGGTGCTTTGGATGGATTAAAAAAGTTATTTTTGGACTCATGAATTACCATAACCACCTTAAACAATGAACAGTGTATTTGGATTAGGTTTTTTACAGTATGTATGAATCTATCTATATTTATCTACTAGGGGTATGTGAATGATTTTAAGAGGGATGTTCATGGGCGTTGGATAAGTCTATTTGAGATCGTCGGATGAACTTATTGAAGCCTACCCTATTTTATATTATAGATATACGAATCAAATTACTTGATAGAGAGCCTAGAAAGTCTTCCCTCCTAATTTTTTAATTTGTCATAACACAACCAACATTCACAACATATACTCTTTGAAGAAATGTAATCAATCCTCATTTAATGGGGAATTGGTAGTAACAAACTTGGACTCATCCACTTTACATGGGCAATAACCACTAAACATATATACAACCAGTTTTTGCCAGTTTCTCTTTCCTTCTCTCAAAAGACTCAGCTACAAATCTCTACACAATTGATGAAATTGGAGACTGTCTCAGATTAAGGCATCTGGTATGATCATTGCTTCTGTGAAGTTTGTGAAACTAGCCAGTATCATTCTACATGTGTTTTATACAGATATTTTCAAGATGGGTAAGAATGGAATACGAATGAAGAGGGGTATAAATTCTGTATATTGCACCGGCCGCTACTAGTTACTCACTAATTGATAAAATTAGTTTGCCAGAACACTCACTAAGTTAAGCATAACAGATCCTTTGGCTAGGCTACTATTGGTTATTGGTTGTTTGCTTGTTTTGTAGGTTTAGAGATAGCAAAGGTGTAGCTCAGCATCTTCCTTGGCACAAAATTTTGCCTACTATTGCTCAACTAAGGCACGTTGGAACACAAAAATTTGAGCATTGATCGTGTAATTTCTGCAAGCTTACTTGTTAATAAGAAAAATATGTATTTGAAGAAAACATGCCCCAAATTAATTATCGAGTTGACTATCACATCGCAGTCTGTATAACTATTTATCAATTATCGAGTCAGCATAATAATATAGACAGTACACTCAAATTTAACTTTATCCATCTAGCACTTCATAGTCAAACTTAATAGGGTAAAAATCATAGTTGGTCCTTGAACTTTGCCTTCGGTTTCAATTTGATTTATAAACTTTCAATTGTCTTAATTTAGTCCATTAACTATTAATTTTATTTCAATTAAGCCCTTCCGTCCATTTCCACAATTAGATCAATGCTGAAATGAATCAGATTAAGTTAGTCTCCAGTTGATCTAACGGTGGAAATGGACTGAAAGACTTAATTAAAACAAAATTGATAGTTGATGGACTAAATTAAGACAATTAAAAATTCAAGGACCAAATTAAAACCAAAGACAAACTTTAGAAAACCAACTATAATTTTTACCCAACTTAATAATACAACTAACCCCTGAGCCTATATTCACCGGTATATTTCACACGAGTAACATGATGTATCTCTATGGGAAACCAAACATAATGTAACACCCCACCCTCCACATGGCATAATATTATCCGCTTTGGGCCCACTGGCCCTCACGGTTTTGTTCCTCCCAGTATCCCTGGGAAAATGTTTTATACCATATAAGGCAAGGAGCTTACTTATAAGCCCAGCAACTTTCCCCTCCCTAACTGATGTGGGACACCAGGATCTCACAATCCACCCCCCATTAGGGCTGCACGTTCCCGTGCAGCAGCTCGCCAGCTACCTGCCCGCCCACTACACGCGAGCACGACAAGGCCCACACTTGATCTAGGCGAGAGTCGGCTCTGATACCAACTTGTAACACCTCACCCTCCACATGACATAATATTATCCGCTTTGGGCCCACTGGCCCTCACAGTTTTGTTCCTCCCAGTATCCCTGGGAAAATGATTTATACCATGTAAGGCAAGGGGTTTACTTATAAGCCCAACAACTTTCTCCTCCCTAACCGATGTGGGATACCAGAATCTCACACAGAAAAAGTTGATAAATCATCGAGTTAGATATATCAATACGAGACTTATTACTAGTTAGAGCGAGTGACCCATCTTTAGATGGGTCACTCTACTCACTTTCAGTATATTAACTTATCCGTAAGTTTATCTCTTAGTTCAAGTTTCACCTCTCAATTTACAATTCATGTCTCACCTTCCAGCTCATAATTGATTAATGTCTCTTACAAACCAACTCAAAGTCACGTCTTAACTACCATCAAGTCTCACTAACCAACTAAAAATCACTCCATATCAATCCACTTTATTGCGTGTATTGTGATATGGATGGTGAGAACCAAGACCAAGGAGAGAACCACCAGGAGACAATCAACAAGAAGGGGGAGCGGATCACCAACGATGATCAGTCCATTTTCATGACATATGTTGCAGTAGCCATTGTAGTCTAGGACTTAGTCTAGTCTTAGCTAAAAAGTTCAGAAGTAGCATACGTGAACGTGACCATGTGTGTGCGCGCACACCTGTTCTATTTTTTCGTTTATGAAGTTTACCCATATACAAGACATCAAAACAAGGCTAGTTTTATTATTTTTGTATGAAATCGTGTGGGTAATCAAATAAATTCAGCGGTAGAGAAATTTGCATCGCCGTCAAGAAACTATGGACGTGTTTGAATTACATCTCAAAAAACAGTTTCTGAAAATAATTTTTGGAAAGAGTTTTAAGAAAGAGTTTTTGAAAGTGTTTATACTGCAAAACCTATTTTGTTATATGTTTTTGAAAGTAGTTTTAAAGAACAGAAAATAGTAAAACCTGTTTAGAAAATGAACTACAAAACCCCCAACCCAATTTTTATCTTATCTCCTGCTCCTTCTCTCTCTCTCCAGCCTCATCTATGTCTTTCCCTTCTCACTCTCTCCCTCTCTCTCTCCATTATCTTCTCACACCACAAAAACACATAGCAAACACACCCACACACACACATAAATTTGTGCTCAAATTTGCGTACATACAAAGACCTGAAGCTAGATTCGGTAGAGAGGAAGAGTTGCGAGAGAGGGAGGGAAAGTTGAGAGAGAGAGAGAGAGTTCAATGAAAACAGTGGAGAAGTTCACAGTGACCATTTTTTATCGAGCAATGCTACATGAACTTAAAAACTAGACTTAAAAAATAAACTTGATAATTACAACAATTGATTTCACTGTAAGTCCCAACATTTATAGGGATCCACTACCTATTCAATGACTATGATTATCAAGTCTATTTTTTTTTTATTTTTTTGTTTAATGGTCAAAGTGTCCAAACCAGCTTACGCGTAAATCAACTAATTCTCTCCCCGGTTCGGTCAAAGATAGGTCATCCATGCTGAAACTAAGATATTCATAAAAGATAAATCCCTCATGATCGAACTCAAATATGCTATCAAAATTCAAACTCAAGATATTTGAATTTATAACACGTCCATATTACCACTTAAACTACCTCTTGGAGTTAATTAGAGTACCTTTCAACTACTTAAGAGAGATCCTAGACATTCATCCCAGAACAAAGCTATATGATACCACACCATTGAGGGGAAAAAAACATCCTGCTCAAATTTTGTGTACAAAACATGCACATTGTAAAACATTCAATATTCAGAGAGTCCACCACAAATTGGAACTCACACTTAACTACAACAAGCATAAATTGTGTCGATTCATCGCACTTATTAGCACAAAATTGCAAATTCATGGAAAACCGATATCATGATCCCTATCTACTTAGTGGGAGCACCTTAAAACAGTCTTTAACTTACCTGCTGGGATCTCCAAATTTGACAAACCCCGAAAAAAGTCCTCTTGCAATCATTTATGCATCACGCTAACAATATTAGCAAAGTTCATTGCTATAAAGAAACAGTTCAAAATCATGGTTTTAATCATTATCCAATCACACGCAATGTTACTACACAAGCTCCACTCCCTCTCAACTTGCAAATCCTTTTTTGCAATCTTAATAGCATCCCTAGTAAAGGAGTTCAAGACTCCGTAATTTTATTTCAAGAGGCAGTAAGAACACACAACCCACCAATCCATTTCTTTACCTCCCCTTTTTCTTATGAGTATGTTTCTCAATTTCTGCAATTTGAGGCAGCAAAGTCCAGGAACTAGTTGAACCCTATTCTTTTCACATGAAATCCTCTTCCAGTTCTTGTAAGGACTTATTGGTTGATGCTATCTCTTTATTCGAAGTCATTTTCTCAGCTACCATTAAATGTTTGTAGCTTCTTACCTCTGCTTGCCTCTCCTTTTCAAGCCTGTCCATCTCCTCCCGCCGTTTCTGAAGCAAATATTGGCATGTTAGAAAGAGATGAACAATAATTAAAAGCACAACAGAGATCATAACAACATCCATTCAATTTCTAAAACAATATCCCCAAGTAGCTGTGCCAAGCTCCAAGATTTCATCAGGTTTTGGGGGGTTCAAGAACTTTCTCTTTTTGGACCATGGTGTGTTCCATGTCCTGGTCCCCTCCAACTTTAACAAGCTTGGCCAAGAGTAATGACACAATGGGTTCTGACAGTTATGCAAGATGTGCATGCTCCTCCTTCCCCCCACCCAAAAAAAAAATGTGTTTGTTTTGGAGGCAATACAGGTGCATTCATATCCCAAGCAGGAATTGAGATCTGCTCTTATTGCTTTGGTTGCGACAAAGAATACCACCCAAGCTGACACATACTACCAAATTCTGCACTCTCTTTACCGTCAAACTTTCCACTCCCTTTTTCAATTTCTTCCACTTGTCTAATTACTCCACACTGCCAAGTGGAGCATTTTTAGCAGAAAGACAGCTCGAACATACCAAAAAAGGTCCTGGCTTAATATCAGTAGAGTGACATATGCAGTTACCATTAAGAAAGGGAGAAATTATCAAATTTCTCTCCACCAAATGCAGAAAGCAGTCAGTATGAAAACTGAGAATATACCATGAGGCTCTATCATTTCATTACTGTACATTGGCTTTAACAAAAGAAATGACAACAGCAACAAACAACCCAAAAAGCACAGATTTCACCGTTTTTTTTTTAAGATTATTTACAGATTCTATGGTGCATATCTTTTTCTATTTGGTAAGGGCTTTACATAAGGTCAGGGTTGTTTACAAAAATAAAGTACTTGGTTGTGAAGTAACTCTAGAGTCAATTAACATGCGTGGAGGAAATTTTACAATGAAAAGATACATATCCATCCAAAAGAGAAATCAGGGATCCGCTTCAGAGAAAAAAAAAAGGGAAATTACTTTCTATTAATCCTATTTGCCTTCATATTAAGACTTAATTTATGCCCCATAGCCCAATAACTTCAAATTTATCTGACTACAAAATACAGAGATCTGCTCTAATATGGGAATTTGCAAATTTTCTTCCTTCACCCAAGGGTTATTCCAGTACATAGAGCTACATCATTCCAAAAGTGACAATGGTCAGGCCTAAAGAGTGAGATACAGTAGCACAGAGGGATGCTGTCCAGTGGGGGTAGGAAGGGGGAGGAGGTGGGTGGTGCTATTTTCGGTGGGAGGGTGTTCTAGGGGGGGGGGGGGGGGGGGGAAGATGGAACCTTTTTAATGTTTTACAAGGGTGTGATGGGCACCATGTGACTGAAACAAAACCAGCCAAAATCAGTTGCGATTGGAACTCATTTGATTCAGTCTTTCACCTCAAGGGTATTATATTATACTTAAATTTTCCGGAAGGTAGTATTATATTATACTTAAATTTTCTTTGTACTAAAAACTGAGATAAAGATCACAGACTGGGAGGCTTGGGGATATTATTCATACCTGAGGGAGTATTGTCGTTATTTGAACAAATCTCAGGGGATTTCATGCTAATTAACACTCAATGTGCTGATATCTAAACTACCATATCATGAATTGAATTACACTGCAGTGGGCATCACCTGATTGAAATTAGCCAAGCAAAAATGATACTCACTTTATCTCTCAGCTGTTGTTTCCTCTCTGCTCTTTCTGCTGCATTAATTGTCTCTCGTTCAGCTGCATACAAACAACACATATGCAGAAAAATAGAAATTTAATACTAAGAAAATTCATGACCCAAATATATAACCCAAGAAGTAATAACATATCGATCAACTTACACCTGGGCATTCTTACACCGTCAAAATCTCTTTTTCTACAGGATTCTTATTTTTCAATCAACCGCTAAATTTAATTTTTCTTTTTACTCTGCTTTTCATGCATAAAAAATATCAACTTAATCATTTTTGAGTGCTTTATCAATGAATCCATATTACTCTCCACATTATGAAAAGATAAAACTTTAATTTAAAGCACGTTGTTGATCAAGCAGGCTATAAATCTCAACGGAATCGGTATGACATGTATTATATGCATAAGAGTGACATTTACTCCAATGGTTGAATTAAACAATATATGTGAACCTCATAAAAAATATTACTCATCATTTAGTAGTCATTCTCACACCAAGCAAATCCACTTCTACTTTATAAACAAAAAACCACAAAATCAAAAGAAACAATTAGTACTAGTGCATAAAATACTATAATGTTCACAAAATTACCTTTCAAATCAGGTCTTCTTTCCACCTTTGTCCGGTTTAATCTATTAACAATCTCGTTTATTCGCTTCTCCACTCTCACAGTGCGGACCTAAATGGAGCACGAGCATGAGACAAGGATCTAACTATAAAGTCCATGCTCAATCCAAGAAAGGGAATGCAATTCACAAAGCACAAACCCCAACAGTAATTAGACACACAAAAAATTTTAAATGTATTAAGCACCTCACCATTTTTGGATTGTGGAAACCAACTTGGCCAACATCCATAGAGGCAGTCTTTTTTAAATTTTGCCATGGAGTGTAAACAACATCAACATTATTCACCTTGTTTCCTGCCACATAATAACTTCAATGAAGTTATGACATAGCTACAAGATTACTTTGATTAAATCTAAAAAGGTGTGAAGTATACATTATATAAGGAGGAAATGTTTTCCTTCATTTCTTTTAAGCAAAACCAGTTGTCAGCGGACACAATTAATGAGTAGAAGGCGTGATGAACCACTGTAATGCAGTGTTTAGTTCCTACCATACCTAATTTATGTGAGGTTCATATTTTATTCAATTCTAGTGTTGGATTTTATTAGCTTCCCATGCCTTTCATGGTTATAAAATACGAGTCCAATCGGAGGCCACAGTTCCCTCCCATCAAATCAGTGATTTAAACTGGAATTTTTTGGTCTTATCTATTTGAGGTTGTAAATCATATGGTTAAAGATATCAGATCCATGCCCCTGATATGCATGCATCATGTTTTCAATCTAAAATTAAGGTTAGAGATTTATAAATCCCACATAAAGTTGTGTCTAGGTGCAAAGCGCAAACTTAAAACATTTTCACACCAGTTGTAATTTAATTTCCTAAATACTATGGTACTCTAGTTGAAGGAAATGACCGTCTATAAACAAACTCTAATAGGACAGGAAATCTTTGTAGATTTGCCTTGGATGGAATTCGCTTTGACTAATTGAGCACAATCTTCCAGTAAGCCTTCAGATATCCCATCTATAGTCTGACCCTTGTGCAGTCTCACATAAACATGGGCTGAAGACATTTTATCAACATGAAACCTGCAGTAAAATGCATTCTGTCAAGAAAGTACTAAAAATCAAGAGAGTATCATCGTTGGTAAAATAGAACAAAACACCTGTGCTTCATTTCATGAACACACCAAAACTCACATCCGATGCACTAACCTTCAAGTCTCTAACTATTCGTAAGTTAAAACCCAAGTTAAAACACTGCATCTTGACTTCTCTTTATCTTCACGTCAAATCACTCAATTTTCTGAAAATAGTGCAAATTACCGGAACAGCAGCATGTGGGTAATAAAAACCAGATTAAATCATTTCATGGATCACAAAAAATTCCAATTACCAAAGTAGTGGCTATTGTCAAGGCACACATTTACCAAATTCATAGCCTATTGACCTATAATTTACAAATCAAACTATATACAAACAGAGTACCCACAAATGGCAATTGCATTAGCATCATTTAAACCCGAGCACAATTGAAACAATCGCAAAAAAACCAATCAAGATAATAAATTACATTCAAAACTCTGTAATTTTTAAAACAAACCCTATCCCCATTGACACACACACACACGCAAATTTTATACTTACATATCTGAGGGTGAACAAAATTTCCAAGATTAAAGCATGCAATTTTTTTTTTTTTTAAAAAAAAATTGACTGTAAGACTGAAATTTCTCACAACAATCAATAGGAATAATATGAACACCAAGAGACGGTAACTAATCGCAATTTTCAACAAAAAAAAAAAAACATAGTTATCAAAGAGAGATTCATATATACAATAGAGAATTTGAGAGATTGGCGGTACCAGATGTCTTCTGGTAAGCCATATTTGATGAGCTCTTCGTTCTCATACTTGTCTAGCCCCATGAAGATGGTGTAATCACCGGCCTCGGGTCGGGCTTTGAAGTAGAACACCATTTTCGCTCAGCCTCGGCCCTCCCCACACACACACACACACACACACACACAAGAACGCAAACTCTCCTAGGGTACCAATTATGAGTGGAGTAGTCATGCTTTTAACCCAGATTCGTATTTATCACGGAAAGGAAACGCATTAGCCAATGTTCTTGATTGACCCTGTTCGGTGACTAAATAGGCCGTCATCGCCACGTAATGTGGCCATCTAGTCTAATAAGATATGATAGAGAATAACCAAACCGAAAGTGAACCCATTTTTTTTTATATATAAGTTAGTAATTATATTTAGGGCCCACGATGGATCGAATTTTGACCTGAATTTGATTCGAACTCTAATCCGATTAGTTGAATGTTGATTCATATTTTCTTACCGATGATTCGAATTCAATATTTTATATTTCACGAATTTAAATGTTGATATACATATACTCGATTCGATTATGATTTGATCCAAAATATTTTATATATTTTTGTATAATTATTAAAAAAAATTAAGTGATTATTTGAAGAAAATTATTTAAAATTTAGGTATAACTTGTTAAAATTTAGTTAAATTAAATTATTCAGGTCGGATCGATTTCGGATTGTTAACAAATCTGGATATGGAACCATGAAAATAAAAAACCGTTGGATTATCGAATCGAACTTTCAAAGTTGAATTCAGATTCGAATAAATTAAAATTTGATCCAAAACCGACTCATTGCCAGGCCTAATACTAATTATATTACATAGATGGTTGGTTACTGAATTGTGTAAAATTCACTTGCTGTGATTTTATTGTGTTGTGACACCACGTAGTAGTGATAATATGGTATCACTGTTACATTAAATATTTTTTCATATTTGAAAGTACATTTTGAAAAAAAAAAAATATTTCGTAAGTACTCAAGAGTATATTATGGAAAGTATATTTTGATCATTAATATTATTGAGATATAATTTAAGAATATAATTTGGAGACTTAATGTATTGTGACTATTTAATTATCGGTGGACTTCATCTAACACTGGGATTCATTGATAGCCCAATGGTTATAATCATGATGTTCTTAAATTATGTTTTAATAGTATTGCTCTCTATATTTTGTGATAATGGTAGTGATAACAGTACCAAGAGTGGTGGCAACCGTGGCATGAGTTTTGTGGTGGTGACGGGTGACAGTAACGATGGAGGATGGTGATGGTGAATCGGTGATGAAGGTGGGAGCGCTTGCAGTTTCTTACCATCTAAGCCCCATTGATGGACTTTCCTTGTAAGTTTAGGCTAGGGCTGTTAGTTGAACGAGTCCGAGTCGAATTCGAGCCGAGCTTGAAAAGCTTGTTTCTTAATCGAACTTAAAAAATTGTTCAAGTTCGGCTCGTTTAAGAAACAAGCCGAGTCTGAACGAGTCGAGCCCGAGTATTTGCACATAAACGAGTCGAGTCTGTCGAGTTTGAGCCGAGCTTGTAGGGATTGTTTTCTAAACGAGCTTAAAAACTTGTTCAAATTTGAGCTCGTTTAGAAAACGAACCGAGCTTGAATGAGCCGAACCCGAGTCGAACTCAAGCCAAGCTCAAGTAGCTCAATTTGATTAACAACCCTAGTTCAGGCTACCATGGTAACGCCCAAAAAAGAACTTCAATTGTTCCTACAAAATATATATATATATATATATATATATATTAGGCACGGTAAGTGAGAAGTGATAGATTTGGAGGAGAAAAAATCAATATAAATGATTTTGAGAGAGATGTTAGTGGCTGTTGAATGAATTTATTTGAGACTGTCGAATAGACTTATTAAAGCCTATTCTATTTTATATTCTCAAAATTATTTAAATTACACCGTACTTGAAAGTATGAGTTATTCTAGTAAACACATAATGACCGGCTTGTTTTCGTGGGCCAGAAGAATCTTTCAGTTGCTATCAGGTGACTCTTTTATGCTCATGTCAGTTTCTGTTAGAGTTGACATGTTATGTTTGTCTGCCTAAGTTAGATTCCTTAGACTATGCCTTAAGCATCAATCTCATACCACAAAACACACCAGCATGAATCTTTTTCAGACCACCCATTTTAAAACCATTGAATTTTTTTTTTCTTCTACTAACAAAAAATCGTCTCACTCACGCATTCGGGAATCATGCCTATAATTAAATTTTCAAATACACGTAATCACACACAAAACATGCACATCAAAGAATCCCGAACTTTACAAACGAATAAATATCTAGTATGTGACTACAAGTGGAATTTCGAATCCTTACATTTGGGCAAAAAATTCGATGATGAACGTGAACCATATTGGGGTCGGGATTTAGCCATCCCACTTGCCTTAAAACGCTTATGCTCCGTTTGGTAGGAATGATGAAAATTAGGAGGGATACACTTTCTATCTTTCAAGGAAGGAAAGTAGGATGGATACACTTTCCTTCCTTCGTGTTTGGTTGGATGGATGAAAAATAAAAATGACTAAATTTTTTTTTTTTTTTTGTGCTGGATAAGATTAGGGGTGACAATCGAGTCGTATCGTGACAGATTCGTGTTCAGTCATTACAAATTTATGTCGAACATTAGTAAAATCTAACTCCACTCATTTAATTAATTATGTCTTGTCGAGTTACGAGTTGGTCTGTTTATTTTTTAAATTTTTTTAAATTTTTTAAATTTTTTAAATTTTTTAAATTTTTTAAATTTTTTAAATTTTTTAAAATTTTTAAATTTTTTAAATTTTAAATTTTTAAAAAATATATATATAAATACATATTTTATTATTGTATTTTTATATGAAATTAATGTATATATAATATATTGTATATATTAAAAGATATATAGACAAATAATTAACTTTCTATCTACTTTCCTTCCGATTTTGGAGGGATTGATTTTGGTGAGTTGGAAGGAAAGTTAATCCATCCACTTTTCCATCCTTCCTACTTTCCTTCCTTATCAAACATGATGTTTTATCTATCCATCCCACTTTCCATCCTTCCAACTTTTCATCATTCCACTTTTTCATCGTACCAAATGGAGCATTAGTGTTTGAGTCTAGAGTTGATATGATTGAATCTTAATCGCACAATTTTCATCTTACTGCCCAAATTGAGAGCATCTGGTTGCCTTCATGTGGACTTTAACTATAAACATCTATTAAGTAATAGAATATTAAACAACCAACAAGTTGTCTATAGTGTAACTTTCAAAATGATGAATAATTGTTGCAAAATAATCATTCACAACCAACTAGCGGGTCTTGCACATGCAGATCCATGTGCGTGATTGTAAAATAGTGAGATAGATTAGAAAAAAAATGAGAGAAAAATGCGAGAATGAGAATAAACTAAAAGATAGATTATATAGACGGTTGAATGTAGTTGACGAAAAGTTATAAGTCGTTAATAAATTATGAGTGGTTACGGTGAGCAGGGCCGGGCCAACAGTATGGAAAAAAAAACATGGATTTTAGGTCCCAAATTTTTAAAAAGTCCCATAATTTTAGATACATCACTAACCCACAAAAAAAATTAAATCCATTAAATTTTAAGCCCTACAAAAAAACCCTAAAAAAAATTAAATCCAATCAAAATTTTTATTGCAATAATTTGGGCTATAATCCAATCCATAACATTAAAAACTTTGAAATTAAAAAAATAAAAAAATACTCAAAAGTCAGTTCATATTTACTTCCACCCACTTTCTCTCTCTCTAATAAAAAAAAAAAAACAAAAAAAAAAATTGAAATTAAACACTCTCTCTCCCTCTCTGTAGTAAAAACCAAAAACAAAAGTTAAAATCTTTTTCTCAACAATATTAATACATCATTCTTTTGTCTCCCTCTCACATAGAAAATTAAAAATAAATTAATTTTTTTTAAAAATAATACTAAAAATAAAAAGACATTCATTTAAGGTTTCCGCTTTAAGCTTCAAATTGGCTTGAGCCGCCCCTAACGGTGAAAAAAAAATCAGAGTATTATAAGTATTTTACATGTGGACATTAAATCTCTCCCTCGGATCTTTATAATAGTAGCAGATAATAGAAACTTTCGAGTTAAACCATAATTTCTTTTGTCGGGCATGTTGTGATTTGTAGGTCCATGTCTTTGCAACACAAAATGTGATTCTTAGGTCCACAATGTAAGCATAAAAGGAATGACTAAATAAAAATGAAACATCAAGACATCTAGTTGTTTGAAGGGGACTACTTATTCTTTTTTCATATGCAAATATTAACAATAATCTCATGTTTGAAAACATTCTATAATACAAAAAATAAAGCATTGATTGCTTAACATTTATATTTTAAATAATAATTTATTTTTTCTTTAATTATGAAATTTAAAATATAAATTAAATTGAACATGAACAAAATGAAAACAAAAGAGGGTAGGGGTGAGAAAAGAAAGATGTGTGTTAATTAGTGAAATTATTTGGCATCGGAGAGTGTGTTGATATTTTCGAGCAGAAAAAAATTGGAATGAATTTTGTGTCATTTGATTAAAGTAAATAAAAATTAGATTAATCTTAACCGTTGTTGTGTTTTTATAAGTTGAGAATTTAATTTTTTAGTTGTAATATTAGATAAATTTAAAACAATTTGTCACCGTAAATGTAAAACTTTAATATTTTATTTTATAAATTATTCCTAATAAGAGAATATGGTTTATACTTTATATTTATGTTTGTCAACACGCTTTTAAAGTTTTATTGATGAAAATATATCTTACAAACATGCTTTTACGCAAGTCTTTTTTCTTTTTTGTAAGTGCATACGTAAGTGTTTTTTTTTTTCGTAAGTACATACATAAGTTTTTCAAGTAAAACAACGATATGTCTAGCGTACTCCTAGGGTGGATGCTGCTACGTAATTGAAACAAACGGAGTCAAGTAACATGGTCATGGCATCCTCCACAAGCCTCGTACGAGGCTTGAACTGGGAAGTCAGGGTCTTTGCCACACGGGTTAGCCCAGTCGTGGTAAATTCTTTTTCCAGTAAGTAATACATGCATAGCACTACCTTTCAAATTTACCTGTCACTTGCTGCCTGGAGAGGGGGGAAAAAAAAACATCTTGTGTTGATCAGTGATCACATGGCTGAAGTGGAACTGAGCAGCTCTCAGGATATGAAGAACCACATAAATGGCAATATCAGAAGACAAGTAAGCACTGAAAGCTACACCTTTTCCCTCTATTCTGAATGGAACTCAAATAAGAAGGAAATTATATCACAGAAAGAATCAGTATAATCATCAAGAAACCCACTTACTCATTACAAAACAGTTGAAGATTGAAGAAGGAAAAAAAATAAAATTTTGTAATAGATGGGATTCTTTTTCTTTCAATCTGTACAGTTCCCTTTCCGTTGCCTTCCCCTGTAATATCGAAACCCAAACAGGAGAATCAACAGTACAAATAAACAAATGACGATACAGAATCATACACGTTCCAAGAGGGAATGACTTCCTCATGTAGACCAAAGTAGCTGTGATACCAATTTATGTAGACAAAGACGGGAATTAGAGAAGGAGAAGAGAAGAAGGGAAGAAGGGAGATGGAGGAGAATAGGGAAAGAATAAAAGTCTCAATAAATCAATAATAAAAGGATCCATAGGGAATACAAAAACCATAAAGCTAAGAGTCCTAAAACAAATAATCAAAATGATAAATAAGTCCTAATACCTACTTCTAAGCCAACTATAATGAAAGACAATCCGAGTCCCATCACTTCCCACCTTTCATATTGTTCCTTCTTCCTACAAATGTTTGGAAGCGCAACAAAAAAAAGGCACCATCAGTGAGTAATGGAAAATATGAAGCTTCCATGGAATCGAATAGGAACAATGTAGTCACCATGCATTGCACCAGTGAGGAATAGGAATAAACTTCCAGCCAATTCCTGTATGCTGATGAGCATGAACCTAAGCAAATGGGTTGTGGATGGTGATGCTAAGCACTGTACTTGCAGAGGTTCTCAAAACCCATGTATTCATGCTGTTTTATCTTCCCAATCATGTCTGAAATCCCAACCCCACCTGTCAAACCAAATAGTTTTTTTAAAAAACAATATTCCATGAAAGGCAATATGGCCAACTTTCTTAAAAATAGAACACTAAACTTAGATAAAATTTTGTTGCGATAGAATTTTAGAGTTGTGAACCTACAGAAAATATTGATTCCAAAAGTCCAATCAATGGTGAAAACCAATACTCACCTAGTGAGATTGCACTCACAAAGATTGTGAAGGCCAGAATGAAGATGATTAGGGATGCCCTTCCTAATAAATTGATCAGCTTTCTCACGACATGTTGCCCAATAAAAGCAGAAATAGTTGCCACAGCAATAAAGTAAAGAGCTGCTCAATAAGTGCAAGAACTATTAAGTTCAAATCAGGAAAAAAATTTGTAGCAGCAAAGTTCATGGTTTTTCAGATGACTTCCAAGAGAATAAAAATCAGTTGACAAAAACAAAAAAAAATTGATTGTGGTTGAGATACGCACTTACCATAGGGAACTGGAAAACGTTTTAGAAGGTAGTATTCGATAACGGACATTGATGAGGAGAACATCATTGCAAAGGTAGCTGTGGCACTTGAAACCTACACAAAAGTCATAAAGATTTTTAAAGACAGACTAATGGCCCTATTTCATGTGTAAGAAGAAAATGCAAAAAACCATATGCAGTTACTTCATCTTCCTGTTTTCTTTTTTGCAAATTTTTTTCCTGTCTCAACGTCTCTGTGCATTGCATCCGTGTTCGCAGATTAAAATCTTCATTGGTTTCACTTTTCTTTCCTTGAGATCTTCGGAAGGTTTTTTTTTTCTTCAGTCGGTTAAACCTAAGCATGTTCAGAATATGAATTATTTGAGACCTGCACGTCTATCCGAGTGAAAAAATAGCAGCGTTGTCTATTGATACAGGTGATGATTTCTAATCCCCTCCCCAGCTTTGAAATCTTAGTGTTGGAAAGTATACAATTTGTATTTTTCTACATTTCCGGTAATACACATAATGTTTAACTTAACATTCTCAACCCATTTTATAGATTAGTCATTGATTTGCGGGTTGTTGGCAAAAATCTATATATAAAAAAAAAGAGTATATAAAAATTTCTCATTTCTGTATGAGTCCCATAATGGCGATGTGCTTCTTCATCATAAAATGCAATGATCTTCCACCATTTGAATTCTTTGATATGTCCTAGCTCATTCATGTGTTGTTTCTGAATGATGACTGCCTGCAATAGCTCCCCTATAACAAATTGTCCTCAGTAATTGGTCTTAGCATTCTTCGACACATGTTCCAGATGTATTTTGATGTTAAACATAGTCAAAAGTCAAAAGCTCCATGACATGGTTTTGAGGAACACAAGTTTCACTATCCTCAAAGTGAACAGATTGGCTGTATTCTATGCTTTTTGATACTTTTATTTGTGGTTGTCTGGGTTTATTTCCTTTTTTCTTTTTTTTTTTTTTTTGGGGGGGGAGGGGGGAGGGGAGGATTCCATGGTAGGCACAATCAAGAATATAATGTTGAGAGTCAAGTGATAAATGGCATATGGAAAGGAATTTCTCCCTATTTCTCTAACTTGAGTTCTTAAATTTAACTGATTAAGCACATGAATAATGACACAAAGCTTATCAACTATTGTTTTTTTGTTCCACTTTTACTGTATCTTAGGAGAAGCACAAACTCACCTGAGGAGGGACTCCCAGCTCTAAAAACAGTGGACCCATTATGAATCCTCCACCTAGACCAAGCAGCCCCCCAACAATACCAGCCAGTAAGCCAAAGAAGCAATAGACGATCAGTTGGTGCACTTGTAAATTGCTGCCTGCATCTCCCTGGGATTCAATTTTTCTCCATCCCTTGTACAGGCTCATTGCCTCGTACCAGGATACCCCAATGGAAACTGGGATCTGAGGAAATTGAAAGGATAAATTCACATGGATGAGCGAAATCCAATTTCAAGCCTAGCAAGCTTGAAGTCATTTTAACAGTGATAATATCAACACTGCACTAAGAGAGTTTGTCCTAATATTTATAACGCACACTCGCTTTACGCATCCACATAGCGAGAAAAATGTTATAAGTATACTTGAACAGAAGAGTAAAAATACCTGCAACAAGTTCACTACCCAATATGCTACAGAACAAGTAGCAGTATAGTTCTGTTCCAACACATGAATGCAGTGAGTTCACCAATTCAATCAAGCTCATAATATTGCAACATAAGCTCACTAAAAAAATCAGGAAGAAAAGACAAAGGGAAAAATGACAACCTTAGTTATCTGCAGTGCCAGGAATGCAACCCAAACAAAAACTAGAAGCCCAAATTCTGTCCAGTAAACATTCTCAAGAATAGTGACCTGAGATTATTACATCAATTAGATTTGATGACTAGGATGAATGAAAAAAGTCCAATTCTCAGAGCACACTTACCTTTGGTTCTGCAGAGACATTGGCCTCCGTTTTGGAACTATTGCTTGGGCCACCGGGAAGAAGCTTGTATTCTTCTTCTTCTCTGCCACTCCCTGACAGAAAACAGCACGTATATTGGTTTTATTTCAAAGAAAAAAACAATTATTAATAAGTTCTTTATTGCATTGGCAGTGTAGAAGGAGCAGTGCATCAATCCACCATTTCCATCCAAGAGCTTAGTAGCCTCCTGAAATTAGAAAAAGCAATTGATAATCACAATGGATGATATAAGACTGTTTCTGTAAACATACACACTCTGGTGGCAGTGAATGCTACATGGATAAAAGCATTCCATTTTGTTTCAAATAATTTGACGGAACCAAAATCCATCTTGTGACAGTTTGATTTAGTAAACCGAAGTTGACACAGATTGAAAAGTAGAAAATGAACTCAACATGAAAAAACTGGTAGTAAAAATCAAAATCCTCGGATGCAAAATACGTCAGTCCATGATAACCTTTTTCATAATGGTTTCTTTCTTCCATGTTTCAACACCTTTGAAAAAGGACTTGGTCGATGTGCCTGCAGACCAGCACATAAAATCAGCACTCTTCCTGGAGCGAATGCATTTTTTGGCAAGGAAAATTGCAACAAAACAAAGCATGACCTATGAAGAGAATGATCAACAGAACTGTGACCATCCAGTCAGCAAAAACCACATTGAAAGCAACTCCAATGCTAATCCCCAGCATTAGCATTGGTTGGATAAGCACAGCCAAGTCATAGTCAATGATGGGCATATCAACTGTGGGATGCCGTAGCTTAAGATTATAATAGACAGTTGAGACTGCTGCACCCATGATCATACCTGACAAATGAACAGGATCTATCACTCCCTAACCATGCTAGAGAGGGTTATATAGCCAAAAAAATGTTCTAAAAAAATACAGTTTTTCCCCCTCAGTGGCTATAATTTAAAGTAGAGAAAAGATGATCCATGCAAACTTCTAAATTTATAAAACAAGACCAGGGTTCAAACTTAAATTCCTCAATAATGCTGTGACAAAATTTAGCTCAACAAGGGTCAGGGAAGATCATGTTGAGGAGGGAAATAAATCAAAAACTTCAGGGTAAGAAATAATAATTAAACCTGGTTATGTTGCTCAAGTTTGTTAGGATCTACAGTTTTTGAAATTCACTCGTCTCTTACATTTTGAAATAGCAGTTGCTGATTTGGCATCGAACCCTATAATTAAGGTAAGCATGGGAACAAATATGCCACCACCGCCAACACCGCCTACACTCCCCAAAGCTGCTCCAAAGAATCCAATTATGGTACCCAAAACAACTTGCCACCCAAATTTCAATTCCTGCATGCCACATTCCAAATTTGTGCACATTAAATGTTCTCAAACCAGCACCCACAGTTATGAACATAATTTTAGAATCACACAAACTAGGCACACATGGATGTAAGTAGGTATTTTATGTTTACAAACTTCACTCAACAAATCCTTAACAACATGGAAAATTGAGTAAATCATTGAAGATATCTGGGCATGTGTTGGAGAATTGGCCATACAGTTTAGAGTTTTAAACATGGCATCACATTGGATGGCAAAGGTTGCAATTTCTGGTCTCTTACCACAGGATTGAGTGGCTAATTTCGTAGACGAACTATTAACTATTTTGAATGAAGATTGTAACCATGCTTTTTGTTAGCTCAGTAACCAAATGTCGCCAATAAAAAAATAATAACAAATCCCTAACAAAGTTCTTTGTGTTGATTCAAATGCATCCTTTCTCTTATATATTGAATGATCATAGACTGAATACCTAGGAAGTGCGAATACTTCTCGGAGGGTGCCATGGCAGTGTCGGAGTCTGACATGGACACGGCCGGATACGTGTTGGACACAACTAGAAGTGTATTGAATAGTGAACTCAGTCAAGCACGGCCAAAACACGGCAGGACACGACCAGTAATTTTTTTATAAAAAAAACCCTACTCTATAACTATTAAAAAAGGTGTGATTTCTATTTTTTTTAATATATTTTTTTATTATGTAACTTATTTACTATGAATGTTAATGGATGTTATGATGTCCGATGAAAATGGTGAATATTTATTTTAATCTATTTCAATTTTAATCAAAAAAACAATATTTACTAAGTTTTATTATTGATATTGTTATAATATATGTTTTATTTTTAATATATTATTATCTAAAAAATATATTATATTATTTTAATAGTCGTATCCTTGCCGTACCCGTATCCTATATTTTCAAACTTTGCCTTATCCCCGTGTCCGTATTGTATCATATGCAATAACCAGTTCTGTATCCGTGCTTCCTAGTTTAATACACATAAAGATATGCATCCTTTCAACTTTTTCTACAACTTTTTTTGGGTAAGTATTAAGTAACTTTTTCTACAACTTTACAACTTGCCAGCACAAAAAAGTACATAAATCCATGCTTTTAGTTATAAACTTGTAAGAAAGTTGATAAAAAATAAAGAGCACCAAATCACAGCTACCATTAGAGCAATCAATGAGATACAGTTGGAGATAACCATCTAAGACAAGCTGGCTGTATGGCTGAGTAATTAACAAGAAGTACCAAGAAATGGCAGATGAAGAATTCAAAAAACAAAACACCAACCAATTCAAAAGGAATTAAAACGCAAATGTTAAACTATAATTTGAGTATTTTAACTTACTGGCCAAACGTGTTGGTAACCCGATTGATTGGATTGCCATAAGAATTTCGTGAACTGCATAAAGTAGTTTGATTCAGATTCATCGGGAGTAGTTGAAGATTCATGTTTGAAGCTTCTCTCTGCTGAAACAAAGATTGAAGCTAACAGAAAGCTCCACGCTATCCTTGATATCGATACCATAATCCTCCTTTTCCCTCCTCCAATTCCCGCCATTCAAATTCAATTCCAAATATTAATCCCACAAAGAATCCCCCCTTTTTTCCTTTCACAATTCTTTCCCTCCCTCTCTACTCCAAAAGAGAGAGAGAGAATTACAAAGTGATCTCACCAGCAATCAATTAGAATCAGCAAGAAAATTCAGGGGAGAAAATTTACTTCTGAAATCACACGAGAAAGAACAAAATTCAAAATCAACACCGGGACTATGTGATTCCTGGGAATTGAGGGAAGAAATGAATTGTTGGGTGCTTTGATTTCTGGGATATATAGAAACCCGAGAAAAGAGTAAGATAAAACGACGAAGAAGGTAAGCAATAGAGAAGAAATGAAGGCATTCGAAGCGAAGGCACCTATATATATATAAGGAAGAAGGGACAAGCAATGAGGCAGGTAACTTTGCTTAGATCCCATGTCAGCCCTACTCTCTCTCTCTCTCTCTAAAATTAATGTCTGCTTGGAGGCATTCTCTCTGTTCCAGGCTTCCAGCCATGAGAATCCCATTCATAACCACTGAGACAGCAACAGCGAAGAAAACAGAGAAGGACCACTGTCCTGGTAAGATAATGATCTGTAACTTAATGTTATCCTAGTAATAATTTGGGAGAATTACACTCACACCCCTGAAGTTTGTCATTTAATCACTCAAACCCCCTGACATTTAAAATATTATACACAGACTCCCTAAGGTTTGTACGCGCGTAACACTTAGACCCCTACTGTAAATATATTTATTAATAAATTACACCCAGACCCCCTAAAGTTTATAAATATATATCATTTAGACCTCTTAAGTTTAAAATGTTATACTTAGACAAAAAATATTTCAATCAAAGATAAAATATCAAATATTTTAAAGTTTTACAATTAAAATTCATGTTCTATTGAATCTTTTATTGAAATAAAATCAAAAATAAAAATTTAATTTTTTTCTTAAAAAATTGAGATTAGTATACAATTATTTGGTCGTTTAAACGACCAAATTAAAATACTAAACTACCCCAGTTAAAGTTAAAAGATATTGTGTTCATTAAAGTTTGACCCCTTGTTTAATTTTTTAGTTTTATTCTAATAGATAGTATAATTATATACTAATTATGATTTTTTTTTTAAACTAGATTTTTATTTTTGATTTTATCTCAATAAATGACATAATAGAATATGAATTTTAAATGTAAAATTTATGTTCTATTATGAATGACTTAGACCCCTTATTGGATTTTTTAGCTTTATTCAAATATATAGTATAATTGTATACTAATTACGATTTTTTAAGAAAAAATAAAATTTTTATTTTTAATTTTATTTCAATAAATGATACAATAGAATATAAATTTTGGTTGTAAAATTTAAAATATTTGATATTCTATCTTTGATTAGAGTATTTTTGGTCTAAGTATAATATTTTAAACTTAAGGAATCTAAGTATTATATACCTACAAACTTCAAGGGAGTCTAAGTGTAATTTATTAACGGATATATTTACAGCAGAGGTCTAAATGTTACGCGCGTACAAATCTCAGGGGGTCTGTGTGTAATATTTTAAATCTCAGGGGGTCTGGGTTTAATTCTCCCTAATAATTTGTAGGGAGTTTTATTTCCTCACCAAAAAAAAAAAAATAATTTTTAGGGAAAATTACACACGGACCCTCCGACGTTTTTCACAATCACTTAGACCCATAATATTTAAAATATTATACACAGATCTCCTAAAATTTGTACCCACATAACATTTGACCTTTGTCATCAATGTCCGTTATAATATCTGTTAATAAATTACATTCAGACTGCCTGAAATTTATAAGTGTGTAATACTTAGATCCCTCAAGTTTAAAATATTATATTTAGACAAAAAATAATCCAATTAAAGATAAAATATCAAATATTTTAAATTTTATATTCTATTATATCATTTATTGATATAAAATCAATTTTTTTTTTTGAAAAATCATAATTAGTATGCAATTATACTATCTATTGAAATAAAACTAAAAAAATAAATAAGGGGTCAAACTGTAATGGATACAATATATTATATCTTTAATTGGAGAATGTGGTCGTTTAATAGATTGTATAATTGTATAATAATTATAATTTTTTTAAGAAAAATTAAATTTTTATTTTTCATTTTATATCAATAAATAATATAATATAACATAAATTTTTGTTGTAAAATTTAAAATATTTGATATTTTATCTTTAATTGGAGTGTTTTTTTGTCTAAGTATAACATTTTAAATTTGAAAAGCCTAAATATATCTATTAGACAACCAAACTACCCTAATTAAAGATAGAAGTTATTGTGTTCATTAGAGTTTGACCCCTTATTTGTTTTTTAATTTTATTTTTTAATATAATTGTATACTAATTATAATTTTTTTAAAGAAAAAATAGATTTTTATTTTTGATTAAAATATTTGATATTTGATTGAAGTATTTACTAATAGATTATCAAATATCAGGAGGTATAAGTGATTAAATGACAAACTTTAAGGGATTTGAGTGTAATTCTCTCTAATTTTTATAATATCAAAGTATTAGTTATTATCTGTGCCCGAAGGCACGGAATAATAAAAAAAATAGTTAACAATAAATATATTTGTGTTCATACCCAAAATCAAATCACAAATATAAAGAAGAGAGAAAAGAATTAAGCACCGGTTGTAGTGGGACTGAGCGGTGGAAGTGGTGGTAGGCGACAGTGGTGGTGTTGGTGGGAGACGGTAATGTTTATAGTGGATAGCGATGACCGTGGTGATTGTGGCGGTCATAGGTGGCAATAGTGATGGTAGTGGTGAGTTTGGATGACAATGGTGGTAGTGGCAACCATAGATGACGGTGGTAGTGGTGATGGGTGTGGGTGGTGGTGGGCGATGACAATAGTAGTTGGCAGTGGTGGGCGGTGACGATGGTGGTGGTGGACGACGACGGGTGCTTTTAGGTGACAATGTGATAGATGGTGGCGAATGACGATGGTGGTGGTGGTGGTAAGTGTGCTAGGAGTGGGGTGACAGTGGCTGACTGTGATGGTGGGCGACGACGAGTTGTGGTAATGGGTGGCGGTGGGTGGTAGTGGAGAACAATGGTGGTGGTGGGTGCTGACAGTGGGCGACGGTGGTAGTGGTAACAAATATAAGAATAAGATGAAGATGGTGATAGGTGGTGGCAGTGGAGGTGGGGGTGGTGGTGGGTCAGTGACAGCGGTGGGGTAGCGGCGGCGACAGTGGCGGTGGTGGTGAGGTGGCGATGGTGGTTGTGCAGCGGTGGGGGTGGTGGTTTTAAGAATGAGTTAGTGCCCAACTTGAGAGTGGACAACGGACTTGACCAAACATCCCACGATACGAGCTGACGACAGTCATGCAGCACTTGTAACAAAGTTAGTACCATTCCGTTAAGGACAAGTTTTGTTGTTCATATGTCAAGGGTTGGTAAGGTTTTACGCGTTGTATCAAATTTGCTCCACCGCTTGTGAAGGCCCCTGCCAATTCCTTTGAGTTTCGGTCTTGCAACCGTACTCCCCTGTGGTGGTGGTGGTGGCGACGGTGGTGGTAATGGTGATGGTGGTGGGGGGGGGGGGGTAGTTGTGGTGGTGGGGTGGCAGTGGTGGTATCAGTGGTGATGGTGGTGGGCGGTGGGGGTGGGCGTGGTAATGGTGGTGTTGGAATGGTTCCAAATATTACTTTTTTTTTTAAGTACTTATGAGAAGTTATAAGTTCTAGAAATATTTTTAAAAAGTCTCCCCAAACACACCCTTAAGGGCCTATTTTTCTTATTAAATTTTGGGTGTTAATATTAGCCGTCGGATTAACTTTAAAATAAAATTTAAAGAGATCTCAATCGCGAAAAGTAAAATTATTTTGTTTATCTTTTGAAATTTGAATTGTATTATACTTTTATTATATAGATTAATTGTACAATATTTAAATTTTAAATAATAATTTATTTTTATTATATTTTTTAAGGAGAGAAGAGAGAAATATGTAAGTTTGAATTAATAGACTTATTTGACATTAAAGAGTGTGTTAATTTTTTGGTCATGCACTATTACATGAGAAGGGGATGACGAAGAACAAACCTGAAGGTCCAACAACAAAGGTGGTAACTATTAAGTTAACCGTTAACTTTGAGAAGTGTGTTGGTTGAGTTGATGTTTTTTAGCGGCGAAAAAAAATTTGTAATGAATTTTGTACCATTTGATCAAAGTATATATATAAAAATAGAATCAATTTTGACCGTTGTTATGATTTTATAAATTGAAAATTCAATTTCCTAACTGTAATACTAGATAAACTAACAATAATCCGTGTTTGAAATTACTCAACAATACTATAAATTGAGTATTGATCCTACAACATTTATATTCTTAAATAGTAATTTATTTTTATTTTTTTAATCATGTAATTTAAATTTAAAGTAAATAGAGAGAAAATAAGAGATGTAGGTATAGATAATGCTATTTTTTTCTGAAAAAAAAAGAGGTTCGAGTGGGTAATTGAGGTGGAACCCCTACTTATGCGTAATTGTAGCAGTCCAAACTCATGAGAAAAGTCCACCAGTGAGGTCTAGACGATAAAAAACATATGCTCCCAAAGACCGACTCGAGTTATAGCCTAACCCCCCACCACAGAATCATCAGTGGGAACAAAGGGAGTCCCCGTGAATCGAACAATGTTTCTTAACTTCATGGGGGTCAAGGAGGACCCTAAATGGGGCACTGCAAGCCACTGGACCATCAGTTTGAAAGTAAATAATATTATATGAGTATGGGTGTAAAAATTTAATACAATCGTGATATTTACATCATCATTAACACACAAGTATCATCTCCTATCATAAAACAATCTATAATGTATAATATAAAATATGACAGATTTCAACAAATTCATCCGACGGTCTCAAATAAACTCATCTAACAGTCACCAATATTTCTCTCAAAATCATTCACATTAGATTCTCCTCCCCTCCAAATCTATCACTTCTCACTTACCGTGTCTTCAGACACAAATTCTCTAGGCTAATATATAGTAATATACTAATATAGCATATGGTGTGATTTCACTAAAAAAAAGAGGAGGGGGGGGGGGGGGGGGGGTCAATGCGACGTGGACCTTGATTTTAGCTGAGGTTGTTGTGGACATTTCTTAATGACGTATCCTATCCATTTTTGACCCATCCATCTCACGTGTTGCACATTTGTGGACCAAGTTTACGTACTAAAATTTATAAATTTTTAAGGTGGAATTATACCATGTTGTTGTAAAAGTATGATTAATCTTAAAATATTATGATCATTATAAAAATTTTAATTTTTAAAAATAAAATTATTTATATTTTTTATAAATGTTAACATTTGAGAATTTTTTTGATTTCTCATTTTATCTCTAATTATTATAATAAAGTCAATTATATATATACTTTCATCTAATTTATATATATTTTTTTATATTTATTTGATTTTCAATTTGTTTTGGACTTTTTTGTAAGAACTTCTCAATTCTTTTGAACTCATTTATTAGTAGTATAGTTACATACAATTATCTATTTCTATATATGTTAAATTATTATACATATATAGTTACTAAGTTGAATTCCACGGTTAAATTATTATACACATGTAGTTATTAAGTTGAATTACACGGTCTAATATGTGATATATTTTATTTTTTTGGTATACAATAATATAATAATATTGTAAACCAAAAAAATAGTAAGTGCAGCTAAAAAATGAGTGCACCACAAAAGTTGATAAGTTCCATCCGAAATATAATATAATCCTTTAAATATAACTTTCTTGGTAGTGTTTTTTTTTCTTCTTAAATTGACATATCTGGTAATTTAAAGTACACAACTGCAATGTAAAAGCTGTGGGTTCTCTAAATTTTATAAGTTTTGTGAATTGAGATGCTATTTTTAGTATGTTGATAATAAAAAAAAATTTATAACTTTTGGGTCATTTTATAATTTTTAGAGTTTTTTTGGAGATTGGTCCAGGCCCAATAGGATTCTAAAAAAAATTAACTCCCTAATTTTTTTTTGGATTAGGATCCTGTTGAAAAATCAAAGCAATGGTCGTAACTAATACCCTTTACAAATGTAAAAAATAACAACAATGATATCACGTAATTAAAATATCTTTTCTAAAAAGATCAATGTTATTGAGACCTAATTTGATGACCTAATTCACTATGACATTTGGATTGAATGTGGACTCCATCAAACATTGGAACTTGGTGTTGATCCAATGGTTCCACTGAAGTCATATCATTATGTTAGCAAATTAGGTTAGATTTTTAGGTCTAAATAGAATTACTCTTCTAAAAAATTGCGTCATCATAATGCACATTTTTCCCTAAAAAACGCAGATCATCGGACAGGTACACTAAAAAAATGACATGTTCTTAACTAACGTACTCATTAACTGGAAATTTAAAGGTACATTGAATTACATTTACTAATAGCAATTGGACTAAGTGTATCTCTACAACAGATACATTGAGACTAGACAACTGGACATACGTCTTTTCGATTAGCTAAGAAATTAACACCATAATAAACATACATTTAAACCTCTTCATCTACCCCGTAGAAAATACCTCTATACATCGCGTATCTAAAATTCAAAACAAAAAACACCGAAAAAAATAGAACAATCAAGGCAGCAAAAAACACAAACTAACATACAAATACTTTTAGGTTTTCTGAACGACGCCCATGCAAAACAAGATCGCATGCACGTTGATATCGACTGTCTTGAATTTGAACTCTACATGTCCAACAACGAAAAAAACGAGTGGGAGAAAATAACGAAATCCTTCAACAAAAAGCTACAAAAGGAGAAGAAGAAAGCGAAGAACCTTGAGGCAAAGTTGAAGGACCTCAAAAAATGATATTTTTCTATTTTTTTAATAAATATAAAACAAAAGAACCACATATGTAATCTCTCTTTTATGAAGAAATATAATAGTTAATTTTTAATTTGTGCACCTATGATAATTTAATTTTGTATACATGTACGATGAACAACATATGTGAATTTTTTTCCTACTGAAACAAGACTTTTTTTTTGTCCATGATCAACGTCAACTGAGAGTTTTAAAGAAGAAATACACTATTCAATGCAGCTAAGAGTTTCCTTTTTGAATTCAAATGTTTCTTACAAATTCAAAAATTCAATCAAGCATCTTTTTTAAAATTTTTCAAATTTTGAATATGTTGTAATTAATTCATTTAAGGGGGACAGATCTATGTCCCTCCCCCAATGTGTAATTTTGAACTTAATAAAGGTACGCCAAAAAAAAAGATGCGCAATTAAAATATATATATATATATATATATATATATATATATATATATACATATACACTTTTGAGCAAAAAAATAATAGGTACGTAATAAAAAAAATAAAAAATAATAGGTATGCAATAAAAAAATATAAAACATAACAAGTATGCAATAATCGTAAGACGTGTACACTACAACATAGATCGTTAGACAGGTACACTAAAACACAGATTATCAGACAAGTACACTAAAATATGTATCGTTAATGGATCTTCTTCTCCATAAACACATGTCGTTAGACGTGTACACTAAAATACAAATCATTAGATATGTACACTAAAACACAAATCGTTCATGTACTTTCTTCTCCATAAACACAGATCATTAGACATGTACAATAAAAACACATATTGTCAAATAGGTACACTAAAACACAGACTGTTAATGTACATTTTTCTCTATAAACACATATCGTCATTCAAAACTAATAGACAACACAACAACAACCTCAATAACAAACGGAAAAGAAAAAGAAGAAACTAACTAAATTTTAAGCTGAAATCATTTAGTGAGAGCAAAATGGGTAATGAAAATCAGTAACTAACCAATCTCTTAGCATTCTCGCTAACATAGGTATTGCATTCAATTTTTTTCAAAAATTGGAGGACTTTTTTTTATACTAAAAATTCAGTATGACTAAAATTAGTTTACACACCAAATGAGGGATCGTAGCCTAATTTACTATAATTTTTATAGTTTAAATTACAGTTTTTTATAGGTCATTTATAACTTAAAAGTATTATTTGGGATTGATTTGAACAATTTTAGTATCGATGTCAAATAACTTTAAAAGTTGTAAATGATATTCAAAATTTATATATGATCCTCAATGATGAGACGATACCAAGACTTTCTTTCGGTATCATAGTCTTTTCGAAAATCCGTGATTTATAATGAAACACGAGCTTAATGATCAAGAAAATCAACGTGGATTAAGATAGCTATTGAAAATACAGTGAGGAGTAAGACAGATAAGAGAAGTTTAAAGTCCAGTTGATAAAACGACAAGTGAGCGTCTTTCTAGAAGAATATAGACGTGCACGTCTTTACGAATGCGACTTGCTAATTTGAACCCAGATATCATAGTTCTTCTTCTGGTTTTCTCTTTCTCTTTTATGTGGTCGGCAAAAGGACACAGATATGGACTTGGTAGCCGACATAAATCGACTGATTAGTGAATGGCCAATGCCATGCTTGTGTGTGTTTGGTTTGGTTTGGTTTGGTTGGGTTAATGGGGGGGGAGGGGGGAGGGGGGGGGGGGTGGTTGAGATACCAAAAATGAATAGAGTAGGACTACCAACGGGTCGAATCTAAAACGGATCTTGATATGTTCATATTTAAATCTGATAAAAAAAATGGATAAAAATAAGAGTTGATCTTTAAACTTTGCCTTCTATTTTAATTTGGTCCCTCAACTTTTAATTATCTCAATTTAGTTTCTCTATTATTAATTTTGTCTTGATTAAGTTATTCTGTCAGTTTTTATCATTAAATCAACTGCAGAACAGCACATCCTGATCTATTTCAATGTTGATCTAACGGTGAAAATGGACGGAATGTCTTAATTGATACAAAATTGATACTTGAAGAATTAAATTAGAATAATTGAAAGTTCAAGGACCAAATTATAACTAAAGACAAAGTTTAGATACTAATATTAATGTTTACCCTAAAAAAATCGAGTTCTTAATTTGATCTAATTTAATCAATCAATAATTCTATTCAATAATTTTTATTTAATTTCATGTCAATCTCATTAATAATGTAATTAAGTATGTATATATATACAATAATTTTTCTCAATTATATATATATACACACACACTTCAAATCGATTTTTTATCAGATTTACATATATCCAAATTCAAATTCGTTTAAAGAAACTTAATAGCATTCAGATAAATAAATTAAAATATTAATCTATATCCAATTAAATGGACTCAAATTCGAATCGGATTCAAATTAAAATCCACTCCGAGCCTAAATGGGGCTTTAAGCTCTCACCTTTACCCTCGAGTCGGTAGTTGATAGCTGTTGGTTATGATTATTACCAAAAATCTTCATTGAAGGAAAAAGAATTTGCGTGAAGGGGTGTGAATCTTTGTGTTGAGACTTGAGAGTTCTTCTATTATGCCACCCGACAGCTTATGTGCGACACTTGAGATTGAATTTATTTAGTAATTTTGTAACTAAATATATTTGATAACCAAAACTCGTGTCACTTAAAATTGAACGAGCATCGACTAAAAATAATGAATCCCATATAAAATTTTCAAATAGAATGGACGAAAATTCATGAATCAAATTGTCTGAGATGATCAGAAGAATAGGGGGGTGACAATTTACGTTGTGTCATTTACGGGTTTGTATCAAACACTTATACCCAGAAAAGAGTGTCTTTTTGAAACTACCATCAGTTGAACATTTGACGAAAATTTGATTATAATTGTACAAATGATTGAATTAAAGAATAAGTCGTAATAAAAAATTTAAATTAATTACTTATCAACACAATAGATTACTTGTCGTCGTCTGAGCAAAATGAAGGCAAGAACATAAAATTTAACTAAAAAAGGAAACTTGTCCTTTTATTAAAGCAGTAAGGTAGGTAAACCAGTACAAGTACTACCATTTGGAAATAGCTGAAAATGAACAAGACTCTATGAATATTTTTCAAATAACTTCCAAGAAGTCTAAACTACGATGTGACTTCGAAGATGAAAATGACCACATTGTTATATTTAATATTTTTTCATCATATACCAATTTTTTTCTAAATTCTTGTGGCTTATGTTCTATTAAGTCAGCATATATGCTCTGCTCAAAATAATCTTATGGGCCTAGCGTCTTTGGCTTCACTGTTGACTTTTGTTTTGGTACGTGTCACTATGTTGGTATTTGATAAAACTGAAAGTTAAAGTCTGAAAATTGAAAATTGAAATTTGAAAGTTGAAGTATGAATTCGTGGACTGTTTAGTATCCACTGAAATTTAAATACTGAATTGAACCAAACTGTTTGATAACTACATAGAGCTGACGTTTGAAAATAAATTAATTTTTAGTTTTACCCTTTCACTCTTTAATTTGAAAATATAAAATATGTTTTTATCTACAAAAAAATTACGATATATGAAATCAGTTTAATTCATAACATAAATCATAATCATTATTATCATATTGTAGTCTACATTTAATAAACATGAAAATAAAATTAATTTAAGTTAAATTGATCACTTAAAATTGTCAATTGTCTTAAATTTTTTAAAATTACAACTAGAATATAAATCAAGAGTTTAATTGCCTTGTAATTTGTTCACGCAAATTGAGCATAAAAATTTGATCACAATAACTGAACAATAACAAATTGAATAACACAATAAGTGAACAATAAACATCTGATCCAAAAAAAAAAAAAAAATTAACTAATAAATAATAAATAATCGAAAAATATTGAAAAAAAGAACAATAAAAAGCGTGTGTGTGTGTGTGTGCACAACATGTGTGTGTGACTATTAAACTCTGTGTGTATGTGTATAACTATGTGTGTGCGCTAAGTGCATGTGTCTTTGTGTGTGCAGTGCGTGAGCTTTTGTGTGTGTAATTATGTATGTATATTTTTGTTGGACAAGACAAGGAAAAGAAAAAAAAAAAAAAGACAAAGAAGAAACTTACTTGTTACTTGCTGAAGAAGACGATCAGTTAGGAGGATTGATAGATTAGGGTTTTGGAGAGAAAACTAATTAGAGTTTTAATAGGATTGTAAAATATTTTGGGGTATAATTATCATATTGTAAATATTATTAAAGACGTTTTGTTGAGCGTTTTCAGCTTTCAATTTTCAGAATTAAGTAAAGAATCTCCTACTTAATATTATAGCCTATTTTTAAGGAGCACTTAACTTATTAAGAGAATTTAATTTTAGTTATCTGCCGAATACATCATTTTAAGTGTTGAATTTGAGTTAACAAACACAACGTATCTCATGCTCTTATTATTTAGTAAAAATTTAAAGTCAGAATAACGACAATTTATTTTGTCAATAAGTACATACGTGAACATGTTAGGTCATTAAACATGATATTTTACTATTAAAATTACATTAATATTCCATTGAATATATCTATTTTCTCTCTCCTTGCTCTTACATTATTTCTTTTCTCACAATTTTGTCACAGTGACAGTGATAGTTAACTATTTAATAAACATCAAAACTAACCCATAACAACTATTATTATTATTATTATAAGGGTTGGTAGTTACTGGGACAGCCACAGTGACAAACACAGTAACACAATCACTGTATATATAAGAGAGAGAGAGAGAGATGCGTGTGTGAGAGTTACGTGAAGAGAAAGAGAGAGAATGTAAGAATGTGAGGGAGGAGAGAGATAGATTCACATGAAGAAAGAGGTTTACGTGAGAGAGAGATTTATGTGAGGATTTTTAAAATATGCGTAAGAATTTTATGATCTGCGTATATTTTAGGGTCTTCATTGTCTTTTTATAGATGTTTGTCCTTAATGACCAAATAAATTAGCTCCACAACTTATCTATCTATACTATTATAAAATGTCAACAAAAGTGAAAAACTTTTGTTTGACTATATTAACCCTAATAATATAGTTAATGCCTATACTACTCTTTTAGAGTTAATCATCACCCTTAAACAATTGTATAAAGTCATATTAGTGCAAAATTAATTAGCCTCATTAATTACTAACAATGTATAAAGTGAGATTGGTGCCAACCTCAATAATGCAAATGAATTGTCAATGATGACAGTTGCGTAATGCTGCCCAAACCAATGCCTCTTACATCTCTCTTTCTCTATCCCTCTCTTGCCCGTGCAACTAATGTATCAGTTACTCTTTAGTAGACGAACTAGTTGATCTTCCATGGCTTTGTTAACAGTTCACAAACATCAACGAAACAGGTTGGCAGTTAGAATTCAAAGCGATTTCGAGCAATTTGTATATAACGTTAATTTTTCCCTTATCCAACAACTGCTATTAAGTCACTCATTTAACCTTTGACCGTATGTATTCTAAAATAACTATTTTATTTACCTTCAATATATAGTTACATTTTGGATCTATTTTTAATTTTCTGGATCTTCACAGCAACAACAAATTTTCTGGCTCTTCACTTCAATTGATGCATATTACCAACAACCCGGCCTTTCGAACTCTTGATCTGTAAATTTTATTCTTTTATGTTTGGATGGCTCAAGAAAGTAGATGCAACATCTGGAATGCTTTTGTGATTATGTTCCCATTACTAGAACATGAGGAGCTCCATGGTACGAATTGCTGTAAATTTAAAATGCAGATTTTTGCATACGTTTCTGGTTTGTTCTATCTTCTCTTTCTCCCACTCTAAGCTATCCCTATTTTTGAATGTTCCTAATCACCAATATTGATCTAATATATCTAGGGGTGCAACTTGGGCGGGCCAACCCGAGCCCAACCCGAAGAAATTAGGGTTTGGGCTAGAGTTTTTAATATTTGGGTTGAGTTTGGGTTAAAAAACCTCAACCCGAATTCAATTTAGGCAGGCCTCGGGTTGAGTCATCAGGTTCACGGGTTGAACCCGAATTAATGCATCACTTTGGGGTTCCATTCTTGGGGCATGTAATAACTATGCCAATATGTCTATTGGAGAAATTGCAGTCAGACACCTATTTAATATAGAACCTGAGAAGTCAATAAACTATGTGGTTCTAGCAAGCATGTATGCTGCAGCTGGATTGTGGGACAGTGCATCAGGTTTAGAACAACAAGTTTATTTTGGGCTCAACCCGAACTCAATCAAAATTGAACCCGTAAAGTAACCTGAATTCAACCTGAGCCCGCCGGAATTAAACTCGGGCAGTGCTTGGGTTGAGTCCCTCAACCCGAGGTAGCGTTAGGGTTAGAGTTGAAGATTATATATCTAGGGTTGACTGTCCAACCCGCCCGAGTTGCACCCCTAAATATATCTTGTATAAATTACAACGTTACTAGAATTTTTTTTGCTTCATTTGTAAAAATATTAACAATTAGTTTATTTTCCACATTGTATGTGTATATATAGTCAAATGTTGAATTTGTCATGTGTGTTTACAGGGTGAGATTGGCAAACTAGGGAGGTGGACACATGAGCTTAGCGACTAGGGGTTGCTGGAGGAATGGACTACCGAAGTTTCAAACACGTAAGAGACAAAATAGTAAATGCTACGCATCATCCACTCTTATTAATAGGACTTAAGGTGCTTTTACTTCCTTTTCTAAGTATGTATGCCACAACCAGTAGCTTCAATCCACTTATTCGATCTTAACCCTTTTTGATGGAGTTTTGGTGTAGGTGTTTGTGGACTGAGACTTTCTCCCTTGTTGATAAAGTTCATATGGAGCACAATAGGCCGCTGGGGATAACATCAAACATTTTCTCTTGAAATAGTAGTGTCATATTACTTTTTATTTGCTCTTCGGCATACTTGCTTAGATTTGATTGCTTATACAAACACCCTGTTTTCAACAACGGAGGTAGAAATAAATGATCCCATATGTAACGATAATTTTTCCTCAATTCATCTTTTATTTGTTTTTCTCGTCCTATATCAGTACAATACTTCAATTAGAGAAAACCTTCTAAATTATAGTAAGAGTTTGTATGAGTAATATTAATTTATTTTTCTAATAAATTTAAAATATTTTTCAAACTGAAGTAAAGTTTTAACAAGAGTAGACTCATAAGAATTGTTTTTATATATTTTATATTTAAATTTTCAAATCTCACTAGATTTTAGAAGGTAAAACTTTTGCAATTATTTAACATATTATAAACAATAAAAATATAAGTTTTATGCGATGACATTTGATTACCTACAAGTATGTTTTATTTTCATCCACGTGTGAACCCTTTCATATTTCCACATTGTAGGTCATAAACAAAGCTAACGTACGTTGCTATAGATCAGTCCCTGCTCTTAAACCCTTTTGGTTCACCAACTCATATTTTTTTTTTTTTGGGGAGGGGGAGGGGGAGGGGGGACTTGAACCCTTGATCTCAAGAAGACAAAGTGAGACAAAACCTTCATAAAGTAAAGAGTATCATTTGACCAAAGGCCCGTTGGTTCACCAGACTGATAAACTTCTCAGCAAAATTACGAAGGGGTCTCACAGTCTGTCCCATCTACGGCTGAGCCTTATTTTTTTTGATAAAGCTGAGCTTTCTTCAAAAGGAGATATTCAAGAGATATTAAAAAGTGATGTTCTTGAAATAATGCAATAGTTTAATGTACTTCTTCTTTCATGTAACTTAGTTATTTAAAGGGTGGTGATTTTTAAGCATGGATTATAGCATATAAATGGTTCAAGAAGGCTTACGTATTTAAATTGACTTCTTTTAGCTATCAATTAATTTGTTTTCTTCTTCTTCATCATCAACTTGTGGACTAAATGATAAAGCTGAAGATCACCACATGGAGAACAAGATAATTTCTCAAATCTAATACACCACATATCAGGTAAATGAACAAAGAAACAAAGTACAAAACCTTTCCTTTTTTTTTTTTGGGAACTAAGGGGACCTTTTTTTGTTAATACGGTGATTTTAGACAAATGCCGAGGACATTGTTAAAAGCTAATTGCTATGACAAGATATTGAAGAAGTGTTGTGTAGGTATCTTCTCCATTTCAACCACTGCCTCTAAAGTTCAACAAGAGGTTCACTCTCTAGGTTAATCAAGTGACTTTTTCATATTTTTTATGCACTGGTTCTATATAGAGAATCACTCATTTTATACAGAGAATCGCTCATCGTCTCTAAAACATCACTTCGTCATTACTTATTCATTCACTTACCCTTACAATATTTGCTCTTTTGCCTTCTTTTTTTTCCCGAACCCCTCGCTAGCGATACATGTTGTATCACCCGATATTTGCTCTTTTGTAACTCCTTTTCTTTTGCCCATTTTTTAACTTTTTTGGACTCATTCATTTATTTTACTGTAGAAGGTCTAGGGTAGGGGTGTTCAAATTTCCGACTAGCCGCAAGTTCCTACCCTACCCGACCTTACCCTACCCTACTGAACGGTTAGCCGCAAAAATCGGGTAGGAATGCGGAAGAGATTTTAGTCTTCCGATTAAATCGGGTAGGAATGCGGAAGAGCTATACATTTCCGCATTCCTACCCTACCCTACCCGCATTAATTAATTAATATGATTTTAATGTATTTCATATGGTTTAAACTTAAATTAATTGTTATTGTATTTGTGTAACAATTATGGTGGATTGATGTTCATACTTTTTTGTGTTTTATTATAATTGTTGTTGTAGTTGTTTTAGATTTTAGTGTTATTGATTTATTGTGTTGTTAAATTGGTGCATGTTATTTAATTAAATTGTTAAAATGATTCAAAAATTAATAGTTACAAAAGTGTTTACCCGATTTCCTACCCGATTAATCGGGTAGGAAGTCGGTTAGGAATACCACACCTATCGGGTAGGGTAGGCCAAGAAAAAATTCTTCCACAAAGTATCGGGTAGGAAGACGGAAGAGCATATTTCCTACCCGTAGGGTAGGGTGAACACCCCTAGTCTAGGGTTTAATGTAGTGATATTTGAGTTTACCACACAAAATTTCAGGTTTATAATAATCTACGTGCAACACACGTGTGCAACAACTAGTTGACTCAAAAGAGTAAAACACTGTACTGGCCACCGAAAAATCCTAATGTTTATGGCGTAAACAGAACATTCATCGTATTTGTGTGAGGCTCAGTACATGCGGCCCATACGCTGGTTTGAAAGCCTGACAACCCATCGTTAGCCGAATGGAGGCCCACAGGTGTGACTAAGGCCCATGTTTTTTAATTCGTCTTGGCTGTATGAATGGTTGTCAGTTTGAGGCCCACAAATACGGCCCATTAAATGGTTATACTACATGTCACTGTCCGCATGATTCCATTTCTACATGCATTATTTAATCTTTCTTTGTTTACAATTAAATTTTGAATATTAATTTGTTGACATTAGTTCAATGGCCAAACAAGTGTCAAGGTGTATATATGCATGTCTTTAGTTTGAGTCCCTTGACCTTATAAAACCCAAATGTATCTAATATGTAAGTAGTCTCGTAGACTACTTGTCAAAATTTTCATTACAGAATGGCGCTATATCATAAGGATGAGAAGTCTGATTAAGGCTAACGTCTTTGTTGTACTGGCATACTTGAGGACGTTTGGCTCTCCACGAGAGTCTTGCCCTCTCTCTTCACATGGTCACTAAGTTGATTCGTGAACGATATGAAGAGAGAGGTTCGATAAAACTGCAACAAAGCCGCCCCAACAATATAGGAATTGAAGCAGAGGCTTTAAGCCTCACCCATGAAGAAGGCTCCCAAATTTTATAGGCCTTAAAGTATGATCTAGGTAAAAAAAATTGACCATAAAAATAAACCCTAAAAAATCCTAACAAACAATGAAATGATAAACAGAATTGGGCCCAATAGTCTAGGCCATTAGCCACACACAATAACATTTGAAATTAAAACAAATATGTTAAATTGAAGAAAAAAAATTTGCAAGTTCCATTCAAATTAAGTATATATATCACTCTCTTTCAAAAGGTATAACTTCTCCAACCCCTTTTTCTGTAATAGTTTCAAACAGTGACAAAAAAAAAACTTATATTTGCGATTTTCTATTAATTTGAAATCTTAATATGAAAAAATTTCAAATGTTTCTATACTATCGATGATCTAAATTAGTTTTTAGACTTAAATATTTTAACAAAAAATTTATAAACAGAAAAAAAATATTCTCTTTGAGATACTGAATTATATGAAAATAACATTCTTTTTTGAATGTATTTTTTTACAAAATATTATTGACATGTTGTAACATTTTCTTTTACATATAAAAGCTTTTTAAAATTAAAACTAATAAAGTCCTCTATAAGATCGACTATATATAAGAAAGGCTAAGCCAATTTATTATTCGGTCAACAAAAAAATATGTTAACCAAATTTAATAAAAAAACATAATAACAAATTTTCATCTCATAAGACAAAACAATAAAATTTTAATTCTCCAATTGTGTTGAGCCGCCCTTGATCTGCGGTGGATGTTGAGAGTTGGATAAAATTTCTATCAAATTAGATCTGACCCTCTCAAGTTTTGAACAAAATACCTAAGAGCTATGCTTGAAATTTGAGAGGAAAAATCTCTATTAGATGTTAAAAGTAAAGATTCTCAAATTAATTATTGATTGTATAATATTTATATTTAAATAATTTAAAATTAAAGTGAAAAAAATAAAATAAAATAAGAGATAGACAAGAAAGAAAAAAGATGTAGATGCCAATAATAATAGAGGTTATTTGACATTGGATTGTATTAATTCGGTTCAACGGCTGAGATTGATTTCTGATAACCCTCGGATGTTTGTGGTTAAACACTCTAATCACACTTATTTTTTGAGTAAAGAGTAGTTGACGCATAGGAGGACATGGATAACGCTTATTTAGCTGTTAGCTGTAAGAAATAGAACCAATATTGAAAAGCTCTTGGCGAGCTTCTCTCTGTCTCCTGTCCTGTTCCTCGGGAGTATGGGAATGGTACAGTTCCAATTTCAGCAGCTCCTTACACTGAAACCTTCCTCTTCTTCATGCAAATTCATGCCCTTTCAGGTGGCCATGTCCTATCCTCTCTCCCACTCTCCTTTCAATCCCATCCCGAAGTTCCCCTCCGGTGATCGTCTCCCCTTTCCGCAAAGACTCGCGGGACCCAGAACTTCACTCCTTCTTTGCACCAGGCCATGTCGTTTCTTCTGCAAGATGAACGACTCAGGTAATCTCTCCCTTTCTCTCTCTCTGTCTATATATAAATATATAGGTATATATACTACCTGAATCTATTATTTTGTTTTATTTACTTGATTAGTTGCGGTACTACGAAGTTACTGTAATAATACGGCTATGTGGGTTTGCTTAGATTTTCTCAGATTATGCCATGAATGGTTGATTGATTATCTCCTTATGGGTTTTACCTTAATTAATTGGAATTTCCACAAATAGTTGGTGTGCAGCATTCGAGTTTGCCCAATTAGTTCTCTTAATAATTCTGAAAATGTCAATGCTTATGAGCTGTAGTGTTGTTGTTTGATCTGTTGATTTATTATGTTCTGTGTTGAAGTGGTGGTCGCCTTGTTGGTTGATACTTGGAATAGAATGCATCGAAACATAACCCTGCTAAGATCTAGGAAGCACAAGAGCCTAAGATCAACTAGGTGCAAAGAATTTGAATCTTAAATCGGCAATTTCAAAGCCAATCAGTTATGTGACTTCTACTGCAATTGTGAGTGTGGGATTCAGGCTGTGGAAATGGAATGGGATATGGAGGGCTTATACTACAAATTTTGAACCATTTCTGAAACCTTAATTATGTGCTACCAAATGCAGCTTAAAGCTTAATTCTGGTTTCCGAGAACTGAGGAAGAAGTTAAAGATACTTTTCTGTAATTCTTACTGAGAGTAGGCACGCACGGTGGGGGGGGGGGGGGGGGGGGGGGGGTGTGTGTTTACAATTTTTTATATTTCTTTTCCAGCAAATTTATGACAAAGAAAAGCATGGCCTCTATTTAAGGCAGAAATGAAACAACACATACTTATTTGTTAAAACTCGTTAGGTAATTTTTTTCGCCCACTAATTTTATGGTTTTTTTTATTTTTCTCCATATTTTGAAGGTTAATTGTTTTTCCTAATGAATTTATGTTTTCATCTCTCTCATATTCCCAGTCTTTTCACCTTCCAACTGACTACGATGCTGATGTGCAGTTAATGATGTGCAGTTAATGCTGTGCTGAAATACGTTAGTGAAGTGTTTAGATGATAAAAAATGAAAGAAAGTGGCTTTCTTTTTATTTTTTGTACAAAGGACCATCCTCCATTCTTTAGGAGCTACTTTAATTTCATAACTTTCGACATAAGCGGAAATGTCGTAGTGTATGAGGTTGATAGAAACAGTACCATATGTCATCATACTATCATAAACCCCCCGGGGCTCTCTCTCCTCCCTCTCTGTTTGTGCTGAAGCCCTGCCAGTTTTCCTTCAAAACACAATTTGTTATACAAACAGGTGTTTTATTTTTGGTTTGTTTTGGGGGCATTTTTTATTTTTCTTGTATACTGCAATATTTCGGCACCTTGCTTTGGCTAGAGTCTAGAAAAAGTGGGATAACTGATTGAATGTAGAATGAGAGAGATAGGGAGAGAGGGTTGAAAGTTGAAACAAAGAAAGAAGGAGAAAGGGGGGGGGGAGAAACTGATAAGTAGATAACATTACCATTTCTCTTGTTAATTTGATTGATAAAATGGGTAATACTAAGGTTCAGGAATGCATCATGACTCATGACAGCCTTCTAGAGTTCCTCAATGCCAAATGAATGAAAACCTTTATTCGTTTTGGCATGTTTTGTCCTCATAGAGTTCCAGAGATATAATTGCTTGGAATTCGCATGGGGGATTGGAAACTTTTATAGACTCTCCAGTCTTAGCCTAATTCTATCATTTAAGCCTTCGTTTTCCGAATTTTCTTAATTTCAAGACATTTCCAACATTTTATTTATTATTTTGAATTAGAGATTAATTAGGGATATTTCGTTTTAGTTCTAGGATGATTAATATACTTATTCCTTGTCGAACATTGTTTTCCTATTTTTTGTTTCTTTTATAATGAATAGGCCTATGTAATTGCAAACAGAGGATATTTTATCATTCATATTATCTAAATTGGGGGTTTTTTCTCTCCCTTTTTCTTTCTAGTGGATTCAAGGAGTTTTTGTTATTTTCTTTCGCTTTTGCTTGATCGATATAGTACTCAAGTGTAATCTATAAAATAGGAATTATTTGAGCAAGTTTGTAAAATTTCACTAGATATGATATCACAGCTGGAACTTCGAAAGCTGGAGGAGAAGCGTAAGCCAGAGAAGCAAGTGAACGGCATATTTTGGATTCTACTCCTTAATATTGGGATGTATGTGGCAGATCACTTGTTTCAGGTTCAAAGTTCAAACTATTGTTGCCTGTTGTGTTAATTATGTTTTTCTATACTGTAGTAGTACATGGATTACCATTCCACAAAGTAAAATGTACTCAAAGACTAGGGGAAAAGAGGATGAAAAAAACACCTGGATCTCAGTTTCTATGATAACATAATACACAAGTCCTTAATGGATAAATTGGGTGGAATACCTTGTACCATCCTATCATAGCTTAGAGCTGGTCATCTGGCTTAAAGAAAAACTTTTCCATGAAGAAACTGATATTTAGTTTCCATGGCAGTACGCCATGTGTTACATGGTAGGGTAAGTTGAGCTAACACCAAAATTTCTCATGTTTTAGGTTCGGGGAATCAAAGCCTTGTATTTGTACCACAATTGGCCTGCTTGGTACCAGTTTGTTACTTCAACTTTCTGTCATGCTAATTGGTGAGCCCATTTTACTATTTGGGGATGCATAGAACTTAGGTGGCCAATATTAGCCTGGAGGACATATAATTTTTTTTCAAGTTTACGAGGCAGTCATAGAAAGGCTTATGATCCTTGATTACACATTAGTCATTGGATTTCCTCTCTCTATGAACCACGTACACTCTTAAGAAAGTGACGTATCCGTGTCAGACACGTGTTGGACACCGACATTCTGGCACGTGTTTGATGCTCTTTTATACGTGTCCACAGTTAAATGATAAAATTTTGATTTCAGATACGTGTTCGACACTTCTTTGGTTACTTCTCTCACTCTTCTTTAGGTCATGTCTATTATTAAACAATAAACATGTATTGACGTGTGACTAACAAAACTTTAAAAAAAAAAAATTGGTAAATGCAAAACTTAAAATTTTGATTAATAAGTATCTTATACTTTGGGAGAACATTTAATTTACATATGTCGGATACACGCTGTCTACAAAAAAATTGATGATTATTGACTATTAGGATGCTTTGGTCCCAAAATTCACACTAGATAACTATACATAACATTACCTAATACATATAAACTATTGAGTTTTTATGAATAATGCATTATTATAACTATATTTGCGATAAATTATACATTTTTATATCGAAAATACATTATCTATAGTGTATCTCCAACGTGTCTGTGTCCTACTATTGTGAGAAATGTCCTGTTCGTGTTGTGTCATATCCGTCTCCGTGTTTCTTAGCCTCCCCCCCCCCCCCCCCCCCCCCCCCCTTTTTCTCTCTCTCTCTGATGGTTGGCATTTTTAATTCTCTGTATATCCTTGACAGGAACCATCTCTCCAGCAACTTATTCTTCTTGTATATTTTTGGTGAGGCTTTCTTTCTTTAGTTTGATAACTAAGAGGTTACTCACGGGATGCATTCTGATTTAAGCATATTATAGAATGTAAATACATGCCTTTTTTTGCCTAATAGGAAAGCTTGTTGAGGAGGAGGAAGGAAGCTTTGCATTGTGGCTTTCTTACATCCTGACAGGGGCTGGAGCAAACCTTGTTTCCTGGCTTGTTCTCCCAAGAAATGCAGTGTCAGTTGGAGCATCTGGTGCTGTATTTGGACTATTTGCAATTAGTGTCCTTGTGAAGGTAATTGAAATTGAACATCTTCCACACTTCATTTGGAACTCAATACAAGCGAACTTAGCCTCTTTGTGCTTACTGTAGATGTCTTGGGACTGGAGGAAGATCCTTGAAGTACTTATACTGGGTCAATTTGTCATCGAGAGGGTATGCAATTTGTTTTGTCATTAAAATGAAATTCCAATGAAAGAAGTGTCATTCCACTTCTCATACAGAAACTTTTAACCAAATCTTCGGCTTCATGAGCCAAAGATCAGTTTAAAGAAATGATATGTGAGGATATCTATTTTTCCTGTCTACCTGGTTAAATGACAGAATTATAACTCTATCCAAGCTTATTAAATATAACCAGCTCAAAGTAGGATTCAAAAATTTATTGTTCAGCCATAAAGATTTCTACAAATGCTGGCATCAAACTACCCACATTCTACCTTAAACTGCAGTGGTAGAATGGTTTCTCAGGAATTTTGCGGGTCTGTATTGTTTGGAATGAACATCCAACGCATTAGTGTTTCTTTGCCTGAGTTTCATATTATATTTGGTGTTTCAAGATTTGTTAAAAATGCACTTCCTTTTGTGTGCTTTTTCTCCCTCTTAGTTGTTTTTCATTTTTTTTGGTAGTGGGTGGGTGGGGGAAGGGGACTGGAGGATCATCTCAAAGATTGCACTGGTGCAACAGATGTCATGCTGATGAGCATCTAACACGCTTAAGTCAATACCTCTGTCATCCATGTTGATAAGTGGTGTCATAGCTGGCCCGGCTTGTTCCTCAGTGTAATTGCAACATGTTTTTATTTCTTAAAGTCTGGAGAATGTGAATAGAGGATGACTGCAAGAGTCATACTGATGCATCCCCGTGCAATCTGAAATAATTGAGTGTCCCAGTTACAACCTATGCCTTAAATTTTCTGCTCAGACATCCTCTTTTTCCCCCACCATATGACAGTTTTTAAACGAAGAAAAAACCTTTTGCTGAAAAATTAAATGCTGAAGCCTTCAGTAGTAGTAAAGTTTCTCTCACTGATGTAAATTGCTGAAGCTCTAGTAAATATAAAGTTCCTTGTAAACTTAGTGAACTTCAAAATTAATTGCTGTAGCTTTCAGTGAATATGAGGTTTTTCTTGGACTTGTGATCAAACAATTTGAATATTATCTTGATGCTTTTTTTGGCACTTCAGGTAATGGAAGCAGCCCAAGCTTCAACAGGGTTGTCAGGCAGTGTCAGTGGAGGCTATGCCTTACAGAATGTCAATCACATAGCACATCTCTCTGGTGCTCTTGTTGGTGTAGCTCTGGTATGGCTTCTTAGCAGAGTTCCTTCTCAACTTCCGGATCAAGATGTACCAAGTATTCAGAGAAAGGCAGACAAAAATTGATAGCAGCACCTTGATTTGTCTGTTTATTAGATCGACTCTAGAGAAGGATTTATTTTCATAGCTTTCTCTGCATAATGTTACATTCTTTCAGCCTCAAATGCTGTAAATAGACTGGATGTGGAATTGGGTATAGTCTGGGTTTTTGAGAACCCTTTGTTTAATTTTAATTTTAATTTTGAACCCATGACAAATAACAAGTTCTGGAATTTACGCGAAGAAGATGAAGAAAATATCAGATAGTAGCATCTGTGAAGCAATATGAATGGGTTGAAATTGAAACATTGAGCTACTCTTGATAAGATTGATGAACCAGTTTTGGGGCAGCAAACAAAAGACATTTTCTTCACTTTTACACTGACATTTTGTGATTGAGAATTGCAGACAGCAGAGAACAGTTTTCATTTCAAAGATGCTGCAGAGAAAACTGCAAACTTTAGCCCATCATTTCCCATTCTGGTTAACAGATTGAGTCTCTCGAGGGATTCACCCAGTGAACAGGTTAAAATTGTACAAGTCAATGAAAAACTTATTAAACAAGCACACTACGAAAACATCAAGCCAGCCAAAGCATGAGAAACTTCAGATTCGTTCGTCCACCAAAGCAGCAATTTACAGACATGCAAGTTCATGCTTAGCGTGCACACACAGATTGTGTGGGAAAGATCATGTTCATTAATCTACGAAATGTACAAGCATTTGTCCATGTCTTACACAGGTTAACAACATAAACACAGCAAGTAATTTGACATGATGAAGCAAAAAAATTTGAGTTACATGATGAGCAAACTTTAGAGCTACTCAAGGAACAAGGATATACCACACCTCTTAGATTTATGAGATGAGTTCCCAATCTTGTCACTATATACAACATTAAAATTTCAGAAGAGAGTAGTAGCACACTCCTTTCTTATCAGTTTAAGAACACCACTGTACATGACTGTGCAGGCTGACCATACATGCAAATTTGCCCTTGAGATTTCCGGCGAATGATCGGCATTTTAGCTCCAAATCGGCAAGTAAGATACATGGATTTAGTAGCAGTCCACAAGCTGTCAGATGAAAAGTCTGCGTCTCTCAACACCATCCGGCTCCTTTTAGTAGCAGCAGCTGACCCTTTTTGATCACTCAAAAGCACAGTTGGTATTTGTAACCGATTGAATTGAGATGTACGCATTGCTTCCTCGTGATAAATTTTCTCTAAACTCTCCATTGGCATTTCATTCTTCGTATCTATTTGCTGGTTTGTACCAAGATTTTTGACAGTATCAATTAATCTTTTTGCCTCTCTGAATAATCCAATGGCACGCCAGGCTTCTGCAATTAGCAGGAGAGTAGTTCTCTCTGGCTGCACACCAAACCGTTCCATAAGTTGGATCATTTCTTCTGCTTTCCACGGTTGCTTTGCTTCTCCGTATCCCCCGATAAGGGTTTCAAAGGTCTTCAGATTGGGAAAGACTCCATATTCACACATAATCTCAAAAACCCTGACTGCACAGTCCATTCTACCGGCACTGCACCATCCACTCATGACAGTTGTGAATATCACTACATTTGGGCGTAGACCTGATTTAGCCATCGCAGTTAGTAGTTCCTCTGCTTTCTCAGGTTCACCCGCACGCACATAACCTTTAGCCAGAATGCTGTAGGCATGGGCGTCAGGCTCAATGCCCTCCTTGATCATGTCATCAAAGATTTCTCTACACTTATCCATAAATCCTGCAGCACTCCATGCATTCATTATGGTGCTGAAAGTTATCACATCTGGTTTTACCCCAAATTCTTCCATCAATGTCAGAACCTGTCAAATTGATGGTTTTTGTAATTATATTTCCCCTCCTCCAGGAAAGAATAGATGGAAGTTTCAGTCAAAATTTTCAAGTACCAGACCATCTGGTCTGGAAAACATACAAAATTTCAAAGATCTTATGCACCTTTTGGTAGCTGAACACAATGAAAAGACAAGAAATATGTAATCTACACAATGATATCGCATAAAAATATATGGCAAAATTCCTTCATCCCATAATTAAATAGCGTAATTATGAGATGACACCAATGCGACCAATAAGAATAATTTACATCGGTGACACAGATAGGAGAAAATTCCTTCTAATTGAGAAAATCTCTGCATAGTGACTTAAAGCATATACATCAGTTCCAATAGGAGGCAACCAAAATGAAATAGCTATGTTGGGAGGAAGGGGGCAAGGGAGGTCTGAGGGTGGGGAGCCTGAGTAGATACTAAAGAAGATGATTTTGTAGAGAAATGTTTTTGAGTGGATAGTTTCCTAAGTGGAGGAAGCACCTAGTGTGTTATTTCATGATGTATACCCCTAATGTTGAACAGTAAGTTTTACAAAGCAACCATTGGACCAACAATGCTTCACACTACAGAACGTTGGACAATTAAGAAATAACACACTCAAAATATAACGTTGTAGAAATGAGTATGTTAACATGGATGTGTGGTATAACCAAGGATCAAAATTTCGTTTCGAAACGGCCGAGTTTTCGTTTCTAAGGAGACCGAAACAAATTAGTGATTGAATCGAAATGCTACTGCTTTGAGGTGTTTCAGAGTGTTTTCGAGGTGTTTCCACCATTGTTTGAGAATATTTTGATGTGCTTTAAGATGTTTCGATATATTTTGACCAATATTTCATATTATTTTGGAAATAAATTTTCAAATTTTTTCTTTGTTTCCATTCTATTTTTGAAATATTTGAGAATATTTTGATGCGCTTTAAGATGTTTTGATAGATTTTGACCAATTTTTCATATTATTTTGGAAATAAATTTCCAATTTTTTTCTTTGTTTCCATTATATTTTTGAAATATTTTCAAAAAATTGCTAAAACGTTTCCGTTTTTCAGGTGACTGAAACAATGCATCGAAACGAAATTTTGATCCTTTGATATAATGAGAAAGGATAGAATTAGGAGCATATACAAATGTGAAATTGTAAAAGTAGCATCAGTAAGAGATAAATTAAGAGAGAATTGTTTAGATGATTTGGACATATTTATAGAAAACCTATTAATGCACCAGTAAGATAGATTGATTGGACACATATCGATGGTAATGCGGGGTAAGTAGACCTAAAATAACTTTGAATGAAATGATAAAAAAAGATATGATAGCTCACGATCTAAAGGAAAATATGACTCTTGATAGACTACAATGGAGAAACAAAATTCATGTAGCTGAGCCAAGTAGTTCAAATTAAGGCTTTGTTGAGATGACTTGACCCGAGTCATTGTACGAAATGAAGTCATTGCACGAAATGAAATCATTGTGTCACCTGAATCTCTAAAACAGCAAGGTGACATATTGTGGGGCAGATGTGAAATGTAGAAGAAATGATAATTTTAAGCCAACTGAAAAAAACATGTGCGGTAAAATACCCAAACAGCATGTACTTTTAAACCAAGAACACCTATACACAGTCCAAAGCAAAGAGCCAAAGATCAACAACAATGACAAGATGCACGCCCACGGGGATATAAGAATGCCAAAAACCTGTGAACAATTTTGAACTAAGTATTATATAGCTTCTTTGAAATATAAATTAACTAATGCACAGACCTCGATACTGTCACAGTACTAATAATGGCTATTATCAATCCAATCTCTCAAACCCTGGAGGACATCCCTATTACAGTAAGTAGCACAGTAGAACTTTATTATTTCACTGATTCTCGCACTTCTCACCTCACACTATCATGTCAGTTTTCCTATCTCATCCTAAGAATCCAAGGTTGCAGGACTCATTCTGGGATAAATTGTGTGTTCGGTCCTATTTAGGGGTTGATCAATTTTGTGAATGATCAATGTCTCACTTTTAAACTTTTCTTCCAAATAAGTTAAAAGGCTTATAAGTTCCCTCGTCTATACTGTCCTTCAAAATCTTGTGTTTCCCTCTCCAGCAACATTTGCATATGTGTCACTTACTGGAAAAAAAAAATACTTACACACGTGTCATGGGGACAGGAAACTGTGGCCAACCTCCATACTTGCATCTCTCTCTCTCACACACATACGCAAAAGGTTAACAATTTTAACATTGGTGAGAGGGTTCTTCTTAAGATTAGTTTGCTGTGCCTGAAGTGGTGCTGATTCGATGCAATGGTCAGAAGGTAGTAGCAATAATTAGAGAAAGGTAATTATAGTTATTCAAGCTGTACATTTATGAAGATAGTTCCTCTATGTCCTAGTATTAGACGTCTGCAATTAAAACATGGTCAGTTGGGTTCAAATTACATATACAGGCTATCACAAAAAGGATTCAGCTTCATGAAGCTTTTGTCACACACTTTTTAATTTGCTAACACTTCTAGGATTATGACAAAATCCAAATAATCCATTCGGAATTTGTGCTTTTTCTTTCCTAAAAGTATGTTAGTATGCGTTAGAAATATCGATTGTCAAATGAAATTCTCTGTAGAAACAAAATTCAAGAAAAAAGAGAAGAAAGGAGTGGATGCTATAGCAGTTATAATGGCAAATAACAAACAATAACCATTTTATTGAGCCGTCACAACACCATTTTACATGGACACAACTGCTACCTCTAGAGCCAAATAAATATCAGACAAAAAGGAGTCCATCAAACAAGAATCATAGATAAACACTTACCTCATCAACACCATCTCTATCTGCAGTGTCAAGAAATCCTTTTATCAGTGAGTTGAAAACAACAAGATTAGGATACATCCCAAGATCCTTCATCCTGTAAACAAACTTCAGGGCATCCTTTATTTTGCCTTCCTTGGAATATCCACCTATGATGATACCACAAGTTCGTTCATTAGGTTGCACATTTTTGTTCTGCATCTCTGAAATCATACCTTCAGCCCTTTTTGTTTCCCCAATTTGTGCATATGCTGTTGCTATTGTGTTGTAAGTAATGGCATCAGGTTGTAAACCAGAAGCTACCATTTTATACACCATATTCCAAGCCTCTTTGATGTTCTTTTTGCCGCACCATGCTCTGACAAGTACATTGTATGTCCTGAGATTAGGTTTCACATTTCCCTCTTGAGACATTAGCTCTAGCACTTTCAGCGACTCTTCAGGCTTTCCAGCAATTCCATACCCTTTAATTAATGTGTTAAAAGTGCTGGTAGCTGGTTTGATTCCATTCTCCTTCATTATCGAGAAGGTTTTCATGGCTTCCTCCATGTTCCCAGATTCGGAGAAAGCATTAACAACAGCATTAAAGAAAACTGAATCTGGCTGAAGTCTGCTTCTTTGCACTTCAGAAATGATCACATGTATGTACTTGAAGCGCTTTTGAAAGGTCAAAGCAGCTAAGAGAGTCGTGTACGTTACAAGAGAAGGCTTGTGGCCTGCTTCAATAAGACTATTGAAAATGGACTGGACTTCTTGGGGCTTCCCTCTTTCTAACAGAATATTCATTAGTTTTGTTCTCGAGCGAACAGTTCGGCAACTATTTCCATTCATGCAAAAGGTGCAGAGAGTAGAATCTGGAATTGGATACAACTGAATCTCATCAGCTGAATTTCTATCCTGCAATGTTAAAGGACTGTCACTCCCTTACCAATGATAGTCTAGTTACATTACCTTTAAACCGCAAGCATGTAAAATTGTACACAAATTTTTTTTTTTTTTTTTTGGGGGGGGGGGGGGGGGGGGTTGGATGGGGGTGTGATACATGCATAAACTCTAAAAGGAATATCCAGCTGTTCGCAAACTAACAGGAGACTAGAAGTTAATACCTATACCAAGAGAATATCAGGGTTTACGTTCAGATAATTTGCTGATTTGTACCAAGTGTCGTCCCCATCTCTAATACAGCTACAAAATTTTGAACCACTTATCTTGGGGTTCAGTTTGTCTAATGTGTTACAAAGGAGACAACTAAGGGGTCACTACTTTGTGTAATACTAAAAAGCTCAGGCTATAACCGTGAGAACCTCATGTAGAAAAGCAGCCATAACATGTCAAATAATGCTAAAGGTGAAGTCTATACTTAATCCATCCCTGCCATTCCTAAACCTCCACATTGGTGGGACTAACTCTTGATACCAGACACACCCTAAAAGATGGGCCAGGTAGCCCCAGACGTAAAAGATTACAAAATATTATAGAATCTCCCCTTCATATTATCTCGAAATTGGTGCTTGAATAACACAGTCCATATCCACCTTACTTGCAAATGAAATAAGAAGCTAATACAAAACGCTAATGCCATGATTGCTGGCCTGCAAATTTCACCCCTATACTAGAAGGTGGCCTCTTGAAAAAAATACTAAATAGATAAGGAAAAAACTGAGCTTTGAGTAGAAACTGAAACCATTCATAAAATTTAACAGCATAATAACACCCACCCCCTACAACTACAATTACAAAAGTTGTGAAATCCTACCATAGCCTTGCTAACAACAGATACATCAGAAAATAATGAGTGCAGATGTTGAAATCACTATATATCACCAAAACCAGGGTGTTCTAGGTTGACTAGCCAACAAATGTATTTCCCTTCAGTCTGCAGCAGGTGGGGTACAAATTACAATCATAGCAATAAGATTATGAAGGCCAGAGAGTCAAATAAATAAGTTCTCCATGGATGATGATATACCTTGATTGGTGATGCCTGAGCCCATTCTTTCTTAATATCTGTAATTCCTCCTTGATGCTTGTTGTTGGTCCCAGAATAAGTCCTCTCTTCACCAGACTTTCCCATTTGGATTTCTCGACTTTTCTTTAGACTGTCACTAACAGTTTAATATTTTTTTTGTTTTAACTTCACAGAGACAACTGACTAGGACCAGAGTTTCAACCCTGCCTGAGTTTCACAATCATCCAAGAAGACCCTTGGAAAAAAAAAAATTGAACATCAGCAAGTCTGAGACTTAGATGGATAAGTTTGACCCAAAACCCAATACATAACTTTTCCACTAATGACATTAAGTAGGAAAATCTTATGATAATTCAGGCGTACCATAATATAAAACAAAAATAGATATGCCTCTCAGAAAGCAGAAAGAATGTGACAAATGTAGAAGTGAGCATAAGTCGAGACTATTAATCAGAAGAAAATGAATGCAAGAACACACTCATGTACATTCAGGTGATAGAAATCTCTTCCAATAATTATGAAGTAAAACAACCATAGAAAATGCAAAAAATTACACATTTAAGCATAAATTCCAAAAGGAAGACGCAGGGAGGGAGAGCGAGAGAGAGCATAGACCATTGATAATTGCAAACCTATGAAAATAGGATTTAGGTCGTTGCAATAATTGCTAGGCAGGGGCTACAGTTGTGATCCACCAAAATTTAAATAAGGTAATGTTATTTTAAGTCTTACATGCAGTCCTTGGGTTGAATGGTCTGGTAGTCAACAAGCTGACGCATTCTATTTTTGTTGTCACAATATTTGTAGAATTAAGGGGAGTTTGAAAACATTTATATATTTGTGTAATCTTCTCATATAATAGAGCATATGCCATCTCACAACATTTGTTCAAATTTGGAAGGTAAAGAAACCAACACAGGTACTTGCTTGCCTGAACCCCCGGAAACCTAAATCGAAAACACCATTGCAGTAGGGAAAGGCGTATTTGTACTGCATTGCATATAAAAGGGGGGAAACAAAAATTAGGAAATAAAAGAAAGAAAGAGATCAGGGGAGACACATATCTCTAAACCCAAGTGTTTAAAGTTCTACCACACCAAGGTGAAATGTAAGAGAATCAGAGACTTCACAGTAATTTTAGCCTTGCTTGAGAAGAAAAGGATCTAAAATATTATATTAACTTAAATTTTTATCCATACTGCACGCAGAGCGAAACCTTTTACCATTTACTTAGATCCCCTCACCCAGAACCAGCCGATATTAACAAAATCAAAAGAATTTTACATAGCAGCAGGAAAGACATTGCTAACCCAGCAGATCCTAGAATGACTGAATGAAATCCAGTCAAAGAAAATCAAGGCCAGGTAATTGAAGAGAGTATCCAACTCAGCTATTATGAATTCGAGGAATAACCACAGAGGTATATCGAGGGCATTTGAAGACCAACATGCCGAATTGACTTCATGACTTCCCTTGAATGGCCTCTTAAGAAGTTTCCAAATTGCAGTCCATAACAATCTTCCCCTTGTTTGGGGATTCGGAACAACAATTTTTGAAAACAAAAGGAAACATATCCTAATGTCCCCATAATCTTTCCTCGGGTATCTAAACAGAAAATCCAAGCATTGTCATTGCAAAACAGAAGTTCCCATCAAATTAATTGGATTTCCATTTTCCATTCATCAAAATGCTTGAGGACATAAATACCCATTAATATCTTAGCATGAAATTTTGATAAACCTACAAGGATTTCTAGCAATATGTGTGTTATTTAAGAATGAAACAACTAACATCCGAATCAAACAACAAACTTCTATTCTACCTGAAACCCAATTTTCCTGTTGATTTACACAGCACGAAACCCACAAGAAGAGAAGCGTAAGCGTGCGTGAGCTCTAATAAGTGCATTTTCTCACATTTCATCAGAAGCCAACCTCAAAAACCAATTTCATAATAGAAAATTCAACAAAGATAGCCCAAGAAATGAACACCCATTTGTGGGTATTGTACTGATTACATGATCAAACATTTTCAGTGGCCATGCAACAATAGATGAGCATAAATGTTAAAACATTGACGACTATTAGTACCTGCTGAGCTCAGTGCTATGCAGAGATAGAATGAGAGGGAGACATGGGTTTACACGCGTTCTTTTAAGAATCAGAAGGCAGGGACAGGAGTCACCCCGACATCCATTTGAATAAATCTTATCCACAAATTATTATTGGATGAGAGTAAGTAAATATAGCTGATCCGAAAAAAGGTTAGTAAGTTTTTTATTTTTTTGGGTGTCTATCAGTATTAGTATAATAAGAATGATGTGATTCAAAATTACGATCTTAAAGTCTAAATAACAACCCGATTAGCGTGTCGTGTTCGTGTGACCTGTATATCGTGTTAGAGTAATGTTCCAAAACTCAAATAAAATCTAAAAAGTTGTAACTCAAATACATATCATCCCTTAGATGAGTAGATTCTATCAATTTTTTCAGTGGGACCCACTCATCCAAAGGATGATATGCATTTTGAATTTTGAATTTCATTTAAGTTTTGGGTTTCATTTGAGTTATATAGTATTTTCCGTCGTGTTATTCGTGTCGTGTTGGTGTCAAGATCCACGAAAAAAAAAAAAGTAATGTTATAAAACCCAAATGAAACTCAAAAAATTACAACCCAAATGAATATTATCCTTTGAATGAGTGGGTCTCATCAATTATTTCAGTAGGGCTCATGCATCCCACACTCATTTAGGGGATGACATGCATTTGAGTTTTAACTTTTAGGTTTTATTTAGATTATGTAGCATTTTCTAAAAAAAAAAATTTATTTAATGTGTTTTAAATATTAAACATTAATTTAAATTATTAATTATACATATTTAATAATCGTGTCAATTTTATAAACCGTGACGTGGAATTGATATCAACATGTCAACTCTGATACCCCACAACCCCATATATCTTAAAGTCCAAACAGCAGGATGGTGACATTAGGCAGAAGTAATATTTCATCTTTTGGGGTAAATTGCACAAACTACAGTATGATAAAATATAATTATATTTCTAGCCCTAAAATTGGATAGATAATATTGTATATCTGAAAATATTTTTGAATATTTAATTTATACATCAAAAGATTAAAATTATCATACTACAACCTCAGTCTATATCTTACTACTAATAAAAGTGACTTAAGTGAAAATTTTTTGATTTCTTTATTTGTTCTTCAATAATTCTATAATGTCTATTTTATCTTTTTCAAAGTGGCTTAAGAGAATTTTTTTTGATTTTCTTATTTATTCTTCAAAAATTTCATAATGTCTACTTTATCTTTTTTTGAGGAATTTTTCATTTTTTTTTATTAGTTGCATTAATTCAACTAATAAATTTATTGTTTCACTTTTGATTATCTTCTTTCCAAATAATATAAATTTGATCCAAATTCGATTTGAACAATTTGATCTGAATCCAATTCAATTGTCCAACGAATTTTATTTTTCACAATGCTTATATGAATCCGTTAAAATAGATATTCGTTCTTATCTGAATAAGTTGATTATAGATAATTTTAACATTTAACACATAGATTTCTACTCAATTTTATTAAATAATTACCACATTACATTATATGTTTGTATATGTTTGTAGGTACGTAGTGCATATCTAAATTCACTAAAAACAAATATTTGAATAGATTTAATAATGTATGTACTACTTTCGAATGTAAATGCTTATAAAAAAAAACTTAATTGATAATACTATCCTTAAAAAAATAAAAAGATAATAATAACCTATTGCAGTAACTTCTTATTGGTCCAAAAAATTAGTAGTCATCCATCTATTAATTACTTACTGAAGTTAAACATTATAGTTTTAAATGCAATGTAATTTAGTTTTTATTTTGAACCTTATGCAATTTAGTTTATACAACCTAAAATACGAGAAATTTTTTAAGCGTAACAGTTATCTCACGTCAGCAGTGTTAATTTGCGTAACCGTCCACTAACAAGGGAACAAGTGGACAAGTAAACCCCACAAAACTCAATAACCAACATGTAATATATAATCATCTCCATATAAAAAAAATTAGTCCAATTTATATATATTTTTAATTGTTTTATTGGAAAAATACTCTTACTTTGAATATTTAATCCCAAAAATATAATGACAATTATTGAGAGTTACTGTCAACTAAGGAAGCATGATTTGTAAAATTCGAAAAAAAAAATATATTAAAAAAATCCTAATTACAGGGGTAAAATAGGAATTAATTGTTAAAGCACAGGTCAAAAATGTGAATTTTTATAAAATTCAGATGATAAAACGGATCTCACCGTTGGATCCGTCTCGCGAAATCTAGCTACCCAGCAAATTTTTGTAAAATTCTGAGACAGATCGCATGTTATAAAGTGATCGGGTGTCGCGTGACTAAAATAATTACGATCAGATTTTATTTGCGGGACCCAAAAACTAATTTAAAGTTAGTTGAATAAAAATATTTTAAATTTAAAACGATACGAGATTTAATTAATTATAAATAAAATTGGACCCGTTAAAATTAAACATGTGGCGCGATGTGGGCCAAATAGTTAAAAATATATAAAGTGGAAGACTTTTGTCTTCCACTTCTTCAGCAAGCGTTCAGCGAGACAGAGAGCCAGAAAAAGAGAGAAAAAAATAGAGAAAAAGAAAAGAAAAAAATAAAAAAGTTAGATCCCCTTCATTCTTTCTCAGATCTACGAAGATTTAACTGTCTAATCGCTCCGGGCCAAGAATTAAAGTTGCTCTACGCAACGAGAGCTACACAACGGTACCAAAGATCGTACTTTTTTCCAAAAATATCAAGTACGAAAATTTAGACCTAAAGCTTGAAAAACTAAATTTGGACTTTCCTTGGAATCTACTACGTGGGCTCACGGTACGAGAGGTAGGGTTTCCCCTATTTAGATGTAATTTCAATCTAAAATATGACATATGAAATTAGCAAGTTAAGTGTGTATATCACATGTTAGGTCTTGACTAGTGTAACTAGTGGGTCAAATATATGATTTATAATTAATTTTGTAATTAGTAAAAATCCTATTATGATTAACTTGGTGTAAGTTAATGTTAGTGGTTAAAGCATGTTAATTGTACATTAGCACTACTTGATGTTTTAATGGCATATCAAGTTTAATAAAATTATTAGCTTGTTATGTGGTTATGAAATAATATGTATGTTAAATGATTATTTAACATATGATTATTGTGATGAACTTGTGCTTATGTTTATAGAATTAATAAACATGTTGCCATGTTAGAAGTAATAAACATGTTATTTGTGTAAATTAATGTGCTTCTAGGTGTTTGTTTAAATGTCTAGGTGAATACAAGTATGTTAGTTGAATTGATTATCTTACATAACATGCTTGAGATTGTGTTGAAAATATCATTATATTGCATTCATTATATAATGAACATTATAAGTGGTACAAAGACAATTGCGCATTGCATTGCATTATGCATGAGTTGCACTACATTCATGGGCATTGACATGGGTAGGAGTGTGTACATGGTATGAAATTAATCACCACATAGGTGGTTGATTGTGGGCTCGGGAAAGTCGCACCAAGGTCCGGCTGAGTCGCACGAGAAATTAAATGGATAAATGTGTCGGGGATAGCAAGAAAGGCTATATTCTCCCTCGGGTGCAAGACCCGCTTACTTGGTTTATACACTTTCCGGCGGTGCAATTCCAGAGAAGTGTAACGGCGGAAACGGAGCCGCAGGTGGGATGTCCTGAAAATTCGTTGATGGTTGGTGTCCCATTGGTGTAATACCATAAATTATCTCCCCACAAAGACACAAGAAAATGAATTAATTAGTCATTGAGTGTACATAACACTAATGATGGGGGCTTGGAATGCCCGGATACATACGCATGACATTGCATGTGTTTTGGGAGCTCGGGATTGGGTTCGGTGTTGGTATTGCTTGCATGAGTCTCATCTCATGACATGACATGATTTATGACATTTGTTCATAATATACATATTTGAATGAATGCATGCAATGATTGTTGCATGTGACATTTCATATGCATTTAGGTTGAGAGGAATTCTCTATAAGAGTTACCCTATTGAGCGTTGGCTCACCCTTTATGGGAACATTTTTCAGGTATCGCTCAGGCGTCCACCGAAGGCGAGGCCATGGGCCCGCTTTGACGATAGAGCCGGTCTGTGGCTCTTATTTTGACTTCGCAGTCCCTTGTATATATTTACTTTTGACCTTGTATAATTTTTGTAACAAAAACTTGTTTATATTTAAAAGGCATGTATATATGACTCTTTTGAGACATTTATTCTTTTATGGATGAATGGACCCGGTGTGGTCAATGTTGTATGATTGCATAGGTTGCGTTTTGGGTAGAGCTCCCCGTACAAAGGAGACTCTACCCAAATTTTGTTAAGTTATGGATTCCGGTAAATGGGGTATAACGGCGTGGTATCGAATTACACGGTATCCACGGGTATTTCGCGGGTTGATGGGTAATCAACCGGGTAATTACGGACACCTTGATTTTGGAGCGTCACATGATTGTTATACAACTCTTGGAGTTTTATAACTCCAACTCATAATAAAATAGGGGGAGACGTTGGCCGACCAAGTTTTTGGGTCTTATAAAAATGTCCAAATATTCTCACTCCTCATACCCTTCAGATTTGCAATTTGGACAGGTCCATGGCGAATATTTGTATTACATTTGGATTGGTATTCATCTATTGTGAGTAATAAAAGTCTTAATCATTAAAAGTTTAGTAAGCATGCATCTGTAATGATATGATAGGACATCACAAGTTTTGGAGTTCATGTCTTACAAAGTTAAGCCAATTCAGCTCTCCCTCTCTAATCTCTCTCTCTCTCTCTCTCACACACACACACTCACACACACACACACACACACACACACACACACAAACCCACACCCACACCCACACCCACATTTGGTTGAGGTGTAGATCAGTGACACATTTTCGGATATTGGTATATACATTAAGTGAAAAGTAAGATAAAGATAAGTATTTTCAAAAATCCTTCAAAAATTTTATTAATCTAACAGTATTCATTTCATATGTAAAGATAACATTGTGCTCTCACACCCACATATATTATATTTTCATCAAAAATTTTAACCCTTTCATTTTTAGGACAAAAAAATCATATATATAATTTTTTAAACTTTTTAATTCTTCAATTATAGTAAACTTTTTAAGTTTTATTAATATTTGTGTGAAAATAGATTGTTATGTATTTTTAATATGATTTATAATATATACTATAAAGTAGTATATTAAATTTTATTCGTATATTGACAATTCCCCAGTAATATGATTAGTATGTTAACAATTATTTTTATTTTATTCAATGAATTATAAATGGAATCTTAGTCAAATAAATTTCAAAAAAAATTATTTTTCAAACACCACTAAAAATCACTCTCAATTACAAAATTCTAAAAAAATAAAATTTTAACAATTTTTTAATCTTTTTTTCTTATAATTAGAATAACAAATCTTGAGAACATACAAAAATTTTATAATTATATAATAAAGTATAAGTGATGAAAAAATAAGTTTGATAGATTTAAGAATATATTTAATTTAAGTATACATATATCTAACTTTTTATTAATTTTTATGTACAAAAATTATTTACTTGTGGTGCATTGCTAGTCAAACTAAAAGGTTGCAACGTGTTTTATTTTTTTAAAAAAATTAAATACAAAAATTTTATTAGAAAAATTTAAAATTGAGTATTACACCAGTAATTATGTATAGAAAAAAATATGATGACCACAATAAAAAATTTGGCAAAAAATATAATGAACATTAATTTTGGATTACATTATTTTTTTTTATATAATTGAGGATGCAATATAAAAATTTTAATCTCCCAGATTTTAAATAAAAAATTTTAAAAAAATTTAAGGTGCACAATAGAATAAAACCATGCATCCCAAATGAGTTTATCAAAATTGTATACTAAATGATGTAAGGGAATCCTGTGCATTGAATGTTTAATAGGATTTGGTGAGACCATATTGCCCTTTGATTTAAAATTAATTTTGATTTATTTTGACTCAATGGTATAAAATTAATCCCAATTTTTTTCCCTAAAAAAAGTTTTCTGACCTCTAATGTCAGACAACTTAACTAACACACTTTCCAGTACCAAACAACCTAGTTAATCTACATCTACCTCTCTCTTATTTTTTTCTATATTCACTTTAATTTTAATTGCATAATTAAATAATAAATAATAAATAAATTATTATTTAAAATATAAATATTACAAGATTAATGTTTAATTTTTAGTATTGCATGGCGTTTTCAAGCACATAATTATTATTAGTTTTTTTTTGTAAGGCCCCTATATTACTAGTTAATCAAATTCCACTTGGATACCCACCCGAGTGACCCGACCAACAATTAACCCGCTAAATATTCTCTAAGAAACCTTGAAAATTTCTTTACAAATTTTTATGCTACATAAGGGTTTTATTTATGTCTATCTATGTGGATAGCTTATCCTACAACTCTAACTCACGAGTCATGTATTTATTCCAAGCAGTGCCCACCTTGGAACTTTTGGCTTTCTTTTTTCTTCATAAGCATCAAGTATACACTATAAAAATAATTCAATACCATAATTTTGACTTTAATTCAATACATGCATAATCACTTAAAAATCACTGGCGAGGCTCATTTTCTATGACTATAATTTCGAAAAAATAAATAGTATTTTTTTTTTAACACAAACATACATAATTAAAACATAAGAGTATGATAGTCACACACATTATAAACCCATAGTTCACGATCCACCGCAAAAGGGTTTTGCTTTCGAAGTGATAGATATATATAAGTTTATAACCCAAGAAATACAAATTTTGCAATCGATATAAGATACATGAACGGTTCATTTTTTTTAACAGAAACATACACAAAAAATAATAGGGGAAACTTCACTTTACTTCTCTTGCTTTATCCCATTTTCAATCACTATAACTCATCACTTCAATCTCTGCTCCCAAATTACATAACTCAAGACTGCCATCTCCATGCCCAATTCAACAATCCATCACCAGCACCTTAATCGCTAACAGATTCAACAACCCAAGAATTGAAAAAATTAAAAAATGGGAGATATGAGAAAGTGGGAGATACATCGAACAACTCTAAATTGGGATATATAATTATAGTGCACTTCAAATCAAACATCAACTTTATCACTGGAATTAAATTTGTCCCACTGTGGAGTTCTAGTAACAATCATTGTGTTGTAGTATATATCAATGGCTTTGGTTTGAGAATATTAGGGGGAAAACAGAGTTGGTTACCTTGGGGTGGGGGAGATTGATGATTGATGATGATAGATTTAAGTTTGGGTCCCTTTAAGGTCCAAAATCTTTTGGGTTTATTTAAGACGATCCAAGCGCCTCATTCGGATAACGTTCATTGGGCCCGAGTTGGACTGCGGCCCAGCCCCATAAAAGCCCATAATAAACTAGCTCGGAATAGGTGGCAGCTCGATATCAGTAAGCCCAGTATAAATATCAGCTAGGGAATTAGGAGCACAACACCAAACTATTCACCAAAAGTTGTACCGCGACACGTGGACAGGGGACATACCTAAAAATCCTAATGAACGAATATCCTTCGGTAGTGGAGTATTTCATTCGAAGCGTAGTGGGTGCAGAAAAACATTAGAATGGTAGACCCAACAACAAGACAAACGGAAAAGGGACCACATAATCAGCCAAAAAAAGAACCACTACGAAACCCTAACAACGGGATGTATAAATAGCTAACAATACCACAAAAAAAGGAATGAACCAGCAGTAACCTAGACAATATTCTGTAAAAGGCTTCTAGCCGAGAATACCTTGTAACATCAATCTTCTTTCCCAAGAAATACAATTCCCAAAGAGTAAGAGATTCCCTTAAAGTGGATGTACCCTTAGTCCTTCGGCTATGGTGAACCACTCATACTGTTGTCTTCATCTTACATTTAACACTTAGCACACTTCTCATCACATACACACGTTCATACACTATCTGGGCCACACCCCAAATTTTTTTGTAGTTGGGTCCAGTTGATTTCGAGCACCATCAATGATATTCAAAGCAGACACCACAAAGGCGTTGTAATTCTCTATTGCCACCGTTTTTCTCTAAACATCACTTTATTACTAAGAATTGGTGGTGCTCTATTGTAGTCGTGGGGGGGGGGGGGGGGGGGGGGAGGGCGGCGGAGGGAGAGGGGTGAACGAAAACATAAATGGGGCTGAAGGATTAAAGAATGATTTTCGTTAAACTCAAAGTCTCTCTATTACACGAGGTTAGTATTTATAGATACAATGTTGAGTTTGTTCTTCAATAACTAATTACTCTAATTAACTCTATGTACAACTGGAATCTATTTTAGTTAGTTACACATTGAACATATTGAATCACATGTTCATTGTTGATGTAAAGCTACCTTTCTACAACTCATGAACGAGGTCGCTTAATGTTGTTGCTATCCTTTGATTGGTCCATAAATGTGCTAGAATAGAGATTGAGAGGAGATTTGCTATCATGCCCCCTAAAACTAATGGTGGAGTAAGCCATTAGTTTTGATGACAGCCATAGAAATCTATTAGTGGGAAGACCTTTGGTAAACAAATCAGCCAATTGATGTTCTGAAGTTATATGTTCAACATGGAGTTGGTGATGAACCACTTGATCATGAACAAAATGATAATCTACTTCTATATGCTTGGTACGAGCATGAAAGAGAGGATTAGCAGCAAGTGCAATGACTGAAGTATTATCACAACAGATAAGAGGCATTGCAAAAACGTAAATATGAAGATCATGTAGGAGCATTTGAAGCCAAGACAAAACTCAATTGTAGTTCTAGCTAATGCTCTATATTAAGCTTTTGTGGATGATTTGGAAACAATAGGTTGTTTTTTAGCACACCAATGGATTGGATAGATCCCAGGAAAATAATAAAACCAATAGTGGACCGTCTGTCTGTAGGGTCTCTTGCCAATCAACATCTACAAAGGCAATGAGAGCAAGAGAGTAATGAAGACCACATTCTGGAGTGCCTTCCAAATATTTAAGTATTCATTTGATAGAAGAATAGTGAAGATCAGTGGGGTTGTGCATGAATTGACAGACATAGTTGACATCAAATGAAATGTCTGGGTGAGTGAAAGTAAGTTATTGTAGAGCTCCAACTATACTTTTGTACTGTATTGGATTTGGAATAGGAGTACCAGAGGAAGTGGATAATCTGGTGGGTAAGAAAGGTATGGCACAAGGTTTACATCTTGTCATGTTGGCATTGACTAACAAATCAGCTAATTATTTGGATTGAGATGGAAAGAAACCAGAAGAAGAAGAGTGAATGTGAATACCTAAAAAATAATGAAGGGGACCTAAGTCCTTCATTTCAAAAGTGTGATGGAGATCTACTATACAGGAGGTAACAAAGGCAGGATTAGTTCTAGTGAAAATGATGTCATCTACATATAATAAAAGAAGTATGAGAGATGAAGATGTAGTATAGATGAAAAGAGAGAAATCAACACTAGAGGGTTGAAAACCATAGGTATGAAGGTGTGAAGTAAACCTTTCAAACCAGGCTCTAAGAGCCTATTTAAGTCCATAGATGGACTTATGTAATTTGCAAACAAAATGAGGAGAAACTGAATCCACAAAACCAGGAGGCTAAGCCATATAAACCTCCTCATTTAACAAACCATGTAAGAAATCATTTTTTTCATTTAATTGTCTCAAGGGCCAATGAAAATGAGCAGCTAGGGACAGAACAAGTCTCACAGTGGAGTGTTTGACTACAAGTTTAAAAGTTTCATCGTAGTCTATCCCAACTTTTTGATGAAAACCCTTAGCCACAAGCCTTGCTTTGAACTTGGAAATAGAACCATCTTTATAGGGCTGAAAATTCTTCTAACATAGTTGAACACCATTCTAAAACTTTGATGTGTGGGAAAGGAAGAAAGCTCAAAAGAAGAAGTAGTGGCCATAAAGGTTTTAGGTTTTTAAATTCTAGATTTTTGATCTGGTTTGCATGGAGTGTTTATTTGTAACTGGTTGTGAGTGGATTAGAGGTAATGAAGGTTCAAATGGGAAAGAAATTGCATATGAAAAAGACTTAGTTTGTGAAGAATTTGGAGTTTAACAGGGCAACATTAGTAGAATTAGATGAAGGAGAATGATTATTGGACATTATAAAAGGTAAAAGATTCAAGGAAACAGTAGAAGAAGGATGAGGACCAAGAATATAAGAGGATAAGACCGATGTAGGAGAAGTAGTGGATGAAATAGTAGCACGAGAAAATGTATCTTCATCAAACAGAACATGTCTTGAAACATAAAACGATTAGAGTATGGGTAAAAACAAAGATAACTGTCTCGTACAACGCATGTTATGTATTGTTTAGTCTATATAAAATTAAAATCAAAAGCTTGATAGATTATTATACGAGCTTCAAAGATTGTTGAGATATTTAGCGAAGAGTTTCAGTCTCAGACGTAACATTATGGCTTTCCAAGTCGATCGTACCCAAATCTAAGCATATCTCGAGAGCCAACGATTCTCAACCTTTTGTAACTATTTGTTGTCTGCTTTGTTTAACTGTTTGTAACACTTTAGCATTTGCACTTTTAGTCTTCTCAAGCGGCTGTTCAAACAGCGAGCATGCATCTGTCTGCTAATGTGATTTAGGTATAGCCAGTTGATGAGGGAACCGTTTGGAATTGCTGGGTTGTGTGAGGGTAAAAGTGTAAGAATGCAGGGTTACTTGGAGTAAATATTAGAGGTAACGCTAACTCATCGTCATTACATGGAAGACATTACCACCACTAAGTTTATAAAAAATAGCCAACATATGCTAGAAAATAAAACCACTCTCAAGCAATACAATAGTAGCTAACCTCGATAGTTGAATGGGCGGGAATGTTTAGATAGAATTTCCTCTAAAAATAGTATCCCAAAAAAGTTAAACATGTATACACGATTCATAACCACCAAACAGGACGCACAATCACACCATAGACATATCAAAATGAAATCATATATTAAAAATGAATTCCTTAACAACATACAAATGATATAAAGACAAAATAGGATTACCAATTACATTCAATTTATAAAAACATATTCAATTTCGTGTCTGAAGGCTAAAAAACAACTGACTAAAAAACTAAATTCAATTTTGTATTATAATTTCAATTCTAGAATAACATATTCCCAATCCAATGTATGTGCATTTAAATATAACTTTCGAGCAAAAGAATAATAGCAATCAATAAAATTAGGAGCAATCAAAGGAGTCTCCCTGCCTTGAGAGCTAGAAGTCTGTTGATTGGCAATTATGAGGAAGATGCAGGCTGCTCAGTTGCTTGGTGAACTGCCTGCGCCGAAAATGTAAATTCGTTCATTCTTTTTAAGAACCATTGTTTTTTTAATTTTGATTTTGGTTCTTTGTAAAGAGCAGGGTTGTAAGCTTTTGTTTTCATTGTAACACTTTTTGAGCTATGAAATAAAGTGTTGATTTGTTTGAAAAAAAAAATCAATACAAATCCAATTGCTTGTTGTGATATTAGCTCTAGTTAAAGCAAAAGAAATGCAATTCCAAATCCACACAATACCTCAATTTCAATAAAACTCAACAAAATTTAATTGAAACATAATCTCAGCACATCACTGACAATGGCCATCCGTCTATCATTAGACAACTGGTGATAGAAACATTTAACCAAAAAACATACAAAAAAGAAAAAAGAAAGGGAGAAAATAACTAAGTAACAAAAGATATTCCTATAACCAAAATTTTGATAACCTGAACAACTGGGTATATGATTATTGAATGAAAATAATGAATTTCACCCATGAAATTAACCTGCTAGACAATAGCATATAATAAAAGAAACCAATTAATGATGCAACTACTGGTGTGTGCATCGCTTTTGGTGCACATTACTATACCATTTCAATCGATCTCAGAGTTCTATTTTTAGCTCAAGTAAATAACAGATTAGGCCTTAAATAATTTGAAAAACACAAGAATTTCATAGGAAAACACCTAATCACAATAAACCTTTCCTTTTCCTTGGTCCTCGTTAGCAAAGGAAGAAAACTATGGGCAACATAACATCTTCCACTTAAAAATTCGAAAACCCAAAAACCATGAAACACTTCCTAATAGCTGCAAGCTGGATGATCATCTATCACCAAATATTCAGTTAAAAAAAAAAGGAATCGTGACTATTCAATTCTACAGAGCTTCTTTTCACTGCAATAATTATAACCTAAAGGCATAAGAAATTCAGGATGGAGAGTGAGTGAAATAACAGAACCCAATTATGAACAATTAATTTACCAAAAGTTCACCAAGTTCGTTAAGAAAAACAAAAAAGGGACAAGCAAGCAAGAACTAAGAAAAAATTTGTATCAAAGTTGTCTCAATCAAATTTACACCCAATCAATAGAAACAACTTCAGAGCCAATACTTGTCCAGAATAAACTTCAGATACAGAAAAAATAACGATAGTGAACCTAATTAATCACCCATAATTTTGTAATAATTCAGAAGCACCTCATCCACAATTTACCAAATTCAGAAGACATAAAACTCAAAGACAGAGAATGCAAGACTTGGCTGGACCTTGTTTATTCTGTCTAGGGGTTCCCCGTAACGCAGAATTAAACAGAGAACAACAGCTAGGTTGCCGATTTATATATGTGTGTTTATGTTTATGTATACATTAATACAAATGCATATGTAAAGGATTGAATAAAAGAATCGGGAGCTTCATATCAACACAATGGAGATGAGCTCTATTACCTTCGAGCATTGAAACCGCAGGTAAGGAACGAAGGGGGAAGAGAAAGAGAGAGAGAGAGAGTGTATCTTAGGCATCAACACAAACACTTGATGCCCATTATGATTGACAGCAAATCAACACCTAACTAACGAATTTGTGGGTATGTGTATTTAAGTGTGCTCTGTGTGTATTTGTGTGCATTGTGCTGTGGGTAGGGGGTGTGTGTGTGTGTGCGCGCGAAGTGTGTATATGGGTGTGATGAAGACAAAGAAAGGGCTAGGAGATATGAAGAGGGCGAGAGAATGAGAAAGAGAAATCACCATCAAACTTGGACTTAAATATAATAAGAAATTTATTGCTCAGTATTTCTCTATGGCATTTCAACAAACACTTCATGTGCCATATGATTGGAGCTGTTGGGATAGGGGTCGTCTGATAAAGGGGTGTGGTCGAGGTGGTAGCCAAAGATGGAAGAGAAAGAAGGGGACATAGATAGAGGAGAGAGAGACAGATACCTGGAGAGTGAGAGAAGAGCGGTGGTGGCTATTTTGGCGTCGCTGCTACTACTGCTGCTGCTATTGGTGACACCAGTAGGGGATGGAGGAGAGAGGGGGAGAAAGGAAGAAAGAGAGGGAGATGCCTCGAGAGTGAGGGTGAGAGAGGGACCAAGGGTTTGGAGATGTCGCCGGAAAAGAAGGAAAAGAAGGAGGGGAGGGGATGATGTTTGCGCAGAAGAGGGATGTGGGGAGAGTGTTTGCGCAGAAGAGGGGACTCGTCGCCTGTCCCCCGCCGCCTGTCCAGCATGATTTTGGGGAAGTGACTCGCCGTTGTCTGACATTGTGTGTGAGAAGTGTAGAGACTGAGAGAGAAGAGACTGAGATGAGAGAGAGATAGATGACAGTAGTGATCAGTGTTGCCAGGGAGCCGTTGGAAGGGGTTGGGTTGGGTTGGATGTGATGGTTGGGTTGGGTTAGGTTAGATGTGATGGTTGGGTTGGGTTGGGTTAGGTTGGATGAAATGATTTGAGACCGTTGGATGAAATGATTTGAGACTGTAGGATCGGCTTGTTGAAGCCGTCCTGTTTTATATTATAGATGTTAAATGATTATTTAACATATGATTATTGTGATGGACTTGTGCTTATGTTTATAGAATTAATAAACATGTTGCCATGTTGGAAGTAATAAACATGTTATTTGTGTAAATTAATGTGTTTCTAGGTGTTTGTTTAAATGCCTAGGTGAATACAAGTATGTTAGTTGAATTGATTATCTTACATAACATGCCTGAGATTGTGTTGAAAATGTCATTATATTGCATTCATTATATAATGGACATTATAAGTGGTACAAAGGCAATTGCGCATTGCATTGCATTATGCATGAGTTGCACTACATTCATGGGCATTGACATGGGTGGGAGTGTGTACATGGTATGAAATTAATCACCACATAGGTGGTTGATCGTGGGCTCGGGAAAGTCGCACCAAGGTCCGACTGAGTCGCACGGGAAATTAAATGGATAAATGTGTCGGGGATAGCAAGAAAGGCTAGATTCTCCATCGGGTGCAAGACCCGCTTACTTGGTTTATACACTTTCCGGCGGTGCAATTCCAGAAAAGTGTAACGGCGGAAACGGAGCCGCAGGTGGGATGTCCTGAAAATTCGTTGATGGTTGGTGTCCCATTGGTGTAATACCATAAATTATCTCCCCACAAAGACACAAGAAAATGAATTAATTAGTCATTGAGTGTACATAACACTAATGACGGGGGCTTGGAATGCCCGGATACATACGCATGACATTGCATGTGTTTTGGGAGCTCAGGATTGAGTTCGGTGTTGATATTGCTTGCATGAGTCTCATCTCATGGCATGACATGATTTATGACATTTGTTCATAATATACATATTTGAATGAATGCATGCAATGATTGTTGCATGTGACATTTCATATACATTTAGGTTGAGAGGAATTCTCTATAGGAGTTACCCTATTGAGCGTTGGCTCACCCTTTATGGGAACATTTTTCAGGTATCGCTCAGGCGTCCACCGAAGGCGAGGCTATGGGCCCGCTTTGACGATAGAGCCGGTCTGTGGCTCTTATTTTGACTTCGCAGTCCCTTGTATATATTTACTTTTGGCCTTGTATAATTTTTGTAACAAAAACTTGTTTATATTTAAAAGGCATGTATATATGACTCTTTTGAGACATTTATTCTTTTATGGATGAATGGACCCGGTGTGGTCAATGTTGTATGATTGCATAGGTTGCGTTTTGGGTAGAGCTCCCCGTACAAAGGAGACTCTGCCCAAATTTTGTTGAGTTATAGATTCCGGTAAATGGGGTATAACGGCGTGGTATCGAATTACATGGTATCTACGGGTATTTCGCGGGTTGATGGGTAATCAACCGGGTAATTACGGACATCCGAATTTTGGAGCGTCACATGATTGTTATACAACTCTTGGAGTTTTATAACTCCAACTCATAATAAAATAGGGGGAGACGTTGGCCGACCAAGTTTTTGGGTCTTATAAAAATGTCCAAATATTCTCACTCCTCATACCCTTCAGATTTGCAATTTGGACAGGTCCCAGGGCGAATATTTGTATTACATTTGGATTGGTATTCATCTATTGTGAGTAATAAAAGTCTTAATCATTAAAAGTTTAGTAAGCATGCATCTCTAATGATATATTCGGGTATGATAGGACATCGCAAGTTTTGGAGTTCATGTCTTACAAAGTTAAGCCAATTCAGCTCTCCCTCTCTCTCTCTCTCTCTCTCTCTCACACACACACACACACAAACCCACACCCACACCCACACCCACATTTCGTTGAGGTGTAGATCAGTGACACATTTTCGGATATCGGTATATACATTAAGCGAAAAGTAAGATAAAGATAAGTATTTTCAAAAATCCTTCAAAAATTTTATTAATCTAACAGTATTCATTTCATATGTAAAGATAATATTGTGCTCTCACACCCACATATATTATATTTTCATCAAAAATTTTAACCCTTTCATTTTTAGGACAAAAAAAATCATATATATAATTTTTTAAACTTTTTAATTCTTCAATTATAGTAAACTTTTTAAGTTTTATTAATATTTGTGTGAAAATAGATTGTTATGTATTTTTAATATGATTTATAATATATACTATAAAGTAGTATATTAAATTTTATTCGTATATTGACAATTCCCCAGTAATATGATTAGTATGTTAACAATTATTTTTATTTTATTCAATGAATTATAAATGAAATCTTAGTCAAATAAATTTCAAAAAAAATTATTTTTCAAACACCACTAAAAATCACTCTCAATTACAAAATTCTAAAAAAATAAAATTTTAACAATTTTTTAATCTTTTTTTCTTATAATTAGAATAACAAATCTTGAGAACATACAAAAATTTTATAATTATATAATAAAGTGTAAGTGATGAAAAAATAAGTTTGATAGATTTAAGATTATATTTAATTTAAGTATACATATATCTAACTTTTTATTAAATACAAAAATTTTATTAGAAAAAATTAAAATTGAGTATTACGCGAGTAATTATGTATAGAAAAAAATATGATGACCACAATAAAAAATTTGGCAAAAAATATAATGAACATTAATTTTGGATTACATTATTTTTTTTTATATAATTGAGGATGCAATATAAAAATTTTAATCTCTCAGATTTTAAATAAAAAAATTTAAGGTGCACAATAGAATAAAACCATGCATCCCAAATGGGTTTATCAAAATTGTATACTAAATGATGTAAGGGAATCCTGTGCATTGAATGTTTAATAGGATTTGGTGAGACCATATTGCCCTTTGATTTAAAATTAATTTTGATTTATTTTGACTCAATGGTATAAAATTAATCCCAATTTTTTTCCCTAAAAAAAGTTTTCTGACCTCTAATGTCAGACAACTTAACTAACACACTCCCCAGTACCAAACAACCTAGTTAATCTACATCTACCTCTCTCTTCTTTCTCCCTTTCCTCTCTCTTATTTTTTTTCTATATTCACTTTAATTTTAATTGCATAATTAAATAATAAATAAATTATTATTTAAAATATAAATATTACAAGATTAATGTTTAATTTTTAGTATTGCATGGCGTTTTCAAACACATAATTATTATTAGTTTTTTTTTGTAAGGCCCCTATATTACTAGTCAATCAAATTCCACTTGGATACCCACCCGAGTGACCCGATCCGCTAAATATTCTCTAAGAAACCTTGAAAATTTCTTTACAAATTTTTATGCTACATAAGGGTTTTATTTATGTCTATCTATGTGGATAGCTTTTCCTACAACTCTAACTCACGAGTCATGTATTTATTCCAAGCAGTGCCCACCTTGGAACTTTTGGCTTTCTTTTTTCTTCATAAGCATCAAGCATACACTATAAAAATAATTCAATACCATAATTTCGACTTTAATTCAATACATGCATAATCACTTAAAAATCACTGGCGAGGCTCATTTTCTATGACTATAATTTCGAAAAAATAAATAGTATTTTTTTTTTAACACAAACATACATAATTAAAACATAAGAGTATGATAGTCACACACATTATAAACCCATAGTTCACGATTCACTCCAAAAGGGTTTTGCTTTCGAAGTGATAGATATATATAAGTTTATAACCCAAGAAATACAAATTTTGCAATCGATATAAGATACATGAACGGTTCATTTTTTTTAACAGAAACATACACAAAAAATAATAGGGGAAACTTCACTTTACTTCTCTTGCTTTATCCCATTTTCAATCACTATAACTCATCACTTCAATCTCTGCTCCCAAATTACATAACTCAAGACTGCCATCTCCATGCCCAATTCAACAATCCATCACCAGCACCTTAATCGCTAACAGATTCAACAACCCAAGAATTGAAAAAATTAAAAAATGGGAGATATGAGAAAGTGGGGAGATACATCGAACAATTCTAAATTGGGATATATAACTATAGTGCACTTCAAATCAAACATCCACTTTATCACTGGAATTAAATTTGTCCCACTGTGGAGTTCTAGTAACAATCATTGTGTTGTAGTATATATCAATGGCTTTGGTTTGAGAATATTAGGGGGAAAACAGAGTTGGTTACCTTGGGGTGGGGGAGATTGATGATTGATGATGATAGATTTAAGTTTGGATCCCTTTAAGGCCCAAAATCTTTTGGGTTTATTTAAGACTATCCAAGCGCCTCATTCGGATAACGTTCATTGGCCTGAGCTGGACTGCGGCCCAGCCCCATAAAAGCCCGTAATAAACCAGTTCAGAATAAGTGGCAACTCGATATCGGGAAGTCCAGTACATATATCAGCTAGGGAATTGGGAGCACAACACCAAACTATTCACCAAAAGTTGTATCGTGACACGTGGACAGGGGACAATGGGACATACCTGAAAATCCTAACGAATGAATATCCTTTGGTAGTGGATATGACTCACGTATTCCATTTGAAGTGTAGTGGGTGCAGAAAATCATCAGGATGACAGACCCAGCAACATGACAAACGAAAAAGGACCACAAAATCAGCAAAAAAAAAAAAATCACTACGAAACCCTAACAACAGGATGTATAAATAGCTAACGATACCACAAAAAAGGGGATGAACCAGCAATAACCTAGGTAATATTCTGTAAAAGGCTTATAGCCGAATATCTTGTAACATCAATCTTTTTCTCCAAGGAATACAATTCCCAAGGAGCAAGAGATTCCCTTATAGTTGATGTAACCTTAGTCCTTCGGCTAAGGTGAACCACTCATACTGTTGTCTTCATCTTACATTTAACACTTAGTACACTTCTCATCACATACACACGTTCATACACTCTCTGGGCCACACCCCAAATTGTTTTGTAGTTGGGTCCAATTGATTTCGAACACCATCAATGATATTCAAAGCAAACACCACAAAGGCGTTGTAATTCTCTATTGCCACCGTTTTTCTTTGAACATCACTTTATTACTAAGGATTGGTGGTGCTCTATTGTAGACATGGAGGGGGGGGGGGGGGGGGGGGGCGGGACGGGGCGGAGGGAGAGGGGTGAACGAAAACAGAAATGGAGCAGAAGGATTAAAGAATGATTTCCATTCAACTTAAAGTCTCTTTGTTACATGAGGTTAGTATTTATAGATACAATGTTGAGTTTGTTATTCAATAACTAATTACTCTAACTAACTCTATGTACATCTATTTAACTAGAATTTGTTTCAGTTAGTTATACATTGAACACATTGAATCACATGTTTATTGTTGATTAGAGCTATCCTTCCACAGCTTGTGAGTGAGGTCTCTTGATCCTATTGCTATCCTCTGATTGGTCCACATATGTGCTTGAACAGAGGCTGGGAGGAAATATGCTATTAGGGGGAGGGGGAATTGAAAGCGGATGAGGTGGGTGGTCAAAGCTAGTCATGGGAGTCTATGGAAATAAGAAGAGGGTGATCATGGATTGTCATGATAGTCGAACAAAGAAGTGGGTGGGAGTGGTTGTGGCTATTGATGGGAAAGGGAAGATCACACATACAGAGAGAGAGAGAGAGAGGAAGGAATTATGAGACCCGAACTTGTAAATGCATAACATTTTATAAATGTTGGGGGCTAATGTGTAATTTATGATAATTAATTTGGGGGTTAAATTACAGTAATTGAAATTATGAGTGTTGGGTTATATTTTTAAATATTAACCCTGGGGGTTGATTTATTTGATGACAAAATGTTTTGAGTTAAATTGTTTAATGACAAAAAGGTTTCGGGTATAATTTATAAGTTATTATCAATTATGTGGTGGTTATGAGAAGGTTGGGAACAAGAGGGGATTTAAGTGTAATTTGGGGGGAGAATGTGTCATCAGGGAGATATGTGTGTGTATGCGGGTATGTGTGTGTGAGTAGCTCTTGGAAAACACAGAAAGAGAGAGAAGGGAAAAAGGGAAAGAGATAAGGGAAGAGAGAGGAAGGAGAAGAAAGAACATAACTGGGTTTGTATTATTGGGTTCGGTGGGATTGAACTCAAGGGAATTTTGAAGGTAAAATTCTTGTTTAATTTGGTTAAGTGTAGTTTTGGTTTTTGGTTTGTGGATTTTGTATGTTGGGTTTGTAATAAATAAGAAATATCATGTGTTTGGGGATTGAAATTGATAATATGTATACTAGAAGTTATGGAGTTGAGTGAGGAAAATTGAAGAAGAAGACGGAATGAAGAAAGGTTTCTCTCAGATTTCTACAGGTAGAAAGTGGTGTTCTACCTGTAGAATAATATTCTGTAAGAAGTTCTATCGGTAAGAAGTGATGTTCCATCAGTAAAACAATATTCTGTGAGGTGTTCAACCGGTAGAAACAACAAATTTTCACTGTTTTGTTGTAACGTCTGTAACTCATTGTTTATTCAACCTCAAACCTTCTTTAAACACTTTAATGAGTTGAGTCAATTTTAGCTGATTCTATTTACCAATAAACATATCACTAAGCCTAAGGGTTTGAATGCATTGTAATAAATGGAAGGGGGTAATGAGAAGGTATCGGGTTAAGCCCGATTAATCATTTATGCATGTGTAGTATAACAACTGTGTATTGAGAATGCTATTTATGTGACTTATGATGATGTATGTTAGGTATTGAGGAGATGACATCAACGTCAGATTCACCTCAAATTACACAGGGAAACTGAATCCAGGTTTGGATGTATCCTGAGGTGTTATATTGATTGAAAATGTGATTATGTGTTATTAGTTATATTTATGTGAAATAGCTTGAGGATTATTTGGTAAGTTATGAACTATGGAATGATGATTATTTGTTACTAGCTATGTTTATTTGTAAATAACTAGTTTGTGAATCAATGGCTTAAGGATTGTGGATTGGTGATGGGTGTGGTTTCAAATACTTGAATTGATTTTGGGTACTAACCAATATGTGGTTGTCGAAACTATTGGGTGTAAACGGTAGCGTTATAATAGTCGAGACTCCCATACATATACTAGTAGCGATATTTTAGTCGAGACTTCCAGGCATATTCAGGTAGTGATTTGGTTGTCGAGACTTTCGGGCATATACGGGTAACTATGAGATTGCTGAGACTTCTAGGTATTATTGGATAGTTGGATATTGGATATGTGATTTTGGTTAGTGGGTGTTGGGAATTGGATGTAGGTTATTTTATGTTAAATTACACTTTTAATGTGCACATGAGTTACAATTATAATTGTAATGTGTTTATGTTTCGAATATATTCACTGAGCGTGTGATTTGCTCACCCCCCCCCCCCCCCCACAAATTTTTTTTCTTCAGGTGTACGGGTTAAGAAAATGATTCACTAAACAATCTAGTTTGATGTAGAGGTGTTGATGTCAAATTGTACTTTATGTTAAAAATCTAGTAGTGGTCAGTGTAGCATTATTCTTTATATATTATTGCTCAAAATTAAATTACTCTGATGTTAATTATCATTTAAAGATTAACAGATCGAGATTATACACATCCTAACTCTATGCCGAGATGGGGGTGTGCCAAGAACAATGGGTGCTAGTTGCTACTTTAGTTGAGCATGAGGTGAGTGACGGTGGTTATGATTGTAGATGTGGGGTAGGTGGGGGAAGAGAGACGTCTGTAAAGGGCAAGGAGAACGAGACAGAAGGAGGGTTAAGGGAGACGTGGGTATTTTGGTCTTTTTAAATTATATTTTTCATGCCTAGTCTCCCTGATGGCGCGTCAATCTCACGGTCTGTTAAATTGTACTAAAAATATAATTATATATTTTAATTCAACAACTACGAGAGGATTAAGTGCTATTTTTAATCGAAAGGGAGGTTATATACAAGAGCAATATTACAAAATTTAAATGAAATCCAAAAAATTGTAACCCAAATGCATATCATCCTTCGGATGAGTGAGTCTCATCAATTTTTTCAATAGAGCCCACTCATCCAAATAATAATATGTATTTAGATTTTAATTTTTGGGTTTTATTTGGAAATTCAAAAAATTGTAACCCAAATGCATATCATCCCTCGGATGAGTGAGTCTTATTAATTTTTTCAATAGAGTCCACTCATCCAAAAAATAATATGTATTTGGATTTTAATTTTTGAATTTTATTTGAAGTATGTAGTATTTTCTTATATACAAATGGGTAGAGACAGGGCTAAAGTGAAGTTTCCCCTATATATTAAATCACACACAAATGCACAACTGAATATTCAGCCAATCGTCAACGAGTCGAAAGCCATTAACAAAACGGCCATAGGCACCCAGAATCCATTCCCTTTCTTCCCTTCTCTGTCTCTCTCTCTCTTGAACTATAACATTGGGGTATTGGATTGGATGATATGTTGAAGCTGTGGAAATGGTATCAGAATTGCTTGGCAGTACATCCTGTTAAGACACAGGTTATCAGCTCAGGTTTGATTTGGGGATTTGGTGATATTGTTGCTCAGGCCGTCACTCACTCCACCGTCAAGAAACATCAACAAATTGATGTAAGGACTCATCAAGAAACTCCCATGATTTTCTTTGTGCATGTGTTTGGGAATATACAAAACTATTTCCTTTGTGGGTAAATTCTTGTATGATTCTGAGAGTTTTGGGTCTCATTCGGTCTTTGGGTATCTGGGTGTCGCTTATTTTTCCTGTATTTCTTTTGTTTTGTTTTGTTTTTTCATTTGCTTTGCTTCATCTGTCCAATGAAAAGGGTTTTTTTTTCTTTACCGTGCATAGGCTCTTTGACTAAGTGGGTAATCTAAGTCTCTGTTCATTTATTTGCATTTGCATTTGAAATGTATATGTTGGATGTTGTTCACCGGAGAATCCCTCTCCCTCTCCCTCTCCCTCTCCCTCTCCCTCTCCCTCTCCACTTCTCTCTCTTCCCCTCAAAAACAGTTACTAGCTTTGTGCTATGTATTTCTTGGTTGATATTGTATGGTATTTGTGGTAGGCAACAACAATTGAATGATGAATTCATCATGGTTTAACCTTTGGCATCGGTTGTGTATCTGTAGCCTGCGTTTCTTGAATTATAGCAGTGTTGATTTAGGTGATAGAAACCTTCACCTTGGTTGATTTGATATAGAATTGATTATTGTACATCACTGAAAGAATCTGGAAATTTTCTTTTCTCCGTCCTGCACAAGGTGCCATTGTGTAAGTTACACGGCTAGAGAGAGAAGCGCTTCACTATCGATTAATTTGTTTGATATATTGAAGGATAATCCCTCTTTCATCATGCAGGATGAAGGTAAGGAATTAAAGATCAATTGGCGACGAGTAGCTACCACAAGTTTGTTTGGCTTTGGATTTGTTGGACCAGTTGGCCACTTCTGGTTAGTGTTTCTTCCTCAATTTAGAATGCACTGGCCTAGCCTATGGACTGCAAAGTATACAGTTTAGGAGTTTTGTGATTAAGTTTTGGAGGATTGTGGGTTTGCAGCTCTTAAAAATTTTGATATTAGTGGAGTGGCATTTTAAGACCTAGAGTTTGTATATGTCAGTTTCTTCCTTTCATATGGTATTGTTTTATTAAATATATGATTTTTTCTAAGGAAATCAACTTGAAACAAGGCGGATTTCCATCAGATTGGCAGATGAAATATTTTCAACGTACAAGTTGGTACGAGGGTGAAATTTTTTGGTGGACCGTGTTCTGAATTATTTTGTAAATAAGGACAGCCCACTAAAGAATCTACAAATAACGAATCTTGATTGTATACTTCGTCCTGTTTATTTATTTTTGCTTGTACTGTCACGAGAGAGAGAGGGGTTTTAGGCGGAGGGGGGAGAACATGGATAGAGAGAAGTAAATTTTTTATCATTAGAGATACATTTGGTAAAGCCAGGGAGCAAACAACAAACATCATTGTGTAAGCACTGCAGGAGGTCTTTGGATGCCTGTCTTGTAAATAATTTCGAATCAGTAGAATCATTAATGATTTTGAGATGGTTTATATTTCTTTGGCACTTCGTTTATACAGTGGGTTCCTGAGATTTTAATGTATGAAAACAAACTTCTAGGGTCACAGATTGCTTCCAAGTGAAATCTTTATGGATTAGGCCAGCCAAATAACGGATCAATTCAGAGTCTTCTACCATTGGTATATTCATTGCTGCATAAGCACTTATGCCACAACTTATCAGAGAAAGTAGTTGTGCTTCTACTTCTTATGGAACATTATGCATCGTCCAAATAGAATTTCAAGTCCCACTTAATTTGGCCTTGACTATTATTTTGGGGAAGTCATTACTTTCAGATCCCGAGTTTAATAACTCTTGTAAGAGGCGTGAACAAATGTTTAGTGCAATAGAAATAGAACTTTCTCTGCTGAATAAGCTAGTTTTTGGAATAATAATAGGATGGTATAAGAATCAAGTTTTCTTCAAGATAGATTTATGATTATGACACCCCTCTCGGTTTTCCCCCTGTAGGTATGAAGGCTTGGATCGGTTTATAAGGTTGCGGCTTCAACAACAACCAAAATCCCTCCGGTTTGTTGCAACTAAAGTAGCAGTTGATGGGTTAATATTTGGTCCCTTGGATTTACTTGTGTTTTTCACATACATGGGTTTCTCTACCGGAAAAAGTGCTGCTCAAGTCAAGGAAGACGTGAAAAGGGATTTCCTCCCAGCTTTAATTCTGGAGGGAGGCATATGGCCAATTGTTCAGGTGGCCAACTTCCGATATGTTCCAGTGAGGTATCAACTCTTGTACGTCAACTTCTTCTGCTTGTTGGATAGCTCTTTTCTTTCATGGATTGAGCAACAACAGGATGCTCCTTGGAAGCAATGGTTGAAATCGTTTCTGTCATTAAAAGAACAAGAAGGCCAAGGTGGATAGTTGCTTCTGCTTCTTCCCCAATAATGTTCGTTTTTTTAGTTTGGTCTCGGGATCATAAAGGAAAATACAAATCAGAGAAGTGTGACAGAGTAGTGTTAACCCCCAAATTGCCAAGTTGGATTTTTGAAGTTGGCAAATGGGAAGTGATGGACTTTGCTCTTGAGCTTACTGAGGTTTTCACGTCGACAAGGTAAGCTAAGCTGACTGCTCCATACCATTTCTAGATAAGATTTGTTGCTTTTAATGGACCTCATGTTGTGATTCTACTTGTTCTTGTATCAGTCAACTGAAAAAGATTATATGACTTTTCCATTGGCTTCTTCGTTCCCTTTTCATTTTGTACCTTCTTTTCATTTCCCCAACAATTTAAACCAAGCAATTTACTGAGTGATGGAGAAAGTATACAATTGTCAAGAAAAATGGCAAGAGCAGCAGTCAGTCTGGGTGATGTTTTCAAGATTTTCCATCAAATAGATACTGGATACCGGTCATCCCCCCACCTTTCACTCTAAGAATATTTGCTCGCTTAATCTGTTCCTTGGCAAACAACAGAAACAGGACCTGTTAAGCGAACAAAGTTCGGTACAACTGTTGAGAAGCAGAGCACAAATACCATCACATGAAATGTATAAGAATAATACAGAAACGAGAGAAGTTACAGACTTGACACCGCAACCGAAACAAAGAACTGGATCTAACAGATTAAACACAGTGCTCCAAAACTTTCCAAACTGAGTAGCCTTATGTGCCAATGAAAAAGTGCATTCTTCTTGATCAGGACAGTTGCTGTTAGCTTTTGCTTGTGATGGCAAAATGGCATGTAAAACCAGTACCCATATCGCAAGCAGACCGAGTTTCAGACCTAGGCTAGGAGTCCTTTTTCATTGACTTTGAAGTTCCGGCATACAAGTAAGCACGAACATGAATAGGAGCTGACAATGAAATTGTATCACAATCGGAATATGTTGAATAGGTATAATAGCCCATCTGCCAGCTATTGGAATAGGCCACCCGTCTTATCCACCTCACAAGGTACATTCAATTCAACGGAAAACTGCATGTAGTCTATCAGAGAGCTAACACCAACATGCATATATGAGTCAATCGGGCCACCACTTAAGTATGCTATCGAAGAAATTTGATGGCTTTGATTGTTAAGTTCAACTTTCCGACACTCGACAGGGTTTAAATCCTGAAAGCTGAAGAAAGCAATAAATTTGTTTCGGCGACAAGCATATGTCCCACAATCCTCCTTAAGCCCCAGCCATCCCAGAAGTGTGAAAGACTATGAAATTGCATGCCCAAAGAAGTTCCTCAAAGAGAAAATCTTCACTTATTCACTTTCCATTTAGAAAATGACTCGGGCTATTGTTCTCAAGGGTGTCCATGTTGGGTAAATAGCAGCAGCAACCTTCAACCTTAGATCACTTACCATATGCCTTCAATAGCCTTTTGCCCAAACTGTCTCAAAGCTCAGTGGTGGCCCAATAAAGGGCTTCAAAAACTGTGATTACATGGAAGAAAACTCATATCAGAACATAGTTATCTGCTTGAACCATGATTGAATAAACTACAAGAATCCAGCCAGCTTCATATCGGTCATCACCAAATCCAATTTCTCAGATAAGCCTGCTCTTCGATAGCCAGCAACCAACAAATCATAAGTCGATCTTGTGAGTTTGTGGGAGACTTTTATACATTCCAAAAACAGGTCTAGCCGATCATGAGCTTTGCGTCTGAAGTATGAACAAATAACCTTCTCAACATCATCCGGGCATCTGAACAACATCCCTTGTTTCAACATCCTCCCAACAGCGTATTCTACAGCATCCAATCTATCTGACACAGCATACATCCTTATAATCGCACTGTGGACTCTTGACACGACTTCCCGAACCTGATTGGAATTTGTTAAAGTTAGTAGTAGGTCCTCCATCTCTTCCACCCTCCCTACTTCATAGTACAACTTCACAAGCTTCTCGGCCATTGCTAAATCAATCTCCCAACCACCATCTAGTATAACCTTCAACATCTCTTTAACGTCACCCAAATTTCTCCGCTCACAAAGCCCCACAAGCATACTTTTCAAGATGGGTACATTAGGTACGATTCCTGCCGACATCATTTCTTCATAGAATTTATCAGCATCAGCATAATGTTTCAATTTAATGCAACCGGATATAAGAAACTCGTATGTTTGAAGATCAGCTGAAAACCCGGCAGCCTTTTTGGCTGAGTACCAAGCTAGCATGGATTTATCATTTCCCAAATTTGCGTATGCCAAAATGAAAGCATTGTAAGTGTCAGAATTAGGTTTATAGTTCTCTGAGCTCTCCATGATCTCGAATAAGCTTAAAGCTGTAATTAAGTTACCTGAAGACAAGCAAGCAGATATAAGGGCATTAAAAACAGAAGAGGTTGGCGTGAGCCCTTGGGCCTCCATGGAAGTAAATACGCGCAATGCAAGTGGAACATTTTGCATCTTTCCACATAGAGATATCAGCTCAGAGTAGCAATCATGATTTCCTTCATTTTCTTTCCTAAATTTCTCCAATCTCCATTCCACAACCTGGTAAATCAAGCAGCGAGTATACATGAATAAACTTCGTTCGAACACACGGCAGAACTATAATTTGGGTGCACAGTCAAGTTTAAAAATACATAGGTTGGTATAGATGTTTATAGAAGGCATAACCAAATGATTGTTTAGCAAATGATGGATTTCACGCCATGATAAGATGGTACTTCAACACAAGTAAACAATAGTAAGAGACACAAACACACCATTGCCGCTCAAGAAACTAATAAGAGTAAAACACTAGAGAGGAGTGTTTTCACATACGAAAGAACATTTAAATGTAAGACCTTGTTTTGAGTAATGTTAGATGGACTTAAAAACTAAACTTGATAATTTTAACCATTGAATAGGTAGTGGGTCCCAATAAATGCTGTGACCCATCGTGAAATCGATGGTTGTAATTATCAAGCCTAGTTTTTAAGTCCACTTTTTAAGTCCATTAGCATTGCTCCTTTGTTTTATGTATCAACAGCATAGCATGAATGCAGCTACTAGGAATAAAGCTTCAAAAAATTTAGTACATGATGAGTAGTCAACTATCTCTTGTAAAATCACTGGAATCACATTTCTCCATAGTTTTTTCAAAAATTGTAAAAATTGTGGTTTTTTTTTCTGTTAAAAAAATTGGGTAGTTGGGTACTGTTAAATTTACACATTTTCCCCTTATCTGTAGCCAAAATGTGCATCATCTTTAAATAAAGGCACATCTTTCACTTCTCTTAAGGTTACACAAGTCTTAAACTGAGATATATTAGTTTTGAGCAATATTATGCTTACCAAATCATTTACTAAGTTTTGTATCCCAAATCAGTATATGTGGTTAGATCAGTAGGTCCACTAATTTCCACCAATCATTCAATGCATAGAATTTTGACACTTTATTTGGGATATAACATTTGGAAAGCACAGTTTTATCAGTTAGTTTTTGGGAAGAAAAAAAAATCTGTATGCTTCACAAAAGAAAAGGGTATGAACAAGGGAAATGGATTTAGGGCTTGTCAAAAAATACTAAATATCAACGTCCATGATGCATTTCTCATTTAAAGTTGTACAAATCCAACACACACACACACACTTCAAAATAAAAATTCCCCAGAAAGAGAAAATTATCCATTATTAGTACATAAATCAATATACAAAAATCCCTTTTTAGTTCTTCTTATTGTTAATCATTAATTCCACAGTAATAGGATAACTGGAGAAGGGAAGGAAGGCCCAAATAGAGACTAAAGTGCAAAATTTTGCATCAAAACATAGAAAAATTGATGGTAAACACGCACTACTATTTTCTTCTTACAGATAAACAAAACTAGAAGCATAACACACTCACACACACACATACACATACCAGCTGAGCTTTCTGTGGAGAAGACGACTTGAGCGCGGTGACGAGGGCATCCCAGGGAAATTCAGAGCTTTTGAAGGTCAAATTGTTGTTGTCCTCTGAATCGAGTGTCGCTTTGATTCGCGAAATTGGTTGGTGAATCAATTTTTGAATCAGAGAAGTGGTAGTACTCGATGATGAATTGGTGCAGTAACCGATCAAACACTGAGATTGGCGGCTGATTAAACTCTTTTTAGCTGCTAATAAAACCTTACCACACGAAGCTAACGCCATTTATTTTTCTCTTTCTTCAACCTTCTGTTTTCTCAAATCCGAGACCAGTTGGTTTTACTTGCTCCTCCAGTCCTCAACCTTTTACAGGAGAAGTGACATACAGATACAAAGACAGACTCTGAGACCAGGGACATCCGTCGGTTAAAGAGGTTTGTGTCGAATTTAATTGGGTTGATATGAAAAAATTATTCAACTTCAGTCGAGTTTGGGTAACTCTGGATTGTTTAGAACCCCTATTCTAGAGCTGTACGTGTCTAAATCTACCTATTAGCTCCATTTTAATAGGTTGAGGTTTGATAATAATCGACTAAATTTACATTTCAATCGAATTTTAAAAAGATGAACGTTCGAGATGCCGCCACCTCCTCCACTACCACCTTTAATGCCGCCACAACCTCCACAAACGGTCTCACCACTGTTACTATCATCACCCCTTACCACCCTTACCATCACGATAGTGGTGACGTTTGTGGTGGTGATGACATTATTGTCTGCAATGATGGTGGTGGAATATTGGCGGCATCAATGTGGCTAGTGACGCAAGGCTGTGGCGGTAGTTATGGTGGCAAGGGTGGTGTTGAGGTGTTGGCGATATTGTGTTTTGATATTTATTTATGAGCTAATGGGTTTAACAAAATACCTTGCATCTCAACCCGTTTTAAACTATTTATTGAGCAAGTTTAAAATAAATTACAATTAAAGCCCATCCGTCCCAAGTAGTTACAATATCTATCAAAATTTCTTATTGGCTAAAAGGAAATTTAGAAGAAAACACATAAGACCATGTGCCTGCAATAAGTATATTATCAGCCCATCCCTCTTTTCACCCCATACCAGTGAGATCCGAATTGCACACTGAAATAGAAATGTTAGGTCCATGTGGTATACCAAAGTTCTCACTCACTTTGGTGGGCAGCCAAGCCTTTATGAATGTCTAAGAACACTTTATGGCACGCGCACGCACGTGTGCGTGCGAGAGAGAGAGAGAGAGAGAGAGTTGAATGGGAGCCTATTTCTGTAGAGCAGTGACAATAGGCATGCCTGAATGACTAAGACATACCAAATTCAGATAGAGCTGATTGGAACAAAGATGAGAACTCCTGTGATGTACTCGGCTCATCAGCTTTGATCCTTATCTGGGCTTCGCATGATGACGCGTTGACTACACACTCCACGAGAAAGGAAGATGATTCCTCCACCTTTTGTGCCAAAAAGAAAAACTTAAAATTTGGGGCTTGACCACCTGAAGCGATACAGTGGATAGAATGACCTTGCATGTGCTTGAGAAAGGCTTGAGGAGACATCAATCCTGCAGCTCCTTGTGGAGTTATGGAGCCCTCCTGGAAAAGCAGAGAAGTAAGGCAACATCCATCAGATAAGTAGGTTAAGTGGTACCGAGAGACAATTTTCATTATAAACATCCATCAGATAATTATGATGAGTACCGAGAAACATTTGTCAGTATATACTCTAGATAACTTAGGCAAGCTAACCAGTGCAACTGCATCAATACATTTGCGCCTAAGCCCGTCTTGAACTACAGGAAGATGGAAACTGGTAGAGAGATTGATAGTACGATAGAGGAAAGTTAGGAAACAAAAAAACTAAAAGCTCCAAGAGGCAACACATATCTCATTCAATTGGTTGACACTCTTGTTCTCACTTCAGACGCCATCTTTTGGGTAGAAGTCTTGGACTACATAGGGGCCAAACCAAGTGGGCTTTCACACTCCTCTAGGATCAGTTGAGAGGAGACGATTCATTTGACTCATCCTTACGGTCTCTACCACCTCTTAGTATGAAAACAGAGTACAGTCATAGAAGATGTTTTACTTATTTGTTAGAAAGGACGAGAACAAGTAAAGACAGTTAAAAAATGTAGAGCAATGCAGCAATTAATAACTATATCAAATCTCGATTGCGCTTGAAGTTCAAGGAAGAATAAATTACTTTAGGTTGCTTATCTCTTAAATAGTGCACATGCCTCTTTCTAAGTCTTACCTTCAATAAGAGATTTTGGATGTAAAAATAAAACATGCACATGTAGCAAACTGAGGAAGCTTTCTTGTTAAAAAGCGCATAGAAGAAACAGCTATGATTGTTCATCTAAGCTGAAGAAATAGTGACACCTAAAGAGGCGGGATTTTTAAAGACCTCAATTGCAGCAGATTAGACTGTTTTCCTTGGGAAAGGGAAGAAACAGGTAATATATTAAATTTGTTTCACAATCAAACCATAAAGGATTAGTACAAATGGCCTATCTGGAGAAGCACAAACAAGATTGGCAGTTTGGACCCGTTATTATATAAAATTCATTAAAAAAAATAGGTGCCCGTGAGGAAGGAAGAGGAAGAAGAGGAGGGGGGGGGGGAGGAGGGGGGGGGGGGGGGGGGGGGAGGAGGAGGAGGAGGAGGGAATCTGTGTAGGCGACAGTTATATGGACATAAGACATTGAGTTGGCAACTTGCTTAATCCATCAAAGCATAAACATATCATACATGTTATGATCTTCTCTTTTTGGGTTAAGCATATACAAAAAAATGTGAATACTGGACAAGAACATGGCAACGGCATTGCACTTTACACTGGACCGGTGATTCTCTTTTTGGGTTAAGCACATATGAAAAATGTGAATACTTACACTGGACCAGTGAGATCCGATTTCTCAAACAAAGAGAAGTGATAGCATATATTCACTTTTACATATGATCATGCGTGCCTATACACATCAAAGAATCTTAAGGACAAAAATATTTGTCATAGGATCAAAAGGATCATAGTATGCATATTTTTTGAAATTTCAAATTATTACGATGAGTTTGACAAGGACTAAGGACCAGATTCGGCATGATTACCCTAATCACCAGTTTTTACGCATCATTTCCTTCTTGTCTAGTTTCTCCCATGTTTACACATATATCGCTGCATATGCAACAGTTATATTTTCTGGGCGTACAAAAATTGTGAGAGTAAGGGATATCATAATTCACCACATTTTAAAATTATGGTTAAGTCCAGGAAGTATTAGACACATATACAGTATCCAAAAAGTACCGATATCCTTTGTTGGATACAATATTGATATGGTTCCTTCAAAAATGTTTATGCTTCTTAGCTTGTATGACCAACATTTACTACAGGGACAACCATCCACAGTAGTGGTTGACTAATTTGAGTCTTGGTATGAATCTAGTAAGCTTTGCATGTGGCAGAAAAAAATAAAAGCAACAAAGGTACACAGTTAGAAAATAGAAGTCACGAAACATTTGAAAAACAGTGTCTAACACCCGGATGATGCAAAACCAAAGAATGTACTTCAGAAAATAAAGTACTTAATCATCAGAAGTGCATGCACATGGGGGAGAGAGGTATAATCAGTGGATAAAACTACTCGGTCATTAAGTTAAGAATATAACTTTGAAAGTGGACCTTGGATATGGACATTGGCAGTTGTCGCCATTTTTGCTGGAAAGCTTTTGGATCTAGAACAGCTTTAGCATTAAGTGTCAAAGGAGGAGGAGAAGGAGCAGAGCTAGGTACAATTGGCAATCCTAGACCAAGTAGATCATCGATCGCTAAGCTAGCCAATGGCGAATTCGCTGGTAATGTTTGGTCCAGAGATACAAGCTCTGGTTGAGCCTGTGAAGCAGGCTGGGGAACAGAACCATCAAATGTAGGAGCATTGTATGCAGCAACACTGTTAGTTGGACCCCTACTTTCTTCTTTCTCTGAACTACTCAAAAGAAGATCCTTGTCGTTTGCCTCAACTCTCTGGGCTGAAACAATGTTATTTGCAGATTCTTCCCCAATAGACAAATTCCCTAGTTCTTCAGAAAAAGCAAATGGCCCTCTGTGTTCTTTGTCAGTAAACATGTAAGAAGGCTGCAATATTTTCACACATTCAATTAATAATTTGTCCTATTATCAGAAGCATAAAGCTAATTCAACTTAATCATATTCATCCTACAATCATTATCTGAAATCAAATATCTCAGGCGAGAAGACAAGGTACCTTCTGGTACACAACAGAGAGACTGTTAAATTCATCAAACATGCGATCTTTGATTTCACTACTCTGTGTGTCAGCAAAAACTGAAACAGCTTGCTTTGGAGGGTTCACCACTTGTTCTGCTACAGACACATTGTATTGCAAGAGCCTGTAGTAAAATAAGGCTCTATCATGAACATCCTGCATTACAACTGGAAGTTTTAATACACATTCTGCCACAAACTAGAGAAAAACATATATAAGCTGCAAAATAGGACCTTCAGCTTTCAGCATAATGGAGAAAGAGCCAAACCTGATGAAAATCAGTAAGACCAACAGCCAATGCAGCTCCCAATGCTTTCTGAGTCTCTGGTGGTCTTCTTAAGAAACACTTCATCACTGCAGTAAGAAGATGTAAACGAACCTGCACCACAATAAAACTAATCGGTCGAACGATGAATGCAGTAAAACAACAAAAATTTAGTCATCCAATTCCACAGATCCCAAAAGTTTCAAGCAAGCAACTAAGATAAAGATGAATAGCTCACTATGAGTTTGACTTCCTAGAGAGTGCAAGAAAGGAATTAAGATAACACTGCACCATTGTTGTTCCATCTCACAGGACAACAAGTGTGTGACAGATACTAAAATGCAGGAATTTTTTTTAGTAAAGAATGGCTATTTGCCCCGCTACATGGGACAGGTTTACGGCGGTAAAATGAGATGTGGCAGGGAATGTGGGTGAGGGAGCTAACCCAAGATTCATTTGGCATGCCACGGTGATGGAGAAAGGCACGCAAAAGCCAGCCTGCCTCAATCATATATATGCGACTTAGTTTTTTTAGGTGTTTTAGAGGAGCTCACTAACATATGAGGCAAATGAATTTCTCTACAAGGCTTTAGTTTGTCATAAGGTTCCTTGTGTACGCCCATCAATATATTTGGGTATTTGCTAACAGTGCCCTTACCAGAGTGCCTTGACCTACTCACTAGGGACATAAAGAATGACGTGTGCTAAGACAGCTGTCTCGTAGATTTCTTAATCCACATCGGCTAATGCTATAAGACAAACAGGACTCCTTTTCCATTCGGAAAGCTTGAGCTCATCATAGAGGGCAAGAGCCGGTTAGTCAGCATTCCACTACCAACGAGCTGCAAACTCCTTGGGACTCTAACTGATCAACACCCAAAAACAGATACCACCGACAAAGTTTCCATGCAGAGAAGATAAAGTTAGAGTCATCACCCAAGAATCTTCTCAAATTTTCTGCCACCTGATCGGAACTACTTTGAGGAGTGATGGAAAAAGTCTATGCAGAGGTTAATAGATGACAGACACTTTCTTGGTGGAGCAAATATTTCGAAAGCTTGGTTTCAATACTTTATGTGGGACTAGTTGCAGGGCTAAGCTTGTCGTTTGTACAACAAGCTTTTGTCCTACACATACAAAGAAGGGTACCTCCTTATCATTCCAGCATGTACACTTTCTATTGAGCAGGTAGCACCAAATAGCAGCCATGTTAAGGAATGTGGCAGCCTTGTATATATGTTTGAATGATCAAATTTAAGTCCAAAAGGTAAATACAGAAAAAAAATGCTCATTAAAATGGGAGCCCTCATGGGAAACTGGCCCACCCATGTTTTGTTCTGGGATTGACGAAAATTTTCCATGCAAGTTTGGGTTAGGGAAAGGAGCAACCCGCAAATGGAACACCAAAGTAATGCTTTGGAAAGCTCTCACGAATGGTTCCAAAGGGGTGGGTTCATATTCGGCGATGGCAACCGGGTGAAGTTTTAGAAAATATGTATGGAGTGGGGAAGCCCCATTTTTTTTTGGATAAGTAACCGAAAATATTATTAATGACAAGAAGTCCAAACCTCAAGTACAAAAACAAATCTACCAGCAACACAAGGCACCAAGCCAAAAAGAAAAGACCATACTACACTAAGCCTAAGAAAAGTTGAAAAAAAATTAACTACAAACAGCAGCCCAATTGTTCAAAATATCAAAAGGTGCAACATCGCCAAAATCTTTAGTGTTTGAAGCCCGGAAAGAAGCAAGAAAGTAGATATGACTCCATAAGCCTTCCAACTCTTCACATTTGTCCTAAAAAATTCTTGCATTCCTTTCCAACCAAATCATCCACATAGTTGCAAAGAAAACACAAGGCCATAGAACAACATTTTTCGTACTTTTTCCAAAAGCACCGAAGTCCACACACACAATAGAAGCAAAAGTCCTTGGAGCCACCCACAAAATACCAGCCACCTCAAAACATTTATTCCATAATGGGCAATGCAAAAATAAATGATTCACCCTTTCACACTTCTTCCTACACATAACACACCATTGCGGTAAGAGACATTGTTTTAGTCTTTGTTGGAGCATATCATTCATATTCACCTTACCATGAGCAACCAACCATGCAGACACTTTCACTTTCAAAGGCACATTAGCCTTCCAAATTTTCAATGATGGGGAAGCCCCATTTGAGGGAGACTTTCAACACTTTTTCAAATAACATCAACTGAGGAAGTCAGGTGAAGGATTGTGGGCAGTTGCACGTGTTTATTAGAGGCTTACGACATTGGGAATGGAAAATATATTCCTGCCACTCTAAAAACTCCACGATATTGAGCTCTACCATGGTTTAAAACATGTGATGTTTCGGAGAAGCTGAGTGAAATGGTGCCTTTTCAGTTAAGCCCTAGTGTGAAGTTTTATCTAATTCCAAAATGATTGATTTTTCACAAGAGATGCGGAATCCCTCCAATCTCACAAGGTCGCTATCTTTGTTTGGATACAAACATATGTGCTTGACATCAGGGGCGGAGCCACCTTATGCCCTGTGCGCCCCTCAATTTTTTTTTTTAAAATTACTTATATATATTTTAAGTATTTTTTCAATATATTAAATTGTGTCCACCCTATTTTTTAATCAAGACAAAAAAATGTATGATATATCCATGAATTTACTTATAATTTTAACATTTATTTTAGTAATTATCACCGATATGATAGATAATATATTTTATTATGTAATGGAATGAATGATAAATAGCTAAGTGATAATATGATTGTGGATATAAATAATAATAAAGTTAATGCGAGACTTTCAACGTATAAAAATTCATCGAAATCAATTCTAAATAGTTTTGATTAGCCTTTGTTTGGTAAAATGATATAATTAGCCTTTATTTTTTTGTCATTTGTATCTACTATGCTTAGCAATTTTAGTCTTTTAAGTTTAATGAACTTTTAAGAATTAAATAGGATATAATTAAATATAAATGTATTATTCTATTTTTATCAATTACAAGAAAAAAATTACGCTTGTTAAAATATACAGTGCCCACCCTGAAACAATTTTTTGGCTCCGCCCCTGCTTGACATTGGATCTTTTGATTCACATTTCACAGAACCATATGATGATTCCATCTAGATAAGCAATGACTGAGGAAGCCACCATAAGGGCAAATGACTTGTTACTCCCTGCTTCCCGGGTGTTGGATCAAGGCTGTAATGTATGGAATAGACGATTTGGAGATGGATTCCACACGCATACTTGTAGCGTATTTGGATAGTATACAGTTGGAAAACAACCACACAAAAGAGCCCAGAAGAGACTCGAGCAAAGAAAGCCAGAGCACCCCACACCCCCAAAAAAAAAAAATTTAAAATTTAAAAATGAGAAAGTGCAACTTTATTACCTCTGCAGAATGTTCATCATCCCAGCTCTCAACAAAACTTTCTAAAATATAAGGAGCATCCTGCATGTCTTGAGCATACTCCCCTAGCATCCAAATAAGAGCTGCCTTGGCTTTGGGTTCCTGAACATTTTTGCTGCTGATGCTCCCAACAACTGCTATGCAATCATGACTCCATTGAGGATATTTCCTAAGAAGATCTTTCACAAGCACCTGCATGAATGAACTGAAGATTGTTTAAACTAGCAAACATATGTTCTTTGACTGGATTCATAACATTATTTCGGGGTTACAGGAGGCAATAACACAGTGCATCAACTTTTAAGTTCCAAGCATCTAGCGTGCAGATACAAATAAATTACCAGAGTTTCAGCAGTCACATAGTCCTTTTCCATCTCCAGAAACTGGAGGAGCCTATCAACAAAGGCATTTACATCATACTGCTGCAGTGCTATTTTCCCAACAGCCCGAATTGATTCTCTTGCAATGGGAATGTCAACATTGGCAGCATATTCACATAGTTCCGTCACTGAAATGGACTCAAGAAAGTAAGGCATTAGTCAACACCAAGGAAAAGAAAATGGGTCACCACCCAGAATATAATGCAGCTCATGTCAACTTCCATGGAAATGTATGGCGGGAATGGTATTAACGTAGTAACGCACCTATTTCATAAGTATTGCTCTCATTTGCCACAGCTGTCAACATTTCAAGCTTCAATTTCTTAACATAAAATGATTCATTGTACTGGCAATAGAAGTGTTTGTAGTCCGAAGAGAAAATAAAAGGTGCACGCATCACCAAAAGATGCAGATGGCTTAATACAGCATAGGATTGCTCTGGACTGCCCGAGCTCACTAGGGTCAGTAAAGGAGCTTTAATACGCTCATACACCTAAAAAGGCAGAGTTTTTTGCATTAAGAGTATTGAATATTTCAACAATAGTGGCTAGGTGACAAAAATGAATCTAGTTGGCCCCAAAGTGATACACACTAATGCCATAAAATTGATGCAGAAAGAGAACAACTTTGCAGTCATAATAGTACATTGACAAGTATCGACAGGTAAACATCATGACAGGCATCTCACAAGAACTAAACAGCCAAATGATGCAAACAGATCCTGCAAAACTGATGGGTAACACCATCTCACCCATAAAGAGAAAAAAGGGCACTGAAATAATGTGTATGTTTGTGTACCAACAGAACAGTAAATTTACCACAACCTGGAAAAGAATAGTTCATGTGTAACATGCTCTACGTGAAGCAGTTAAGCATGGCCTGACCTGCCAAAATGTAACTTAAACATGTACAAGGTCGCAAAGATGCATCTCACTGAAGGACAACGTGAAGCATGGTCCAGCAGTTATAAATTACACAGATTCAGATATGATAATGTGTGTTTTGAAGATTTTAGCCGGCTTTATAACACAATAATTTCTGAACTATAGCCTTGTATATTCTTATCTATAGTTTCCAAATACAATTTATGTGTGTAGCAAGAAGCAATAGATAGGAAAAAAGTCCAGCTGATCCTAATAGCAGTTTTCAGCATGGGACAGCCTCCAATAGTACATCCTTCCCTGACCTTTCTTCCCTTTGCATTTGGAAAAAGGAAGAAATGCTCTTGTGAGTGGTTACCGAGAGATTATTTTTCTATTGTTTGGATACCTTCACCAATTGACTTCATGAAGCCTATGTTTTAAGATTCCCATAAAAATTCTTAGTATGCAGTAAAAGAAATCCTGGACCATTCAGGATCGCGTTATGGCTCATTATGATTGAGCACCTGCGGATTAAAGTTTTTTCAGCCAGACGTATTCAGTGTCAGTTTATAAAGGGCTGCATCTGCTGTTACAAACCTTGGAGAGATAAGAAGGGGGGATAGTGGCCACCTTTTTGCTTCAAGGAAACAACTAAAACAAGTATGATATATGCACCCATGTACAGATTTGGTATTATTGCCCCATTTAGAATCCCTAATTATCTAATATCAACACAAACAGAACTCAAATGAACCTTCTGTTGCAATTCTCTTCCTTTGCAATATTTTTGTAATTTCTCTTTACTATCTGCCCTTTTCTTCTTTTAAGAGGATTCACTCAACTGGTTATGTAGTATTCAAGTTCTCCTCGTTCCCTTTGTTGATAACAGGAATTCAATTAGAGTTTCAAAACACTCTTTCCTCGATAATGAGGAAACCTTCTTATACAGGTACTTAAAATCCAAATTACCAGCCCCTGTATGAAATATCTTTTCAGTGCCTTATTTAGGAAGAGGTGCCACACTATTATAAGCAGGGCCAAGAATTCTTATTGATTTACTTGAAATATTTAGAAGAAAGAAAGGGATACAAACCAATTGTAGAGCCCCGTATATATAGTCAAAAATAAAGGTACAATAAGGGTAAAATAAGGAAAACCCTAACAAATTAGGAAATAACTCCAAACTAGGTAAAATAAGGAAAACCCTAACAAACTAAGAAATAACTCCAAACTAGGAAATAACTCCAACACTCCCCCTCAAGCTAGGCGCAAAAATGTCAATTAAGCCAAGCTTGACAACGGAGTCCCGAAGAATGGATAGAGTGACAGGTTTGGTAAAAACATTTGCAACCTGATCACTGATCCCCACAAACGATGGAGTGACAATACTACTGCTAACCTTCTCTCGAAGAAACTATGTAAAATACTAGCATGCAAGCTAGGAACAGATAAAGACAAATTCATCTATCTCATGTCCCCTGATAATAATCCTCCTGGTACTCAGGTCCTGTAGTGGTGGCAGTAGCAGAAGTTGAATCCTGAGAAGTCAGAGTGGACATAAGTATATCCAATCGGGATGTGATAGCATCCATATCACTCTGCCAAGGAGGAACAGTAGGAGCAGCAACAGGAACAGCGGTAGTAGGTAGTGGTATCTCAGAAATAGTAGCAGTACGGCTGCAAGGAGACGGTTTAAGCTCCGGATGGAGCTTCCAACAAGTAGCCCTGAGATGTTCTGGTCGGCCACAATAATCACACTGACGAGAATCCCCCTGTCTGCACTGGTCTGGGGCGCCCTAACGGCGCTGGTCAAACATAAAGGTGGAAGTACCAATAGATATCTCAACGGTAGAGCTGTCAACAGTAGGGGTCTCAAATCCCTCAGTAGTGCTCATAGCAACAATAATACTAGGACACCCGTGACAGAAAAACAACTCTAAAATAAATAGAGAGATAAAATAAAAGAGAACAATATACCTCCAGTCGACCAATAGCGACAAATAAAGAAGGTCCAAAAAAGTTCCAAATAATCAGGTCACGGTGCCCAGAAATCCAAGAAATATAAATAAATGATCTACTGCATTAAGAGCAGATCAACGAAGAAATCTCTAAAATAAATAGAGAGATAAAATAAGGGAGAACAATATACCTCCAGTCGACCAATAGCGACAAATAAAGAAGGTCCAAAAAAGCTCTCAAATAATCAGGTCACGGTGCTCAGAAATCCAAGAAATATAAATAAATGATCTACTGCATCAAGAGCAGATCAACGAAGAAATCTCTAAAATAAATAGAGAGATAAAATAAGGGAGAACAATATACCTCCAGTCGACCAATAGCGACAAATAAAGAAGGTCCAAAAAAGCTCACAAATAATCAGGTCACAGTGCCCAAATAATCAAGTCACAGTGCCCAGAAATTCAGAAAATATAAAAGTGATCTACTGCATCAAAAGCAGATCAACGAAGAGTGCGAAGAACGAAGCCCACTCAACAAATAACGCGACCCGACAGCGGGCTGATGAGTGGGCTGGTCAGTGACCCATCACCGACTGCCTTACAATCAGACCAGTCCAGCAAACAGCATCACCGACTCAACAAACAGATTAAACAAACCAGCAACGTGACGAATCCTCAATGCACAAAACCAACAACGGCCCAAATTAACAAAAGAATAGCCAAACCAAAAGTAGACAAAATCAACAAACCCAAAGGATTGGGGTTGTCCAACAAAGAGAAACTAATAGCCCAACAGAGAGAAGCACAAATCAGAAAAGAGAAGAAGAAAAGTCAAACCAATAGCCTCAACCAGCAGTAGCCAAAATCAACAAATCCTAGTAATTAGGATTTCTTACCTTGCAACGACTAGTTCAGCGAGGAAGACCAAACAACGAGAAACACTAGCAGAAGAGAGGAGACAGCCAACGCCAAACAATCCAAAGTTCGTCACAAATCAACTCAACAACTTTGCAAATCAAATACCCATAACAGTCAAATTCGGCACTGTTCACAGCGCATGAACAGTAACTTCAGCACTGTTCACAGCGCGTAAACAGTACTTCGGCACTGTTCACAGCCCTTAGAACCTCAAAAAATCAGCAATCCACCAAAAAGTCTAGAAGCAGTGTGGTGGCTGGTGGCTGCAACGTGGAGGAGGGGCTAGGATTAGAGTTAGGCTCTGATACCAACTTGAAATATTTAGAAGAAAGAAAGGGATACAAACCAATTGTAGAGCCCCGTATATATAGTCAAAAATAAAGGTACAATAAGGGTAAAATAAGGAAAACCCTAACAAATTAGGAAATAACTCCAAACTAGGTAAAATAAGGAAAACCCTAACAAACTAAGAAATAACTCCAAATTAGGAAATAACTCCAACAGATTTCATCCAGCCAATAAATAAATGAACAAAAACATTCTTTAGTGAAGGCCAGTGAAAAGAACAAATATAATGGAACAAAACCACCACCTTTAAACTGTCAATGCAATGGAACTCTAGAATGCATAATTTCTCTTAGACTAAATAAAAAAATAAATGGGATGTTTGAGAAACCAATGTTGAACAACAGGTAAAGACAAATTGGCAGAAGTAATCAAAACAACAAATAAGCAAGGGACATTATGATAGGCACCTGCTGATGGACATCGGTCATAGACAAAGTCAATTGTAGAAACACCTTAACGGTTGCTAGGACAACAGCACCATTCGCATGTTGAAGTCTATCTTCAAGCAGATTCATGATGTCAAAGATCTCATTGTTATCTGAGGGTACATATTTAGCAATCAATTCAAGAACAATACATTGTGCCCATTCACTGAATTCCTTGATCCTGCACATAATCATATAGGAAAGCTTAAGTTCTTTTTGTTTCACAGCAAATATCTAAGAAGAGAAACCATTCTGTTTGTGGTTTTTTTATGGGGGTGGGATGGTTGGTTTTGAGGGGGGGGAGGGGGGGGGGGGGGGGGGAGGAGGGTTTACTAAATAAGAAAAAGTACCAAAAGAAAGGAGGAAACGATAAGAACGAAAGTAATAATCTGGGAGGAGGTACCAAAAAGCAAAATTTCCTTCTGGGATCCAAATGGCCCCTTAATTTCTGCTGTGGTCACAATATCACCACAAGTCACTCTCCCCATAGTTTAATTCTACCATCTTTTCGCCAGGTACAACCGTAAAGTCTGCTTAGGGAGTGAAGGACTATCCCAGCCAAATTAGTGACATCAAAGTCGTGGGTTATTGGAACTTGGAAGATATATATTCAGATATCCCAAGAGGTTTGATCTCTAAAGCTGCTGGATGGTGAGATCCACCATAACATTTATAGTACTCAAGTCTGCATTTTTATTCATAAGTGGATCCCTTCTCTGTGTTGTGTTGTCTTTAAATTCATGCACTTCTCAGACATTCATCTTTCAATACTTTTTTTTACAATTAGAAACTTAAGAACACCAAAAGCGGGCACAAGCTAGGGTGGCCATGAGCTTGGCCACTGGGCTGGGTTCCAGCCAAGCTAACATTGGTAATACCACACTTTATGTAGGCTCGGCCCAGCCTCGAGCCAGATGCATTTGGCCCATGCCCAGCCCTTTGCCAATTCTCATGGCCCAAGGCCCAGGGTGAGCAGGCCCTCTATGTAGAGTTTATTTTCTTTTAATAAAATTTAAACATCTAAAACAGCTAAAAAAACTAACATGGTTTTTTCCATCACAACTGCCAAAGATTTGAGTGTCCATTCGTAACAATAGGGTATGAATGGATAATTTTTTGGTTTGATAAACATCACCACCGTCTACTTTGGGGTGGTAATATTTTCCCCATGAAGTTCAATTTGTAATACTAAACCTCCCAAAAATAATAACCAAAGGACAAAACTAATGTTTTTAGTTAAAAATGTCAGGTGTATGTAGAGTTAAGACTTTGTTTGGCTGGTCAAAATTGGTTTTGTATATATTTAAAAATCACAAATATAACCCCTCAATTTCCTTGTATGCTAATGGAACATGTTTTGACTCCTTGTATAACATTATGTTAGGCAAAGTAGCCTCTAGAAGTTAGACCTATGATGAGTGCTTATTGCCCTAAGCAATACATCACGGGTTTGAGTTCAGGAATCAGTATCTCTAAAATGGAGTTAAGATCACCTAGCACTTACCTCTCTCAAACACTGCTATTGACAGGTTTTGCACTAGGTAAGACCTTAATATGCAATTCTCGCTGTAGAATTACTATGTAACCAACTACAGTTCTTGATAATTTCTGATCATGTATCTTCGAACTTAGTTGGGTCCACTAGGCCACTGACAATTCCTTTACTAATGCACAATCCACAACTCTCAGGCCCTCTGAAGGAGATAATATAGAGGAGACAGAACATCTAACTGCTGATGATCTTCCCCTGACAAGAACTTTTTGAGGAAAAATAAAAAGTTGACAAGACTCGACAAAAAAGGCAGCACCAAATGCTACTCCTACAGATCTGCCATTCGGCCCATCCACAAATGTTCTTCCAATGTCAGGCCAGAAACATCAGCCTAGTTTTCCATTTGGGTACCCCACTACTGGGAAAAGTATGGCCACCTCCAGGCTCATCTTGAATCTTTTCAAACTGCTAAATGCTAGAAAAGTCCCTTCTCCTCCATCATGAGTACCAATTACAAATTTATCACCATCATGACCATTTTGTCATCCCTTGATCCCTAGCATGACACAACCACTAAAAACAAATCTTCTTATTATTCTTCCAGCTGTCTCATCCCAGAGTTAATACACAGATATGTACATATTGGTACTATTTACATAGAGAGTCTCATAACATATTGCCATAATTTTTCAGTTAAAAATAAAATTCTTCAACAACTGACGTCTCTTCGTCCGTTTCTTCTTCTTCTTCCCACAGATTTTGATTGATCCTCTCAAAACTATACACTAATGAAACTGAGAGAGGCTTCACTTGGTTTCTTGCTATTTGAGTATGATGAACATTTGAAGCGGAAGAATTTGGAGGGAGAATGTAAAAGGATATTGCAGAAGAGAAAGAACGAGGAAGGAGAACAAGAATAGTACCTCAGGGTTTTAATATTAGATAAGGCCTGAATGTGTTGCAACGAAAAATAAGTGAAACAATAAGGACAATATGGTCATTTTAACAAAAACAGCTTTCAATGTAACTTTTGCACTTTAGAAGATTTATTATCATAAATTGGAGTTGAAGGAGTTGATGTGCTACTGTACAAAAGATGTAGGAAACACTTCACTTAGCGAAAGGACAAGACTGAACAGAAGAAAACGGAGCTTAAACACATGGATCTTCAAACCCTTAAAAGACCACCTGTACTCTCCCTCCTAATGGCCCATAGAACTATAAGGCAAAGAGGTCATGTATCACAACACTTCCAACCCACAACCCCCTCTAAGCAAAACAATAAAATCTTAAACGTCCCCACATCACCTCGTTACTATCTAATACCTCATCCTTATCAAAGACTTACAAAAGATTACAAAGAATAAGGTGGTACAGAATAAAAGAAAGGAATCACATTTTTTATTACCAGAAATAAATGAAAACTTTCCCATGACATTAAGAATTTGCTTATCTATACTTACTGCTAAGTGGACTGGGAAATGCTTTTGAAAATTGTATCATAGGTCAAAGAAAAATACAAACAATTTGAATTTAGTTCACTAACTAATCTTCAAAATGGATGCATCACCATTTCATTCTAACGAAAGCACACAAGCAAAGAAAGGCCTTTAGGCAAGACGACATTTCATAGCAAAGTGCTTGCATTTTAATATAATTCTGTGCACTGTCTCCCACTAGATCCCTTAATCTACAATAACCCGAAAGAACTAGAGCCAAAAGAAAAACATGTTGATCCATCATAAAAATACTGTGGGTGCCAAACGCGGTTCCTTGGCCCAATGTAGATTAAAAATGTCGACACATATTTCTAACATTCTGATCCTTATAACTAAAATCTTACCGATTCAAAAAGTAATATACAACTGGTTTGCTTAGCAAGGCTTCTTTTTCCATTAATGCATCCTCAGATTTACTTACTTCTAAGCTCCAAATCTCCTGTAGGGCAGATAAACAGTTTGCAACCACCTGATGAAACATGAAAAAGATTAGACTAATTAATAATACAAATTCTGAATTCCGTATTCGATTGGCATACAATAAGAATTCAATATTTGTTGGAAGGTCAAAGGCTTTTTCATTCAAAAACTTGAATTATCAAAATATACTTCAGTACTTTGAGTGTGTATAACACCTCAATAACATCCAACATACAAATGGATTGAAGATGAAATTTGAAATCTTAGAATGCTGGATAGCTCTTATACCATCTTGCCTTGGATAGATAATAAGAATCACTCTTTTTGTTCATAACCCCTCAAAGATCTTATGTTTTCACCAACGCCAATGGCAATCAAACAAAAGAACAACTACAGCATCCATTATACTGGAGAGGAAAAGGAGGAGGAGGAGGAGGAGGAGGGGGGGGAGTGCTGTTTAATGCATAAGGTGAACCGAGGCCAGGTTCTATTGGGGCTTAGCTAAGAAGCAAGAGGTGAGAGTCAAAGCGAGGTATAGCCATTACTCACACTCATATAACCAGAAAGTAAAAAGACTTTGGTATAAAAAAAAAAAGAAACAAAGGGTCGCCATGGATAGATCACCCATATGGTAGAGCGAGAGAGAAAGAGAAAGAGTCTTTATATACAGAGAGAGCAAAAGAAACATTACATGTGTCATTCACTTATTACCCCCCCCCCCCCCCCCCCCCCCCCCCCACCCAAAAAAAAAAACAACAAAAAAAAAAGAAAGAATGTGAACGCCTCAACACCTTTAGCTTAATCCACAAGGCACGCCTAAACTGCAACTCAGAGAAGTAACTAGCCTAATGCTAGTTGAAATGCAAAGGATGTGCCTGTAGTCACCTTAAGCCTAGGCGAACAACTACGTGCAACTTTTACAACACTGGAGAGAGAGAGAGAGTCTCCAACAGAATATCTAATCACACACCACAACTTAATGTAGTGTGAGGTCAATTGTACAGATTACTATACTCCTTTCCTGGAATATCAGTGCAAGGATATCATGTGTCGCTGATGCACAATCCTAATTTCTTGATTCCCTTACTAGCTCATTTAACTGCCAACCAGAAAGTCAGGTTATCAGATTACAGCCCACAGAAAAAAGCTTGGAAAACTTCCAGGGCATCTAATTAACCCTCGCTTCATTTGATCACAAGAGGCTATCATTACTGGTAGTTCTCAATCCAATTCATATTGCAGAAACTAGAGTCTGCTTAGATTCTAATATTGTAGATTTATATGACTATCTTGACATCAAAATTGTGTGTAGTTTCTAAATCATCACACAATGCGGCAAGATCTAAGGCGAAATTAAAAAAAAACACAGTCATGCAACTAGCAACCAGTGTCTATAATCTCATCATTAAGCTTAAGCAACTAGAATTCTGAGGTTTTGATCCCCAAATTGATATACTATCCCTGGTATCGAAGTTGTCCATAGTTCCTAGATCGAAATTCAACATCACCCAATTCTGATGTAGAGTGAAAGTCCACATCGTTCATTCCAGAAATTTCACTAGCTTCAACTCAATTTCAATCCCTTCAAGTCACACAGATATATGAGCGACAAGTTACACAGTTATCATTACTTTCATCTTTGCTATTCTGATATTCTTTCATTTATTAAGCTGCATATACATTTTCTGATACTCTGTATTGACTTAATTGAACCATGAAAATGGTTACCAAAGCAGAGTGATTCTCAAGCCAAGCACAATACAAAAATAGTTTAATAGTTATGAAGAAGAATGATTCTACACCCAAGCATCAAATGATCATACAGATGAAAATATCCTGACCTGAGCATCTTGGTCATTAAGCATCAACTGCTTAAGCGTTGCAGGGAAATCCTCATCAAGACAAGTTGAAACAGATATGTGATACAACTTCAAAACCCCAACCACTGCAACTGTCCTGACATAACTATTCCCATCTTTCAACCCCAATCGCAATGGATCCACCAAGTACTCCACCAGATTTGCTACGCGAAGCGAGCACAAACTCCTCAATGCCAGCCCCCGAATCATGGGGTCTTCATCTTTACAGTCCCGCAGGAGAAAATTAATCGTTAGAAGTGCGAGTTCAGGATTGTACTTTGCATAATTCCCAACATACAAGTAACACATTTTCTTGAGAACAACGTCTGAGGTTGCTGAGCACATTACCATTTCACTAAACACTGATGACACATCAATCCCAATAGTCATGTATGAGATAACCTTCTTAAAGAGCTCTCGCTTTGAATCATCAGCCCCCGGCGCTTGGCTCCCAGCAAGCTGCCGTAGCTGCATTTTCAGGTCCGAAACTTCACCTTTTCTGGCAAAGTCGACATTAGGGTTAGGATGCGGAAGATCATTAGAATTAGAGCTGTCAAGTGCTCCCTTGCAAGCAAAAGAGAGAGAGAATCTGACCATTTTCTCCATTTCAATATTCTCCAATCACCATTAACTAGAATATGTATACATACAGACACACACACTCTTATATGTAGATATGTGCGAATATGCATGAATTTGACGTTTTATTGTAAACTAAGGAACATTCAAACTCTAATTACAGACAATATGTGTGAAAGATCGTATTTTTTTTGCTCAATTGAGGATAAATCAAGCTCCATGTATGCAGTGTGTGGATGCGTGTGTGTGTGAACATGAATTTTTTGGCCAATCTAGGATACTTCAAGCTCTATGTGCAGAGAATAAGTGCAATTCGATTGCTCTTTTGATCAATTTCGGATGAATGATAGGTATTTACGTGTAGATATGTGAGAGTATGCGTTAATTTGACAATTTATTAGTCAACTCATGATCATTCAAGCTCTAAATACAGACAATATGTGTGCGTGTTTGTGTGTGTGAACTTTGATGATTTTTTTGGCCAATTTAGGGCACTTTAAACTCCATGAGCAGAGAATGAGTGTCATTTGATTACTTTTTTGGTTAATTTCGGATGAATAGTTTAATCTCTATGAGTACTTGTTTGTAGTGTTTGGCGATTATGGACACTTTTAAGAATGATTCTTGAGTTCTCCGCCAATTATAAGCAGAGAGATAGAGAGACAGGGAGACAGAGAATTGTTACCCGGAGGGTTGAGAAGGAGAAGGAGATCGCTGAGATTGAGCTGGAGGAGCCATGACTCTAGAGAAAGAGAGAGAGAGAGAGAAAGAGAGAGAGCTATGCTAGGGTTTTTGTTTGCTCAGGTAGATCTTGTTGAGATTCAGTGGAATCGATCACGGTGCATAGAGATCGTTCACTCAGAAAGCGAAAAGAACGTCCAGAGCAAATCAGGGAACGTTTTTCTTTTGAAAATTACACACATTACAAGCAAACTTCAGAATTGTTTTGGTTTCTTTTGAAAATGTGTTGAAGTTGGTCTCATTTATAGTCATTTAATTAAATTATTAAGAGAGAATTACATCTAGACCTCTTGAGATTTGTCACTTAATTACTTAGATCCCTTGATGTTTAAAATATTACATACAGCCCCCTTGAAGTTTATACGCGAGTAATACTTAGATCTCTACTATTAATGTCCGTTAGGATATCCGTTAGTAAATTACATCTAAACCTCTTAAAGTTTATAGATGAGTAATACTTACACCATTCAAATTTAAAATGTTATACTTAAATTAAAAATATTTTAATCAAAAATAAAATATTAAATATTTTAAATTTTACGACCAAAATTCATGTTCTATTATGATATTTATTGAAATAAAATTTAAATTAAAAATTTAAATTTTTCTTAAAAAATCATAATTAATTAGTATACAATTATACAATGACAAACATTACTCTTTACTTTGATTTTGATATTGAGTACATTAAAGGAAAGTTCAAATTTATTCCTGATTTTCTCATTCGTAAATTTCAACAAGGTAGGAAAATATGAGTTCTTATTCCAAAGCCTAAACCTGATACGAAAACTTTCTATGCCAAAAAACATTCCAATACGGGTCTATCAAATACCATTCTCTTAACAACAAATAAAGTTGACATTTGCCAACATAGAACAAATAAAATCACCAGACTTTGTTGTTTTTTAAAAGTTCAGGCAACCCTAAGAAACATGAAACAACAATAAAGGGTCACCGTCACCAACTATAGAATAATCACCAACCTATAATAACATTTTATCTTATGATTCATCAAGAAACTTAACTCTAATCCCATACATCTTCATTATGCATACACCAATACTCTCAATGATATCCCACAACTTATGTCTCATAAACGAAAATTTTCTTTGTCACCAATCATATCTCATAACCTTCTCCAATATTGGCAAGACAATTTCCCTAAAGATTCATGCGCAGCATCATTTACTAACCGAAAATAAAACACCAACTATTTCCTAAAATAGTCCATAAAGGCATGGTAGACAACCAATATATCAATCCCAAAAATTACATCAATTCTCCTAAATTAACTAAAACTCATGCAAATCGGATAAATAAATAATTCATAACCTAACTAAGCATCAACTCACACTTATTTTATAAGCAACACAATTCCCAGAAGATTTAAGCCTAAAATTTCTTCCATCTTATACTTACTACTGCCACTAGTTAACCCACAATCTACAGTTCCCATGTAAAACCTAATTTTTAAGCTCTGATACCATCTTTGTCATAGCCCAATTTTCACAATCAGGCATCAGCTAACAACTAACCATCAAAATCATGAGGGTATAATTAGGGGTGTCAAACGTGTTGGGTTAAACGGTTACGTGTCGGGTTAAACGGGTGACGGGTGAAAAACATATAAACCCGTACACGACACGTTTAATAAATAGGTAAAAAATCTCAACACGAACACGACTCGTTTAATAAACGGGTAACACGACACAACTCGTTTAACCCATTAAATTTTATTAAAATTATTTTACTAAAATTTTAAACTCCACTAATTATTACCCACAACATCAAAACTCTTTTTATTAAAAAAGTTTCAGTTGGGTGCCACTTGCTTTTGTAAGTGGAAGGCAAAGGTGAAGGACTAAACAAATGGGTGCAGCCTTTTATAGGCATGAGAGAGTTCTCATTCACTTAAATTAGTCGATGTGGGATTCCAACCATTCCAACCAAAAGCTTTCAAGGATGTCTTCACTGTGTTCACACTTCTCTCACAACTCACAAGTTTTGAATCCCACATCGGTAGATTTGCAAGGAAGGAGACCTCCTCCTTGCCTATAAAAAGTGAAGTCCATTCTTTTCTTCATCATCTAATTTTTTTATTTGTTTTTCCAAGTGTTCACTAATAAAAATCTTTTAATTAAGAGACTGAATATTTGGATAGTTAATTTTAATAAATTCTGATTATTTTTTTTAAAATAATTATGAATTTATAATTTATTATTATATAAAATTTATTTAAACGGGTTAAACGGGTTATAAATGGGTTGACATGTCTCACTCGAACACGACTCGTTTATTAAATGTGTTAAACGGGTTGACCCGTTTAACACGTGAACCCGTTAAGGTCTCACCCAAATCCGTTTAATCAGCGGTTAATCGTGTCGGTTAATCGTGTCGTGTTCAATTTTGACAGGCCTAGGTATAACTAAGAAATCATCCAATAAAAATAAAACATTCATGTTCAGCATAATCTAACTAAAAAATTTAAAAGAGTGAAACCATAATCCAAGTTTATATCAAAAATTTTAAATAACGAAACAAGTACCATAACTAACTAAATAAATATAAATAATCAGTTTCTCCCTTGACAATCCACAAACAACTAGCATAAATTTAAACTCTCCACACTAAATCTCAAGTTTTGGATCCACTTTTGCTTCTCAATTTACCTGCTGATCTACATTCGAATCATCCTCAACACCAAAATCTAAAATTTGTTGCATCTCAATTAATGGGATATCTTGATTTTTGCTCAGAAGTCTACTGAATCTCAATTGACAATTATTGGGGAAGTAATGTCATTGGCCTTGGGTAGAAGACAAATTGAAAAGGGTGGGATGAATTGTAGAGTTAGCCCATTCAACAACATTATAAAAATCATAAGTTGCATACTACAATTGAAACTAAGATATAAAACACCACTTTTATTACAAGAAACATTTATTGTTCATTTAAGACTTGAAAGAGTGAGACACCATATTAATTAGGGTAAATTGCACCAATAGTTCCTGAGGTTTATCACTTATTGCACTTTGGTCTTTGAAATTTTAATTTCGTCAATTTCATCCTCAAAGTTTAAATATTGAATCAATATAGTCCTTGACACTAAAAAATAGAAGGCAACTACCATGTGCATGTCAGCTCTTTAAGTGCATTTTTGGTATTTTATAATAACTATGTATCTAAACACCTTTATTCTTTATTTGTATACATTAAACTTGATACCAAACATCCATCTTCTTTTGCCTTTCTCTCTCTCTCTCTCTCTCTCTCTCTCCCCTATTTTGTCTTCACTACGCATCACATGGAAAGAGAACAAGATGGATTGAACAAGCATATGAGAGCAATACCCTCCATTTTCTATACACATTTGGGTTTAGTTCCTCGGTGCCAATCGGCCTTTTCAGGCATTTTTAGCAAACAGGTTTGTGGCTCTCTCTCTCTCTCTCTCTCCAATTTGCCTTTACTCTCCCTTCCTCCTCAAACCCACAAATCCTTCTCTCTACGTTCTTGCGTCTGTCGCCCTCAAAAGCCAACACATCTTCCCTCTCTCAAACCCTAGTACACACGCAGCACAAAAACACAAAAGCATACACAAAACACAAAACCCCCACATGCAGACACGCACAAATGCACAATATGATTTTCAGAGACCTCCATAGGTAGTCAAGCTCTAAATAATGGACTCACCCTTAAATTGCTCATCAATCATGTGAGTATCAGACCCCCAAATTTTGGACCGATGAAAAATTAGGTTTAAATTGGGCATTGGATTGTGATTGTGATTCCATTTCTCTCTTTCTGGTTCTCTCTCTCCAATCTCTACTTTGTTCTCAGAAATTTAAATGGGTCATTGAGATTTCGTGTTTATTTTTTTATGGTGGAGGTAGCAATGGTGGGCTTTGGGTGGGTGGTGGTGGGCTTAGAGGTAACATAGGAGAGGAGTAATTGTGTTATTGCTAGATAATTGAGTTGGCTTTGCGGTGGAGGTTGTGTAAAAAAGAGTTCCAGAGGGCGGTGGAGGGTAGGGATATACATTTGGTGGAGGGTAGGGGATATACAGTTGGGACGAGGCTTCTGATTTCTGAGGGGAGAGAGAGAGAGGCAGCCAATTTCCCATTTTTTCATTTTGCCCTCTATTTTGTCTGTAAAATACCAGAAATGTCCTTAAAGAGCTACACGTGACATGTTCGCGGTAGTTTCCGTCTGTTTTTTGACGGAAGTTAGTGCTAAGGACCATGTTGACTCAATATTTAAACTTTGGAGATGAAATTGACGAAATTGAAATTTCAAGGACCAAAGTGCAATGAGTGATAAATCTATTGGACCATTGGTGCAATTTATCCTATTAATTAATTGGTCTAACAAGGTAGAATTTGCACTCCAAACCCTTTCTCCAACATCTTAAAATTCTATGAACCAAATTGATAAAAGAGACATAAAGACAGAGTTTGAAGCAATTCATAGTACATTTTACAAAGATAATGGGAGATTAGAGAGAGTTGTAGAGTTTTTAACGAGGAAAAATGAAATATTTAGAATTAGAACTTTATTTGTAAACTTTTTGAATTATATTTTCGCAAATGATTAATATTCTCAAATAAGTGAAAATTTAATTTTTGACAGTTGGGTTCCAACTTAAAGCCTGGCATGAGTGTTAATGAAGCGGCCCTATCCAAAATGATGAGGTTCTTTCTTTTGGGCTTAGGGCATGTATGAAAACTTACTGGGCCTGGCCCAAGTACCAACACCTCTCATACTAAGTAACAATTTCATAATCGAAAGACTTGTTTGTGTTGTGACTGGTGAGATTTGTGTGGGACAGTGTCAAGCAACATGTACATGTGTTTATGCAGAATATGTGTTTATATATAAACCATAGGGTTATAGAAATAATTATCCAGTTCACTTCCGATTAATCGGGAGTGTTTGGACTAATTTACACAAATTAACTATCTTATGATTCAATCGACCACTTCAGCTATATTAGCCCGACATTTTTCTCGCTACATCAAATAATGACTTCTTATAATGAACATTTTTTACAGAGATATTTGATATTATGAGTTTTTATCGTTTAAAAAGTTTTTCTAGATTTGAATTTACACCTTCAATTAACATTGATCATACGTACTATATACAGAAAGAATAACAGTTTAGTGCACAAGTTCTCACCACCACGGAGTTTGGACTATTCCATAGTTTTTTGCGACATATGATTGTGCAGTCTAGAAATCTTGACTGGAAGAGCACGACCGTATGCTATTTTTGTCGTTGTTGTTATAATAGGGAATTGTTCTATTCGGATTCATGGTTATAAGTAAATATCTGATACACACAATTAACCATTAATCACTTGCATCTATAAAACCCAACTTTTATGGATTTTATTATTTTCAAATCTTTTCTAAAATATACTTATCAAATCTATGAGTGAGAGAGAGAGAGAGAGAGAGAGAGAATTGATATTATGAAAGTGGGCCAAAAAAATTCAAAATCTTAGCTATGTTCAAAAGAAAAACCGAAAAAAAAAAAACCTAAGGGTGACCTAGTGAAGACAGGGATATACTGTAAACTCATATAATCTGAGTTCGAAACTTGACAACTCCCTTGAGATTATGTCATGAGAAATTTATTATTCATGAATTTCTTAATTCCGACGTGAATGATTTACCTTTGACTAGATCAAGTAAAAGATTAATTAAGATATGTATAAATTAGTTTGAACACAGTGACCATAATATCTATATAATAAAGTAATTTATAATTCAAATCTCAAAAGATAAACAAAATGACTTTTGCTATTCGCGATTGAGATCACTTTAAATTTTACTTTAAAGTTAATCTAAAGACTAATATTAACACCTTAAATTTAATAGGAAAAATATGCCCCTAAGGGTGTGTTTGGAGTGACTTTTTAAAAATACTTTTAAAAATTATTTCTCATAAATACTTTTAAAAAAAAATAGTGTTTGAAACCGCCTCACTACTACCTCTACTACCGCCACCGTCGTCGCCGCCACCGCCACCACCACCGCCGTCGCCGTCGTCGTCGCCGCCACCACCACCACTATCACCACCACCACCACCGCCGCCACCATTGCCGCCACCGCCGTCGCCGCCGCCACTGCCTCCACCACTCCCTCCACCCTCGCCACCACCACCATCACCGCCGCCGCCGCCGCCTCCACCACCGTCGTCGCCGCCACCACCACCATTGCAGCCGCCGCCGCCACCACAGTCATTGCCACCCACCACATCCATCACCGTCTCCTACCACCACCACCACCAAGCCCACCACCTCTCATCCCCTCTACAAACAGATACTTAAATTCCTTTATTTTTTCTCTATATTTGTAATTTGATTTTAGATATATTAATGTTTATTGTTTATCATTTTTTATTACTATGTGCTTTCAGGCACATGCAATAACTAGTATATATATATATATAATAAAAAGAGAAAGAGAGAGAGGGAGAGGGAGAAATAAATCTAGGAATAAAAAGGGAAACAATAATTAAAATAGACTGAAGTCATGATTGAGTTATGCATGATGAGAGAGTAGGGTGTCAACCGACTCATCGATATGAATCCGACACGTACAATTAATAAATTGACAAGATTATTAAATACGTATAATAAATAATTTATACTAATATTTAATATTCAGAATATTCTAAATAAATTATTTTTTTTTGTAAATTTTTACGCAAATACGACACGAATAATAATAACACGATATAAAAATATACGATACACGAATCACACGACATAGACACGATTAACCCCGCCTTTGAGAGAGTGATAGCTGTTGTGTTGGTGTTTCCATCTAGTGATGCAACAACACCTCAAATCCGGACAAGATTCTTCATCCGCATTTGGACAAAGTGTTCAACTACCGTATCACAATTTTTTTCCCGATATCTTATCTTCTATTTTCAACCGATCACAATATGACACACATAAAATTTATACATTTTTATTTTTAAAATCAACGGTCACAAAAAAAAAAAGACAATATAAAGTCAATGGTCCACAAAAGTCGATGTTGAAGGGCTTGAACTTGACTTGGTCAAAGGGAAAGAAAATGTTCCTACCTACGTAACAGGCATTTGAAGATTCCCCATGAGTCACCCTATCTAGTGAGCAAAATCCTACTTTGCAAAGGTAAACTGACCATTCGATTAAGGCTGTAAAATGATCCGAAGTCAATCTGATTTTGACACATTTAGATTTGTCTTACTGTAAAGTATAGATTGATTTTGACTTCACGTGCTCTTCTTTTGAGGGATTCAATTCTACTTTTCTTCGAGCAACTCCGATCCTTCTTATTAAAATAGTTAATTAAAATATATTTAAATATTATATTTTTTTATTTTAATTAGTCATTTTTTAAAATTCACTCTAATCACGTTTTCTATTTTAACTAACTACTTCACCTAACTTCTAATAATATAATTTAAAAATACCACGTAACCTAATAATATAATTTAAATTTTTTACAAATACTTGCATTAATATTTCATGGGGTCTAAAATTAAATATTTCATTATACAAGGGGGTTTTCGAAATTTGTGGGGAGGGGGGGGGGGGGGGGGGGGAGAGGTTTTAGAATTTGGGTTTTGAGAGAAGGGGTTTTTCAGAATTGGGAAAAATGGGGTTTTCAGATGGATTTCGAGGGAGGTGGGTTTCGAAATTGGGGGAGGAGATCTGCAGCTTGGGGGTGGGAGATGAAGAAGATTACCTGGATCAACCCTTGGAGAAGACGATGAAGACAGAGGCGAGCAGTCTGACGAGCTTCTTCTCCTCTCCAGATCTGGCGAGCAACAACGATCTCCTAGGTTTTAGCTAGTAAGGTGGCGAGCCGATTGTAACAGTTTTTTTGAGCAAGCCTCGGCAAATTAGTTAAAAATGAAGATTTAGTTAGTGGGTTAGAGATGTTCTTACATAATTATATTCAGACTTCATTGTAATTGTGATATATATATATATAATTTGTGATAATAATCAATTATTACATATCAAAAAAATGAATCCACATGATGAGATTTTTAAACTTGTGTCTCAATCGAGTCAAATCCAAGTATTGTGTGACTCGACCTGGCTTTATAAAAATTACTAACAACCCCTATTCAAACAATCAAGAGTCTCAAACTTATCTTCAGACTGCTCCAGATCATATATATTACTTCAATATCAGCAGAAATGCTCATAATTTTTTGCTGAGCTGAACTTGAATTAGTATTTAAGCCCCATAGTTTAGCTTGGCTCGAGATCGAGCTTAGCCAATTACAATCAAACCGAACTTGAATACATTTAAACTTGACAAGCACAATCCGATTAACACTCTTAATTATATTCAATCATACAGGGATTAAAATCTTCTATATTAAATTTTCTCTCAATTTCACTCAATGATAGATCGATTATACACGGAATACTATGGATGAGCGGTTCACTAATAAATGGTGGGTCTCATGTGTATTAATGGTAGATAATCAACCATTGCCTGAAAAGTTTAACGAAGATGATCCAGATCTATTAAGATGATTGTGAAAGAATGATAGCTGTACTATTTTCCTCTTTAAGATGCAACAATCTTTACATCGTGGAAAAAATCTCTATCCTAACTAAGGATAATTACACTCTATTTCAACAACTCATATTCAGACCAATCTAATTGTGCAGAGGGTGATAGCTGCACAATTAGATTAAAACATCTTTTGAGTCTGGAGAAAATTCTTTATCCCTCTATTTGATAATTAATAATGTCATTCAACATAGCCTAACTGTGCTATTTAAGGAATGATCAAAGAGAATAATACTACTACTATCTAAGATCTAAAGTTTATAATAGTGTTAGACCATCTGGATGTGTTGTGGGCGATCCGACGATACTGAATTCGAAGTAGAAAAAAATGTAAAAACCATATTAGAAAATACAAACGCGTCAAGGATGACACGCATATGTAATGATTTTCAAAGTTTGATCTCCAGCATAAAATTCTAGAACTGGGTTTCTTAGTAATTTTGAAACCATAATTCAGCTTGGATGAAAAACAGAAACTTGAAATCAAAGAAGAAAAACTTGCAATATCAAAATAATATATGAAAACAAGAGACTTCATTCCTTTGGCTAACCCTCTCCATAGACCTTTTTGAAAGGGTTGTGATTCTTCATTTAGATGACTAGCTGACTGGTTCAGAAAGATTGTAACCCCTTTTGTATAAATAGTTGTAAAGTATACAAACACAAATCTCCAATAGTTTCTACAACCACCAACAATTGTATAAATATAATATTATATAATTATTAAAAGGGTTACAATATATCATACATATATGACACAAACACGTTGTCTAGAGATTCTCGTCTAGTGGACCAATTTTTATAGTCGTAACATTACAAATAAATCATACATATGCACATAGCTGTCTGTTTAGAAAATATAAAGAAGGCTGTCTCTCTGCTAGGTTGAATAAACACCATTGAGGGAGATATACTCAAGATAGAGACCTAAGAGAAGAATGGACACTTAGAATAAGATCTGCATTAGGTTAACACAATAATAACACTCCCCCCCCCCCCCCCCCCCCAAACACCCACACACTCTAACTTATAGGAGAGTGGTGCTTGGTCTAAAAGCTTCAGAATTTTCTTTCACTTTAGAATCTATGTAGTGCATGTGCACGAGTTGTGGAATCAATGGCGGAGTCACTGAAGAAAGGGAATGAACAAGTGGGAAGTGGCGGTCCCTGCATGTATGAGAGAGAGAGGGGTATATTCCTTGAGACCTCTACTGAGAACTGATCTTTCCAGTGCTTATGATGGATTCATTCTCATGCCTGTGCATGCGCCGGCATGTCTTGCCCTTTTCATGCACCTACAAGAAGAGCTTTTTGGCCCCCAAAGTTTGTGGAGTTTGTGGGGGCATAAAGTGCATTGGATTTGGATATTTTTTATAGCAAATATTGCCAATTTGAGTCAACTTTAATCTTCTTCCCCTTTTTCACTGCTGGGTCCTTGGATTTCCAATGGGTTCATATGCCCCCCCCCCCCCCCCCCCCCCCCCTCTTCTCTCTCTCTCTCTCTCTAGGTTCTATGTAGTACAGGAAAACTTATTGGACCCTCCCCCCCCCCCCCCCCCCCCAAGTACTGAGTCATGATTATATATACTTGATGTATTGTATCATATGTTGTATCAATTTTTAAGGACAAGACTCATATCCTCACACACATGGAGTAAAGAAGCACACAACTTCTAATTGAATTAACTTGGGTAATTTGTTCAAATCTAATGGAGATGCACATAAAAAGGGTTAGGCTCTATCCAATGTTACCTAAATTGTGGATCATTTTGGTACGGGATACAGGTACGGGTACGCGCGATATGACATTTTCTTAGGTTCTCAATACGATGAGAGGAGGTTAATCTAGTACATCGATTTGGGTCGTAATTCGTTTTGAAACTCTTATCTAAATTGTTTTCACTATATAACATTATATATCATAGAACATTTATAAACATTAAGTCATTAATTATTTATCTTATATTTGAGCTTGATTTTCTATTATCTAAAATAATATATAATTATAAATTTATATACACTTAATCAATTAATATGTATTTTATATTTGTGTTACATGTTTCAAAGCAAAATATTTAGAATTAGTATTATAACTTTGGGGTCATATATCTTGGTGATCTGGATCGCAAACCCACCTCGTTTGTGATTGATGTACCCAAATTGTGAACATTAATACTATTGGGACATACATTGAGGACATAAAATAGGGATATAATGATGTGGCATCTGACATGAATTTGTCTTGTCATTAAAATTCTGTCAACTAATTTAGTCTCTCTTTTTTTATTGATTTTTTCATTCTCCAACTTGTTCAGGACTCTTACTTCGGTTTGGCCACTTTCCTACCGTCATTGCATTCATCGTCTCCTCGCCCAACATCAACAGATGAAGATTGAATTCATCTCCTCTGCCAACAACTAATGGTTTTAAATAATTTATCAAGCTACCCATAAACCTAGCCGACACCAACAATGGTAGCTCATAGTTTCGTTTCTATGAACCCAGCCGACACCATTCAATAATCACTCTCGATCTCTGAATCTGCTACAACCCTTCAATCCCTACACTATTCTTCTATCAATTTTCAAAAACACATCAAACAATTTTTCGCCAGTCCTCTCCGCCAATGATTGGATGAGTTTTTTATGTGTATTATATTTGAATTTTTACTCCATTTCTTATTAAAAGTGGGCATCGTTCTGTTGTGAGGAAGAAGGGTTTTACTTCCAACTTGAGTATTCGGATCTAGTCAAATGGAAGCGGGACTATTTTGATTGTATATACTGTGGAGTTGGGTTCCTTGAGTGATTCGAAGACGTGTATGGAAGAGAGCCCGAGCTCCGTTGCTTGTTGGGAAAGGAGACAATGAATGCAATGGCAGAGGGAAGTGGGCAATCCAAAGTAGGAGTCCTAAACAAGTTGGAGAATGAAAAGTCAATAAAAAATAAATAAATAAATTAGTTGGCAGAATTTTAATGACATGACAAATCTATGTAAGATGTCACATCATTATATTCTTATTTTATGTTCTCATTGTATGTCCCAATAACATTATTGAATCGTGAATTGTCGGGAGTTTAGTAAATTCTGTTAACTATAACTATCACCATTGATTCGGGTCCAGACTTGGGTGGGCTAGAAGATTTTGGGTTTGAACATGTGGGGTGTGTGGAGATATGAACCTGAGGTAGAAAAAAGATTTACCAATGGAAATAACCTCAAAATGTGCTAGCAAAATTGCGTATATTTAATGGAAAATTGGTTGTCGGTACACCTAGGAGAACTTATCTGTTTTTAAGTACCCAGCTCATACTTTTCGATTATTAAGTCTATTAATGCCTAAATTTTTTGATTAAATATTTTCTAATTACTTAATTGTCCTTTGCTTGATTCACGCCTAACAGATTGTGTTTTCCTTTTTTTTAGGATCTGTCATTGAGGTAGATAAATTTCAAACTTGAATGGAAACTATTTGAACTTTGAAAAGAGAGAGTCTCATACCTTTTGTTCTAGTTCTCACATCACATCAACCATCACCCATCACCCATTTTTGATAAAAAAAGAAAAAAGGAATCAAAACCCTCACGAACATAGAGTGACATGTTCAAAATCTGCACACGGCCAAGAACCCTGAATATTGGGCTGCCCTTTGTGTCTTACATATGTGTGTAGATAGATACATCTCGTATGCATACGTTATATATATGTATCTATATTGATGTAGGCTAGCCTGGATAAAGAAACGAGATTAAAAATAAAAATTATAACCTATTTGCAATATATCATATTAAAGCCTTAAAAAGTCTTGTTGATTCATGAAGAATACTAAGTCAATTAGGAAGAAAAGATAATTTGTCTCTACGTTTATTCAAAATAATACCAAGTTGCCGAATTCAGTTTTTCAATACAATATAAATACGAAAAAAACCCTAATGGTCCTAAATTATTAAAAAAAACCCAAGCAAATAAGTAATATTATGAAAATATCTCAAATAGCGGGATAAAATAAAAAAAAGCCTAAAAAGTGTTATAAATGTTGTTTTGTGGCTTAAAAACGACGGTTAAAAGAAACTTTTTTCATTCTTGCTAAGACTGTCGAGAGTTTTCCGGAATGAGGTTTTCCAAATTTTTTTGATATTGTTGCCTAGAATCACCCCTGATTAACGTCCGAACAGTGTTGTTTTCAACGGTCTTGATCTGCCATGTAGTTTTCTGCTATACGTGTTGCATCATATATATATATATATAGTATGCATACAAGCCGGTGATACTATTTTTTATACATGGCAATGTAACCATAACTCTTATTCCAAACGAAGTCTATATATAATTAGTGGATTTAAATTTAATCTTAAAAGGTTTGAGTAAACTCACTGAATCTATCAAATGAATATCGACACAAATCAAATTAAACACATTGTAAAGTCGACTAAACATCACTTATACATAATATGAACACAATTACACATGATTAAAATAAGTCAGGTATCAGTGGTAAAAAAATTTTAACACCCCATGGCATACACAGTTTAGAAACACGACACAAACATTGATAATTTTATGTGCATGCTAAGCCTGTAAATTAGGTTTCATGACAGACATCCCTTGAGGGGCATGATGAGTATGGGGCCCACCTTGAAGTTGAACTCTTTGATGGATGCCCAATTATTGAAACACCCCCCCAGCCATCTGATCTGATGCAGACTTCTGCCAATAAATTTTGACAGAAGAGAAATGGTCCAAAGGCTTAAAAGATAAAACCAAACAGTTAAATAGAAAATCAATTTTCTGGACCACTAAAAATTAAAAGCTCTCAAGTCTCATCACATCAAATTATGATGGTCCTCATCATCAGTAAGCATGTGTACCTATGCGACAGGAAGTTCTTGCAGAATTCCTATCATGAGCTTGTGGATCATAAGCATCCTAGCAGGACCACCAATTATATATGATTTCTGTTAGTAATGATTATGAACAGTGAATGTATGTCAGGGAGAAATGTGCTTTAAATGATAATAAAAATAACTCGTAAATTCAGACGTTTCGAGTTTAAATTATAGTAATTTTTTAAGAATTGACTATAAAATATTTATCTCTCGTGAATAACGTAACTCTGGCATAGATGGCTTGCCTTTGAACCAGACTGAGGAAGGAATTAATTGAGGTACGCGTAAACTGACTTGAACACCCTGATCGTTGAACCAAAAAAAAAATATTTGACAATTTATATCGGAAGAGTTGTGTTGATTAAGAGACCAAACTATATGTAAAACTTGAGAATTTAAATTCAACTTGAACTCTTTAGCTCGAATATTTTTAATATTTTGAACTCGAATTAAAGCTGAGTACCCAAGTTATCTAATGCTACATTTGGTATGATGGAAAAATGAAAGAATAGAATGTTGAAAGGATGGAAAGTTAGAGAGATAAATAAAACATCTTTTTTGGTAAGGAAGGAAAATAGGAAAAATGAAAAAGTGAATGGATTAATTTTCCTTCCAACTCACAAAAATGAATCTCTCCAAAATCGGAAAGAAAGTGGATGAAAAGTTAATTATTTGTGTTAAGATGTATCTTATTTGTCTATATATCTTTTAATATATACATATATTATGTATACATTAATTTCATATAAAAATACAATGATAATATATATATATATATATATATATAAATAAAAATAAAAAATTTAAATTAAAAAAAATAGTTTTTCTATCTTAACTAATGGTGAAAATTTTCGACTCAACACGATTTGAACTCGACACGAATTTGATTATAACTCGACACGAACTTGAAAATGACCTGACACGCGAACAAGAAATATAAAAGGCTCATATTCAGTTCAACCAGTCAAACTCAAAATTGACACCATCAACCCGTTTATTTAAAAATAAACACTTTCTCTATTTTCTCGTTCGTATGGTAACATGAAATTAACATGTTTGAAAACTATTATAGACATAAAATGTTAATTATTTGTAACTATTTATTAAGCACTGACATAATTATTATATAAAAAAGATATTTTTAATTATTATTATTATATTTATTTAAGTTAATTTTTAGTTTGTAGAAAAAATATTAATATGGATTCAATTAAGTGAAAATAGAATATTAGCGTTAAATTTATATTCAAAGTTTATGTGGGTCAACACGAATACGAACACGAACACGAAGCGAAAATAAACAGATCAACTCGCAACTTAACATGACACAATTAGTTAAATGAGTTAAATTATGTTTGACAAATGTTCTACACAAACTCGTAATGGCTTAACACGAATCTGACACGACACGAGTCAATTGTTACCCCTAATCTTAGCTAGCACAAAAAAAAAAAAAAAAAATTAGTCATTTTTATTTTTTATCCATTCAACCAAACACAAAGGAAGAAAAGTGTATCATTCCTACTTTATTTCCTTGAAGGATAAAAAGTGTATCCCTTCTACTTTCCATCCTTCTTATTTTTCATCATTCCTATCAAATGGAGCATAATTCAAGTTGGTATTCAAACTGAACCCAAAATTGAATCAAATGAGAGAAACTAATATCCAAGTACTATCACAATTCTTTTCAAGGTCAACACAAATGCTAGAAATTTACTAAAGATTTTTGGGTTGCACAAGAAGGTTATGAAAATCGATGAAAAGGGACTTGGTGTATTGTGTGTGCAAATTGCGGTTCCACAAGCAGTACTTCCTAATGCTGTATTTAAAGCAATTATTCGAATTAATTGTGATATGCAACTGAAACAAATTTCTTGTTAACGGTGAAAAAGGGTGAGGCCTAAAAGCTTGTTGATATATAGGCTAGGCCAACCACCCTGGAGAAATGCAGTGGTTGAAAGTCATGTATCACTACTCAAACCTATTGCATGCCAGCCATCATACTGAAAATGCACTAAAAAAGCTTTGATGTTGCTGTACATTTAACCAGACTTAACCATTTCCGAAAGGCCCATAGCTATCAATCAATAGGTCTATGATTAAGAACCAAATGGCATTGACTCTTATCTTAGACTTGATCGTAAGACTATCAATTTCTTCCCTATGCTTTGCTTTTCTATGCATGTAATTGACAATGAGATTGATGCATGTGGAGCATACTTAGGGTTAAAGAAGCCCATTAAGTGCTGCAGCGTAGCGTGAATAAAGAAATGAGATTAAATAACAGAAGCTTCAACCTATTGATTATCAAAATAATATCAAATTAAAGTCTTCAAGAACCTTGTTGATTCACAAAAAATACTAAGTCAATTGAAAGAAAAGAGAATTCATCTCTTAGTTTATTTAAAATAATATCAAAACTGTTGAATCAATTTATAAGACCATATAAATATGAAACCCTAATGGTTCCAAATTACTAGAAAAATCAAGCAAATAAGTAATATTATGAAAATACCCTAAACATCGGGATAAAATAGAAAATTGCCTAAAAAGTCATTTTTTTGGCTTAAAAACGACTGGTTAAAAATTTCAATCTTGCTCAGATTATCGAGAGCTTTTCGGAATGGGGTCTTCTGAAATTTTTTGACACTTTCACCCAGAATCAGCCTTGATTGGCACCCGATCAACGCTGCTTTCGATGATCTTGATCTGTCATATAGTCTTCTGCTATATGTGCTGCATCATTAAGTGGTCTCCATTTAATTATTCTACTTTAACTGAAAGTATCCATCCCTCTTACCATTTTACATCTTCTTAATTAATTAGTTTAGTACATAACAACTAGTGATTGTCACGTGCGATACACATACTTTACACTATTTCTTTTCTTCATCCAATCCCATCCCGTCCTAGATTTATTCATCGTTGTAATTTGGAGCAATTACGGTCCATGGATAAATTTTGAGAAGAATGTGCTAGAAGGGTATCTTTCAAATTTCTCTGTGTTAGGTGTTGATTAATAATTAGTTTGTAATACAAGAAGTAAAAAATTTGAAAATTAAAAACGACGGGGAGGAATGTTTACAAGGTACTCTTGTAAAATATTAAGAAGGCTCAATGGCCTAATGAATTTGACCATTTAAGGTTATGTTGGACCATCCCCCACCCCCCCCCCCCCCCCCCCCCCCCCCCCCAACCCCCCACCCACCCACCCACCTCATCCAAATCCGTCTGTTGTTGGTAAAGAATGGTTGGGTCTGTGAAGCTGCATCTACCAGTAATCTTTCTTATGTACTCTAAATAGGATTTTGGTGGGAGAAGAAGAAGCCCTTTTAAATTCTCTCTCATTGTGCATGTATGTACCATGAGAGAGAGAGAATACCTAAGGAACATCTTGTCACTTTCCCTATCTCTTCTCACTGATTGAAGGCCTCAAAAAGATTAAAGATTAAATTGAGGAAACCATGTTGATGAATATATCTTCCTAACATGCTTCAGGTAGAATTGTTCAAAGAGAGTAGCCCAATGTACGAGTTTCTTGCCACTTCATGTAGATATTCTTTACATAATTTCTACATATTTTCATATTTGGATAGTTATATAGTAAAACGAAGAAGACAAAAAACCAAAAACAATAACAATTATTGGCAGTTTAGGCCATTCAGTTTTAGGATATTTCTGTGAAGAAATTGTTGTGTTGTTTTTCATCCCAAGTTTTTTGAAGTGTGCCCTACTGGAGATTGGTCAGAAATATGAAATTTTAATTTCCATTACTTTTTTTTTTTTCATTATAATCATAATCTTGGATTATGGAGTTTTCCGTCAAATTTACGTGTGTTGCGTGCTGCAAGATTTGACAGAAACAACAACGGAAGTTAGTATAACGGTCACACTACAACTATTTTAATACTTTGAGGGTGCAAAAAGAAAAAATTAATTGTTGAGGGTGTAAATCAAGAATTTAAAATTTTTTAGGGTATAAAGTGCAATTCTCCCAACATTGACCATTGGTGAATACCACCCACTTGCCCTGTGAACTGAACCCTTTTATGCCAAGAAAGTCACTGGTTCAAATACAGTGGCTACAGGCAGGTTATTAATTGTCTCTTTTTCTTTTATTTTTATTTTTTAAAAAATTTTAAAAAATAGTTTTCTATTTTAAGGTAGCCCTTGGTTATTAAAATAATGAACTGATATGAAACAATTAAATAATTGAAACTTTTTATGTGTTATCTTGTCATTGGATGAAAAAACTGAACTACGATATCAAAAAATTATTTTTCGGTACCAAAAGTATAGCCTTTGAATCAATATTATTGTGGGGAGTGTTACACTATCGAAATGAATCTTTTGATACCAAACTTTTACTTTTTGACTAATAAAAATAATCCCGTGTTATTTTTATTATTATTATACAATCAATAATTTTAAATTATTTAATTCAAAATCAACAATATAGATCACTTTTTTGACACGGTGCCGCAAAACTACCATAGCCTTACCCTATTTGTAACAAACTTTTTAAGCCTAGATCACATAGGGGTGACAATTGTGTTATGTCGTGTTGTATTTGTGTCGAGTCATTATTTCGGGTTCGTATCGAACACTAATCAATCATAATTCAACCCGTTTAACTAATCGTGAAATGTTATGTCGATCTATTTATTTTTGTGTCGTGTCGTGTTCGTGTTGACCCCTATAACCCATAAATAAAAATTTAATGCTCAGTTTCATATCTACAATTTCATTATCACTTAATCGAACCTATGTTTGCATGGTCAATACGCACAGTAGTATTGGAAGGATTGTTCGGTCATACTATTTTTCCTATGATCGAATTTGGATATCAGAAGAACTCCATTAAATTTTTTCTAATTTATTGTAAAAGGTTGTGTTTGTCATAATTTCTCCATTAATACGGGCCAAGAACATTCTTTGCAATCCCAATATTTGGCACATTCAATTCATTTAATTTGTTGCAAGTAGTGGTCCTAGCAACAACTTGGAAATGAAATCATCTCAAGAACAATAAGTGCAAGAAGTGATAAAATTTGGTACGAAAGCTTCTCCATCATAATGTAATAAGAAATTGTGATCGATATTTGAAGACACCTTCGCAAAACGCCCTAAAATTCTCAACACGCGTTGTCTAGAAAAAAAGGTCAGATTGTTATACCGTCAATTCAAACCCATCTAGATACAAGTTAATCACGCTCAAAACAGTTAGCAAAACCCAAACACCCTACGATTTGCCTCTAGCTCTCTCTGTCTCTCTCTATCTATATCTCTCTTTGTCTCTCTCTAAGTCACGCCTACTAATTAGAAAAAATTGGCAATGTACACAATGTACAGATACATTAGATGACTAAGGTCCCCCACAAAAAATTACCATCAGTCTTCTTTTTCTCTCTCAAGTCCTCTCTTTCCATGTTCTGGTGTCGATGGCAAGGTGGGGATGACTGATGTAATTGTCTTTACTTTTCTCCTTTTCTTCAATTGATTGAGCAACTTCTTGTTTTGTTACCACCATTGTGCCAATGGTACCACCAAAACTTTCCAATCATGTCCTCTTCAAACAAACCTCTAGTTTCTAACCCAAAACAGTACCTATGATTGCGACGAAAACGAGGAAGAAAAGGGAGTGAAATGCTTTGCCTCATCTTTCCAACACAATTCAATGTCCTCCGCGACTCTTTTAGCATCCATGGATGCACCAAGCAGGCCGCGTTTAGTGAACCCTACCGCGTATAGACCATCCTCTCCTTTCCAACCATTCGGAAAAGGTCTTCGAGGTAGCCCATCTTTCTCCGAAAACATTTTGCTCTCCTGGGGAGACAATTTAAGCTCTTTTGAGTCACTTGAATTTGCAAAAATGTTGCACCCTAAAGAACAAAGATAACTTAAAAAGGAAAAAAAAGTAAAGCAAAAAGGTACCGTTAGCCAAGATGGCACATTGCTTTTGTAACCAGTTGCTAAAATGATTGCATCAAAATTTTCTCTTCTCCCATTCTCAAATTCGACGGTGTAACGCTCCAATCGCCGAATGCCTGGATATATCTACACCCAGAGCAATAAATATAGAATTTTGTAAGAAATACATAGCTAAGCTAATCGTCTTAATTTGCATAGTAAATCAGAAAGAAACAAGTAAATAAAATCTAAAATACATAATATATAAAAGAACTAAAAACAAGAAAAGAACTTAAATAAAGCGTTATCAAACTAAACCAAACCAAACCAAACCAATATGTTAGTTTTATCGTCAACATTGTCATATACACAAGAACTTGAATTATGGACTAAATCAAATTATAAGGGGAAAAAACATAGTAAATTCTTGGGGAAACAAGAGAATTGACCCCCCTGGCCATCAAATCCACTAGTGCAATCATTAATAAATGCTAACTATGGGATCCATCTAACACTATAAAAGGGTTAAAGCAAAGTTAAAAAAAAGTTAATGTGATTTTGCAATTTGAATTGATAGACAATTGTACCTTGATGTCTCCACTTTTGATTTTGGACAGTGTCCCAACGTCCAACACCGGTGTCTTTCCGGTCAAGTTCTTCAGCTCAAGTGGCCCCAGTCGAGGCCGGTCGAGGCCAAATCTTGTGGTGTCTCCAAGCTTTAGCCACGACACGATCAATAGGAGGCGATCAACAAGGCGCATGGGCAGCCATTTGAGCAGACACATGGACAATCCGAAAGTTGAAGTTCCCAGCATCTCTCGTGGTAGGAGGTGCACCTAGTTTGATCAACACGAAAAAGGGTCACAAAAAGAAGGGTTTAAAAAGATGGAGACTAACAAAAAGAAACCTAAAAGATCTGTGCATGAAAGCAAACATTCTTTCTGAGACATAGATACAACATGTAAACTATCGATTGAGATGTCTTGGATGACTCAACCGTGTCACCCGAGTTATTATTGTCAAATCAGACGTATTTCCCCGTAATCAATGTTGTGATATTACAAGAATGTCCAATATCTCGTGTTATGTTTAGTTTCTTTTTCAATCCAACACTTCGTCGGTATTGCTCGATGCCGTTCTATTACATTCGTACACTCTATACAGCCACACGGCAAGACCCACCTAGTCCTTGGGAGGCCTGGCTGTTGCCTCCAAAGCTCCATGACTGGACTCCATATGCTAATTGTCCTTTACAGTGCAAACATATGTGTATGATTATGAAATGAAATCCTAAGTTTTTGACCAATTTTGCGCATGCTTGGGAACCCCAATAAAGTGATTATTATTACTTTTTTTCTCAAACAAATAGATTCATTACTTTTCATGAACTTTAAAGTTGGAATAAACTGTTGGTAACTTGGAAGTTGGAATGGAACTCACGAACACAAACAGTTACTAAAACTGTGACAAGTCACAAGAATGTATCCCTCATAAATATTTTAATCCCGGTATGGATAATCTACTTTTAATGGAATCGAAAAAGAAATTAGTCGAGATGTACGTAAGTTAATTTAGACACCTCTAACCGCTGAAACAAAAACAAAAAAAAAGTAGGTTTCAACAAAATTTATGAGAAGGAACATATTTTATATTTCCTTGATCAAAATTAAGAAAGAAAAAAAACCATCAAGGAACCTGAACTAGGGTTTGCTTGTGTTGTCAAAAGATCTGGTTAAAACGAGAACATTCAGAAAAAAAAAAAAAAAAAGTTGTAGAATACCATTTTTGTGTGTGTCTATAACCATATACTCAATACTTCCAAATATAAACTCACATATACACATATTCTATCTATTTTCAGAAGAAAAAAAATCTGAGAAAATCCCAGCTAGTTCCTTCTTTTTACCTGGTGAATTTTGTGGTGAAGTTAGAAACTGAAACTTTTGCTTATTATATTGGAAATTCAAAGATTGGAGGGACAAAAACCTAAAAAATCTTCAAAGGGTTTTGCTTTATGGATGCAGAGAGAGAGAGAGAGAGAGAGAGAGAGAGGTCAAAGTGGTTCTATTGTGTCTCTGACGACAAGGGAAGGGCGGGCATTCTGATTGCAGAGATCCAACATACGTCCAAATTACCATTTTTTTATTCATGTTTATAACCGAATAATCAATACTTCCAAATATGCAATCACATATATATATTTATATATATATATATTCATACCTATTTTCAGAAAAGCAAAATCTGAGAAAATCCCAGCTGGTTGCTTCTTTTTATCTAGTGAGTTTTGGGATAAAAATAGAAACTAAAAGCTTTTGGTTATTATAATGAAAATTCAAAGATTGGGGGGCCAAAAACTTAAAAAATCTTCAAAGGGTTTTGCTTTAATATGTGGAGAGAGAGAGAGAGAGAGAGAGAGAGTCAAAGTGGTTCTTACTGTATCTCTCACGACAAGGGAAGGCCGAGCATTATGATTGCAGAGATCCAAACACACCTCCATTCCTGAATTTCCACATCCCACCACCAAAACTCTCTTTCCTCCAAAAGCATCACCACTCTTATACGAACTCGTATGCACTATTGTCCCTCCAAACTCCTCCACTCCTTCAATCTCCGGCTCCACCGCCTCCGCATTCTCCCCCGTCGCCACCACCAACCACCGGCACACGTACTCCGTCTCCTCCTTCTTCATCCCCACACACCTCACGCGCCACCACCCAAGACTACGATCGTACTCAGCACACTCCACAGTTTCATTAAACACAGGCTTAATATCAAATCTCCTCGCGTATGATTCTAAGTACCCAATGAACTGTTGCTTTGTAGGGTAAGTCGGAAATTTTTCAGGGAAGGGCATGAGAGGAAGCTCACAGAATTGCTTCGGTAAATGAAGACGAAGACGATCATAAGTCTTCAGCTGCCATAACGAAGCTATACAGTTTGCTCTTTCTAAAATTACACTTGGTACCCCTTTTTCTTTCAAGCAAGCTGCAGCGGCGAGCCCTGACGGTCCGGCGCCGACGATGACCGGACCGGGAACCCATACATATCTCGGAGACTTCTCAGTTGAACGACGATCATTGGCTCTTTTACCCTCCATCTCTCTCAAATAATCCATAACAGCTAACAGAAAATATAATCAGATATGGGTTTGAGTTGTGTAATTCAAAACCGGTTCAGAATTTAGGAAACCCATTTGGTAAAAGGAACGTGTTGATAAAGTTCTATCTTATCTAGAGAGAGATTGGGCATGGGGGGAATCCCTGGATTGGTGGAGTGGATTGTGAGAATTCTTATCCAGTTGTGAGTAAGTTTTGCTTGATACTCTGTAGTGTTCAATGGAGGAATAACCGGAGAGAAGAGCGAAGGCTAAGGGGATAAATCAGCATTCATTCAACAGATAGAGAGGTTGAGAGAGAGAGAGAGAGAGAGATGGTGATATGTCTATAAATTCCTTTTGTTCATAGGAGAGAGTAATGAATTGAATTCACTCACTCTATATATAAGAGAAGTAATGGGACATATATATAGAGGCGAATTGCAAAGATTTAAAAAAAATTAGTTTGAACCCTCAAAAATTAAATTTTTCATATTATACCCTCAATATATTAAAAGTGATGCAATGTGACCCTTCTGTTAGTCTCGTTACTCATTCTGTCAATTTCAATGGGATGGATTCTGACGGAATAAATAATAAAAAGATCACATTATAACACTTTTAATATATTAAAGATTCAATATAAAAAAATTCATCTTTGAAGGTACAAAATAAAAAAAAAGGTTAATTGTACTGGAGGTCCTCAAAGTATGAAGTTTGTCTCATTTTAGTCCCCAATGTTTCAATTGCATCATTTTGGTCCCTGAAATATTGAATATGTTTCTATATGGTCCCTCAAGCAGACAGTGTCTAGATTGCTAATGATTTTTTATCATAAACTTGTCACGTGATATTTAAATATGAACAAAAAAATAAATTGGATAACCCTTGACCAAATTTTTACTCAAATTTTGGTTAAATAGCTACTTAAATTATACAGTTTTGATCGTGAGCTATCCAAATTTTCGTCAAAAATTACCCATATTACATATTTTTTTGTTAAGAGCTACTCAATTTTTTTTTAAGAGCTATCAAAATTATTTTTTGTCCATATTTAGGTATTATGTGACAAGTTTATGATACAAAATCGTTAGCAATCTGGACGTTGTCTGCTTGAAAGACTATATAAAAACATATTCAATATTTTAGGGACCAAAATGATGCAATTGAAACATTGGGGACCAAAATAAGACAAACTCCATATTTTGGGGACCTCTAGTGCAATTAATCCTAAAAAAAACTTAAATGTTTCAGGCAACCAGGTGACATCCCCCCTATAAGATATATAGTGTTATCTAAATTGAATTCTCTTGAGTATTACTTTTTCTTCTTTTCTATCAGCTGTGGGTCGGGTGAATCCAAATTCATACCGTAATATTTGGTACTTGACTAGAATTTGTCAATATTTAGGTTGTCATTAGTTTTAAAAAAATTGGATTCTTTAGTCTTGGGGACTCAACTTGAACCCAACCTCAAATACTTCATTTATCTTCACATCAAATTATGTAATCCGATTTCGTAGTCGAATTGAAACTAAGTTCAAAAACTTAAATATGAACAATACTTAGAATGAAAAAGTTTAGGTTGAATCTGAATTCATGGCAAATTCGAGTTGAGTTAGGATTAGTCTCTCAACTTATCCAACCCGTTCGAGTAACATCTCAAACTATTATGGTCAAAAAATTATGGATAGAATAGTGCTCCCAAAATTTCAAGAGATAGTTCAAGTGTTAATAGGGACGAACGGTAAATTCAGATATCTTAAGTTTGTGGCAATCGCTTGAGATTAGACCATGAGAGATTTATTCTTCATGAATACCCTATTCTTGGTGTGGATGGTCCACCTGTGACCAGATCAACGAAGGGATTAGTCATGAATAACCTAATTCAAATGTGAATGGCTTGCCTTTGACCGGATCAAAGAGAGAATTAGTCGAAATGCGCATAATCTGACCTGAACACCTCTAACCAAAAAAAAAATAGAGCTCCCAAAAAAAACATGAGAAATTAATATATATGCCTCTAGCAAGAATTGACTTCCTAATCTCCAACATTAAAAAGACAAATTTGGCCAACTAAGGTAGGCTAGGGTGGTTCACTCACTCTAATTTTACAAACTATAGGCTTTGAGCAAACCCATCTAAGTAAACGTCATCATATCTGTCATAGTTGAGACTTAGAACTCCTTGGGTGCTTCATAATAATTACCAAATCCTTAAAAAAGTTCATTTTCTTTAGTGAAATCCCAAAATAATCAGAATTAGATATGAGTAAGCTGTCATTAAGTTTGAATATAATTTTTTTATCAGGAGTCATTAAGCCAGGATGGTTTCTTTTTTCACTTCAATATAAAGAATATTGGTGCTTTTGATTCTCATTGGATTGAAAGGGTAGATATGGTTGGCAACGGGGTTGGACTGTGCCTAGTTGATTATGAATTTTCAAGGATATATAGTTCAGATTTGCCACCAAGGGGGCAAAATTTTCTTGAGAAATTAGGGTAGATAAGAATCAACTAAAGGTTTTCACATTGCTGCAGATCCATTTGCGAAAAAATGACTTGTCAAAGATTGGATATTTTGTAGATTAAATTCACATTATTACAGATCGAATCAATCAATTCTCTACCTTCTGGGTAAGATTTTCGGTTAATCGAGCACCGCATATTCTAGTTAAATATGCTAGTTCTTTATTCTGAGTGTACTGTACGGTGAGATGAGGCACCAGATTTCTTGGTGCTCATCCTGCAAGATGAGATTGTCATTTTTTACTAATGAATGAATTTTTGTTGTATATCCAAAAAAAAAAAAAAAGAATCAACTAAAAGGTTTTCACATGATTCCAAGATACGGTTATTCGAGATTTTGATCATCTTAGCGAGAACCGATATAACACAATTGACTAAATGCTGATATGATATCTTATAAAAAAACGAGAAGTTAGGGGTCCAAAACTCATCAATGGTAATTAAAATAGTTGGCCTCCTAAACAATTTTTAATGATAGATGGTTCATTGTTTACTAGTAGAATATCAACTGTAGATAAAAAAAAAACATGTTGCCCATGTAGCATGAGGGTGAAATTTTGATCAAAGAATAAGAAGACATTCAAGCCCAAAGATTTTGAAAAACTGAAACTGCAGAGGGAAAGGACGATGACTAGCTAATCAACGATTTGATGGAAAAGGGGGAGCAGCCACAGTTTTGGCTGTGGTAAGGTTGGCGGATAAAACACGCCACTTTACCCTTCAATTTATTGACACCTATTATCTATTTAATTATAATAATTAATTTAATTTAATTTAATTTAATTTTTAAATTAAAATTTTAAATCTATTTCATATTTTTCGATTAAAAATATTAAATTTAATAATAAGTCATTACTATTACTATTACATGGTATCACTATTCAATACTAAATCTATAAGCTGACAAGTGAGTCTTTCACGCGAGTTAATAACTATTTTATCCTTATTAAAAAATAACGGGTATTGCTATGATACTTAAATTAAAACTCAAATTTCTCATCTTAAATGCTACACATATTATTTTGTGGGTCCCAAAAAAATTAATTTTTTTTATTTAATGTGTGATGTATATATACTTAGGATGAAAGATTTGAGTTTTAATTTAGGCAACATAATATTTCTCAAAATTAACTATCTTATGTAAAGAAGCGGGTTTCACGTATCTTGTGGCTCTTGCCTACTTATAAATTTATTATTAACGATGACACCCGAGGTTGTATAATCATTATATATATAATATAAAATGTAACAGATTTTAATCAATTTATCCGACGATCTCAAATAGATTTATTTAACGGTCACCAATATCACTCTCAAAATCATTCACATTGCACCATACTTTTAGGCACAAATTACCCTACTTAAATATAAAATAAGTATCAATGGACCTTTGGTCCAATGGTACTCCTTGTTTTATAAAGACTTTGTTTTCTTGAAGTCAATGGATCAAGTTCCCCTCCCCTTTCCCCGTCCCCTCCCCAAAAATATATATATATAATATAATAAGACCAGTAGACTAGTCTTAGCTGAAAAGCATAAATTTGGTGGTTGTGGTGAGTTGATGGTTTTTTTTTATGAGAACCAAGTATTTCTTTGAGTTATTGTCCAGAATTCTCAAGTTTGATTATTGACCCAATTAACCTGATTAATGCGAGTTAACTGTAAGATTGTGTTTTAGTTATAAATTTATATATTTATCTATACTACTAATAAAAATATCTTAATATAAAAAAATTTAATTTATTATTTTGCCTTATAAGAAACTATAAAGGCTAACATGCATATTCATTTGTATTTAAATACGTAAATTATTATTATATCTTTTTGTACTTAAATAATAAACTAATCTCTAACATATAATGTAAATCTCTTTATCTTTGTAAAACTTTTAAATCACCATGTTATACTTGAAAAAAAATATATATATATATAAATAAAGCTATTATTTTTTTTTCCCAAAACTTTTATATTAATATGCGTCAACAACCTCATTGACATAATATCATCTCTACTGCCCAAAATAATAGCATCTCTACTACCCAAAAACCTATATATGTATCTTTTTCTCTTCATCCACAATCTAAATAGTTTGGTGAAACTGAGAATCCACGTAAAAACAAGAATTAAAAGAAAATTCTGTAACCCTTACTATTTGGTAACTCGAATAACATAATCACATAAATGAGTTTATTTCATGTTTATAGTTATGAAGAAAATGAAATGATTTAAGTATGATAAATGAGATAATATCTAATTTAGCTATATAATTAGATTTTTATGTTTGTTATCAAATATTTTAACAAAAACTTTTACGTGCTGCGCACGTAGTGCATTGCTTAGTTTAATAAAATATGTGATGGAGACAATTTAGTTTTGGTGCTATTATTTTTGTTGAGAGATTGAATATTCTTGAAGTGCAACCATAAATTAATGCCTAACCTAACACACGAGGCTTTAGTTATAGTGATATATAAAAACAAATCAAACGTACGCAAATTATTTTTATGACTTAAAATCATGACATTTAGAGTCACAATGTAACAACTTTAGAGGCGTGTCAAGACCCAGACATTCAATTATACAATTTTAAAATAGAGAATAATATTGTCAAGGAGGAAAGAGAAACAAATGTGGACACACCCAGTCCTCTCCTCCCCTCCCCAACCCAATCCCAAAATTAGGTATCTAATCATTGGGGATACCAACAACAGCTCAATGAAAATGAAGGCAAAGTATGTATTGAAAATGTTGGTGAAAGAGGGCCATCCCTGGACATGACAATGTAGGTGGTTATTAACTACCTTCTTGTAACAATGATTCACTCATTCATCTGTCACATAACTGCATGCCCTAAACCATATTACACCTATTAATATGTGAATCTATCAAGGGTGATTCTCATTATGCCTCCATCATTGCTGTTCTTACCGAGTCTTCTACAAATTTTGCTTACCAATTAAACGTGAGTAGTTAGATTAGTGGGTCCCATCTACTTTTTTTTGCATGGGCCTACTAATCTAATAATTCACGCCACGTGAACAAAATTTAGTAAAGTACTCATCTTCATCCTTATGTCACGTTCTAGAATTTTTAATAAGTATGTAGTCATTCTAATACATTCTACAATTATGGCACAGAGATACCTTGTGACTAACATAGAGAAAAAGTCTTTGTTGTTCAAGGACGAGTGTCTCCCTCTTAGTTGGTAAAGGGGTGTCTTACCGGGTGAACAATTAGGGTTTCAATCTCGCCTTCTTTGTTTACCTTCTCGACTATGGTGTTGTTTGATAAAATTTATAATTAAATATTGACTGGATACGAAATATCATAGCATATTCACACACAAAGAAAAGAACCATACTTTGCAACTTGCAAGTACTAAAACTCGTAGGTAGGTTGCCGGAGAAGCTCTCAAGCAAATGGGGGGCAGTTGTCGAAGAATACCATCCAGAATGACTGAGATTACAGAGATTGGGAGAGTGAAGTCTTGATGACAATGTTATAGAGTTGGAGACGAACACCGTTCCAGTCGGTAAGAATTTGATATTCCGCGTTCAATATTTATGTTCGAGTCTCTATAGTTATACTAGTTTGATAGAGTTATCTATCTGCATATTTATTTTATGTTAAAAAAAAAAAAAAAAATTGGAGACAATAATTATTAAGTGAAAAACATCATGGGCAAAAAAAAATAAAATCTCCCTTTCAATTGAACGTGTTCCGCCTTCAACCACAAATAGGGAAGACGTTACTTAAAATTCTTTCATATTTTTCAAATCTAATTATCTCGTTGAGTGGTGTTGTATCTTGCTCGATTATTGAACCAACCCGTACGAATTGAGCAATGAAAATTAGGTAGTTGCAAATGATTTGATGGCATGCAAGGTTTGTACAAAGCTTGTACTGGCATTTGTTATGTTCAATCCCTATCCACATAAGTTTCTGCAGTATGCTGCATTCTCTTTAGAGCAGTCTACGGTACCTTAAAAAAAAATTAGTATCAAATAGTCATTTATTATTTTTGTATATATTTTTATAATTTTTATAAGTAATTTTATTATATTTATGATAACTTTTTTACTACTTTGTGGTACTTGCGATCAATTCTAACATACAATAGTAGTAAAAATACACACAAAATTTATAAATCACTCAATAAAATAGTAATTGTTTTGTTATAAAATGTGTCACAAAAGTTGTAAAATTTGAAGGTACGATATCAAAAAAAAAAATGGGTACCATAGTCTTCTTCTCTTTATGGCGGCAATGATTGATTAAAAATAAAGCTTAGGGGATGAATTATGCCAATCCCAGAACCATAAACGCAGGTGATTAAAATAAAGCTAGCTTTACATTGGTGGTGATGTACCGGTTCCATCATAAGAGGTTTGTGATCCTCAGTGCATTAGGTATTCGGAAAAATGTCTCAATGAACCTTTTAGGAAGACCAAAAGACTAGTTAATTTAAACACAACTTGAAAATATTTACCATTCTCGTAAAGTCGGGTTTGGACAGAAAATTTCAACGCGGTATAAGTTCAACCAATAATTAGATTGGAGTTCTGAGTTTTGGAACCAATCTGAACCGAATCCGAACTCACGAATTCAAGTTCAATCCGATTTTTTTTATATAAATTGGTCTAAGTTGTGTTGCTTTGGAATCATATTTGTATTGAACTTGATTTTCAATTAACCTCTTAATTCTTCCAACCCATGTCTAATTTAGTATGCGTGGGGAAAGTGCATGCACGCATGTGTGTTTATTATTGGCTAAAAGTGCTTTCCATAGGTAGTTGGTGTAAGAGAATGTTTGGCTTAATGATTAGGCCTTGTGTGTGTGATTGAATTGGACCCTACCTTTTGCACAACATTGAAAGAAGATGCTAAATTTTTCTAAGCCATTAACCACAATGGCCTTAAATAAGTTATAGCAATGCCAATCAAGTCTTTAAAGACGTCTTTGAGGCTTGTAGGTATGGTATTTTCTTAATTTCTTTCACACACTACCTATCTTGCGAGGCTAGCACATCCTATTGTGTAGAATGTTGGAAGAAAACAATGGATACCTTCATCATAGGCTAGGCTAGCACATCCTATGGTCCCTGCCGGGCGGCATTTGCCTACGGGAAGTTCTCGCTCGTACCCAAAACCACTATGGGCCGGCCACCTAACTCCTAAGGAAGCCATTATGTGCTCTCACGTTCTCTTGCATCTCCATACAGTAAAAAGAGTCCTACTTTAATACGGTCCGATCGAGGAACAAGAGTTCTTGATAAATATTACTACGAGTATTAAGGAGCTAGTGATAAGATCAACAATGCCTCCTAACAAGTACATCCTTACCTTCAATCTAGGACATAGAGTCTTGGTAAGATACTACTTAAAACAAGCAGGAGCTAATGAGGACTTAGAAACAATAGCCTTGGTCTAACTCTACCCCGAATATCTAAGAGATGATGATGAGATCCATCTTCTCACAACCTAGAGTGTAGGTTCCTTTGAGATACAACTTCCTACCGTTATAAATAAAGGCCTCCGGACACTAGACTGGAGATTCAATTCTAGTCTATTCACTACATACTCTTCTTTGACTTGCAATCTAACTTAAGCATCGGAGTCCCTTTGGCTGCCCCAGATGTTCTCTTGTCTTGCAGGTTACTTAAGGCTTTTTTACCGTCCTCTCCGTCTATACGAGGTGGTTACTCTTTGTACAAAGAGTAAGCTATTGAGACCTAATTTACTGACATAATTTGCAGATCTAATTCACTGTGATATTTAGATTCATTGTAAACCTCCTCAAACATTAGAACTTGATGTTGATCCAATTATTCTTATGAAGGCATATCATTATGTCAGCAAATTAGATCAAATTTTTAACCAAATAATATTACTCTTGTACAAAATTATCCCCGCACACTATTGTCAAAAAAAAAAGGCGATTAAATCATTAAACGATTTATTATATTTACAACTTGGACTTGACATATCTTGCCTTTTTTTGGTAAAAATCATAGTTAGTCTCTAAACTTTCAATTGTCTTAATTTTATCTCTCAACTATCAATTTTATCTCAATTCAGTCTTTTTATACATTTTCATAATTAGATCAACACTGAAACATATCAGAGTAGTTAGTCTCCAGTTGATCTAACGGTTAAAATTGATGTAATAACTTAATTAAGACGAAATTGTTAATTGTGAGACTAAATTATGACAATTGATACTTCATAGACTAAATTAAAACTGAAGGCAAAGTTCAGGGACAAACTAAAAATTATAACGAGCAAATGCTGATAATTGAACCTAAAGATCAAAGTGGATCATGTGTTCTCCTACTTAGAAGGAAGTGGGTATCCTGTTTACAGCATAAAATAAACTGACAAGACTACGCTAGGACTTTCAAATTTTATAATTTTTTTTGGATTTTGTTATAAGTTTTGTGGATCAAGTTGTAATTTTTAAGGTTTGGATTACAACTTTTTTTGAGTCAAATTATAATTTTTGGGTTAACTTGTGAACGATCTTAAAAATATTGCGATCGATCCTAACATTTTTACGATTGCAAATTACTATAAAAATTGTAAAATAACCCTAAAAATTTATAAAAATACCCATAAAATTTGTAAGTGAATGCTGTTTCTGTTCCTCTAAACTGGGAACTTGAATCTAAAGCCTAGTGCCTAATGTCTAGGTCTATAGGAAAGTATATACTGAAACCTATATATATATATATATAGAGAGAGAGAGAGAGAGAGTCTTGGAAAGGCTGTTTCGGGGTGCTGAAGAGTGAAGACCCACACACAGGTTAGAAGGTTTGGGTGTTGGGGGGTTCTTCTTCATGGACTCCAACTAAAGTTGAGATCATGGTCCTTGTTCCCCACTTCTCTCTGTACCTACAGATAATATTAATTATTACGATTTTTTCTACAACTTTATTAAATAATTAATTAATTAATTAATGTAATGGTTACTTTACCCTACCCCTACAACATAATATTTTATAAAAATCTTTCTTTTATAAGGACTCTGGAAGCATTAAAACACCACTTGAAGGGTGCAATGCACTCATTCATTCTAGATTTTCCAATGCTTTTATCTTCTTTTGTCATCATAAGCCGCATCTCTTGTTGTATATCCAGTGTCCAAAAACCCATGTCAATCTTTTATAGTCATGTATAATCAGATTTATATTATCTATAGATATAATTAATTAGATTTATGTCAATCTATTTATGAGACAAATTTACCCATTTGTGAGCAAGGATCAACATTTTTTTCCGATGTATATTTTCAATCAACTCAAAAACAGAAATATTTTTGAAAATGTTTAAAAAAACCGAGCAAAATTTAAAATTTTGATCTTGACACATAAGTTTCTCTACTTGCAAGGATAAAACTGTGTACATTTAATCTTCTCTAAACCTCATAATAACGGGAGTCTCGTGTACTGGATACGCCATTTATCCTAACACATAACCCGAAAAATTTGGAAACGAAAGAATTTTCGGTGAATAAAAGCCATAATTTTTGGTAGAAACAAAGAGACTTTGACAATTGGTTGTGACCTGAATTCTAGGAGAAGTTTACGGTAAGGAAAAAGAAATTTTGGGTATTGTATCGCAATTATAAATTTTGGAGTTCATTTTGAGAATTATTTATAATTTTTTATGGTCATTTATAAGTTTTAGGGATCATTTACAATTTTTATGGTTCAAGTTACGATTTTTGTAGATCATATACAATTTTTTAGGATTATTTGTGATCGATCCTAAAAATTTTATGTTCAATCGCAAGTAACCTGAAAAATAGTAAATGATCCACGAAAGTTATAACTTGAACCACAAAAATTATAACATGACGCCAAAAGTTATAAATTTATTTTGTCGTAAACTAACCTAAAAATTGGTATCCTAACTCCCAAGACTTATAAAACTTAACGATATGGTACCATTTTTATTTATACCATAATTTTCTCTTGAATCTGACCAGAGAAACATCCCAAGCATGAGTAAATATTCAATGCAACAGTCACACTAAGTCATCACTGTCATTTAATGTCATCATCCAATTAAAAATTTACAAGTGTACAAAGTGAACCTCACTATTTTCATAACCACCCGTAATCACCACATCCAATCATCAACACATAAGATTAATAGGGTTCACTTTATCTTATTATTATTTTCTAATTGGATTGTGGCACTACATAATAGTGACGACGTGATGTTATCGTGGCCCGAGGATGCCGTACAATTAATTTTGATTATCTCAAAAGTCATTGATAATCATATAATTAAGACATCTTTTCTGAGTCTCATATGAAGTAATTATGAGTGTAGGACCTTAAAAGATTGTTTTAATCATGTGTGTATGTGCACAAAATTCAGATATGGTAATAAAAAGTCTTTTTGAGAATCTTCATCGAAACAACCAAAGGAAAAAAACATAACAAAAAAGATCTCCAACCCCACATTCTTTTTCATACATAAGGACCCAAATGTCCCAATACCACTTTCCTTTGCTAGCTATGATGTTCCATGTTCATAAATCTTCCATCCAAATAAGATTTTGCTTGTTATTTATGCTCCTAAAAACACAACCAAAATGATGTAAAGTTTGAATGGTACCAACTTACATAATTTTATGAATGAGCACAATGTGGTTGAACTAAATAATTTCATAGGAATAGTTATAAATGCGTGTCATGACAAAGCTATAAATATTGATCGTTCGGTTGTTTCCGATTGAACGACATTGATTTTGCTCAATTACAATTGCATCGATTGTTTCATTTGTATGATTTCTTTTGTCGCCTTTCGTAGCGAGTATGAAGTTAACTATTGAACAAGACCATTATCATTTGATGAAAAACAACATTATGATTTATATTATGATGATGGAGTCAAAATTGAGCAAGACTAATACCTTCCAATCATAAATAACTCTGCAATCGATACTCATAAAAATCTATAATATAAAATAGGACAGGCTTCAATAAGCTCATCCGACGGTCTCAAATAGACTTATCCAACGGCCACCAACAATCTCTCTCAAAATCATTCATATTGTACCATACCTTCAAGCACGAGTTACCTCTAATATATATATATACTAGTTATTGCATATGCCTGAAGACACAGAATAATAAAAAATGATAAATAATAAATATATTTGTATTCATATCCAAAATCAAATCATAAACATAGAGGAGAGAAAAATGAATTTAAGCATCGGTTGCAGTGAGGGTGAGAAGTGATGGGCGGCAGTGGTGGTGGTAGGAGACGGTGATGATTGTGGTGGGTGGCAATGATCGTGGTGGCGGTGGGCAATGGTGGTGTCGGCGGCGGTGGTGGTGGTGGCGATGATGGTGGTGGTGGCGGCGATGGTGGTGGCAACAGTGGCGGTGGTAGTGGTGGCGACGACGACGGTGGTGGTGGTGGCGACAGCGGTGACGGTGGTGATTATAGGGGCGGTGGTGGTGGCGATAGTGTTGGTGGTGGCGGCGATGGTGTTGGTGGTGGCGGCGACGGTGATGGCAGCTGTGGTGGTGATGGTGGTGGCGGCGACGACGACGTTGGCGGTGGCAGGGGCAGTGGCGATGGTGTTGGTGGTGGCAGCAATGGTGTTGGTGGTGGCGGCGACGGTGGTGGCGGCGGTGGTGGTGGTGGTGACGGCGGCGGTGGTGGTGGTGACGGCGGCAGTGGTGGTGGTGGTGGTGGTGGCGGCGACGATGGTGGTGGTGGTGGCGACGGTGGTGGTGGTGGCGACGACGATGGTGGTGGGGGTGGCGGCAACGACAGTGGTGGTGGGAGTGGGAGTGGTGGTGGTGGTGGTGGTGGCGACGGCGGCGGCGGAGACGACGATGGTGGTGGCGAATAGCAAAAGTCATTTTGTTTATCTTTTGAAATTTGAATGGTAAGCTATTTTATTATATAGATATACCTCGATTTACATCTAAGTGTGGCATATAATAGTGCTTCTTCTTCATGTCTCAACATGATATTATTCACTTAATTGACAAGTACCCATAGGTAACTTATTGTCTCGTTTGGTAATGTTTGTTTTAAACTCTTTTGCTCATTCAAAAAGGAGAAATATCGCTGAAGAAATAAAGATCAATAAGTTAAAAGTGATTGGTGACTCAAATTTTTTGATTCGACAGTCAAATGCGACATTCACACTAAAGTAGATTTCCTTAGCACCTTATCAATCTCTTGTGTGGAGAAGAAGTGTGATTAAATTGATGTAAAATTCACCCACGTAGAAAGGTTTACCACTCAACATGCTAATTCTTTGACTACTCTTGCTTCAAAAGTCAAAAAGTCTGAAGACGATGAAGCTGTCATTAAGATCAACAAGCGACAAACTTTCATGGAAATTGGAGATAATCATTAAAAAAAGGAAATGGGAGATATGTTTTGCTTATGAACTTCGAATGAGAAAACACACGCACACGCACACGCAGACAAAAGCAGAAAGAAAGAAAAAAAAGGGTAAATTATATCCACCTCCCCTGAGATTTGGTCAAATAACAACTAGACCCCTTTTTATATGAGAAATAACACTAAGAAAAAAAAACCTCTTAAAACAACAACGGTATATATACCAAAGCAATTACGATTTATCCCAGTTGAGACCAACTTTTTTTAACTGAACAAGAAAAAGATTAAACAAGATTAGTCGGTAAATATGCCACTAACTAGTGCACCCAAGAAATTAATAATGACACGCATGCGCATATTAGTACTTTAACTTAGTAAAAAAAAACCCTCTAATTTATGGCTGGAGTTGACATTCCTTTGCATTTTCTTATGATTAGACATGATAAAGCCGAAAGCATTATAGGGTCATTACATAAAAATATTCCTTAATTAATCTTTTTAATAAGCAGATCGTACTAGGGATTTTAATAATCAAGCAATATAATGATTATGAAATTCGTGGGGTCATGAGGAAAGAAGAAAGCAAAGTAACTCAATTTGGTACCCACAAATAATTATAAATTGCTATTGTAGAAAAGCAGCTGTGAGACACACTTTCCATAAATAAAAAAAACTGAGGGCAAATTGAACTTTATATCCTTAGATTGTAATTCTTATCTCATTTAACCCGACCCGTCTATTATTGAGTTTTTCACATTGTGCTTATAACTCGTTGAATTGATTCTTCTATTTTGTCTAGAATGAGAAATGTTTGCGGGTTTTTTTATTTCAGAGTAAAGTGAAATAAAATCACATAGTTCAACGTGATGATATAATTTTTCATCCAACAGATAACGAGCATCTATGATTGTGGGTCATGTTGACTAATAATCATATAGTTGGAAAAAGAATGAAAAAAAACACGACTTTTCATTGAGAGTTCGAGACATAGGGCAAAGTTAAAAGGAATCGAAATCTAATTTGTCTGAAATCTAAAAATGAAAGATGGAAGATGGAGATGAAAAATGGAGAAACTTTCCAAATAATTAGGTAACATGTTTTGTGTTGTTATTTAAAAAGAAGGTCTCTTTGTCAAATTACTTTTTTTTTTATGTTGTTTACTTTTTGAAGTACTTTCATACTGGGATGCAGAAGGAACATTTCATATTGGGCTAAGTTGAAAATCTTGGCAGTTATTAATCATTTGTTTTGACTTGTAGAATATAAATAACAATATGGTTAGTCCACAATGACCAAAGACATCATCTTCTTCTACCTTAGTAATATGTTCCGGGATGTCTGTCTTGTATTTCATTCGTATTGAACACCAGATTCAACATAATATCTTTACGATTTGAATTAAATAACTATGTAACATGTTTCGTGTAAAATATAACAATTGTAAATGCGGTACCTAACTTAATGTTTGCCCTATTAAGTCTGGTGCTTGCGAAACAAAGGATTCGCATATATTTGACTCTCAACTAAAACCTCTTCATATAGCCTTCTCATAATCTTCTTCGAACTTCTCATTTATCATCTTTCTAATCTCCCATTGATAAAAAATGGGGAAGAGAGAGAAAGAAAGAGCACGTGACAATCGAAACTCCAATTATTTTACAGTTCAAGAGACTTTGAGAAAGCATGAATTGGGGAGGTTGAGGAGGTGACTAATTCATATATTGGTCTCACATCTTTTAATTAAATAATGTCATTGAGCTATATATGTGCAGTGAAGGTGGGGGAGGGAGAAGCAAAACTACTTTGTTGGTTTAATCAGGAAATAATCGCTCGTGTTTCTTAGGGTTGACTGCTGATGATTTCAAATTCAAGCAACTCGTTGCTACACGATCAACCTGTTGGACCAAAACAGGTTTTTAAGTATAAAAACTGAATTTTTAGTCAACTTTGAGTCTAAATTAAAGTAGGACTCATTTGTTATTTCGAATAAACTTTCGTGGGTTCGTATTCTACTCCATGAGGAGAATAATGTAGTATATTCACTTGCTCAAATCGAATAAGAAATGAATGAGAAAATAAGGTCCAAAGTCACCCTCTTGAAATGAGAAAATAAAAGTTGTGCAATGTAGGATTTGACATCAATCCCACATTGGTTGAGGAATAAGTTCTACATGAGCATATATAGGCCAAGTTTGCTCTATGGGGTTGGGCCCTAAGGGGTATCACAGTTTTATAAGTGGAGCGAGCGCCTACATGTCGTTGGTTCTACCACACACGCGGGCCGCCCGCCATGACACGACCAGGCCGGGCCAGGTACGGGTGTGTTTTGAACCAAGTTCTATCTTTTTCGAGAAAATTCGTTTAATTAATTGGGCAAGAATTTGTTAATCCGAAATTAATTTTCGGTATCCATTGGATCGCACTGGTTCGGATTTGTTGCTTCCCTTCAATCTGAAATTGAGTTGTGTCTGTTCATACAGAACAGTTACACAAGTAATGTCTACAGCCTTGCATTTGTCTTCTGGGTTGTGTCTTTTAGTATGGTGGTTGTCTGAAAAGTCACCAAAGTGTTTATAAATACTCAGGCTCATTACCATTCTGCATTCATTCATTCATCAGTCCATATTCAGAGTTAAGCCAAACATTAGTGTATTGCATTTCGGCATTAAGACAGTCTGCATTTAGAGAGTACACAACACAATTTCTGGTTCGCTGGACAGGTAGATTGGAGTGTTACTTCTACTCGTGTAAAGATCATTGTATCTTGGGAGGCATACGCTTGATATTCCATAAGCACCGTGTGTGGGGGCGAAATCTATGTTAAGGATATAGTGTCAAACACTAGCCTTAATCTACATCAACTTCAATAACAATTCATGTTCTGTAACCGGGTTAATATTTATATTGGTTTGACAAACAGTTACGTATAACTGTTTGCTGTTACTGTTTCGTTAAGACTATAGTAACTGTTTCTATACTCTGTGTAACTGTTTCGCATTTGATTGTTACTATTTTGTTATACATTACATATTTCAAATCAAAATTTTCAATAATTGATTTTACTATATTTAAAATACCAAAACAACACAACTAAGTTAAGGTGATTAATGATAAGGTACTATCAGAAAGAGTCGATTAAGTATTCCTTATGATCAGGATGCCTTTGCTCATGTGAGCTTTATCTTTATGGAAACCTAGCCTCCAATTAAGTAAGTTCAAATTAGAGCTTTTTAGTGTCTTTTTAAACAACACATTGGCACTTTACATTCAATCGAGTATCATTGTGCACTAAGTGGTGCATCTATCTGACAAAGATATGTCACATAAAAAAAAAAACAAAAAGTTTTGTCGTGAAGACCAACACTCCTAGTTGCTATGACAGAAAACAGATTAAGAATCCTTCTACTCCCTCCTCCATGGTGCAACTATATATATACACATATGTATATGTATATGTGTATATATATATATATATGTGTGTGTGTGTGTGTGTGACAGACACAAAATCAGAGTGGGTATCTTTAAGTCGAAGAGCTTATTCCAATGGAGTTTAATTATGTTTTAATGAATTAAAGCTCAAAGCTTGATTGGACAAGAGTAGGGGCATTACTTTCTGGTTCTGCCATTCAAAGGGAATGGATGTAAACTTACATTATCACTAGCTAAAGATACTTGCATACGGGTTACTCGAGTGCATATCCATTATTAAAAGAGTGAGATACGAAGAGAGAGCGACGTAGATATATGAGTTCAAAAGAAACTTAGAAAAAGTTAGATAGTTGAGTGGGGCTACATAAAGAGTGATGAATGATTATTTGAAAAGAAATTAAATAAAGAATAATAGTAACATTTTATGAATTTAAAGAGTAGAAAGTAGGGTTAATTACAATTTGGCTCCTCCAACTTCCTGTGGTTTCAAATGTTGTAATATGTTCCCTCCAAGTTTTAAGTGGACTAAATTGATTGACATCAGTGACTGAAACACGAAAATGTTGTTATACCCTTCATCATGTTTATTATTTCTCAGATATTTTTCTTGAGATACCAATTTTGTACATAAAAAATAAGGAAACAAGAAAGCTAAGAAAAAAATACTTTTGTTTAACACAACACCAACGCACTACACAACAACATGTTTGCCTTCACTTTCGCCTCCGCCTCCACCTCCACTCAACAACACCAATGAGTGCACACCCGCGCTGCCGCACACACATACCCACACTCTTCCTGGGGGTGGTTATGTATTTTCAACCAAGAAGAGATCACGTATATTTCTCATGTCTAACAAGAGATCACGTATATTTCTCATGTCTAACTTCTATCATTTTTATGATCTAAGATTAATTGTTGAAGTTAATTGTAAAATATTCAAACTTAAAAGAGGTTATTTGTTTGAAATTAAAACTTGAAGGAGGGAAATAACAAAGTACCCCAAATTGAAGGAGCATTTTGTTATGAACCCTAGAAAGTATTAATCCCTCCAAGTAATATATCGTGTATTTGAGTGTTATAGTCAGATCCGAAGTATGAAAAAAGTTAATCCATCCATCCATTCAGACCAAGAATTAGACTCTCAAAAAAGTTTGTTATAGGTGGTGATGTTGTAGCACTATTCTCCACTTCACAATGAGAAAGAAAACCAAACAAAGGTTAAATATATATATATATATATATATATATATATATATATATATATATATATATATATTATTTAGTCGGCACTCAAAGTAATAGGTGGCTAACTTGTTGGCCTCATCGATATCATGGTTTCCACAGGAACTCCAAAATGGTCTGAGTTTACTTGTTCATGACTCTAAATGGAACAAAATTCTTTAATGAGTGGATGACGCTAAACCCCATTAAAAAGGTTGGAAATACAACAATAGGCAGGGCAAAGACTTATTGTGATCAATCAGTGAAGAAAAAGAAGGTTTTTAGCTCCACCCGAAATGGCCAATATTTATTTATATGTGGAGAAAAGATGGTGAGCCTTTTGCATATCTAAGAGAGGGATTGAAGGTGGGTACATAAAGGTAAAGAGAAGGCCAAACTTTCTTCCAAATTGGTGTAGGCTGCCGACCATTTGATATCATTGGGTTATAAGAAAGGTGTAACCTATATCACATAAAGCGGAAGCGAGAGAGTGAAAATGAAAATTTTCAAAAAAGGTTAAGAGCGGGAGCGTCACTTAAAACGTCAAAAAATTGAAAAATAAGATTATTTATTAGTGGTAAAAAAATAAAGAAATGATTCAAGAAATAAGAAAAGAATTTGCCCCACATCGATTGCTTTAACAATGTGTTTTTTTTTTTTTTGAAAGATCAACCATTCAAAATATCATTACGTCGGAAAGTGTTGGATATTATCACTGAATAAAAAAGTCTTTAACTCGGGTGGAAAGCAGCCCACCCAACTCAATGGAATTGAGTTGGATAATTTTATAGCTGCAACCCAATGAGCTGCTCTATTTAGAGTCTTAGGCTTGTGTAAAAACCTTAAATTTAAGGACATTAGCAACGTGCCGAATATCACTAACAAAGGCACTAATTTCCCACAGTGGGATATCTTCAGAAGAACTCAGCTTAATCATCTCCAAATTATCACTAACCACAGTCGCATCACGTAGATCAGCTGCTGAAGCCACGAGGCAAGCTTCTGTTACAACCTATAACTGGAACGAATCCAACATCGGTAGCTTAGGAGAACGTTCAATGGGTAGACAATTGTAAGTCGGAAATGTGCTCTGCTGGTTGGTTATTGAGCTTCAGCATTAGCGCCTAGTATATTAGAATCTTTTAAAATTTTGGTTGGACTTATGGCTATCTCTTTAATGAGTCTAAATTTTTTTCAAATTATGGAATTAACCCCAAAAATTTCTAGATTGCGAATTGCAAATATGAAATTCATGAATTCAATTTTTTTGGTCGAATCCGCTTTCAATCCGTGGATTTGTGTTTCGACACCAATTTAGGGTATAACTTCAACGAGTTAATTTCAGCCTAATATGAAAATGTGAGTATTTAGACAAAAGTTTCTAACATATAGATTGGGCTTTGTCACCGATTTGATTTAAATTCAAACAACAATTGGGTTGGAGTGTCGAATTTTAGGGACTAACAAAAGTTCCTCTCGAATGCAATAATTCGAGTTAGACCCAATTTCTAGTCAGATTTATGTAATTTGAGTTTAGCTCCATTGGTACTAGAATTATATCTGAGTATAACTCTTAAATCAAATTCGAATTATAACCCCAATTACTTTTAATCTATTCTTAGCCTTTTGTCTATATATATTTAACAAATGATGGCATATTAAACAACATTCGTCTTTATACATAGATAAGAGTAGTCAGGATCAGACCCGTCAGCCCATGAACATAATCTGACCAAGCCCATGGGCTATTTCTAGGCCTAAGATTTCGATTTGGGCCAAATGTTTCGGTCCAAACCCTGGATTTTTTTTGGTTTGGGATGATTGGGCTTCACGGCCTAATACCCTGAAACTTTGGTTTTTTTATTGGGACTTTCGGAAGACGATATACAAAATTAGACTTAATTATCAAAAAGTACATAGGAAAAAATATTTTGTAAAAAAAAATCACTTAAGACATAGAAAAACTTGAATACCGTTGTATTGTAAATAAGTTTTCTAAAAAAAAATTGGAAAAAAACTCCACATTTATATATATACAAGTCATTGTCCGTGCCTAAAAGTTCTATATAACAAAAAAAAATATTGAATTATAATAAATACAAAAGAGAGACAACTTGACTAAAAGTTGATTGTCAATAAACTTGCAATTGTCATTGAAATAAATCCAAAAACACTTTGTCCATCATATACCGAGACCATAACAATGAATAAGAGATAATGATTAAATTTAACAAAGAGATGACTAAATGTGTTCACAAAAATACAACATTGTAGAACTCACGTCTTTCTATGGTAACCTAAGCCTATACACATCTCATTAACTGCCTATAATGTAAAATAAATTGCAACAGTCCATAAAATAGCCTCATGAATATGCAAAAACATTGCAAATACGTACATAAGCCTCATGAATACACAAAAATGTCCAAATATACTTGTCCCGAGCAATCTATATCACACACAGTAAGTACATTCATAGCCAAGCCAAATTCACCAAGAGAGAGAGAGAGAGACTAGGAAATACCAAGAAACAGCTTAGTAAGGGCACACATCTCAAAAAAAAAAAAAATTGGTCATCAATTGCTCCCAAAAAAAAAAGAAAAATAAACATAAAAAAGATTTAAAACTAAACAAACACTGAAATAATTTATTATGGGTATGCATCTAAAACTTATCAACTTCCTCTTGCTCATATCAATAAGATAGATACATAAACCACAAATACACAAATATAGAAACAACTACACCCCACAGAGCCACAACTGAATTAAACAAAGATATATGTAAGAAATAGGTATGGAAGCACTAAAACAATAGTTATGAGCACTAAAACTGGCACATGCCCAATTAAGATTTGATACTGTTGAGGTAAGATACAATATAATCGCAACCGTAGATTAAATCGTCAACGGAATCCTAAGTCAAGGGTCGAAATTACCAAAATATGACAAAGTAACAATGAAAATTAGTTTTACAAACAAAAAAGAATGAAGAGAAATGGTAGCTAGAATTTTAGGGGAAAAAACATTTTTGGTGTTTTATGTTTGTGTTTGTGAGGTGCGTGTGTTCTGTTTTATGTGTGTGTATGGGGTTTTGACGTGTGTTATGGGCGTGTGTGATGTGCATGTATGTGTGTTGTGATGTGTATGTGTGTGTTTTATGTTGTGTATGTGGTGTGTGTGTTGTGATATGTGTTTCTATATAGTCGAATATTCTGACAAAATCCAAAGACAACAAATTTATCAAATTTTCAAAATTATTCAATAAACCCACTTGAAAAATTGGCATATACAAATTGAAAAGACAAAGTGATAGACGATGTCAGGTTTGGCAGAAAAAATGAAACATTTGTGACAGACGTAAAATTGTCGATGTAAAAAACCAAACCCACAAAATTAACAAACGGGAAAAATTTTGAAAACGAAATATCATTGCATCCATCAATAGAAACTGAGCTGAACTTCACTTGGATTGTTTGGGTTAAAATAATCATAGCATTATATTAACTACCACGCTGAATTTTTTGACCCGGTTCAATTTTTACATAATAACTCAATAGTCATGACTATCACACATACTCCTTACAATCAATATAACATCACATATATAATATAGTATTTTCATGGCTCAAAATAACATTATTTATACCAATGCAACATCCTCTCCTTCTAGACACCAACATAAAGGAAGATTCACTATGTGAAAAACCAACACTGAAACTCAAATAAGAAAAAAGGTTTTAAGCCTATAAGTCATTGATTATAGGGAAATTTGGAGGCCGATCCCCCTATATGAACTTGTTTGGACTTAAGTCCGTCAAAGAAATTTATTTGTTATGAAGTCCGTTTTTTGTCAATTTTACCATACTATCCCTTCCCTTTAGAAGTGAAATAAAATTAAAAACTTCTAAATCTTATGAGTTTGACTAACATTAAATTTTTTTCTCTCTCATATCTATTTATATTCATATATAGGTTAAGAGTTTGACTAACATTAAAATTTTTCCTATCTCTTATCTATCTATATCCATATATAGGTTAGGTATATATATATATATATTAAAAATAAAAAATAGTAACATTAAAATATAAAAAAAAAAGTTATCATTTGGATGCAAAAAATAATACATTTAAACACAAAAAATAGTAACATTTAAACATTAAAAAAATTGAAACATTCAATATTAATATTTTTAAAAAATAACAACAGTAACATGTTCAACAAAAATATTAACATGTTCAACAAAAATAGTACCATTCAAACACAAAAAATAGAAATATTCAAAAACAAAACAAATAGTAACATTGAATATTAATATTTAGTAAAATAATAGTGGTAACATGCTTAACAAAAACAATAACATGCTCAAAATAATAGTAACATGAACAGTAACATACTCAACAAAAGTAGTAACATGAACAGTAACATAATAAAAAAAATTGTAACATGAATTTGAATATATATATATTCAGCTACCACTTTCCTCACCATAGCACTGCCACCATCGCACCATCGTCACCTCCCGAGCAACGCCAACCATCACGTTGTCATTACCTCCACAACAACGCTCACCACCATCACCACCACACAAAAGCTCATTCAAGTTCCACTTCGATAGCTCATTTTTACTCCACACCACCGCCACCACTATATTTGCATCATCTTCATAACAACCCAGCGTACATATATTTATATATATATATATATATATATATATATATAATAAAGTAGCTTACAATTCAAATCTCAAAAGATAAACAAAATGACTTTTGCTATTCGCGGTTGAGATCGCTTTAAATTTTACTTTAAAGTTAATCTAACGGTTAATATTAACACCCTAAATTTAATAGGAAAAATAGGCCCCTAAGGATGTGTTTGGAGTGATTTTTTAAAATTATTTCTAGAAATTATTTCTTATAAGTATTTTAAAAAAAATAATAGTATTTGAAACCGCCCTACCACTACCACTACCTCTACAACCACCCCCCCACCGCCACCACTACCACCACCGCCACCGCCACCACCACCACCGTCGCCGCCACCACCGCCGCCGCCTCCACCACCACCGTCGCCGTCGCCGCCACCACCACGATCATTGCCACCCACCACAACCATTACCGTCTCCTACCACCATCACTTCTCACCTCCACTACAACCGATACTTAAATTCATTTATTTCTCCTATAAGTTTGTGATTTGATTTTGAATATGAATACAAATATATTTATTGTTTATTATTCTTTATTACTTTGTGCCTTCAGGTACATGCAATAACTAGTATATATATATATATATAGAGAAAGAGAGAGAGAGCGCTTTGAATTTAATATATATATAGAGAGAGAGATCTTTGAATTTGAATTTTAAATTTATTATATATATATATATATATATATATATATATAGAGAGAGAGAGAGAGAGAGAGAACTTTGAATTTGAATTTTAAATTTATGATGGAGATTTTATTGGCATATTTTAATTGACCTTGAATTAAGGGACAACAATTTCGAAAATAGGAAATTAATTTAACTTCCTTTCAAGGAAGGGTATTTTTGAGATAAAAAAAAATGGACTTAAGTCATTACATATAATTTTAAACATGGACTTAGCCCCTTATAAGTTTTCTTGTATGACTTATCTCCAAACAAGTACATCTAGGGGGACTCACTTCCAATTTTCACTTGATTATATAATAAATGACCCCAAGCAATTAGGCCCACTATTTGTAAAAAATTTGACAAAATTTCATCTAAAAATAAGACCCTAGAAAAATGTCAACTTTTGTATCCAGACCTATTTATTCTCGAGAAAACACTAAGCAAACAATTGAAATAAATAGAATCAAAACACAAATTTAAAGAAGGATCAAACCCCGCTCGGGGACCTTGAAAACTGCAAGGTTCTTCTCTCAGAAACCCAACTTTTATGCTTAATGGGAGGGGCTGCAAAATCCAAGAAGGACTGCCCAAACAGCAGCCTGGTCACAATTACTGGGCATCGATTTTAGGCCAGTTTTGAGGAAACACATCAGCGCCACTTATGTTGCTCAGGACATTATACACTCAATACATTATTTCTTTTATCTGATTCTTCTCTCTTCTTATAATTGAAGCTCATTCTCCAAATATTATATACACTCAATAATAGAGAAAAAAGAAACACATGGTGGCAATTAAACAAACATATGGTGGCACAAAGAAAACCAAACAATTAAGCATTGGGAAAATTTAACAAACATGCGGAAGTCGAAAAAATTGAAGAGAGATTCCAAGAGATTAGAAGAAGACGAAAATAAAAGAAAATAAAAGCCATATAAAATAATGGTGGTGAATGGGGGGCATGGGTTGTGTATCTCCTGTATGTTGTGGCCATGTCATGTGAGTGGTGTGTTATGTGTGATGTGCAGTCAGCGAAGAGACAGAAAACAGAGAGTTGTGTCTTACCTGAAGGGACTGTGGCTGAAGGTGTTAGAAAGAGAATTGCAATGGAGAATGAAGAGAAGAGAAGAGGAGAGAAACAGAGAAAGTTGAGACATGGAAAATTTTTGTATATTCTTATTGTCGAACTCATTACATATAATCATTATTTATATACAATTCCTACACTACCCACGTGACTTCACATGACTTATCTCTAGCTCAGCAGACCTAACAAACTACAGCTCAGCAGACTACAAACTAGTTAGTCTAACAATAAAATTATCTTTTCCCTTTCCTTTCAATCTCAGCTGCTTCTGCAGCTGCTGCTTCTTTTGCTTCTGCAATTGTGATATGCTGCAATGCCCCTCCCCCCCCCCGACAAGATGGAGAATAGAGATTAACTATTCCCATTTTGGACAAATGAGCATGACGAATATGATAAGGCAAAGCTTTAGTGAAAATGTCTGATAATTGAGATTGTGTGGAAACATGAGCTATCTGGATGTTGCCCTCTTGAATTTTGTCTCGAATAAGATGACAATCTTGCTCAATATGCTTAGTACGCTCATGAAAGACATGATTAGCAGCTATATGAAGGGCAACCTGGTTATCATAATAAAACAAAACAACCTGTGGATGAGATACTTGAAGATCAGTAAGAAGATATCGCAGCCAAGTGAGCTCAGAACATGTAACAGCCATAGCTCTGTATTCAGCTTTTGCTGAAGAACGAGAAACAATAGACTGTTTCTTTGATTTCTTAGAAAGAAGAGAGGCGCCCAAGAAAATACAATAACCAGTGACAAATCTGTGAGTATCCGGATAAGATGCCCAATCTGAATCACAGTAAGCTCGGAGGTGAAGCTGAGATGAAGAAGAAAGAAACACACCCTGAGTAGGGGCTTACTTAAGATACCTCAAAACTTTGTGTACAACTGCAAGATAAGCAATGGTGGGCTTATCTATGAACTGACTTAAAAGTTGAATGGTGTAACTGATGTCTGGCCTAGTGATAATGAGGTACAACAGTCTACCAATGAGCCGACAATAGATGGTGGGATCATCCAATAAAGAACTAGTAGTTTTGCTGAGTTTGAGATTATGGTCTAAAGGTATCTTGACTGGTTTAGAACCCAAAGTACTAGAATCAGCTAAAATATCCAAAGTATATTTAATTTGACAGAGGTGAATTCCCTTAGCAGATCTTACAACCTCAATGCCAAGGAAATAGCAGAGAACACCAAGATCTTTGATTTTAAAACGATGATCCATAAACTTTTTGAGAGAATCAACAGAATCCAAACAATCACTAGCAACAATGATATCATCCACATAGACTAGAAGAGCAGTAAAAGAGGTAGCAATAACTTTAAGGAAAAGACTATAATCGACATTTGATTGTCGAAAACCATAGTCCAGCAGAGAGGTGGAGAATTTGGAATACCATTGCCTTGAAGCCTGTTTAAGGCCATAAAGACTCTTCAAGAGCTTACGAACTTGATGTGGTTTACCCTTGGTATAGCCTGAAGGCTTCCTCATAAAAATGTCTTCCTGTAAATCCCCATGAAGAAAGGCATTATTAACATCAAATTGATGTAAATGCCACCCTTTAATTACTGCAATAGTGAGAAGACACCTGACGGTTACCGTCGTAGCAACAGGAGAAAAGGTCTCATGATAGTCAATACCCTCCTACTGAGTGTAGCCTTTAGCTACTAATCTGGATTTAAACCTTTCAATAGTGCCATCTGAATGATACTTGATTTTATAAACATATTTGCAATCAATGGCTTCTTTGCCAAGAGGTAAATCAGTAAGTACCCAAGTGTTATTCAGTTCCAAAGCAGATAACTCAGCTTCCATAGCTTTACACCAGTTAGGATCCTTATCAGCTTGGCGATAGGTATGAGGTTCAGAAACAGAAGAAAGAGAAGAAGAAAAAACCTGGAATTCAGGAGAAAATCTGTGATATGAAAGATAGTTACTCAAAGGAAAAGACTTACCTGAGGTGGATGTCTTGGCCAGAGATGGAGCTGGTGAAGAATGGTTGGCTTGTTGACAATGAAAATCCTGCAAATATTGAGGTGTTGTGCGAAGCCTAGTAGATCGTCTAAGAGAGGAAACAAGAGGAGGAGTAGGAGAAGATGGAGAAGACTCAGAAAAAGTATTAGATAAAGGAGCATTTGAGGAAGAAACATTAGGTGAAAGAGAGACCTCAGAACCCTGAGAAAGAGTAGAAGAAGAAGGAAAATCAACAGTATCATGTAAAGGCAAAGAAAAAACTAGTGGAGAAACAAGTATAGAGGAACCAGGAGAAGAAGATGAAGTTGTTTGAAAGGGAAAAACAGATTCATGAAAGATAACATCTCTGGAAATAAAAACATGAGCAGTATCTAGATCTAAAAGCTTATATCCTTTGATGCCAAAAGGATAACCAAAAAATACACAAGTTTTGCCTCTAGGATCAAACTTTGTTCTACCATGAGATAGAGTAGAAGCAAAACAAAGAAAGCCAAAAACTTTGAGATGAGAATAAGTGAGTTTGAAATTGAAAAGAACCTCATAAGGAGTCTTGTTAGCCAGCAAAGGGGTTGGGGTTCTGTTGATAAGGTATGTTGCAGTAAGAATACAGTCACTCCAATAATCAATGGGAAGTTTGGCCTGAAAACGTAAAGCTCTAGCTACATTCAGCAAATGCTGATGTTTCCTCTCAACCATACCATTCTGTTGGGCAGTATCTACGCAACTTCTTTGATGTAATATGCCCTTCAAGTTAAAGAAATCAATCATGTTAAACTCAGCTCCATTGTCACTACGTAGAGTCTTGATTTTAATTCCAAACTGAGTTTCAATTAAATGATAAAAGGATATCAAACAACGTCGACTGTTAGATTTGGATTTAAGCAAATACAGCCAAGTACTTCTTGAAAAATCATCCACTATGGTTAAAAAATATTTGGAACCATCACAAACAGGAACTGGATTAGGTCCCCAAAGATCACAGTGTATTAACTCAACCAAAGTAGAAGTACGAGAAGAATAGTGGGAAAGGGCAATCTCTTTTGCTTAGCTAAGGGGCAAACATAACAAGGATTTGTGTTATTGGAAGAAGTACTACTGTGCACAATAGTATCATCAATCAATTGTAATATTTATGAAGAAATGTGACCAAGACGACAATGTCAAATATCAGAATTGATCACCCAAGTGCAGGTTGTGCAAAGTAATATAATACTCGGAAGTCCGAGGTCGAACCACAGAGAATTGTGAAAAACTTAGAACACAAAGAAAAATAAAAGAAAATTTGTTTTGAAATAATTGTTATAGAGATTTAGAAAACAATAAATTTGGTTTTAAAACAATAATAGAAAATACTAAAGCATCGGGTACTCCCTCTCAATTCCATACAATAATGATTGAAGACTCAAAACTTAACTTGAAACACAAATCAGATGCCGGTTGATTCAAGTAACAAATCAAGTAAGAAAACCAAATGTTACAATCAAAAGATTATTCAGGAACTTGAATAATCATCCAATTATATTATTTTATGAAATAATGATAATTACCCCAAGCGTGGAATAACCAGTTATTTACTCGCAGGAAAATTCAAGCAATCGATATACATGGCACAACGACTCAAGAATTTTTACAGAATAAAAACTTTGCTAAAAAATCAGAAGTTAAATTAACAAAACATCATAAATCATTAAGCACAAAGTCAATAACATTATCGTACTTCATTGAGAGGTTCTCCCCTAGCCCTAGCTTAGCCTTCTAGCCAGACATGACGAACTAAAAATAAAAAGATGGAACAAAAAATAAATAATCTCCCCTAATCCTAGATGAGAACCCTTATTTATACTAAAATAAATCATAAGTGTAGATAGAGGATATAAGGTTGGTTTGGAAGGATTTCCTTTTCAAAAAGATGTCTTGTAAGGTTAAATCTCGTGCATAAATCTTGGGGCCCGCGGGTACAAAATCTGTCCAGACTTCGAGCTTGAATTTCGCATACTTAGAGGCTGATTCACTAATTTTTTGTGAAATACACTTCTGTAGCCCTTGAAGTCTTATTTCCAACCCCACAAAAATCAGGTAAATCCGATATCAAAGTCAAAAGTTATGACCGAAATACTGAAGACGTGTCAAATCCTTATCTTCTAGGAAACTTTCTTAATCCAATTTTAAATGAGTTTTCTTCTCACTTGGACTCTTATAAGGATTAAATTGCTGATTTATCTTCAAGTCTTCCTATCTCAACCTTGACGCTTCAATCCTTATCAGTTATGATTCTTCCTCTAGTGATTGCTTCACTTGCATTATTCATTATTACTTTAAATCAATCAATTTACCTGTAAAATAAATCAAACAACAAGAAAAAGTATCAAATTAGAAAATCAAGGAATTTAACACATTTAATCACAAATAATATGTAATTAACCAATCATTAAATATAATAAAATAACATTTTTTATGGTTAATCACACCCCCCCAACCTGAATATTACTAGTCTCTAGTAATATATGGATCCCAAAATCTAAAAACTAAAAACAAAATAACCTAATAAAATAAAATACAAATCCACTTTCGTAGAACTCACGATTGCATTTAGCATATGCAACAAGCCTTTAAACTCCTAGGTTCCCCCTAATGGACGAGTATAGTCTCGTGAGGGTTTCCAGAGATGATACCCACAAACATCAACCTCTGATCAAATATCTGAATAATAATTTTATAATACAAATTGCTACCACAATATAAGAATTTTAAACTATAATTCTTTTTATAAGCATATGCAAAGCAAAAATATAGAACTCTACGCTATATAAATGTATGCACTTATCATATTCTCATATAAACTCGTATGTAGTGTGAATTAACTATATCAAGTCAATAATTTATCCGATAATCACCTCTACAACTATCAACTATTCGTCTCAATGTCAAATCTCACTGGATAATTCACTCATAAAAAATTCTCTCAAATTATAGTGACTATTCCCTCAAATATCACATGCGAGAAGAAGATATTTAAGTCAAAACAAAATAATGCTCACATGTCTATTAAAATAATTGTAATCCAAAAGAAAATGATTTGACATAATCTCATGAAAGGAAATCAACACACAATAAATAAATAATCACAATTTTCTTCCTTATTCACACAAGTCATGCATCCACCAATACATTCTTGAGATCAGATAGGTCTTTATTTAAGGTTGTAATGGGGTCTTGGGATTAGGGTTTTGAAACGAAAGATATTAAGGAATTCAAAAGACTATCTCGAGAGAACATTTACATTACACAACCAAACTTCTTTCCATAACCTTTCACTTTCCATCATTTAGAAGCACAATTTATAACACTTGCTCATATTTTTTCAAAACTCATGCTTGCTATTTTTTTTTTCTTTTTTTTTTCAATCTGTTTTTTTCACAGTTAGACATATTGTCTTTCTTTTCAACTTTTTTTTCTCTAGCAATATATCTAATGCAAATATTCACAAGTATGAAAATTTTTTTTTTATCATCTTTTCTCAACCAACATCTCCCAAATTACATAAACAATAAAAAGCTCAATCTCGGGATAACCAAGGGTAAATGATATTATTTTTTTTTATTGGCTTGGTTATTATATGTTTGGTATAAGAAATAAATTTTTTTTTCTTCAAATGCTCAATCATGGCTTCTAGGGATAATAATATTCAAAGAATAAGGCTTAGACTCAAATAATATCAAAGATGGTCTAAAATCATATCTCAAGAGCTATTGATAACACACTTCCATGCAAATAATTTAAAGTCTAGCAATCATTCACAATATTGGTGTTGAGCAAAACAAAAATAGTGAGACTATTGAAGGAGATTAGCTGAATAAAAATATTCTTTATTGAGTAAATGTAAATAACCCTCCAAGAAAGATTGGATCAAAACTCATCAAGGTTTTTATGCATCTCCACTATATGTTTCAAGTTCTCAAGGTAAAATACGTAACAAATTTTCAACTTGGAAAAGTCTAAAGTGCACAAATTGTAAGTTTTTATAAGAACATGATATGAGATACAAAAATATAGAATAAAGTTCTACATAATACTTAAACAATTACAAATTTAAAATTAAGCAAATTATTTCTATATTATGGTATCAAATTATGCATAAAAATGTTATTTAGATATTTAATGACCAAATTTTTTTTTTTTTTTTTTTTTAGCAAAGTAAATAAACTAAAAAAAATTAAACTAGGAATTTTCACAACACAAAACATACTCATACCCCCCAACATAAATCCAACATTGTCCTCAATGTAACAATAAATATCTTATTATTCAGTAAAAATAATGAATAAAGATAAAAAGGATAGGAATACCTGGTGCCGCAACAACTCAAAAACCTCATCATCGGGCACACATCTCCAGATAATTTGATCTGAGCAATATTTGAAAAGGTATGGGTCATCCCAGAAGAAGCTTTTTACTTCAGTTAGAAATTTCCTCTTATCTACGGCAGTCCAAGCTGGTGGCATATTACCTGTAACAAGAAAATTCACAATGTCAGCAAACCATGGTAGCGAAGAAACTGCCAACAACTGTTCGTCAAGGAAAGTGTCTTTGATTGGCACTGTCTCAATGAGTATATCACTCACAAGTCTAGACAAATGGTCAGCCACTACATTCTCTACCCTTTTTTTTATCTTTAATGGTTATATCAAATTCTTGGAGTAGAATGATCCACCTAAGTAGTCTTGGTTTGACATCTTTCTTTGTCAGTAAATATTTAAGAGCTGCATGGTCTGTGAAAATGACAATAGGGGATCCTACTAAATATGACCTAAATTTGTCTAGTGCAAATACTACTGCCAGTAATTCCTTTTCTGTGGTAGAATAATTCATCTGTGCACTATTTAAAGTTCGACTAGCATAGTATATGACATGTGGTTTTTTCTCATTCCTTTGTCCTAAAACTGCCCCTACAGCATAGTCACTGACATCACACATAATTTCAAAAGGAAGACTTCAATTCGGGGGTTGCATAATTGGAGCAGTGATGAGCATGCCCTTTAGCTTGTCAAAAGCTTCTTGGCATGAATCATCCCACTCAAAAGGTGTGTCTTTCCCTAGGAGATTGCACAGTGGTCTAGAAATATAACTAAAATCTCTTATAAATCTCCTATAAAAACCAGCATGACCCAAAAAAGATCTAACATCCTTGAGGGTTTTAGGAGTGGGTAAATTAGCAATTAGTTCAATTTTTGCTTTATCTACCTGAATTCCCTCAGACGAGACAATGTGACCAAGAACAATTCTCTTTCGAACCATAAAGTGACATTTTTCCCAGTTAAGTACAAGGTTCTTTTCTTCACATCTTATAAGCACTTTCTCAAGGTTAGATAAACAGTCATCATAGGAATCACCAAAAATAGTAAAATCATCCATAAAGACTTCAAGAAAATGTTCAACCATATCACTGAAAATACTAAGCATACACCTTTGAAAGGTCGCTGGTGCATTGCAGAGTCCAAAGGGCATCATTCGATAAGCAAAGGTGCCAAACGGACAAGTAAATGTGGTTTTTTCTTGGTCCTTTAGGGCAATTTCAATTTGGTTATATCCTGAATAACCATCTAAAAAACAATAATAAAAATGTGAGGCCACCCTTTCTAAGATTTGATCCATGAAAGACAAAGGGAAGTGATCTTTTCTAGTAACAGAATTTAGTTTCCTGTAGTCTATGCACATTCTCCAACCAGTAACTGTCCTAGTTGGCACAAGTTCATTATTTTCATTAGCAACTACAGTGACCCCAGATTTCTTATGAACTACCTTTGTGGGACTTACCCATTTGATGTCTGCAATAGGGTAAATAATTCCTATATCTAACAATTTCAGCACTTCCTTCTTTACAACTTCTTTCATATGTGGATTTAGTCTACGTTGCATTTCCCTAGATGTTTTAGCATTATCTTCCAAATAAATCTTGTGAGTGCAAACCAATGGACTAATTCCTTTTATATCTGCTAAAGTCCAGCCAATTGCATTTTTATGTTATCTAAGAAGTTGTAATAACATATCTTCCTGTGCTGAATTTAATTGAGAAGAAATTATTACCGGATAAGTTGCATCATCTCCTAAGAATGCATACTTTAACTCAACCGGTAACTGCTTGAGGTCAAGCTTGGGAGCTTTATCACTGGATGGGATTGGTGGGTCAATTCTTGGTGGAAGCTCCTCAAATTTTTGTCTCAACTATTTCATTTCAAGTACCTGTGAAGAGTTTAACAAATCAGTCGAAACAGAAATTTCAGAATTATATTCATCTATCTCTATCATAGAAGATTGTTCAAGCAAGCATGCTTCAAGTGGATCAAATAGAGAAGAATCATATATTCTGCTTGGAACAATAGACTCAATCATATTAACTTCGTGCACATCCTCATCAACATTCCCTAGTTGTTTGCACACATGAAAAATATTGAGCTCTAATGTCATATTCCCAAAAGTTAATTTCATCACACCATTCCTGCAATTAATTAAAGCATTTGAAGTTGCTAGGAATAGTCTGCCTAAAATAACAGGAATTTGAGCATTAGCATTTAATACAGGTTGAGTATCCAAAATTATAAAATCCACGGGAAAATAAAATTTATCAACCTGCACTAAGACATCCTCCACCATACACCTTGGTATTTTTACTGATCTGTCAGCTAATTGGAGTGTAACCGAAGTAGGTTTTAACTCACCTAACCCTAATTGTTCATATACTGAATAAGGGAGTAAGTTCACACTAGCTCCAAGATCCAGTAAAGCCTGTTCAATTCTGTGGTTGCCTATGACACAAGAAATAGTAGGACAACCTGGGTCTTTATACTTTGGTGGAATGTTATGTTGTATGATGGAGGATACATGCTCAGTCAAAAATGCCTTCTTTTGCACATTCAATTTCCTTTTGACAGTGCATAATTCTTTCAAAAACTTTGCATAAGAAGATATTTGTTTAATGACATCCAACAAGGGAATATTGATTTTTACCTGCTTAAAGATCTCTAACATATCATTGTGCATATGAGGCTTGATAGAAGTAAGCAATCTTTGTGGGAATGGTGCAGGAGGGACATACTTCTCAGGCTCATTAACTTCAGAGGGGTTAAGTTTATCATCACTCTCCGTAGGTTTTGAAATTTTCTCAGATTTTTGAGTTTTAGAAGGAATGGTTTTATCAATTTCTTTCTCACTACGGTGTGGTGATAGACTTTACCTGTTCATGCTCAGTATTAGAAGTGCCAGTGTCATTCACAAAAAAATTGACCCTGTGGATTTGGTTATGGTTGTGCTGGGAACTTACCTTTCTCCTGATGACAAGGGTCAATAGTCAGTTTAGTGATTGCACTCCTAATATCATTTAAAGTCTGTGTGGTTTGATTGACTGTACTTCTGAGATCATCAATGGCCTGAGTAGTTTGTCTGACTCTGCATGAACTGTGTCAATGCTTCCTCCATACTTCTCTTAGGGGGTGGGACATAGGTGCAACATTGGAGGAATTTTGTTGAGGTGGTTGTGATGCATGATTTTCATTCCTCCAACTAAAATTGGGATGATTCTTCCACCCCGGATTGTATGTATTTGAATAAGGATTATTGTAAGGTTTTGAAAAATTGTTTACAACATTTGCTTGGTCATGCAAAACTTCCTTTAAAACAGGCAATGTTGGACACTGCTTAACTGGGTGTCCAGGGATTTCACAAAAGCTACAAACTTCCTCAACAGGTATCGTGTCAACCTCATTAACCCTTTTGTATTCCATGGCTTCTACCCTCCTAGCTAAGGTGGCAATCCTAGCCCCAATGTCATCTTCTTCCCTCAACTGGTACTTACCCCCACTAGATGATGATGATTGTGCAGTTTTACCTTTAGGTGGTTCCTGAGATGTAGTGTCCCAAGATTGTGCACTCTCTGCTAATTGATCTAAATAGTCAAAAGCATCATCTGGTTCCTTATTCATAAAATCACCATTACACATCATTTCAATAAATTGACGCAACTGTGGGCCTAAACCCTCATAAAAGAAACTTATCACGCGACAGCTCTCATAACCATGATGTGGACAAGATGCAAGAAGGTCTTTAAATTTTTCTCAACTTTGATAAAAGTTTTCAGACTCCTTTTGAGAAAAATTCATTATTTGTCTTTTTAAAGAGTTTGTGCGATGTGTGGGAAAATATTTCTTTAAAAATTGTTTCTGCATCTCTTGCCATGTACCTATAGACCTATATTTTAATGAATATAACCAAGTTTTAGCTTTTTCCTTTAATGAAAAAGGAAATAGCTTCAGTCTGACTATATCCATTGAAACATTCTGGTCATGGAACGTAGCACATACATCCTCAAATTCTCTGATGTGTAAATATGGGTTTTCTTCACCTATACCAAGGAACTTTGGGAGTAATTGAATCATGCCAGGTTTGAAAACAAAATTAATGGCATTCAATGAAAAAATAATGCATGAAGGTTCAGTGAGTAGTACAGGTTGTAGATATTCACGCAAAGTCCTACCCTAATTATCATTCAAATTATCCACATCGTTCTCATCATGATTGCTTACTCTATCAATATGGTCCTCATGTTCAGGAAGTTCATTCCGCCTATTATTATTAGGATTAGCAACCATTGTGTGCAAAGAATAATTTAAATCAGATGAACCAAATAGATTTCCAAACAGAGTATCTAAATCTTCTCTTATTAAACGACCACTCAAATCACGATGCCAAGAGCTCATAAAACAACTAAACAGAAATCGAACTAAATAACAAAAAGTAAATAAATTTCCATAAAATAAGAATAAAAGAAATTGGAACGAAGTTACAGGTTCTCCGATGAATCGCAAATACCGAAAACCTCAAAAGATGTGATGGCTCCTTGTTTTTTCAGTTCCCCGGCAACGGCGCCAAAAACTTGCTACAACTTTAGAATTGATCACCCAAGTGCAAGTTGTGCGAAGTAATATAATACTCGGAAGTCCGAGGTCGAACCACAGAGAATTGTGAAAAACTTAGAACACAAAGAAAAATAAAAGAAAATTTGTTTTGAAATAATTGTTATAGAGATTTAGAAAACAATAAATTTGGTTTTAAAACAATAATAGAAAATACTAAAGCATCGGGTACTCCCTCTCAATTCCATACAATAATGATTGAAGATTCAAAACTTAACTTGAAACACAAATCAGATGTCGGTTGATTCAAGTAACAAATCAAGTAAGAAAACCAAATGTTACAATCAAAAGATTATTCAGGAACCTGAATAATCATCCAATTATATTATTTTATGAAATAATGATAATTATCCCAAGCGTGGAATAACCAGTTATTTACTCGCAGGGAAATTCAAGCAATCGATGTACATGGCACAACGACTCAAGAATTTTTACAGAATAAAAACTTTGCTAAAAAATCAGAAGTTAAATTAACAAAACATCATAAATCATTAAGCACAAAGTCAATAACATTACCGTACTTCATTGAGAGGTTCTCCCCTAGCCCTAGCTTAGCCTTCTAGCCAGACATGACGAACTAAAAATAAAAAGATGGAAAAATAAATAAATAATCTCCCCTAATCCTAGATGAGAACCCTTATTTATACTAAAATAAATCATAAGTGTAGATAGAGGATATAATGTTGGTTTGGAAGGAATTCCTTTCCAAAAAGATGTCTTGTAAGGTTAAATCCCGTGCATAAATCTTGGGGCCCGCGGGTATAAAATATGTCCAGACTTCGAGCTTAAATTTCGCATACTTAGAGGCTGATTCACGAAATTTTTGTGAAATACACTTCTGTAGCTCTTGAAGTCTTATTTCCAACCCCACAAAAATCAGGTAAATCCGATATCAGAGTCAAAAGTTATGACCGAAATACTGAAGACGTGTCAAATCCTTATCTTCTAAGAAACTTTCTTAATTCAATTTTAAATGAGTTTTCTTCTCACTTGGACTCTTATAAGGATTAAATTGCTGATTTATCTTCAAGTCTTCCTATCTCAACTTTGACTCTTCAATCCTTATCAGTTATGATTCTTCCTCTAGTGATTGTTTCACTTGCATTATCCATTATTACTTTAAATCAATCAATTTACCTGCAAAATAAATCAAACAACTAGAAAAAGTATTAAACTAGAAAATCAAGGAATTTAACACATTTAATCACAAATAATATGCAATTAACCAATCATTAAATATAATAAAATAATACTTTTAATGGTTAATCAATAAACATAATTATTTCTAATAACAGAAGTAGAAGCTAGAAAATCTTTATGCAAAGACTAGGAAAGCTGAGTATCCAATGCTGAAGAAGAAACTGCAATATCCAGCAAGTGATATAAGTCATTCCTCACTTCACCCGTCCCAATCGTTGTCCAAGACAAAAGGTCCTGAATGAAACAAGAATTAGAAAAGAAAACAACACAACAAGTAAGAGACTCTGCAAGCTTCTTAGCAGAAAGTAGATTAAAAGAAAAAGATGGGACACAAAGCACATTTTTCTGAATGATGTGCTCTGTGATCCTAACTATACCAAGATGTGTAACTAGAACTTCAGAACCATTGGGCAATTTGACACAATAAGAAACTGCAGAGCTAATGGTGGTAAAAAAAGGAAGGGTTGCAGACCATATGATCTGTGGCACCTGTGTCAATAATCCAAGGAATATTGTCTATACTATGAGACTTTTGAGTGTATGTGAAGAGGCAAGTAGGTATACCAGACATTCTTGAAGTTGTTGGTGTTGTGGTGACAGAATTAAAGATAGATTGAGTCTGATTGGCAGAATGAGATGTTGCAGAAACCTTAGTCTGATGGTGTTGAAGTATACTCAAAAGTTGCTGATATTGACCCTTGGTCAATGCAACCTTGTCATTGATCTCTTCTTCTAGATTAATTACTGTGGAAATGTTGGATTGATTAGCAGACGGTCCAGTACCTTTGGATTTGTTAAAAAGTTTATGGCCTGGAGGATAACCATGAAGCTTGTAACATTTTTCTGCTAGGTGTCCAGTTAAGTGACAATGAGTGCAGACAGGAGCTTCTGCATTGCAAGCCTTGAAACAATTCTCTAATTGGTGACCTTGAACTCTACAATGAGTACAAAAAGGTCTTTCTCTTCTTGAATTTCCTGTAGATCTTGAACCAGATCTGAAATTTGCAGAAAAATTCCTGATGGCTAATGCCATAGAATCAGGAGCAGGTTCGTGTGAAACTATCTTATGTTGTCTTTCTTGTTGTTGAGCTAAAGAGAAAACCTTATTAATAGGAGGTAGAGGATCTAATAACATGATTTGATCCCTTATATTAGCATAAGAGTCATTCAATCCCATGAGAAACTGTATCACACAGTCTCTTTGATATCGATTTGTCAAAACTTTCATCTTTCCACAACTACAATCGAGAAAAGAATCATAAACTGCAAGTTCACCCACAAAGTCTTGAGTTTACCATAGTATAGACTTACAGAGTCCTGATTTTGCATCAGATCTGATATTGCCTTCTTTAGCTGGAAGATTCGAGGACCATTTTGCTGTGAAAATCTGTCTTGAAGCTCATTCCAAACTTCACTTGTTGTATCAACAAAAGCAACACTTGACTTAAGTGCTTGACTGATTGAATTTTGAATCCATGAAACTACCATATCATTGCATCGTTCCTAGGTGTCCAGAAGAGGATCATCTGAATTCTTAGGCTTTGGAATTGTTCCATCAATGAAGCCTAGTTTGGTCTTTGCTTGAAGAGCTCTCCGCATTGCTCTAGACCAAGTGGCATAGTTATCAATACTAAGAAGATCATAAACCAGAGTAACACCAGGATTATCTCCGCTTTCCAATTGAAAAGGATTCAAAAAATCACCGAGATTTGAAAATTGTGCTGAATTTTCTGTGACAGCAGATGCAGAAATCTCTGCATCGATATTGAAGAATCCATGACTTTCACTTTCACTGCTCTGATACCATGTTAGAAAGAGAATTGCAGTGGAGAATGAAGAGAAGAGAAGAGGAGAGAAACAGAGAGAGCTGAGACATGGAAAATTTATGTATATTCTTATTGTCGAACTCATTACATACAATCAGTATTTATATACAATTCCTACACTATCCACGTGACTTTCACATGACTTATCTCCAGCTCAGCAGACCTAACAAACTACAGCTCAGCAGACTACAAACTAACTGTCTAACAATAAAATTATTTTTTCCCTTTCCTTTCAATCTCAGCTGCTTCTTTTGCCTCTGTGATATGCTGCAATAGAAAGAAAGAGCAGCGAAGAGAGCAGAGAAGTAGAAGGAACTGAAGGCAGAATGAGCAGCGGAGAGAGCAGCAGTCAAAGAGAGATAGAGCAGCGGATGGAGGTTTGTGGCTTTGAGAAGGGGAGAGAGGAGACAGTATATTTTGAGCGTATGTTTTGCGGGTGCTGGACATTTGGGCTTGAGCGTATGTTTTGATTTAAGAATAATCTCATAAGGAAGGGAGATATCATTTTGAGAGTGAAAGGAGATTGACTTTCCTTGCTGAAAGCCAAAGAGAGAGAGAAGTTGGGAAAAAGAGAGGGTTACGGGGAAAGAGGAGAGGAAGAAAGAAGGGAGATTTGGAAAGGGAAAGAAAGATGATGTAGATTTGAAAAGCAAAGATTTGGTGGTCGTAGTGAATTTGGGGAAAGTTAAAAGCCTTGATTTGGGGTAATTAAAAATAGAAGGTAGTTTGAGTGGAAAAACAAAAGTCGTCGATCAATTTGATCCATAGGATCAATATTTTTGAGTTAATCTGAATCGCTAAAAGTTGAAGATAACATGAACTCTTGGATATAACTTATCTTTTGCTAAGAATTTATCTGAACTGCAAAAAGCTCAAGATAAAATTTGGAATTTAAATTCAACTCTACTTTCTTAGAGCATCTCCAACACACTCTCTATTTCTTTTCTTTTAGCTATTTTAGCTAGTCAAACACAAAAAATTATCTCCAACCCACTCTTTATTTCTCATTTCACCCAAATGGCTCTCTCCACTCTCTCTCTACCTTTTTTTCTCTCTATCTCTCTCTATATATATGTTGTACTTCTTTTAAATTATTGGAAGTTAGTGAAAATTAGATGTAGTAGTTAGCTAAAATAAAGAGTGTGGTTGGAGTGAATTTATAAAAATGGCTAGCTAAAGTAGAGAATGTAATATTTAAATATATTTTGACTAGCTATTTTAGAGAGGTGGATTGGAGATGCTCTTATATAAATATAGGAGTTCTAATAACAAAAATCTAAAATTTAGGAAAATCAAAATTCTTAATAAATCCCCTCCATTTTTTCAAGGATATACTTCAAAGATTTTGGAAACTTTTGAAATTTGAAAAATAAAATTAAGAAATTTTAATTATCTTATCTTATAAAGTACTAAAATTAAAAAATTTTGATTTTAGATTTAATTTAGTTACGTATATATGAGTTAATATATATATTAACACATATTTAATTGTCAAATTTTAAAAGTTTTCAAAAATTTTGAAACATATCCCTAAAAAATGGGAGAATATTTATTATGGGTTTTGATTTTCCTAAATATATATATGAGGGCAAATATGTCAAAAAAAATCACAAAAAAACAAATTGTATACTTGAACACAATTAAGTTCTAAAAATAAGGATTTAATGACATAACATTAATAGCATTGTAATTTTTTACATTTAAGTCTAATTTTGTGTACCCCTTACAATTTCCCCTTTTTTATTTTTAAGTCTTGTATAGATATAAGTATAAACGTATAAAAAAAAAGGCAAATTTAGCAGGGAGGTACATTTTACAGAACTTATTTGTCTTAAAGTACATAGTTTAAACTTTTTAGTCATTCACCTCAATATTTTGTTATCAGGTACATATTTATCGTTTTACATATTTTTCTATTATGTAATTGCTATTATCTTAATTCATGCATATTAGATTTGGTAGTTTCCTTGTTCTTTGAATATTTTTTATTAAATAAGAGTTTCTCTAAATTAAAGGATTAAAATCGTTTGACTTTTGAAATGATACTCTTAAAATTCTTGCCATCCAATGAATTATTTCTTCTCTAATCAACCTTTAACGAACTTTATCTTCTCCAATCAGCCACCAAAATTAGTCTTCTCTTCTCTTTGAATTGATTTTGATTTCATAAACGTCAACAACATTTTAGTGCGAATAAACATCAAGATCTAATTGTTTGATAAACGAAGTCTTGCAATTTTCTTCCATTCTCATATAAAATCATAACATCAAGTTTGTATTTATCTTTCATTCTATTTTTTGTTCACCGAATTTTATCTTCTCTTTGACTCGATATTGATTTCATAAGCGTCTATAATATTTTTGTTCTGATAAATCTCAAGATTGAATTACCCGATAAACAAAGTCTCACAACTTTCTTCAATTCTCACACATAAAATCATAACATCAGGTTGGTAGTTATTTTTCATTCCATTTTTTTTTTCATAGAATAAGCCATTTTCTGTAATAGAATAAATCATTTCTACTATTCCATAAGCTTTCTACATAATGGCGTTATAATCTCATAAAATTTGTGGAATCTGATATATGATCTGCAAAACATTGTTTTGCTTATTGTTTATATGTTCATTTTTTTGGTTTCATATTTCATTTCCTTTAATTATTCGATTTGTGGTTATTATAATGTTGTTATTTTGATTTTTTTCATTGTGATTGTACGAACACACAAATCTTATCATGATTATTTCAATTATGCGAAATAGAGGTATTTCAATTAACATTATTGTATATATGTCATTGCTTATTGTCACAGTTTTACTATTGAACAATTTGAATATTGTTGCGAATTGTATCAAATCACAATTTTATGGTGTACAAAATTTACATGTTGGATTTGTGTCTCAGTTTGGTGCAACTAATTCATTAATATAATTGCCTCATTTTTTAAATCACGTTCATTCATTTTATTAATGACAAGAATATCAATGGAGGAGATGATGATGTTGTTATGAAGGTATGGTACTAAGACATTAATGATCAAAGTTTATGTTTGTTCAACTTTAGATAATGGTGTGTGTGAAGTTTGCGACAAATGGGATGAGTTGAGAAATGCGTCAGTTGGTTTGTCGTATTCTATCTTTGGCCATCCAATTACTTTTTGTGCAATAATATAGACTTGAAAGAACATGCTTGAGTTAGTATGTTGTATTCCAGGTAAGTATGTTGATGCTAAAGTCATTGTGCAAGATGACAAGTTACGTGTTTTTTATGATAATGATTTTCTTGAAAATGTCCATATAGATGATGATGGATTTGATTTTGAGGACGATTTGCTTCCTCATTTTAGTTCTCAATTTGAGAGGATCTACTAACATTTGGGTGGATTAATGAAATACGATATGTAGGTCAAAAGTTTGAAGGTGGTATATCGCAGTTTCATAATGTTCTTTGCAAATACTAGATTGAGGTTGATTTTGTATTCAATTATGTAAAGAATTGTAAATCGGGGGTTGTCGCTGAGTGTACGGTGAAATATTCCACTTGATGCAGGTGCACGTCAATGCTACTGTTCAAAAGGTAAATGATTTTTTTATATAAGGAAATTATGAAAAGAACACATATGTGAGGTAGCTCTACATACAATACAAAACAAGAGGATGAGTTCTAATCTGATTGCATAATTAATTGTTGATCACAGTCATGAACATATTTTGACTCGTCCATTTGAAGTGGTTAGTAATTTACATTTCAGAATATGGTCTTACAATTGCCTATGATCGATCATAGATAGGTGTTGAGAAAACAAGAAGAATGTTATTTGAGAATCACTCTTTGTCGTACTAATAGCTACGTTGGTACGTCGATGCTGCGAATAAAACCAATCTTAGTAGCCATCTAGTTTTAGATTGTGATCAGAAGACTAGCCGTTTCCAAAGGTTATTCGTGTCATTTAAAGCTTGCATTGATGACTTTAATTAATGTCGTCCACTATTATTTATTGATGGAACATTTCTGAAAAATACATATAAATGTAATATTTTTTTGGCAACTAGAAAAGATGGCAATCAAGGTATAATATATCTTTTTTATTTGTTGGTTACGGATTGTGTCACTGTTACTGTTTATTGTTGAAGATTTGATGAGTGATATATAATATGTTTCAATTTATTACCACTAGTTTTTTGTGGTGGTTAATTATGAGAATGAACCAAATTGATTTTAGTTTTACAAAAATTGACAAAAATTTTAGATCATAATCGCAAGATATCTGATTACAATGTTGGTCTATTGGAGGCTATGCCCCAGGCTTTTGTTGCACCCCGACTCGACTGGGCATGCAACATAAATTACCTTGACCCACGTAAACATTTAATAACGTTATAGTAATACAAGGGTAGAGCCAAAAATTTATATATGGGGGACACTAACTATAAGTTTAAAATTTTGTCTTCTTAAGGATTAAAGTAAAAGACACATAAATTTTTAAATCATATATAATACCTAAAATTTTATTGACAAAAAGGGCCAAAATCCGATATACATGGGATAAAGTTCTAATTAGACCCATTTACAGAAAATGAGACTGACTATAGCCATTTACAAAAAATGAGACTGACTATAGCCATTTACAATTGACCTCGATGGATTTTCATATTTTGAAAGCGTTGCATGATAACATCATTATTAATGCAATCAAAAATATCATTCTCTATGTAGATAATCAAGTTATCTGTCATCCATTGATCGTTCATTCGATTACGCAATCGATCCTTCACAATCTTCATAGCCGAAAATGTTCTCTCTATTATGACAGTTTCAACTAGCAAGATCAATATAATGTCACAAGTAAGTAGACCAATGGATATATCACGTTCTTTTTTGTCTCAACCATTTTCTGAGCAAGATCCCTAATATCTAACATATTTGTAAACTCGATACTAGAGAGCATATCAATAATATAACCATCCAGTTGATCAAAAAGCATTATGAGCTCTAGTGAAAAAATTCTTTCGGATAAAATTGGGCAAGACAAACCAATTTCTTCTTGTAAAAAACTGAGAAGAAATAAAAAAGACTCAAACATACCACACAAATAAGCAAATTAGTATTTAACTCAATAAAGGGGCTATTTAGCTCTTGAAGTTGCATATATATAACGGTATAAAATAACTCAACTTGATAGTGTTGGAAATTTGTTTTTTCTTGAGTATGTCTTGGCCTCCCTCGAGCTTTAAAGATGTCATCCATATATGGAATAACTATATCATGTTTTTCACAAAAAGATAAGACATCATCAAGAAGACAACTCCAACTAAATTCTCTCATCATTTGAAGTCGTTGCTTGGATACTTGAACTAATGTCATGGTATTCACGATATCTTGATCTTTCATTTGTAATGCCTACGACAATTCATTTGTGATTTCCAATATGCTTTTGATCAAATGAAGATTGAATACAAACTTAAAAGATTGCAGCAAGTTCAAAAGAACATTTGTCTCCCCTATTTGTTCTACATTTATACCATTCTCTAAAATCATATCAAGCACATCAATAATTGATGAGAACATATCAATCAAGCTGATCAAAGAATAATATTGTGAACCCTAATGTGTATCACAAGCGCGCTTAAGATTAGTTTCCTTATTTAGGTCTCGCGCCACTTGAAAGCTTCTCATTATCGAGTAATTCAATAACTCTAGTTTCTTATTTCTCCCTAAGAATATCTCGCTGTTTACTTGAGACTCCCACAACATTCACAATATTAGCAACCAAGTTGAAAAGAGTCGTGATTTGAATATTATTCTTTGCAACGACCACAAGAGTTAATTACAACTGATGAGAAAAATAATGGACATATATGCATCAACATTCTCCTTCATTATAAGCGTCTTGAGACCATTGAACTCACCTCGCATATTACTAGTCCATCATAATCTTGCCCCCGCAATCTTGACAAGCTCAACCTATGTCTAGTAAATAAATCTTCTATAGTTGCCTTAAGTAAGAGAGACATATTATTAGTAATATGTTCAAAATCTAAATGTTGTTCAACTAAAAACACAACAATCATTTGCTTCTTTGTTGATACGTCACGTGATTCATCAATAAGAATAGAAAAAAGTGCTTCACCAAGACGAGAAGCAATAACATTGCATGTTTCAACATCAGTTGCATTTGCAATGCCTTTTTGAATTTTAGGTGTTGTTAACTTGAGATTCTCATGAGCATTTTTTAACACAACAACTTTAATATCCTCATTGTGATCAGTAAGAAATCTAATAAGTTCTAGGAAATTTCCTTGATTACTTGAATTCTCATATTCATTATGATCACGAAATGTAAGCCCATGTCTTATAAGAAATCGAATGTAATCAATTAATGCATTCAACCAGATTTTGTACTCACTTTGAGCTTGATCTGATTGTTTGAGGAAAGTTACTTCAATATTTTGCTTGGTTGCCAAGTCATAAAAAATGATCGAAAAAATGGGGGTGGGTATTTCAATTCAAACACAACTTAACCATGGTCTACAATCGAAGCCCAACAATTTATTTTGCTAAAACAAACAATTCCACTTCCGTCCAATATTGTCGGAGAAGACGAAGGATTCTGACTAAGCAGAACTCTGCATATACATAATCAATTTCATATTGATTATGCTTGATACCCTTTAATTCTAGCCAAATAAATTGTGATTGAGAATCGATCTCGGTCAATATAAACTTCCAACTCCCCCCCTTTCCGAGCGGAGCGTTGGGGCCCGAATTGATTTGTGATGCTTTTTACTTATTAAGATTACAACCCAAAAGAGACATATGAATCAACACGAAAAACATAACTATTTATGAAGAAAGAATAAAAAACCCAATTCAAATGAAATTAAGATTTAGTTATGATATAATTCATGTCATTCATCCACCTCTCTTAGTGGATGGAGAGATCTTTCATTTTCTCTGGGACACACAGACTAGGACCATTCTGGTGGACAAAACTTTTCAGTCGATTTGTTGAGCACTATTGAGTAAATGAGCGTGACTCACTTCACTCATTTTAAACCAATGTTAAGATGTGTTATAATTGGAAACAACCAACCTATTTTTCCCTGCCCATATTTGCTGACATGGCAGTTGGTGAATGGCTGCCTGTAAACCTCCTATTTTCAGGTAAGCTATAAAGATTTTTATCTCAAAGTAATATACACAGAATTGAAAAACTGAGTTGATCAATCACTGCCATTGATTTAGTTGTAGGTTACAGCATTTATTGGAACCCATTACCTATTCAACAGTTATGATTCATCAAGTCAGCAAATCATATCAACTTTTTAAGTGCAAATAACATTATCCCTAAATGGTATGATGATCATTAAAAAAAATATTTAATTAGAATGGACTAGAGAACAAAAAATAACAAATAGACTTGTACTTATCACCTTAAAACTATCTTTGCTTTGATTTAACGACTTACAGAGCACGTGGACATAATTTTGATCAATTTTCACCAAAAAAGTCTTAAAAATCTTAGTTTACAACTTAGAAGATTTAAATTGTTATATTGCACCATCAATCAGATAAAAAATATAACAATATCCTTCAAAAACATACATTTGTTGCTTTGTTCGACAACTTTTTTGTTTTAGTTTTTATGATTTTTACGTAATTTTTTTTACCAATTTTATTAAAATTGACCACATTAGTAGTTTTTCAAGGGTTTGATAGTTTAATATAGAAATATTAATTTTTGGGATGTAATTTAAAATTTTAAGGATCTTTAAAGTGCAAAGTGCCATTCACGAAAAAAAATTAAGACAATAATAACTTTTAAAAGGGATTATTACCAATAAGTTCTATTTTTCCTCCAAAAATACTATTAAGTCTTATTATGTTTACCTTGGAACAATTAAGTCATACTTTTGATAATTTATTTCTAAGAAGTCCTAAACTCCATTAATACTTTGTTTTGTTCCAATTTATCCTTCTCATGTACACATAAATTGCATTTTTGTTTATAGATTTATATTTAATTTTATTTATTTGAATTTTATTTTATTTATCTTAAATTAAAATCTAAGCTATATCTTTAATTATCAAAACATCAACAACATGTACGAGTTCATATGTGAGTGAATCTTAGATGGTATAAAAGTCATTAGATAAATTAATATTTTTTATTTTATCTCTTAAATATAATATTGTAGTTTCGAATTCTTTATTTTTTTTTTGTGTATAACTTAATTATTTTTTAATTAATTCAAAATATGGAAGGAGAAGTAAAAAAAATAATTAGATGAACTTTTCTCAATGAATGTATTAATAGATTAATTTTTATATTGTTAATTTATGTAATTGTATATTTTTGTGATTGAGTTTTGATAGTCAAGTGAGTTGAAATTTATATGCTTAAAAGTTAAATATAATAAAAAAATATTACTTTGGGACACTAATAACAATATTCTTGGTAAAAATATAATTGGTATGTTGAAGGAAGTATAAAATTGAAAGAAAAAAAAATTCCAAGGAGTAGTTCAAGTTGTAACGGGTACGAACTGTAAATTCAGATGTCCTAAATTTGAATCTTGATAACCTTTTAGGGCAAGATTATGAGAAATTTTATCACTCATGAATACTTTAGTCCCTGTATAGATGATCTTTCTTTGACTGGATCAGAAAAGGGATTAGCTGATGTGAGTATAAGGTGGTCCGAACACCCATTTACTTTTAGGACTTCTTAGGAATAAATTTTTAGAAAGATGAGTTAATTATCCGAAAATAAATATGATAGGACTTAATATTTTTTTGGAAAAATTTCAGTTACACCTTTTTTAGTTTATTATATCTTTAAGGACATCCATTTATTATCAAAAACATCATTGACACTCTTTCTAGTTGATATTTAAACATGACACCCACGACCATTAAACCACATTTATAATAAAAAAAAATTCATTTAAAATACCAAAAATACCTTTACATAAACCCCAAATAATCTTTCTATATAAAATTAGATTAAAATTCGAGCTGATGATATATTAAAATTCGAGTTGATTAAAATTCGTTTTTCTACATATTAAAATTTGAGCTGATTAAAATTTAATTCGAGGTGATTAAATTTTATTTTTTTATGTATTAAAATTTGAGCCAATTAAAATTTATTTTTTTATGTATTAAAATTCGAGCCGATTTGTAAACCCCCACATTCGTATTTTTTTTTATATAGTAAAGTAATTATGTTTATGAATGCTAATTTATGTGATGATGTATGCATGAACTATGTAGAGTGTAAGAGTATGAATAGAAATGTTAGGCGAGGTAATAGAGTATGTATTGGAAGTTAGGAAGATTTTCGGAATGAAAGCACACTTTAGAGGAAATTTGGGTAAAAAGGATTTTTGGACACTGTCTAGTATTTCGATCATAACTTTTTATTCCTAGCTTAAATTGATCTGAAATTTGGACAGTAGATAGTAGACTTCAAGGGCTACAAAAGTGTATTTCACACAAATTTTCTACATCGGCTTCTAAATAGGTCAAAATTGATCTAGAAGCTGCGGGTATACTGTCACCCGCGTCCGGACGGGAATAGACACGCGTCCGGACGCGTATGGCAGAAATTTGGACGCAAAAACACGCGTCCGGACAGCGCAAAACACGCGTCCGGACGCGCCAAACCGAGGGCTTCACGACTCAGACGTGTTTTGGGTGTTTTCTCTTCCATTTGCACCCAATTCATCAATGCTAACCATAGAGAAGTTTAGAGAGGAAGGAAAGAAGGGGAAAACAAGATATTGAAGTGTTGATTCAAGTTGGAGAGGATCAAATCTTCTAGTTCTTCACACAAAAACTAAGGATCAAGGTAGGGGTTTCCTTTCCATTCACTTACATTGAGGCTAGGGTTATTATATATGTATGATTTGGGAATGCTAATCATATCTAATTGCTATTATCTCCTTGTCTCTTGGTATTATTGCAAAATTTATTATGTGTTGAAAAAAAGGTATGGGAGGAAAACCATACAAACCTTTGTTGTGAGAAACATGGATTTCTCTCTCTATTTTCACTCAAATTGGGCTTTGAAAACTATAGTGCTTTGTGTTGAGTATTGAAATGCTATCGTGCATGATCTCTTGTATTTTCCTTCATTGTTCTATTGAAATTGCCTCATGTTGGATGTGTGGAATTTTATGAAAATTTGCTTGAGAAATTGGGGATTTATGGTATTGTTGGTAATGTGAGATGTTTGTTGGTATGTTATCTCTTGCGTAGTTGTACGATACTAACATGGTTTACTATTGACCGGGTGTCATGTAGTGGGTAGACGGCTTTGTATGCCACGCGGGTATGAACTTTTCCTACCACATGGTGTGGGTAGACGTCTTTGTACGCCGTGTGGGTACGAACATTTCCTAGCACTAATGATAACGGATTAGTAACGTGGGTAGTGTCGGACATCCAGTGCGGGTTATCATGCATTGTACCAGAAATGGTTTCGACAAGAGTTTCGGGAAGTATGGGATTCCGCGAGAACTTGTTGGAAACGGTTTATGGTAGAATGAATTACTAATGGTATAATGTGCTGAATTATCCATTCCACTTGTTGTAACTATCTAAACTTGAGATCTAATTAAATGTCCTCGTTTTACTTCAAATACTATATATGTTATTTGTGAAATGAGACCGACCGTTTTACATACTTTTCTAAACCTTGTTTGGGTTTGGGAGGATTTTTCTACAGAGCTTCGTGCTCACCCCCTACCGTTGAATATTTTCAGATTCTACCCTAGAGGAGGAGTTCGGTGCTAATGAGCCGGGCCAAGGAGAGGCTTCTTTAGAGGGATACTTGGATCCCGAGTGGGACCTCTAGAGACGTCATTTAATTTTGTACTAGACTAGATAAATTATTTTGAGGTCATGTAAAGTCTAGTATTTTGTTATTCTGCTGCGTTATCTTAATTTAATTCATTTGGGAATGTAAAGGCTATTGTTGGCGTATTCTTTTGATATTGTGGTCAAGACTTGGCGTATTCTTTTGGGAATGTTATTGTAAATATTACATGTGGTGAATGGAAATCTTTTCGGATAATGTTGTTAATATTTGATGGATAAATGGACCCGGTGTGGTCGGTGTAATATAACTGCACAGGTTGTGTTTTGGGTAGAGTTCCCCGAACAAAGGAGACTCTGCCCGAATTTCGTTGAATTAAGGACCCCCGGTTATTTATGGATTTTTATTAGTTGCTTTCATGGTATAAATGGTTGTTAGAATGTAATGCCATCCAGGGTGGTATTTGGGGCGTTACACGATTTGATTTCTACCTGAGTTGTTAGCGCCGATTAAGATTTGGTTCAAGTCGATTAAAATTTATATTTATTTACTTGTTAAAATTCTTGTCGATTAAAATTTGATTTATTAAAATTTGAGTCGATTAAAAAATTATATTTTTTTATGTATCAAAATTCGGACCAATTAAAATTCAATGCGAGTTGATTAAAATTTGATTTGAGTCGATTAAAAATAATTTTTAATCGGCTCAAATAGAATTTTAATTGGATCAAATTTTAATACGTAAAAAAATATAATTTTTAATCGACTCGAATTTTAATATGTAAAAATAAATTTTAATTAGTTCGAATCGAATTTTAATACGTAAAAAAATTTAAAAAATAGAAGAGATCTCATTGAAGATATACTTATCTAGAGGGGTTTTGATGAAGTTTTTTCCTCTAATATATCATGGAAAATTTAGCAAAATTTCATTCTAGTTAACATTTTTAATCTGAAATTGATATCAGTGATGATTTAAAAAATAGAGAGGATATTTTTGAAAATATGATAAATTAGAAGAGGTATGATTGAAATTTTTCCTAGTTTTTTATTTGAAGAACAATTGGTAATTTTTTCAATTTAAAATTATGGTGGAGGAATTTTAAAATTGTTTGGAAGGTCCGAGTGTCATTGGCCAGCTCTTATATGCAAAATCTCTCCCTCCTATAAATCTACAATCAAATTAACCAAAGTTACCAAACACACCAACTCTCTCTCTCTCTCTCATCCACACACTGTTGTGTGCTAGGGTAGCCGAAACGCCATTTTTGCACAATCTTGGAGAATTCTCACAGTAAAAGTCAACAGTCCAATCAAAACCCTAGGGTTTTTAATCCGCATAACCATAAACAGCTGTGAGTCTCTATCTCTCTCTCTGTATGAATGTTTTTTTTTTCCGATTTTGCCCTCCTTCTTGCATATCTCCATTGCGGGTGTATGAATCTAGGGATTGCCATGACTGTGTTTGTTTTCCGAGGAAATAAACGTTTAATTTTCCCGTAAGGGTTCTTGGTTTGTTTTTTCCACAAAATTTAATTGAATAATTTTGGGTCAATAAAGGCATGGCCTTTTAAGGGTTTACCGAAGGGTTCTTTTGTTGTCTTACAATTTACATTGTTGTTTCAAATCGCTTCCTTATTCCTTCTTTTTTTTCACTTTTGTAATGTCTCAGAAATTTGTATATAATTTTAGGGTTTGCTATGTATTTTAGAAGTTGGATATCGTGATAAAAAGACAAGAAATTGTATATAATTTTAGGGTTCTTTTGTGGTTTGATTTTGAATTAATTTTAACAATATTGATTGTTGTTTCAGATTAATGGTGCATAATAAATCTTTTATTATTTTACAATGATATATTTTGGGTTTTCAGGTTCAAGTACTTTTGACGCTAACTATTAGTTAACTGGGTCGGTCAGAGGCATGTCCCGTTTGGTGAAGCCAGATGAGGTTGAGGACCTTGAATTTAAATGGGGTAAAAAAAGAGGAGTTGGCGGAAAGAAGAAGGAGGTCCAGTTTTATGAATCTTTTACTTATGATGGTGTTGATTACACTCTGCATGATTCTGTGTACATGCACAAGGAAGGTGAACCTGATCCTTATATTGGTAAGATTGTAAAGATATGGGGGAATCCAGATAAGTCAAAGAAAGTGAAAATTCAATGGTTTTTCCGCCCTTCGGAGATTTCGGAGTGGATTCGAGGTAGTGAGGTTTTTGAGAATGAAATATTTTTTGCATCGGGTGAAGGTGTCGGTCTTGCCAATGTTAATCCCCTGGTAATTGAATTTCCAATGTCTTTTTGTTATTGAATTAATTGACGTTCACTGAGAGAGAAAATAATCCGTTCAAATACTTCTTGAATGATAGATAATTTTTAGAGGTTAGTAGCTTATTGTTTGATGATAATGCATTTACAATTGAAGTAAAAAGTATGTAAATTCAATAATAACTCCTAATTTAGGTATATACGGGACATGTGTGTATATTTTGTAATGAAATTCTGTGTGGGGCACTTTTTAGGTGGTATTTTGAGCAAATTTTCTAACAACAAGAAAAGAACCTATTTTGGTGCCTTTGGTGGTGCACTGCTCAGGGCAAAGTTTATTTGCAGGGATTCACTAATTTTGCTCGCCAATGTTTTGTGTATATTAATCAGGAAGCAATTGCTGGCAAGTGCAATGTTGTCTGCATTTCAAAGGATCACAGAAATCCACAACCTTCGGTGGAAGAACTTCAAATGGCAGACTACGTATTTTACCGTACCTTTGATGTTGGAAACTGTACTATATCAAATGTGCTGGAGGATAAAGTTGGTGGGCTTGAATGTATGCTTCTCTCTATAGTGAACTGTCATCGTTTAGTTTTGTTTCAAAATGTGTGTATGGTCCAGAGTCAAGATAGTTAAACTCTTATATTTCTTTTGTCCCTTAATGTTGTTGCAGCTAAGTTTCTTTTTAACCGAAGAGAGAATGAAAATGCAAGTAGTGTTTCAAAAGTCGAATCTGAGGGGAAGGAGGACAATAGGAATGCAGTAGCATGTAATGAAACAGTGCAAATTTCCCAGCAAAATAAACGTGACGAGTTAGGTGGAAATTGCAATCAGCCAATGGTCAGAGAAGATGCAAAAGCTGAAGATTTATTGGTAAAACAGGAAACTTCAACTGGAGAAAGACCTGCTTCTGGTGCTATTGTGTATTCAAGTGAAGTTCCTACGACCAGTGTTGAAAGCAGAAGTGTTTCAGGTGGCAAAACCACTAGGCACCAAGTTGATTCTTCCAAGGATAAGGTTTACGATGTTAACGTTGAAGAGAGGATAAAATCTGTCAAAGCGTCTGATGGTTTGGATGATAGGCCGTCTAAGAAAGCAAGGGTTGATATTGGCATCAAGTTATCTGACGCCAACAACATGAAAAGCGTTAGGAAGTCAGTTGTCCTTGGTAATGATGATGTGAAGGGTGTGGTAGAAAAAAAAGTAAAAATTGGACATGGTAAGGATTTTTATAGGCTGAACCAGGGAGTTAAAACTGCTCAAGATTCTGTTGCCTTGAATGATAGGCCTGCTAAGAAAACAGGGGTTGGTAGTTCTGTTAAATTGTCTGAAGATAAGAACAAGAAAAGTGTTGAGAAGTTGATCATCAATTATGATCCGAATGAACCAAAGGATTTGGTAACAGTTGCTGCGTCTTCTGATGGAAAATTAAAATCTCGACTTGCTAAGGATTCGCTTGGGCTGGTTAAGGGCCCTCCCAAGAATGAGAAGCCTGATGAGAAGTCAAGTAAGCTTTCTAATGGCAAGTTGCCTAAGGTGTCTGCAGATGAGGACAGGATAACTGTAGGCCAGATTCTTGAAGTCACCCGAAAACCAGATGCTGTAAGTTGTGCCTCAAATATCGCCATTTTCTTTTGGGAAATTTTAGTCTTGTCTTATTAGTGATTAATATTGGATGAATTTGACGTGCTGAGTGATTATAAAACATTATGTTTATTTCTAAAGTACATTTTGAGCTGCGTTGCTTTTTATTCTTTTTGATAAAATAGGAAAATCGTTGTCAAACAACTTTTTCTAACTATAGATGGCGTGCTATACAAGATGAAACTTGTTGCACAGAGGTTACTTGTGATGCTTCAATGCCATTTTGACAGTGAATTATGATCGATTTCATCGACGACTATTGCTTGGTGCATCTTTCATTGGTTGGGGTAGGAGGGAGGAAGTATGCTTGGTTAGTCCCAGAACTCCCACTTATTTTGACTGAACACATTTTGGTCTCTTCTATATACAGGGACTTTTTAAATTATTTCCAAACCATTTTCATAGAACAACCTCATGTCATGCTTCTATCTTGCTGGATAATTGCGCTTTGAAGGTGGCTCAAGGCTGTGGGCTTCATCAAGCTGGTGGGGGTGGAGTTATTTGGTGACGAGCTTTCCAGGTTATGCAATGTATAGGAACTTAGAATGATTAAAAAAGACTTGGAGAGATGACATATGGATGAGAATGGCAATACTTCTTCTTGGGAGGAGAGGGGTGCTATTGTAGATCATAGAAGGTGGTGAACATATTGCAATAATAGCAATGAATGGTGCAGGCAAAAGTCCATGGCTTAAGGAGGGGAAGCCAAACACTAAACCCTTCCATTTTGGGCGTTGTCATAGACTTCTAGAAGAAATGAAGTTATGAGAAGCCACTAATGACTTCTACAAAAGAATCTCATCATGTTCACATTGGGTTGTGATTGATTGTAGTATGACTTTGAAAGCAAGCTTTGGTGCAGGATAATATTGCTCAATTGTGACTTGAGCATCAGAAGTTCGAATCATGAGAACAATCTTGTAAGGCAACATTTAACCTGCCCAGAGACATCAGTGGGGAAGTCTGGTGCACTAAATTGCTTTTTATATGTAGGGAGTGGTTGGAGAGACTATTTTTAGAAAAAGTGATGGAAGCCTTGAATGGCTACAACATGGATGATGTGTGGGCCCAAATGAGTTGTCTATGATGTTCTTCCAGAATGGTTAGCTAGCGAAGGAGCTGAGAATGGTTAGTAGGTGGCAAAGAATCTAATGTTTTCTATATTATTTAAATGAACTGTTGAGTGTCACAAAAGGTTGAATACTTTATTCTTGATCTTATTTAGGAGGTGCCTCTGGTGCACTAAATTGCTTTTTATATGTAGGGAGTGGTTGGAGAGACTATTTTTAGAAAAAGTGGTGGAAGCCTTGAATGGCTACAACATGGATGATGTGTGGGCCCAAATGAGTTGTCTATGATGTTCTTCCAGAATGGTTAGCAAGTGAAGGAGCTTAGAATGTTTAATAGGTGGCAAAGAATCTAATGTTTTCTATATTATTTAAATGAACTGTTGAGTGTCACAAAAGGTTGAACTTTATTCTTGATCTTATTTAGGAGGTGCCTCTGAGTGGAAAGATTTAGGCCAACTAGCTTGGTTGTTAGGGTTTTAAAATTGTGTCTGCAAATGCTTGGTTGAAGAAGGTTGTGTCAGATTTCCTATTGGAGGGGAAGTAAGATTCACGTTGAGGTGCTAGTTGTCAACCAGTATGCATATCTTGGACAAAATAGAAATATTCTAGGGTTAATATATGTAAATTGGGTGATGAAAAGATTTATAATCTAGGAAACATGGATGTGGACACGGGTGTCGTATCTGATACGATATCGACACAGGGATACAGGAAAGTTCGAAAATATTGGACACAAGTATGACTAGTTAAAATAATATTATATAACAATATTAATAATAAGACTTAATAAATATTAATTTTTTGAATTAAATTGAAATAAATCAAAACAAAAATCTACTATTTTCTTCAAATATTATTACATCCATTAATATTTGTAGTCCATAAGTTACACAACAAAAAACACAAGAACAAAATTAAGAAATCATACACTCCTCCTAATAGTTGATAGTTGTGAGGTTAAAAAAGAAACTTTGGTCTTGTCTGACTGAGTTCACTATTCAGGATACTTCTAGCCGTGTCGGAAACGTGTTCGACAGCCTCCTACAAGTACCTGTGCTTCCTAGTTTGTGATAATATGAATTGGGTGCTGTTTTTCTATACAAAGCAGAGGATGGGGTTTGGGGCTAGGTGGAAATGGTGGATTTAGACTCCATTTCTGCATTCCGATTTTCCATCTTTAATTTATACTTCGTTTGAAAGATACTTTGGGAGTTCTTGAGACATCATAGAGGCCCATTATAGCTTTCTTGCTAGGAAGCATGGATACTCGTTGGGGGTCACCGTGGCAGTGTCCAACATGTGTCCGACACCTTTGGAAGTGTCCAGCATAGTAGATATAAATTTTTTTTCAACTTGATATGGCTCGGATACGGGCGGGTGGGGTACAACGGGGCTTCTTTTCTTATTTTAAAAACTTAAGGGGCTGAAAAAAAAAAAAAAGAGAGGCGACGTCGTTTTGGGGCTGGAAAAAGAAAAAAAACAAAAGGGCAAATTGTGAAGGCTTCAACCTTTGAATCGCGACAGAGAGAGAGAAGAGGGGAACGAGGAGAGGGGACTGAATCTCCACTAGATTTGCTTTGACAACAAAGAGAAGAGGAGGAGAAGAAGAAGAAGGAGAAGGAGAGGGAAGACCAACCTGCGACTTGGAGTCTTAGATCTGCTACATGCGAGTTTCAGATTTGCTGCCTGCCCGGTTCCTCTTCTTTTTTGTTGCCTTGGATCTTTTTTTTGTTACTTCTGTGGGGAAGCTTCAGATCTGCTGCTGCTATCTGGTTTGTTAATTTCATTGGGTTGGGGGTTTTTTGTTGTTGATGTGCCTGCTGTTTTTTTGCTGCGATGCTGTGCATTTGATTCCGAAAATTGCTCACCGTTTCTCTTTCTTCCTGCTGTGCTGCTGCCTTCTGGGTTAATAAAAAATTGCTGTTTTTTGTATTTTGAATCTTTGATCTATTTTAGAGGACAAGATGGATGCGTTTTTGTCTTAATAGTTATTATTAATGTTGTTATTATATATATAAAAATATATATTATTATTTTAATTAGCCGTATCCTTGCCGTACTGTACGCGTGTCCTATATTTTTAGAATTTTGCCGTATCCCTTGTCTATTGTATCGGATACGACACCCGTTTCCGTATCCATGTTTCTTAACTTTCTTGTCAACAATAATGGAGAGAATCGTGATAAGTAATATTCAGATTGGGATTTGGGAGTTTTGGATGTGTGCCTATTTCATTCGATCACCTGATGTTTGCAGAGTTTCTTTCTTTCTTTCTTCAAGTAGTGTTAGGTTTGAAAGTTCCTTTGTGGAATGGTGAGCTCAATCCAGCAGGAGATATAGGTGAAATAGTCTCACGGGAGGTTTTGGGTGCAAAGAAGGGAATGTTCCCTAGAACTATTTAGTCCTTCTATTGGTTTAGACTGTATATGATCAGCTGTTGATAGTTACGTGGCTTGTGGGTTAGAAAGGGTAGTATCTTTTGAATGGGGGAGGCTTAGTTCAATTAAAGCACAATTTCTATCATTGCTGCATACTTTGTCACTTTCCAACCGGTCTACACTGAGAGGGGACTTGACCAGCTTGAGAGGGGTTTCTTGTTGGGGCTGAAGGTGAGTTCAAATTCATTTTGCAAAAGGGAACGTGTTTTATCTTTGATAAAAAAGTGGTTCAGGATTTGATGCTATGCGGTCACTGAGATCTTTATTTTAAGTAAAAGTAAATGTGGAGGGTTGGAATGAAAGTCATGTTTCATTTGGTAAATTACTGACTTAGAGATAGGTGGTTATGGATCTCTACTAAGGTTCATGCTTAATGGGGTTTGGTTGTAGAAACGATTAGGAAAGGGTGGGAGCTTGTAAAGCATGTTGGTTTTTGTGGTGCCGGTCCAGGCATGGAGCCGGTAATGGTTTGATGAATTCTTATTTTGTAATTGCTTACGCTGGCTAATGAGCACACACCAATAAGAACTGTAATTAGAAGTGCAGGCTTGCTAAATCCACATGTCCCCATGGCCCCATATGGCAATATATGCACTTCCTGAAATGGTGCATCAAGCTCCCTTTGGTTGATAATCATTGTATAATTGAAAATAGCAATAGTTCTGAGTGACTTACCAAACTGAATAACACCCCTTTATGCCCATCCAAAAAAATAAAAGAAGAAAAATTAGCGGGGAAAGAATAAAAGGCTACTTGAATGATATTTAATAAGTGCTGGTAAATTACACTCACTCTATTCATTGCATGTGCAGTTGCTTGTTGCTTGTTGCTTTAAATCTTGTGAAGCAGAATTGTTTTGGCAAGCAGTCAAATCTTGTGAAGCAGAATGGTTTTGGCATTTCAATATAGCCTGTTTGCTTTCCGGATTTTTGCCCATACCTGTGTGATGTATTAGGCACACTCTTGTTAGATATATGCATATGATTAGTTCTGACCTTTTTCCTTTCGACATGCTTGCAGGATAAGAGCAAATGGTTTAGGGCACTTGTAAGTAGTTGCTTCCTCTTTGTTCTGTTAGCTAATTGTGTTCTTGTTTTCTGTCAATATATGGTACAAACTGCATGGGTTTCAACTTTTGTGATAATTTTCTTGTGTCTCAGCCCTTTTGAGATGCAAATTTTGTTTCTTTGCTCTTAGCATGTGATAGTCTAGTTTGGTAGTCACATTTGCTTTTGTGGTCTGATATTTATTTGGAAGCATCTCGTATAGTCATGCTTAGATGCACAATAAAGACTCTTATGTAGGAGGTCAACATAAAATAAAATAAATGACTAAACTACCCTTAATACTAATATGCTAGAATACTCTAGCGCCCCTTTCAAACACATGATGTGGTAGTAGAGAATATCAAAGACTTTGCTAAGAAGAAAATGAAAGTGCATTGTGGTGTGAGATTTCGTAAAGAAATTTGCTAGCTACATAGTAGAAGGACAAAAGAGGAGAGAAATGGTGTCCAACTGAATATGATGGTGCACAAAATAACAGTAAATCTCAATATGCTTTGTTCGCTCATGGAAGACTGAGTACGCAATCACAATCTATAGGTTGGTAGGAACAAATAAAGTGATGTCAAGATCTACAAGCAACAAACGCAACAACCTATCTCAATTGTGGTGGAAGCAATAGCACAGTACTCTATCTCAGTAGATGAATGAGCTATTACAGTTTGCGTTTTGTTCTTCCAAGAAATAAGGGAATCACCCAGAAAGAGACAGAAGTTAGTGGTGGATTTGCAATATGTAGAGCAGTGTTATTAAAGACGTAAAGTGAACCAAAGCGGACAAGTCTCATGAGGCCTAGGCAAGAAACAAGAGGCGAAGCGAACGCTTCATCGAAGCAAAACAAACAGTGAAAAAAAAAAGCAAATATTCTATGATTGGCAGTATCACACTGCAATCAAATAGTTAGATCTAGAACATATTAATCAAACAACTTAAAACAACTAATTAATGAAACTTGAAATAGAATCAACATAAGCAGAATAAGAAACAGAAGAAGTAGAATCAGAAACAAAAATAGAAGCAAAATAAGAGTCCCAAAATTTCATAAATTAGAAATAGAAGTAGAAACAGAAACAGAAACAAAATCTCAGTCCCACAATTAGAGTCTCAGAATTTCAGAAATCATGAATAGAAACAGAAGAGGTAGAATCAGAAACAAAAACAAAAGCAAAAAACAGAAATAGAAACAGAAGCAAAAAACATAAATATAAACAGAAGCAGAAGCAAAAGAAGCATAGAAGAAGTCAAAACAGAGAATCAGAACCATAGAAATCAGAGAATCCCAGAAAAATAAAAACAGAAACATAGAATCCCAGCCAAAATAAAATAGAAGAAGAAGCAGAACCAGAGAAGAAGAAGTAGAAACAGACGCAAAAACAAAAGAAGCAGAAGCAGAGAAGAAGTCGAGTTATAGGAAGATAGTTCAACTTCCCACCTAATCTGCGATACCTACCCATTTTCAAATACTGTACCATCATCAATCAAAAGTTTGTTATTCAAATGCACAGAAAAATTAATTGGTTTGTTACTAAGTAAACCTGTTTCTTCTATAGCATATCAAACACATATTTCCTCTATGACAGGCAGCTAATACCTTGCATAGCCTAGCATCTTTGATACCTAAAAAGTATATATGTTTGTCTAAGTCTTTAGTACAAAATCGATTATGCAAAAAGACTTAACTTCATAATACCCTCAAAATCATTGCTAATAATCACAATATCATCCAAGTAAATAACAAGTATAATGTAACTTGTATCAGTACGTCGATCAAACACAGAGTAATGTGTCGGACACCTGGAGAGACCAAATTTTAACATTGCCTCTGAAAACTTTCCAAATCAGGCTCTTGGTGACTACTTCAAACTATGTAGGGATTTCTTTCATTGAAACACACTATCATGGTACTCCCCCTAAGCAACAATTTCATGTATTTGCTCCATGTAAACCTCTTCAATCAAGCCACTTTGCAAAAATACATTTTTAACATCTAAGGGAAGCAAAGACCAATCAAAGGTTAACAACCAATGAAATCAGTATGTGAACGAAGGAAATCTTAGCAACAAAAGAAAGGATTTGATAAAGCCCTTAGCTAGTCGAGTTTTTAGGCTTTTAATAGAACTATCATAATTGAATTTCATAGTATAAACCCACTCGGCGGAGCCACTGATTGGTGGGCCCCCTAATTTTTTTTTATCCAATATTGCCGATATAAATTTAAAGTTTTTTTTCATTAAATTTTGTTGTGGACATCCTATTATTATTTTTTTTTATCAATTAGAATAGATTCACTTCTAAATGCCAATGAATATTTGGACACATCCGGATGAGTTTTGGTCTTTTGGACATGTTAAGCACATTTAGTAATTTTTCAGAAGAAATATTTGGGTTCATTTAGTTATTATTATACATAGCAAATTATGACCAGTGTAAATTTGTACAAATGTGGGGTCACAACTTCAAATGACAAATTAGTTTAATCTTTTATAATTGATTTTAGCAGATGTATTATGTTTGTTTTATAATTACTTTTTTACTACTTTTAATTGCATTAGCGCTTGTAACTTTATGTTTAACTCTTTTAATTGAAGTTAATATTGTAGGTTGTATGGGAGATATTTAAGTCTAAAATACTTTCTTGTTTGTTATATTATTGATGTGCCCTCTATCATTGAGTTTTCAAACCTATAGTAGATTGGTGAGTTTGTTTAAAAAATGAGTTTGACAAACAAAAAGCATCGTATGTCTATTAGTTTACTTACTTGAGACTTCGATATTGAATTGTTGTGATTGTAGAGAGATCAATTTCAGCTATAAACACTGTGAGGCTAGGTTACGTTATAGAATAGGTGATAGGTAATGACTAATAGCGTGATTGTTAATATAGAAAAAGACATTTTTTCGAGGGGCATTAATAATGAAGTTTTCCAGTAATACTTCAACAGTATGAAAACCCTTGGAAGTTAAGTGTAAATGATTATACTTTTTTTTATATAAAGGGTTTATAATTAGCCTTTTTTTTGTTTGCTTAGTATATATTGACTTTTGGCTCTTCTATTTCTAATGAATTTTTAAGTATTAAATATGATGTAAGTAAGACAGTCTAATTCGCAAAGCTCTTGTCACTGTGGGTATGGAGGACGACTGTCTTGTAGATAAAGTTCCCATCCAAGGACAAATTTGTGGCTTCGCCCTTGTTTATCAACAAACAAGCTTTGTGTTAGGGGTAATGAAACTAGATGTCATGTCCCATTATGATGTGAGTCATACATCCCTGCCTCCATAGTTTTCCTTTAACTCGGGTCAAATAACGCTTCTTGTAATGTCTTAGGAACAGAGATACTAGATAACTCAGATATAAAACATAAGAAAGCCAAAGATAGGGCATATTATAAGAAACAAAATGACTAATAGGATAGGTAGTAGTGCAAGATTGGATACTTTTACGAAAAACAATAGGCAATGAGACTGAAACATGGGGGACTCAGATTAGAAGACAAGTAGGGAGAGACGATGGGGGCACTTCAGTAAATGGTCTTGGATTGCGAGAGTACACTCTCAAAGGAGTTGCAAAGGATGGTGATGATAAGGCTGGAAGATGTGATTAGTTTGGAAAAATAATAGAGGGTATGAAATCAATGATGGATTAAGGCCAAAGTCGAGATCAAGAGGATAGGTGGCAAACAAAAATTATGATATAAACTTACGAAAGGTGACATCGATACTAGTGAAATAGCATTGAATCGTAGGGCTATAACAACAATAGTTTTGTGAGTGTGCGAATAACCAAGGAAGACACTTTGAAGCACATCGGTCGAGTTTATCAAAATCGTGACTATGAACAGATCAAGCACACCGAAAGATCTTAGGATGAACATGAACTATGGGAGATTGCAGAAGAAGAATTGAGATTGCTCATGTAACATAGAAGACGGCATACAGTTGGTGAGATGGCAATTAGGAAGAAGAACATCACTTAAAAAATGTTTTGGAACATGCTTATGAAATAAAAGTGTTAAGAGTTACTTCTAATAAATAATGATTTTTACCATGTTGGAGAGTATTAATACAAGAAGTTTGATGAATAATGTCGTTCTCATGAAGATAAGTGGCAAGTGGACCAAAGGCATATGCCAGAGCATTATCACACCACAGAATACGAATTGGACAACCACATTGAATTATAATTTCTTTACAAAAAGTTTTGAATATGGAAAGTATATCAAAATGAGCTTTCATAAAAAATAATTGTCATACAAGAATAATCATCCACAAATGTCACAAAATATGAAAATTTATTGGGTGAAATATTTTTTAGTGAACCCCATACATCATAATGAATTAACCTCAACGGGACTCGAGATACGATTATTAATTTGAGGTTGAAAGAACACAGTGATGCTTTCTAAACTCACATGCTTCATAAGGGATGGAGGGTACAAGAACTCAAACTATGAACTTTCTCCACAAAACGAGAAGAGATGTGTGATCAATGTTACCTAAATCGTGGGTTGCTTTGGTCCATGGTACGAGTACGAGTATGTTGTACGACACTTTTTTAGGTATGCGGTATGATGGAAAGGTCTTAGTTTGGTATGACATTCGAGAAACTTGTTATGATTATGCGGCTATATAAAAAAGGCGGGTGGGGCTTAAGTAGGCTTAACTTGTATGGTATTTGCCCGCAATTAGTTTTGTAATTCTTATCTAGATCGTTTTCATTAGTATACAACATTATATATCATAGAACATCTATAAATACTAAGTCAGTTATCATTTATCTTACATTTGTGCTCGATTTTCTATTTTCTAAAATAATATATAATTATAAATTTATATACATGTAGTCAATTAATATTTATTTTATATTTGTGCTACATGTTTCAGAGCGAATCGATTTAGGATTAGTATTACAAATTGGAGCCGTACATTTTGAAGAAATGGATCACGAATCCATCTCATTTGGGATCGATATACTCAGATCGTGGGTCGTCAAGAGTTTAAGAATTTTGGTAACTATGTGACCAATATGATAATGTCAACTCACTGAAATGGGGATGAGGATGACGACAGAAGGGCTTTGGGAGATTGTAACGACCTCGATCCATATTGTAACAATATTGTCTGCTTTGGGCCTTGGCCCGCACGGCTTTGTTTCTCTGGGTTTTTAACGTCACCCAGAAAAGGTCTTGTTGCAATTAAGGATATTGAGTTTACAATAAAGCACTTCACCTTGACTAGACCAAGCGATGTGAGATTGCATTATGGCCTTGTAAACATCAAATCCCATGGTTTCCACAATCCACCCCACTCAAGGGCCACACGTCCTTGTGCTGGCCTAAGCTCAAGCACTTACCAAACCCTCTGTAGTCAAGCCGCACACTTTCAGCTGGTATCGGCTCTGATACCACCGTTACAGAATGGTTGAATGGTATTAGAGCCGACTCTCCTACAGCCTGGCCTCTAAGGGGGGTGGAGTGTAGTAGCCTCCCAAAAGGCCTTGTGAGATGAGGAGGTGCTATAGCTTCATGTGTTGCATTCCACATCGACTCGAGGGGGAGTGACTGAGCTATATGTGTGGTGTGCTTACCGTTAATTGTTAAGAGGCATTTTCTTGGGCAAAGCCTAAGAGGAACAAAACTGTGAGGGTGTATAGGCACCCAAAGCAGACAATATCTTTATAGTTGGGCAGGTTGTTACAGAGATGGCTTATAATCAAAGTAATAAAGACCACCTGTTTCATGCCCATCTTATACGGGAAACAACCTGAATGGGGAATATGGGGCCCGAACTGGTGTGAAAACAATGTGAACCAGTCTGAGAACAACATGGACCGGTTTGAGAACAACATGAACCGGTTTGAGAACAACATGAACTGTGAACCAGTTTGAGAACAACATGAACTGTGAACCGGTCTGAGAACAATGTGAACTGGATTGTCCCAGGACCCAAATAGCCAAATTTTTTAACAAAACCAGCACTAGGGTGAAACGAATCTTGCAAACAAACATCCATGTCTTCTACCAAACAACCTTGCCAACAACACAGAATAATGATTTCATCGTCAGCGATACGCAAAGACAGTGGGAACGTAGCAAAATGCAGCTTACAAATCAAAACCCATGAGCCACAACTCACAAGGAATCATCAGCATAACAGGTTGATTGCACGGGATCAACAGCTTAACAAAACACTAACAGCTACAACTGGCGATCACTGGTTTTTTTTTTTCTAGAGAGAAGAAATGTGCACAGCAACTTCGGCAACGACTGTGGGCTCAACAAATCAATTCAAGGAGGAAATCCACTGTAAATCAAATAAACTTCAACCTGAATGACTAGGAAAACTCTACATATCAGCCATATCACTGCAGCACAATGGGGATGCAACAAAAGCACTTCAACAACTGTCGTAGGCCTCAACGACCAGCCATTAACAGTTTTCCATACATGATTTAGGATCCAAAGGATCCCCTAATCCCAGCCACCCCTTCGGCAAAGAACAGAGACAGAAAGGATTGCACAGTGCACAATCTGCATGAAAAAGGCAAAAAGAGGGAGAATTCCAGTTTCAATAAATGGTCTATCCTTTTGCATTTGAAGAGACCTATCGTGACCCTAAAGACCCTGTAAACTCGTGATTTAGCAAATAAAAAGGGCCATGAAGAACGTTTTCTATAAACCGAGATAAGAGATAAGTGGGATGGGCTAAAGCTAAACAGAAAATCGATTCGCTAAACAGAGGATCTCTACTTGATACGAAACGGAACAGGAACTTCACTCATACTAGATTCAACCCTTGGAACCTGCTCTGATGCCATTTAAATTTCAAGGTAGAAAGATGAGATTTTTAAAGAGAAAAAGAAAAGTACGAGAGGTAGAAAGAGAAATTGTTACACTATAGCAATTCATTTTTGTAGCTATTCAGTGAAACATAAAAGACTAGAATGCCCCTATATGGGTACGCTGAAGTAAAAAATAACGTTAATACTCCTAACAATTACATTTGCTTTTGTGCTTTATTTTATTAATTTCTTATTTGAGTTGACAGATATATTATTGTTGTATATCTTACTTTTCTTGTTCCTCTACCTTGATTTGATCTATCCTCTCCGTTGACTTGGAGCATATCTAAGCCCTCGAGAAAAGGAAAAATGTGAAAGAGCAAAAGAGGACAAGGAGCGGATAAACCAATTCGAGAACTTCTAACATAGGAAATACACAAAGAGTTTCTCATCTATCCTTTCTAGTTTATAATGTTTCTGGGCAAATGTAGTTAGAATCTACTGAGGAATGAAGTAAAATTTATGATTAGGAGAGTGGTTGCATAGAGCTGGCTGAATTTGATATGCAGGGGACCATTAATCCAGTGGTTAACATTTGGCCCAACAACCTTGCGGCTGTGGGTTTGAATCTGAGGGCAGCCATTTTTGTGCTAATAATGCTGAAGATTAGGTCTATCGCCCATATACTTCTCCTAGACCCCAGTAATGGGGGCTAAATTGGGTCTTATTCTATTTTATTTTCTGGATTTGGTATGGCTTCCTGGTTTGAGTTGGGTTTAAACTTGGTTTTGTAAAACTTTGCTGCAATTCAGAAATGTGGATACAAAAGGGAGGTTCTGAAGAAAACTTGTTGAAATTACAGATTTTGGATTGTTATTGCCTCCAATCCTAGAGATTTACATTCTTTTCAGGTTACTGAAAACAAGTTAGACTGTTGGCTTAATGCTGGCTGTTATTTTTTTTTTTTGGTTAGACCAGTTGAATAAATTCGATTGTAGCAGTAAAATGTGTTGATTGAGTGGTGAACACATAGCGCTACATGTCACGAGAATACGAATGCATAGATTAGACTGAGTGAAGCAATTTGGCAACTGTTTGCTACCGTTTTTGTATTTTTGTTTTTCCAGTTTATATTATTACACCTGAGAATTGGTTGGTAAGGTGTTATAGCAAGTTATTGTCCTATTGAAGTTTGAACTACTTTTCAGAGTGTGTTGAGAGTTTTGTAGGACTTGTTTTCGAAGTTTTTGTACTGTTTCTTTTAACCTTATTATGGTGGCTCATTGTTTCACTTGGACTTATTTGCACCATTTTCCGATGGATGTTTTATAAAGTTTAAGTTCCACTCTGCCTAAAAAATTTTCTATAAAGTTTAAGTTCCACTCTATCTAAAAAAAATTCTTCTTAAAGTTATTTATTTATTTATCTACAACTTTTTTACTCGTTTTGATGTTCAATGTTATTTTATGTTGTTTAACACTCATGTTGAATATGATTTTTCCTATTGTTGGCTTATTCCTTAGCATGCAACATTGGTATCTGCACCACTTCTATTGATTTTTAAATTCGGCTCATGTTTGCAGCAAGATAGATTTTTTTTTATAGTGACGCAGTTTGGTCCTCTCGATATGCCCTGGAGCTGCCTCCCCCCCCTCTCTTCAGAATGAAAATTCCAATGGGTTGTGACAATTCCAAGGGTTACCTTCATAGTTCTTGAAATTATATACTTATGTCTAACATCCTGTTAGAATTTGACGGGATGTCAGAATTTGTCTCCCGACAGTGGTAATGGTAGCAAGTGGACTACCATTTTGCCTAGGGGTTCTTGCATGTATTTGGTTAGCATGGAAACATTGCAAGAAAGTTTTATAAAATTTTCATTTTATTGTTCAAAACGTAGGAAAGGCTGCCTAATTGTCCAAATTATCCTTAACAATATTAAACCTGACTAATTACTCGAAAATATTGCATTTATTCATTTTTTATCATTTATTATAACCCTCTTGGTGGCTCTCAACTTCTTTAGTTGGTTTCTCAGAAATGTAAATTGTTTATTCATATGTATATATATAATATTTTTATCTATTTTTTATAATGTTTTTATTTCTAAATAAGAAAACAATTATGTATTGTAACTAAGACTTAAAGAAAAAGTGGCTCTTAGGATAGTTTTGAGACAAGAATTGGCTCGACCCCAAACTTCTAGGCTAGATTCTATGATTGGCCTAGCCTAATAGCATTCTACCAATTGTATTTTTTAAGGAAAAAGAAGGGTAAAGTGGGAATTAATATCATACATCACCACTTTCCTACTTTTTCTTGTGTTTTTTGCGAGAAAAAGAGTTTGTTATTTGTGAAAAAAATCTATGCATGGAGGAAAACTAATTTTTCCATCTTTTTCTCTTTCATGCTAACTAAACACATGGAAAATTTAAAAATCTTCTCTTTCTAGTATTCTCGGCCTAACCAAACGGACCCTAGAAGAAAATTCAAAATCTTGAGTATTCCCCTTTATGTAATCCACCCTCTTTTGAGCTAGTGTTTTAACAGACTGGGGTTGAAACTACCTTGTTCGGTGACCCCTCAGCTTTGCCCGACCAAAACCTCGACTCTCTCAAACCTCCTCGGTTGGACACTCCCACCTTTTCGATAAGTCTCTTAAAATTCTTCTCTCCAATTATCCCAAGTCTAACCCTCGCAATTTCTATCCCTCTCCCTACATGATATATAAACACATACACACACATATATATAGATATACTCAATCCTTCCCCTTTCGTAATCTCCGTCCTGAGAGCGGCTCAATGTGCTGCTCATAAATACACACATGCACATATAACCCTGAGATAGACCCGATCCTCCCCCTCTCGAAATCCCCCCCCTAAGAGAGCCTCAATGAGCCCCCTCTCTCTCTCTCTCACACACACATACACACACAATGTGCTTCTCATAGCAAATTGTGATATCTCTCACAACATGCCTCTCTCACCAAATCGAAAGGGAGTATATTATGATTTCGAAATGTGTGGATACCCTCTTGAATTGTTAGATATAGTCAGGGGGAGTGGTTGCAATTTGCCCTTTTTAGAATGGTCTATTTTTCTCTTACTTCATTTGGCTTCTCCATATCCAGCCTTGGGAGGAAAGAATGAAAAATGCACATGAAAAAGGAACCCTGGCTCTGCTTCAAAATTTGGATCCAACATATTCTTCCGGGGAGGTAGAGGTAATATTTATTCCATCATGCATAGCAGTCGTTTTTTTTGTGTTTAATGTTTTATTTTGTGCATTGTTGTTTAAGTTTTGAAATTCTCTATAAACTTAAACTTTCAACATAATTTTACAATCATCTTTTAAACTTGGGGTAAAAATCAATCCCTTAAGTTATTGGTCAAATGACACGAAGTCCCCTCGACATTTAAAAAATCACACCCATGCCCCTTGACATTTACAAAATTGTAACCAACAGATCTATATACCTAATAAGGTTAACGTAAAACGATGATGTCAGGTGAAAAATTATTATATTTCCAAAACTTCTATTAAAATTAATAATGTATGTAGATTCAATTTTAATGATTTATCACCATACTAATTAATGCCTTCAAAATTATTTAATCATTAGCACTGTATTAATTATAATTTGAAAAATTAATTACCTAATTATCTTGAATCAAATTTATCTCCCAAAACAAATCAAACCTAATTTAATTCATTAATTAAATTAATTTTGTTTGATTAATTAAGCCAAATTGAGTTAATTATTTTAGTGATGCAAAATTTTACCACCAATTACAATTGAATCTAATCAATTCACTTTCTAAAAGTGTGTCCATTGGCTTAATTAAGACCCTTAATTAAGTTGAATTAATTTATAAATTTAGACCCTTAATTAAGTTGAATCAATTACACCAATTTAGATCCTTGATTAAGTTGCATTAATTCCATTAACAAGTTAGTCCATTAGTCAAATTAAACTCTTAAAATTTTGTTCATCATTTTGTACTGGCCACCACCCTCCCACAATTGCATCCCACCAATGTCCCAACTTCCCAACACCCCCACCTACCAATGCAACCCATGTCTAGCCCCCACTTTCCCAACCACCAATCAACACATGGCAAATCCTCTTCTACCACCATCCCTGACCCACCTACCATTGCACCCATCAATGCCCAACCCACCTATCACTGCAATACCCAACTAGGCCTCACCTCTACAACAATCATGTAACACGGACCCTACCCCATTATAGCCCCCTTTTTAGGCAACCACAACACCACCCACCACCAATATAGCAATGCACATTACCCCTAACGTCACGACCTCCACCCACGCCAATACTACTCCCAAATGTAATTAGGCCCCAATATCCTCTCTTTCAAAACTCGAAGTTATTTTGTCGTTTGCAAATTTATCAATGATTTGTGCAGGGTAAGGTGTCTAAGTGGTCTATGGGGTTGATGAAGCGGGACAGAGGATGAGGGAAGGGGATCTGGAGAGAGGGATAATAAGGGAGGGTAGTAGTGAGTTTATGATTTGTAGAGGTTAGGGTGTTGAAGAGATCTTTGGGGCTTGGGGGGAGCTTGGGTTGGGGTTTTGGGAGGGTGATGGTTACAGAGGATGATGATGGGGGATATGGAGAAAAGAAGAATAAAGGAGGACAGTGGGGAGAGAGAAGGTGGTCAGTGGATGAAGGAGAAGATGATGGATGTGGATGTGGAGATAAGGAGTGAGTAGTAAAGGAAAAAGATGAGGGAGGGGATAAAAAGCGGAAGGAGAGGAATGAGGTGCCATAGCAGTGGTGGGTGAGGTTCTAGAAGGGGGGAAGGAAGGTGGATGTACTGGGTACGGTGTTGTAAAACTAAGATTGATCAAATTATTTGGCATCATGTTTATGATTGGTGTTATTGGGGGCTGAATAATATTTTGTAATAGGTTTAAAATGAGTAGATTTTAATGGTGGACGAATAAAGAGTACAATGGCCATTTTTGTTAAAACTGTTAATGCGGACCCTCTTTAACTTGTTAAATTTTGAGGAGTCTCCGTGTCATTTGATCAACACATGGGGCTTCCGGCTTCATATGATTTTTACCCTATTGAAATTTATTCTATTAATTAAGTTAAATGATAATTGAATTTTTTGGTTGCTTCTATTAGAGGCATTCATCTCAAAAATAATTGCAAATGTGTGGAGAAATACCTCAACCAGATAACCAAATTTAGGTAACCTTAATATTATGATGCTGGATAAAATAGCTCTTCACACCATCCTCACGCGTAATATGGAATTTCACGTGAGCAACCAAAGATGAGTAGACCGTGGAATACAAATGGATGAGAGACTTGGTCCGCGGACTAGCTCTATCCGCTGAAAGGAAAGTTTTGTTTGCTATTAAAAAGAGGTCCAAGTTTGATGGTCTGTTAGAGATTCTTACCCCAAATTTATTGTCAATGAGAGCAGAGGTCTCCCAACCACGTAATCAACCTTGGGTGATCGTTATCTTTCAATTGTGGGATACAAGTGTTCTCCACACCATTTGTCGTGTGCGACCCAAGCTTTCATGTAGACTATCGAACTGCACTGAAATAGATCGGGTGTCTTGGAATTCTAATGGGTGATATACTGGTCCCACCAACAATTCAAGGCACGAAACCATGTGATAGGCATCCAATATGACTAATTGGCAATGAGTAGAAAGAGCTTCAGGACAAAACCAGCATTCGGTGACCATAATGTTGTGGTAGTTGCAGAGTGGATATTTCCAAAAGTTTGTGTCTGTAGAATAATTGTCTAAATTTTTCTCTTCGGTTATAATTTTTGATTGGGTTGTTTTGTGTCTAGTTTCCGTTTCGAATGTCTAGAGATAATATATCCATTATTTCAACTATCTCTCTTTCATTTCAGGATATTATTTGGCGCGCCTTTAACGAGAATTGCTCCGCCAAAATGGTACCACGCACAGCAATTTCTAGCCCACACTCTGGTACAGAACACCTGAAAGATATTATCTTTTACCAATTCCTCGAAGTTATCGAGCATTTTCCATCCTTTTTTCCCATAGTATAAAGCAATAGACAAATAATGTCGTGGCTCGTTGATCTCAATGTTGAACTCCACTTTTGCCTTTCTTTCTAAATTTATTCCTTTTTTCCCAATGTCCTAGGTCAAGCTTTCGTTATTTTTAGAACAAGGGAAGCAACTGAAAGGGTTATCAAAAAGTTGGATGATGGATGCTTAATGTTATCAAATGGGAGGTATGTGTGAGACTCTAGTGATTGTTAGTGCCTATAACAATGATTGAATGCCACATGATTCCTTTGTGCTTCTTGGTTATATAATATATGCTATTTGTTGCAAGATTATATTGTCTTCCTCTTTATTCATCTTTATGAGAATTTGGAAATATGTGAAAAAGCACTTGTTGCTTAATTATTATGGAACGTGACATAGAGGGGGTGAATATTTCCTAGAAGTTGACTTTTTGTTTTAATCAACTTGTCAATCCTCCAATTGCAATTTGATGGTGGTCGAATAACACATATAACTATTTCAATAAACACTTAATTACACCATGAGCATGAATAATTTTTACGTGGAAAGCCTTGCGGGAAAAACCATAAGACCTAGACTAGCAAACACATGTACTATGTACTATACATGTGAAAGAATCAAACTTCCAATGGGTGGAGACGTTCACTAAGCATGTGTATTGGTTTGGGAGGTCATATTTTATCGATGTGAGAAATGCTTTAAAACTCCACAATTGTGGTCTCCATTTGCACGTCAAAAAGACAACAAGAATAATGATAAATTCAAAGACATGACAAGTACATCTACAACACAAACAAGAAGGGAATCAAATGCCAAATAGAGAAATTGAGTCTTCTCCAAAATTTTGATTGCAACATTTTTTCAATTGATTTCAATTGTAGCACAACATTTTTTTGATTGCAACTTAGAAATGATTGATTTCTTCAACATTCTTTTGTTGGCCCCTACTGAAGATTGAAAAGGCGCATACGGTTCGGGAACAATTTGGGGTGAAAACCCATCTGAACAATAGTTCGGCACTTAGGGGGAAGGTTTTTTTGAGCCCATTCCTTTGTCAAAATCCGTTCATCATCTATTTAAGAGTAATTATGAACAACAAGAAAGAATCGCAACAAGTCCTATGTGTCACGAGCACACACAATGGGTTGTTTATTTTTTGGTGTGGTGAACGGCTTTTAGGGATGCATTATTTTGCCATTCATTAGAATTCTATACACAGACAAAAATTCGAATAATTTTTTCTCGAGTTGTACGAGGAGAAAACTTCCTATATGTTTTTAGGGGCATATTTTTCATCTACATCTTTTCCAATGAGCCGTCTATCGAATTGCTAACCAAAACTTCAATAATAAAGGAAGTATGCAAGTCGACAAAAAAATTAAGAGACCAATAACTAAATAGATACAAATAAGTGCAAATTCTAACATCACCACAACTCACTCTGATTATCGTTATTCAAGCGGTATCACAAAGAATCTTTTCTTTTGTACTTCTAGCAAGGGTTTGGAGAGGGGCTTGGTAGCTAGGAAAGTCAAGTCAGGGAGGAGGACGTTGTACTATTAGGCAAGTAGTGGTAGTCTCGGCTGCTAAGCTCAAACTCCAAAGGAAGCAAATCAAAGAGAAGGGGAGGAAGAATGCAAGCAATGGATATAAACGCATCCTAGTGTAGCGCGAAAGGACTGTACGCACACAAGAGGACTCCGTCCTTTACCCAAAATCGTCCAGTGACTCCCTCTCTCACTTGCTTTAGAAGACGAGAGGTCACCACATCTTGGTGTAGTCATAAGAAATTCCCTTAACGTGTTGACCCTTCTCTTGCTCTTGTTGTTCATTTTCCCTTTGGTCAAAGTCTATCTTGTCTTTACCAAGAGTCATTTTCCTTGGCTAACAATAATGAACGTTTTGCACATACACGCAGTAATCTAGATAAAAACATCTATAGTTGGAATGATCGTGTCAATTCTAGTTTCGGTAATGTTGATCATTTATTCAGCATTAAGGACATTCGTAATTTGATCTCTAATGACACTTTTTTAGTTAGGTATGGTAATGAGAACAGCTATTCCATATATTTTGATATTAAAAATAAGTTTTTGAAATTATGGGGAACTTGCTTCATGTTGGGGTATTCGTGCCAGTCAAATGTCGTACTTGGAGTCCATCACTATACCGAGCTGGTCACGGGCATTCACATCTCGGTCACGTGAATTGCCTTCAGCAAGGTATCACATTCAAGGTCTGAACTCGGGGCCTCCGTGAAGGCTACTTGAGATGTCGCCTAGTTTATGAAGCACTACTTTGATTTTTTGGAGCCTGATATACGCAAAATTTCCCCCGTTTTGAATTAGAGAGATTGTATACTTCACACCGACTATACTGCCTTGTGCTTTACTGAATCAAATGACTATTTTTGTTGAAGGCTTCAAGAGTAAGGAAGGCTTTGATGCCACCGCTAACTTAGATGAGCAAGGTATGGCAGAAGTTGTTTTTCGATCCGCCTCATTCTCTTGTTGTGCCGACAGACTTAGGCAAGCGAGGTAGGGTTAGACTAGAGGGAGGGGGACTATGAGCGTCCATCCCATAACCTTTAAGGGAACCATGCATTCCTCCCCGACTGGACTCTTGCGTGTCCAGAGTCCGATTAGATCAACCAACGATTGTTTTACGAAACAAGGAGTTGAGCAAGGGCCAAGTTATTTCATCAATCTCCTTGCCGAAGTCAGTGTTGTGTTCAACTCCGAGGGAGGGGGACTATGAACGTCCATCCCATAACGTGCAAGGGAACCATGCATTCCTCCCCGGCTGGACACTCGCGTGTTCGGGTTCAGATCAACCAGCGATCAGTTTACGGAACAAGGAGTTAAGCAAGGGCCAGGTTATTTCATCAATCTCTTGGTTGAAGTCAGTGTTGTGTTCAACTCCATGGTTGCAAGGATTTTTTGCTAATATGAGATTGCTCCTACCTCTAGACAGCTTTGAGATTCCCATCGATCGATTTTAGAGGTTTCAACCACTAAACTTACTTAAGCTCCCCTTTGATCGAGTGCTATTTATATAATCAATATTGAGTAGGAAAATCTTGAATTGGCTTAATCAAAGAAAGCAAGTCCATTTTTCCATGTAGTTTGTCGGTCAAACCAACTATTCTTCTCTAAAAGTAATAGAGAGATCTTTTTTCTAGTTAGACTTCTATCAATGCAATATAGCACACAATAAATCTCGCATATTTAGCTAAAGTAAATGCTACTCGATTTCCATTTCTCCGAACCATAGCTAATTCATGATAACTAAAACTTTGAAGATCATTCTTGATACTGTCCAAATTCATAACCAAAGGTACCGTTTGTGTCTGTGTCTCCATTGCTTTAACAGCCTTCAAAGCTTGATTGAATCCCCTTCCAGAATAACATATTGCACTCCTTGATGAAGAGCAAAAAGCATAGCTTCCTTCATAGCAGTGATTTCTGCGTCCATACGCAGCCCTCTGGAAACAATTTTCTTGGCCATACCAGCCCCAAAAATACCATTGCTATCTCTGATAACAACTCCAACACCAAAATTCTGGCCTTCCGCAAGCACAACACTACAGAAATTAACCTCAACAAGACCAGCCCTAGGAGGAATCCAAAACGCAGAAACAGATACCTGTGGCAGAGTTCACTGTGCATCGTTTATCTGCTGATAACTAGCTAAATACTTTCCAGCTTCTCTGACAATATTAGCTGGATTTTTTGAGGATCCAGAATGGACCATCTCATTTCGATGCTTCCAAATCAACTCGCAATGAATAAAGAAATAATACGAACTCATCTGTGTCCAGAAAATAATGTATATCAAACCAAAAACCACCTTCTTGTCATCTGTCTTCTGTTATAGTTTACTTGATGAAAACCATGATAACAAGCTAAGGGATAGATTGTAATTTCACCTTGAACTTGCATGGGAGATGATGTAATGAGGTGTAGGAGTAACAGTCTTCGTTGATTAATTAGGTGCTGAAATATTTGCGATTTTTAAATGTCTTGAATTGTTTTAGCATTGTGGGCTTCTTCATTCAGGTCTTGTTCCATTCCTTGATGATTGTTTAATATAACATTGAAGAGCCTGTATCTCTAGGTAGTTATGGTGCCATAAGGTTCATATAGCCAAGATTTGGTGTCTGATGTTTCAGATGATAGCTTCTTGACTTGAAGGCCTTTCTATGATTGTGTTTGGTGAGTCGTTTGCATCACCCGGTTAGCTCTAAGGAGGCAATTGAGGGTTCAGCCAGAGTTAAAAAAGTTTCAGATGTAGTGAAGGTGTACGAGTCTACTGTTGTTTTGGTTGCTTTTACTCACTAAGGCTGTGAGGGTGTTGCTGGTGATGCGTGGTTGATAATTGTATTGTCCTTTCGTGTCGGCCTTATCGAAATTATATAACCCTTGAGATTAGGGTGGTGGTGCTTGTATTCATGGGGCTAGGCATCCACTTTTTTAGAATTTAGCATTGTTGATGTCCTAGCCATTTGATTTGAACGCAAGGAATTATGCACAATCGCAATACTCGGAATCTTTCATATCTAAATTAATCGTTGGTGACTATTTGTTTCCCAAACTGTGAAATTTAAACTTTGTTCTTCTACCTGACTGGTGAGCAGTTTTATATACCATTATCTTGTAACATATATTGAAGAACATAAAAGTTCATTTTAGTTTGTGGACCAACATAAATCTAACCATGCTAGCAGGAGGTTAGTCACAATAACCTGGAAGTGACAATAATAGTGTTATACTATTGTCGACAATTAGGTCCTATTGGCAGGCACCAAAGTGTATTTGGAACTAATCCACTTCCCATGGTGATCTATTCCTTGGATCAGGATCTCTTTCTCTCATCTTCTTCCAGCAAATCCTATGTTTTCTTCTGTCTTTTTCTCTTCATAGTGTCTAGACGTATTAAATTAGACTATATTTGTAAACCATATCTCTTTAAGATTCCTAAAGTGCCTCAGAAAACGTGTTTGGAGCAATTTAGGCAACCTGGAGAGTCAAATTGTCACAAGGAAGCTAGCGTGTATACAAGGTTTCGTGACATTGCAGGGATCCTTAGCATAAAAGGTTTAACAGGTTCAAATTTTGTAGGATATATGGCCTAAAACCTAGGTTAGGCTCGGTCCTTGAGCAGATGGATTTTGCCATTGAACAGAGCAGCATGGAGCCTAGGTTGCATTTAGATTTGAAGTATAGGTTTGACCCTGGCCTTTCTATTTGTAACGTGTGTTCGTCGAAGAGAATATCTCGAAGGACTGACAAGATACTGTAAGAGGAAGTATTGGCTTGACCTCAACAAGGGTTCAGGAGGTGGATAGCTCATGGCACTTAGGTTAATTGAGCAAGGAGGGTGAATTGGAGAATTGCTCAGGCAACAAGGGAGATAAAAGAATTGGGTGACAGGAAGGTAGGGGAGAGCTCTTAGGAAAGGATGGATAGAGGTAATAATATCAAGAGTTGAAGAGTGACAGTTTCTTTCCCTTTTTTTCTTTTTTCTTTTTTTTCTACCCTAGTCCTAATAGAATTAGGAGAACTACAGCTGCCTATAAATTTCTAGCTAATCTCACTAGTTGGAATGTTGTGTTACAAAAAAATTAACAATGAGGTTGTGCAATTTGCCTAACCGATATGAGGGTTAGTTGTGATCTTTCTCTTTCACTCATTGAACTTTGTTGTTGCACTCTGTGCTAACCAGAAAAATGTCATTTTTCAAGGCTTTTTTTTAACCATAAACAGTGAAACAGCATTGTTTGCTATAGTTTTTTTTTCCTTTTTGGTTTGATCAGAGATGAAGCCTGCAATCACCATCTGATTCTCCTACAATTCACTTCTGCTTTTCCTACCTTCTTATTCATCTTCTTCTAACAAGCGAATTCCTAACTTCTTTTTTGTTGATCTCTGTTGCAAAGACCAAAGTACTCTCTCTTTCAGTCTATACTGCCAATATGCTTGACACAAAAATAGTATTCATATTATTTTTTACTATAGATATTTATTCATCTTTAGTTATATATATTGATTGATACGTTTATTTTAAATTAAGCGAATCTTATCTTATGATAAACGATGCATTATTTTTAGGAACATTATACGTATTGCAAGACAAGTTTGACAACCTTGACTTAAATAATTTACCCCCCAAAAAAAAACCTCGACTTAAATCAACCGAACGTGTAGGTGGTTTAGAGTATGTTACTTGATTTTAGGTTTGCCTTGTGGTTCTGTATTTATTCTAGCCAAAGTTACCTAAGGTAGCAAAACATGGGATTTCCCAACTTATGCGAAAATGGTGCTCACCGTGTAATGATATTTTATTTGCAGGCCGCTTGTTGGTTGCTTTGGACCTCCTAGTTTGTCAGGAAAGCAGCCCACGTTTTTTGGCCATCTATTTGTTGATAAATTTAAACTTCAAATGCAAAGGGAGATGGTATAATATCTACCCCTCTCTCTCGCTTTCTCTCTCTCTCTCTCTCTCTCTCTCTCTCTCTCTCTCACACACACACACACACACACACACACACACACACACGCACGCACGCACACACAGGTGCCCAGTCACCCACACACGCACTTCAGGTACCCATACAGGTACAGGTCTCCTGGGCCTTAAGCGCTAGTCATAGATAATGTGTAGAAATTATAAATTACACTGCAGAATTTATTTGAACTCAATAAGTGTCAGAAAATTTCAAGGAAATACAACATATTTCTGAAAAGTAGAGGTTTATTTAAAAATATTAAGAGCTAATTGAAACAAAAAATAATGTTTATTTGTTTAGAAAAACAAAAGTGGTTTCAATAAAATAGGAGCTAGTTTCACAGCAAAAAAATAAAGCCCAATTTAGTCCTCATTAGGTCTTTGAGGGATAGATTTGATACAAATATGATCTTTAGCATTATTTGCAGAAAGTGATTGTACTTTAGTTCGAACCCACAACAACTTCAAGATTATTTAGCTGAATTTCAATAACCAAACTAGTGGCTTCTTATTAGTTTCACAAAAACAGAAGGAAAGAGTAAATTGGAGAAAGAGAGATCAGAGTCATGCTGAAAGTAAGCGAGGATGATGAAAATGAAGAAGGAAAAAACAGAGATCAACAGTCTTAGTAGTCGTCGTCTGACCAATCAGCTCGGACGCCAGACCGCCTTTGCCTGCCCATTTTGTCTTGCCCAAAAGATATTTATTGTTCGAGTTAGATTAGAGTGGATCTCTGAAATTCACAGGTGGTGTTTACTGTTTAGGGACAGAATTAAACTGTTAAATTTGGAATTCTAAGCTGGTGTTACGCATGTCAAATGTTTTGGATAAATTTAGTAGACAATAAGCCCAAAGCATACCACTGAATCGAGGGGGAAAAAGCCCATGCATCAGGCGCAAGATCAAAATTTCATTTCGGTGCATTGTTGCAGTCACCTAGGAAATGGAAACATTTTGAAACATTCTGGAATAATTTGAAATATATTGAAATATAAAAACATTTCGAAATATTATGAAACACCTCGAAATATTAGAATTTCGATTTCATCACAATCTTGAAATATTTTGAAACATTCTGGAATAATTGTGCAAATATATTGAAATATAAAAACATTTCGAAACATTATGAAACACCTCGAAATATTAGAATTTCGATTTCATCACTGATCCGTTTCGATCTCCTTGGAAACGGAAACGTTTCGGACGTTTCGAAACGATATTTTGATTCTTGCTCAGGCGCCTCAGGCTTAATACCGTTGCGAACACTTCGTGTGCCTCGACTGCTCCTTAGCCAAGTCGCTTCGCCTTACGCCTATTGAAGCACTTCAAGTGTGCCTCGGCTCGCCTTGGGCCTAGGTGCGTGCCTAAGTGCGCTTTTCACTATAGTGGCATGCATAAAACACTTATCCAACCTTTGCTTATTCTGGCATCTTGAGTCTTTTACTAGCTTGTGAATGTGATTGCGGGTTCCTTATTGTTCAGAAAGAAGCTGTATCTACTTCACATTGTTCTCAGCCTAACACAATTGAATACGAAATGGCTATGGAATGGTGCTTACTACAATCCAGATCTGACAATTGGTGGAAGAGCCTTCATAAGGTTTGGAATGGGTTAACATGCTCATAAGTCTATTTGTATCGGAGTTTTCTCTTTAGATCTACTTCCTTGGACTTTATTCATCATATTGAGCAGTTTATTTTACTTTTTTAGCAACAAGGACAGGATTTGAGGAAACTTATGGCTAATCTCAAGTCGAAATAGGCAGACTATTCTTCTCTGGTAAGTTCTTTCATAGATCAAAATCTTCTATTCCCAGCATCTTGTGACATGGACAAAATCATTAACCTATTGCCTGTAATTTCCCTGTCCAGCATCTGTAATTCAATTTTGTCAGGAGATAGCTTTCCTGAGACACGACATCCTAAATGAAGGTTTAGTTTTCATGGAGTTCATGATAAACTAATTGAGAGACTTGCCCTCTGATACATATGCGGCGGTACACCTCTTTCTATTTTATAATTTCATTTGATTGCTCTACGAAATAGATTATTCTGTCAAACAGGCTGCAGGGTATATAGGATTCGTTGTATGGATATTTTGTTTCATCACTTACTGCTTCGCTTCATGTTGAAACATCGCCAATAAGCTCCCATGATTTTTTCAATAATGGAGATAGACACACTACTTATTAGTGGAAAGTAAGGCTGTTACGAGAAATTCACATCATGGTACACAGCATTACTTGTTGCTAATATTCTATTGCTGTCGGCTGTCAGAACTTGTTTTCAAGTGAAGCAAAGTTGGTAAAAGCTTGATGATAATAATCAATTAAATGGATATTTCTTTGGTGTGTCTATACATGGCTAGTTTTGGCGCGAAGGCTATCATTTCTAACAGTGCTTCATATTTGCTGATTTGCTCTGCAGATGGAAGATATATACTTTGCCTTACCTACCCTCCCAATTTTGGTTGAAAGCAAATTTTGGGTTGTGCATAATGTAAAATTTTTGCAACTATCATTCACCAGGTATTGGCAAGGGGGTAAATTCTTGTGTTCTATGGCAACTGTTGGTCTAGCTTGTTCTCAGTTAGTTATATCATGCATGTTTTTATTTTGGATGGGGTGTAAATTTGTGACATAGCTGGTGATGCTCTATGTTCTTCTTGTGTAATATAGTAGCCGTCTCTCTCTCTCTCTCTCTCTCTAAATTAGATCTAAATTCGTTTTTAGCGTGTCGAACATCAAAGGAAATAGCTTTTAAGTTTGCTCCGATTTTGCTTATGATTCTAAAATTCAAAGGTACATGGTTAATGTGTTTTAGCATTTGGAAATAGTGTGGCAATTACCTCCATTCATTTTATGATCTTTGTATACAGATGGAATGGTAATGAAGTGAAATATGAATTTTTGCTCTTATTTACTAATTTTTCTAGAATTTTGTGCTAAATTCCAATTTTCTTTTTAAAAACAAACCCATTTATTATCTCTCTATTTGCAGATTTTTTTAATGATCGTGTAATTGGACAATAAAAGTTTAATTTCATTGTGCAATTTCAATGAACTAGATAACTAAATTCCTATTGCTATATCAATAATCACCCATTTCTTCCAACTCTTTTATCTCTACAAAATTTTCATTACAGTGAATTTTCTCTTACATAATTTAATTTCATAATTGATTGAGCATAATGGATTCGCAATTGAAATTAATTTTCTTAATTAAGTTATTGAATCTAATCAACTCATTTGATTAAGCATAATTGATTAACTGTAACACCTAATGGATAGAATATTATGTGAATTGTATGGTACCGAATTTTTACTTTTTGGTATCTTACTAAGGGTAACTCGTGTATGAAGGTACGATACAATATGAATGATTTTGAGAGGGATGTTGTTGGCCGTTGGATGAGTCTATTTGAAACTGTCGGATAAGTTTATTGTAGTTTATTTTTAGCCACGACTTTGGTCGTAGTCAGTTTAAAGACATAAACTCAGTCCACTTACAACCATGTTGATCAAAATGACTAAGTTTATTGACTTCACCAGTCATTCGTCCTCATATTAGAAGATTCTAATCCTATGGTTGACATTCCATTCTCTTTAGTCGTAGGTGTTCGTTCTATTTTTGTAGACCGGATGGGACTTAACAAACTCTCTATGTTTGTACCTGCAGCTAACAAGTCAGAAGTGTCTCCCGAGTCTGAGTTAGCTGTTCTAGTTCTAGTTCTAGTTCTAGTTCAAGACAGAACAGTATGGAGCCTGTTGCTTATAGATTGAAAAATAAAAAAAATCAACAAAAGTAAGTTTCATCCCATAAGTGATAAATTCCAATTAAAAAGGTGGTAAGTAAATTCATATAATGGTAAATAAACCTCAAAAAAGTGAGTGGACCTCTAAAAGTTAAGTTATACAAAAACATTGGAACAACTCCCTCCCCTCCCCCATGTATATACAGAAACATCACAGTTTATTCAATGTTTGGCGTGTGTGTATTTTTATGTATTAGTGTGTGTTTTTTTTGGTGTATTAGTATGTGTGTTTTGATTTATTATTGTGTTTGGTGTGTGTGTGTGTGTATTTTAATATATTAGTGTGTTTAGGTTTTTTTTTTGTTAAATATGTTAGTTGCTTCTACAAACTTTTTTTTTTTTTTTGCTTTTAGATAAATACATTATTTTTTATTTTGTTTTTTAAAATTTATTTTTTTAATGCAAAAACAAATGCTACTTTTTATTTTTTGCTTAAAAAAGTAAAAATATTAAAAAAAAAAAGAGTTCTTTTAAAAAACGTTACCAAATTGTGTCTTATATTTTAACCCTTGCATTTTAAATTTGGCCTAGTCTCAGAGAATCCCATTCAATTTTTTTCTTTGTAATGAAGAATCTTCTAAAGTGTTTTTTTAATCGTAACTGTTATACATTCCGCAAATGTAAATACTGTATGGATAAATCTGTGCTCAAGATATATAGATTTTCGTATATTGAAAAATTGATCGATCCTACAAGTTCCATCTATTGTTTGCTAAAAAAGAAACGTAAATTTTACCTCACCCATTTTTGAGTTCTTAGTTATGAACTAACCAAAGACGAGAATTATAGTTGAAATATGAAATTTAATTTAACAAAAGAATTTTTTGCCAAATTTTCAATCGAGAAAAAGTCTCGTTCTTTCCTTCGTGCGAGAAAATATTGAATACAACAGTGATATCACGTTATTATCGACATATAATATTATCATCACATAATAAAAATATTATAGGAATTAAGTGAATCTAATATATTGAAATTCATTTATTTTATATAATATTTTATTATTAAATGATAATGTCAATATTAACAAGGATAAATTACACTGATACCTTTTATTATTTTTAATATTTTCACTGCACCCCCTATTGTTTATATAATTACACTGACCTACTCTAACATGTGACATATTGTAACAAATACCGCTTCAAGCAGTAGACAGAAAGTTTGTTATGAAGTAAACAAAATTTTTGACTTAAAATTCCTATTTTAGCCTTAATTTAAAAAGTATCTATTAGAAAACAATTATATAGCAATAAACATTCTTATTTACAAAAAATTGAAATACTTTCAGTGAGAACTTCCTTTGAATCACACATAAAGAAAATCGAATGAAGACCGTACAAATAATTTCATTAAATTTTAAAAACAAAGCAATCAAACCTTAGAAAATATTGTTTGGATTTCTACATAAATGTCTTAAATAACCCCAAAAATCCATACAAACATCATACCTACTGTTTACCCTTCATTAAACAACAAATATTTTTCCTCACCATTTGTTTTTCAAACACCGAAACAGGAACGAACAACGATTTAAACTAGGTCTTTAAATTAAAAAGAAAATAATAAAATAAAATAAGAGTGCAAAATTAGAACTTTATGATAGCAGTCAAGGTCATTTAAGTGATTACACTGAAAAGGGAGGTCAGTGTAATTGTGTAAATAAGAGGGGGTGTAATGAAAATGTAAGAAACAGAAAGGGGTGTCAGTGTAATTTATCCTACCAATAATGATGTACAACATTTACTCCCAACAGTCACACCATCGTTCATGTACTTCGTGTGTTGGGATCGCACCAAAAACGACGTCGCCTACACCTCGAAAAATGTGACCGTTAAACTTCTCATTTTGAACGTCGCATGTGAGTCATACAACACTACTTCCGCGCGTACCCAACGACTCTGTGTCCTCTCTGTTCTGTCCCCTGTACTCACCTCTCTGTACAAACTTGTCGGTTTCTCTTTTTCTGACTACACCCTATCATGGTGTTCTTCACTTCGTCTTCTTCTCTCTGAAACCCTCCTCTCTCTCTCTCTCTCTCTCTCTCTCAATCTATTCCTTTTTTTCTCCATATGTATAAAGATGTATACATGTGAGATATAGAGATATAGGTCTATATATGTGTGTGTAACACATTTTACAGGTTTGAAGTTCGAACCCAGAAAAACCCACATTGATCGAAGCCCTAGAAAATCGAAAAAAAATCGTATCATGGGATGTGCTCAATCGAAGATTGATAACGAAGAGTCAGTTTCAAGATGCAAAGACAGGAGGAACTTGATGAAAGAAGCTGTTTCTGCTAGGAATGCTTTCGCTTCTGGGCATTCCGGCTACGCCATGGCCCTCAAGAACACCGGCGCCTCCTTGAGTGACTACGCCCATGGCGAAGTCGAAGAAAGGCACCACCTAGTGGGGCCCAGTGGCATAGGTGGTGACCCTTCTTCGGATCAGCCACCGAAACCGCCACCGCCACCGCCCTTGATGGAATCACAACTCCCACCACCGCCTCCGCCTTTGCCGAACTTCTCTCCGGTCACGCCGCTTCAGCGTTCCTTGACCATGCCGGAGTTCTCTGTCTCGAAAGTAAATCGGAAAATGAACAGTATTGCCATTGCTGAGGATGATGAGGAAGTTGAAGAAGTTCCTGGTGATTTGCAAAGGCGAAAAGGGCGTAGTGTGTCTCGGGAGATTGAGGCGGAGACGCCGGTGACGCCGCATTCACCGCTGCAAACTCCGGTCCCACCGCCGCCGCCGGATTCAAAAGGGATGGCGTGGGATTATTTCTTTATGGTGGAGAACATGCATGGACCATCATTGAGCGAGGCTGAAGATATTATTGAGGAAGAAGTTGAGAATGTGGTTGAAAATGATGGTGGCGTTGAGCCGAAGACGCCGGAGAAGGTGGTGATGCAGGGGTTTATCACGGAGGAGGAGGAGGAGACGCCGGCGGTGGAGAAGCAAGAGAAACAGTTTATTCATTCGAATACCGCGCCCCCGGGACTAAAGGGTGGGAATAACGCTATTAAGGTTAGGTCTAGTGTGGATTTGTTGAAGGTTTTGGGTGATGTTGATGATCATTTCTTGAAGGCATCAGAGAGTGCCCAAGAGGTCTCGAAGATGCTTGAGGCAACGAGGTTGCACTATCACTCGAATTTCGCCGATAATCGAGGTGATTGGTTCTTCTTTTTTAGGATCTGTTGAATTAGTTTAGATTAAAATGTGTTGTTTTGAGTTTCTGCTGATCTTCCAAGTACATTGTTTGAATGTCTTGCTGACTTACTATAAAAATCTTATCCTATTCCATGGCGAAATTTCTGAAGTTGCAGGGAAAATTTTGCGGATTCAATTTGGGCAAATTGTCACATACCCAACTTTATGCAGCTAGTTGTCTAACTAGAAAACATGACTGTTGTTCTGTCAAATGTGAAGAATACTATTTGTATTCCTCGAATTCCTTACAGGCGATTTAGGTTCCTGTCAGAATGATGGATTGTGCAATTCAATGGATTCAGCAAAATGATTGATAGGATGTGATAATATGAAGCAGCCTAGATAGTCTATTCCCGCACAATTGGATAACTTTTAAGTGGAAGAGTTTGTTCTTCTATTTATCTGTTTCTAACAATTGTTGAACTTGTGAAATGATTTTGGAGGTTTGGCAGCCTTTTGAAGATGGGTAGGTCTGTAGTATGATATTTTTCTAAACTAGTGGAACAATTCCTCTCCATCCTCTCCCCCTGTATATACTTCTGCATAACAGTTTATCCAATAGCGAGGCATAGTGTCATATTCAGCAATATTCCTTCTTCTTCCTCCACTTAATTCCCTGAGCGACACATAATGGGCCAGCACTTTGGTGAAAATAAGAAGCAATTTGGGAACTGTTGGGCACGATGCGAACAGACACATATACTTATTCTGTTTCATCACGTGCCTTGGTTATTTTTTAGAATGCAAAAGTGAAGTGCATGAAAACTTGATTGACTCAATATGAACATGAATTTTAACATGGCGTTATATGCTCTCACTTCATCCATTGGTTGAATAGTGTTAACAAAGACTAGGTTTTATAGATGAACTTTTCCTCCACTGGCATAATGGGAACTTGCCACTGCTTTGATAGACACAATCCATTTCATCTCAAAACAAATTACAATGCTTTACTTCTTGCAGGACACATTGACCATGCAGCAAGGGTAATGCGAGTTATTACGTGGAATAAATCATTTAGAGGTATACCCAATGGCGATGGTGGGAAGGATGATTTTGATGCAGAAGAGTATGAGACACATGCCACCGTTTTGGATAAGTTACTAGCATGGGAGAAAAAGTTATACGAGGAAGTGAAGGTGCATTGCGTCATTTGATTTGGTTTCAGTATTCTCTTTTTATTTATTTTTGTGGTGTGATTGTGGTTAATACTAAGATAGGGCCCTCCATAGTTTTGAATATTATGTTTTCTCATGTGGTAGTGCATGATAAGCAACCGTATTGCAGTGACCTAGCCGCTTCCCTTCAGTACATATATGTCTGCTATGCCCTAAGTTGATGTATGCAAACCTGAATTTTAATTCATCTTGGTTATATCTTTTTTGTAATTCTATTCTTATTTGCTTCATGCTGATAGGCTGCTGAGCTTATGAAGCTTGAGTATCAGAGGAAGGTCGCCCTTTTGAGCAAGCTGAAAAAACGCAGTGCTAGTTCTGAGTCGTTAGAGAAGACGAAAGCTGCGGTTAGTCATTTGCATACAAGATACATAGTTGACATGCAGTCTTTGGATTCAACGGTCTCGGAAGTAAATCACATACGTGATGATCAATTGTATCCAAAACTTGTTGCTCTGGTTCATGGGTAAGTTTCACTGCTAGAAAAATGTCCTCTCATCTTAATAGTTTGTGGCCATTCTCTGTCCAAAAGTTTGTTATACGGTTTATGCCTTCAGTTATCTCTTGCATTAAGCATCAAGAACTTCATGGCATTAGTTCTATGTCGTGTCAAACATTCCAGCAAGACTAATCTTGTTGGGTTACTATTGCTGTGTTGAGTTATGTCACGGTTTTCTGTTTGCTTCAACCTGAAAACATATGAAGTGAATATAATGGGCAGCAGCCTAAGTAGTTTACTATATACTGCTTATTTGGTAAAGTCTCTCAGAGGTCATGAAGAGACCGTAGTCAAACTTCCCTGATAAAATAATACTTCTGTCTGTTGGATGAACTTGTATATTAGCAAACTTTCAGCAGTACTTTAATGTCAACACTTTGGTTTTAACACACACAACCCCCTTCCAGAAACTTTATACAGTATGTGTAATTTACCAGGAATAAACTTCTTTTGTTTCAATTGCCATTGCTTATTCAAGTCTCCCTTGTGGATTTGTTCCTAAACCACAGGGTTGTTATTGTTTTGTGTTTAGTATGTATTTTGTTTCCTACTTCTATTCAACCTAATTCACCACCAGCTGATAACTTAAGTGGTATCTGCTCCAGCCTATTTGCTAGGGATGTGGAGAGGAAGGGGCTAGCCCATAGACTAGTCTTGGAAGCATAATGTTTAACAAGAATTGTCACTTAAAATTTACTTTTAGCTTAGAGTTTGGTGATTTTTCCCCTGGTAATGATCATTTGCTGTGAGATTTCCTCCAATACCTTTTAATTTCATTTAGAAGCATATATGCCCTTGTGTGAAAGTGAAGAAAAAAGTATTCGAGGAATCGAGGCGATTTGGATTTGGATCAATCTACCTATTTGTTCCTTGGTTCCACTGAAGAGGAGTGAGAACCTTTTCTTTGTGTCCAATTCTCATTATCAGATAGATAACTTAGTTCCCCAAGTAAGATGGTCAATGTAGTGTATTCACTTGACTCATTCAAAGTATGATATTATCATACATTTAGTAAATGGAGTTTATCCTATTATATTATGGAAAATTGGTTGAAGTTGTTCTAGCTTGTACATGTTTTAACTGCAAGGTGGGCCTAATTCATATGGGGTGATTTAACACCATTGTTTGGATAAAAGAATTAGGTGTTTAGTTTGGAATTGAACCTTTGTAGGGGAGTTCAATTTTTGGTGTGTATCACGGTTGATGTATAGGCCATTTACTAGCCCCTTGATGTTTGGCACGACCATGGCATACGGGTGACTTGCCCAATGGCATCCCATACTGAGGCCAAGGTGGGGGTGTGCTTGACTAAGCAACCCCAATGTACATGACGAGTCCTAAAGACTTGGTTGAGTGTTGGTTTTGGTGTTTAAGTGGTTGGAGACACTTCAGTCGGTGGTTGTCAAGGTCGATTGCTGAACAGTGCACCAGCGGACTAATCTGCAAGCTGATTGTGTAGAAATGCAAAGTGATGTGCAATAGTCGTAGTTTTGTAAATATTTATTATGATTTCTTAGCTTTCCTGATGTCCATTTGACACGCTAGCCTTGACAGTCAAAAACAAGGTACAACACCAAGGAACCTGCCCTGGATGAGGCAAGGCATGTAAGTCCAAGATCCAACAAAATGTGGGACCGAGCATTGGTGGTAATTGTCAATGGTGGAAGCCCCACGCATGATTGAGGGAGGCAATACATTGTGGGCATGATTGGGCACAGTAAAGCAAAGTTGTCTGTGTGGACTTAAGTAAGGTATCTTGCATGCTTTGAAAACTAAGCTATAGGCTGGACATGGCTAGGCACGTTGTCAAAGACAAAGCAGATGCTGCACGCTGACAAGGATGACATTGGATGACTATGCACGTAGTTAAGGACAGTTGGTAGCTAACTCATGAGGCAGTTATTGAACACAACTACTCCAGCAATGTTAGGGCATTTTTTATTAGTTTAAATGGCCTAGTGGTTTGTTGTAAAACCACCCCAATCCATTGTGGCAAGATATGTATTGTGCCAACACTTCCTAGCAGTTGGGGATGTAAACTGCATAGCGTTAGTTGGCCAAGGCTAGTTGGTGATAGCATAGCCTAGGTAGTTGGATTGTAACTGCCACTGTAGCTTATAAAGGTTGCTTGGGTATTGAGTCACCCAAGAGGGAAAGGGTAGATGTTTTGTAACAAACCCTTAATCGGATTCCTTTTATATTTGCCAAGGAAGTTAAAATTTTGGGACATTGTCATGTAAGCTCATGTGTTTTCCTTATGTTTGATGTTTTATCTCTGAGAACCTCTTGATTATGTGTGACTGAGACTAAGTGTGTGACTTAGTGTCATCATAGAAGCAGGAATTTTGGAGTGATTTTGACCTCCAACCTTTGTGATAATTGGTATCTATCTATCTACTGTCAAGTTTGTTAAAACCCTGCCAGGTTTGACGGTTTCTTTACAAACCGGATGGTTTTAACGGTTCAACACCGGTTCAAGTACGCAAACAATCTAATATCATAACCGGATTGGTTTAGGGTCCGTTTTACCAGGTTGACCCACCGGTCCGGTTCTGATAACACTGTTTGGTAGGGTCTGCAGTCACCCATAACAGAACCTTGTAGGATTCCTTTGGTACTTGCCTCAGAAGTAAAAAGATAGCAACATAAACCTGTAAGCTCGTGTTCTTGCCTTGTGTTTGATATTTTGTCTCTGAGAACCTCTTTAGTCTGTGTTGGCTAAGACCAAGTGTGTTACTTAGTGCCATCATAGAGACAAAAATCCGAGTGATTTTAATCCCTATGACCTATCATAATGTATTTCAATGAGGAAACGGACTTCCCAATTGTGGCGGGAGGAGCGTGATTCAATCGATACACTCTACCTATTTTGAAATTTTCTTGTGGTCACCAATTAGCTTGAGTGGTGGCAAAACAAGACTTATGTAGGTAACACTAAGTGGTTGGCAGAAGTAGCTGGGTGAAGACTTAGGTTCATTGAGTTGGGTTTGGCTGAGATTTTAGCTTGAGTGATATTTTCTGCTGGAAAATGCTATTTATACCTAGTTTGGGAACGTAATTCACCACAGTTGTTGAGTGGGAAGTTGGTCCCATCTGACTCTGGGACTCACATCTGGGCTAATGGTTGCAATAAATTAAGTCCATTAATCTGGTCCCCAAATTAGGTCCAAAGGGTATTGCTCTCTTCTGTTGGGTTTAAGTCTTGGTTGGGACAAGGGTGCATGTGTATAACTTCTGAAAAAACGCTTCCATAGTAGTTGCTTTTGTGGAAATCCTGCAACAAACTTTAGCCATCTGCTGGTCAATTGTAAAATCGTCTTGAGATTTTTAATTTTTCCTAGTTTTCCGCCTTGGAGTTATTTGTGCTATTGAAACATTCATTTATCTCATCTTTTGTTTTATTACATAATGTTTCAAGTATGCCGCTGCAGTTATCCATCCTTTCCCGATGTTATTCCATGTCAAGCATGTGTAGTTCCTTGTTACGTTAGTAATTTTATCTGAGTTTCTGGTCTTATGTGACTTGTAGGTTTCTTTCTTTTGAGTGGTTGTGGCAAACTGATTATCTTTATGAATGCACTAATGTCTAAAGCAGTACAGTAATTAAAACAACAACATATTTTAAAACATGGTTATTGATCTGTTTTTTCAGTCTATTACTCTATGACCATTAATATGTAATATCTAAATTGTAGAATGGCCAAGATGTGGGAATCCATGTGCATACATCACGACAACCAACTGACGATCGTCACAGACCTCAAATCTCTTGATGTCTCAGGAGCTCCCAGGGAAACCAGCAAACATCACTATGAGCGCACTGTCCAGCTTTGGAACGTTGTTCAAGAATGGCATTTGCAATTTGAGAAGCTCGTGACTAATCAGAAACAATACATCCAAGCCCTTAATAGCTGGTTGAAGTTAAATCTCGTCCCCATTGAAAGCAGCTTGAAAGAGAAAGTGTCGTCACCACCAAGAATCCAGAATCCCCTGATCCAACCCCTCCTCCATTCCTGGCATGACCATCTGCAGAAGCTTCCCGATGAGCTAGCCAAAAGTGCAACTTCCTCCTTTGCTGCTGTGATAAAGACCATCATTGTTCATCAAGAGGAAGAAATGAAGCTGAAGGAAAAATGTGAAGAAACCAGGAAAGAGTTCTTGCGTAAGAGCCAGGCATTTGAGGATTGGTATCAGAAGTACATTCAACGTAGAACTCCACCTGATGAAACAGATCCCGATAGAGTTGCGGAAGCTAATCCGAAAGACCCCATTTTGGAGAGGCGGATTGTGGTGGAGAGCTTGAAGAAGAGGTTAGAAGAGGAAATTGAAGCTCACCAAAAGCACTGTGTTCAGGTGAGAGAGAAGTCATTGGGCACTCTCAAAATTCGGCTGCCTGAGCTCTTCCGGGCTATGTCAGACTACTCGCATTCTTGCTTGGATGCTTATGAAAGTTTGAGACTAGTCACACAATCACAGAACCCCATCGGTGGTCGTTCATGATGATCTCTAAGCTCAGTTATCAGGTAATTTTTGTTTTCTGTCACCCAGTATGGACTTAATGAGCTGTGTAGTATATGGTTTGTGTGTGTTGTCTGTCACTTGTCACTGTGTTCTAGCATGTTAGCATCAGCAATCTTTTTTCGCTCCTTCTTGAATGCTCTTATATCCCATAAGATGCCTTCATCAAAATCCGTGGCCTCGAAGGCCTTTGTTAGGAGGGGAAAATTAGTTGATGATGCAGCAGACTTTAGTCCCCTTCTTGGTTTGAATACAAGGTATTGTGAAGATTGTGGGATCAGTCTTGAGTACTGATGTTCTTACCATGTCCTCTATGTCTTGAGTTCAAGAAAGCCTGGTGGCCCACCATGTGGAGCCTCATGGGCAGCCCATTAGCCTGACGGATAGAGCCATGGGTGTTTTTGCCCCGATGGATTATCGGACCAATAACATGCATAAAATTATGTGCCGTTTGTCCTATTTTTCGATCAATTTAGAATTACCCAAGTTAATATGCTTTAAAGTGCTTAAGGTCTCTTATTTTTTTCCACCTGACAAGGGAAACACCTCTTTTTGCTGATGAGGTGTATAGTTCATTTTTTTTTACTGATGAGATGTCCTTGTTGTCACGATCCATTGAGATTCAATCATTTGTCGCTTCGATTTGTCAAAAAAAAAAAAAAAATGGAGGTGATTTTATAATATACCTACAGAGTTAAATGAGGTTGGGAATGCAGATTTGTGGAAGTCTATTATCTTGGAGATAAAAGTATTAAATTCCATACTAAAAATATTCAAATATATTCAAATTAGGTAAGTAAATCTATAATATAAAATAAGGTAGATTTCAATAAGTCTATTCGACGGTTTCAAATAGACTCATCCAACGACTATTAACATCTTTCTCAAAATCATTGACATTATATTGTGCCTTCAGACACAGGTTATTCCTAGTACCCTATAAATCATATTTCGGTGGGTGCACCTAGGCAAGGCAATGTTCGAGAGCCCAAATAGCAAGCTACTGTGATAGTGTGACAAACTTTGTCAAAAGAATTAATTAGTATTTAATTTCATGTGAGACAATGGCTCATATCACTTGTAGGAATGATATAATGCTAATACATGTCCTACACGGCCAAGGAAGCAACGGGCTTTAAATCGCATTGTAACTTTGGTCATTTGGAAGAGATTCTCAATCGCTTTTTGTAGTGGGGAGGAATAATAGTGCGGGAAAGAAGCAAAACCAAGTCGAGTCATTAGGAGAGTAAGCCCTTTTCATGTGTCAAGTTGAATAAATGATCACGTATTAAACTTGTAAGAACATACCATATATTATGCATGATCTAAGTCAAAAGACCGAGAAAGGTATGTTTCAACAAAAGTTTCATTTCCAGTTTTATCTGCACTTGCAAGCCTTTCTTTTTATCTTGGCCTCAACGTAGGATTACAAAAAACTCTGTTGGTATTGTTATAGACCAATGTTACAATACTTAAATAAAATTCGAAAAATTATAACTCAAATAGATAACAAGTTGATCGGTTCTTGATGATATTTTTTTCATTTATATACTTCTTAAAAAGAGATTGTCGATTGTCAAATAAAGGTATACATAGAAGGCAGATAAGAGAAAGTACTCGATGATTGAAAATTGTAATATATTTTTTTATAAAGACAACATTAGACTATTATATTTTTTAGCAGAATTCGGCGAGGGCATCAATCTAGTACAAAATGACTATCTTACTGAATTCGAAAAGTGAACTTTTTGGGTGCATTATTGACCTAAAACCTCTATTATTCATAGCTATATAAAAAAACAAAAAGTGATTGTTTTTCTAACATTCACTCAAACTCCCTATAGGCCTAGATGGGTCATGGCCTGCAACTTTTCATATTTTCAAAAGGTTTGTTCATGGAGTGTGCATACATGTTGAGTTTTTTTTTTTTAATAACACTATTATCCTCAACATTTAGTAGAATGTTAAAAGATTTATAAACTATATATTTCTTTTAAATTGAATTTTTTGAAAATGTTTAGGTAATAGTACACCAATCAAACTAATATCTTATTCTCTATTCGTGAACCCCGTGACATACAATTATATTTGAATTTATAACAAACATTCCTCCCAATTTCTTCATTCTTAAGCGATGTTGATAGTATTCAAATCTTGACAAAATTGGAGGGAAAAAAAAAAAGAAAAGAGGAGGAGGGGGGGGGGGGTTGAGTTAAATCCAAATTAGAAGGTATCTGATTTGATTCCTAGGAAGGACTTTAAAAATAATGTCTTCAAATCCAAAATTTACCTATAAAACTACAAAGCTACAAGATATAATAGTCAACAACACTAAAGTTCAATTATTAAGGCCACAAGCCAACACCTACCCCCTAACCCCCTCTCCCAAATCATTCTTCCCCAAACACTCCCCCACCCCCCAAAAAAAAAAAATTGCTAGTTAGGCATAATTTATTGTCTTTATTTATTGATCTAATGCATCATAGTCACTAACCATTGATTGGCAAAGGGTCACAACCAATAGTTGAGTCTACAGTCAAGATTTGGATTTGTTTGAATTTGTGGGTCGTGTGTTTTCGCACGGCTCTCGATGTGCTGCCATAGGCGCCAAATCAACAATCGGGGGCGGCTCTAGAGGTGCTGTCGCAGGTGCTAGCACCGACGGAAGTTTCCTCCCCCACTCTCCATATGAATTTAGACTACGAGCCTCTGGGATCGCATATTGGGGGAGAGAGCCTCTCCAATATTTGTAAATAATTAGGTTAATAAATTAGATTCAAATACAATTTCTCTTAAAATCATTTGCTTTTGCTTTTGATCTTTTGTTTATTGTTGATACTCTTTTTATTTTATATGTTTATATTCTTTAGAACTTTCTTTCTTAATGAAATAGACTAGTGGCCTGCACTGCAGGCTACCGCCTACCAAGTTTTTCGGCGGGCTATGATGCTTTTATTTTATTCTGCTTTGAACTTTCAACGGCTGTGATGGCTTCAGCCGCTGAGCCTTTACCCCATTCGAAAATTTTGCCAATTTTGATCAACTTCGTCTCAATGATGTATGGGTTAAAATTGAAATGGTAATCCAAAAAATAATTCGAGTGGTAACAGGAACGAGCTGTAAATTTAGACGTTCTGAATTCGAATGTTTGTAACTCCTTAGAACCAGGTCATGGAAGATTTATCTCTCATGAATACTCTACTATCAGCGTAAATAGTCTATCTTTAAGTAGACCAGGAAGAAGATTAGTCGAGATGTGCGTAAGTCGGTCCGAACATCCCTGACTGTTAAATTAAAAAAAAAATTGAAATTGTGGCATCATCGTGGGATTTTCGTTGGTTGCTTCAATGATTGTCAAGCCGTAACAAACTAATATGAAAATATTGTGAATATAACTTAAATTTCGATTAGTTCGAATCAAAAACTAATCAACCGGTCAAACTTATTTAATAAAATGGTTGATAGAAAATAGACCGTATATGATAATAATTTAGTTGTATCCAACTTATATAAAGTATGAACCACTAACAGACGAATTCCAATAGCACACAACTATGAATAGGTTGAATATGTACTAATTTACCGCAAATTTTGCCTTCAAATATGTTGGGATAAGACTAATTTTGATGCTAATTATAGCATATTCCCTCAAAGAATTTTTGATAAGACATCTTGCTACATTTTCTTCTGTCCATTTGAGCCAAGCCTAACTACCTATAAAACAAAGCCAAGCCTAACTACCTATAAAACAAAGCCAAGCTTAGTCCCTTCACAAATTCCTCCTCACAATCCTTACACAGATCAAAAGCTTCTTCAGGTGTAGAAATTTTCCTCCTGTGCTGCAAATGGACATCAGAAACTGGCACAAATCTCGAAGCAAAAGCGTCGGATTCGGCCGAAAATTCTTTCGGAGAGAGTATGAATCGAATTCAAGGTGGCTAATTTTTTGGAGAAAGATCAGAAGGGCGAAGAAGAAAAATTCCAGTTCTTCTGTTCCCATGCCTCGAGCTTCATATGACCCAAACACTTATCTGCAAAATTTCGACGAAGGATCGATTCTCACAGAGCCTGATTATGTCTCTAGATCTTTCTCAGCTCGTTATGCTGATCCATCATGGAGATTTCTTAAGGATGAAGAGGTGTACATGGATCGATATTGACAATTATCATTGTAACGACTCACGAGAGATGAGTGATAGACCGTCTTACTCTGTTTTAGAAAGGTTGATTTTGCCAGATGTTGAGAAATGTGGGTGCTCTTTTCTTGTGAATTGAGTGATGATGTTCATATGTAGACTTGGCAAGAAATATTAAACTTTCTTGAGTAAAAATGGCTCCTCTCCTCCTTTATTTTTTCTTTTTTGGGTTTTTCTATTTCAATCCATAATTTTGTTTTTAACTCGACAAAGTCTTAATCTCAACTATTTAGGGTCGGTGACATGAATCATATTTTTTCATTGCGCCCATCAAGAGTCCTATGTTCCGTTAAACCAAAAATATATTGGATCTGACAAAAATTTTATGATAGTTGTCAGCTACCTAATATAACTTTCTTTTTATTCGGACTTGGGAATTTAACACAGGCAGAGTTAATTGTTTTTTTTTTGTTGTTGAAATATGTTGTGCAATACATTATATAAAAAAAAACAACTAATTATAAACCTTCTGCTGCCTGAAGTCTGATTGATAAATTTGCTTGCAAGCTGAATCAAACAATTTTCTATGAAAGAAACTCTCATTTCCCTGTCCACAAATTCTTTGCTTCGGTTCCAAAGCAAAGCTATCATGTTCAACCACCAAGGTGGTAGTTTAGTTACCTTCGGTAAAAGGTAAAAGTCTCGTCCAGTCGTGAGTAGGAATTTACTTGTGGTAGTAGTCTATGTAAACTAGATACTAGTGAATATCTAATTTATTCTCGGTGGTACTGTGGTGACGGGTTCGATCATCTTATATCTGTAACTATAGTTTAAACCGAACACTTTACAACGAGTGAGAATCTCAAGATAACGTTCTGGGAATATATAAATTTTGGCCCTGACAATCCTATTTTTCACAAGCACCAAAAAAAAAAAAAAGCTACCATATTGCCATGAACGGTGCACTAACCCAATATGGGTATCAATTTATTTTGATTAAATTCAACTCCACAAAATCTCATCCAAATCATTTGGAGTGGAGGTCGGCTACTCAAGATCATGTAAATAGTGTTACAAACTAAGTGAGAGAGCAAGCAACATTTTGTCTCATCAAGTCATATAATTGAGTTAAAAACAAGTAACACTATTGATTCAAGACTAATGATGTGTCCACCTTGTTTGTGCGTTTTCTTCGCCAAATGACGTGGTACAATTATAATCATTAAATGTGTAATAAAGTCAATGAAATTTATTGATCTAATTGTTGGCATTGAGGTGATCAAGAAATTGCTCTTGGATGGACACACTTTAATTATAAATTTTAATTTTTTTTACTCAGAAAAAAATAATGTCATATATTTTTACTTTTTTACATCATATTTAATACCTAAAAATTTATTAAACAGAAACAAGCCAAAAGTCAATATAAATGGACTATGCGAACAAAAAATAACAAAATAAAAAAAAAAAAAGGTTACTTATAACTCTTTACAAAAAATGAGACTAAGTAGAATCATTTACAATTGATTTCGATGAGTTTTCATAAGTTGAAAACATTGCATAATGATTTCATTATCAATGCCATCGAAAATGTATTTCTCTATATAAATAATCAAGTTATCTGTCATTAGTGTGTGTATTTTGAGTATTAGTGGGTGTTTATGTTTGTTTTTCAAAATATTTTTCTAAAGATAATTAATATATTTTTATCCCATTATTAATGCCAGTAATCGTCAATCGGACCAAGTTCTCCTCACAAATACGAGAAAATATTTATTACAACGGTGATATCACATGACAAAGTAAAGTAGTATCATCAACCAATAATACTAAAATAAATAAATAAATAAATAGACCTCACAAAAATTAATAATTAACCTGTCATATAAGAAAATAACTCTCCACTCTTATTCCATGTAAATCCAATTAAGATTCACCTTAATCATTTAAAATTTTATTATTAATTAGTAATACCACGTCACCAGCGTTCTATTCAATATTTACTCCTCCAACACTTTCTTTCTAGAGTGAATCTCGGTACTCGTCATCCAAACCCGGTCCAAGTATACCGAATCGGTTTATTGGATCCGGAAAAGCATGCCGTGTGCAATGGTAGGCGCAGTACACCGTAAAGTCATAAACCATTCATCGGTAACAGATTCGCAGTATAAAAAGCCAAAAAAGGACTGAAGAACCCTAATCTTTTCTCTCTTATCTCAACAAGCCCTCTTCTCATCTTCGCTCCCTCGAAATCCCCCTTTTTTGATTCACATCTATCTGTTTGATTGCAGAGAAACGGATTGTTGACTATCGATCTCAAGCTCTCTGCTCATAATCGGTGCCTCACAAACCCTAATTTTTACTCTCATCTGTCTGGAATTGATTTTTTTGGTTGCAGAGAATCAGATATTGGTAAACATATAGGACGATTAGGTTTTGCATGGTGGTGATTCAAACAGAAGAGATGATGGAGGAGAAAGGACAGACAAGGAAACGACGTCGTCTTGCCTGGGACATCGCGCCGTCCGATCGACCAGAGGTTGGTTTGGTTTCGGACCACGTGTTGGAATTAGGGTTAGGGTTTTCCTTCCAGAGGGAAAACGTTGGGGAATGAGGGAAGAGATAGAAAAATCTACGATTTTATCTTGGAATTAGCGGTTTTTTCTTATCTGACATGGATGGGAATGGTTCTTCGGTGCGTCTTTGTAGGCTCAGGGTGACGTTCGGCCTCCTGTGTTGCGTCGGAATGTCTCACCGCCAAAGAGGAACGATGATAAGGAGGGTCATTACGTGTTTAGTCTCGGGGAGAATCTAACCTCAAGATGTAAGTATTTGCTTGTTATATTCATTCAATTTCATATTTTATTTTGGTTTTCCTAAATCTTAATTGTTATTTTCTTTCTTCTGGTTTTTGTTGATATTGCTACATTTCAAATATCCACAATTTTGCATCGATTTCGCATAGTTTATCCTCGAAATCTTTACAATTCCTGGGAATTACATGGATTGGGATGCAAATTTTTTTCCACACCCTTTTTCCTTGGTCTGTCCTTTTGACAAGACAAATGAAATGGAATGTTTTACTTGGATGCAGTATGTGCATGAGTGTTACATTATATGGATATTCGAAACAATGGCTTTCTTTGAACAAATTAACTCAATGAAGTCATGAAGTTTAGTTACTCGTTTTAGTGGCTTGAGTGGTGATTTTAACAGACATTTCAAGAAAGAAAAGAGAAGGAATAGTGACAAATGTTGAAGCTACTAAACTGACTGGATACATCGTCATGCACTTTTTTGTTGATTGGATGTGTTTTTATTCCACATATGACTTTTGTTTTTTGTAATCACTATGGTTTACAGATAAAATACTCAGCAAGATGGGTGAAGGTTAGCTGTCAAGTGCCTGCTGTCTGCAAAATCTTATATTTTTGACATTCTTCTTGTATCAAATCAGCAAATTGCTAGTGCTGTAGGCACATTTGGCCGAGTTTTGGAATGTTGGGACCGTCAAACACGAGAATATGTGGCAATCAAAGTTGTTAGAAGCATTTGCAAATACCGTGATGCAGCAATGATTGAAGTTGATGTACTTAAACATATTGCTAAGAATGATAGAGGCGGGTCACAGTATGTCTCCATTCGTTTTCATTTCAAAGTGGATTTTTAGTTTATGTTATGACATTTTCCAACCTTCACCATCCTCCTTTTGTGCAGTTGTGTACAGATTCGAACTTGGTTTGATTATCGCAATCATATATGTATTGTAAGTATCCCAAGTAAATTTTTTCGAATTGTGTGCATATTATTTCTTTTCTTTCTCGCTTCTTGTCTAATTATATGTCATGTCCTTGAGAATTTGCATATTATAAATAGGCCCTAAAAGTTTTTTGGCCATAAACAGTTAAGCATTTAGCACACTCTAGGACTATAACACACTTGCTTTTGGAAAGTTGGTGGCTCTTCGATTTTGTTTTTGTTTGTTATTGGTTGAATTTAAACTTCTGTAGGAATATGTATGGCTGTTGTGATCACAAATAGTTATTGATATTGATTATGGTGGTTGCAACAATTTGTCCATGTGAATTCTATTTATAACTATGGGAACTAAACTTAGAACTTCCTTTGAATGCATTTCGATGGTGTTATCAGGTGTTTGAGAAGCTTGGACCAAGTTTATATGATTTTCTAAAGAGAAATAGATACTGCCCATTTCCTGTGGATCTTGTTCGGGAATTTGGACGTCAGCTTTTGGAATCTGTAGCATGTGTGTGGATTAATCTTGGCCTTGAATTATATCTCGATTTCCGTATTCTTTTCCTTTTCTGATCAATTACCCAGATTTGTTTTTTGGCATGTTCTTTTTGTCCAGGGTGTAGCAGCAGATGTATTATTGTGAACTTTCTTGTTTAACATTTTTTTATGATTTATCATATCCAACAGATATGCATGATTTACGGTTAATTCACACTGACCTGAAGCCTGAAAATATACTTCTTGTGTCTTCTGAGTTTGTAAAGCTTCCTGGCTGCAAGGTATTTGACCTTCTACAGTTGGAAGACCATTTTATAATTGGGTATAGGCTCTATTATTATATTAAGTAAATTATTGGAATGGTACAGAGGATTGCTTCAGATGAAACAAATTTCAGGTGCTTGCCAAAGTCAAGTGCCATTAAGCTGATTGATTTTGGTAGTACTGCATATGATAATCAGAATCATAGCTCCATTGTTTCCACAAGGCATTACAGAGCACCTGAGGTTATTCTAGGTAACGAGTTGCTGTTGGAAAAATGAAATGCATTACTTGTGTTTATTTTTGTTCATGTGAGTTGTGTCCTTGTCTGACAACAAAAAGTAATTGACTGAAAAATTCAGCATACAATAAAGACAGGGATTTGAAAATGGATGACCCTACATGTTGCCTATGAAAACAACTAGTAGTCTATATTGGTTTCACGAAAACAGTCTCTCCACATGCAGGTTAAAATTACACATATCTGACCCTTCCTAGAGCATGTAATGGGGAGAGCCAGTGGTGGGAGGAGTCTCATGTGCTGGGTTACCTTAATAATAGTAATGGTTAAGTAAATTGCAGACTTGAGTAATATAACATATAGTTACCGGCCTTTTTATAGTTGCCTCTGCTGTACCACTTTCTAGCAAGGGTTAGAGTGAAGAAAATATTTGTTAGTGTTTGGAATGCAAATTGACTTTATGTGATTAGTTTATTTGATCCTAGTGTTGCAATTACTTTCTCTGGATTTGCTGTTGAGTGGTGCATGTTAATTGTACAATATTTCAGTAACTGGCCTTTTCCTCTTTTTAGCAGATTGATAGTTAATTTTGTTACAAAAAGGACTTGTCATTGTTTCCTTCATTTCAAGTCATTTCCCTATAAAAGATTGATCGACATTTTAGTTGCAGAGAAAGATGATTCAACGTTAAGCACTTCCAATATAAACCTAGAGAAACGCGTGAAATTAATTGTTTTCCGTTGAAATACTAGAGTGAAAGTTAAATGTTACCTTGGACAGAAATTTCTTGACACATGAAGTAACAGACCTAGTGGCAATTTGTGATTTCCAAAATGATGTGCACTCTGTATATGCTGTTGTTACATCGATAAGGAGACTTCTGAGTGCCATTCATGCTGCAGCCTCTTCCAATGCAGGTTCAACCATTTTGAATGAGTTTGCTTCCCCGATTTCCTCTTCCTGTTGCTGTTTCATTTGCTGTGATTCTACATCTGATTCTTCTGTTTTTCATTTATATTGAAATGAGATCGACTGCTTCTGTCATTCATTTTCCATTTTAAAACACTTATGTGGTGTGGCGGTAATGAGATCAATCAATTGTCTGATTGATCAGAAACTAATTTAAATGGGGCTCTGAAATGCATTTTTTTTGTCTCTGCTTCTCATTACTTTCATATACTTACTTGTTGCAGGTCTAGGATGGAGTTATCCATGTGATCTATGGAGTGTTGGTTGTATACTAGTTGAACTTTGCTCGGTTAGTGCTGCTTCTCTTTCTCTTTTTTCATCTTCTTCTTCTTCTTCTTCTTCCTCCTCCTCCTCCCTCGTCCAGGCCTCATATTTATGGTATGGAACATGTCAGTCAGATGTTCTTAACCTGCATATATTGTTTCAGGGTGACATGTTGTTTCAGACACACGAGAACTTGGAGCATTTGGCAATGATGGAGAGAGTATTGGGACCTCTGCCAGAGCATATGATTCGAAGCACCAAGTAAGTTTTTTCTCTAAAATTTCTGGAGAGACGTGCACGAACTAGTTCCATGAGAATTGTTGCAAAATGAGATGCCTTGTGATGCATTCCTCTTAACATATCTTATATATTGTCCTAAAATGAACGCTTTTGATTATCCATCTGCAGCCAGGGTACTGAGAAGTACTTCAGGCAATCTCGACTGAATTGGCCTGAAGGAGCAGTTTCAAGGGAGAGTATCAGAGCAGTGAAGAAACTAGACCCTTTGAAGGTTTTAATGTTCCTTATCTGTAACATCTTTGATTGTCACCTTTCCTTGCTTTGGTTCAATTTCCTCCCCCGTTTAGTAATTAATATATTTTATGTCTGTCCAATGCAGATCTTGATTCCACAACAAGTAGGGAGCTCAAGATCCGCCTTGATTGACTTGCTCAACGGTTTGCTAAAGTTTGATCCATCGGAACGTCTTACAGCTCGACAAGCTCTTGATAATCCCTTCTTTAAGAATTCAACTTGAAAACAAGCTCCTGGCAAAATATATGTTTCAACATGTTGGTCCTATATGTGTGATTTTGAATAGCTAGGCTCAAGCTATGGGCCTGACCACTAGCATGTATTGTACAGTAGTATCTTAATGCAATGTTTACTTCTATTGCCATGTATATTTTTGTGCCTCGGAAAAGTTAAAATAGAACATGATTGGGAGGCAGCAACACATTTTGTCAGTTTGATCCTTAAAGTTTTAATTTGGCCCCTAAAGTATTCAGTTTGTATTTAAATGATTCTTACATAAACAGACTGATAAGTTTTTAACAGAATAATTACGTGTTGAGCACGTGATACTGTCTAAAAGAATGATAAGTGGTCACTTTTGTGAAAAAATTTAATGAACTGTCTGATTAGGGACTAAAGTGACATGAATTAAAATTTTTGGGATTAAATTAATATAATTAATATAATGAGGATCAAATTGATAAAAAGATATATTTTAGAGATTAAAAGTGATATTAACCATAAAAGTTTAGTTGTGTTGGTGTTTTACATATTGGTGAAACATTCACCAGCTGCTGATGTGAGAGCTTTCTTGAGTAAAATCTTATGCATTCGTTTCAATTGTTTTGTGGCGACAAGCCACCAATTTTCCAGGCAAGGGAATGGACTGATTTTCTATAATCTGTAATGTGTTAGTTGGAATCTATATAGTTCTTTCAACGATATAGAAAATAAGGTAAAATTATAATTTAATCTGGTGAGGTTACTAAAAAATATAGATTATAATATATACAATTTGCTTTTAGTATCATACACCCAAAATAGTAAAATCTAGAGGTGACATGTTGAAGGAATCTGACTGTCATGAAAGAAAGAGTACATATTTGACGAGTAAATATTAAATGTAACAGTGATACTATGTCACTATTGATGACATGGTATCACCAATAATAAAACTATAAATGGGAAAAGTGAATCCTACTCGGGCTTACATGACATGTTAGTTATTGATTTTTATAGGGTCCATTTGCTTATTTGTTTTAATATTATTAGTTGGTAATACCACATCACTTCACCACGTGGTATTACTGTTGTAATGAATATTTTCTCATATTTGACAAGGTGGTTAAGTGGGATTTTAAAAATCCCGAAAAACAAAGAAATGTAACAACATGAGTCTCAAATTTACTTTAAATCCAGTCGAACTTTTAGTACATAGTATGTAATCCGAAAAGGATACTAAAAAATATTCAATTTGCTTTTTGGTATGGTTGGAAAATTATTCAAAAAAAAATAAGATTTTTGGAATCCTAAAATTGTGGGATCGATTAAAATGTATTAAATTTTTTTTTTTTTTTTGGGTACTTTAACCCCCACTCTTAATCTAATAACAAAAAGAGAAGGACAACTCTTTTTTTTTTTGATCAACCTACAACCACTTACACTTGACAAGTGTAAGGGCCATAGGAGACTTACAAACTCACACACACCTTAACAACTCTTTTGAAGCAATAGGACATTCCAAAACTTTTCTTGTATCGCCCCCCCCCCCCCCCCCCCCCCCCTCTTTCTTACGCATTCCAAAACCAAGGGGTATTTTGATCAAAAAAAAAAAAAAAAACCAAGGGGTATTTTTAATTGAGGCTTTTTTATTTTTAGTATTAAAAATTTTTAATTGAATTTTTTTTATTGTCTTCTATTTAATTATTTTCTATTTGATTATCTTCTATTTTATCATTTTCAATTTTATTTCCTTCTATTTTATTATTATTTTTTTGTTGTGTTAATTCATTATCTTTTAACTCATTGGTACTTGTCCATTTACAATACTTTCATCTAAATTTTGTATTATCATTTTTTTTTATTACTAGTAACAAATTTATCAAGAGATTTTTTTTGGGATTCCTCTAGTTGATATCTTTTCTTCTTCTTCTTCTTTTAATTTTTCGTATTCAGATGGTTGTATTATTATTCTAGATGTCATATTATAATTAGTACTATATTATCAATGAATCAAATAATTTCAAATAATCAAACTAATAACCACAATCAAACAATCTATATTTAAAACACGTAATACAACCTTAAAATTAAAAAACAAAATAGAGTTATACATTAGTAGAACTTGTGATTTTATTCACAAAATAGCCTTAAAACTTTGAGATTGTTATTATTATTGCAGTACCTTGTTTCTCCATGTTACTATTTTTATTTTTATTTTTGAATGTTATTATTTTTTGTTTAAATGCATCATTAGCTGCCCATGTTTTTTGATACCCAATATTGTTCAATGTTTTGTGTTACTACTTTTTTGTTGATCATGTTATTACTTTTTTTTATTGAATGTGTTACTGTTATTATTGCATGTTACTATTTTCGAAATGTTAATATTGAATGTTATTATTTTTTATTTTATTTTTTTCAAATATTAATATTCAATGTTACTATTTTTTGTGTTTGAATATTACTATTTTATCTCATATATATATAGAGAGAAAGAATTTTAATTTTAGTAAAACTCCTAAAATTTAAGAGTTTTTAGTTTTCAATTTTATTTTAATTAAATATAACTATTGTGGGTATTTTGAACAATGGAGATCAAAATAAACTTATTCTTAAACGAAGTTTTGAGTAAACTCAAGTCTAAATAAGCCTTGAAAAGTGGACCGAGCCTCAAATTTTCCTTTAAAATTTTGATTATTACCTATATAATAGGTAAAAATAAAATTGAATGAATTTAGTTTTTAATTAGTGAATATAAATAGGGTGGATTTAGTAATTAATGTGATGGGTATAGATGGAGGTAAACTTAGTAGTTTTAAGTAAGATGATTAAATATGGTGAGAAAGGAGGAGCGAGAATAGTCCCACCCTTTAAAATTTTGGGGGAAATTGGAAGGAGGTACACCAAATTAGACTTAATTGTAAAAAAGTACACAGAAAAAAATGTTGGGTAATTAAGTCTTTAATTTTGATATTTATTTGTATCTAAGTACATTATTTGAATTTTATTGATTTTTTTGTGACATTTTTGTCCTCCATTGATCCAAGTGTATTTTCTTTAGAAAGTGGTGCATTAAACATCTCCTACTTTTATGGGAAAGTGGTGCATTAAATTCATGTATATACTTGTTTGAATATATATACAAATTCAAAAAAGTATATATATATATATATATATATATAAATTCGTATATATACACACACACACACACACACACACACATATATATACATATATAAATTCGTGTATATAGAGATATATATATATATATATATATATATATATATATATATATATATATATATATATATATATATATATATATATATACGAATTTATATATATATATATGAGAACTTTAATATTCTATATTTGTATGTCCTCACTTGATTCATGCGAATTTTTTTTGGAAAGTGATTTTGTTTTCAAATTATATTTAATGCACCTTAATTCATGTGTTTTTTTTTTTTTTGGAAAATGATTTTATTTTCAAATTAATTTAATATCCGAAATAGTATAATAGTGTAACAATGTAACAGTTATTGTTACACTATTACACTTTTATTGTTACATTTTGTGCATGTGGTAATAAATTCAAAACAGAGATTGACTGTTTTGAATGAAATTATGTGAAAATGTATATTTGACAAAATGTAATAGTACAATATTTTGTGTATATAACTTGTTACACTGTTATTGTTACATTTTTATTGTTACACTGTTATTGTTACACTATTTCGGATATTAAATTAATTTGAAAATAAAACCACTTTCCTCCATTGATCCATGTGTTTTTTCTTTGGAAAGTGGTGCATTAAATATCTCCTAGTTTTATGGGAAAGTGGTGCATTAAATTTGTGTATATACTTGTTTGAATATATATACAAATTCAAACAAGTATATATATATATATAAATTCGTATATATATACTTGTTTGAATTTATATATATATATACTTCTTATTATATATATATATATATATATATATATATATATATATATATATATATATATATATATATAACAAATACACAAGAATCAAGGTGCATTAAAGACAAGAGATTTTGAATTAAATGACTCTAAGATGGGTGTTTACGTCTTTGTATCCATGTAGTGTACTTAATTCCAAAACATTTTTTAATGTGTACTTTTTGCCAAATAAGTCTAATTAGGTGTACCGGCTTTCAAAAACCCCAAAATTTTGGGACTTTTCTAAAATATGGACCTAAAGTCCGGGCTTTACCGGTCTTGCTATTGGGCCGGCCCAACAAACACCATTTATGTATCCAGATTAACTCTTCTAAACGAGCTGGGAAGGAGGGTTTGAACTTTGAACGTTGCATTGAGTTGGATAGAATCGGGCAGCGAATCGAGTGAGTGAGTGTATTAAGGAAACGGAGAATGGCGTTCAGGTCTCGGGAAATGATGAAGAAGATAATGAAGAAAATTGGGGGAGAGAAGAACTTAGCCCCCGGAGTCAAAGAATCAATCCAGAAATGCACACCGGACAGCAAAGTCGTCATGGGCAGGGCCCATCGTGGCCTCTACGCCGGCCGACACATCCAGTTCGGCAACAGCGTCAGCGAAGACGGTGGCAACAAGTCAGTATTTTCATCTCTACACTCTCTCTCTGTATTTGGACTATGGTACGTACGTATTTGATTTTGTTTTTGTGAGTTTTGTAGCAATTGTTGCTAATCAAATCGGGTGCTTTTTAGATTTTTTTTAGTGATTGGCAGATTGAATTTGAAAGATTTGAGTCTTATGATTGATATGCATATGATATAAGTTGGAGGGGAAAGTCTTCGATACCGAAAGTTATAATTTTTTATCGTAAAATTATATCTGGAGAAGTTACAATTGTTGGGCTCAAATTGAAGGTCATGATTGATCACAAATACCTTAACTTCTCCAAGTTAACCTTTCAAAGTTGTAACTTTCGGTATCGATTGCAAAATGTAACTTAACATTTAAAAGTTATAATTTTCGGTATGATACTGTCAACAATACCGTAGGCTTTCCCTAAGTTGGTGGGGCTTGAGCTTATTGCGTCAGAGAATGAGGTGTTATATTGAAGTTCCACTGGGTGGTTGTTGCTATGTTTATATTTGTCAAGTGATGGTTTGGTTGATTCAAAGTTCAGTTTATATATGGTGAGCATCAAATAACTGGTATAGGATTATGAATACTACCGTGAAACTCGTGGATAGTAAGCCTTACTGATTCAAGTATTGGAGGATTTTGTAGCTATGCCATCTCTTGCCATTTCCAAGGATCCCACCTGCATGATCCATGGCATCTTTGATTATATTTGGAGTAGGTTCTTTTGCTGCCTATTTCAGTATCTTTTGCTGCTTGGGTGAATTGTTCGAACAATGTGTGAGGCATAAACCCACGCGTCCTGCATTCAAGTCCTACCGGATGTATAAAATTCAGATTTAAATGATGTCATTTGGGTGATTGCGTGCATTCAAGATTTGATATCATGATTTCAAATGGTTGAGACGATTATCCATTACAAGAATAACAAAATGATCACGATGCCAGTTGCCTTTCAAATTGGCAAAGCATGTTCACTGCTGGAAAATTTGCAAAGCATGTTTTCAGCCTTCATATCCATATTTTCGTATCAATGTCAGCTTCTTATCAATAATTAATGAAATGAGTTTTTAATTGGCGAATGACTTTCATGGAGACAAATCGGATATTAGAGTATGCAGAGTATTGGAACTGAAAAAGAGGAGAGAAAATGAAAACAATGAGATGTTGTGCTCCTTAGAAACTTGGAATGAGTTGCGTATGATGTGTAGTGGTTGATATAGTTGATTCACGCACGCACTATGGAGTGAAACCAAGTGGTCGTTGGATTGGATACAATATTGTCGGAATTCAGACTCTTTGATCCCTGCACCTAGCAAAATAACTGTCTCTGATCTTGATCGTTTGTATGGAATATATGTGATAGTTGAACTGAATTGTTGCAGATTAAAGTTTCGTTTTTCTGCTCTATTTTTGCATTTAAACTTTCAGTAATCATTCATCAAGTAATAAAGAAAATGAGAATACTATTCTCAAGAGCTCTGGTGTGATGGTGTGCTCACAGAACAAGGAGGACCTGGAAGCCCAATGTGCAAGAGAAACGGCTTTTTAGTTACATCCTAGACCGTCACATTCGTGTCAAAGTAACCACTCATGCCCTTCGTTGCATAGACAAGGCAGGCGGGATTGATGAGTACCTACTGAAGACACCATACCAGAAGATGGACACAGAAATGGGCCTCTTCTGGAAAGCCAAGATTGAGAAGATGTATGAAGAGCTTGGGGACATGGAGGTAGTTTTCTTTTCGGCTGAGGATGAAGCCAAGTTTGAAGAGGGATTTAAAGAACTGAAACTAGCCGAGAGGGGAGCTCGTAGGGAAGCCAGAAGAAAGATGTATGGTTGGTCTGGCAAATCAGAGCATGTTGAGGAAGGAAGAGCAGATATAGATGGAACTGATAACAAAGCTACAAGGATTGGAGAAGGAAGCTCACATTCCAACATTCATGAGCCTTTGGTTGCTAACTTCTGAATGAAGACTACATCCCTTTGCTTTGGATGTTGTTGGCTTTTTTACTAGATATTGCTGCCTGATTTTGTAGTTATTTCTCCTATCATTTTTTAAAATTTTGGAATTAATCTTAGCATTGCAAGGCATGTTAGCTACATTGCTTATCTATATGCTAGTATAATCCTGTGTCTCAAAACCTTTTACAATACTAAAAACCAAACATTGATTGTGCAACATTTAAAATTTATTTTTATTTCTCTTTAATCACGCAAGTAATAATCTCGTGTCTGAAGACACTTTACAATACTAAAAATCAAACATTGATTGTGCAACATTTAAAATTTATATTTTTTCTCTTTAATCACGCAATTTAAAATTAAATAAACAAAAGCAAAATAAGAGAGGTAGAGTCGAGAGAAGAAGGAGTGTAGTGAAAATAATGTTTTTGAATGGAAAAAAAAAATTGGAGATGAATTTTGTATCATGGGATCAAAATAGATGAAAATTAGATCAATTTTAATCGTTATTATATTTTTATAAGTTAAAATTTTAACTTTGTAACTGAAATATTAAATGGCTATACACAAACAATTTCTTAAAAAATGTTTGAGAAACTTCCCCTCCTTACTTTCTAATTTTTTAAGGACCAATAACTTTCAATGATTGAACCCAAAAAAAAAAAGGGGTTAAAATCACAACCCAAAAAAGAGTTTGTTTTCTGCAAAACTAGGTGTCACATATCCAGAGGACTCGCATCACAATGAACTCATGTACGCATGTTGCACAAATTAGTTGTCTGTTTTCTGGATAATAATGCTATAAATTTTTTCTTATCAGCTCGTGTACCCTGGTGTATGGCTCGCACAATGTTTGAGATAACAAGAGCCTGGCTTGCACTCGGAGGAAGACTCTGGATACTCGGGTCGAATGATTTGTCACTCACAAAAAAAGTTAGAAGAAATGCCGGAGTATCTCCGGCGATTTTCCTTCGATGTTAAAAGTTAGTTTTTGAGGAGGAAAGTGAGACACAAGGCTATTGTTAAGTTCAAATTTCGTACTCTTGCATCTTGGATTATTCCCCTATTTATACCTTCTAGGGGTGACAACTGAGTTGGGCCAGATCATTCAACTCTCCATATTGGTGGGCAAGCTTCCAATAGGTCCGTACCTCATACAACTGGAATCTCTCTTTGACCTAATCAGGTGGGCAGGTCTTGAACAGAACACTTGATTCGTCTCGATCCTTGACATTTCACATGCATGAACTTATGAGAATGCATTGATGGCATTCAATGCTCAGTGTTCTGTCGCCGTAAATTTATTGTGCATTCAATGTTCTAACCTTTGCCTCCTCGATAATTAATTGTTTCCTTGATACAGGCACGTGCTTATGAGGAACATTTATTGATTAGTAAAGCCTTGGGACCGAGCATTCATTGAGCATTCAATAACACTCCTCATGATTGGTCACAGTGCACTTTTCTGATCCTTCTGACCTCCTGGGGGTATAGAACCACGTCTACTGATTGTTAAATACAAATTGTCAGAAGACATTCCTTCGATTACTCCCAGGTGGACACACTTACCAAGGTCATTTCGATGGTCGAGCCCATATGTGATTGTAAGCCGAGGATGTCTCCTCGACTCTTGTTGTTGATGTTCCCCCGATGTCCTTGTAGTCAGGGCCTGAGTCACACCGATCCACAAGCGCCGAGTTGACCCATGGGTGCTTGTCGTTGATATGTTGAGGGGTGCTGACTCGGTCCCTTCCTTCTGCTCGGTGCAACTAGATTTTGTAAGTGGTCAAAAGCATACAGGGTCTCCTTATGGGACCGAGTGTTGTGACTTGTGCAATTATTGTTTCCCTAATAGAACGGGGCAGTAGATGCCACGTGTATGTAACTGATTGGTTCTAATAGACCACGTCCCATCACCTGGGATTAGTATATATATATATATATATCGTACTAATGTTCAATTATTATGATTGTATGTTAATTGTTAATTGGTACTAGACGACTAATAAGAAAAATTGAGTTGAACCGTATTATTGTTAACAACCAACAAATGAGTAATTGAATAAGTATGACTATTAAAGTGGATCCGGCTCCTCTGCTGTTCAGGAGGAACAACAGCCCCTGCTGTTCACCAAAACGGCACAATTTGGTGTCTTTTTTAAAAAACCATTCAGACTCAAAAACAGCATAGTTTGGTGCCTTTTTTAAAAAACCATTCAGACCCAAAAATGGCACCGTTTGGTGCCCAAAATTTAAAAAACCAATCAAACCCAAAAACCGTTTTGTTCCATTGTTCTTTTTCAGTCCCAAACTAGCCTCAGGTTGGCGCCATTCTTGGCGCACTCCTACACCAAAACGGGTCATCAGGTTTTGCGATTCTTGGTGCATAGCTGGAACACCAAGAAACGAATCAAGATTTGTTTATTCAGTTTTGCGATTCGTCTCCTTCGTCCATTTCGGGTATTCTTATGTCCATTTCGAATATTTTTAAGTGGATATATGTATAAACACACACACACACACACACAGACATACATACATATATATATATATATATATTTTGAGTATTTTCGATTTTGACATCGAATATATTAAAGACAGTAATAACTGTATTCCTGATTTCCTAACCCGTGAATTTCTGCAGGAACCTCATGGCGGACAGGAACAAAAATAACCCCAGTTCCTCTTCCAAACCCGGGAGGGATATTGGAAAGCAAAAGTCTGATTAGACTACTACAAGCCATGTAAACACTCTCCTACCCTCTCTCATATTTGTATCTTGCCTTCATAATGATGCAAATGAAGAGCATTAAGAGTTTTTACTCAGCTTATTTCCACTAGCCCACTAGTGCTTGTGTTGTAAGTATTTATCTTTAATATTTTTGTAAATTGTATTGAAAGATTTTCTTCAGTAAAGAAAATTGTTTTCTCCATTTATTTCTACAGCTTGTGATTCTTCATGGCTATAATTGTTTATAAAATTCCTTGTGAATTTGCTATTCCTTCCGCACAATATTCTATATGTTCTTTAAAATTGGTATCAGAGCCATTTGACGGCTTGGAAAGTCCTCCCACACCTCCTAAATATTTTGTATTCTGGATCCCATCCTTCTTCATTAATTTATTCTTTACAGTCTAGATAGTCTAGTAAGCTATCTTCTGTGTTAAATCTGCATAGTCTTACTTGTTTTAAATCTCTTTTGCTTCAATTCTTATAAATCACTTATAAGTCTAGCCTGCTGATCACCCGTTTATGTGTATCCAAGAGTCTGTAAGCCTCTCGTTATCCCGTTTGTAAGTCCAAGTGTGGCAGTCTAAGGGATTTTAGGCAAGAAAGTGAGGATAATTGGTTAAGGGTATGTATTAGATGGTTAAAACTTATTTGTAATTTATAAAATTGAAAATATTTTGATTTAAACATGAGTAGATTATTCAGATCTAACTCTAGAGCTAGCTCATCTAGATCTTCATCTAGTACTATACCGAATATAGTAAATGAAGAAGAAAATGAGTATTTTGAATCCAAAGTTAGTTGGAGTGATTGGAACATTCCAAAAGTCCCCCATAGGGAAATTTACAAAATCAGTTGGCTACCTACAGCCTTTAATGCTGCATTACAAGTCAACACTATTGAACAAGTTCATCCTCTCAGAAATGAGGAAGAAATTTGTCAGCTCCTCAGTAAGGAAGCTTTAAAAAGACATAGGTCTAAAGGATTTAAATTTATCCATTTAGGTCTAGTACAAGTTGCCATTAAACCATTAGTAACAATGGGAACAAATACTTCAGTTCTATTAACCTTAAGAGATGGTAGGTTTACAGTTTATAAACCTAGCATTTTAGGGATAATAGAAGCAGGCCTCCATCAAGGTCCTGTGTATTTTAATTGTTTCCCAGACTTCACATTAAGTCTATCCTGTGAGAAAACACCCAAAGCCCTTACTTTAGGTGTAAAACTTAATGGTGATATTACATATCTCGAAAGCTGGAACTCAATCCATAGTACTCATCTATAGGATCTATTACAAATGCATTACCACTAATCTAAATGTGCATGCATTAAGTAAAAGTCCTAAGGAAAGTACTCTGTTAATGCAAGCTAGTACTAGTGAATCCAACATGCAAGTCCCTAAAAGACTTTTGTGGAAAGATGTCACTTTACCAGATAGTTGGATAGTCGAAAATGAAAATTATAATAAAGATACTAAAGTTCAGACCACTAATGTCGAACATGTCCATCAGCTTACTGACGGTTCAGTAAGAATATCTTTTGATGGTGCAAGATCCCATAGATCTAGCCTGTCATCTATTCCTCCTAGTTTGTTTAACAAACCAATTAGGATTAATGAAGGAAGAAAATCTGATTGTTATTCTAGTATCTCCCAAAGAGATAGGGACATAACTCAAGAGCTTGATAGGAGACTTAAGTTAAAAGGAATTGATAACTCAGCCTCCATTAGTAGACCTTACTACACACCAGTTAGTGTACCATTAGAATCTAGATTCAGTGAATTCAAAGAAGCAGAAAAAGAAGGACTAGTTCCACCTTTTTCTCCCTCTGTTAGTGACTTTGATGGTAACCTAAGAGATGCCCAAATTAGTCATCACTTATGTACCATCACTAAAGAAAAAGAATTCTTCATGCCTAATATTTACAAGTTAATGAAAAAATTCAAATCTGAAGAAAACAAGCCCCTTAGGCGAGGATTTGAAAGTTTAACTAGTAAAAAACAGGAAGAAATTAAAAAACAATGGGTTAATTTAATGTATAAACTAGAATCTGAAATTGCCTTAGCTGACTACCTTGATAACTTCCACAAAGAAGTAAAAGTAGTACCTAAGCATAATTGGAAAACAGAAAATGCCACTGTTTCCTCTAGTCATCCTCCTGTAGAGACTTTTACAGTAAAATATATGAATAAAGATGTTACAGCCTCTCCTTTCAAGATTCCCATTAGTGAATCAGAAAAGAAGATAGTTGAACAAGTTAATTTTACCAACCAAAGCCTAATCACTATAGGAAGACAGTTGGATAAAATTGAAACTAAAATTGTTGAAATCAAGCCATCTTCAAGTAAATTAGAGAAACCTCTAATAAATCTATCTGAAGATAGGAAAAATTTAGGATTAAAAGATAAACAAATTGTTCAACAAATTGATGCACTGTTAAAAAAGACGGAGATAACTAGTTCGTCTCAAGTAACAGTTATCAACTAAACATCTGATGATTTAGAATATAGTAGCACAGAAAGCTCCGCTAGTTCTGATAATGAAATTGAAGAATTGGAAAAACAATTTGCTGATCACAATATTAACCAGTTGAGTTCAAACAAACCTATTTCCAAAGTTAATAAGTTAGTAACGGTCCCTACTAGTTCCACTAAGAATTGGTATTCAAGACCTACACCACTTGATCTTCAATTTGAAGAAAAAAATGTTTCTAACCAGTTTTCTGTTCAGTCTAACAAACTCTATGAATGGAACATAGATGGTTTGAGTGAACAAGAAATCCTTAATAAAATTAGTCATTTGTCCATGGTAGCAAATAGTTATGTCACCAACCTTGATAGTCCTGAACCTGATATTGTTAACCTTATAACCTCAGGATTTACAGGTGTTCTAAGAAATTGGTGGGACAACTATCTTACCCAAGAACAAAGAGACAGTGTCACATATGCTGTCTTAAGAGATGATGAAGGTATTCCAGTCTTTGATGAAAGGATTGGCATGGCCAGACCTGATGGCATCAATACCCTTATATTCACCATAGTCAAACACTTTGTTGGAACACCTAGTAATATTGCTTCTAGGATCCATGACCAGCTAACTAATCTTAAGTGCCCAACACTTAGTGATTTTAGATGGTACAAAGATGTTTTTGTTTCCAGAGTTATGGTCCGATCAGATTGCCAAAAAGCATTCTGGAAGGAAAAATTTGTTAATGGCCTACCAAATCTTTTTGCCCATAAGGTAAGAGAAGCCCTTAGCAAAGACACTGGAATAATTGAATATGATTCGTTGGCTTATGGAGAACTTATTAGCACCATCCAAAATGTGGGAATGAAATGGTGTATTGATATGAGGATTAGTAAGCAACTGAAAAATGAAAAGAAAAAGGCTAAATATGAATTAGGTGATTTCTGTGAGCAATATGGTCTTCAACCTATAGCACCATCCCAGTCCAGAAAACACAAATCTCATAGGCCTTATTCTAAGAGCAAATCTTACCACAGACGTAGTAAGAAATCCTTTGCCAAACCCGAAACTTCTAGCCATTCCACTAGGAAGTCTAGAAAACCTTATAAGCGTAACACTTATAAGAAAAAATCCGGGGGGAAAGGGAAAAGAAAAGCTGCTCAAGATGATATAAAATGTTTTAACTGTGGAAATTCAGGCCACATTAGTCCTGATTGTCCAGTTAAAAAACAAGTTAAAAGGTTAAACTTAGCCTCAGAAGACGAAGAAGAAATTCTTAAAATCTTTAGGCTAAATAACCCTATTTCAGATGAAGAAGAATCAGATAGCTCAGAAAGCCATGAAGATTCTTCAGAATATCATTCAGCCTCTGATAACCCTAGTGAACCTAACATTAAATTAGGTTGCAGATGCCCCAAAAAGGTTAGGGTTATTACTAAACAGACTGAAGAACACATCCTAATCGATCTAATCTCCAAGATAGAAGATCCAGATCTTAAGGATAAATATGTTAAGCAACTTAGGAATTTGTTTATTAAAAAAGATAATAAACAACTTGTTCCTGAAAAACAATTTATTAGTCTTAACAAAACTATGGAAAGATTTAGTAAGGAAAAGAAGAAAGAAGTCACCTTACAAGATCTCCAGAGTGAAGTTAACAAATTAAAAGTTGAAATAAAAGATCTAAAAGCTCAAGACAAGAAATTTGCAGAAGCTTTAAGTCTTTTACAAATAGGAAATGATTTAGATAAATCAAAGGACTCAGATCCTGAAGATCAATCTGAATCTGAAAACTTAATTAATCCGTTTAGTCATAACAGAGCATGTTCTCAGGGGATACCCGTAACCTCCACCTCTTCTGTGGAAAATTCTGGTTTAACGAACTTGCCATTTCACGATGGATGCTCACAAACTGATGATAAAAGGATTAATTTAATTAATCATCTTACTGTCCAAAAATGGTATGTTGAAGTTAAAATCGTTATTTCTGATGATTTTGTTCTTAATACCATTGCCCTTATTGATACTGGTGCTGATGTAAACTGTATTCAAGAAGGGATAATTCCAACTAAATTCTATGAGAAAACTTTAGAAAGAATTAGTTCTGCCAATGGCAGTAAAATGAAGGTTAAGTATATATATATATATATACATACACACCCACAAATTTACTTTTTTATTAGTTGGATTTTTCTTGACCTAAATTTAAATTTTAAAATTTTGAATCTTCGATTGTTTTGTTGATTTCTTTGATCATTATTAAATTTTATGATATGATTTAATTGTGATGTTTGGGTTTGTTGTTAATTTATATTGATCGTGGGTTCGAACCTCATCGCCACCTTCTCAATGTAATATGTTGTTCAAAAAAAAAAATACATTGAAGCTTGTTTAGTGTTAATACAGTAGTTAGTCCATTTTTTTTTTGCAGGTATTGACATCTATAATAGAGTCCGTTGTGAACACTCCAAGTATTGGTATACAGTTTGACTCGGATGAAGATGTTTATGAGTTTTATAACAAATATGGAGGTTCGGTCGAATTTAGTGTGAGAAAAGACTATCACAACAAAAGTAAGAAAGACCAGATCATGATTTATAGAAAGTATGTTTGTTGCAAAGAGGGACAAAGAGATGTGGATAAAAGGGATTGAAAAGTAATAAAGTTGCAAGCCGAGACACGAACCAAATGTTCGGCTCACATGTGCATATCCCTCAACCGAAAAATTGAAAAATTTATCGTGCTCAAATGGGAGGATGATCACAATCATCCATTGCACCTTAAGGAATGTGTGCATATGATGCCATCCCAAAGAAAGATTTCTACTGTGCAAGGCATTCATGTTGACATGGCAGCAGATTGTGGGATATTACTTAAAGATTCATATGAACTTATGAGTACCCAAGCAGGTGGAAGGGAAAATTTGGGATTCACTCGGCAAGACCAAAAAAATTACATCCGTGATAGGAGACAACGAGAGTTGAGATATGGTGAAGCTGGTAGTTTGTTGAATTATTTTCGGTTATAAGCGGTTAAAAATCCATCATTTTACTATAGTATCCAATTAGATGTTGAGGAGCATATTACAAATATTTTTTGGGCTAACCAGAAAATGATTATTGACTATGGTCATTTTGGAGATGTTGTCTCAATTGACACAACATTCCGTACGAACAAGGATTATCGACCTTTTACATGCTTTGTTGGTTTTAATCATTTTAGGAAAACTGTGATTTTTGGTGCTGCATTATTGTATGATGAAACTGCAGCATCGTTTCAATGGTTATTTGAGACATTTTTGCAAGCAATGTCTGGGAAGAAGCATATCACCATCTTTACTAACCAAGATCAAGCAATGGCTAAGACAATAACCCAAGTGATGCCGGAGACTTATCACGGGCTATGTACTTAGCACCTTTCCCAAAATGCTTTAAAGCATCTAGGGAATATATACAAGGATGGTTCTAACTTTGTCACCAAATTGTAAAAATGCATCTACGAATATACGGAAGAACATGAATTGTTTGAGACTTGGAATATTTTGCTTGATGAGTATAATTTGCGGGATAATACCTGGATGAAGAAAACTTGGACTTTGAGGGAGAAATGGGCTAAGGTGTATATGAAGAGAACTTTCACAGCAGGTATGAGGAGCACTCAGCTTAGTGAGAGTTTGAATGCAAAATTGCGAAAGTACTTAAAGCCAAATCATGATATTGTTCAATTCTTTACTCACTTTGATAGAGTTGTAAATGATAAGAGATACGTGGAGTCGAAGGAAGAGTACCATGCTAGGCAAAAGTTGCCAAGAATGGAGTTCAAAAAAGCTTCCATGTTGGTGCAAGTTGGACAATGTTACACTCCTCCTGTGTTCGATTTATTTCATGACACGAGTATGATGCATTCCAGTGTGCTATTGTGAAGTCATGCAATACTATGGAGCAACAACATCAATTTGTTGTTAAATTGTTTGGAAAAGATAGGGAGTATTTGGTATGGATAAATGCTACTGAACAACTTGTTAGTTGTAGTTGTCGGAAGTTTGAAATGGTTGGAATATTGCACTTAAAATGTTGGACACAATGAATATCAATCAAATTCCTGAAGGCTACATAATAAAGAGATGGAGACGAGATGTAAGGAATATTCATACACCAGATTATAGTGTATCAAATGTGGAGGATCCTAAGTTGGTGGCAGTATCTCGTTATAAGCAACTATGTCCTAGAATGGTACAATTAACATCTCGTTGCTCTGAACTTGGACCTACACGTCAGTTGGTGACACGAGACATTCAAAATTTGTTTGAACAAGTGGAGAAAATGTTTGCATCACATATTGATGAATGTAGTGATTCATTCGAAAGCACATGTGTGGATAATGAAGGAATGGAGAATGTGGACCCTAACATTTTACGAGTGAAAGGTATAAAAATGAAGGATGGTGGTTACAAAGGTTGGTGTCGACTCAAGCTGTGGCATGAAAAGCCATTTAAGAGGAAGAAAGTAGTTACACAACATTCTAATATGTCCAAGGTATGACACGTCGAACATTGAATAATTTTTTATATTTACTTAACATACGATAATATGGATTTGAGGATTATTTGTCATTAAGGTACCTTCATCTTCAAAAACAGTATGTCCACAACTATTATCTTCACAACCAGTATGTCCATAACCATTATCTTCACAATCATTATCTACACAACCATTATCTACACAACCATCCAATACTCAGGTATGTTACTTTATTCAGACATTGATTACATTGATTTTAATGTTATATTCTCATTGATACATTCTAATTTATGTAGGGTATGTCATTTGATGCAACACAAATGCATTTTTTTGGTGCGGAATCCTCTTTCATGAACGAGAACTTCTATAATTTTTTAAAGGATATTTGAAGAACAAGAGGGCAAAAGTTGTGTTTGTGCTGCCCTCCATGGTTGCAGGTGACTGAGTTGTTGGTGCTGTTTTTCTGCTATTGCTTGATGCTGATGGTTTTGCAATGAAGTTGATGTTGCTGCTGCAATGCTGGATGGTGCTTCAAATTGTTGTTCAAGTTTTGAAGTCCAGTTATGCTTGATCTTAACACTTTCTTTTTGATCCTTTTGAATTGTGAAATTACAATATATTCTTTTGCTATGGGGATGGTGAATCTTCTATTGTCTTGTTTTATAAGATCAACCATTCATTTGGAAACACCTGTGTACATGAACTCATAATGTGAGTTGATGTTTATGCATGTTGATGGTTGAATTTAAATTGTTTAACTATATTGAATCCATAAACATTCAACATGCAATGCCTCCATGCCACCAATACCATCATCCAACATACCAATATTACATATATCATCCCTTCAATGCCACCATCATCCAACAACCGTTACACTAACAATCCAATAAATATAAGCATAACAACACCTTTCATAAATAAAAAAAAACAGAAGAATTTTATTGAATAAATCTCAAAAATTACAAGAATAAAAAAATAGAAACTAAAAAGTCAGAAACTGTTTCTGTTTGAACAGAAAAAACTGTTACAGAATTCTGCTACAAGAACCAGACAAAGCATCTAAATAAACTCCTATCCAGCTGCTGCATTTTCTGATCCTAGCTCAGTCTCTGGCCCTTTGATCAGAACTCTTTTAACAATTGTTGATGAAATTCGGAGTCATCCAGAAGTTCAGGGTCACCATCTGCCTTCGGGTCCTGAACAGAGTTAAGGAATCAGTATATTGTTTGATGAGTCTGGTCCGTGGAACTTTGATAACGTCTCACATGGAAGAAACATTTTCATATGATAAAATAATTTATATTCATCTGATTTTATGATATCTACAAAAAGCTGTATAGATTGGCACCATCAAGATGACAATGCATTTGGTGATAGATGTTATTTCATGAACTGGATTATAAGCTGAGCTAAAGATTTCCAAAGAACAAATAAGGGAAAAATCTAAATAAAAAAATGGTTCAACAATTTACATGATATTTAGATTTCGCACAAGCCCATGTAAACTCCAAACTCAAAAGTTTTTCAAACCACACCTACTGAATGGTAGGAGTTATGCAGAAAGCAAGCACAAATTTCTTGACATACAAAACCTGTTTTCCTTCCCAAACGAATCATTGATTAATAATTTTACTATAGGGAAGTTCACTATAGGGTTTATCCTTAGAGACATCTCAGTATACAAGGACCATCTTTGCACAAACTAAGAAATAAAATTGTTCTCCTTTGTTTGACATATATTATCGGAGGGGTTACTTTATACATTAGAAGAGTGATTCCAATTAATGAGCCAACACAGGAAACATTTGTGAAAAATTGCACACAACATTTCAATCATTCTGCTTGGATCCCTCATATAATTAGCAACTTGTTCGCTGATACTCTGCAGAACAATAAAGAATCAGGGGTCAGGGCTGTTGCATCTCTGGTTGCACAAGAACATCAGTTTTAGAGGCAAACTTGGTTAAAGGCGTGTAATTTGCTTTTAATAGCAGCAGCACCAGTAGTCACCTGTGTTTTCCTTTGCCATTTATCTACTGCTTTGTTTCTAAAAGGAGCTATTCTACAACAGAGGAGCATTAACAATTTAAGTTCACTCATAAAGAGACAATTATGAAGCATAAGTTGGAAAAAAAAAATAAGATGCAAAAGGTGCGATGATGCACGTAGAGAGAAAATGTGCATCAAATGTCTGTGAGAAATAATATGTTGGCCTCAAGCTACATATCTTACCAGTGAAAAAACATTGTCATCAGTATATCTGTGAGAAAACATTGATTCAACGCACCAACGGTAGCCTCTGAATCATCCAGATTTGAGCAGCTTCGAACACAATTTGTCCACATTCTTTGCTTCTTTTTCTTCCTCTGTTGATCTGAAATTGATGGTGAAGTACCTAGTATTCGTCAAATTCTTCCTCTATTCGTCGGCATCGGTGAAGGCGTAGGGCTTGAATTTTTGGGTCTTCGACTTCCTCTGCCATTTTGGGTCTGCAATTTTAGGGCTTGAATTTGGACTGAAATTTTGGGCACCAAACGATGCCGTTTTTTGGTCTGAATGGTTTTTTAAAAAAGGCACCAAACTGTACCGTTTTAGTGAACAACAGGGGCTGCAGTTCCTCCTGAACAGCAGAGGAGCCGAATCCCTATTAAAGTATTGTGAAAACTTCACCCACACATCGTGTAGAATACCTTATCTTCAAGCATACCCCTTAACCCTGTCAATCTCACATATTATCCACTTATTGTATAATCTATACTACTAATAAAAGTACCTTAACATAAAAAAATTTTGATTCATTATTTTGTCTTCATAAAGAATTGAAAATGTCACTCTATTCTTCCACACTTAATATCTAAATTACCATCATATTTTTATGTATTTAAATCTCTAAATTACATCTAAGATTACTTTTAATTATCTATTCTCTATGTATAAATGTCAATTTTTATGAAATTTTTTGATTGTTTTTACTCTTAAAAAATATATGCATCATTATAAATTCTAACAAAATATTCAAAAAAACCTTCAAAAAGTCCATCACTGTAATATATATATTTTTTTGGTCGAAGTATAACTTTCATTGAAAAAAAGGGAACAAGGCTTTACATTATCACTTTACCCTATACCTATTCTAGCTTCTTTGAGGAAGATCTGCACCAGTTGCCATGGGGGCGATAGGATTGCCAGTTAGGAGGCAGTGTGCCTTGCCTAGAGTGCATGGCCAGAGTATGTGCCGCTGAGTTGTAGGATCTCCTTGTGTGTTTGAAAATGACTTTAGCTATACCTTTCACATAATGCCATATATCTTGTTGAATGGCTTCAATTTTTCTAATGGTTGTTGTTGATCCTTGATTGAGGGAATGAATCAGGGTCTTCGAGTCGGATTCGATGATAACTTCTCTGTAACCTTCATTAAGTGCGATTGAAACTGCTCTACGCACAACACAAGCCTCAACTGCCAGAGCTGAGGAGACTGTTATCCTCGCTGCAGCTCCAGTAAGAAGTATTCCTTCATGATTGTGTGTCACTGCTGCATAAGATGCACTATTGCTCTTCTCGCAGAATGCTCCATCGCAGTTGATCTTTATCCAGCCCTTTGGAGGTTGTGACCATTCTTCAATTGATTATATTACTCTTAAAAAATATATTCATCATTATAAATTTTAAAAAAATATTCAAAAAAAACCTTCCAAAACTCAATCAATGTAATATTACTCATCTCATTCACAAAGATAACATTATGACTATATATGTATATTTTATTTTTCATCAAAATGTTTAACCTTTTCATTTTTAAGATAAAAAATAATGTATATATAGTTTTACATGATTCTTCGGTCACAGTAAACTTTTCAAACTGTGTTAAGATTTTATATGAAAATAGATTGTATTTGAATTTTTTTAAAATTTTAATATGTTTTCTAATACATATTATAGCGTAGTATATTAAATCTTATTCCAATTGACCTAACAAATTCTAAATACAGTAAGATTTCAATATGATTGATATATTAATAATTATTTTTATTTTATTCAATGATCTATAAGTGAAATTTTAATCAAATTTATTTTAAAAAATTTATTCAAACATTACTAAAAAATCACTTTCAATTACAAAATTCTAGAAAAAAAATAAAACTTTTATTATTTCTTATTTTTTTTTTCTTAAAGTTAGAACAACAAATCTTAGGAACATACAAAATTTTCAAAAATTCTATAGTAGAGTATGGGCGATGAAAAAATAAATTTGGTAAATTTGAAATAATATTTAATTCAAATACATATATACTAAATATTTATTTATTAATTTGTCTAAAAAACTTATCTACGTGCAACACACGTGGTACATTGTTAGTACACATATAAATGTATATCTCACATATTATCCACTTAATATATAATACATATATACAATAAATATATTATACAATATACAATATTTTAGTATATAATATATTATTATACACTTACCATATAATAAAAATATATTATATAATCTATCTATCTATATATGTAAAACAAACAAATTAGAAGAGAAAAACCTTGTGAAGTATTTCCTCCACATTTTCTAATTTCTTAGAGTTTCTATTTTTTTTCAATTATCATACTAAGCCTTCTTTCAATCATACTCTACCACGTATCTTTGTAATCACCTCTCAACTCCTCACTAACTACCTACTATTTTTAAATTTTGTTTGCATAATTTTTTTATTAAATTATTTAGTGTTATATTTTTTTATCTATCTTCTTAAGCAAAATTAAAAAAATAACAAAAAAATATATCTATGCATCGCAGGACGCTAGTACGAACTATATTAACTATAATATATGTACAATCATATCCTTCTGCATAGTCGATCATTCTTACCACTAAAACTTAGTGTAATCCTTTTGCATAGTCGATCTTCAATATTGCATAAGACCCACCCTCACCAGCCATCACCAAACCATCACCCATTTTTACTATCCCTCATTGTTGAACACCGCCACCACCATGCTCTAAACACACAGCTTATATGTCAGTTGGCACAAAGAGAGAATAGCGAGAGAAAAAGTGAATAAAGGTTTTCCCTATCTCGCTCTATGTGTATGTGTGTGTGGTGTTTATGTAAACAATTGGTTACAATTTTCCTTAGTTTTTTGCAATTGAATTCTTTTCACAGTGATGATTGGGTGCAATTAGGGGTTTCAAAATTTTTGTATTGGCATGAGGTAGGGAGCTAGTGACGACTATTAGTCAGTGTTTGATGGTGGAATGGGTGTACTATGTGGTTGTGTGTGTATGAATGGAGGTGACGGTGGCTGATGGTAGTGTTTGGGATGTAACGGGTTTCTGTGCGAGGGAGGAAGAAGATGCTAATGTATGTAACTGAGATGGAGCTATGGAAGTGGGATAGGTTTAGCAGACGATCTATCGCAAGAGGTTTGTTGGTAGATGCTATGGAACAATGTTATCAGAACCAGACCAGACATTGAACTGGCAGAAGGATTGATTTAATGGTTCACTTGTTCAACCGTTGGGTTAACTGGTTGGACCAGTCATATAATAAAAAATATATATATATAATATAATAAATCCACAATCACAATAAAAATCGCAATCACATTCACATTCACATTAATTAAAGCATAATTCCATAAAATAGTTCTTAAATTCCTAAATTAAACTTGCAAATTTCTTTCAATTAGGTTTGTCCAACCAAAAAAAATCAATTAGATTTCTTGATATTTATCAATTATGTGTTTGTGGGGGGGGGGGGGGAGGGGGGGGGGGGGCAATATGGACCATTCAAGTATGAGTGTGTTGTGCGTGTGTAGAGAGAGAGAGCGAGAGAGAGATGGCAATTCAACCCAGTTCACACTTCACAATTCACACACCAACTCTGATAACACAGCTATGGAATGAGTTTAGGCTATGGGTAGAAGAGGACTTTTGGTAAGATAGACCGATAGTTATCCACGAGGGAGAGAGTTGTGGGTGATGCAATCAGGGTGTTGGATCTTAAAGAAAGGGTAAAATGGGTATTTTATAAAAAAATAGCATGACATCATCTCGTTTTGTTTTATCAATAACATCTATTAATGATGGGAGTGTGAATGAAGCAAACATATTAACTGGGAGGGAGTGTAGTGAAATTTCGGGTAATGCAGAGGATATTTTTGAAGATAGGGTATTCTACAGGGGGTGTAGAGGAAATTTCCCCTGAAGTATTAATTGTGGTTAAAATATTAAATATAAATAGATAAATTTATCATAGTTAAAAAGTGAAAATTTAATAAAAAACACACTTTGTATCCGAAAAGACATTAAATCCTCAACTCTTTAAAAAAAAATTCACATTGCACCCTTAGTGTCATAAAATGATTGTAATATAATTCTCACACCAACTTTTGTTGATGTTTTCATCAAATTTATGTATATTGTGTGCATTAAGATTTGACGAAAACAGCAACGGAAGTTAGAGTGAGAGTCACATTAGAACCATTTAATGACATTGACGGTACAATATGAAAAAAATAATCTTTAAAGGTATAAATTAAAATTTTGAAAAAAATTAAAGTACAAAATATGAGTCATCCTAGAATTAAAAGTCGTAAAATAAGTCATCAGATTTAATTAATATAGGTCGTTGACATCTCCAACTTCTCGTATTGAGCTTAATATCACACCCCTTAGTTTCTTGGGCAGTTGGAGATTCATCTCAAAAGTCAAAATAGACCAACTAGGTCTTCTATCGGCACCATCTACAAATTGACTCTGGTTTTCAAGGTCGTCCCTTAGTATGAAATATCTCCGGTAGAGATATCAGTATTTTCCATTTGATCACCAAGTCATCTAACTTGGTACCCAGTGGAAAGGATGAATTAATAATATCGCACAATCTAGTATAGAAGTCGCTAAATTTTTCATGTTCTCACATCCTAAAAGTCTCGAACTGATAGGTGTACCTTTGGAGATAAGATATCTTCACTAAAGGTAGAAACTTGTAGGATGTCTCATGCCTATTTGAAAGTCTCACAATTGGAGATCCTTAAAAACTTGTTAGGTATCACAGCATCGAATATTGCATTCATGTCTTTCGAGTTCTACTCTACAGACTTGTACTCAGTTTTAGACCAAGTCTTTAGGAATTTTGGTTCAACAACGGCTTCACCACTTTCAACCGGTGTGGTGGCCATTGGAGGGATCCAACCCTCTAGCACATATAACCACACTCGCTCATCCATTAATTTTAGAAATGCCCTAATTCAAACTTTCCAATATGTACATCAAAGAGCGGCAGTCGTGCTATTAGCCCTCATTCTTTTTGAGACTCCATTAATAACCATAATGTAGTTATAATGAATCTCAAATCACAAAAACTAGGTCAATTAGGCAATGAATGCCTACACTAAGCACAATTCAAGGAAAACCTCGCTCTAATACCAATTGTGGAGAAAAATACAACACTTCACGTTTAGGATCTTTTCACTCGATTATACACGAGGAATCGCACATTAGACATAGCGGGGTTGAATAGGTTATTAAAAAATTTACTTAGACGAACACCAATTTTAACCCAAATCGACCTCAATTACTTCTTCTCACAATGATATGACAATTTAAGTGAGAACCCCTTTTAAATCATCACAACCCAAATCACCTATGTAGATTAGTGTATTGATTTTATCAATTTGTTAATTAACACTCAGTTTTACACGGTGTTCCCAACCAAGGCAATCCAAACCCAATCAAGCAACTTTATGTGATATGTAGATTCAAACAATCAATTCATCAAATGTATAGTGCGGATGTGTGCATCAAATCACAAATGTATATGTAAAAGTGATAAATAACACAAGTGATTTGTTGACCCGGAAACCATTCTCGGAAAAAATTGCGGCAAACCTTGTCGGTTCACCAAAGGCTAATTCACTAAAACCAAAATCAATCTACAAGTACTCGAGTCTTATACATCAACCAATCAACATGGCTAAATGTTCCTTTCCTTTGTAAATCTCTCCGCCAAAGGCCCTCATTCGACGTTATGGCTAGCTTCATTTGAACTCTCTGTCGCACAATTAATTTAGGTCTCGAGCAATCTTCAAGGCTTCACACCAAAGACTCTCGGTTTGCACACACCAATGGATTTGGTTTTAAACCATCAAGATCTTCAACACCAAGTTGCGAGGTTGGGTAGAATCTCTAGTGGTAGCCTTTAAGTCTAGGGATCTAGGTTGTGGTGAAAGCTCTCAAGGTAGAAAAATGATCTTCTCTCTTAGAAATCTCACAAGATGTTTAATCTAGCTATGGAAAAGGCTCTCCCAATTTGTAGATCTGGAATAAAGGTAATCTTAATAAATAAAAAAATTCAGATTCGCGAACTACCGCTTGATCAGTGGGAGAGTAATCATAGGGCGGTTGTCGCTAGAATGAAAATCACATTTAATTCCGACTAAGGCATGCACCACTCGAGCAACTATGACTACCGGTCGAGCGACCATGAAAGACTGCTTAAGAGAGCTCTATGTTGTCTTCTCTGACCTTTTCTCGTCTAATCCCCTAAGTCAACAAGAGACAAACCTAGCCAAAGCTAGTGTGTATAGCTTGGTCTCTACCAATTTTTGCAATCAAGCAAAAACTAGTTCTTTTGAACACTGAAATGTGTTGTTCAAAGAGAGGTTCGATTATGACTCAATCTATATTTTCAAAACTTAAAAATAATTTAGAAAATGTTTGGTGGGGTTGGGGTGTTCAGTGGTGAGGGGGGAGGGGTTTTCGGTGGCGGGGCAGTGGGTTCAGTGATGAAGGGAAGGGCGATGTAGCAGGGGTGGAGAGAGAGAGAGAGAGAGAGAGTTGAAGTCACTGAGAAAGACTGAGAGGATTAAATGACGTAAATGTCTCATAGTTATCTTCATGTGCAGTGCACATGTTTTTTTCCGTCTCTTTTTGGACGGCAATAGGTGTCAAGGATGAATAGTTTTAATTTGTGAACTATACAATTTCCCCTTTAAAAGATTTTGACCAAATAAAGGAAACACCCCCCATACTTATTAGTTATTACTGTTCCTTACCGCTTGATATGCCAGCCTTCCTTTCCCAACCCTGCACACTAGTGTTCCTTTCTTGTTCCAAAAACTAGGGTTTAGTTTTCCCTCAGATTATCCCGAGAAACAAACAGACACGCTCACTCACTCACTCTCTCTCTCTCTCCCTCTTGTTCCACAACCAGGAGAAATGGCCACAGATATAGCAATCAACCCCGATCGATTCCAAACCTTCTTCAGCGAACTCGAAACCCGCAAAACCCTCTTAACAAAGATCGCTGACCTCCACAAAACCATAACTACTCATTTCGAATCAATACACCAATCTCTCTCCAAAAAATCCCAAACCCTAGACTCCCAAATCGAAGCCTTCAATGTCGAAACCAAAACTGCATTCGAAGAACTTGAAAAGCGGGAAAATGCCATCCCGGAACGGGAATCGAATTTGGCGGCGAAAATCGACGAGCAAAAGGCGTCGGCGATTGAGGACATCGTGAATTTTGATCATTCGGTGAGTGTAGGAGAGAGAAGTTTATCTGATATATTGAAGATATATTGTAAGAGGATGGATTCTGGTGGGCTTTTAAGATTTCTGTTGGCGAAGAGGAAAGAATCGGTGGCTTTGAGGTCTGAGATTGCAACGGCAGTGGAGGAGGCTGTGGATTCCATGAGGTCTGTGCTCTGTTAATAGCATTTGTGATCATTACTCTTGAAATTTCTCCATGATGATCCTTCATTATATTTATCTTCAAAAGAATGTAAAGACAGATTTTTTTTAATAATGATATGTGCTTTGTCAATCCTATGTTTGTGGAATGAGAAAAAAAAGTAGTGGAAAGTAGATTGTGGCTTGGAATTTTAATATGTTAACTATTGTTTTGAGATTTAGATTGGGTTTATCCCTCCCCAAGGCTTCCCTATTAGCAGACTAGGAGTTAGAACAACTGTGATATGTAGGTTTTATATAAAAATTAGTATTTATTTTTTTGTTTATCTTTAGAGTCTGCTTGCTACTATACTATTATGACATTTGATTGTTTATATAATATAAACAAGACAAGTAGATTAGGTATGTAATTATTAGTTTTCATTAGGAATTTTGATTCAGTTATATGTAGGGTGTGTTTGGATAATGGGTTTAGAATGAATAGGATGTCAAAAATATAGCCTTGTTTATCCAAGCCAACCCTGTCTAACTGGTCATCCAGATTGGATATGTATGTAAATTGTATCCATGCCAATGTTTGGTAAACATATTTTCCATCTCCATGGGGTCCATGGACAAAGGTGATGTAACAACGTTAATATGATATGTTTTGACTATTACACCCCCAACCTTATGTTTGGATTAAAAAATATTATGGAGATGTCAAAAATGGATGAAACTATCTTGGACAAATATTGCACAAAAAACCTGGGAACTTCTGGCCACTACACCTCCTACACAAAACAAATTCAATCTCAATCTTACATCATTTTTTACACCAAAAAAAAAACAACCACCATACAAACACTGAATCAGTCCCCTAAACTAAATAGAATTTGGAACCTAATCTGTTTCCTCTCCAGCAAAGTACTCTTTTTCCCAACAAGAAGACCCCACAAATCTGAATCATCAGGATCCAAATAGTCAAGAATTCGAGATGCAAAAGTGGGAAATAACTGAATTCAGATATCTTGATTTTCAATCCACAGATTCCGCACAATGAATCTAGAGGGAGAGAACACCACCGTAACCCCATCCCCACCCAATAAAAAAAATCAAATCTCTTACCCAGCACTCTCTGTTTCAACAGAACCACTAGCAACCTAAGCCACTGCCGTCTCCACTGATGAGTTAGATAAGTTCGTCAGAGAGAGAGAGAGAGAGCACCACCATCACCCCATCCCCACCTAATAAAAAAAACCAAAATCAAATCCCTTACCCACCACTCTCTGTTTCAGCAGAACCACCAACGACCCAAGCCACTACAGCCTCCACCGGTGATTTAGATAAGTTTGTGTGTGTGAGAGAGAGAGAGAGAGAGAGAGAGAACCAAATCCTCTCTTCGTCGAGAGAGAGAGAGAGAGATGGGCATACCTCAAAACCCAGCTATGCCTCTGCCATCGTTCCTCGACAATTGGAAAAGCAAGGACAAATTTGTATTTTCACACAATATCCTGTCGGTTGGCTTGTGTAACCCACTGAATACATGGGTTAAAATTACCCCATGTCGGCTTGCAAAAGATGATTGTTCATTCAGGTCATGGTATAACCCGAAAATAATATTCCACCTCCTTTTTTCATTCCCAAACAAAGGTTATATGGACCCTACCCCTTTTTTATCTCATCCAACTAGTGGATAACCACATTTAACCCACTACCCAAACACCACTGTAGAGTTTGCTAGCTTGTTGATTATAGGTGTTGAGGGGCTGAAAGTGGTGTTTATCGAGGGAGTTCTGGCTGCACGGAATTTTTTGTCCTCTATCTGTCTGTCTCTCTTTCTTCCATTAGTCTCTTATTTTTATTTCTGATTGTTACAGGTTGGTGCTCGATGCCGTGGAGGAGTTTGTGGGAATGAAGGTGGAGGGAAAGGTGGGGATGGCAGATAGACGATGGGCGTGTGGGATGTTGATTCAAGCAGCGGTTCCAATCGGGGAATCAAGTGGCAGTGTAGGGAGGAGCTTGAAGGAGAGGGCAGCAGGGGTGTTGGAGAAATGGAAGGGAGTTTTGGGTGGTGGAGAAGGGAGTGGTGGAGTCGGGGCAAGTGAAGCGACAATGTTTTTACAAATGGTAATTGGTTTTGGGTTGAAGGAAAAATTTGATGATGATTTTTTGAGGAAATTGGTGGTGGACTTCGCAGCGAGAAGGGATATGCCAAAGCTTGCAGTGGCTTTGGGTTTTGGGGACAAAATAGGAGGTTTGTATTGTATGGTATACCTTAACTAGCGATAAATAGATGTGCACATTTTATGAGAAAAATTGATATAAAACGTAGTCCTTTTTAATTTTACTTGTGTGATCTTGGTTATGGATTGTCATACATGTGCTACATTTTGTTCGATAATCTCTTTCTTGTGGTTATATCAAAACACAAGCACTAGACATGTGCGTCTGTCTGTCTGGGTGTGGGGGGTAATGATGACGGAGGGAACTAGAAAACAAAAAATATGAATTTGGTGGTCTAGCTTCATGCTTTCATTTTGCTGTATCCCAGTCTCAAATCTCATATTTTTAGCAGAACTTTTTTCATCCATTAGTTTGTTTTAATTAAGTTATAAGAACAAATATATTGATGGAAGTTACTGGTTCTCTTTGCCCAGATATAATTGGCGATTTGGTCAACAGTGGGAAAGAGATTGAAGCCATATATTTTGCTTTTGAGTCTGGACTGACTGAGAGGTTTCCTCCTGTTGAACTGCTCAAGACAAGTCTCAGGAATTGCCGGAAAATGGCTAACAGCATATCCCAGAGAGGAAAACACAGTATGGCATCAGTGGTGGGTTATTGCTGACCCTTTTTCCCTTCCTTTCTCTTTTCTTCTTTCTTGAATGCCATTGGCTATATGACCTGAGGTTGGGTTGTTTGGCACCACACAGGAATGAATGCTTTTTTCTGAAAGTGTCTTTTTACTTTGTTTTACATTCCACTTTTGACTGGTTGTTTTCTTCTGTTATTCCTGATCATTTTCAAAAAAAAGAAAGACAAAAAAATGAATTTAAGACATTTGGACAGTTGCCTATCTTCACCATGCAAGGCATACTTTTGAATATTTACATTTTGAGCTATGACATTGTGCTTCGGAAGGATGGATTTGTGACATCAAAAACTTGGAAAACAAAAGCGAATATCTCCTATGCATATGTTGTTCAAAGGCCGCCAGCTGTTTCTGTTCCAGATTTCCACCTACCTTGTATACTTGCACTCTATATTCAATACTGCATTCCTATTGTTGATATTCAGGAAAGGGCCAACAACTTGGAACTGGATGCAACTAAAGCTATAATAAAATGTGTGGATGACTACAAGCTTGAGAAGCAATTTGGAATAGACAGCCTAAGGAAGCGGGTTACGCAGCTGGAGAAGGCCAGGGCAGACAAGAAGAAGGGTGCAGCATCCACAAGCAAGCCTTCAAACAAGCGGTCTCATGGAGGCAGTGGTCGTGGCAGTGGCCCACCCTCCTTCCGATCACCTAAAGTGGGAAGGTTTTCTAATGCGTCACCTTCTCTCCGCCACAGGAACCCTCCACAGTCACATCAGGCTCCAGCTACCAGATTCTCCGCACCATACACCTATCCCAGCCATAGTGTGTACGAAGCTCCTGCTGCAGCCCCATATGCTCAGGGGTATGGTGGGACTCACACCCAGAGCCCTGCTGCACTTCCTCAGCAATACTCATATCCGCCTCAGGCCGTGACAGCTGGGGGAGTAGGGGGTGGTGGATCTTATGGGCAAGGATCATATGGAGGACAGAACAATTATGTTGCTTATGATTATGGGGCTGCTGCTGCTGCACCTACTTACCCGCCTTCATACCAACAGTAGTATCGACTGTAGAAAAGCAAGGACCTGGATAACATATTGCCAGACGACTTGGGCTTTTTTGTACTGCTTGAAGGGCTATAGGCAGAAAACGATGCCATGCTTGTTTCATTTTTGTAGGTATTCAGTGTTATTTAGGTAGCATGTATCTATTCGTGTTTATCTCCTACTGTTTGGTGGAAGTTACATGTAGTTGATCTTGCTTGTATAATTTGCACAATTGTTCATCCGCTTGCATAATCAGAAACTATTTTGACTGAACGCCATTCTCGCAATGTAGCCCAATCGGTTATTATTTACCTTATAATTTTTGTGGGGTTATTTATAATTTTTAAGGATTATTTATGATCGATTCTAAAATTTTTATGATCGATAGCAAGTGATCTATAAAATATCCAAAAGTTATAAATAATCCTTAAATTTTGTTAAAAAAACTTACAAAACTAGTAAATGTCGACTACTCCTTTATAGGAATGGTGTAATAATAGCAAAACCATTGCTTAGAGACACCGACAAATTTTTTATTTTTATTTTTGAACAGAGACACGAACAGTCGAACGTTAAAATGTAGAGCAATGCATGGATGGGAATGAACAGCTCAATTCATCAGAGAGAGAGAGAGAGCTATGTCTTTTGATATGTAGAAATTGTAATGCAATTCTAAAGATTCTGCAAGTTAATATCTGTAAATTATTGAATCTTCCATTCGCTCACGTTGACAATGGCAGTAGAAGTGGGAGTCTTGACAACCAGAGCAATGGAAGATATGTTCATACCCATATTGCGAAATTGCGTGAACATAAGACACTTGAAGAAAATACATGCCCAAATGGTGAAGTTCTCGCTATCTCAAAGCAACTTCTTAGTGACAAAAATGGTGGATATATGTGATCAGAGCGGGGAAATAGACTATGCAAGCTTGCTATTCAAACAATTGGTTGAGCCAAACAATTTCGTGTTCAATGCTGTGATTAGAGCATATACACATAACCACATGTATGAAGTGACAATCAATATGTATAAGCAAATGCTGAGACACCCACAAGGTGAAGAGCCTATTTTTCCTGACAGATATACATACCCATTTGTTATTAGGTCCTGTGGAGGACTTTTGTGTGTTGATCTGGGTAAGCAAATTCATGGGCATGCCTGTAAATTCGGTTTGAAATCTAGTACTGTGATTGAGAATTCACTGTTGGATATGTACGTGAAGTGTGGTACTTTGAATGATGGACATAAGTTGTTTGATGAAATGAGTGAGAGGGATGTGATTGCTTGGAACAGTCTGATTTCTGGACATATGAAAGTGGGGCAGATGAGAAGGGCAAGAGCAATCTTTGAAGAAATGCCAAATAAGACTATTGTTTCATGGACGGCGATGATTTCTGGATACACCAGAATTGGGTGCTATGCTGATGCATTGGATGTTTTCTGGAAGATGCAAATGGTTGGTGTTAAGCCTGATTGGATTAGCCTAATTACTGTTTTGTCGGCGTGTGCACAGTTGGGAGCTCTTGAGGTAGGAAAGTGGATTCATTTTTATGCGGGCAAGAATGGGTTTCTGAAGAAGAGTTGTGTATGCAATACTTTGATTGAAATGTATGCCAAATGCGGAAGCATAAAACAAGCTTGGCAGTTGTTTAATCAAATGTCTGAAAGGGATGTGATTTCTTGGAGTACAATGATTGGTGGGCTAGCGAACCATGGGAAAGCTCTCGAGGCAATTGAATTGTTTCGAGAGATGCAGATGGCAAAGGTTGATCCAAACGAGATCACTTTTGTTGGTCTTTTATCCGCTTGTGCACATGCAGGATTGTTAGATGAGGGACTAAGGCACTTCGATTCTATGAGGGATGACTATAGTATCGAGCCAAGTATTGAGCATTATGGTTGTCTAATTGATCTTCTTGGACGAACTGGGTGTCTGGATCGGGCTCTAGAATTCATAAATAGCATGCCAATGAAGCCAGATTCAGCGATTTGGGGTTCTTTGTTGAGTTCATGCCGGACTCACCGCAATCTTGAGATTGCTGTTACTGCAATGGAACATCTGCTAGAACTTGAACCAGATGACACAGGAAACTATGTGTTACTTGCAAACATTTATGCAGATCTAGGAAAGTGGGATGGTGTTTCAAGGATGAGGAAATTCATTAGAAGTAAGAGCATGAAGAAAACACCTGGATGCAGTCTGATTGAGGTCAACAATGTCGTACAAGAATTCAGATCCAGTGATGATTCAAAACCATTTTTCAAAGATATTTATCAGACGCTGGAAATGCTGGCTTTGCATCAGAGTAAGTCCAGTGATTTCATTGACACCATGCCCGAGTAGAGAAGTCAATATCTGTTTTAAGATACTTTAACAGTTCAGTACAGCTCAAACTCATGGGTTGTTTCCGTGGCCTGAAGAATTCCAATGGGCAAGGCAATAGTTGTTTTTTGGCAGTAAAGATATAGCAAACTCACAGGAAGGAACAGGTACCTGAACAGTCTTTCTACAGAAGGGGTGATTGACAATTCAGATGTCCAAAGGATTTGATCTGAATTTTGAATGTGCTTATCAATCCTCTGCATTAACGATCTCATTCTTCCAGTCAAGAAAGTAAAAATACAATTTAGTATATCCTGGACACCAAAAGAATCAGCTAACAGCTTCAAAACAAATTCTGCACATCGAAACATCAAAGAGCTACAATATTTGAAGAATGATCAGGATTGGTGATGGTGAGACATGTAGCTATAAGTTATATAAGTGCTCTATTCTTACATTCTTTTGCATGGATGTTTGAACTTGATCTTTCCATCTCAGTTATTTTTACTGTTGTCGTTATTCACAAAGTTGAATATTTTTCTCTGCAACAGCTTTTCCTTGATTGCCTGCACCATCTGTTATATTTGTGAGCATACCAGAATTCATCCTTCCAGTGATGTGTTGATCTAAAATGTGTCTTTGCATATCTGCAGATAGCGATTGGCAGAGAACTTCTTTGGAAATTAGAGCTTGAAGTCTCCTTCCAGAAGACACATGCCAGAACTAGATTCACTTCTACAGAAGTAACTGGTATTATTCATGAAGCTACTACGGTTGTCATAAACACCAGTGTACAAAACAGTTCTTATGCATTGATCTTCTCACTGCCACTGGTATATTCAAATAAACATTTCGTACCACCACTCGCTAGAGTATTGTACCTTTCCTATCAGGGGCAAAGCGAGGAAAAAATTGTCGAGGAGCCTGACTGTACTCGACTTATACGTTTTTGTGCTGCTATTAATACAAGATCTCATTGAATTTCTTTTAAATTTTAAAACAAGTACAAGCTTTAAAAAAGCTTACCAAATTCTTCAAAATTATTGTGTTTCCCACATGTTTTTCTCCCATGCATCATGTTAGTCAACTTATTCATTACCTTAAGAAGTTGGTGTGCTTCTTAGTTGTATTTCTTTTAGACCTTTTTCTATGACTTGTACATTTAATTGTTAAGGATATATCTATACTATTAATAAAAGTCAGCTAACCCAAACAGAAATTATTTACTATTTTACCCTTCAACAATTCTATAATACCAATGTTGTATCCTCTGCAACTCCATCTTCCCGTCATTATGAACTCTACTTATATAGTTTGCCACAGATGGTTATTCTAATGTCCTACTATCTCGACTTTTGCCATTGCAAGAAGGAAAAATCTTCTTGTCATCATATATCTCGCTCTTAAAGTTATAATAGCTTGGTGTTGAATTGTTTTGATTTGAGTTCATTTTACCTATTTCGAGAATTGCAGATTCCTGGTTTCAAGTGGGCTTTGTTCTCACCACTGGTATCAACTGCACATATGTTCTGGGCTATTCTGGTACTATCATGGTTCTTGTTGGTGGATATGAGGTGTGATTGTAGCCACAATCTTTTTATTGTGTGCAAATTCTCTTGTTGCTAAGCTTCACAAATTTTGGAGAAAGGCGCATATCAGACAGAGACCTTGCAGGCTTTATATATTTTATCGTATGTGCAGAAAAAGGAGGAGGTAAGTGAAAATAAAAATTAGAACTCTATCCTTTATATCATTCCCATACCTGTTTGTTGTTAGCATAAAATTGTATGATCTATTTTAACTGCTTTCACTGTTGCAGGTCAGAAAGCTTATAGTATTACAAGGGCATTCCATTATGTGAACCTCTTTTTGATTAACACTGGATATATATCATTTTCGCTGGTCAGATGCTAAAGGAATATCAATTCAAAGGAATGGACTCTTCTGGTCCAACTGCATCTACACTAGAAAGGAGAATCCCTTGTAAAATGTCGGAGAAATTGGAAGAACTACCAGTCAGTTAAGCAAGGGAAGGATCTTTTGAGTTTTCACTTCTCTCTTTCCCTCTGTCTCTGCTACTTTCTTTAATTATCTCTGTTATGACTATACAAATTCAGTAAATTAATGTTTGAAACAGCAATATGAACATGTCCATTGGCAATTGGAATTTGAACAATGAAAATTTTGAGGTCTTCCAGATTCTTTTCAAGCACACATCGTCTCTGTTTTTTAATCTCTTCATGTTCTAGTCCTTTAGTGTCTCTGCTCATGTTTTTCGGAATCTCACCATTTTTTTTTATCATCATGCAATAATTAAACCAAGCAATTGCATAATCGTGCTTGGATGTCTTTCAAAAAATTCAAGACCACTGTTTATCTATTCTCTTTTTTTTTTTTGCAAAAGATGATCTTGGAGCTTGTGTAATGCTTACTCTCAAACTCTGCGTTTACATTAGTTATTGGGAGAACCCAAGTACTCCCTTTCGGATTCAAAAAACAACTTCAAATATTTCTCTTGTTGTGTTGGATCCACAATTAATCCTATGGATAATTTGGATTGATATATTCTTTTATATCCTATAGTTTTCCCGTAATTGGGAGAATTTTGAATCAGAGTTAGAGATTTTTGTTCATCCCTGGCCGTGTTGTCCCGTAATAAAACTAGTTGTTATTGATACCTTCTTCTCAGTTCCTTCTTACAATATCTAAGCTTTGAGAAGGAAAAGATAAGAGGGTCCTATGGAGAATGTGCTCGGAAATCAAATGTTGAATCATATCTATAATATGATGGGTTGTATGACACTCGTTGGCATCTCTATTGCTTTTAACGGTTGCAATTTGCAGTTCTAATGGCTGTAATGTTTAGTATGAATACTGGTATATTGTCCTAGCTTGAATCTATTAACATCTATGAATTGAACAATCTTTTTTGTTTTTAACCCTTGTTAATTTTTTAGCTCATAGTTCTTTAATTAAGAATATGCTCACAAGTGATTGTTATTCTTTGTTTGATTCTTTTGGTATGATTTAATGTTTGTCTGTGATTCTCTGCATTTTGATTTACTAGGGGTAACCAGTGTTTCAAGACACGGTGCAAAGTGAATGATTTTAAGAGGGATGTTGACGGCCGTTAAATGAGTCTATTTGAAACCAGTGAATGAATTTATTGAAGTATGTCATGTTTTATATTATAGATTTACACACATTATATGAAAATCTGCTCATTCTTTTATCGTTACGAATCTGGATCAGTTGATCAGTTCTCCAAACTGTGCTGAATAAGACTTGAATATTTTCAAGAAAAACAACAACAATATAGGCCATTAATCGAAAACAATATGTTCAATCACTTCAATTGAGAAATACCTTTTTTTCTTTTCTTTTCTTTTTGGATAATGGGAGAAATTTTTGGTCTGTCTTCGGCGAATAACAAAGACTCATTATTCTTTTAAAAGATATGGTTGAATTTAAATCATACCCACACCTGAACCTGGCCGACGTGCACCTGTGAATCTATATCGATATAATAAAACACAATAATTGGATCAAACAAATTAGACCAATCACGGCTATGAATCTATATCGATATAATAAATCACATAATCCTCCTTACACAAAGCACAATAATGATACAAATTGTTTAAATCCGACAATTTATGTTACAATTGAAATTTTAACCTTTAAACCACAATTTATTTACATTTAACCTTTAAACCACGATTAAAAAAAAAAAAAACTGCGCAAAACACCTTAGAGATATAATAATCTGTCAAAATTACACCAAAACCACCTGCAATATGGGGTTTTAGTTTTTAACACAATTCCCACATGCCCCTGAAGGAAGGAACAGCAGAACCTGCATGGAGGAAGGAAGTATTTGAAATAACAGATCCATTTCATCAGTCAAAAATAAAAAATAATTAATTTTTCTTTGTTTCCATTTCGACATTGTTACCCCACCACTAGAGACTTCATCAAAGTAAAAATCAAACTGAATTAAGTACAATGTAGACAACTAGCATTTCCATGTTCAACACACCAAAAAAAGGAAAAAAAAAGAAGGAATGGGAACTAAATTACATGATAAAACTATGCTTGGATTATCAAGTACATCAGCCGAAGGGGAAAACTCACTGAAAACAAAATTGTCAAGATTAAAGGCCAACAACGCTGAACTAAACATTATGTGACAAATCAACAACAGATACTTTCACCAGCCAAGTTTCTTTACAAGGGAAAGGCCACTTACGACCACTACAGCATAGATACTACAGTCCATAAACAATGCACTCATGATGTTTTGCAACAACAAACCAGACTCCAGAGCTTTCCCTACTTGATCAGCCAACCCATACCCACTTATTGAAGAACCATTATTTGCTTCTTGCTCAACCCTCTCTAGGCCTCTTTGTTGTACTAAAAGGAGTCGTGCCAGGACAATTGAGATGTTTGTCAGCAGAAGTAGATAAAGTGGTCTGAAGAATATGACGCTCTTTATTATGTGGCTGCCTAGTATAGGAAATCCTACAGAAGACAGAACTACTAAAATGGCGGCTGCTAGAGAACAATAAAAACGGGCATTCCCTGAAGCTCCAATTGCAGAGCTTATCCGAGATGGTGTGAAAAATTTACGATGATGGATATGAGGCTCAAAATGACGCTCAGTGTTAGGAGTAGAAATGGACAAATTCTGAACTGCTGATGGAGTCGAGTGTACTTTGTCATCGGGTTCCAACGCAGATGCTCCAGAGGCTTCAATGCTCGTCTCATATTTCCGCATGAAAGGTCCTCTGCTTCCAGAATCATTGTTATCAAGCTGGCCTAATTCAGTGCCATAATCCTGCTTTGGTAGCAAACTGCTAAAAGTTTTATCCTCACTCAGTGGGGAAACTGCAATACCACATAATCGATGAGCAATAAGTAAAAACAGATACCACACAATCAGTGAGCAGTAAGCACTAAGCACCCTTACATGGAATAACCTCATCTATCAAGTATGTTTCTCTAATACATACAAGGTGGGTAAACTTTCGTCCACCTAATGATGTACTTAAGAAAATAAAGAAACGAAAACTGAAACTGAGGGGATGAAAAAAAAAATTCTAAGCAAAAAATTGCATCGAAGATTCCTTCCTGGTGCCACCACAAAAAAGTTTGAGCTGAACTCTATGCAATTCGATGCATTGTATCTTTCATATTTCAGATACAACTAACATAAAGAGGAATCTCCTATGAATTCTTTCCCACACAGAATAGACTGAGAAAACACAACAAGCTATTCGTCTTAGCTGTTGATAAGTCAACCAGAAAAAAGAAAGAAAACCTACAAGGACCTGTTCTCAAACCTCCTCACAAGTAAAAGTTCACACTTGACAGTTGACACACAAAAGAAAGCAGCGCATTGAAAACATTTCTTCATTCAACTTATGTCAGAACATGGTTTGTGATGGAATCCAAATTTCTTTAAAGGAGATAAGCTCTGTCTTCAATATGCAAACCACATGTGATCACAGGAAAATCCTCAGCAGGCTACAAAGACACAGGCTACCAACCTTGTTTAAATTGTATTCTAATTTACTCAGTGAAGAATGGAAGTAGTTTTAAATAAAATCACAGTTTGACTGGTTTACGAGCCAAAGTACCAAAAGTAGAGTAGGAAGCAGTTTCCAAGATGCATCGAGAAAGTGCGTATGCATTCTTAATGAAGTTGTGATTCGTCTATCCTCAAAATAAGGAGAACAGAAAATTTCAATCGGGACTATATCAATATAAACTCTACTGGTCTTTTGGGTGATGGAACGGTGTGTCATTATTTAAGTGAACTTAGTATGGGAATTCCTCCATCGAGGATTTTCTATAAGACTAACCGATCCTTAAAATTTTCTTGCTACTTTGCCGGAACAGAAGACCATCATTTTCAGGATATTTTTGACCAATACAAGTTTTTGTTGTTTTTTTTTTGGGGTACAGAAGGGGACGATGCGATTCAAACCCTTCTCTTATTATATGTTGAGAATACATTCCCGCTGGCTTTCTAAACCAGATGTTTATCACTCATCGGACCCTTCTCTTATATGTCACCATAAACATTTCTAGAGCTCTTTTTAAAAGTCAAGTTACAAGCTTTGTACCTATTGCCTTGGAATTCAATCCGAAAAAGTCAACTGAAAATTGAGAAATACATTTTTTTTCCCAAAAGTCGCTCCAAATTTGCCAATCCTTCAAGCAGTAACTCAAAAGCTCAATTTATTAAAAGGGTTTTCACCTAATTTGGTCCCTGATAACCGATAGTGCGGGGAAGTATAAACCGGAGACAGAACTAAAGTTTGGACCCAAAGCGGCTACACAGATTCAATAACGATAAATACAAACAAGTATATCTGAATAAGAACATAAATATATACATAGATTTGTAATTCAATAGAGAGACACAGAGAGAGAGAAACCTGTGGAGAGTTGATCGGTGGGATCAGGAGAAATCGTGGGAGGGCACGAGGCTGTGTGAGAGTGATTTGATTCTGATTCTGGTATAGAAGAAGAAGGGAGGGATGGGATTTGGCCGGAGATGAGAGCTAGACGGTCCGATCCTCTCTCCATGATACGGCGTCGTCGCGCCTCTCTGCTGTTCGTCGCCATACCTGTCTAGAATTGAGGAGAGAGAGATCATTAGCTCATCCTACTTCTGGAATGCTTACGGTTCGGCATTCTTATTCTTCCTATTTTGCCCTTCGACTTTGTAACGTATTGCCATTAGTGTCCAATTTATCTTTCTTTATGTTGTTCTTAATCCATCCCAGCAAAAATAAACCCAAATTCTTATGTATTGCATGATGTGAATTCTTTTTTTTTTTTTTTTTTTGTGGGTTTAACACACCATTTAGCTACGGACTTGATTATGGTACTGAAAAAAAAATTAATGTTGTATTCTTTAAATTTATTATTTTAATGAGTGTTTTTTTAATTTTTATACGTCATTTTATAATAAAAAAATTTATTATTTTTGTGCGTATTTTTATCATTGTTGTGATTATTTTTATTCCTATTGTAGCAACTTATTTTTACCACTTTTCTTAAGCACAAACAAAATTATCACTTTTGTGGATGATTTATCACATTTGTGGATATTTTTTACAATTGTTATGGATGTTTTTATTACTACCACAACAGTGATAAAAATACTCACAAAAGTGATAACTATCGGTATAATACCAAAATTTTTTTTTTTTTGATATCGTAGATAATTCCTTTGGTTGCATAGTCAATCAGAAATTATACATTCCCGATAAAAGCTATCACTTATTATTTTGTCATAATTTTTTTAAAAATAAAAAACCAAACTTATGTATTTGAGATGATAATTTTTCAATAGATGTGCACCCCACATTATGACACTGCCTGGAAAAAAAAAAATTACATTAGTTTGAATGTCAGAAGTGGGATTTGAACCCACGCCCTCTCACGAAGACCAGAACTTGAGTCTGGCGCCTTAGACCACTCGGCCATCCTGACCTTTGTGCTGATAATCTGTGTAACTTTAGCTTTCTCCATTTTGACAATAAGTTCTGGAAATGGAATCCACTCAACATCACAAAATTTATTGATCAATTTCACTCATAATTTTACTTGAGATTTCTATTAATTTAACAAATAATAATCACACTTGATAAAATTATCAATAATTTGATGTAGCATTGGATATTAATAAACTTTCAATATATAGACCACTTGCCCCAACTATGTACATGTTATGCATCGGGAGAGTTTTTTTTTTATATTCACGCTTTCATGAGTAATGCTATACAACCCAAAGAAAATTTAAAAATGTGACAACTCAAATGTGTATCATCTTTTGGATGAGTGGGTCCCATTAATTTTTTCAATAGGACCCACTTATCTACACACTCATTTAATGGATGTTATGTATTTTTTTTATAATTTTTACATTTTATTTGAATTGTGTAACATTTTTTTCGCTCTCACATCAACAGGCATCAATTGACATGCAAATAGTACAAGATAATGAATAGTCGTGCTAGCATGGTGTTTGTAGTGTTGGTTTGCCGTGGTGGGGATAGTAAGTGGGAGGGAAGGGTGTTGTAGCCATTTTTTGTTTTTGGGGAGGGATAGTATACCTCATGGTTTTATGCTTTTTTAGGAGATTGGAGTAAATGTAAAAATTACAATGTTTAACGTGGTTTTTCGTGATTCAGTAGTTATTATTAGAGAACGTCCTTCATTTCTTTAATTATGAAGTTAGAGAAATGAAATTTTTGAGAGATGTGTAGTCAAAACATGGAACCAATCTTATGATTAAAATCGTTTTTATTCTAGTGTGATTTTTTATAAGATGAATGATGAGTTTCATTGTGAAATATTTTAATATTTTCAATTAATACTTAAAAAAACTATTTTTTTTTTTTTTTTATATTACACTTTGATAGCAATGTGGTCTAAATGGTCTACATTACCCCCTCCCCTTTCTCCCCTCCTCAGATGACACACAAGTATTGTGCACAACCATGCACCACCAGCACCATGGTGCACAACCACACACCATCCGCCGTGCATAAACCACACAACTGCCACATGCCAACTACTCTCCATCATCCTCAATCTATCTTTCTCTTTCCACGCCCCTCTTATATCTCTTCACCACCATTTCATTCTCTTATCCTCTCTCTCTTAGTCATCAAGTAGCAATCGTCAATATCTCCACTAATGACAAAAAACCAAAGTAACGTGAATAAAACCAAACAAAAACAACATCAATAGCATCAAATGGAAACCACCGGCAATGCTTGATTTCCAACAGTCTAAGGGGTACAGAAATCGGACACCGCCTCGGGGAGGGAATAATCATAGAAAGAATAGACTTCGGAGAAGGAAGTTTTATTTGAGTGTGTTTAAAACAGAAAAATGGTTCGACATTATGATAACGAATGAGACCTTAACGTGACCTGATTCTGATTATGATGTATGATGACGAAATGAATTTATTATCGGTCTTAGAGCCGGTAGATTTTTTTAGTATAAAAAAAATGATGGTGGAAGTATTCCCCTCACACTGCTACCGATCCGGCAGACAGATGCCAATTCTGCTGATCAAAGCTTTGTCTGATCGGAATCACTGGAGAGGTCAGATGCTTACATACTATCAAAAGATTGGGTGGAGTCGTCTTAAAAAAAAATATATACTCCCACTTTCCTTTATTTGAGATTTCTAAAAAGTGAGATTTCGCAACAAAAATAGGGTGGGCCCCAAAGAGTGAGCGCTCACTTTTTCTTTATGGGGAGAACCACATTTATTCAAAGAAAATGTTTCGGCCTGCAGGAGAGACATCTGACTTTCTTACTTATTTTCCTACTGACTGAACCCGGATATAAAATAGAAACCAAACTATTTCTCTTTGATTCTATATAGATTTCAATTTAAATTAATAACAAAATCATAAAATTGTACCATTGAATTGTTAATTTGGACCTATCGATTAGGGCAGGAACAAAAATTCCCGACTAACATATCAACAAACATAGGACAACGATAAATTCGAAGACTTTTCAATTTAGACTTGAAACCCAATGATTTTTTTTCAGATTTTAATTCAAAGTTTTTCATGGATTCTTTATGGTTTAATTCGTACTTGGTTGATTTGATTGACATGCTACATTCGTGAAACGAGGGGGGTGAGAGAGAGAACTAAATTGGAACAAGGGTTGTTAAGAATATTTTCCCACCCTTTAACGATAAACTTGACAAAGACAAACAAACACACATGCATGTTTTTTTTTAACTAATAGATACTTTACTAATTATCCCTTTATTTAGTTAGAGAATTTGTATATTCTTTAAACTATATGTTTCGTAAACAAACGGACCCGATACGATATGATTAATAAACGAATCAAGTATGAGTAAAGCCAATAAAAAAAAATGCATGATATGACTCATTTATACACAATTGATATACAATACTAATTCGATATAACACAACTCATTAAACAAAAATTACTAAACGAATCAAATATAAATAAAATATTTTTTGACGCCAATGAATTAAGACAAGAACATGTTTCACCGGATACAACACCATTTGTAATCCGATCTCAGTCAGTTTACTTTAGTAAAAGGAATAAATTATACTTTAACCTCTAAATTATCCCATGAACTATTACATTTTTTATATTTTTCCCTTACCTATTCGAATAATTTCACATTCTCTCAAACACAAATATTTGCTATCTTTTTGATATAAATCGCAAATGTGTTAGGGTAAAGTACAAAGAATCATATAATATTGGGGTAGAATAAAATAACTTCATATCAAATTTGTAAAGGATGCTAATAATTCGGATGGTATGAAACGAATCACATAGAGGGTATAATGTGAATACTATGGTAGTTGAGCGCAATAATATGAAAAAGAGTCATAATTTAGGGGTTCAAGTGTAATTTTTCCTTGTAGAAATCAACTTTGCCTTGTCAGAATAACACTGTTTCTATCGAACTGTATAAAATCCCTTCAAACAATCACTTTCTTCTTCAACCATTCTCTGATACACACTTTTCGTCATCTTCACCGCCATTCTTTCATACCCAAAACCCTAATTTTCTCTCTCCCCCCCTCTCTCGACGTATATATCCATGTATAGTTGTATATGTGTATCCATATAGAGAGGAACGATGGAGGGGAAAGACGCAGAGCTTCTCTCCAAAGTCGCTGCGAACCATTTATTCCTAGCCCAATTCGAACCCTTTCGAGCCACCATCTTGACTCTCCGGTCACGAAACCCAGAACTCGCCAAAGCCATCCTCCAAACCATAGTTGCTCGTGGCGGCCGATTCGACTCGGTGCTCTGGTCCCACTCATGCTCGTCCCCAGCTCTCCTTACCTTCCTCTGCTTCCTCGAACTCCTCCAATTCAATGAGCCCACTTCCCCTCTCTGGTCATTCGATGCCAATACTTTACAATTACGCGTGGAATTTGTATTATATGTCCAAATCATGGTCAGCAGAGTTTCGGAGAGTCTCCGAAAAAGCATTGATTTGGAGAATATTGAAAAAAACGAAAAGGGTGTTGGTGACTTTGATTCGCAAAGTGAGATTTTGGCGGAAAATGAGGAATTGAAGAATGGGGATTTGCGAGAGTTTTTAAGGATTTTGGATACAATTTCGGATGTGGGTTTGGCTCGGTTGAAGCCGGATTTGGGTGTTCTGGTCGAGGGAGAAAGTGAGGGGTTACTGGGAAGTGTTGGGAAAATTGAGGAAGAGGAGTTAATGTCTTACAGGTGGGTAATGTTGGAGAATGCGGACGTGTTCGATGCTTTGTCTGGGACTATAAAAAAGCAAGTTCAGTGGGCTGAGCATGATGATTCAGGTTTGGCCCTTCTAGTGCGTACGGAAGGGAATCGGGGAGAGGAGGCTGAGAGGGTGCTTAAGTTGATACAAAGGAGTGTTCAAATTGCACATATAGATGCTATTAAGGAGTGCTTGAAGGAGAGCGATCTAGAGGGAGCGGTATCTCATATTCGGTTTCTTCACTTGGATTATGGAGTTGAGGAGACACAGTACCGGTACGCCTAGTTATCTTCATGCTAAAGTGGGTGAAGTGTTAGTTCATGTTCAATACCTTAGTGTATTTTTTAAACATTATTCCACTTCAAAATGTGTTTATTTCACTGTTCATTTTGCTGACAGTAATTATATCACATAGATAACATTAGAAATGAATAAGTAAGCTGGATGGTCGTGCCGATCATCTGCAGTGTTGTTTCTATAGTGGTATATTTAGCTTCTAAAATATAACATTAAATTATGCCTTTTTACTGATCTTTACTTAGGAGGAAGGAGAAGGTTCAAATGATGTTGGCAAGTGATGTAAATTATGTAGTGTTCCACCTATTTAAAGATCAAGTGATGAGAGCTATCAATTAACTATGACTGTTTTCTTAAAACATTGCATTCGATGGGAATTTGGGTGCTTTGACAAATGACAAAGGGTTAGTGAGAGCATTGGTGCAATTAACAAAGCTTAGACATTTGAAAGAATATGATTAACATATTAAAAAAATTGACAAATGACTACTTATACTATGAAAGCATATATAACTATTAGGCCTATTTATGTTAAATATGTACTTGGAATTACTTACAAAAACAAAAGATGAATAGAGGATTTGCTAAAGAAGAGGAATTGAGAAGCTGAGAACAATCATTATAATTTTGTATGTTTGCTACACATTATTTATGTATAAAAATTGATGATTATTGACAACTATGATCCTTTAGTCTAGATTCACGCTAGTTGACTAAATATAAGATTTACTTGTCATAATGTATTGATTTTCTCATGAATAGTACTATAATTATTTTTATATTTGAAATAAATTATATAATTTGATATGTAAAACATGATTATTTGTTGCATGTCCCCAAAGTGTAGAAATGTCATGTCCATGTGGCCATGTCATGTCGTATTCATGTTTGTGCCTATATCCGTACTTCCTAGATTTGAAGATATTTACTTTGACAAGCTCTTACGTATAAGAGCAGCTTACATGCAACCAGACCACCGTGTTTCTGTTACCTGCATTTTTTTCCTCCTAAAAGTTTGTAAAACAAGTAATTTCCTGTGACATATTCACTATTCTTTTGCTGCCCTAATTATATATTCATACTCTCTCTGATGTTTCTAATAGCATGATTTTGCAAGATCTCCTCAAGATGGTTAGGTCAGGAAAGGCTGAATATGGAGACACCTGGCTTGTCATGCGAGATAAATTTTTGTCAATATATGGAGAAGCTCTTTCATCAAACTGCACACGCCTTATTCAATTGATTCAGGTGGTGATGTTTCTTTTCTGTTAGAGTTTTTTTTTTCCTTTGCTCGATAGAAGTTTTGATGCTGCAAAATTAGTTTGTTACCATTTATTTTTTCTAGTAAATGTTTGAGATGTGTCAACCTTATTTGTTATCCTCATCAATGCTTATAGATGTACTAGTAATTGCTCCTGCCTAAAGACACTATACAACAAACAAATTTTTTTTAAACAATTGTCCAAATTTAAAAGGAATGACCAAAAAATATTCATACGAATTCTTCTTTTAAAATGGCTCAAAATATATCGTCGACCATATCTTTCATATTAATGAAACTCTTATAAAAATATATAAACCCATTGAAATTTACAATATTAAGCAATAAATAAAATAAATAAAATTTTGCTCATTTATAAGACTCACGAATTTATCACCTCTACTACCACTCAATCCAATAATACAACATAATTATAAACTTAATCACCATATTTCCAATCTACCCTATCCCCATGTAATAAACCCCTTAAGTAAAAAAAAATAATAACAGAACACAATTAAATTCACAATTTTTAAGTAATAAATAAAATCAACCAAATCTTGCTCATTTATAAAACTCACGAATTTATCACCACTTTCACCATTCAACTCCAATGACACAATATAATTATAAATTTAATCACCAAATGTCTAATCCTCCACATATAAATATACATAGAAAAACACCTACACACATTTCTTTTTTGGTTACCAACAAACCCTCCTAATCAATAACTGTTTTTATTAGAAATACAATAATTCAATTTTTTAAGATAAAATAATAATAAATTAATGTTTAATTAAAAAATAGGGTAAAAATCATGGACATCCCCTGAGTTTTGACAATATTACACAGACACCTCTTGACATTATATAAATAACATGGAGGCCCCCTCTGTCTCCCTTCCGTCAATATTAATAATAGAAATTGGTAATTTCATCCCAAAAAACTTTATTATTTTTACAATTGCCCTTCTCCAAATTTAGTACAAAAAAAATTTAAAAATTAATAAAATCAAATAAAATTAAAAATTTGATTTAGTACTCAAAAAATTTATATAATTTAGTACTCCAAAAAATTGATTAAATCACTTTCAATATTAATCGGATAACAGTAAAAACTAATTTGATATTAATTCAACAAATTTGAATATAAATTGGATAAAATTAAATGTCAATTTTTGATAAAATTATATATTTATTTAAAATGTAAGGTTCATTTCGTGTCAAATATTATTTGGTGTTTATAGTCAATTTGCTATTTTTTTATTTACATTAAGTGTTATTTACAAATTAAGAAGTAAGTGGCAAAGTACATGCCGTCAGATATATAAAAATTTTGAATTAGCTTAATGGAATAAATAATTGCATAACATGTAGTTTCATCTGTTTTATGGAATAAATAATAACAAAAATAATACCGGGGAAACAAAAAAAGAAGATAATAGTATGAGAGAGGGGGAGAGAGAGAGAGTAAGATAGATAGAGAGAGTTATATGAGAGATGAAAGTCTTAGAATTGTAAAATGAATAAAAGTTCAATTAAGACGATCGGATCAAAACGATTTGAGCCGCGAAAAGTTCAAGACAAATAATCTAGCTACTTTATTATATAGATAGTTGTTTGTATTTCCTGGCTGCTTGTTATTTGATAAAGTTGCACTCCTTTTACGAAAATTAAAGATTATGGAGCTTATCATCTTTTGACATGCTTGTTATTAAGCATATATGTTGGATCAAGGTCCAGACTATTCTACTACGAAAAATTATACCTATTATTTTGTTTCATTAAGTTGCTTTTTGTAAGGAAACAAATTTCGCCTGGAGGATATCTGTCTAAATAATCTGCTCCCGTGCCGTCTTAAATGTGGAATTTAATTAATGTTTGTGTTAGAACGATCAATTCAAAACCAATTGGCAATTAGTGGAGAGGTTTGTGCACAAGGCTCATCTCCTAACTTGGAAGCTATTATTTTATCGAAGTGGGACAATATCTAGTTTCTATATATGTCATCCTATGTAAGGGGAGAAGTCCAAGCAAAGGGACTCTCAAGATTAAGAGAGGTCCACAGGGCCCATCTACTGGTTTGGGAGGTAGTATTTATCGATATGAGATGAGGTCTAATTCTTCCCCCTCGGCCCCCATTCTACACATGGAAAGGTAAGCAGAAGAACCAAAAGACCAATTCAAAGGCATAGGAAGTGTACTTATGACACAAATAAAGGGGGAATTAATTACCACATCAATGAAATTGATCCTTCTTGTCCAAACTTTCTGCAAGTCCAACTCTCATACCAAGTTTCAACATTCAATTCAAAACCAATTGACTATTAGTGGAGAAGTCCACGAGGCTCATATACTAGTTTAGGATGCTATTTTATCAATGTGGGGGAAACTCGAACTATTTGTCATGTTCTTAGTTAGAAAGAACTGTTGTTGGTAGTTTTCATAATCCTGGGCGCCACAGGGAAGCCCTGCTCAACGCTGGAGGAGTGTATTTCTTACTATGGGAACTGATACATCTCAGTCCACCTTGATGACCTGTGAAGAAGAGAGATTTGTCAAGAAGAAGAGGAGTTTTGTCAATGCATTCACGGCCCTGAAGGTATGTGGTCTATTTGGGCACTTCCATTAACAATCTGACTTCGAGTTAGCATTTTAGATCTGTCAACATTAACTTTGAAGCAAGGAGGGAAGGGGGAGTTCACAGCTGCCTCAGTGCTTGAGCTGGCTTTCAAATTTCTTTTAAACATTGAGGATCCTTTGAGAACTTGGGGCACTGGAAGACCAACATGAAGTCATAAATTCATCTGCCATAAGAATGCTGTGGTATGAGTAATCAGTAAAAGGTCTTGCTGCCTACTTCTTTGGTTTTCAGATGAGGGAACAATTGTCCCAGGATCCCTTTTTCCGACCAAATGTCGTAAGAAGATTTCGAAAAACTTGGATCAGAAGATCAATGACTTCTTCAATCTCTGAAGGGTACTTGTTTCTCTAAAAATTAAAGATGCGAAGAGATCAGCAATTGTGGCATAAGGCTTATTTGTTTTGCAAAATACCTAGGCAAAGGATTTTTAATAGGAGCTGTGCCCTTCAGAGATCGACCAGAATCGGATCTAGGTTTTCAGAGCGGTTGTGCTTGTGATATGGGAAAGAAGATAGAAGAAAATTAGGAACTCACTTTTGTGGGCTGGAAGTTTCCTTCATTGTGTGGTTTCATTTCCCGTTGCCTACCATCTTGTATTTTATCACCTTGCCTGATGGGCTATGAAGTTCTTGGGGAAGGCCAGATCTTCTTTTGCAGGGGAAGCTGTCAAGTACTGTGCAATATTTTTTGCTTGGGGTTAGGTCCACTATGACTGTAAAACATGACGTACAATTACGGTTCCCTCACTTTTAAAGTATTTCATGCACACATCACTAAAGTGAAGTGGGACAAATGGTTCCGCAGATACTTTTACAAACTTAGTTTCTATTAGTCTATTACATCATTATATTTGGAGGTTAAATACTCTTAGAAGTGGTTTTTTGTGGCCTTTATGTCATGATGAGCTTCTTGTTCATAGGCTCAACGCTCTATTTTGATTGTGACTAAGTTTTTCTTTCGGGGGCAGAGCCAGAATTTTATGTTAGAGCGGGCAAACATGAAAGTTTTCTTTATCAATTAATCTATGAAATTTTTAAGTTTAATTATCAGAATTATCTTTCATTTAAGATTAAATTGCTGTATGAAAAATAAAAAAATATCAATTATATGTCGAACCACAATACGACATTTTTCCAAAATACCTAATTCATCTATAATTGGTTTATATGCTAATATTGTTTATCAATTTACTTTCATGTTTACAATCAAATGGTCCACAACAAATCATTCTTCATTTTATGGTGAGGCCGCTAATTTAGACCATTATTCATCTTCTTGAGGAATTGCTTCTTTCACAATGCAGAAAACACTCTATTGGGTTAGGTCAAATTATAACTTGCATTTAATTGCATTTTACTGGATTATGGATCAGTAACTTGCTGAAGAAGAGTTAGGAGCAGCTATGCAATATTTTTTTCACACTGTCCAAAGGTGGTTTTACTGGATTAGGAAGATTAGTGGACCATTGATACTAAAAATACTGAAGACAGAAAAAAAAACTTGGACCACTAGCCAAATTTCCAAAAAATCAAGAGGGTCAATGCATTAAAGTGAAGGAGTTCATGATTCATTTAACACTGTATAAAGGGTAATTCTCCAAAGTCCAGTGGGGGCAAGTGGCCCCCCTCCCATTCCCATATAGGTAGCTCCGCCCCTGTTGATGAAGTGTTCCTGGGATCTATATATAGTTTTGTGGATGTTTTGGGGGAATTTTTATCCTGTAGCCTAGATTGTCAATACCTTTTGTAGGTTCTCTTTGTATGTTTGTACATACATGCATTGCACCCTTATCTTTTGTGCTTTGTAATGATTCTTTACTTGATAAGAAAAAAGGAAAAAGAAAAGAAACATGGCGGTGGGGGTGCTGGCGCCAACAAAACCACGACAGTACTCTAGGCCATTTGGTTGGTCCAAATTTTGCTGGTTAATGGAAGCAAAATAGGTTGTTCTCTTGAACATTATTTTTGGATGGAAACTTAATTACGTATGCGTTCTCCGAATTTCAAACAACTTGCATGTTTTTACTATATATTTTTCCTATAAATGTGAGAATGTTTAGCTATTCTGGAAGCAAGTTTCCTTCTTATCAGAAGAAAATATCTGGGCACCAGATTTCTTGATAAATGACAAACGCATACCTTGGTGTAAGTTAGAGTCTAGAGATCCTTTATTTTTTTATTATGAAATTCTTTTGGTAGTTTTCTGGACGCTTTGTGCCTTAGTTCACTTCTTTTTTGATGGAACAATTTCTTATGAGTGCTTTTTGCCCTCATATTGGCCAGTGTTCTATCCTGTTTGAGTGTCTTGACTGTGGGTTAGAGGCTGATCTTTCTTGTTTTGATAATGAGATAATCAATAAAAAGCTTTTCATTAATATTGAAGAAGACTTAGCATGAGGTACGAGTCCTTCAACAAAAAGAACGCAAAAGTAAACTTAAAATAATAAACTAAGAAATTGCAATTCGCGTGCGGGTTTCCATTCCGTCCTGATTAACAACCAAGGAATTCCCAGAAGTGAGGGCAGGAACCCAAAACGAAGCCAAAAGAATTTTTTTTTCCCATATGCAATCCGCCACTTCACACGTGTCTTAAAAAATTCTTGCATTTCTCTCATCCCAAATCGTGCATAGAGGCTGGTATTTCAGTTGGCGTGTTCTCCTGCCATTTCTTTTTGATGTGCACTCCTGATATAAAACTCTTCTTCTCTCTCCTTTCCTCTTCATACTTTTTACTCCACGGATAATCTATGTGGATCATTTCATCTTTGTTTTCCAGTTCTGTTTGCATAATTCTTTTTGTTATTAATGGCATATACACTTGTTTGACAATTGACAACTTTTTACATATTTCAATACGTGAAGAAGGGATAGCAGGAAATCAGTGCAGTTTACAGCTCTGAAACTCTTGATTGTTGGTGGATGAATACATGATAATGTATATTTATAAAGCATAGAATGTTGTGTAGAAGTAAGGGGAAATACTTAATTTATGGTAATTGATTTGAATCTTATGTTCAGCATATAGATCTTAGCAGGTTTGAAATTTAGCATCTGTATTGGTGTATGGTTTTCTACAGGCTATTCAGGATGAACTGCTCTCTGAAGAGATTGAGACACACAGAGCCTCTGACAACAATCAGACTCCACCCCCTCTTGAGCGTCTACATAATTCCATTGTGAAACTGAAATCTGAGACAAGTTTAGACAACCAAACGCCACCATCGAATATGGCAATTTCTACTTGCAAGAGAGACATGTATCATTATGCTCGTGTTTCTGGATTGCATGTGTTGGAATGCATCATGGATACCTCTCTGTCTGCTGTCAAGAGGGAGCAGCTTCAAGAAGCTAGCAATGTATGTCCAGTATTTGATTTAAAATTGAGTGTACCATGTTATGTTTAAGATTGAGGTTGCAGAATACAAGTGAGATTTTTCTTTTGATATGAAGCAGTCATTTATTTTCTCGTTATCGTTTTGCTGGTTTAATTTCATTAACGTCTAGAATTCCAACTGCGTATAGTTTCTTTCATTGTTCCCCCGCCTTCAACCCCTGGTAGCTGTTATGGGTTGGGATCTGTTGTCTGGTAAGACAACTGCAAGAAGGAAACTGATGCAGTTGTTGTGGACAAGTAAGTCACAAGTTTTTCGGCTGGAAGAGTCCTCTCTCTATGGTAGTAAATCAGATGAGGTATAAATTTGGTCTCCTGAAAATACATACATTATTTATGGTGGATCTACTTGTACACGTGCAGATTTAAGCAGCACCATATGATAATGCTTATTATTGATTTTGGCAGGTATCGTGCATCGAGCAGCTTTGTGATTCTTTATGTTATCAGCTTGATCTTGCTGCCTTTGTTGCCTGTGTCAATTCTGGCCAATCTTGGAGTTTGAAATATTCTTTACTGTTGTCTGGGAAAGAACTTATAGAACAAGGAAATGAAGGTGCCCATTGGGATCCGTTTGTTGAAAATTTTGTGCTAGAAAGGCTCGCTTTTCAAAGTCCCCTTCGGGTAAGAGTAAGACTGTACGTTGTACGCTAGGATGGATTTTTCCCTTTTATGTGCTTTTTAAAGCAGAATATGACGTTATTCAAATCTAATTTTTTTAACTAATTATATGCTAATTGTTTTAGCAACTTTCTTTCAATGTTTACAATCGAAGTGTCATGACAAAATCATCCTTCATTTTATTACGAAGCCTAATTGAGATCAATTTTCAGGTTATTGAGCAGTTGATTCTTTGACAAAGCAGATACACTCTTTTTGTTTAAGACATTTTACAATTTTTATTTAATTGGGTTTTATTGGATTATGGGCCTTTAACTTGTTGAAAAGAGTCGGGAATCTCTAAATTTGATTTGCAAAAAAATTGTTGGCAGTGTAATAAATAAAAGAGATATTAGTTTTAGTCACACATATATATATGTATATTTGTATGGATTAGTGAATTTGACATTTGTGTCATGCAGTCCAAAAAATAAATCATTTGTTATACCGGATTAGGAAGGTTAGTGGACCACTGATACTGAGAAGTTAAAAAAAGTAGGACTACTACCCAAATTTTGGAAAAGTTCAAGGGGGCTAATGTATTAAATTGAAGAGGGCCATGATCATTTAACACTAGCTATAGAAGAATTATTCAAAGTTCAGTGGGGGCAAGTGCCTCCGCTTCCTTTCCCTTAATAGAGCCACTTCTCTTATGTGGAAGTTTTAAGAATGTTCGTAAACAGTGGTAGCACTGCGGAGTCTAGCTTTTTTCGCTAAATGCATTTTCCTGATTTTTGCAGGTTTTGTTTGATGTCGTTCCAAGCATAAAATTTCAAGATGCCATCGAACTGATTAGCATGCAGCCGATCACTTCTAATCTAGCAGCCTGGAAGAGGTGCGGATGCAAGTTTCTTCATGTGGTGTAGTTGTTTCTGGTCACTTATAGTTCACTAGTTTGATTCCAAAGTTTGACTATTAACTTTTAGCGATATGGTTGTCTATGTTGTATTGTGTGTTTGGTTGAATTCTTGTCTTATTTTAGCATTGATGTGTCGGCAGAGAAGTGGGATATCCTGTATTACATGCATTAATTGGAGTTGCAATCATAGCTGCGCACTGGCGTGTTTTAAATTTCCTCACCGAATCCACTAGATTCGCACTGTTTCTCTCTGCTAATATGGTTATTTAATTGTAACTTTAGATGGATGCATTGTTGTATGAGCTTGAGCTTATATAATGTATATGTGCCAAGCACAGTATAAATTTTAAAAAGAAACAGTGCTGCTGGTGCATGGTTTCTGTTCCTTCCAATTGTTGAAGCTTAAATTTGTAGCTATTTGTAATTGTACAGTGTTATAATTGGAGCCTTTTTTTGACTATCGGGCTTTGTGCTTCATTTACATTCATGCTAATAATGTCCATGAATTTCTTTTGATAGGATGCAAGATATCGAACTTATGCACATGCGTTATGCTCTGGAATCTGCTGTTCTGGCACTGGGAGCTATGGAAAGGACTATGACTGATGAAACAGGAAGCCATCAAATGGCTATATTCCATTTAAAAAATCTGAGGAAGCATCTGGATGCCATCAACAATAAGCCACGCAAGGTTATATTTGGTTTGCGTTATTCAAACCTATTGTACTGTAATCTTGTTGTGGATTGTAGTGATTGTGGTAATCTTTGCTCAATTAGGTTAATAAGGTAGCAAGGCCAATAAGCACCTTAGCTGGGAGACAGTTTGTCTTCGACATTATATGTGGAATTCTAGTTGGCCTTGCATGTGTGATATGCAACTTAAGGGCTCAAAAAGCAACTTGAGGGCTGAATATTTGCATTATTACGAATGATAAAATTTCAGTTGTGAATTCAAACTGAGCTTTGAAGTGGAGATGTATTGGGTTGGCTACATGAATCCTATTCTATCAAGGGCCATATTTTTGTTAAATCGCAAGTTATCATATCATTTTTCATTCTCTCATTCAAAGTTAATTTCGGTCTACCTCGCATTGCTACCTCTACCCCTCGCATTGATGTGATAGGTATCACGTCAATCTTCCTAACTGGTTCAAATAGAGATTCTCTATGATTGTGTTTGATAAAATTGAAAGCTGGAATCTGAAAATTGAACGCTGAATTTTAAGTGTTGAATGCTGAATTTTTAATGCACAGATTGTTTGGTACCCACTGAAATTTAAGTACTAAATTGAACCAAACTGTTTGATAACTACATTGAGCTGACGTCTGAAAATAAATTAATTTCCAGTTTTATCATTTACAAAGAAATAGTTGAACTAGAAAATAATTGAACAATAACAAATGAAACAAATACACATTAAATAATTGAACAAATAAACTGTTAATCAATAACAAAGAATGAATAAAATAATAAGAAATTGAATAACGTATTAAGTGAACATAAACTAATAAATATTCAAAAAATGTGTATGTGTGTTTGATTGTGAGTGTCTGTGCATGTGATTTGTGTCTTTCTGTGCAAGGTGTGTATGTGTGTGTAGTGTGTGTGTGCAGTTTGCGCGTGTTATTGCATAAACTGTGAGCGTGTGTGTGTGTGATCGCTAAAGAAAACGATGGGAAGAAGGAACGGTGAGGACTGAAAAGGATAGATAGATTGGGGGGTTTTGGAAAGTAGACTAATTTGAGTTTGAATAGGATTGTAAAATATTTCAGGGTAGATATGTCATATTGTAAATATTATTAAAGATGTTTTTTTTGAGCTTTCAAAATTAAGTAAGAGATCTCCTATTTAATATTTTAGTCTATTTTTAAGGAGCACTTAATATATTATGATATTTTAATTTTAGTTATCAAACATACTTAATTAATCAGTGCAAAATATATTTTTTTTAAGTGCTGAATTTGGGTTAACAAACACACCCTGTATTCATGTTTAAACCACCTTAATCGATTCTCTTCATTTATCTTCGAGTGGTCATTCTCCTACCATTCCATGTATATTCTCATTCCTAATTCTATTTTTTAGTGTCATCGCATCCTCGTTTCTGTTACACTTTGATTTTGAGGTTGTTTTTTTCTTAATTGTATACCTCATAATGCGAAAAAGATACTTTTCACAAGACAGTTATTAGATTAGTGATGTTTCATGGTAGACAACATATTATCCGCATCATACAACTTACAGTTTTTTGTTGCTCAAATCAACCAGGAAGTGTTCTGAAAATCTGGTTACTAAAGTAAGATACAACGTAGCCCATCAGAACTGTGGGCCCATCCTAGCTATTGCTTATATATTTTCCCCTCCCTTATTGACTTCTATCCAACGGAATGTGAAATGGTTACAATGTCCAAGTTCATGTTATGTATGACTTTGTTGTTACCTGCCATTGGATGACTTGTCTACCTTTCATTGGTTGTTGTAAACGCTTTATTATATTTATTTAATGATTTTTCTTATAAAAAATATTTTGAGAGCAGTTGGAGTGTTCAATTTTATAAGGAAAAAAAAATTCTGATTTGATTGACCTTGAGCTAGACAGTGTTATTGAAAGGTTCCCTAGGCTGCAGATAAAAAGGCTATATGAATGGTGCCTTCTCACTCGAAATGCTCCTATGTGGAATACCTGGGTTCCTCCTCAAAGAGCATCTTAGTGAGAATCGAACATCTTCCCTTCTCTATTAGGCTTCCACCTTATCTAGTTGTCATCATCGCTATGATAAAGGTGGTCCAAAAATGTATAAAGCAATGTCCTCATCCTTACAAATTTTGCAATTTTCCATGTATCGATTTTGGTTGGACTGCTTTTCCGACTTATCTAATGTAGTAGTATACATAATTAATTTTCTTATAAAAAAAGATATATTGCTTTCTGCTACACAACTCAACAAAGGCTTGTCTTAATATTTTTGGGGTCGACAATCAAGTTATTTTCTTTAGTCATTCTTTTTCTCCTGTAGACAATAGAAAAGTGGTGTTGGTTTTTTTTTGTTGGATGGTTTTTTTTTTTTTTTTTTGGGGGGGGGGGGGGGGGGGGGTTAGCAGGCTCACAGCAACAACGGTGGTTCGTGACTAATTGTTCTGCCCACTAAGTGATGGGAATATTTGCTTCAATAGGAGACTGCAAAGCATCACACTTATGGGAAAGTTGTCATGCCTCCAAGTGCTTAAATAGTGCCAGTGGATGGAGTTCTAAGTTAGTTTATGGATCAATAAATCAGAAATTTGCCAGAATCAAGTGTTTTTTCGTTACAAAAATATACTAGGGCACTGATCTTTATAACAGTTCAAATTGAGCATTATTTTTTTCCCTACAGGAGTGTTTTTCTGCAAATTTAGTGAATTGAAAAAAGGTGCAGAACCTTAACAGTGAATGCTTAGAGACAAGAACTCTTGATAGGAAATAGGCATCATTTTTTTGTGGCTGATCGATGGTCATTTCTGTTTTCTTTTTTTAGTTTCACATAATAGTGTTTAGACATAAAAGTCATTAGATGCATGTCTGTTCCAAAAAAGGTGGCTAAGTTTTTGGAGAAGATGATGAGAATTTCTATGGGAAGGGAAGAAAGATCATCTTGTTATTAGGTGGGAAGTTGTGTCTAAGTCTAAACCAAAAGGGGGTGGTTTCCATTGAAGCCTAATTCTTTGTGGCACTCTATTATCAAAAGTAAGTATGGAATCCATGCCAATGGTTGGGGCTCTAATGTAATGAGTCGAGGCTTTTTCGTTGTCCTTGAAAATTTATTCTCAAGGTTTGGATGAATTTAGAAAATATTTTATATTGAGGGTGGGAAATGGGGAAAGAGTCCTCTGTGGGAGGACTGGCGAGTTTTCCACGGCTCTCTAGATTATCGGGATCTCACAATTTTTCGGTTTCTAGGGTGTTTGTTTCTCATATGTCTTCCATTCGGGGGTGGAATTTGAATTTTTTTTCGTAATCTTAATGATCAAAATATTTTGGAGTGTTCTTCCTTTCTTTCTTTACTTGATTTGGTCTCTTTGGATCCTTCGGTTAGTGATAAAAAGTCTTGGTCTCTTGAGCCTTCGGAAAATTTTTCTTGTTGTTCCTATTTCCAATGGTTGATTGATGATCCAGTTTACTCCATTTTTAAACTTCATCCAGTGATTTAGAAGACAAGAGTACCAGTGAAGATGCAGGTGCTTTTTTGGATGAAATCTCACGGTAAAGTGAATACTTGTGATATGTTGCAAAAGAGAAGACCCAACACTTGTATTTCTCCTCATTGGTGTGTCTTGTGTAAGAAAAGTGGTGAAAGTGTGAATTATTTGTATCTTCATTGCCCCAAAGCTTATTTCTTGTGGTATAAGTTGTTCCGGGAGGTGGAATTGGTGTGGGTGACTCATCCTAATTGTGCATCTATATTAGTTATGTGTTTTGATGGTTTTGGAAAGGTTAAGAAAGCTTTCACTTTGTGGGGATGTGCTACTTTGACCATTTTTTGGGTGTTGTGGATTGAAAGGAACAACATAATTTTTGAAGATAAGGAGGAGGAAAAATAATTATTATGGGATAGATTGAAGTTTTTGGCTTCTTTTTGGGTCGTGGTTACTAAATGAGTTTTGTCACACTCTTTTATTAGTTCTACAACATAACTGGAAAGCTGTTTGTAGATCTTAATTTGTTTTGTTTTCATTTTGTTCTTGTAGGTGGATTTCTTATCCACTATTATTTTACACTTTCATTTTTCTATGGAATGAAATTTTGTTTTCCTATCAAAAAAAAAAAAAAAAAGGATTGAAATTCTGTTCCATCATTATTATAAGTAATTTCTGTTGTTCATCTCTGACCGGCTGGGTCTCTTTAAAGTCTAATCGTTTGGAGCTTGTTTGCGGCGGCATCAAGCATGTATATTTTCTTTATGCTTTCCATTCTCTTTATTCTCACTGCTATGCAATGACTAATCTTTCATATGATGCAGATTTTGATGGTGAACCTTGTTGTCTCACTTTTACATCTGGATGATTTCTCTCCCACCATCATTTCTTGTGCTCCACCAGGGAGCCATTCTGAATTGTCAACTACGCATGGTGGGGAGCAATCTGATGTTGCTACTCGTGAAGGGGGAAATAAGATGGTTGTGTCATTTATGGGGCAACTGCTGGATATATTGCGGCAGAATCTACCTTCTGCTATATCTGAAGAGGAAAATGTATTGAATGAAAATGTATCCTCTGATGGTAGACAAGTGTTAGACTGGAGAATCTTGAATGCTAAACAGTTCATTGAAGACTGGGAATGGCGTTTGTCAATTTTGCAAAGTCTCCTGCCATTATCTGAACGCCAGTGGAGATGGAAGGAGGCATTGACTGTATTACGTGCAGCACCATCAAAGCTACTCAATCTGTGAGTTATGGTTACTGTTGTTAATAAATTTCTGCTCATGATTTGCATGCAAATGATGTTTATTTGCTTCATGAGAAAGAGGGTCTTGTTTTTATGTGCATGTTATTTACTTATTTGCTTTTTCTTCCATTGAGAAATGCCGTCTTTCATGTGCTCCTTGTGGAAAACGTATCAAATGTTGGCTGAAGATGAGTTTCAGATCAGTCATGGTGTTTTTGTTTTGCAATTCTTTGACAGAGGAAGAGGGACTTTGTCAATTATTTGACAATGGTCTAAAGATCTTGCTGGCTTAGAAAACAGTGAAATTATGTTTTCAGTTTTCTATTTTTACAATCTTATAATGCCGACTGTCCTATGTGTGCATTCGTGTTCGCACCAAGAGAATGGCCTTTTCAGACATTCTCTGAACCTTAGACAAAGACAATCTTTTTGCTTAGCTGTCAAATTCAGTGCATGGTTGCACATAATTGTACTGCAACTTTGTTAGGTTTGAACATCACTGCAAGCTTATAGTTCTATGTTATTCAAAGTATACTTAAACAATGAATTATATATACACATATATAGGTATACATATAAAGATTGACCAGTGACAAGCAACTTCTTAACCTAGTAATGGGGGGCAGACATAAATGAAGACTTGACTAAAGCTGAAACTAGATATTTTCAATCTTAAGGGGTCTTGCATTGTATTTTTACTTCCAAAATTAGTCTTCGTTTAAATCATGTAGGTTGTGTGCTGTCTTTCTTTGTCTTTATTTTCCCTGCTCTTATAATTTCTCATGATAATATAGTGTATTAAATGTTCAAGATAAATTAAAGACAGATTGAAGGTTCTAGGTTTGATGTCTGTTTACTATGCAGTTGCATGCAAAGGGCGAAGTATGACATTGGAGAAGAGGCTGTTCATCGTTTTTCCTTACCTCCAGAGGATAGAGCAACATTGGAATTGGCTGAATGGGTAGATGGTGCCTCTAGGAGAGCATCTGTATGATCCAAACTGATGACTGAGTAAACTCATAGTTTCTACTGGGCTGTATTGTTTTTGTTAGTTGCTTATTTTTTATTATGATAATAATACAGTACTTTTTTGTATATATATAATTGATATTTTTAGTCTTTTTGTGTGTTGGATAGGGGGTAAATATTGTGGTTGTATAGTTTTTTTTCTTCTTGAGCTGATGCAAGGTTTGTGCTTCTGCCTCTCACTTTTACCATCTGAATAAATTTTTGGAAGTGGCAGGCGTTGAACCTGATATGAAATTTTCTTGATGTCTAATTCCATGAAGTTACCAAAAAATTAAGCCAAGTGTCCATAAATTTGAAGTGTGTTCCTTTTTTCATCATGATACATTAGTTTTGGAACGTCTTTTTGGGGCAAATTCTAACTGCACATTTGCAAAATTCTACTCTTTTTTTTTTTGAAAACATGTGTCACTATTTACAGGAATGCCATTATCTTCAATAAAGAGATGAAGGAATATTCATTGTCTTGATCATGTTGCACAACCTCTTGCATGTGATATTAAGATTATCATGTTTTGGTGGGTATTTCATATGTGCTTCTAAGTCGAATCATTTCTTTTTTACAATATTTCATACGTGGACTTCTTTTATACATGGAATTGTGATCTTAGGCACCCAATATTGTTTAACCTAGTTGAATTTTTTTCATTTCTTCCTTTTGTCCTTTCCAAGGTGGAGGATGCTGTGTCTCGTGCTGCTGATGGAACCTCTGCTGTCCAAGAATTAGATTTCTCCTCTTTACGTTCTCAGTTAGGTCCTTTGGCAGCAGTAAGTGTGTATTTATTTCTTCTCTCCCTATTTCAGTTTTTGATTATCTTTTTTGTTAATTATTGGGTTATAGGCTGACATGTATGTATTTCTTGCAGATTCTTCTCTGTATTGATGTTGCTGCAACTTCTGCGAAGTTTGCTAATATGTCCCAGAAGCTTCTAAACCAGGCAATTTAACCTAACTATTAATATGTAGATTGTATATGTGGATTCGAGATTATGCTGTATGTCTTTTTTATATGGACTTGACTTGCTTACTTGCTATATAAAGCACCAAGGAATAGTTATGTTCTCCTTCTAATCGAATGAAATGAGCAAGTCGGCTAATGGCTGCAGTTCTAGTCATTTGAGGACTTGATTTCTTGAGGATAGGGCCAGTGACTAAATAATGTCTTCTGGTGCATGCTGGATATTAGATTAACATTCTCTTTAATTCTAAACATGTTCTTCAGTTTCATAGCCTGTACAATGAGTTAGGCTTACTTGCACAAAGTACTTTTGATTGTGAACTTTCTCTCAGTTTTTGGTTGTGGCCAAGAATTTTTTGATGTAGAACTAGTGGAAAAAATACATACATCTTATTATATTCTTTGATTGCGGAAAAGATTTGTGGCTCTGCATGGTTGTCTGCTTATGGAAAATAGTTGAGGATCGTATGTTTGATGTGTGGAATTTACTGTTGGGAATATGTGCCAGTGCATACTCAAATTAAGATGGATATGATCATTGCACTGGATTTTTCGAGCATTTTGAAGAGTATAAAGAAAAAGTTAGTTTCATGACACCGGTCACTGTTGACACTTGTTGGGTGTGCATGCAAGAAATCTTGGACAGTGTGATAAAATTTACCCAATTATTTGTTAACCATAAAGGTTAATCATATTTATGAGCATAATGATGTGTAAATATTTTATCAAACCACTGGGGATGGAGGAGAAGGGTCAGTTCATGTATTTGTTTATATATTCATATGCCTTCTCATTAACATGAACCTGCCCTATTTATTGGGATTTTACTTTGTCGACGTGTTTATTTTTTTTTGTCCTTGCAACATAGGCTATGCTGTGGCCTACGTTTTGCAACGAAAATTAAATAGAATGTGAAATGCCTGCAAAAGAAAGATAATTTGGAATTGTATTACTGAAATGGTTACTTAACCATCTAGGCAAGATTGGCCAATTGTGTTTTCAAGTGTCTTTTGGTGTATGTATTATCAAAGGACAGTTCTTTTTGGGTGTATTCCATGAATTTCACATGCCCCGTTTCTTGTTTTTTATCCTTCCTTCCTGGAGAGAGAGAGAGCCCTTTAGTGGGCTGAGGGCTAAGTATATATCAAGTCATAAACAGTACAATTACAAAAACATCTCCAACTCTTATAAGTTATAACTCAACAAATATTTTATCTATGGCTTGGATTCCCATTCTTGTCTCTCTGCCAGAAGTTTGGTGTTAGACGATATGCACTTTTGTGTTTATGGTTGGTTCTTTGAATTTCAAAGTGAACTTCAGAGCTTTAGGATGTTTTATCTTGAGACAATGCATGGAAATATGTCATATGCAGGCTCAGATTATGTTGTCCGAGATCTATCCTGGTGGTACTCCAAAGATAGGATCTACTTATTGGGATCAGATTCATGAAGTGGGGATAATAGCTGTGACAAAGCGCATCCTCAAGCGTTTACATGAACTATTGGAACAGGTAATACTGTAAAACTTCCATTTTTTGGATTATGAATTCTTATCAGTTTTGAAACGGTTTCCAAAATGGCTCTGGATAGTTTCGTAACCTCATTTCCTGCTTTGCTGAGCTGTTATGGTTGGTATGCTTCATGTAGCATTGGAGAACATCATAAAAAAGACACATTGAGTGAATAGTGTTTTGTCCCAATATTTACTGTGTTTCTAGCCATTGCTTTTCCTAAAATGTTATCTAGTAGATGAAAATAGGATGCCTTTTTTGGTCTAAATGCTTTTCTTTTAAATGTGTTTGATTTGTAAAAACTGGCATTATATTAGAGCGAGAGAATGTGAGACTATAGTGTTGTGCTGTCCTGGCATTTAGTTGAACGCTGGAGAACTCTTGGGAATAAGATTAACTGCTGAACTAATAATGTCCAAGCACATCCACACAATAGACAAGTACTCAGAAGACCAATCGAAACAATCAAAAACCAGATGATTAGCGATTTAAGTACTCAGTTCGAAATTTTCCACTGAACTGCCCATAAACCCCTAAATTCCGAAATGACGGAAGTTAAAATCCATAAGAAATTGGGCAAAACTAAGGATTTTGTCGTTTAAAGTTGGATACTTAAAAAAGTGGGCTGAAGAAGATCTGAACAGATCAGACAATTAGGAATCAGATGATCCAGTCCCCTTTATGAGTCTTAATTTTGCAGAAAAAATTGGAGGAGATGATATAGGATGAAAGGGCAGCAAGAGGAGGGAGAATCCGGGATAAATCTGACCTGGGAATGCCAAACGAGCATGGAATAGTTTGTGAAATGCGGTCACCTGTGTAGAGTGCTTCCAGCCACCAGATTATGGGGTGTAAGAGGGAGAAAGAAGGACAAGGAGGAAGGAGAGGAGCAAGAACCAGATCAAAGGGAAAGAGAGGTGTAGGGAGAGAAAGTAATGTAGCCCAGATTCAAGAGAAGCTTGGAACTGTTGTAAAAAAGAAGCTCAAAAAGGCTGAAAGAAACCCTAGAAGGGTTGTAGAGAAAGTTCTCTACAATATGTATCTTAATTCACCAATAGATTCCCCTCACAATAGCTTCACCCCCTTTTCAATAGCCTTTATTTTAGGTTACAGCTGTATGTACTGCTAGTTTCCAACTACATTAAGTTAGAAGTGACCGCTGGCCATTAGTTACTCCTTGGTTCCAAGATCATGCAGTCAAAAGTCAAATAAGACTCATTGGCTGACAGTAATTTAGCACACACTACAAACTAAAAACTTAAATAGATGGCCCAAAATAAGACCAACATATCTATCTAAATCTGAAATTCCACTGGAAAATTGGCTGCACCAGAAAGGTTATAGATGGAGATGTAGGAACCACCATAGAGTTTCCATTTTGCCAGTGTGTCTATAAGTGTGGAGCAAAAGGATATCTATTTGGAACCCTTAAAATAAAAGTTTAGCCTTTATTTCCTCCTATGCCTATGTATCACCACGTCACCATTCTGAGTCTTAGAACGAGTGTTAAAATGTGGACAACCCCCCCCAATGTTGGGGTAAATATTAAATCTAGATGGAATAGCAAACAAGATATGAAATATGTATTTTTATTTTGGAACGAAAGCATATCTTGTAGGGTTCATTTGTTTAGCAAGAAAGTGAAAAAAAGAGGAAAAAATAACTTCTCATATGTTTGTTTAGCAAGAATATAGTTGAAAAAGGAAGAAAGATTATTTCCCCATACACCCCAAAGTTGAGTGTACGCTTGGCTTTGGAATTTTTTCAAAATTCTGCATGGAAATTGAGCCTCCCCACTTTGTCCACAGTATAGAGGGTAGCTATTCTATTATGCCAGTCTCCGTCTCCATTCTTACCATCATTAAATCCACATCATTGCCTTCGTCCTCGATGTCGGTGCTGAACAATGTCGTAGCTCGACGATGCTGAGCTGTTTAGACTCATTGACGATGTTTGGGTTGCTATTAATAAGTCAGACAATGGTTGACAGGGTCATAAAATGTCTGTGATTGGTAAAGCGCTTATAAGTGGGAGCTCTATTACTTGGGTTATATTCTTCTTCATCACCTCATGGGTCAATTTTTTTGGGGTTAGAGGTGTGCCTATGGGGCAATATAAGCAAGGAATGCTTACCACAAATCTTTGATGGAGATGAGTTGTCATATGGTACTCTCCGCAGGGATGGAATGCCTTGGATGAAGCAGAGGTGGGTGAGGGGTTTTTGGTTTTATGTTAGGCTTAAACTGTTTTTTTCTCTTCTTTTTTTCCCAACTGGAGTTAAACTCTGATTTTGAGTTGTCATATATTTGGCCTTTTGTTGAATCCTGGTAGAAGTTGCTAAGCTGTGAATTTGATACTTTGGTCGCAGGAAAATAAATAGATATTTTGCTTACAATTATTAGTGTTTTTTTTATTTACATATTCATTTATTGGTATAAAATTTGCTTTGTTGTTGGATGTTAGATTGATAAGGAAATGGTAATTTAGTAATTTCAAGATTTTTTGTGCAATTTTCTACTAAAATTTTCATTATACCAAATACATATAAGAAAATATATTTTCCTTTCTTTTCTTCACTTTCTATTGCTTTTACTTTCCACCATTTTTTTCTTCCAAGCAAATGGACCCTTAGGAACCCTTAAAAGATACCTTTAGCCTTTTATTTCCCCCGAGCCTGTGTGTCTCAACGTATTCATTCTAAGTTCCAAGCCATGTAAGTAGTATGTGCATGACATGTGGCTACCTATTTAAGATGAGTCTTACAATGTGGACAACCCCCACAACAAAGGTGTAAAGTATTAAATGAAGACGAGATAATAAACGAATATGGAATAAAAACTTGAATGAAACTAAAATATAAGGCAAAAAGTGTGCCCTTCATAGAGCACAATGCTGATGCCAACTTGTTCTGAAAAGGCTTTGTTGAGTTGAGTTTTATTATGTATCTGTTTATCTACAGTCGTAAAGTATCATGAGATTGTTTTTGGAGAACTTACCATTTTATCTTCCTTACGACAATTAAACAATTGTCTAAATAGTGGTCCTGTTTAGCTTCTTAGTTGTATATTCTACTTGCATATTTAGTCCCATATGCTTTGAGGGTAATATTCTGATCTTTGACATATTTATACAGGATAAACCTCCAGCTCTTCAGGCGATTTTATCTGGGGAGATGAGAATGTCTTCATCGAAGGATTTTCACAAACAAGGAAACAGGGAACGTGCTCTTGTTATGTTACATCAGATGATTGAAGATGCTCACAAGGGGAAGCGACAGTTTCTGAGTGGTAACTGTCATGTTACTTTTTTATTACTGGTGTAGCTGTTGAGCTATGAATTGGTTGAAGACAATGATGATGTTCTTTCTTTTTCCCTGTGTAGTATATGTGATCAGAGGCTTTAATGTTTCTTTATGCTTTGAAATTTCAGGTAAGCTTCATAATCTTGCGAGAGCTATTGTTGATGAAGAAACAGAAAGAGATTACATGAAAGGAGAGGGTTCATATTCAGATAGGAAGGCTCTTTTGACTTATGACAAGGATGGGGTACTTGGGCTTGGGTTAAGAGCATTGAAACAATCATCCTTGAGTTTAGCAGCTGGTGACAACAATACACATTCCGTCAGTTACGATGTAAAAGATACTGGGAAGAGATTGTTTGGCTCCTTAAGTTCCAAGGCCACAACTTATCTTTCGCAATTTATTCTCCATATTGCTGCAATTGGTGACATTGTTGATGGGACTGATACGACTCATGATTTCAACTACTTTTCGCTCGTGTATGAGTGGCCTAAAGACGTAAGATTTCCTTTTTGCAATGAAGTTATGTGTGTCTTCAAGATGAATGAACAAGATTCATTCTGCAGTCGGTGGTCTAGAGTTGCCAAGAGTTCACAGTAGGAATAATCTGAAGAAGTTTGGAAGATCAGGGAATTTCTGCTTTCGTGGAATATAATTTAGTAGTGGGGACAAAGTTATTTATTGCCATGCAACAACAATTTTTTTTAAGAAATATGTAAATGGATACAAGTACCAAGAGACCATTGCAATGATCTGATGGGTGGATAAAATCAGTGGATGATTCTGGGAGTGTATAAAAAATATTTAGGGGACAATGGGATTAGTTTTGTAAAATGCTTGCATAAGTTATTTTCTTTGGATAAATATCTTACAGTACTTTAATGGCATTAATCAAAAGTTCCTACAAGACCTCCTACTACAAAAAAAGAAATAAGAGAGAGAGAGAGAAGAAAAAACCTGTCATGAATGCATGTCAGCCTCTGCAAAAGATTTTGTGGGTGGGTCATTCTTGCCAACACATTGCACATCTAGTACTTTCTTGAACTTTTTGTATCCAAGTCAAAAGTACTATCACACTTCACATTGGCTTATATTCTTGAATCATTTCCCCTCATGCTTTCCATTTCGGTTATTGTGGTTTTGAGTGGGAACACTTGGTTGGCTATTTTTGTTGGGCTTTGAAGCATGATGTGAATGTTGAGTTTGTTGTGTTTCATGTGCTGCTGACATATGTTTACTTGCCATAAGCGTTTTGCTGCTGTGGTCCTTTCGAACACATCAGAAAAGGGGAAAGGAATCTTAAAGAAAGCGTAACTTTATACCCTGAACCCAAAATGCTGTTTTGAAAAACAGAGCCCAAAAGATGGCGCATAAATAATTGACTATCATTATATCCTAAATTCTCTAGAAGACTTAATTCTGTACTATTTTATCCTTTCAGTTTCTAATGAGCTCTTAATTTTTTAGATTTGTTCAAATTCCTCAGATGGTTTGTTGGTTTTCTTGAATTTATTCTATTTGTCATTAAATTTGTTTGTGCTTTGAAAATGAGGGATTGACATCTTAAGGAACTGTCTTAGCAGGCTCTCATAGCAGGAAAATGTGTCAAAGGCTTGATAGATAGCTAGTGTATTAGGTCCTTGTTTCTGGATGGTCCGACTTAGGCTAATTTTTACCCCACTTTGTTTACAGCTTTTAACTCGTCTGGTCTTTGACCGAGGTAGCACTGATGCAGCCGGAAAGGTAGCAGAAATTATGTGTGCTGATTTTGTACAAGAAGTAATTTCTGCATGTGTACCTCCAGTTTATCCTCCACGATCTGCCCATGGTTGGGCTTGTATTCCAGTGACACCAACTCGTCCCAGGAGTTATACAGAAAGTAATGTACTTTCCCCTTCATCTAGAGTAGCTAAGCCCAATTCTTATAGCCGTTCCTCAGCCACACCTGGTGTCCCTCTGTACCCTCTGGAGTTGGATATTGTGAAGCAGCTCGTTAAACTATCCCCAGTCAGGGCTGTCCTAGCATGTGTTTTTGGGAGCGGTATATTGTACCGTGACAGTGACTCAACTATATCTAGTTCCTTGGATGATGGACTACTGCAGACACCTGATGCTGACAGGCTATTCTACGAGCTTGCTCTTGATCAATCAGAGAGGTACGTTTTTTAAAACTGTGTTAGCATAGTGGATCATTCCTTCATCTGGTTTACATGATGATTTTGTAGTTTTCCTTTACCTCTTCATCGGCAGGTTCCCAACCTTGAACCGCTGGACTCAAATGCAAACCAACCTTCATCGAGTCTCAGAGTTTGCTGTAACGGCTGAGCACACAATTGACAATAGGTTGGATAAAGCTGTAGTAAAAACTGCTGTCAAGCGGTTCCGTGAACATGATAGTGATACTGAGTCGGAAGTTGAAGACATCACTGCCAGCACTAACGTTTCAACTGCACTGTCAGATGTTAAAAATCAAGGCAATGTGGTTCCCGAATCTTGGCATGATAGTCCAAAGTCTGAAGCAGCTGAAGTTGATTCAACAGTTTTCCTTTCTTTTGATTGGGAGAATGAAGGGCCCTACGAAAAAGCTGTGGAACGGTAATATGGCTTCTCCTTGGCTTTTTCTCCATATAATATCAGTGCTTATCTCATTGTCACTGCTTCGTCCTATTCAATGGCTCTTTTGAGCTTTCTTATTATCTTTTTCTTGAGTTTCCTAATTGCCACATTCTCGTAATGTTTGGAAATTCTGCAATTGAACTTCATGATTTCGTGGGCCATACCGCCAAGTTAAACCAATTGGACTTCTCTTTTTTTTTTTTGTTGGGCTTAAAAGAAGAATATTATTAAGGTAGAAAACTGAAAAAAAAGGTACAAAGTAAAATTGGAAGTAAAAAAAAGAAGAAAACAGAGAAGAGCACTAAAGATAATCACCTTCCAATTCTGTTGATAATCCAACAAATAGACTCCTCTGAAATTCTGTGGCTTTGGTCGGTCAAGAAGAAAGGAACGCGATTCCTTCCTAGGTTAGTGAAAAGAGAGAAAATTAAGCAATGAATTAAACAACTATCCGGACTCAAAGCTTAACAAGATTTCCTCACTTATAACACATCATCAGTATCCACAACTAACAAAAGGCTTGACTTTTGTTTTCCCAATGAATTTATATAAAGAAAAGCACTGAGCATTTGGGGAACTTACGAGATAGATGCAAAAAGATTTATAAGAAAATTTACAGGGTTAAGAAGATTGGAAATTTTGAAGTGTGTCTAGCAAAGAAAGCTAGATCCTATGCTTCTCCTATCATTAAGTTGCCTAAAGAAATGGAAATCCCAAGAATAAGAATTTCCCCCCATCACATGGAAACTAGAATTGGAGCAACATGGAGCAAGGAAAGATGATACAAATGTTGAAAAGTAGTTTTAAACGATGAAAGACTGGCACAAGTATCTTCCAAAAAAGAATTTTCGACGGCTCGACCCTTATCCAGCCTCATATGAGTAACATTTTGCCTTGTTTTAGTATCCCACAAATATTTCTGGAGACTATACCTACAAGTTGTCTCCCAACTCACTAAATGATCTATCCGATTCTCTATCACATACCTGACCAAAGAAAATCCCTCATCCTCATCATCTTCTCCAATTTCCTAGCCACAACTACAGGGATGCTAAGCAGAGAGAATTAATATAAAGGAATGGAAAACCAAGCTTATATCATTGGATGTGGCCTTTTCCTTTTTATTTTATTTTTCTCTTTTAATTTGGAAGCTCTTTCTCTGTTCTACATGTTTAATGCTTTTATAGTGTGAATAGAGTAAATATTATATATCATATTACTTAAAATTAAGCACATATTCTTTACCTAATTTTGGATAATTCGTCATTGACAGATTGATTGATGAAGGAAAATTGATGGATGCTCTTGCTCTTTCTGATCGCTGCTTACGCAATGGAGCCTCGGACCAGTTACTTGAGCTACTCGTTGAACGTGGAGAAGAGAATACTTCAGTCTCTGGACAATCTCAAAGTTACACAGGCCATAGCATTTGGAGCAATAGTTGGCAGTATTGCCTAAGATTGAAGGATAAGCAACTGGCAGCTAGACTTGCCCTCAAGTATGTTGACTACAGCATTTTCTCCTCTATTTTGATGAACTCTTTAGTGTAGGAGTTTTATTATGGCATTGTACACTTATGTGAATACAGTGTCTTATGGTGGAAAAGCTTTGGTTTTCTCCTTCTGCCTGTTCCATTTAATATCTTGGATTTCAAAGCTGATTCTGTTATTTGATTTTTGTACAGTGATGGGAATGCTTCAATTTTTAGTAACCTTCCAAAATTCTAGACACTTTCTAGCTTCTCTTATTCGGTTGTGGCAAAAAAAAATCAACAAAATATTTTTTGATAAATCATAGCAAAAGTCTTTGTAACTGCTAAAGTGTTCCCTTCTATCTGCTTATGCCTACTATCAGCGGACTTGTGACCTTTTCCCTAAATGTTGCATACTTCTGTTTCAGATATTTGCATCGGTGGGAGCTGGATGCTGCTTTGGATGTTCTCACCATGTGCAGCTGCCATTTGCCTGAGAGTGATCCTATTAAGAATGAGGTACCTGATGCAGTTTATGATATGCTATTTTAGTGTAAAGTTTGTATTAACACTGGATTTTTTTGTTTTGATGTGGAATACACTTGCTTGTAGTACCTATTGTTGCAGAAATAGTACTGGGCTCACTCATTTTGTTTAATTACTTACATCTTTTGTGTGACTAGGTGGTTCTGATGAGGCAATCTTTGCTGAGGCACAAACACATTTTATGTGCAGACAATCGCTACAATAGCTGGCAAGAGGTCAAAATGAGTGTAGAAATAATTGAATTGAACTTTTTGTGCAGAGTCAATACTTATGTTTCATCTCTGTTTTACCTTAATTGTTATCCTTTCCACTCTGTTGGATTTGTCAGGTTGAGGCAGAGTGTAGGGAAGATCCTGAGGGCCTGGCCCTTAGATTAGCTGGGAAAGGAGCTGTTTCTGCTGCTTTAGAAGTGGCTGAAAGTGCTGGACTATCAATTGAACTGCGAAGAGAACTCCAAGGGCGTCAGCTTGTGAAGCTTCTTACTGCAGACCCTCTAAATGGAGGAGGTCCTGCAGAAGCTTCACGCTTTCTTTCCTCACTTCGTGATACTGATGATGCTCTACCAGTTGCAATGGGTGCAATGCAGCTACTGCCCAATCTGCGTTCAAAGCAGCTTCTTGTAAGTGATTGTTTTGTTGAGAACTTTCTTTTTCTTTCCCCTTGTTCGGTTTAGACCAATTGATTGCTTTAAGTTCAATGACAATTAGTTTTGAACTAGAGTTTTGTATTATTTTTCAACGAAGGTTCACTTTTTCCTGAAGAGAAGAGATAGTAATTTGTCGGAAGTTGAGGTGTCCCGGCTTAACTCATGGGCATTAGGTCTTCGTGTCTTGGCTGCGTTGCCGTTGCCCTGGCAACAAAGGTGCTCTTCCCTTCATGAGCACCCTCATTTGATTCTGGAAGTATTGCTAATGAGGAAACAACTGCAATCTGCTTCTCTGGTACCTGGTTATTTAACTAACATCATTGAATGAGAGCATATGACTATTCTTTTCCGGATACTAATTCACACGTCTAATGTCTAGTCTGAATAACATTTGTCTGCAGATTCTTAAAGAATTTCCTTTGTTGAGAGATAACGGCATAATTCTTGCATATGCTGCCAAAGCTATTGCTGTCAGTATCAGTTCTCCTTCCAGAGAACCTCGAATATCAGTTTCTGGTCCAAGAGCAAAGCAGAAGATGAGACAAGGCACACCTACACGGTCATCCTTCAGTAACAGCCTTAGTAACTTGCAAAAGGAGGCTCGCAGAGCTTTTTCCTGGACTCCACGCAATACTGGAGATAAGACTGCTCCAAAGGATGCTTATAGGAAAAGAAAGAGCTCTGGATTAACACCATCTGAAAGAGTTGCCTGGGAGGCAATGGCTGGTATTCAAGAAGACCGTATTTCATTGTACTCTGCTGATGGCCAGGATCGGCTCTCTGCTGTTTCTATTGCCGAGGAGTGGATGCTCACAGGTGATCCAAATAAGGATGAAGGTGTTCGTTCTTCTCATCGATATGAAAGTGCCCCTGACATAATTCTTTTCAAGGTATGGAAGCTAACTAATCTAAGATACATTGGTATCAATATGTTCCATAGTGGTTCATGTTTGGGACCATAGCTTTGTACAAAAGTAAATTTTGATGAGCATTGATTAAATTTTTTACAAAATATGATTACGCAGCTTCCATTTTTTTTTTTTTTTTGAGATGTTTGACCTAACTTTCATTAGCATATTTCAGAGATCTTCAGTTTTTGATGTCATACAATAAATTCAGGGATGTTATTTGTTAGAGAGCTGAGCACTCTTGCCTCTCGTTTTTGAGTGGCTTTAGAGAAGAAATGTATACAATACCATCCAAGCTTATAGACATGTCTATTTTGTGCAGCGGACCAGTAGATAAAGTCGGCTTCTAGTCCTTTCTGTAACTACGGTCTACGTATTCAATTTTTAATGGATGCTCTGAAATCTAACTGTGGAATACTTAAAAAATAAAGACGATAGTATTGCACCAATATCTTCATAGGTTGTTTTTTGTTCCTGTATCTCATAATTTCTCAATCAAATTCAGCAGATATGGCCATGCCAAATGAGTGAACCTGTGGTTCATATATCAATGGAAAAAACAAAATCTTCCATTAAAAGCATTTTAGGCTTTCCCAGCACAGAACAGTACAATCCCAATGTGGTTTCTTTGTGCCTTCAGTTTATGCATGTTGTCTCCTGGGTGTGAATTATGACATAGGTCTTATGTTCTTGCGGTTTGTACATATGGGATGGTGCTCTACCTTGTAGTTTAATTCTATGCTTCAACATATGCCGTTGCTGATCTCTGAAAGGTTGCATACTATGTTTCTAGGCACTGCTTTCATTGTGTTCAGACGAGAGTGTATCTGCCAAAGGTGCTTTAGACTTGTGCATTAATCATATGAAAAATGTGTTGAGTGGTCAACAGTTGCCTGAAAATGCATCAATGGAAACCATTGGTCGGGCATATCATGCCACAGAAACATTTGTACAGGTATTTGTGAAGTTACTCTTTCAAAAATTGCTGAATATGTATCTGTGACATAGGCTTCAGTTAACAAAATCATATGCATGGATTGCTGCCGCAATTATTCATGTTCCTTGTGTAGGGTCTGTTTTTTGCTAAATCACAGCTCAGAAAGCTTTCTGGGGGCAGTGACTTGTCAAGCAATTCTGAAAGAAGTAGAGATGCTGATGATGCATCTTCAGATGCTGGCAGCTCTAATGTCAGTAATCAGTCAACAGATGAGCTGTCTGAAGCTTTGTCACAAGCTGACATTTGGCTAGGACGTGCTGAGCTATTGCAGAGCCTTCTGGGATCAGGAATCGCTGCCTCCCTTGATGATATAGCCGATAAAGAGTCATCCGCACGACTCCGAGATCGGTTGATTCTAGATGAACGATACAGCATGGCTGTATATACTTGCAAGAAGTGCAAGGCATGTAATACATAGAAATTATAGCATTTATTTCCCCTCTTTGATCACTTTCCATCATGCTGATTCTATATGTTGGATTCACTCAGATTGAGGTTTTTCCAGTGTGGAATGCCTGGGGTCATGCTTTGATTCGGATGGAGCACTATGCACAAGCTCGTGTGAAATTCAAGTATGTTACATTCATATTTGTCTTTCGAGTTTTTTGGGCAAAAGAACCAACAATTAAACTACCGGATGGTTACCAGAACACTTCTAACTTTTAAACACTTGGGTGTGTAGGCAAGCTCTCCAATTGCTTAAGGGTGACTCTGCACCTGTAATTCTGGAAATCATCAATACAATTGAAGGAGGTCCACCGGTTGATGTTTCATCTGTTCGTTCTATGTAAGCAGTTTACATTCCATTTTGTTTAGATTGATATTTCTGCTAACTCCATTTGGCCTGCTTTATGGACTAAAAATGGAAGTTTTTTTAGAGGACTTAACATCTGGTAAGTTGTTATAGTTTGTATGCAACATGTTTCATCCGTGGTCCACCCCTCCCCTCCCTTGGGGACTGCCCGGATCCCAAGAGTGAGTTGAAAGCTAGATCTACATTGGATCTCACCCGAATCACCCTATTTATCCTCTAGAAAAGTTTGGTTTCGCACCCCGCTTCGAAGGAATACATCATTTAATCTAACTTCGATGGTTCACAGCTTAAGTTCAGGCACCAACGAGCAAATTGAACTATTACAGTGGCTGAGAGCCTCCACAGCCCAGGCACAACAATGCGATTATCAGTGGCACTTTCTACCATTGGGCTAATAGCCCGTCGTGTGAGCCTCCCACTGTTAAAGTAAAAAATAGAAATTTGCATCACATATATGGATGCAAGAGTATGCTCATTAGTTTATCTTAGTATACATGCATGATACAAGTGTTTCTGTTTGAGTTCTATCATTCTCTTTGGGTGGCATGGATTTATCTTGGCTGGGATCCTTAAGATGCTATGTTGGTGGATATTAATAGTGCCAATCATAAAGAAAAATAAATAAATTATGTATTTGTCATTCTGTAGAATATGACTAATGCAATTTTGTAATGTAGGTATGAACATTTGGCTAGAAGTGCACCAGCTATCTTGGACGATTCTCTTTCTGCTGATTCCTATCTTAATGTTTTGTACATGCCATCTACATTTCCACGTTCAGAGAGATCCAGGCGTTCTCAAGAAGCTGCAAGTGATAATTCCATGCTTGGCCCAGATTTTGAAGACGGACCTCGTAGCAACTTGGACAGTGTCAGATACCTCGAATGCATTAACTATTTACAAGATGTAAGCTGCAACTCTATCCTAATGTTGGTCTACATTCCGGACTTTGTTTTTGTTAAGAATATTAGGGTAGTATGTGTAAATTGTTAATAGTAAGAGGATGTATGTGTAATTCTTATTATTGTTAGTTAACTATAAATACAAGTGATGTATGAGAGCTAGGTTAAGCTTTTAACCTCTCTCTGTTTTCCCTCTTAATATTGTCTCTCATATTATGTTAATCCTCCAAACTTAACATGGTATCAGAGCATTCCGATCATAAATATATATAATTTTTTTGTTCGTAGTGGTACTGTTGTGGTACTGTTTGTGTTTGTCGATTGCTCGTGGTGGTGGTGGTACTGTTGACTCGTGGTGGTGGTGGTACTGTTGACGTACTGGTGTTTGTTGATTGCTGTGGTGGTGTGGTGGTGGTGTGCTGTGGTGGTGTTGTGGTGGTGTTGTGGTGGTCCCGTTGCTGTGGTGGCTCTTGTTGGGTGTGGTGGCGCGATCGTTCGTGGTTTGGATCACGGTTTTAAATTAAGTCATCGGGTTTGGATCACACGATCCAAGTCCAAGGTCCAGCCTGGTTCATCTTTAAACCGGTTCAGACCGGTTCAGCAGTTCAGAGAGCCCAGCCGGTCCGGTTCAGAGGTCCAGCTAGGGTTTCAAGCCCGGTTCAGCTGTCCAGAGGGTTCTGCAGGCCCGGTTCAGCGGTCCAGTCCGGTTTTCCAGCCCGGTTCGGCGGTCCAGAGGGCTCTGCAGGTCCGGTTCAGTGGTCCAGACCGGTTTTTCAGCCCGGTTCAGTGGTCCAGTGGGCTAAACCGGTCCGGTTCAGCGGTTCTCTAGGCCGGTTCAGCCTTCCAGCAGCTTCCTTTCCTCCGGTTCAGCGTTCCAGCAGCTTCTTGGTTACTATTTGTTGAACTATAATGGACCCTAAGCAAGATATCGGGTCCCTTACTCCATCTTTGCCACCTACTTCTACTCCGACTATTATCAATGGTCCTCTGACCTCTGTTAAACTCAATGGGACCAATTATACTTTATGGTCTCGATCCGCTCAAGTCTTTCTTCGAGGCAAAGGATTTAAGAAGTATCTGGTGGACCCAAAACCCAAGGAAGATACTCCTGGGTATGATCAGTGGGAACAAGAGGACGCGCAAATCATTTCTTTACTATTGAATAGTATTGAGCCTAGTATTAGTTCTACTTTGCTCTATCTTGACACTGCCAAGGAGATATGGGATCACTTGGCTACTATGTATTCTGGTACGGGTAATTTTACCCGAGCTTATGAGGTGTGCCAGGAGTACTTCCGGCTGGAACAAAGTACTCTACGTGTTGAGGATTATTACTCTCAGATTCGGGGGGTCTGTGAGGAGATGAAGACCTATTATCCGTTTACTACTGATGCAGCAGTTTGGAAGAAGCAACATGAGGACATGAGTGTTGTTAGGTTTCTAGTAGGGTTGAAACCCGAATATGAGGCTATTCGTTCTCAGGTTTTGGGTGGTTCTAGTCTTCCCTCACTACTTGAGGTGTTCTCTCGTGTACAGCGTGCTACGTTGTCTGCTTCAGGCAACCATCATGGTACCCCCACTGATCGCTCAGCTCTTGTTGTTCCTAGTAGCCACAGTGATGGTCATCGAGGTGGTCGTGGTGGTCGTGGTAGTCGAGGAGGTCGTACGGGAGGTCGTACGGGTGGTCGTGGGGGCCGTAGTGGACCTCGTTCCTGTACTCATTGTGGCCGTGGAGGGCACACTGTTGATTTTTGTTGGGATTTACATGGAAAACCTTCTGGTGCTGCTAATCAGGCTTCCTATCAGGATGACACCTCAGTTGTTGCTTCTATAGCTCGGTCAGCTCCACCAGATACTGGGTCGGTTACTATTACACTAGGTCGAGAGGAGTATGCCCAGTTTTTATCCCAGCAACAGGCTGTTCCATCTCCCTCCACTGCTACTTTTGCCCAGTCAGGTATTGCTTCCACTTGTTTATTGTCCTCCACTCGCAGTCCTTGGATCATAGACTCTGGCGCTTCTGACCACATGACTGGTGCGTCTGATGTTTTTTCTACTTATCAGTCTGCTACTTCCACTCGTAGTGTTACTCTTGCTAATGGTACTTGTTCTAAAGTTTCAGGTTCGGGGACTACTCACTTGAGTACTGATATGTCCCTATCTTCTGTCTTATTTGTCCCTCAATTTCCGTTTAGTTTACTTTCCATTAGCAAGATTACTCGGTCTCTTGATTGTTCTGTAACCTTTTATCCTTCCTATTGTGTCTTTCAGGATCTCAAGACGAAGAGGAAGATTGGTACGGGGCATGAAGCTGGTGGCTTATATTACTTTGATTTTGACTCACCTACTCGGGCTCTACAGACCTCGTTGTCCCCCTTTCAGTGGCATTGTCGTCTTGGACATCCCTCTCTCCAGAATCTGAAGCGTCAAGTTCCTGGTCTTCGTTGTGTGTCGTCTTTGTCTTGTGAAGCTTGTCAACTTAGTAAGCATCACCGTGTGTCATTTCAGTCTAGAGTCAATAATCGTGTGTCTAGTCCATTTGAGTTGGTTCATTCTGATGTATGGGGTCCAATAAAGAATATTTCATCTAATAAATATCCTTATTTTGTGTCATTTGTGGATGATTATTCTCGTGTGACTTGGTTGTTTTTGATGAAAGCTCGGTCTGAATTATTCTCTATTTTTGAAACATTTCGTAAGGAAATCAAAACTCAGTATGGTTGTCGTATACGTATTTTACGTTCTGATAATGCTCGGGAATATGAATCTGATCCTTTTTCAGCTTATCTTAGTAAAGCTGGTATTATTCATCAGACTTCTTGTGCTTACACATCTCCACAGAATGGTGTTGCTGAACGCAAAAACCGTCATTTGTTGGAAGTCACCCGTGCCTTGTTATTCCAGATGAATATTCCCCGGTATTTTTGGAGTGATGCTGTTCTTACTGCTTGTCATCTTATTAACCGTATGCCATCCTCTGTGTTAAATGGGCAAAGTCCATATTCTGTCCTTTTTCCTAATAAGCCTTTATTTTCCTTACCACCTAAGGTTTTTGGCTGTGTCTGTTATGTTCACAATTTGGGTCCTGGGTTTGATAAACTTGACCCTCGAGCTACCAAATGTGTATTTCTTGGCTATTCCCGCACACAGAAGGGGTATCGTTGCTACAGTCCTTCTCTGCGACGATACTTTACTAGTGCCGATGTCACGTTTGAGGAATCTGTTCCATATTTTTCAGCACCTTCTCAGCCTTTGGATCTGGACTTTGGGTCATCTCCTGTACCACCATGTACTTCAGATATTCCGCTGCCCACTGTGTTGCCATCTCCTTTACCTCTCCGTGTTTACTCTCGCCGTCCTCGCCCATCGACTGAGGTGCCCGTACCGTCTTCCTTGCCGTCTGCTGATCCTGGTCCATCAGGTAATTTAGAATCTCTACCTATTGCTCTTCGAAAAGGTACTCGTTCGTGTGTTACTAATCATCCCATTGCTCATTTTGTTTCATATGATGCCTTATCTCCTGTCTTCTCTTGTTTTACCTCTCAATTATCTACTATATCTATTCCTAAGCGTTTACATGATGCATTATCTGATCCGGGTTGGAGGACAGCTATGGAGGATGAGATGGATGCCTTACATCATAATGGGACGTGGGATCTCGTTCCTTTACCTCCTGGTAAACGAACTGTTGGTTGTCGTTGGGTGTATACTGTTAAGTTTCATCCGGATGGTTCTGTGGAGCGTCTCAAAGCCCGGCTTGTTGCAAAGGGCTTTACTCAGACTTATGGTGTTGATTATGAGGAGACTTTCTCTCCTGTTGCTAAAATTTCCTCTGTTCGTATCTTGATTTCTTTGGCTGCTAATCTTGATTGGCCCTTGTTTCAGTTAGACGTCAAGAATGCCTTCTTACATGGTGACTTGGTTGAAGAGGTATACATGGAGCAGCCACCTGGGTTTACTGCTCAGGGGGAGTATAGTAAGAATGTATGTCGGTTAAAGAAATCTTTGTATGGTTTGAAGCAGTCACCGAGGGCATGGTTTGGTAAGTTTTCAGATGCAGTTTTGGAGTTTGGTCTTCTTCGATGTCAGACAGATCATTCTGTGTTTCATAGACAGACAGATGCTGGATATGTGCTATTGGTAGTCTATGTAGATGATATTGTGATTACTGGAAATGATTCTGAGGGGATTGCCAAGTTAAAAGTATTCTTGCAGGATCGATTTCACACTAAGGATTTGGGAAAACTCAGGTATTTCTTGGGTATTGAAGTGGCTCGATCTAAACAAGGTATTTGTTTATCCCAGAGGAAATATGTGCTTGACATGTTAGAGGAAGCAGGTTTGCTGGGTGGCAGGCCTATTGATGTTCCTATGGATCCGAATCAGAAACTATTGATGGATGATGGTGCACTGTTTGAGAATCCAGGTCGGTATCGCAGATTGGTTGGGAAGCTTAATTATCTCACTATTACTCGACCGGATATTTCTTATGCAGTCAGTATAGTAAGTCAGTTCATGGGGTGTCCTAGAGTACCACATTGGGAGGCAGTTACTCGTATTCTGCGATATCTCAAACGTGCTCCTGGACTTGGATTGTTATATCGAGCCAATGGACATCTTAGAGTGGAAGGTTTCTCAGATGCTGATTGGGCTGGCTCTCCTTCTGATCGGAGATCAACCACTGGATATTGTACCTTCTTAGGAGGTAACGTTGTCTCATGGAAAAGTAAGAAACAAACTGTGGTAGCAAGATCCAGTGCTGAGGCTGAGTATAGGGCAATGGCGCACACGACGAGTGAGTTGACTTGGCTACTACACTTTCTCCAGGAAATTGGGTTTCCAGTTCAACTTCCTTTACAGTTGTTCTGTGACAACCAGGCAGCTATCCATATTGCTGCCAATCCGGTGTTTCACGAGAGAACCAAACATATTGAGGTTGATTGTCACTTTATTCGGGACAAGATAATAGCTGGGGAAATTACAACTCCATTTGTGAAATCTGAAGATCAGCTTGCAGATATGTTTACCAAAGCATTGAGTCGTACATGTCTTACAGGGATTTGTTCCAAGCTTGGATTATATGATATATATAGTCCAGCTTGAGGGGGAGTGTTAAGAATATTAGGGTAGTATGTGTAAATTGTTAATAGTAAGAGGATGTATGTGTAATTCTTATTATTGTTAGTTAACTATAAATACAAGTGATGTATGAGAGCTAGGTTAAGCTTTTAACCTCTCTCTGTTTTCCCTCTTAATATTGTCTCTCATATTATGTTAATCCTCCAAACTTAACAGTTTTGAATTTGCATGTGCATCAACCAATATGTCTACAAGTGCAGCCTGTTTTCCTATTTAAGTAAGCTTATGTAAATGATTCATCCATGTGAATATTTCAAGTCGTTGATTGTGCAAGCTGGTATGCTTTAGCTGATGAATGTTTCTTTAATATCTCATGATTGTCAGGTCTGTAATGCTATATGTTTCTACTTTGCAGTACGCACGCCAGCATTTGCTTGGTTTTATGTTTAGACATGGTCACTATCAGGATGCTTGCATGTTGTTTTTTCCTTCGAATGCCGTTCCTCCACCTCCTCAACCCTCATCATTGGGCGTGGTTACTTCATCTTCTTCCCCTCAGAGACCAGATCCTTTGGCAACTGATTATGGGACCATTGATGATTTGTGTGACTTGTGCATTGGTTATGGTGCCATGCCCATCTTGGAGGAAGTGATATCTACGAGAATGTCCTTTGCAATGTCACAAGATGCCGTGGTGAATCAGTATACTGCTGCAGCACTTAACCGCATTTGTGTCTATTGTGAAACTCATAAGCATTTCAATTATCTATACAAGTTTCAGGTACATTAGATGTCATTTTTTTTACTGCCCCATTTAGATTAAAAGTTCAAAAAGTAAAATCATCACCTGGATGTTTCTATGTGTGTGCTTGGAATTCTCATCTTAGAAGCTCAATCTACTGTGTCCTTTGAGGCACCATTTTTGATGGAAAATTTTTATGCAAAAATACTATGAATGCGTTCTGGACCAATAGAACTACACAAAAGGAAGAGGAATAGCAAAATTGAAGAAAATAAAGAAAGCAGCGAGTATGTAACTTGCAAAACATGTATTTTTCATACACTATCAGTTGAGTTCCAATATGCCCACTTACTGTCTAAGATGGTTAGTTATTCATGATTTGAATAGAGAGGACAGTTCCAACATAGCATATGCCATATAGAAAGGACATCATGTTTTACTTTTTGGCAGAATTGCACTTTTATGCTCGGCTTTGTTTTACACAGTGAAGACTGACAATGTCCTTCCCAAGGATGCCTACTGTGCATATTTTCTTTCTTATATGGGTTCTGCTATATGTCTTCTTATTCATGGCCATTGTTAGTGTTGGCTAGTGTGTCACAGTTCCCCTACAAATAGAATTTGATAAAATTGACAATTTCATATTTAATCTTCTTTCTTTTTCACTTTTACTTTTATTGAAGCAGATTTATCTTCTTTGTTAATTTAAAACTGACTTGATGATTCAGGTTATAAAAAAGGATCATGTGGCTGCTGGACTTTGCTGTATCCAGTTGTTCATGAACTCTTCTTCTCAAGAGGAAGCCATAAAACACTTGGAACATGCCAAGGTTAGTCAATACTCCCCTAACTTAATTTCTTTGTTGATTTTGAGGGAGCGATATTGCTTAATAGCAGTAAAAGGCATAGAGTCTGACTGAACAACTGGATTTTCCTTTTTCTTCCTCGGTATGAACATGTTGAGCATGACTTCAGTAAAGGTCTTTCAATCTTATTGCCTGACACAAAAGCCATATAATTGAACAAATGTTCTGTGGATATTTGGTTCTTATTTATACTTGGCAGTTTAAAATTGGGGGACAAAAACTACACCAATATGACTTGCAGTTTTGGGGATAATTATTATCTTGTAGAAGAATTCTGGATGCACCTTTGATTCACCATTGTATCCTGTGCACTATTTAAACACTTGGCTTTTTTAATCACTCACCCAGAACATCGTATAATTTCAACAGCACTTGAGGTTCTTCAAATCCTTGGAAACTTTGCCAGCAGCAATGCCACTAGTAGTTATCTATAATTTGAGAGGCTAGTATCCCCACCCCAAACCCTCGACTAAGAAAAAGGTCAAAAGAAAACAGAAGCCACTTAATTTTTGATATGGTACCTGTCTTTTATATGCAATCTATTCCATGTATTGGGAGTTCAATTTGGTGAGCATATGTTTTGAATGATTCTGGCCTTGAAACATTGTTCAATTAAAATTCGACAAAAGAATATAGGAAAAGAAATGGAGTTACACAACTATTTTCAGTGCTGCATGTAAAGATTGTTTCTGAATGCAGTATATGCTGCTTTTGTTTGGAAAATAGCACAAATCAGCCCTCGTCAGAAATGATATTTCCCATTTGAGATTATGTTACATTTGGGAAAATAAATAGTTTTGTTTTAGTTGCGAATTTCCTGATGTGTATTACTTCCCTTATTTTCTGATTAATTTTCCATTTTGGTGTAGATGCATTTTGATGAAGGACTGTCAGCTCGAAATAAAGTAGGAGATTCCACTAAATTTGTCTCCAAGGGCATTCGAGGGAAAAGTGCCTCTGAAAAGCTTACTGAAGAAGGACTTGTCAAGTTGTCTGCTCGGGTTGCCATTCAGGTTGTTAAAACTAAAAATCACCTTATTGAAATTGAACAATATATGTTGTTTGGTGTTATGTCTAAGGAGGCTTCATTGTGGTTGATGAAATCAATGTAACCAGGAAATTGGATTTGTTACATGTATGATGAAAGCAATCTGATCAGGAAAATGTTCACATGTTAAAAATCTGCTGCTTAAGCTACCTACAAGATTCATAGATATTCCTCTTCCTCCATTACCTGCCATATTATCTTATCCCTCAAACTAGATCAAGGATTAGAGGATTCGGACCATGTGGGTGTTAGAGAGGTATAGTTTTTATGGAGATGGAGAATGCATGGCATTGATTCATTGCTTATTACAATGGATGAACAACATGGATTGGCATCGCAGCTTGATAGAGGCATTCAACCGAGAGCCGATTTAGCAGTAGGTGGAGATGCTACTTGTGGGATAACAAATCAAACCAAAACGGGCTGACAAGCAAATGGGGGCATTCAAAGGGATGAAAGACTTGGCCCGCTAACCATCAAAGGCCCAATTTTGATATCATGTTAGAGACATTCAACTAAAACGAATTGGTATTACATGGAGAGCTAACGGGGACAAATGGCAACAACCTTATAAAATTTATAAAAGGCGAGGGAAATATGCTTCCAAGGCTCAAGCCTTAATTTGGCATATGTTGGATGATGTGGAGCCTACTTGGGAGCTTGCATAAGCATAAATGGAGTCTTATTTTAAGTTGCTTTGAGTTAGTTTAGTAGTATTAGTATTGGTATTTTATGTGGGTTTTCTATATTTTATAAAGTCGGGGTATTATTGTAATTTCCAGAATTTTTGGAATTGGTAAGTCCTAGTTCTAGTTAATTTTAGTTTTCTAATTTTTAGGGACACAGAGTTTTTGGAGTCCTAGAGACTTTGGAATTCTAATCTTTAGGGATTAGGAGTACTTAAAATTCTATATATAGTTAGTGTCACTTTTAATAAAAGATAGAGAGAGATATTTCAGAAATTCAGCAATTATATGCTTTTTGAGTTGTGTGATGCAATTCTAACCCTTAGGTGTGAAGTGATGCCTAAGGAATCCTAGGAGTGATTCCTAGCCTATTTTACTATTCACGTTAGTGTTCACATCCCCAATACAGCCCATAGTTTGATTTTACACAGCTGTCCTACACCAAGGGACCTTCAATAAAATAAACCAACTTTGGGTGGCCTTAGTATTTCGATGTGATATACAAGTTCTCTTCACACAATTCATATACTTAATTTTAAGTGTATGGAGGAGCTTTTGAGTTCTGCCACCTTTTTGTGGAAATCCAGATGGATGTCTGAAAGGGTTTTTTGATCTTTAATTTGCCGTAAGTGTCACCCTGATGGCTTTGGGACCATATCAAATAAAAAGACAGAATGTTTACTTTCACTCTGCTATTAAGTTGCTCAATCTTGTTTTCTTTTTTTCCTTTCATTTAAATATATAGTTTTCATTGTTATTGTTTTCTTCTAAGTTTAATTTAGTTATATATTTGCAAAGTTGAAGTGTTTTACTTTCATTGTCATGCACACATGGGTTGAATGTTTATATTCTTCCTGGATTTTAGGTGGATGTTGTGAGATCCTTTAATGACACAGATGGGCAACAGTGGAAACATTCTCTTTTTGGAAATCCAAATGATCCTGAAACTTTCAGGTTTGCAGCGTTATGGATTTTTTCTCCTAATTTTTTTAGACTCTAATTAATATTGGGTGCCAAAGTCGCACCTTCCTTGTATGAATAAATAGCCTAGAGACTTTTCCTTTTCCCCTCCCAGGTGAGGATGGGGAGTTGTCTAGTAACCATGAGTATCATTCAACAAGGACATTACCAGTGGAATGCATAATGTTGGAAAGGACCAGAATATCCTGCAGGAGGAAGGATAAGCTTCCTAAAACCCTAGCAGGGTATAAAAAATGCTGTAAAAGCAGCTCAAGAAAAACCCTATTTGAACATGTGGAAATGAGGCAAAACAACTTACTGCGACTGGCCCATGAACCTCCCATGAATGGAAAAGAAACTAATGAATCCCCTTCCCGCCGTGAAATGGTGGATACAGTGGAACTATACTCCACATATTCCAATATTCAAATTTTGCAAAGATCCATGCGAAGTGTAACAGCATGGTGGAATGCTGTGCAATGGAGTAGTAGCTGAAATCCTATTGACACCCCCGCTTTATTGGTTTCCGATTATATAGTTTTAAAATAGTACGTAGGTTGGTTTACCATATCTAATCAATGTTCTGCTTTGATCTACTGTGTGAAGTTCTTGTTATGATTTATGAGTCACCATGTTGGACTTTTTTGTATTCAAAAATAATGTTTTTGTTCATATCCTGTGGAACCCTTACCTTAGATTTCACCTCTGCTATTGTATATGCAACATTATTTAGCTAAATAAGGTTTTTCTCAGTCGCTTAAAATATTACTGGATTTTTCTATCCTTGGTATATCACAGCTGCCCCAATGTGTTTGCTGAAAATGCAGGAGAAGGTGTGAGATTGCAGAGACTCTTGCTGAGAAGAATTTTGACTTGGCTTTCCAAGTGATCTATCAGTTCAATCTTCCTGGTAGTCATTACAATATGAGATTTGTTTATTTGTATTTGTCTTTCCGTGCATAGAGAATTAGCTTTTCAGTTATCTCTTGGAGATTATATTCATTTCAACTGACATTTCTCCAGCTGTTGATATATATGCTGGCATTGCATCATCACTTGCTGAGAGAAAAAAAGGAGGACAGCTGACTGAGTTTTTCAGAAATATTAAGGGCACAATAGATGATGATGATTGGGACCAGGTACTATATGTTTTATCATGCAAAAAAAAAAGAAGGTACTAGATCAGACAAATTTTTGAAACATAAGTTTAATCCTCTTTCGGAAACACATGTATATAAATGGTTAGATAACATAGTAATTGAAGAGAACAGAGTAACATGGTACCCAAGTGGTGCAACATCTGCAGAATTAGTGGAAATACCTAATGGTTCTACTTATATCACACTTCAGCAAAATTCCCAAAGGTGAATCTTTGGTAATAGAAATTTGTGACTACTCGAAGAAGGATTTGATCTTATTAAATTACTGAAGACAAATGAGCTTTTGATGGTTACTAGACACCGATTCTCAAAATAGAACTAGGTTGTTGGAATTGCAATCAGAAAAAACTAGTTCAAAGTTTTTACCCATTTTTCTCTAATTCCAATTTACAGTGGTCAAACAGAGCATAAATATTTTACTCACTTGCACTATAGGCTTCACATATTTTCCCAGTCCTGTGTCTTTAATATAATATTTATTCATGGTTGGCCTGAATATTAGGATATTCTGTGAGTAAGCATTTCCTATGGTTCTTTTGTAGGTTCTGGGGGCAGCAATCAACGTGTATGCTAACAAACACAAAGAACGCCCTGACCGCCTCATTGACATGTTAACAAGTAGTCACAGGTACATTTCCATTTAATACAGTGTGTCCTTGGAGAAATTCAGCACAGATGCAGACAAAAGTGCTCTAATACTTGATTGGTTCATGGTGTTATAATTGTTTTACTGGCTAGTTCTATGGAAGTGGAATTGGACAATCTTTTTTCGATTATCTAAACTGAACAGACTCAAGTCAACAAAGCCTTGTCCCAATTTTGTATTGGTGTCGACTACTTTCCTCAATAAGTCTTTTATAAACATGTCCAAACTACCTACCTTTTCGTAATTCTGTCCTTTCTAATTTTATGAGACATCCATCTTAACTTCTGCATTTCAGCCAAACATAGCTTTTAAGTATGCTGTTTCTTAATTGTCCAATATTCTGTACCATAAAGTATTGCTTGCTGGTCTAATAGTTGTATTGTGGAACTTACATTTTTGCTTTAAATATATACGTTAATTACATAATGCACCATATCCACTGCTCCACGTAATCCATTGTGTGTTAATTGTACGAGTAACACCTTCTTCAATCTTACCCTCTCTATGGATAATTGACCCTAAATATCAAAAGTGTTTACTCTTTGATCTTCAATCTTTTTTACCTCCTTACTTGTATTTCTACTTCTATAAAAATTACATTCAGTATATTCATTTTTAGATCAAATCATTTTAAATCCTTTTGATTTCCTTTTGCTGCATTGCTCTCATAGGGTTCAAGGAAGAGAGTGCTCTAGTTGTTTTAGGTCTAGCTTGATTATGTTCTTCTTGAATTCCAGATGAGGGATTGTAGGAGTATAATCATGTCATCAAGTCTGGTTGCCTGATCATTAATTCTGCAGAATAATAAGATTGGGGTTTATTCTGGGATGATATAAAGGTGGTAACCTGTCCTGATGTTGTCTTGTATTCCTCTCAGTATTTTTTGGCCGGGTTGAGGTGCCCCATGTTAAATCCTTGCATCCCTTTACACCACGACTATCTTAATTAGTCTTGTTTGGAATTGGAGCAGTGAATTTTTGTTATTAATAGGTTGAAGTTAGTGCTTAGCACCCATTCCACTTGGGAAAAAGTTGGAAAAAAGATTCATTTATTATATGAAGCTAAATTGTTAACAAAGTAGCGATACATGATATACTTTCAAAATCGGTCATCTCTTGAACTATTGTGAGTTAATGAAGCCAAATTTTTGGTATCATTAGATAGTAGCCATTAGAAACCTTGGGAGCAACATCTTAAAGTTTCCATGACCTTTCTTTGTAATACTGTATTTTAAACTGTACCTGTGCTTGTGTCATGCATTTAAATACCTACTCGCAAAAAGAAAAGGAGCCTGTGAGAGGTGGGGGATTTTAACTTTCTGAGATTCTCTCACTCACAGGAATATGGATACATTACTTCGTAACAGCTGATTGTGTCCTTGTTCCCGTCCCTTTCCTTATTTTTCTAACTTGTAATGCAAACTTTGAATGCCTACTCATATTCCAAGCTTGTGTGTGCAGGAAGGTGCTGGCTTGTGTGGTATGTGGTCGTCTCAAAAGTGCATTTCAATTTGCTTCTCGGAGTGGAAGTGTGGCTGACGTTCAATATGTTGCACACCAGGTATATATTTCCTCTCATATTGAATTTTCATTGTCAGAATATATTAGCCTGTTGTCTCAATTAAAGAAACACTGCATCGCTTTTGGTAGTGGGGCTTTGGTCGAATTTTTTTATTTGTGTTCATGCTTAAGAAACATCTGTTGATGAACTTAATACTCATGACATTGATATTCACATTATTTTTGTCCAAAAATTGCTTAAAAGAATACGGATTTATATCGAAATAGATAAAGAAGAGGTACAATAATTTGAAATTCTTGGATCATTGAAACAAAATTAAAATTATATTATTTCTGCATAAATAGTTCTCGGCTTGGGTACCTGGTTGATTGGCTCAAGGTTGATGTGAGTTCGCTTAAGGCATGGATGATTTCTTTTGCATTCTTCGTTGATTGCATGCGAGCAAGGCATTTATTGGATTGCCCATGTGTTCACAGGATGAATTTATTAGGAAATGGTATGTTGAGTTTGTGAAATGCTCAATATATCATGCCACGTACAATCTGGACAATTTAGGTGGTTGTCCACAAGTAACCATGATGGGGTTATCTATTTCACTGTTCTCACTACGACGAGGTTCAAAATATCAGCTGAGTCTGATATGACTTGGCCGAGTCGGATATTAAACCGATAACGAGACACGTTAATGAGTCTTACGCAAATCGGTCTTGACTCGAATATAACTCGGCCGACTCGGATAAACTTGAAACCGATTCAGATGATTCGCCATTTACCCACAAAATCAAAGCGTGGGAATGAGCCTCCCCACTGAAACAAATCCTCTCTTATTTTTCGGTTCTTCTTGTCTTCACCATCCCACGAAGGTTGCACACTAGGTACCACTTGATCACAAGTGGTCTTTGATCTTGACTTTGCTTGGAGTAATTTCTCTCTCTCTCTCTCTCTCTCTCTCTCTCTCTAAAGGGGCAATTTCTTTCATCTGACATTCAAATGGTTTTGTGTCTCTTTTAATGTTATAATATTATGTTTATGAATGTTATGCCTTTTCAAGCCTTTACCATGTAGTTGAGGTATTGTGTTTGTTATTATTCTTTGAGCTGATCATTTTGTCTTAATTTTAAATGTATTAATTTAACACATCAATTGGTCTATACCTTTTAATTGATATATTTAATTAATCAATAATGTTACTTAAATATAATTTGGGAATTTAATGTGAGCATCTAATATATTTTTGTAATTTGATTGGCATTAGACTCCATACAATATTAGGACCCACAATTAATCTTGCAAAAAATAATGGATTAGGTCTCCAAATTAAATCCAACTAGCATTATCTTTATAAAATATATTTTCGGTAACACCCATACAATTTATTTTCATTATATTTTACTGTGATAGATGACGTATTTTCAATATATGATGCATGAATTTTATTGTCTATACTTTTTAGAAATTTTCATCATTTTTTTTTAGAATTTTTTGGTATCAAGCATTTCATGTGTAAAATCCAATACCGTTCCACGACCAATGTGTCTCACTTCTTCGTTCACCCAAGACTGATCTTTAAAACTGTGAAGGGATTCACTAAAAGGATTTGATTGAAATCATGGTTGAAAACCGTCTAACTTGTTTATGAATGCACGACTTCCCATTTAAGATCACCTTTCTACACTAGGAAATAAAAGGAGGATATTCAATATTGTCCCAAGGTCATTGGACAGGAGACATATGGCATGCTTACTCCTGCAATGGTTAGGGTCCTTCACTATGTATGCTGATTATGGTATGGCCACATTTTTAGTAACCCCCCCCCCCCCCCCCCCCCCTCCCCCTCTGCCCCGGTGATACTCCTCTATTTGTTTGTGCATGCGCACATTTGAATTCCTTTTCAGAAAATATTTAGGAAGAATGGAATGCGAGAGTAGGAGTTAGCTTGAGGTGAATTTTGGCTTTTACTGGTCAACCATCATGGAACAAAACGGGCATAAATGGCCAAGATGGTGTTAATTAAATGATATAATGTCCTATAATGTGGATTTCGTAGATAAATGTCTGTCTGCTTGGGATCTTGTCTTTGTGTTTCTTTTGCAGCTTGACGTGGAATATTTGCAATGGCATTATAGTTTACATGACCAGAACTGGCGGAAGATATTTCTGAGTTGTATGAAATGTATTGTCCATGAAATATAAGCCACTGTCAAATGTCCCCTTAAAGGTTCTATGGGTAACAATTTGAAACAAGGGATTAGTCAGTCGACATATTTTTCAATTTGTAAAGAATACATAGTTGTGATGTGAGAGGTTCCTCTTTGAAGCCGATTTTGAAAGTCACTTTAAATTGAATCAATATAGTTACACACTGGGTGTCATCCTTTCTTAAGCCCCATTTTTGTTTTCTTTTTCTTGTGCAGGCATTACATGCTAATGCACTTCCCGTGCTTGATATGTGCAAACAATGGTTGGCTCAATACATGTAACTGTTGGTGGAGGAATTCACAGTCAACTTGAAGTAGTCGGGGCTTTATACTTGGTATTGGTAATTTTTCTTGCAATGAGCAAATTTGAGGAACAGTCACCGACAACTATACGATGCTCTTTTCTCAGAATTGAAGACACTTGTGGATTTTGGTTTCTGATTTTGTTAAACCTTCAGTTCTCCGTGCCAGTTCTCTAGTTATAGCTACCCATTGAAACCGCTTTTTAAACATCTCCAAAGTTTATGCAGCTCATGGATATGGTGGTGTATGCCCATTTGGGAAGATGAGGAAGCATTGCATTCAAGCATTAGGCCGAAATGCTCAGTGGAAAACCCCCAAAAAAAAAAAAAAATCAAAGAAAGAGAGGGATCACATTGCTGCAGACCTTGTAAAGTACTGTTTGTAGTCTGTAGAATGGTGAAAGTAGAACAAACCTGTAAATATGTTCGTGCAGGAGAGAGAGAGAGAGAGAGAGAGAGAGAGAGAGAGAGAGAGGTCAAATTCTGTCCTTTTTCCCCCCTGGTGAGCGGCAGGGCCTTGGGCATTGTTGTATAAATTTTGGGTAAGAAATGAAGTTTGCAATTAAAGTTTGATGGCATTTTCATATACATTTATAGTGTTCCTCTTTTGATGGCAAACTAGTATTATTACTATTACTTTGCAGTTCTACATAAAATCTGGGAATATGTATCATCAGTATGTTACTATCGAAGCAGTGGGAATTATTAAATTTATCCTCATTGCATTGAGCCAACTAGTCGAATACTATTGGCAATAATGTTATTAGGAATAAAGGGGGTAACATTTCTATTTGTTTTCTGCTACAGAGAGGAAATGGTGAAGAAAAGCTAGACTTCGTGCTTTAATCCCACTCTTATATTGGAATAAATTCATCCTTATACATTTTAGATAATTATAGCCCAAACCAGTTGAACCAAACACGGGCGGATTTTTCAGATGACCGTGGACAAAGACCACATTATTGGTATTGCAAATAAAAGTCACAGTAAATGAGATGTCATTATAGTAAGTTTGGGAAAATAGGAAGAACAGTTGTAATGGCTGATGGCTCTCAAGTGGAAGATTTGAGTGCCTCAAGAGAGAATGACCTATCCTTAGAGAGCAGCTACAATATATTGGAGAAAATATCGCTGTGTAAACTCGACTTCTATGATGTGTAAGAACACAGTATGAATATTGTGAAAAAAATCAAGAAAATTATGTTGATGGGTCTTGAAGAATAGCCTCTGAATGATGGACATGTCTGTGAGAAATTAGAACCCTACATGCCATAAAAGTTCAATTTTGTGACGGGAGAGGGGGGTCAGCAATGGAAGGAGCTTACAGCTTTCAGCTGGTCTCCCTGTTGTTCAGCATGTCCAAAACAGTGTAAGCAGCTTTTTGAAAATGCTCCTTCGCTTCCTCTAAATTTTTCTTCCTCTCAAGAGCCGAGTCTTTGCACTTCTCTACATCTTCCACTATTCCAGTAGAGTGTTGATCAATTTCACTGCAGAGCCTCATAAAAAATGGATAAGTATCAAACCAAAAAGAGTTATTTAAGGAACAATGATAAATACCCCTGTTTCAAGAAGTGATAAAATAAACCAATCTCCTCCCTCTGTGTGTGTGTTGGGGGGGGGGGGGGGGGGGGGGGGGGTTGTATAAGGGTGTGTGTGACTAGCACTGAAATCAAAAAGGAGTCACTTGCATTTTCTACTAAACTGGATAAGGAAGACCAGGAAACTAATGGAGTACTTAGAGGGGAAAAGCAGCAAGCATATAGGGAATTAAAAGAGGTATGAACTAAAATTTCGAACACACACAAACAGAATAAAATAAAAATGTAAAATTCACTCTGTTGCACGAGTAGTGTTCATAAAATTGACCAAAAAAAAGGGAAAGGAAAAATGTTTGGGAGAAGCAAACTTGTTAGCTCACGTTATCATCTTAAGCATATTCTCCATTGTGACTTGCATCTTCTGTGAGAGATCTGCACTCAGTATAAAAATGAACAGGTTTAGACGTCAGCAGACACAGAAACACACGGACTAAGGAGTTTTTCTAGACCACTAAAACATCCAAATCTATCGATGTTACAATCATATGACCAGCATAAATCATCAGAAACTAATTAGATTAATATCATTTACATATTGCCAAGCACTGTATGACAACTTTTTTAAAGATTAAGCAAATCATCAACATAACAAATCCACCAGAACATATACAAAGCAGTAAATAGTGGCTTTGCATCATGATGCTCACAGAGATGTTGGTAACCGTAAGTGGGAAAAACTATCAGCTGTATTGAATCAAACTGATCAATTTTCACTTTGTATTCGGTCCAAGATTGTATTTTGGGAGTAAAATGTAAAAAGAAAAGGAAGAAAGCATCAAACTGATCATTCATGGAGCAGAACTGCCAAGGATTGTAATGACTCCCTTAACCAAGACTGGAGCATAAGCAGAAGCCAAGAGAACCACCTCACATCTCAAGATCAGTTATGGGCACAAATTTGAAAACATAGTGGAAATCTAAGAATTCAAATTCTACAAAATCATTTGCCTTGAGTCCTGAATCTGACTCAGGATCGTCTTCAAAAAGAAATCTGAAAGCATGCAAACCACTCATCTTCATAAAAAGACATGGGGACAAAGCATAAGTTGTGAATATGGTATCGTTCCAAACATTCAGGAATTGGAAAATATTTCAAATTATAGCGACAATGCGAGTCAGATATGCTCATTAAAATTTCACGTATAATTCAAAACTTTTAAACAATTCAAATAATATGGTATTTCATGCAATGAGATCAATATACAATATACACCACTGCATGTACCATGAATGCCAGCCTAACACTTCAAGAGAAGCTTCTAGACATCGAATAAAAAACATCTTCGGAATTTAAGGTCCTAAATACCCTGACATTAAGGTTAAGCACATCGAAAGGTAGATGGAAAGTTCAATTTAATTCTCTCTGTTACTTATTAGCTTCTGGAATCCTAAAATAGTGAAAAAGAAAGATGAAAGTTTCCAAACAGCTGAGAACTTCAATTATTCGGGGCACAAGCCAAACGAACAAAATCCAGGGGTCTACAATAGAGCTCGGAATGAGTAAGTAGCACTTCATGGAGAAGTGGGAAAACAGTGGCACAAATTAATCCAAACAATCCATGGTAGAAAGAAGATAATAAACATCTAACAAAAGCCAAACACAATGGCTTGAAGTTTTAGGATAATCATTCGATTGAGGTTTAATCCAAGGGCAAAATATCTTCGAGAAACAAACGAGACAAAAGAGATTCAGGGTAGCCGAGTGGCGATTTTTTGAACTGAGGGTAACGTACATAAACAATTAAACAAACAAAAAAGAAAAATAAATCAAAATATTACACCTAATAATCCACCACTGTAGTGAAATTGTTGAATTAATTGAGCATAAAATAAAAAACATAAAGACTAAATAAGAGAGGATTTTAGAGAATAATGTAACTCTCTTTTCTTTCTGTTTTCTCTGTGATTTTCTTTCTTTCTCATTTCATTTCACCGGTTATGAAATGGCTCCTGTTATAGAAGAAAAAGGTCGAAACACTATTCATAACTTTCTGCATAGTAATTTTACCTTTTCAACTACATTACAAAATGAGTATTATACGCTGGTCTTCGTAGCAATGCATTATGGTCGTCTACACTGCATTTACATCAACCACTGTATTATCATTCTATTTTTCCCGTTGGAAAATTGCTCATAGTCATCATAACATTAAACTATAATATACCGGAAAATAATCTACATAATTCGTCAGATAGCAAAATTACATTAAAAAAAAGGAACATCGGTAACATGTGCGAGGAGAGAATGAGATGCTCGAAGTTGAAAATTCTCGTACAACAAGCATCCAATTCAGATAAAATAATTTCCGATTCAAAGTAGATTCGATTAAAAATTCACCAATTGCGTAAATTAAGATCGAGAAACACAGAGACGAAAGCTAATACTATCATACAAACACAATCCACGCATAGATAGATGTTGTGGATGAGTAGGAGTGCGTGTGTGTGTGTGTGTGTGTGTGTGAGGGAGAGAAACAAGAGAGACGGACCGTAGACGAGAGAGGAGAGCTGAGATTCAACGTCTGAATGTGCAACGAGTTGACCGTCGGAATAAGATGGTGAAGACGCCGTTGCAGCTTTTGGTGGCTCCATGGATGGAGAGAGAGAAAAGGGAGTGTGCAAGAAATGAGCGCGCTTCTCCTGTTTTTAATAGATGCGTTTAAATACTTGTTTTGATTTTGGGAGAACACTATTTTTCTTTTTTGGTATAGTATTGAAAATAATAATTTTTAATTCAAAAATTAATAAATTTTATCGTAATAAATAAACTTAAAAAATGGCAAGTGAACCAAAAATAAATATACCCAAAAAGTATGTGATTCAAAATATATTTAAATATTATACTCTCTATTTTAAAAAATCATTTTTACAAGTTCACTTCAACCACATATGAGATCTAACTATGTACTTTTTAAGACATGAAATCCCGTTCAGTTGAACTTTTAAGGCATGAGATCACGTTCAACTAAACTTTTAAGGCAAGAGGTCCAAACTAATTTTTCTTTTTTTAAAATGGCAATAATATTCTTTATGCCTTGCACTTTGCCCAACCAAGAGTCATTTTACTTATCTCATGGGTAAATCCAACTCTTCTTCTATAAAAATCTATCACCACCACCCCCAAACGGTGAAATAAATACCGTGAACTCTACGATAGTGAAGTCAATAACAATGAACTAAAAAATTCAACTCTTATTCTATCTACAATATATAACAAAATATATTAAGTTTTTTAGTTTATTGTCGTGCAATTCATTGTCGTTTGAGGACAATGTGGGATATGGTGGAAGTTTTTAAATAACATCTTTTTATTAAGGGTATTTTTGTTAATTATATATTTTATGGAACTTTCGTCTTAAAAGTGTTTAGGATGAATCTCTCGTCTTACAAGTACATAATTTTGTACCTCTCGCCAAATCTCCCTTTTTTTTTTCTACCATAATCAAACTCTTGATTTTGAGTTTGATGGGACAACTTGAAGGAAAATGTTATTTGAACTTAATCTCGGGACTTAATTCAATGCAACCATTGGACTAAAAGTGAATTATATTAAACATTGAAACTTATAACTAATTCAATGTTTTCATTGAATTAAGTCCTTATAACAATACTCCCCACTTGAATCTAGCAAACATTAGTAAAATTGGGTTCAACCTCTTTAAACTCCGAAATACAACTCAGGTTTAATATGAGTTGAATCCAAATGCAATTTGTATTGAATTCAAATTTTAGCTCGAATTGTGTATTCCTATAATCAAATCCGAGTTAAATTCGAATCTCAAATACTATTTGCAAATGCACAATCAAAACCCAAACAATTCAACATTCTTCTCTCTCGTTTCGATTCATAATTGAGGGTATTTTCGACTTACAACTATAATATATGTTTGTTTATGTGCACAATCACTCACAAATAAGAGGACGGTTATATTCTACGAGATAGGAATTTTTCGTTACTAGTGACGTGACATGCCCAGATAAAATAATATAAATTAATAATTGATTATAACAATGTCACTAATCTCTGTCGAGCACGAGAGGAACAGTTTGGAAGTTCATTGTATTTCAATAGAAAACTCTAAACCGCCAAAAATTTGCAGCTTAACTCACTTAGATTGATAATCGAACTGTGGGCTAATAATTGAATTGAGTTATTCAGATTCGATTTAGATTTGACTCGTTTATAAAATGTGTTCGAGAGATTCGATTTGTTTATATGTAAATACTCGAGCTCAGATCATTTTAGATTCGTTCAAACTTAAACAATTTTTTATGCTTGTTTAAAAAAAAGAGTTCGGCAGACTCGACTCAATTATCAACTTTACAAACACTTACTCTATTCTGGTTGTTAAGTTAAGTGTGTGATTTCATGGGATTATAGCAACTTTTATCACATAAAACAACTGGATTGTTTCAAGTTCACTTTTAAAATTCTCCCCTTAGTCTAGGATATTATTAATTTTTCCCACTTGACTTTATATATAAAGTTGTTTCATTTTGATTGCAGTATTTCAGAAGTTTGAATAACGAAAATAGTTCATCTACCCGCATATTGATGAGAATATATTTAAAAAATTTCAGATTCTGTAATAACGAAAAACTCGTACATAGTAATACTCTTTTTAGTATTGTGAATCATCCGAATAAAATATCATCTGATAAAGTTTAATAGAATAAAAACCCTCGATCTCTAAATCATCAATAAATCATGCGTATCAAGTAATTGGGTTTTTTTTTTTTTTTTTGGTGAAATTCTAAGTTTGAATATCAATATAATTTGTGGGAATTAAAATAATACACCATGGATTGTTGTTGGCATAGAGTATAACGACGACATATTATATGATGGAGTCGAAAGCTATGTTGTTTATATGAGTAGATTAGTTTATGCTTCATAATCTATTTTTTTTTCTCTTAAATTTTCTATGATTTAAAATCAAATCAAATGTGTTTTATAAAAAAAGGAAATTGAAATTAAATTTAAATGAGGTCGTAAAAAATATATAAAAATTAGTGGTTTAATAAAAAAAATAGGAAAATTTGAAAGGAAAATATTAACAATTTTTCTAATTTGGAAAAAATTATTGTACCGAATGAATTTTATTTTTTTTATATATCGTATAGAAAGTGGCAACAGTCCGATGAAATTACAATGCGATAGGGTTAGAATATGATAAAATTGTATCGTATAGAAATGATTATTACTATTGAAGATCGATACTATTTATTTTTGTTTTTAATTAATTTTCAAATTGTAGCTTAACTGGACTAAATTAGAATTATAGATAAGGTTGATAATCGAGTCAAGCTTGTCGAGTTCGTTTTTTTAAACGAGCCTAAAAAGTTGTTTAAATTCGGTTTGTTTAGAAAATGAGTCGAGCCTGAGTCCGATCTCAAAACGAGTCAAACCCGAGTAATTTGACTATTTTACATATAAACAAGTTGAACTTTATGAGCTTGAGCCGAACCTTTTTGACTCGTTTTTTAAATGAGTTTAAAAAATTATTCAAGTTAAGCTCGTTTAAAACATAAATCGAGCTTGAGTCAAGCCCTATTTGAACTGAACCCGAGTAACTCGACTCAACTATCAGCCCTAACTATCGACAATTTAATGGTATCATAGTCGTGTCATCCGTATCATAATCGTTGCTCCTCACTTTTATTTAAAAAAACAAATAAGTGGATGTTTTAGATAATTTATAATCATTGATCATAAAAAAAAAAAATTAGTTTTTGTAATTTTATATTTTTAATTATTTCATTTATAGTAATTAATCAGTATAATAATAAAATTAATAACACGTGTCAATAAAAAAATCCGGTGTCTCACACGTACGGTAGACCCCACAAGTTCAAGGCAGGAGGACAATACAAATCGGAGCGGGTCTGGGACTGAAAAAACGAAAAAAGATGAAATGAAGCGTTCGATGACCGGGCCCCATTCAGAAAGAATCTTCAGCTAACAACCGTTGGATTTCTACGGGATTCGTGCAAGAAATGAACAAGTGTCACCTGACCCGAAACCCATGAAGCTGAGTCACAGCAAAACGACAAAAAAGGACAGTACCTTTTTTTGAACAGCAAAAAAAAAAAGAAAAAAAAAACTGAAAAAGGACTGACTGTACCTAAAAGTGTATAAAAGGCCAATGGAGTGAGAGAGAGAGAATGATGACCTTGGGTTAGGTTAAGGTCTTAACTATGGTTAGGTTAAAGTTAAGTACAGACTCGTGACGTGGAAATGAAAGTGACTACCAAATTATTAGTTAACGGTTACTTGACGGCGTTTGAGGTTTGACTGTTGAAACATGGGTTAAGAGACCCGTCAGTTTGTGAATAAGTCGGCGATTGGTACAATGTCCTTTATGGATTTCTGTAATTTAAAATTAAAATGAAGAGATAAAAAAATAAAAGGGAGATAAAGAAGAAAGAAGATAAAGGTAGGTATAAATTAGTAGATTTGTTTCAAATTTAGGGGGTGGCAATTTATAACACAACACGAAAATACGACTCGAAATTGACGGGTTAGAGTTAACTATTTATTCGATACGAACCCGTATATGACACGACCCGTTAATGCAAATAATAAATGAGTTGGATTAGTGTCAAATACAAAATTGACACAATTAACACATTTAAATAATATTATAAGAATAAAATATTAATTTTTATTATATTTTATCGAGTAGTTACATAATTCTTGTATAAAAAAAGATATTTTTATTATTATATTTATTAAGTTAATTTTTAATTTATAAAAAAGTATATGAGCATAAGTTCGATTAAGTAATAACGAAATTTTAAACATAAAATTGAGCGTTAAATTTTTTATTCACGGTTTATATAAGTCAACACGAATACGACACGGAAATAAATAGGTCGACATGACACGACATGAATAGTTAAACGGTTTGAGTTAGGATTAATTAGTGCTCAACACGAACCTGAAATAACCCAACATGAACACAACTCAATCCAATCCGACACGATTGTCACCCCTACTCAGATTAAAAGTGTGTTGGTTAAACTGGAATCTAATACAGAGAGTCGTGCAAAAAAATGGTATTTTTGAACGAGAGAAAAATTATGATGATTTTTTTATAATTGAATCAAATTAGATAAAAATTAAATCAATGTTAACTTTAAGTTGTGTTTTTATAAGTTGAGAATTCAACTTTCTAACTATAATATTAGATAAATAATTAAATTTTATAATTAATTCATAAATGAGGTATTGTATGCGTAAGTAGTCATTCAAAAAATATTTAAGTATGCTTTTACAGAAAACAAAATGCACAATACCAACAAAAAGCTAACCACTTCTGATAAATAAAATCAAGAATAAAAACTCATTTCTTTTTCTAAAACAAAGCCATAATTAGTGCAAAACATATAAAAGAAGCCTAATCAACATCTTCCCATGTTTTATTATAACATCAACTGAAATAAAAGCAGAAAATCAAACAAAATTTCAATTTTTTTTAGATAAAATTCATAATCGATGCAATCATAACAAAAAACCTAAATCAATACTCATTTGTATTCTATTATACTATTTATTGGAATAAAGCCAAAAAACCAAATAAAATCACATTTTAACAAAAAAAAACCTAAATAGTACAAAATATTGATATGTTTGCGTATTATGATGACATCTTATAATTCTATTGGATATAGTAACGGATGTTAACGACAAGAGTCTATATGTTATGTACACAAATTTTAGAGGTTTAAATATAATATTTCAAATATAAAAAGTCTGGGTAAGTGACAAACTTTATTTAATTGTAAGGGATCTTAGTGTAATATTTTAAATGTGAAAAGGTCAATATAATTAAGTAACAAATTTTACAGGATTTGATAATAATTTACTCGTTAGATTCAAACCCGACCTAAATTAAACATGACACTATACGACTTTCAGAACTCTCGCGCTTTTTTTTTTATTAACTCGGCAGCCGATGAATTGGCATCGTTAACTCAGCCAAAACTGACCATGGTTAAGGACCGGTAACGTTAAGCCAGTCAGTTTTCATTGCAATTAAATAAAGAAACAGTGAATTGACAGAAGAGGACCCCACAGGTGGTCAGCCTTGTCGTTTTGTGATGAATAATAACCTCCAAAAAAGGGTAAAAGCATAAACTCAAAGGATTCCCCGTTCAAAAATACACTTTACCCTTTTTAGATGTACCACAAAAATACATATTCTATACTCCACTCTATACGTATACATTCACTATACCATTAAAAATTTATTGATGCATATTATATGTATTGTACCAATCAGAATATGCCATGTGTCAATTTTTTTATATTTTATTATTTTTAAGATCAATAATCAAGAACAATTTTAACTCAAAATGAATGATTCACACTAAATTTTGATATGATATTAATTTTTTTTTATTCAACTATCAGGATTATTCAGATCAGTTGACGTGCACCTCAATTAATTTTTTTTTCGGTCCGGTTAAAGGCACGTGCATCCATTCTAAGACTAGAGTATTCATATGAGATAAATCATTCATTACCTAATCTCAAAAAATTGTTAAAATTCGAATTTAAAATATCTGAATTTCCAACTCATTCTTTATTATCATTTGAACTACTATTAAGATTAATGTGATACTACTTCGAACAAAAGTGCACTCCATACAATTTCGATATACTTCCCACCGATCAAACAATGATGGTAGGAAGAAGAGAAGTTGGACAAGGAGGGAGAAAAATAAAAATATCTATAATATAAAATAGGATAGGTTTCAATAAACTTATTCGACGGTCTCAAGTAGACTAATTCAACGGCCACCGACATTTCTCTCAAAATTGTTCACGTTGTACCGTGCTTTCAGACACAAGTTATCCATAATATATATAATAATCTAGATGGTAAAGTTTTAACAGTTACACAAAATCTACAAACAAAATTAATAAATAAACGACTTTAATTCCTATCCACCTTGAATTTTGACAATTTTTTGGAGTCAAATTATGAGAGATTTATTCCTTATGAATTTTTTAGTCTTGCGTGTAGATGACCTATTTTTGACCAGATCAAGAAAGAAATTAGTCGAGAATTTGCATAAATTAATCCAGATAATCTTGACCGTTAAAAAAAAAAAAAAAAGCAAAAAGAAAACCTCCACATGGTGACGAGAGGTTATTCCATCGATAAGGAGGCATCAACTATAATTTCATCGACCCAAAGTGATGTTATTCTATTTTTGTTAAAAAATCCTTATTATTAATTGATTGTGACAACATCTAACCTAGACGTCCATTTCTTGATAGTCTCACTTTGTCATTAAGCTACTAATTTTCATATATTATCATGTATAATATAAGATAGAATAAGTTTCAATAAATTTATTTGATTGTTTCAAATAGACTCATCTAACGGTCACCAACATTCTTTATCACTTATACCGTGCCTTCAGACACGAATTCCCCCTAGTTATTATAAATATTTTACTAGAATATTATATATATTAAAAATTCGGTGTTGAGATTAATGGTTAACCTAATAACTATCGCCTCCACTATTAGATTTAAAAATCGCGGGTTATAATTTATGATTAAAAATTTTAAAAAATAAAAAAAAAGACAAAAGGAAAGGTCGGTGGTTAATAATTTTGGTTTTTATGACCAAACCAAATTGCAAAAGTGAAAAAATGGATAACAAGACATTGATGTGGTGAGAAGAGTATTAAATATTATGTGGGTAATCTACAAAAGCTGCTAAAGTAAAACTAATTAAAATAGTTTTTAAAATGTTGTTTTTCAGTAATTTTCTTTTTGAATTTTTTTTGTTCGATAATCAGAAGTGTTCGGCTTAATTTACGCATATCTCGATTAATTCTCTCTCCGGTCTGATCAAAGGGAGACCATCCATGTCAGCACAAGAAAATTTCATAAGGGATAAATCTCTCATGACCTGATTCCAAGAGATTGTCAAGATTAGAACTTCTTTTGGAACTTTAATAAAATGTAAAAATAATAAAACAGGTAAATAAATACACCATTCATACATACATAGCATATGGACAAATACAGTATTCCATACGTAGAAATGAGCATGTGTGAGTGTGAGAGAGAGAGAGAGAGGAGTATTTGAGAAGCTTACTGCTGCTCTGATTTTGATGCATGAGAGAGAGAGAGGGAAGAGGGATAATAGAGAGAGAGAGAAGAGTACTCCACAAGGTTCTCACACATTGTGTGTGTGAGAAGAGAGAGAGAGACTCTTTTGCCAAAACATAAATCTTTACTGCATTTGGGTTATTTGGGTTGTTGTCCTTTGAACGATCATCTCTGTGAAGTTTCAGAGGAGCAAACCTGGTGCGCTTTCCCATCATCCCCCCCCCCCCCCCCCTCTCTCTCTCTCTCTCTCTCTCTCCCTTTTCCATTCCTTATTCTACTGAACACCATGAAGTGTGATTCATTGCTCAGATTTTCTTTGATTTTTAGAAACTAGTAAGGTTTATCCAATCTGATTTTTATTCCATCGTTTTTTTTTTTTGGGATCATATTTCTGAGTCATCTCTCACTTCTTAGAGCTTTCTCTGTGTATCCATGGATTTTTTCCATCTGGGTATCGGCTTTTTGTAGGAGTTCTAACAACTTCAAATGCATTTATGAAAGGTTTTTCTATATATCAACAATCGAATTTCTCATTAAGGGTTTTACAAAAATTTGAATGTGTTTATAAATTGACCTGGTAGTGAATTTGAAGTATTTCCAATACATACTGTTCATTACTTTCCTGGTTGATTGTCACTTTTCTTTGACATTTTTCAAGACCTCTTTAATGTTAATCTAAGCATTCATCTGGAGATGGTTAGGGTCCTTGGGACTTTATTCCTTTAGATTTCAATTCATGCAAGCTTCTACAAATATTAGATTTTTCAACTGGGTTTATTTATTTATTTATTTATTTTCCATTTTTGATCTCTATTATTACTTTTTTTTTTTCTTTCTAAGTATTATTATTCAGCATTTCATTGAGAGCATTGGTTTTTAAGTAGTTTGATGTAGCTATTTTAAATGAATGTCATGGATTTGATGCTTCCAAATGATTGATTCTTTGTCTTGATATTTCAATTGATGAATATATTAGTGGATTTAATTTTCTAAAGAAAATCTCTGTATTTTTGCTGCAGGGTAGAGGTTTTGTTTAGTAGTTGGATATGCTGAGGAAGAGGAATAGATCATCACACCAGAAAGATCAACACATGGGTCACCTAATGTCTGATATTGTTTCAGAACAATTTGATGTTTTGGGGCAGAAGCATAAAACAAATTCATTTTTCAATGTTCCTGGTCTGTTTGTAGGATTCAATTCTAAAGGTCCAGAATCTGATTCAGTTAGAAGCCCCACTTCACCATTGGACTTTAGGGTGTTTTCAAATCTAGGAAATCCCTTTAGGTCCCCAAGGTCATCCAATGAGGGAAATCAGAAGAGGTGGGATTGCAGTAAAGTAGGCCTAAGCATCATAGATTCTCTTGAAGATGATACGAAACAATCCGGGAAAGTTCTCCGATCGTCGGACAGTAAGAATATTCTTTTTGGACCGCAGATAAGGATCAAAACCCCCAATTTTGTAAGCCGTATCGATTCCTTTGAAGCATCTAAGTCACTTCCTAAAAACTATGCAATTTTCCCTCATACCCAGGCCAAACTATTCAATCTCCAAATGGGCAACTCTAATGTTCTTTTTGGAATTGGAGAAGCCCCGTTAGAACCTGAGTCATCTGAAAAAATCCGGTCTTGTTCGTTGGATTCTAGAAGGTCTGGGTCACATCTTACCAGTTTAACAAACATTGTCACCAACTCAAGTTCTGGGATTTTTTGTCCAGAAAATGGAATAAACCCTGTGAGTCAACCTTCTCATTTAGCCAGAGGAAGCCCAAGTTTGAGCAATTATGTAGGTACAACACTAACTTCGATCCCTGTATCCATTGGTGGCAATAGTTTGATTGAGCCTCTCTCACAAGCTGAGATTGAGCTTTCTGAGGATTATACCTGTGTGAGAACACATGGCCCCAACCCCAAAACAACTCATATTTTCGGTGACTGTATTTTAGAATGTCACAACAATGAGTTTGCCAATTTTTCTAAGAATGAGGAACATGAGGTTGCATTGCCTCAAGAGGTTAAGTTCTCTGAAGATCCTGCCTCATACCCCTCCAGTGGTTTTCTGAGCTTTTGTTACTCATGCAACAAGAAATTGGAGGGGGAAGATATATACATGTACAGGTCTGCACAATAGCTTTGTGTTCTCTTGATTAGTGAACTCTACATTTCGAAGATGTTAATTTGGGACTCTGCTTTGTTTGATATCTTGCAGGGGTGAGAAAGCATTTTGCAGTTGGACTTGCCGCTCAGAGGAGATTTTGTTTGAGGAGGAAATGGAGAAAACCGACAATGTGTCTTCTGAAAAATCTGTTCAGTTGAATGCATGTGATGAACTTTTTGAGAACGGTCTGTTCATCGCTACATAAGGCCATGGCCACTATGCCCATGATTGATTAAACCATTGCATAAATAGACACCCCTGATCATCCGTTTACTAAGAGCTGTTCATGTGTATCTGTTAGCAGCCATGGAGGATCATTGTGTGGGTTGTTCTTGATGCTGATTGTTTTTAATCTTTCATGGTCATAGCGGGTAATGGTAGCAACCGGCAGTTTTTGCTTTACATATATATATATATATAGATATCTGACACTGATACATAATCTTGGACTTCAATTGGAGAAGGGCCGTAGCCAATCTTCATGGCTCTCCAATTTTTTGCCTTAGCTTTTTTTGGGTGGAGTTCATGTGTAAGCCTCTAAAACTCAAAAATTTTGAATGAAATTTTAAATTACTGTTATGAATAACCTGTCTGTTGAACATTTGTTTCAAATCTGTCAGATTATGGGTGTGATTGTAAAATGAGATTATGAGAAGTTGACCATTGTTTGTTCATATTCTGTTTAGTTCATAAACAAATGAGCCCATAAGCTACAGCCAGCTTCTCACTATGGTAAAATGATGACCCTTCTTTCAATTCCTCTTCATGTACTCTTGCTTCAATCTCATTCAACATTGAGTAAATTTCTGCAGATTGAGGGTTTGAAAAATCCCCACAAGTAAATTCCATGTCAAACTACAGCCTGCTCTCTTTTGGATTCCTGTTTCCTTGAGCTTTGTTCTCACCCTACTCACATCATGCAATCTTTCTCCTTTTGCGTATATACTTGAAAGAAACACATAAGCAGAATCATTTAGCTTGTCTATCTCTATCAGATGATTATATATGTATGCTCTGCTAGTTGGACATTATTGTGTGTTGCACAAGCTCTCAACAAGGAACTCCATATAGAGGCGTCTTGTTCAATTGGCATGGTTTGATGAATTTTATCGTATCTTCCAAGCGCCCGACTCGGCCCAGGAGATCAATCATGCAAACCATAGTGATGAAACTTGGGAGTAATGCTGTAGAAATGGCTCATCTTGTTGAAATATAAGAACCCCTCATCAACTAAACCTCCATGGCTGCAATCTGATAGTTGAGCTATGAAAGTGACGTGATCTGGCTTTATCCCTGTGTTTTCCATTTCCAAGTAAAGTTCAATTGCTTTATGGGGTAGGTCCTCCATGGCATGTGCTTCAATCATTGCAGTCCACAAGAACACACTTTTATCTATTACTTCAGAAAACAACTCATAGGCTTTCTCAGAGCTTCCACGTTTCCCATACATGTCTATTAGGGCAGTTCTAACATGTTATCCACTTGAATATGTTTTTTTCTGATGTAAGCATTGACCCAAAGGCCATGATTCAGGGCTCCAACTGAAGCACAGGCTGATTAGCAAGCTGATTAAAATGAGTTATTGGGGTTTCACATTTGAACCTTGCATTTTTTTTTTTGGTTCCATGACACTATGTTCTTGTTGGGCAACTGCTCAAATATGGTGCAAGCTTCCTCAACTTTTTCACATTTGGCATAGACGTCTATCAGAGAATTCCCAGACACCCATCTACAATCATTCCATACTGGAAGATCAAGCCATGGATAGATCTACCTAGTGTGTTCTTTTCTGGGTGAGCACAAGCTGAAAGTGCCATCACAAGAGCTACCTCATCCTCACAGTTTCGAGTCTCATTTACACGAACAACTCTAGACTTTCAGTGTACAAACCCACCTTGAACATAAACCCGAAATCATCGCTGTCCATGATCAAATTCCTCTCTGTCATCTGGATGAACAAGTGCCTAGCCACTGTAGTCCATAAGACAACATCACTCCCATTGTTGCAGCTACCAAATAGCTTCTGTGCTTCCCCCATTTTCTCACATATGATATACATATATACACAAGACAATTCACAGTGATATTTAATTCGAGTCTTGTGAAACACAATTTCTTTAAGACAGATTTGTTCACTCTCGGTGTTCCAGGTTGATGATTAACTATTTTCCAAGATAGAACGGATTACGTCTTCGCAGAAGTAGCACTTCAATTTCGAAAGATCAGCAAACACAGTTTGTGTTTTATACTTGAACCGAACCATAAGAACAATGCAACAATTTGCACATAGAGAGAGAAGAAATTCTGAAACTGAAATCCAGAATTGTGATGGATTGAAATGACAATGAGACAGTCTAGTTATAGAGCCTTCATGCATGTTTGGATCATCTGAAGAGTCACAAGACGCCTCTGTTCGGATCGAAAAGACGCATCCTCAATCTGAATAGAAGCGAAATCTAAATAGAAGTGAAATGAAAAAACACCTCTATATTGAACAGTCAAAAGAAGGAACCTTTGCAGAACAGAGTCGGTGCCAAGTTCAATTTAATGGGCAGTTAGGATCCGTTTGGTTTGACTACCAAGTAAACTGTCTATAATCTTTTTGGCCCAAGTCTAAGCCCGGCCCAACTAGGTCTAGTTGTGGCGAGGTGGGCAGTGCGCACATGTGTAGATGCCCGCTCCGCTTACAAAAATGTGATACCTCTTGGGACCCAACCCATGAAGCCAATTAAGAGTATATTAACTCACCAAAGTATTGATTTTCTTCCAATGTGGGACAAGTCTTATTTCATTACATCTACCTTAGTTTATTTCATCACTTCAAATAATCTTGATTAAAACCATTTTTTCCAACAAATTCAAATCCCTCAGCTTTGTACAAGCCGAGATTAAGCTAATCATAGTTATCTCATCGGGTTTAACCCCATTAATCGTCATCTTCCCAAACAAATCCAAGGAACTGGCTTGACAACCTCATCTGAACATTGCACTCTATCATAGTATTCCAGCTTATAACATCCCTGTCAGGATATTTGTCAAACAGTTGGATCACTTCTTCTAATCTCCTAGCTTTTGAATACATACCCATTAAATTGTTCTTCACGGACACACTCCACCCAAACCCAGATTTCTAAATTCTGCCATGAACTTTACTTCCTTGTCCAAAATCCAAATCTTTACAAGAAGCATGATTTAAGAAGTGAAAACTGGTAATATCTAAACCACACCCCTTGAGTAACCATGTGATAGTAAAGTCAATAATCCTTCTTTCCCAGAACTATCTTGATCTTGAATTTGGTTTTCCATGAGGGTGTTCCAAATTACCGTCTCCGGTTCGATAACAGACTCAAGATACTCTGAGCATAATCAATGTTTCCGATGGAATTGCAGAACTGAAGAATGTGGGTGGCAATGAGAGATTTGTGGTGATCAAATGGGCATGAATTGGCAAACATTGGCTGAGGTTTGTGCAAGATTTCAACAGTGAGATGCAAGGTGGTGGTGGTGGTGGTGGGTCAGAAATGGCAGTAGAGATTCTGATTCTGGTGGGCTTCACTGTAGGAGGAATGGAAGGGAAGATGGTGGGATGGGCCAAGTCCATCTTTGAATTTTAGCCTTTGGTTAATGGTTTGGATTGGGATAAGGTGGCCTTAAATGACCAAAATGTCCTTTCTGCAAGATTTAGCTATCTGTTGTTTCCATTGTGCTTGGCTTAGCCAGAAAAATCATATAGTGATCAAATTTGATTATCCAAATGATATGACATATTCACCTAACGATTGAATTTTCGTGGGCTCCACTTATTTGTTGGGGGTAAGATTTACACATCATTTGGGTCACCCAATTTAATCCTAAAATTTTGTTAGAACATTATTAAAATTTAGGATTAATTATAAGTTGTCCCTCCAACTATGATTCTAATTGCAATCAACTCCTTGTAATTTCAAATGCTACAACTTTCCTCCTCCAAGTTTCAAGTGAACTGATCAAAAAAAAGAAAAGTTCAAGTGGATTAAATTAACTAACAACAGTGGCTGAACACTTGGAAAAAACCTTTACATCATCCGTCTTATACGTTTTTTTCTTGAGATACTAATTTTATTCCTAAAAAAATAAGAAAGCGAGAAAAACCAAGATTAAAAAATAAAGAAACTTTCGTCTCCGTCTCATCATAGGGAAGGGAGGATTTCTACTGGAAGGGAGAAGAGAATGAGAGTTAATCATCTGAGGTAGGGGTGGATAGAAGGGTGTAAAGGTAAGGGGGAAGTATGAATATTTGGTACAGGGAAGAAAATAGGTGTAAGGGTAATTATCTCTTTTCAACAAAGTAGGGATCACATGAATTTGACATGTCTAACTTTTGTCAATTTTTATTGTCTAAAAATAATTATTAGAGTTAATTACAAAATATTCAAACTTAAAGGGACTATTTATTGAAATTAAAACCTGAAAGAGTGAATTGCAAACTACGTAAAATTAAAGGAGACATTTTGTAATTAACTCTAAAATTTAACTCAAAATCATAATGTCCGTAAATGCGCCGCATGACATGTCTGTTTTTAAGTATTTTCATATAAATTTGTGTTGTATCTTTTATTTTTTTTAAAGTGTTGTACATAGAAATCCATAAGTTTTTTTTTTTTTTAATTTACAAGTGATTATATACAAATATATGCATGTTGAATTTATGTTATAATCATAAATCCAAAAGATATGTGATGAGTGATTTTGGGTTATTAAAAGAAAAACGAAGCATCCAAAGCACTGGTGCATGAGAAATTGAAAGGAAGGTCATCAAAGCTTTGTATGATCGCCACTCTAGTTAATTTAAGTGATTGTTATATACATATTGATATATCTTGCCTACTACTCCAGATCGATCGAATGCTTCAACGAGAATCAAAGTTGTTGGGGAAAAAATCTTAGGCTCAATAAGTGCATAGAAGCGTGTATAAGGTCAAAGAGGGAGAGGAGAGGAGTGCGACTACCATCAGTTGAACCACGGGAATCAAGAGGGAATGCCACCAAACACGATGAATAGTATTTGTAGTTAGCAAGAAGGGCTAAATGACTTTCGAGTCTACCCCGCCAGCGATAAATAACAAGTAGACTAATTCAAGGCCGACTATGTAGCAAAATCTCGACATTTCATCCGTGGTATTGTACCATTCTAATTCGTAAGATCTTGGCATCTAAATTACTAGGTTGTCTTATTGGCAGGTCCTTCTATGGGAGCCATCATACCACACCTATTATATGTATCAATCATAGTGATAGTAACTACCATTCCAGGATTGTGCCCAAACTACTACTTTTTTCCATGTTATTGAACCTCGACAGTACAATGGGAACATTTTATTCAGAACATCGATGGTGGAACCAAACAAACAACATGCAAGAAAGGAAAAAGAAAAAAGAAATGAAAAAAAGAATGCAAGCAATGTGATTGTTGAGGAACCCCGACAGCACCAGGTGCAGGGACGCGATATTCTCTCCTTGTCTTTCATTGTCACTGAGGCTGAGCTAGTTCGGACGAAACTCCACAACCATGGTGCCTCATATCAGTCACTGCCTCTATCATGCGCAAGACATCTTTGGTTCTCTTTATGAATGCCAATTGTGTTGCTCTTTGCCTATTCATCTTCCTCTAGTTTGGCGGGTGTTGTAGGACTTGCAATTGGGACATTTCTGAGCCACAATATGGAACTGGACTTCGGAAGTGGTGCCACAATCATTACACAGGATCCAAATCTGCACGTAAACTGCTATCAGTTTCCTCAAGCTATGATAAAGCAATTTGTATTCAATCTGCATTCCAGATTACTTGTAACAATAACATTAACATGACGAGAGATAGAGAGGAGGAGGAGGGAACTGACCATCTTGTTGTGGTAAGATTCTGGCATGGGTGTAGCTGCAACCTCCATGTCAAATTTCTCCCATACCTTTGACATATCACAAACTGACTTGGAGCAGAGAGGACAAGCATATCTGTTCCGATAAAAGGCTGAATTAGAAACCCTCAACTATTTAAGTTGTAAAAGAAAAAGAGAGGGAAAATTAGAGATTTTCACTCACTGGTAGTGTTCCTGCATTTCCTTCAAGCAGTTCTTGTGAATGGTGTGTCCACAAGGCATAACAGTTACATCATTTCTCGACTCAAAAAGATACTGCAAACAAAAAAACCTCTGATTAAAAATGGGTTGTGGATGCGCCACCAAAATATCAGTCACTGCAACTGTCATGAAAGAGAAAGTATTTGTCAGGTGATCATATACCTCAAAGCAAACAGGGCAGTCATGGTGCATTGCTCCTTCCACGCAAGGATGGCTATTCTTCAAAAGAACTGAGTAGCAGCATCCTAAATTGCATACACAAAATACAGTGAGGCCAGTATACAGTCAAAGCTCCCAACAAACATATCCAGCACAGAGGGGAAAGAAGAAGAAAAAGACGAGGAAGGTAATTAAAACTTACGGCATTTGTAGCAATGAAAGAAATTTTCACGCCCACCAATTCTGTAACAAAGCAGATTAAGTGGAAGTCATAAAAAGCACAAAAGTAATACATCAATATATGATGCATAATAAAGGAGTAGAAAAATGCTGGAAACTTCTATTTGGTTTTCATTTTATTTTATTTTTTTTGAGGGGGAAGGGGGAGGGACTGGTAAAGTGTGACTTCCTACTATTGCAACATTATTTATGGTAACATCTGAAAAATGTATCTTCTCTGTCTCATACAAATACATCTTGTTTTTCTTTCCTTCAAGGAGATATGATTAATAGGTTACTCATTACGAGTCATTCCTACCAGAAGATGCTTAAAAACCAAATTAAGCTAACACAAAAAATTACCTGCAGATGCCACAGCCATTGCAATGATACTGCTTCTTGGATGTCTGAAGAATGGCAGCAAAAGAAGATTAGACCAGCATACACGTAATGCTCAAGTGAAAGTGTGTGTGTTACAAGGACCAATCCCTAATTTTTGCAGTTCAGGGCGCTGACAAAAGCCAGTATCTATCTCAATTTGTTATATGCTTAGTGGGACACTATAAATCATCAATGAGATGAACAACACTGCCTTATTGAAGAACCGATCGATATGCATAAAAGAAGGTATGTGCAAAACTCACATCGTCGTCAAATAGCTTGCAAGTTCCACAGAAATATTTGCCCATACATACACCACAGTTGATGCAAACTTGCCGAACCTGGAAACAGCAGAAGCAACTGTAAATTAGAAAAGGACAAAGCTGATTTACATAAATACAGAACCGTGGTATCCTAGACAAGACCCAATATTACTAACATATTTTTATTTTTGGTTGTAACCCAATTAGTTCATGATGGTTAAACTTCTAATAGCAAGCCATGCCCTCTATTCTGGAAGCGACTATACAATGACACAAAAAACATGACTCACCTCTTGTTCAGTGTCGCAGAGTGAACATATGACCTGGAAAAAACACCAGAAAAGGACTTTATCAACTAACTTCAAAGGCTCCAAAGCCATAACAAACAGAGAAGAGAAGGGCGAGGGGAGCTAGATGAAAGGTGCAAGAGACTACCTGTTGAACCTGATGGCGTGGGATATCATGTCTGAGTTTTTGATTAATGTCGATGTTATTCTGTAGGCAACAAAGTGTCAGTATCACTGAACATTGCTCACAACAGTCATATGTCAAGGCAATTCTTGAACACAAAAAATGTAACACAACACTATTCTGAATTCCAATGAGCCCACACTTTCTACTCAATCCCACCTCAACATGACCAGCACTAAGATAATGGGGGCTCAAAGTCTTTTAATAAAGAACCCAACAATAATAACCTTATTTTGAAGTCATTTGGGGCTCATAAAATGATTTGTCCATAAACAGAACGTCCAACTTAAGAGCTAAAAAAACTCAAAAACAAACGGTCTTCTAACATCTGGCTAAGAGGTTCGACAACATAGTAAAAGAACCCCCATGACAGCAAACAGAAATAAACAAGAAAGGGCACTTGGTATAAACTCACCTTTGCCTCGTTATGACAATGACGGCAGTCAAAAACTTCATTGCAACACGGTGCTCTAATGCGGCACCTTCGTCGATAGTGGGAACACCTGCAAAAGGAAGCATACAACTTTAAGAAAGAAACTATAACAACCCAGCAATAAATATAACAAGGAAAAGGCAAAGGACCATACCCATATTTCAAGTATCCTCTATCCAGCAGTTCAGTGCCTGTGGTTTTTGCAACATTGATTGGTTCTTCTGTCGGCATGCACTCCCCATGGGAATGCTGAGTATATGACTCAGCTGCCTCTACATTATTCACTTCACTATTACATTGTGGGGTTTTGGGCTCAAAGCATAGGGCCTCAGAACGCTCAATTGCTATTTCCGCCATCGAGTCTTTTGGATGAAACTAACAACTACCTAGCAGCTGACAGTGAGCTTAAAGCACCTGCATTTAGGAACAAGTTTAGCAAAAAAAAAATCCTACAACCTATACAGGCATATCTGGTTGCCCAGCCAACCGGGCAAACACCCCATGACAATGTTGCTTGCTCGCATACTGCAGCAGACCAACTGAAATCAGCAAGAACATTATCCAACAAAGGTTGAACAGCTCCAATCAGCAAAGTCCAAAAGGAGGATTCATCAAAACACGTAGATCTAAATGATTCCAATATATTAACTATAAAGCAGCACTGAAGAACTCCATAGCATCCAGCTGTGGATAGTAAAGATTGCATGATCACTTGGTTCTTGAAGCAGTCCAAATCCATCTAGATTGGACACCACCAATAGAGGCCTCAACCTAAGGTCAAAGCAATAGATCACAAATCAATCGTGTTCTAAGAAGCGAAAACAAAATTAGGGGAAAAAGTGCGAGAGATTGCAGAGATGAGTTATGTTCATTGTCCACTAAGGACAAGCCTACCTCGATCTGCGATTGCACTGAACCTTTTTCAGTAAGTGAACTTACCCAAAACAACTTCTATTACTATCGACTCCACTGGCATCTCTCTAACCGGAAGATTCTAGCTCAGTTCGTCTTTATTTAACTCTTCACATCTAATCCATTGGGTTGCAACAGACATAATATTTCAAAGCCCGCTTGGCAAAGAAAGCCATTGCCAACAAAAGACCTAGCAAGCTCCTCTCTCTGGTTATAGGAGCTTCTCACAGACAATTGTGGATGCCAATTAAAAAAGGATTAAAAGATTAGGATTTTCGAAGAGTTATAGAACAAAGGAAAAAGGAACCTCCCGAACGCATGTCGAGAAATCCTACTTCAGCGTTTAGTCTCTTGCCTCCATACATTACCCAACTTCTAGACAGTAAGAAATAGAGACATATTCTAGAGCCTCCATATCTACCCCTGCTGTAGATAAGGATAGTCTCGCGGTTTTAACTATGAATGGTGAGGTTTAAGGCGAAGTGCTTGAGAAAGCAAAAGAATCAATAGTACAAGAATTAGAACCAGGAATAAGTTAACGGGTCAAACAAAGGCTATGAGAAACATATTCTGCTAATCTTTGCACATTCACTGCTAGTGCTTAGCGTGGAAAGCATAATGCTTCAGACAAACAGCATTACACAGATTGTGTCAATCTAGGACCTAAATTAACCAGTATGAACACCTGTAACCCATAATAAAGAAACATGCTGGAATGTCCTACAAAACGGCAGTGCAATCTCTGAGAAATGAGTGACATAAGACATAAAAGTTCTCCAATTCTCCGTTGTGTGGAAGGAATAGAGATTTTGTGTCCATATGTGCAACCCAACGGCAAAGTGACCGCCTCATCTTTTTGTGAGTGAGACATCTGAGCACAATATCCCATTTTAGTTGAAACCATACCTACAGAGTCTACGAAGAGGGACATTACCCAACGGGAATTTGTTTTATAAGGACTTTCTATTGAATTCCTTTTCTACCACTCATTTGCATTTTTGCCCCCAATTGTGATCCATAAATTTACAACAAAAATACACAAATGACTTCACTAGTGACGACACTCTAGTTTCAATTTTGATTATGCAATATTCAGTTCTACCATTCAATTATTGAAATCCATGTCAATATCATACCTCATACAACATTTCTTTATAAGAATACGTAATATAGCATTGACCCACAGAATCTAAACTACAAAATAACTGCACCCTATCACTATGACCACAACTAACCAAATTTGGATGAATTAGCTGTACATTCACAATTTATTGTTTTTGATAGACAAAATAAAGATTACATCCATAGTAGGATTTATTTAAGAAAATTCTCAGACCACTATTATCTAAAGCAAATTACCTACAGTGCCTTAATCTAATTGCAGCAGATAAAACCAAATAAATCTATATATGAAAATAAAGTTCTCGTAAGTGAATGAAAATGGAATCAAGAACACAATAAAGTTCTACTCCTTTATCTTGTATGATAGTTTATTTATATAGAATCAAATTAATATCTCACTCTTTCCCCCTTTCAGACTCTGACTACTAACCTGCCAATGTGCAATAAGCAAAATCGACTGAGTCTGTTGAAGATGTATCCAAGAAAACAAAGGTTGCATGAAAACTCCTAAGTTACAAACAGTGCAACAAAACATGAAAAGGACATCTTTACAATTCTATACATAATATATAGCAATGTAGTTGGCTTGGATGAGCTCCAAAATCCATTTCAATTTTCTTGAATTTTTTGTTTTTTAAATTGTCAAATTTGATTTGATTTTATGTTATTGACCCTTTTTGAATAACTTAATAGGATAACTCCTAAAATTTATCAACTATCCCAAGCTTTTCTCCCTTCATCTCTTCCAATCCCGTCTCTCTCTCTCAAACACACACTCTCTCCTCTCTAAATCTATATTTACTACATACTATAGCAATGAGTTTAAAAGATAAAGTATTTATGAAACTTTCCCTCATAAAGTACTAGATTTTTTTAATTTTAAATTATTTAATAACAATGCAATGATCTCATCAAATTAAATCATTCCATGTAACTTATATAACTACTCCCACAAAACTAATTTATTTCATCCTCCTTAATTTAGCATAGTGATGGGTAATTTTCCAAAAATACAAAGGTTAGGGTGGGGATGGTAGAATTGTGATGGGAGAGATTGAAAATAATGTAGAATGCACAGGATGCTGCTAGTTGAATCAAATATCCTTGTAGGTAGATTCTGATTGTTAATCAGCCCAAACGCAGTAATATCCTAGTAGTCTATATTTGGAAACAACCAGATCATCGACAGTAAAACAAAAACAAGAATCGATTGGAATTAAACAACCAAAAAAGAAAAGGAACAATCGACAGAAAAATAGTCAAGATAGCCCAAATTGTAAATGCCAATATATTTTCTACCACGCATGTGTCACCCACACACCACCCAATGACAAGAAACAAAAACAAAAACTTTCAATCAAACAGAATCAAGACTTATTCAACAACTCTTTTAGTGTCCAGAATTTCCATGCAGACGGATGAAAAACAAAAACTTCACTACGGCAGATTTATTTTTTTTATCTACAACACAATGCAAAGGAATTAAAATTTACTAATGCAGTGCAGTCGGTTCCCTTCTCATGACAAGCATTTTTTATGTTCCTTTCTTTTTGTCATATCAAAAAACCAAACCAGCTTGCGTTCCGTTTGATTCCCAAGAAACCAGAGGAAAACAAAAAGAAAAGATGACTCAAAGATTCTCAATTCCAGTAATCATAGAGAGACTCAAATTCAACAGTTCATTCATACCTCACATTCATTAAATTTCAGAAAAAAAAACAGTAATTTTCAACCAAAAACACAACGAAAACTTAAAAAAAAAAATTATCTCAAATTCTCAGAATTACGAACCTTCAAATCCTTGTCGTCGCCGATCAAACTTGTTCCACCGAGTCACCTTCGATCCTCCGCGTACACAACAGGATAGTGTATATATATTGTATCTCGAATATTTAGAGGTTAGAGAGAGAAAGTTGGGGTTTTTCTTAGAGAGGGAGAGAGAAGAATGAGGATCGGAGACGAATTTATAGCCGTGTTGAGAAATTGAGAGAGAGGGGTGTTTCCGAATTGATAATGGCTTCGAATTGAACGCGACATTGAAAGCTGGCCATTGCCTGCTTCCTTCTTGTTGACAGATAGATTTCAGTTTGCTTTAATTGACGGTTCTACCCTTCAATTAAAATATTGAAAAGATAATAAAATATCCTCCTTATTTTACCCATTAAAATATTGGCGGCACTATGGTGTACCCGCGCTTACCCAATGATAGAGTCCCACTAGTTAGGAAAAAAGATAATAAATATAAATTGAAGTGAAAGGAATAAAAATGAAATGAAGTGATCAAAGTCGGAGTTAGAGTCGGAATTTGAATTTTTTTTGGAATTTTTTTGACTCTGACTCTGATTTTTATTAAATAATAATTTTATTTTAATTATAAATTATGTATTTAATAATATATTATTATTAATTTTAAAACTCAATCGCTTTTTTTTTTTCAACTGATGTGTCTAAATTTTTTTTTTATAGAAGCCAACAAAAATACAAAAAAAATACAAAAAAACGAATCTAAATATACATTTTATAGAAGCAAAAAAAATTTCCAAAAAAAAAAAAAAAAGATCATGAGAGAAAGGACAATTAAAGGATAATAAAGAAACAAGATTTATGTAGTTGGCAATAAATAATTACAGCAAAATTTTATTGAGTTGAAAAGGAACATCAAAAACTTTAATCTAGTAATATGTAATTTGAATAAAATGTGGGGCACCAAGAGTATCCTAATAGATTAACCTATAATCAAGTTTTGTACCCAATTGTTGATAAGGTATGCTTCATGTTAGTTAAGGTGAGGATGAGTGCACTGTAGTTTCTCTTCTAACTTATTGTGGGTAACGAAATTAGTAATGGATGGCTCTGAGAGGTGAGGTAGACGTACACCTCAGATGCTGCAAGACACAGCTCGTGATGACACAGGATTTCGGACAGAGAGATAAGAAAACGAGTGTGATGATGACGCGTGTTACCAAATCTGGGTTTTTTGACACGAGTCCTGGTTGGCTCCATAGACTGTCTGGATATTTATCCGAAAGTTACGGGGCACCGACGTGGATGGATTAACATTGCATTAAAAAAATATTAATTAAGGTGTGATTTGTCACGTAATCTCATTTTCATATTTCAAATTATAATAATATTATTTGTGAGTCTCAACAAAACTAGGCCACATTATCAATGATTAGGATTACCTTTAGTAACATTTTCGTTTTTATTTTTTATTTTTTAAAAAGTGGAATCATTTTTTATTTTTTAAAAAGTGGAATCATTTCCAAATTTCATATTTCAAATTATAATAATATTTTTTTTTGGTTACATAGTGCATTTAGGTACAAGTCTATCACTTAATTAAAATTTCTAACAATTTTAAAATCGATCTAATTCTAATTTTTGTATCTATCCTCAAGAGGAGAAGTTTGATTTCAAACCCCTTCGAATAGAAGGAATACACCAGATTAGTGTGTCTTGAATGATTCACATTGAACTATCCGGATGCAAAACTTGAGATAACAGGATGTTTTTGAGATGCAAAACTTGAAATAAGGAAAGACATTGATATTACAAGAAACCTTAGGGGTTTGTCCGCAATTATCATAAACATCATGGATGATCATTAATATTGTTTATATCCTGCAGTGAGAGATAGAAAAGTGAGAAGCAATAACACATGTCCAACAATGACGTGCCACGTCAGAAACTTCTTGTCACGTGATTTGCATGTGCGTAATGGTTTTGACCTAAATCCCGAAGTTGAATCAAATTTGGAAACTACAACTGGCAGTCAACGCCGACCAAGATCACTCAAATAATTACCGTGTGGACAAAGTCAAATGGTTCCAGAAGTTTTAGCTGAATACGTTTGTTTTTTTTTTTTTTTTTTGGGTCATGGCTGAATACGTTTGTATACTTGCCTGTTTTTAACCCTTTCTATGGGTTCGGCCCAAGACCCAACTCAAGTTGTAGGCTCAACTTAAATAAAGGACTTACATAGAGGAAATACAATGGGTCAAGCCTAAAAGAGATTCACGCCTAGTCAGCCTCATCAAGACTTTAAGAGTCACGTCATCAAAGAGTAAACAACGCTATCTCAAGAGTCTCATCCACACCATCTTGGAGTAAGGAGCAAGAAAGTTAACCATGTCATCCTAAGGCCTAATCTTGAGGAGAGCCCCGCAACAGTCTCATTCGTTGCAAAGATAACGCCACCTCCACCAAATTAGTCTTTTAGTTACTGATAAGTCGTTTCAATCTGTTAGGAGGAGACTATAAAATGTAAGTCCCACCTACATATGTGAGACATTTCACACAAGGGATTACATCTAACATCACTCTCATATCTCTCACATCTTGTACCTCACCTAAGCTCTTATTGTTCTCACCTGATCTTCTTACACTCCTACAACAATAAAACACCCAAGTCATCCTAGTCTTTTACAGTGAAGTAGGTCACCTTGATCGAACCACTTAAATTGTGTGTTATTTGTGTTGAGTTTTCTCCCTCTATTTTATTATCTGCATTAATTACTTGACAGATGGTGTGCAAAACTAATTTGTACATCATCAATTTGGCGCCCTCTGTGGGAGTGAAAGTTTTTACTCAACCATCCTCTTTGTATCTGTGGAAATCACCACTAGATCCATGAATCAGCCTGAGGATAATCCACCACGTGAGGAAGAGGCTGCCCCTCCGCCAGCCAATCATCTTCCAAACCCACAGCAGATGCTGAAAACGATACAACAACTAGTAACCCAGAATTAGCAGATCTTACAATTGATGCTTGTTGCACAAGGAGGTGCGCAACTAGGAGAGCATCAAGTCAAGGGAACTCCTCGCCCAAGGCGCCAATGAGGTCCCTAGTTGGGCGCCCCCTTAGGAGCCCCTTTAGGGGAGCCCCTCATCATCACTACAGAGCAGCTCCTTCTCCAGCTCCCACTTCCCATGCTGGAGACCCTATTTTCCAGGAGGATAAGGGGAAAAATCAAAGTGTAGACCATGGGAGCCACTTTTATGACCCATCCAAATGAGTCCCCAATCATTGGGACGAGGAAATCAAGGAAGTACATAATCAACTAGGTGACTTCTTCAACGCCATAAAGGCGCAAGAACCAGAAATTGTTGAGTATCTCGTAAGGCACACTGACACGCCTTTCGTAGCCGATGTGGCAGATCACCCACTTCCCTAGAAATTTAGAATGCCATCGGTGGAAGCATTTAACAGCACGAAAGACCCACTGGATCACCTCGACACCTGTAGGTCTTTGATGCAGCTGCACAATGTTCCTGACGAAATCATGTGCAAAGTCTTCCCAACTACCCTGAAGGGATATGCCCGACAGTGGTTCGCCAAGCTTACCCCGGCCTCTATAGGCTCATTCGCCGAACTAAGCAGATCCTTTGTGGCACATTTCATTGGTGGACGCCGCCGCCACCAAAAGCCTACCACCCATCTGTTCAGCATAAAACAGGATTGAGAAGAGAGTTTGAAGGGTTATCTCACTCGTTTTAATGAGGAGGTCCTCCAAATCGAAGAGCCTAATAACAAAGTCACCATGACCGCCTTCTTGGGAGGCCTCCGCTCATCGAGTTTCCTCTTTTCAGTAATGAAGCGACCACCAAAGAGCATGACAGAACTATTAGCAAAAGCTAAAAAATATATGAATACTGAGTACATCACCAGGTCCAAGTGAGGTGGATCCTCTCGCTGGTCGCAAAAGTTTGGCCTATCTCTACTCTGCTCTCAAGCAGGCATCCTATGTCTCCAGCTTAGCAGCTCTCTCGCGGGTCTCCAAAAGTTTGGCCTATCTCTGCACTGCTCTCAAGCAGGCAACCTATGTCTCCAACTTAGCGGCTCTCTTGCGGGTCGCCAAAAGCTTGTTCTATCTCTGTTCTACTCTCAAGCAGACAACCTATGTCTCCAACTTAGCGGCTCTCACGAGAGTCTCCAAAAGTTTTGGCCTATCTCTGCTCTGCTTTCATGCGGGCAGCTTCATAGTCAGCTTAGCGGCTCTCTCACGGGTCACCAAAAGCTCGGTCTTAAGAGATACAGCTCTCTCACGAACAACCCTCAAATTCTACATTTGCTCTCATGTGGGCAGCCTCACAGTCAGCCTACCTCCAGCTTAGCGGCTCTCTCACGGGTCGCCAAAAGCTCGGTCTCAAAACGTGCAGCTCTCTCATGAGCAACCCTCAAATTTTGCCTCTGTTCTCATGCGGGCAGCCTTACAGTCAACCTACCTCCAGCTTAGCAGCTCTCTCATGGTTCGCCGAAAGCTTGGTTTGAAGATGTGCAACTCTCTCACGAGCAACCCTCAAACTCTGTCTTTGTTCTCACGTAAGCAGCCTCATTCCAGTCCCGCACACCCGCAAGCAAATGGATAGACAGATGTCACAATGAGGCCAGACACCTATAGAATTCAAAATTCTGAGGGAAAACTCTTGCCCTATCTGTGGAATGCTGAACATCTCAAGATGTAATATCAATAACATTTGAGGAAGGCAAAAGTAATAAAGCTGAAGGACTTGATTTTTTCCTTTTAGTCAAAAGACTTGTACCTTTTTTGGGATTATGGTCCACCATTGCTTGTTATGAGCAACCATCAAATAATTTTTTTTTGAGTTTACTCCAAAAGATCCCTTGCATTCTATTTCAAATAAACATTAGTCGCAAAAAATCACTTTTTACAAAAGCAAGGCAACACAGTACCTATCTACCAACCCAAAAAGAAAAAAAAATCAGGAGTCCTCAGCACTCTCACTGCTCTAACTGTCGTCGTCCTCCTCTCCCTCGCCCTCGTCCTCTGCATTATCAGAGTCACCATCATCATCATCATCAGTATCATCGTCTAGTGGCGCCTCATATGGGATACAATCCAAAAAGTCAATATTAGGGAAAACAACAAAAATCTTTCCTTGAAGCTCTTTATAGCCATCAATGAAGACATCTGCAAGGCCACTCTCGGAATCAGCCTCGGCCTTGGCGGCCCTCTCATTAGCCAATCGCAGATCTGCCTCAGCTCGGGAAACCCTTTTGCAAGCTGCCTTCAACTCTGCTTCTGCTCTCAAGCGGGTAGCCTCACCATCAGCCTCAAGCTTAGCAATTCTCTCTTGAGCTTCCAGTAGCTCCCCTTTCGCAGCTTCATGAGCAAGCCTTTCCTCCCTAACGGTCGAGCTCAAATTACTAAATTGAATAGCCCTTGAGAAAAGACATACAGACGCAGCCAAAACCTGGAAAAAGATAAGGAAATGTTAGCGCCCTAAAGAAAGCACAAAAGTGAGGGAGAGAACAGATCCTTACCTGTGCCAAGCCTTCCAAGACAGTGTCGATAATGCCCTCAGTGCCCCCGAGCACCAACCTGCCCGATCTCTACAGGGAACACGAATCTCCCAAGTTGTTTCCTAATAATCCGGACATCATCCAACATGGAGACAGTCTGAGAGTCTGCCCTTGTAGAAGTCCTTACAGTAGGATTTGATGAATGGGGGGCAGGAGGTGTGGTCACCTATGGAGTCTCTAAAGGGGCAGTCACCACAAGAACCTCTGAAAGAGTCGCTGACTGGGGAACACCATTGGAGGGGTCATCCGAGAAGGGCTAGCTAGAACATCACTCACCCTAGCCATTTTGGGTAGAGGAGTACTCCTAGTGGAATAACCACTAGGACTCCACCACTGTCCTATCCACTGCATATGGGTAAAGTGTTACCCTGAAGAAAAACCAAGTAAAGAAAGGAAAATCTAAGGGAATCATCATACATTTTCTCTTCAAAATGGAGTCGCCAGACCTGGAAGAGCGTGCACAAACTCTAGCACCTCTAGAAGAAGGGTCCCTAGCCTCACCCTCCTCACTCATGAGGGTCCCAAAATCCTTCATAGGATAGGCCTTCACAACCTGTAGTTTTCATTCCTGATCTTTTGAAAGCGCCGGGTAGCCTGGAAAAAATGTGGTAAGCACACATTTGCGAGAAAAGTAAAGAAAAATAAAAGCAGTCGTACCAATTCTTCTAGGAGTGTCCCATCTCATCGAAACCAAAGCCTCGTCGGCCTCTAAAGCCCACTCTTCACCAACAAAGAGGAAACATGTTTTCCAATTATGGCAGTTGGAGTGCATCCCAGCAATCAACTTTCCTCCTCTCGGAGTGAAGTAATACTAGTCACGATTGGGAGTAGGGGTCTCACTCAAAGTATAGGCCGCACAAAACTCTTTAGGAGAGACATCCTCATGATTCACCCTCCTCCATAGTACCAGAAATTCTAAAAGAACTCTCCAACCATTGGGCGCCAAGCGCCCTGGTGCAAATGAAAAACAATGAAGGATGTGACAGACAGAGGAAGACAGGGGAAACCTTAGACCTTGCCCCAGGCACATCCTTATAAATAGCAATATCTCCAGAGGAGTAATCACAAACAAGCTCACCCATTTCAGCCCGGTGACACAACACCGTTGGAGGAATGTTATAAGTGGAAACAATCTCCAGAATATCAGCATCAGTGTTGAGAGTACTAGAAATGGTGCTTACTTTGGATCCGTCGTCATCAAGAGCTACCTTTCCTCGGTGTTTGCTGGTGGAAGGACGAAGAGAGACATTGCTTAGGCCACTAGCAGGAAAACCTTGAGGGACCTGACTTTGTGAAGTTTTGCCTGAACGAACCATAATGTCTACCACCCGACTGGAGTCGCCAAACAAACCAGCCCCAACTCTCGGCGTACGCTCCTCCTGCACCCGTGTAGTTCCATGCCCGGCATCCACCGCCACCACGCCTAGCGTCGACGCCCCAGCTGCGCATAGCGCCGCCCGTCCGCGCCCAATGACCCCGCCACTGGCGCGCTCTCTTGACCGCGCCAGCGACGCTGCCCCTAGCGCGCTCGCCCGCTAGCGCCCAATGCCCAACGATGTCATCCCTGACGCGTGGCCTGCTCCTCCACGATCGGCGCCTACTGTGGCGTGATCACCATCCCGAAGCTCCTCGCCCAGCTGGGCCCTTGCCTCGCCGAAGCCTCCTTCCTCGCCGACGCCTACCTGCGCACCAGTTTCAACACCGATTGCTCTGTTGTTGCCTACTTCCTCTCCGATGTCAATGACTTCTTTCATCTCCCCTCCTTCATCCGACAACAGTCTCCGGTCACCAAGCTCATGGGTAACCTCTCTTGCCTCACTCAACTTGCTACCACTCATGGTCATCTCACCAGAAGTTCTCTCTCAATGGTGAATGAAGTGAAAAGAAAGGGAAAAACCCCTATTTATTGCATAGGGTTTTTAAAAATCCTAGCCAGTGATGGAATGAGGTAGAGTTTTTGCAATAAGGAATATTTTATGGGAAAGAACCGTATCAAGAAGGAAAATGGGTCATCAGTCAAAAGAAGTCTTCATCAGCCAAAGTCCAAATCCAGCTAAATGCTCTCTTCTCCAAGTTTTATTGGACTCGGGGCATTGGGGGGCAAATGATGGGCCCGGCCCAAGACCCAACTCAGGTTGTGGGCCCAACTTGAGTAAAAGACCCACCTAGAGGAAATCCAGTGGGTCCAGCCCAAAAGAGATCCATGCCTAGTCAAGCTCATCAGAGCTCCGAGAGCCACGTCATCAAGGAGTAGGCAGCGCCATCCCAAGAGCCTCATCCACACCACCTTGGAGTAAAGAGTAAGGAAGTCAACCACGCCATCCTAAGACCGGGTCTTGAGGAGAGCCCCGCAACAACCTCATTTGTTGCGAAGATGACGCCACCTCCACCAAATTAGTCTTTTAGTTACTGATAAGTCGTCTTAATCTGTTAAGATGAGACTATAAAATGTAAGTCTCACCTACAAATGTTAGACATCTCACACAAGGGATCACATTTGACATCACTGTCATATCTCTCACATCTTGTACCTCACCTGAGCTCTCATTGCTCTCACCTGATCTCCTTACACTCCTACAACAATAAAACACCCAGGTCATCCTAGTCTTTCACAGTGGAGTAGGTCACCTTGACCGAACTACTTAAATTGTGTGTTGCTTGTGTTGAATTTTCTCTCTCTATTTTATTATCTGCATTAATTACTTGACAGGTGGTGTGCAAAACCAATTTGTGCATCATCATTTTCTATTGAAGATTATTCATTTTTAGAGAAATCTATGGTACCAAAAAGAATTTTGGTATTGTAAGTTTTGTAATTTTTTTGTTTATCATAATTTTTGGAAGTTATTTATAATTGGATAAATTATAACAACACCCCTTTAGATTAGTCTAACTATAGAGACATTTTCTTAATTATCTAAAATATTGTTGACTTCATCTATCAAGTTTTGTCTGGTAATGGTGTTAATGGGAATATCACTTTTACACATTTATCCTTGACCAATAACCATTTTTATTTGTTGGTATTTATGAAACTGTCACCCACATCATTTTCTTTTTAAAACGTAATAAAATTTATGCGAAAAAAGATAATAAAAACCTATGTCTTATTCAGACAAATTCTCTCTCTCTCTCTCTCTCTCTCTCTCTCTCTCTCACACACACACACACACACAAGTGAGGATTCTCTGATGTTAGAAAATCAACGGTAGAAGTTTTGTTGATTAAAATAATTTCATTTTGCACCAAACGATATCGTTTTATGAGGTTTTTTTGTACGATTTTTTTGGGCGATGGTTGAATTTGATAAATATTTTTTGATTTTGTAGGTGATTGAATTGGTTGATTTCGATTGTAACTAGTTTGATTTAAAGCAATTCAAATAGAATTTTGGTTACATTTGAATTCTTTTTTCTTGATTTTCAGTTGAATTATGTTATGTATTGGGCTGAAAATGATTTTTATTTTTTATTATCAGTTGAATAATCATTTTGATTAGTCATGATTGAACCTAAGCCAAATTGAAAAAGGTCTTCTTGAATGAGAATAGAGTTAAAATTTTAGCTTAGTTTGAATTTCTTATAATTTACAATTTTAACTAGTATCAATCTTTTGAATGTGTGTATTACTTCAAGTTTGGGTTAATGTTTTTGATGATGGTGGCTGGTTGAGCCTTTGGTGGCGGAAGGGGTGGTTATTGAAGTGGTGTTGATGGATTTGTGGTTTGTAAGAGAAAATAAATAGAAAAGAATGAGGAAGAAAGAGGAGGTGTTTGAAAGTTTTTAGTGGAGGGTAAAATAGATATTATAGAAGACATATTTACTAACACAATCACTTTTAAACATGTCAATAACGATTTTAATGGAGGGGGTGGTATGTGAAACGAACATATAAATACGAGGGAGGGCAATGATCTTTCAGGTAATACAAGGGTGTCTTTGTAATTATACCAATCTACAGGAGATGTCATTATAATTTATCCTTTATAATTTTTTAGGATACTTGAGATTGTTCATAAAATTGATAGGATCAATCCTATCAATCCTAATAATTTTAAGATTGATCTTATTTATCTTAAAAAATTGTAACTCAACCTCAAAAAGTTTTAACTAGGTTTAATAACATGTACTTTTGAACAATTTTTGCTTAATTCTAAAGCCCAATTAAAGCCCTCAATGATTAGTTTTATTATTTTCTATAATTTTTTAACAGAAGAATTAATCTTGATTAAAAGATTAATAAGTGCATCATAATTTAATTGCACTTGGTTAGTGATTATGCAAAAAAAACTGTGAAATGTGAGGTAGGGAGGCTGAAGAGTTCTTCTGTGACGTGAGTGTGCTGATCGGGTAAGTATGAATGTAAGAGAATTAAAAACTATCAAGGACACGAGGTAAATAAGTGGTTCACAAAGCTGAAGAGTTAGACTAATTCATTCTAATGGAGTCTCTTACTCATTGATTTATATTGCTTGGGGAAGAATAAGGAGGCGGTTCCAGCTCTTGGTGAATATAATTGATTCTCTCTTTTCTTGGATGACAAGGGTTTGCTTATATACCCCCTAGTTTAGAATGGTTCCCCAGGGTGGTCCCTTGTTTATTAGGATTGCATGAGAGAATATTTAACCGTTAGAGGCTATACTCCCTAGCTCGTGCCATAGCTTTGGTGGCTCCGGAAAAGATTCAGCTAAGTAATTCTCTCTTTTGTCCTCCCTCAAACTCACTGGGCTGTCTGGAGTGTTTTATGGGCCATTTCCTTTAGTGGGCCGACCTGCCCTTGGCCAGGAGTGAGCCTTTTATTATGGATGGGTTGAGCTTATCCTTGTATCATTTTCCCTTGATTATCCTGACATCCCCAGCCTCATTTGGGTTGGGTTTACACCTATTCTAACAGATGTATTGTCAAATTGTACAAATTTTATAAGTTGAGATACAAGTTTTCGAGTTTGTTTACGACAAACAAAATTTACAACTTTTATGCTTTAAGTTACAATATTTCGGGAATCATTTATAATTTTTAAAGTTACCTTTAAATTAATTCTAATAATTTTAAGAACGATCCCGAGATAACATAAAAAAGTTATAAATAATCCTAAAAAATTATACATAATTCTCAAAATTTATAAAACAATTCAAAAAATTTGTAGTCTTCTCCCTATTTATTAGTCTCCACAGGTGGGCAGTGAAAAAGGCCAAAAAGCTCTATAATAAATGGCACATTTAATTCTCACCCTTCTATCAGATTCCCAAGAAGATTTTGTTTCACTCACCCTTGGGTGACATTTCTGCATTCCTTCCCATTGAAATTCCAGCATGGCCCATGCTAAATAAATAAAGAAACAAAGAAGGAACAAGCAGTTTTTTGCTGGTTAAAAGGGTACTTAGGGGCGACTAGGCGTAGCAACACTCGGGACATTACTTTGAAATTTTCAACTAAAGATAATGGGATATAAGTACATTTTTCAAAATTTATTTAGCTTAAAGTACTACCTTCAAACATATCCTCATTTAAGTCATCTTTTTCATTAAATAGTTATCAATAAGTACACATTTTAAAACATTTTCAAATTCTTTCTAAAATGTACTTCATAATTATCCCTACCATAAATAGTACATACCTAATTGATAGCTATTATATTTCCAATATCTAAATATTAGAATGTGAGACTTTCAAGATTCCTTTTGATATTTGTGTATTATTTGAATTTTTAAATTTCATATATATATATATATAGACACACACACACATATATAGTAACATCAAACAGTAATACACTCAACAAAAAAATAATAACATCAAACAATAACATACTCAATAAAAAACTTAATTAAAAATTTAATATTTGTGTTACTATTTTTTTGTTGAGCATATTACTGTTTGATGTTATTATTTTTTTGTTGAGTGTGTGATGTTACTATTTTTTTGTTTAGTGTGTTACTGTTTGATGTTACTATTTTTTTTTGAGTGTTACTATTTGATGTTACTATTTTATATATATACGTGTATGTGTGTGTGTGTGGTAGGGGTAAAATGACTTTTATGACTTTTTTTTAGAAGATGTACTTCTATTCCAATTATTTTAAAAAGTGTACTTTTATCCTATTAAGTTTTTAGGGAGGTACCGGCCTCCCTAAGCCCCTTTCATCTATTGTAAAATGTTTGGTTAAAGTCATAGTTATTAATGTGGGATGATCGAGCTTGTCACTACAGTATCACCGAGGACAAGTTGGACATTCAGCTCCTCCAACAATATCTGATTCACATAGACTATTATCGCAAGTGAGTTCTAACACATAACCACTAGAAAAAAGCGGGACTTTCACCCTTTACTGAAATCAAGTAGGCTACCACCTCGGTGGTAAGGAACAAGCAATTAGTTAATTATAATTTAGAATTGAATCCACTCAACTATTAAATTCTCCTAAATTTTCCCTTAGTTTTTTTAAAAAAACCCAGCTAAACCCCTCAATGATTTAGTTTTGAACAAAATGATTAGTCTTGATTAAAAGATTAATAAGTATATCATAATTTAATTGCACTTGGTTAGCAAACAGAACCAATCATCTACGCAATCCCCAAATTAAGACTATATTCTATTCTATTCTTCTTAAAATAATACACATTCTTTTATTCCACATATAAGTCAGCTAGAAGCATAATGAATATAAAACCTAAATCAATTTTGATTGTTTATACAATTGACTCACTTGGGTTATAATCCAGTGATCACCTGTGACACACATAGATTGTACCAAATACACTTCTCCATAAATCAATGGATAAACTACACTTTGATCTCCTCAATTATTACTTTTTTTTTATTTTGTCCCTTGCACTATTGAATTTTTCATATTGTCCCTTAACTATATTGATTATCTCATATTGCCCCAATCAGAAATGTCTATTATCTTTTAAGACGAAATTTCTAACGTTTTTAGGACAAAGTGAAAAAAAATTATATAGTTCAGGGGAAAAATAAAATCATTTTTCATTAAATATATAACATACGTTACTAATTGAGACTATGTGAAATTAAAGTGAAAAAAATGTTATAGTTAAGAGGTCAAGAAATCAATTGTTGCAAGGCAAAACTGATCTGTTACCTGATAGCTCCACCAGAGGTTTATTATGTTTTTCAGTAAGAAAGCATTTCCAAAGAGTTGGCTTTTGCTAAGGGTGTCCTCTCTATGTATTTATTAGTCTCCACTGGTGGCCAATTAAAAAGGCCAAAAAGCTCTAAAAATAAATGTCACATTTAATTCTCACCCTTCATCAGATTCCCAAGAAGATTTCTGTTTCAATCACCCCCAGGTGACATTTTTACATTCCCTCCCAATGAAATTCTAGCATGACCCATTCTCTCTACGGAAAATACTATATATCCCAAATTTGCACCCCAAATGAAGGGGATCGTTGGATGAGTGAGTTCAATCAACTTTTTTAAATGGGGCCCACTGATCCAAGGGTCCTCCTTTATTTGGAATGTAAATTTGGATTGTATATTTAGGTTACATAGCATTGCTCGCTACAAAATCAACAAGAAACAACAAATAAACAATCACTTGATTAGGAATGCAAAATTCCATCCACTTTGCTATTAACTTCTCTCAAATTGGGCAATGGGTATTGGGTAGTGTGGTGTTTAAGTTGTGTCGTGTGTCCACATTTTTTTTTTCCGTATAATCAAAATCTATTTATAATCGTGCATAGTGTGATTCATGTTGTGTCGGGTTAGTGCAGCATTAAGTCGTGTTTAGCTAGTTTATGTCGTGTTTAGTTTGATTCGAATTTGCCCTTTTATTTAACACATTTAACGAGTCCAGACATTTACTACCCGCACCTACTAATTCTTAAATTATTTGTATCGAATTAATGGGTCGTATATAAAATTGTCAGGTGTAAAAATCCTTAACTCCTCGTTTGCAATGGTGTGAACCACTGGAATTCCCTTGTGATCTAGCCATGTTGACAGCTGGTTATACAATCACTAGGAGTTTGATGCCTTACGCCACATTTGGCTGCACATATTCCTCTATTATTAACGGCCTCTTATCACTCCAAAAGGCAATCTAATCCCCATTTGACTTCACTCAAAAGCTTGCTTGTATAAGTAACTCCATTGCACAACATTCTCTTCACATTGTCCACCACTGTTCACTACCATGGAGTCCCAAACCCACCATAACCCACTTTCTGCCACCATTGAAAACCCACCGGAAACCCCCAGCTCCTTCCCCACCACCATCCTCCAAAAAGTGAAGAACAATCTGGTTTTTAAGTCAAAATGGGCTGAATTAAATGGGGCTATGGGGGACTTAGGCACATACATTCCTATAGTATTGGCCTTGACACTAGCCAAGGACCTTAACTTAGGCACCACCCTAATTTTCACTGGTGTCTACAATATTGTCACAGGTGCAATCTATGGTGTCCCAATGCCTGTCCAACCCATGAAATCCATAGCTGCAGTGGCCATATCAAACCCGAATTTCGGTATCCCGGAGGCGATGGCTGCCGGAATTCTCACCGCCGGGATCTTATTCGTATTGGGTGTCACAGGTTTGATGCAGATGGTGTATAGGTTTGTCCCACTGTCTGTTGTTAGGGGAATTCAGCTAGCACAAGGCCTATCATTTGCAATGACTGCAGTGAAGTACATAAGAAATGTTCAAAATTTTTCTAAGTCCAAGTCTAGTGGGGAGAGGCATTGGTTGGGGTTGGATGGATTGCTTTTGGCCCTTGTTTGTGCTATTTTCATTATAATTGTTAATGGTGCAGGTGATGAAGATGAGGACACAGATAGAAACTATGAATTGGGTGATGAAGAAAGGCTTGGAAGGAAGAGAAGATTGAGGAAAATCATAGCTTCTCTCCCTTCTGCTTTTATAATCTTTTTGTTGGGTGTAGTTTTAGCCTTTATAAGAAGGCCTAAAGTGGTCAATGGGTTTAAATTTGGGCCATCTTCTATTGAAATTGTGAAGATATCTAAGCATTCATGGAAGGAAGGGTTCGTAAAGGGTACAATCCCTCAACTGCCCTTATCAATCTTAAATTCAGTCATCGCTGTCTGTAAGTTGTCCACTGATCTTTTTCCGAAGAAGGACATTTCAGCTACCTCAGTTTCAGTGACTGTGGGGTTGATGAATCTAGTGGGGTGCTGGTTTGGGGCCATGCCATGCTGCCACGGCGCCGGAGGACTCGCCGGGCAGTATAAGTTTGGTGGGAGGAGTGGTGGTTGTGTGGCACTACTTGGTGCAGCCAAGTTGGTTTTGGGGTTGGTTTTGGGTAGCTCTTTGGTGAAGGTTCTAAGCCAATTTCCTGTTGGGGTGTTGGGGGTTCTCCTTTTGTTTGCTGGGATTGAGCTAGCGTGTTGTAGGGACATGAACTCTAAAGATGAGTCCTTTGTGATGCTTCTGTGTACTGCTGTTTCCCTTGTGGGCTCCAGTGCAGCACTTGGCTTTGTTTGTGGGATGGTTGCTCACTTGCTTCTTAGGCTGAGAAAATTGGGTAAAGGTCAATCTTTTTTCACTGTGTGGATGCATGGAAACCCATAGCTAAGACCATCAGTCAGACTCGTGTTAATGGGTGGTGTCATTGTCGGATTTGTGTTGTGTCTGTGTTAGCACGGGTAAAATTGATACCCCTACCCATTGCAATTGTTTTGGCTCATCTTCTGTATGTTTTGTGAAAAAAAAAACACAATGTTCCCTAATGTCCTATTGACTATTTATTACGGATACTTGACATGGTATTATGTCGAAGATTAAACACATGAAGGAAATAAAAAGAAATCAAAATAGCAGCCAATGTACCAAGATGAAATTCAATCCACAGATCAAAGTTAAGTACATCTAAATTAATTCTAATTGGTTACCAATTGAAAACCATCGTCTACGCAATCCCAAATTAAGATTGTATTGCCCTTCAAATATTCCACATTACATTATGCCAAGATAGAAGTCAGCTACCAGGATAATGAATGTAAAGTGAAAGTCAAATTTGTTTGTTTATATATCATCTTCCATCATTCAAATTTATATAATAAATCACCCCAAATTTCAAAAACCCAACACACACACACTCCACAACACACAACTGCACACACATTACAATGCATGCACAGTGTAATAATTCAGTGTACAGTGACTTTAGTCATGGGGTATCGCTAGTTCATTAATAAAAGTGCTGAAAAAATAGTTTTTTTTTTTTTTTTTGGTCAAAGCTCAAAAATAGTTCACAACTTGGATTTTTTTGGGTGTCCGGGCTAGTTTACGCGCACCTTGACTAATCTCCTCCCCGATCTGCTCAAAGGCAGACCATCCACGTCGAGACTATTGCCAAGATTCGAACTCATGACGTCTGGATTTACAGCTAGTCTCTGTTGTCACTTGCGCACACAACTTGAATTTTAGTACAGTGTTTGACACGCTCAAATAAGAGAGTTCACGGGATCAAGTTTTGCCAACAGCAATACAACGGGAAATGTCAATATTAAAATGGGTAAAATTGACACTCCTACAGTACCCATGGCAATTATTCTGACACATCTTCTGTATAGTTAATGAAAAAACACAATTTACCATTGTGTTATGTTGACTATTTACCTTAGATATCTAGCATGATGTAATTTTGATTTTTTTTTTAATGACAGATAATGAAAACAAGGAAAAGGAAAGAAAATTAAAAGAGCACCCAATATAACATAACAGCATATCTGTCAATTACATAGATTCAGAGCAAAGACAAACCAAACAGACCAAATCTCATTTATTACATGAAGCTTAAACCATCATTAAGAGCCTTTTAAGGCTTGCAAAGCTTGGCACAATTGCCAAAGCACCTTTCCAGTCTTGCCCCATCTGCAGGTGAAAATCACAAACAAAATGCAAATCAACCATCTTAGAAAACAGCCCTTCCATTTACAAACATAAGCAAAGATCTTTTATGTGTAATAACTTTGAGTAAATTACATTTTATCCCCTTGAACTATTATCTTTGTTTTAATTTATACTCTCAATAATAAAATTTCCCGCATTGCACCCTAAAGTATCAATTTTGTTTCATATCATTCTAATAGATAATGACAAACTTAAAAATCTGTCAAAGGAGAGAGGAAAATCTTAAAGGATTGTTTTGTTGGTTTTTTGGGAGAGGTTTGGATTGATTTGTCCAAACCCTATTTACAAAGATGGGATTCAACATTCAATCTCGGCCATACTCATGTTTGGTATGCGCACGGATATATCACTATTATGATAATATATTTATATATAAATGACTATTGTGTCATTTAACCAATCTAATCCAAACACATATTTGAATAGGGTTATATGGGAGTATATGGGGGTATAAATGTCATTTTGTATGTTCAACCCTTTAACCCCATATGAAACCCCCCCCCCCCAAACCGGGTTTCATGAAACCCATGAACTTGAGTTTAAATTGCGGGCCTAAAGGGGATTGGGTTTGGTAACCTAGGCTAGAAATTTAGTTGTCAAACATGGGTTTGTTAGGTTTTGTGGACTTTTATTCCCCAACCCATCTTCCAAATCCCTCCTTATCCCACATACCAAACAGGCCCTAAAGGGCTTCTTGCCAAATGCCTATAACCATTTTATTTTACCGCTTTTATAACCAAATGGTTGTTGCGAAGAAAAAGAAAGTCGGGCAGAGAGGAAGAAAATTTGGAGCTTATAAAATGAGGCAAAATCATGGATGAATATTTTTCTTATTTTTGATCTGCACATGTGCAATAGACAATTGCTTATTGGTAGTACAGACCACTCAGATGCGTATTTACCGTCACAAAATTGACAGTCGTTATCTATTGGAGTGATATGAAACAAAATTGATATTTTAGGGTGAAACAAAGTGTAATTTACCCAATAACTTTCCAAGCCAGCTATGGAAGAAAATTATCCCCTATTAGCTCCTTGGGATTAATTGATTGGATATCTAAGCATATAATCTTTCCTAGGAACTGCTTCTATGACGATAGATAGGGGTAAGGTTTGTTTGGCATCTATGCCATCCCTTCCCACCGTCCCTTTCCCATATCAAAGGCTTATCGTTGGCCATGCGCGCATGACTCTGTTTTTGTGTGTGTGCATGTATGCATGCATGCATTCGCACGTGCGCGTGTGTGTCTGTGAGAGAGAGAGAGAGAGAGAGAGAGAGAGGATCAAGGTACCATAGCTGACTGGAGTGCACAAGCTGAATGAACAACCAATCTGACAATAGTACTGATAATCCGAGGGAGAGCGAGGAATGCAGTTGCTCAAGCACTTGCTGTAACATGGCAACCTCTGTGATGGAGTCTTAGTTTGGAGAACACACTGGTTGTAGCATCCTCCCCAACAGGTATATATCCCATTCACTGGCTCTGCTGTGACATTCTGTGCTAGCATGAACACCACCAGAGTAACCATTACAGCCCCAAGCCTTACACCATTCCTCTCCATGGCTAACCTCTAATGTTCTCTACTCAAAAAGTCTTACCTTTCTGTTTTGAAAAATAAAACCAATTGTGTTCTGTGTATTTAACTTGTTTTGACATGGTTTTAAAAGCTAAACTAAAGTTGCTAACTTTATTACGTAACACCACCAACTTCTTTAATGCTCATTAATCCAGTTGGTTCATTTGGTAGTAAGTGTATTAATGTTTTTGGTTAAGAAAACAAATCTTGTACAGAATTCATATCAACTTGCTAAAATCTTATCTGTAGAGTCAAAACTTTTCTCTTTAAGTCAAATTAATTGGTAGTAATCGCCAAGATTCATAGAAAAATCTCGAAATTATCGTAAAGTTCTTGTTAGTCAACTCCCAACACACACACACAAACCCAGAGAAAAGTCAGTTAATTGGACAGCACAATTGTGTCCCATGTTGTAAAAGTATAGGTAACTCTGTTCACAAGAACATTCTGACTATAAATTCAGATGTCCTGAGTTCGAATATTGGCAACCACTTGGGATCAGACCATGACGAATAAATTCACATTCTGACTATTAAGTGTACATGATGCTGATTCTCTCATACATCTCAACAAATGTATAGAAATTAAAAACACATATTTAGTCCACCTGTAGTTGTCGACACAATAAACCTTCTCCTTTCAAACTTTAGTACACCAATAGTTTGTAGATCTATAAACTAAAAATGAGGTTTCATATGATTATTCTTTTTTATTTTTACTAAGCAAAATCGTTTATTTTTACTCATCAATCAAAATTTTGGACACTGAAAAACGTCAGTCCAACTGACGTATTTAGGCATATTACATGGTTATGTATTACAAGAGAAAACGTTAGTTGGTCTTACGTTTTTACACTGAAAATGTCATTCCAACTGATCTTTTTAAAAGGGCATAGGTTTGGGAAATAGTTTGAAACTACCCACTTTTGGGTATAAAGTTTAAAAACCCCATGGGTCAGGGTAAAACCTCTGCACAATTATTTCGGAATGTTTCAAAGTATTTTAAAATACTTTGATATATTTCAATCAATGTTTTAGAAAAATAATTCTTAAATTTTTTTATTTTTTTCATTATATTTCCGAAACGGGTCGAAACGTTTCCGAAACACGCGGAAACGTTTCTATTTTCTAGGTGACCGAAATAATACATTAAAACAAAATTTTGATCCTAGCAGACAAGAAAAAACACATTGTAAAGTACGATATTTTTGTAAAGGGACAAGAAACATGAACCATAAGAAGAGAATAAAGTTAATGTCACACCTTTCACAAAGAACACCATTGAATGTCTTTAACTACAGTTGTGAACAAACAGAAAGTGTTAAACCATGGTTGTTGAGAAAATACACTAACCCAATGCAGATTATTAAATTTTATAAATGCGGGAATGGGACAACAATACCAATAGACAGACATTTCTAGCAAGAAAGCAAAAGAAAATTGTACATTCATCTGTTTATTTCCATACTAATAGATTTCAGAAAGGAAACCATGGCCTTGGATGTATACCTTCGTTTCATACATATGCACCAATGCTCCTTGACAATCTTATGCTACATTTCTATCATTTTTCATTGGCCAGAAGGTAGAAGACAAAGTGCTTAATCCAAATAGCTCGTTTCATCTGTATTCAACCAGACAGCACCATGCTTCTCCTAAAATTGTAGGTGGCCAAAACAGAATATCGTAATGTTGAACTGCAACAAGAAAATTGGATTTGTGCAATTATCCAAATGGGTTTCCTCCTGCTGATGGAGATGGATTTGGGGCGTTGAGTCCTGGATATCTGCCACTGGAAGGATGAATTGGGTTTAAGGAGGCAAAAGCAGCTTCCTCTCTGCTAAAGCTACCAATTCCTTCTGGTCTGCAATGATATCCAGCAAGAATATATATTATTGTTCCACAGGACACATACAACAAAGAAAGAAGACTTTTAATTATGTATTTCATGGCACTAACTATCAAACCATGTCAGCAGATGATCTGGCGAGTCAAGATGAAAACTAATAAACTGTCACTCGTGACGGAGCATGATGGTGTTAATTTCAACCCTTTTTTTTTTTGGCTTAGAAGGAAGAATCACACCAAACCCGCTCCCTTCACAGTCTGCACAACCTGCTCAGGTAAGGCATTTGGAACATGTTTTGGTTACATAAAATTCCGAAGTAGCCACTTTGAGTGGTTATGTTAGAGGGGGAGTTCCAGTTTTAAATGATGTCTATAGTCATGGTGGTGGTTTGAGCTATGTCAAACAAGAGATTTCCAAAGCAAGAATTTACCTGGAAATTGGCATATTAATTGCAAATGATTGCCCTGTGTATGCTCCTGACATAATTGAATGAGAAGTAAGAAAACAACTGGACTAGAAATAAAATAACGGGGACTTCGAAGTAGGCAAACTAAAAGGATGTGATTTTACCAGGAGGCATAGTCATTCCACAAGAAGGTGATTGTAGGGCCAGTGCAGACGCATAAGGTGATGAGTGTGGCAGTAAGCCTGTAGAAGCTGATACATTTGCGAGTGCTCCTTGCAATGATGTCATAGGAGGAAACTAAATCACAAAAAACACAATATTTCAAAATTAAGGTTGAAATTGTTGCTTCAAAATATAGAAAAGTCAAATCCTCGCAAACACTTGCATTATAAAAATGTTGGAAGACTTAATTAATCTAACTATTTGGCATTCTTATTTTATATCAAGTAAATGTGACAACTTGGCAATAAGTTTGTATAAGAATGACAACAGATTGTTTTGCAAACCAGTAATCCCCCAGTAAAGATTAATGTTTGTAAGTTCCTTCCTCAGAGACCCACCAGCATACTCCAGTAAATTAATGATTAATTTCTCGGGGGAGTTCAAATATGAGGGAGAAAATTTCCAGTTTTAAGTTGTGTAATATATCTCTCGTACTTTCAAAATGCACTTTGAAACATCTAAAACTTCTCACATTATCACACCACATATATGCCGCATAAATTGTTAACTTTTTAATGCATTATTCCAGCTTTACTTATCATCTCTTTATATGTTTTCATAATGCTGATGGAGGTATCTATAATGTTTGCAGAATACATGGTATTAAAAGTATGGCTCTTGCTTCTCTAAAAATTATTCATCTCCATGTACTTTATTTACCATGATTCTGGAGAAGCAGCAGCATGCAATTGGACAGACAAAAACCCGTTCTAATTAACCGTATTCTGCTTGGCCATGGATACAAGTAGGCATCTTATAAATATTACAGCATAACGTATAAATACCTCATCATAGCTTCGTTTCAACGATATGAACCAAATTATGATTAAAACCTCAAGATTTGAACTCTGAAAAAATTCAATATCTGATACATTAGCTTGTTATAGGTTATGGACTATCAACAATGAGGAACACCTCAAGTTTTGAATTCTCAAAAATAATCACTTTCGGATCCACTACATTCTTTGGTTATCCACTATAAACAGGCAATATATCAACATAATTTTATCTACTGTAGGTACACATAGTACTAAAATAATCATAGGTATGAAAGGAAGTTCTAGATGGTAGGCCCTGGTGCAATGGTAAACAACGGGTTTGAGTCTCAATAACAGCCTTTCTGCTTGTAAGGGTAAGCCTGCGTACATCTAATTATACCCCGCACCGGGGGAACCTTATGCGCTGAGCTGCTCTTTTTAATGAAAGCAAGTCCTTATTATCATTATAACATGTTAGATAACATTTACAATTTAAAATTGAAGGTAGGGAGAAGGGAAATCAGTAGTCCAAAGAGACAAAATGAGTAAGAGCATACCATTGGGTTTTGGACTGGGGTGCTGTCATCACTGAGATCAAATGGGTTAGTGGATTTTGTAGGATTCGGAGAAGCTTGCATAGGCTGCAACAAAGATATCATGTTAAAATTATACATTTTCACCAAGTTGTCAAAGTCCATATGGAACTTATTTTGGCCTAACTATCTTGGCAAAGGAGATACCATTGCAGTGGGAAAGTATTGCATGCTATATCCCAGTCCAGGTGGTGGACGAAATTGCCAACTTGAAACTGTTGCAGGGAATGAGGAACTACTATATGTGAAAAGGTCCTGCAGATTGAAATCTACATAAGAAATAAAGTTTTTCGAAAAAGTACCATAAAATGTGGGAACAATATGAGTAAAGTGTTTATTACTGCTGGAAGCTCTTTCCTCCCACTATATTTTGACACATCCCCTGGAATAGTTTCTTGAACTGCCTTGGAGACAGCTTGAGATGGGTGCTCAGATGAAGCAAAAGGAGGCGTTCCTTGAGCATTTGGTGGAGGTGATGAAGTCCATGGCTGCAGATAGGCACCATAAGAAACAGAATTAGCCTCTGTATATAAGGCAGAAAACATGAGACGAAACGTGATCTAGAGCTCAAATGTTTTTCAACAGCAGCATTCCGAAGATTTTCTATCAGCTTCAACCAAGATCAGTTAACAATGGTAAATCGAAGACCATGAGACAAATAATCCCCAAAAGTTTCTCACCTCATTAAATAAAGCGTCTTCAACAGATGGAGTACTCTGTTGAGCAGTATCACCACTATCCTCACCAGGGACCACAGACAGCTGATGTTGCTGCATGGTTGGCAACTGCTGCTCATCAGTTTTTTTTACCACGGGAGCCTTGCAACTACTAGGCACCACTTGTTCATTTCCTACAGGAGAAGCTGTGGGAACACCCTCATTAGAGGGAACTACCGGCGTGTTGGTTGTTGATCCAGTTACAGTATCATTGACACAATTGGATGACGCTACAGGTGCAGCTGATGGAGTTTCACTACTGGTAGATACCTCAGGCATAATACCTGCAGGTGCAGGTGCAGGAGCTGACAATTCGAACAATAAATATTCCAATGAATTCATATTTGGAGCCTTAGAAGCCTTTTCCATTGAGGAAGATCCAATAGAGGAGTTTCCAACATCAACAGATTGAACCGTCTGCCGCGTTTGTGATGCTGCTGCAGCAGGAGGTTCAGAATCAGCCATGAAATCTATCAAGCTACTTGAGTTTACTGATTTATTTTCTCCTGATCTTCGATCAACAGACCCCAAACTAGTGGAAGAGCCATCAGCATCCCTCCCATCATTTGTCATAGGATGCTTGCCTACTTGAGCATTCGCGTCCAAAATATATTTGAAAGGATGTAACACTGGGGTATTGGTCATTTGGCCGCTTTTTTGAGGATCTGGGGACCTGCTACGTGCCCTGGACTCTGTGTCAGAAAATCGGAGAGTTGCAGATCGCCTTCCACTTCCGTATCCATCTTCTCGAAACCTGTCATCAACTACCTCAAAGCGAGCAGTACGACTCCTGTGACCACCAGCTCTCCCATTTTCTTGTTTGTATCGAGGACTTCTTTCAGCAGCAGAATATCTTACATACTCATTCATGCCACTAGAACTGGGTCTTTCATAAGAACAGCGTTCAGAAAAGTCATCCCTGCTACCCTGACTGTACCTCTCAAAAGAACGTCGCTCATAGAAGTCGTCTTTTTCACCCTGGAGCACACACAATAACATCAATTAGGCATGAAGGTATAGAAGAAGATATAACAGAACCCGGTATCAATCCCATTGTGACTGTGAATATGAGATCAAACATTATGTGTTTCCTGAACATTAATCACGTATTCTAATGTGAGCAAAGCTGTTTAAGGAAAATATAATGTCTTTCAGAGCATGTTTTAGAATGAGAGGCTTACCACTCGAACCATTGAGGTTTTGTGAGAAATCTCACCAGTATATTTCCTATCCACATAGACATGCTTGATAAAATCCCGAAGCCTATGAAGATTACTGGAGTGCAACATAAAATCTGTATCAAATTGCATTTTTAGTGAAGTATACCAATAAAAAGCAAAGCAAAATACATATTACCTGGCATCTGGAAAAGAATTACGCTGTGGATCCCATGCTTTGAAATAGATTTGCCTTGCTCGCTATGAAAGCCATTGGTAAATGGAGCAGTTTATTATCAGATGGGGAAAACACAAAAGACAGATAAATTTTGAATGAGAAATATTATACACACCTCATTTCCCCCAGTTTGCAGATCACTGACTTCTTCTGCATTAAATTTAGCCATTGAAACTGATTTTACTCGGTGCGTGAATTCCCTACTGTAATTATTACAGAAAATAATTAGGTGGCAAGAATCGCCTTGCTTAATTAACTTCAGATAATTTGGTAATATAATAAACATGGCAACTCCCATCTTAATGCTGAACATTACTGTATCCAGAATGCAGTCTCATATGAGTGAGCAATGTTTATGCATGAAGTAAATTTAAGAACGCAGGTGTGAAACTTACTGTACTCCACTACAGTTTGTGCAAACAAATGTACAGAAAGTCGTGCAGACATACTGTGGCCCCTGTTTAAGAAAACATGTCAACATTAGTATAGTACCATGTTAAGGAGTCATTCTTTGCCAGGAAGATCCCCACACGAATGCAGCTATACTTCTCCACACTGGTGTTCCCTAAAAGATGATGTTAGCATGACATGAATTCATCTCCGTGATTAATGTACCACAAGCAATCCCTCCCCCCCCCCCCCCCAAAAAAAAAAAAAAGAAAGAAAGAAAAACGACATATAGACACCCTAGCAATTTCATGGGAAAGTCTCCAATCATCCTGGTAATGTCAACAAGACATATTGGAAGTAGCACTGTAGCTGTCTGTGCAAATGGCATCGCAAGGGCATTTTACTTGAGGGAGCAGCACTTGCTGCTCCAAAACTAGGTCTTAGTGTCGATGAACCATACATGGAGAATAGAGTCTAGCTTTAAGATTTTACATGTGACAGAATAATGCCATACAAACTTTTATCCTCACAATGAAATTATCTTCTGCAAAAGAAACGTCAGAAGATGAATTCAAACTGGTGGAAGCACAGCTTGCAATTCTACACCCCAATGATTGTATTTAAAATTTCAAGTGCCTTAAAGAATCAACTTTTTCATCTTTTCTTCCCATAAAAATCTCTCAGTGAGGGGAAATTAAGTGAATAGAAAGCTGAAAAGCTACAAGATTGTAGGATGTGCGGATGCGTGAATTTTTTTTGATCTTGTCTCCTTCCACCTTTTCACCTTCTCAATCCAACTCAGCATTATGAAATCTAAATTAGGGGATAAAAGTTGAACCTGAAAATAGAAAAATAGATGTTGATGGAGCTTAATCATCAGTACAGCTGATCAAAGCTCAATGTTAGCCAACTAAATGGCAGCAGTTCTTGTTTAGGAAATCCAATTAGCCAATTGGAACCTAAATAGTTAAGAGATACTTCTCCAGTGGTCCATAATCTCCAGATCATAGGGAGAAAAATAGGTGGATGGACATCTTTATATGCATAGGGGCCATAATTTCACAAGGTTTTAGTTGTCAAGTCCAGACCTACTGAACAACGCATCCAATTTCCATAGCAATATAAAGATTAATAAATATTACAATTGTAATAAGGAATAAAAATCCTACTACAAGAAGCTAAGAACATTCAGATTGTCCCTACAGTTTTATCAACCTACAGATCTCCCTAGTTATTCTAATGTCATACCCTAACCGATTGCAAAAGGAGCAACGCGACGCAAGCAGAATAAATACAGCAATCAAATTCATACCACAAATAAAAATCATAACCAATTAATGTTATACAATTTCCCATACCAAACTGTTGCAATTTATACATCTTCTATTCTCCGGAAGTTTCAAAAGGCCCCGAATGATCCTTTCGATTCTCTCTTCTTCCTTCCTCCGGTGAGACATTTTTGATGACTTACAATCCCTTCTCTGACAACAAATCAAGAAACTTATGGTTAAATAGCATATAATATAGAATTCAAAATCAAAATTTCTGAAAGTATATTTCAGAAATTAGTGCATAGCATGACCAGATAAAAGCATGCATTCAACAACTATATGTAAGCACAATAATGCCTGGATTTTTTTTATTGAATTCAAAAGTTTCTTTTCCTTTCTTTAGATATCTTCTTTTTTCCTTAAATTTACTCAGCAACCAAACAGAGGGTAAATTGAATCACAGAGAAAGCAATCCACCTGGGGGAAGGGTTATATGTACGTGATTACTTGAATAAGCGCTTTCGAAATAGAGTAATAGACATTGTTGAGGCAAACAGGAGAGGTCGATGGGTAGGGTTGAGTTGAGGAGATAGACATTTGTACGTGAAAATTGCTGGTTTTGGGAGAGAGACAGAGAGAGAGAGAGAGAAGAGAAGAGAGAGGTGAGGAGAGAATATTGGCGGTTTTGACGGTTGGGTGACCGTTATAATGTCGGTTGTAAGAAAATAATTGCTGTTAAAAATTTGGTTTTAGGAGTTGGTTGCATTGTTGCAATAATTGGTGCTGAATTTTCTGTTTTTTTTAGGGTTAGGCACTATTATTGGGAGAGGGACAATGAGGTTCGAATCCGTGACTTAAAAGTCTAACAACAAGGATAATAACCATTAGACCAACCGCTACCTCACTTAGCGTGAATATGAATGTGCAAACTTCCTTACATCTATTACTAGAAAATTTACATTTTCGGCCATTAGAGTAGAGTGAGTTGTTGTGAATAGGGGTGAGAGTTTCTGATATAACACGAAAACATGATTTGAAGTAGATACGAACTTAGTAAATTAGAATTGATCATTTTTTGACACGAACCCGTTAACACAAATAATAAATTGGTTGAATTAGTGTCAAATACGAACAACATGAAATTGATACGATTAACATGTTTAAGTAATATTATAAGAATAAAATATCTATATTTTATCAAGTAATGACCTAATTTTGGTACAAAAAAAGATGTTTTTATTCATTTTTATTATTATATTTATTAAATTAATTTTTAGTTTATAAAAAAAGTATGAGCATAGGTTCAATTAAATGATAATGAAATTTTAGACATAAAACTAAGCGTTAAATTTTTTATTCGTGGGTTATATGGGTCAAAACGAACACAACACTAAAAATAAATAGATCGACACAACACAAGACGACACAATTAGTTAAATAGGTTAGGTTAGGGTTGACCAGTGCTTGACACGAAACTAAAATAACATGATACGATACAATACAAACATGATCCGACACGATTGTCACCCCTAATTGTAAATTACAATACCATAACTCTTCACTAGGGTTGATAATGAGTTAAGTATTGTATTTACGTTGTGTCGTACCAAAGTTTATTTAACTTATAATCATCCTATCACGTATAATTGTGACGATACATTCCTTTAACATGTCCAGCAATTAACCATTCAAATCTATTAATACTAAACTCAAACTTGTTCATTCTGCTTCGATTTTGATTTTAGGTTCGTGGATGCTAAACCCAAACTCTTCAATGATGTGAGTTTGAGTGAAAAGGTTGTGAAGTCAAGGACAAAATAGAACTCACTCCTCTATGTAAGCTAATAACCGTCACATATAAAAAAAAAAGTGGGGTTCACTAGTCCACTTGTTTGTTTATTATTGGACGGTTACACTATGTAACGATACTGACGTAATATAACCTTTACACCCAATATTTACTCGTACAACCGGTTATATTTCTTTTTTTTTTCATTTTCTTTTCTCATCATTCCTCTACTCTGGGTAATGAAAAATATTTTTAAATAAAAATAAACAAATAGTGGATAGTTGGTTGCCTCTCCCATCTAATTTTCTTGGTAGAGAGAAGCAATAAATACAAAAACATGGTAGTATCTTCACTTTATGTTTGATTTGGGACCATTCGAAAATTCCATCATGTCCACTAATAACTGAGATTGCAGATTCGAATATGAAATCAATAACTTTCCGCAAATAACCCAAATCAATCCACCCCTCCTGATAAAATTCATGACCAGTGACCTACCTGCCTCCTCTTCCTCAGGGCTCCCTGCTAAATTTCTAAACCCAAATCCTTCGTTTCAAATCTACTAATTTTGAGGCTAACGGTTCACTTAATGGCACCACTGTCCCCACTGTTAGATTTTAATGTCGTGGGTTGTGCTCCATTCTCTGTGATAGTGACCGACACCACCCCCCCCCCCCCCCCCCCCCCCCCCCCCCCCCCAAAAAAAAAAAAAATCTACTAATTCTAGTGGCTAGTGCTACATTACTTATCAGATTTCCATCACTATTGGGTCACAATTCCTCCTGCTTCATACACCATAACCTGTTTTATGCTGCAGACAAACTTCAAGCACTTCATCCAAAAACAAATCCATATTGAATAAATAACCCAATATACACTAGCCATCATAAGCATTACATATTCTTGAGACAAATAAAGCTCGACCAGAATTCGAAACAAGCAATAACATCTAATCCTCTATTAATCGTAGCGAAACTTTGCGAGGTAATTACTTACAGTATATTTTTTTTCTCTCTGATTTCTCACAAATAGAGTTCAGTGGTTGTCATATATATAGCAGCTGCTCCAGAGTCCAATCACACAAATGCGTAACCCGATTACCAACACATGTATTATATTATTTGGGACAATTGCTCCTTCAATATCAAACACTAAAACTAAGGTTAAGGGGTCAGAAGGAACAAGGAAAGGAAGAGGGGAAAAAAATCTGTACAGCGATTGGCAACCAAAATTTCACACCCCTATCATCATCAAGAGCAATATACCAGTGGCATCGAACTGAGAAAACCTGCTGCTCGGAAAAACTAGTGGGCAGGACTAAAAAGTTATTTACCAAAATTACCATGATAATGTCAACTTAGGGCGTGGGAGAATTTTGCGTCGTGATGGGTGGAAACCAGTAGTTGCCGATCCCTGAACTGCTCGCAGCCATCGTGTTAGGAATTCACTTGGGGCCCATAGACAAATTATGAAAGGCCACCACCATCAGCAGAAAACCCAGAGCCACTAGCAAAAATCCACATCACTTCAAAAGCTATATGAACTCTCTTGGTCTGCAACTGCCGGCTAAAGGGAGCGGCTATTTTCATTCCCTCATCATCTCAGATTTCATCTGGCAATCTACCCATCACCATTTGAGTCCCCAAAAGAAGCTTTGATTGCCTCAGCAGTCATGAGAGCAGCTACAGCCTTGTGTATTGCTAGATCTGCTCTGTAAAGCGCTCTCTGAGCACTTTCTCGCTTGAGCTTCGCCATGTTAAGTGCATGCTGAGCTGCACTTGATGCATCACGCAACTTGAACTCATCAAGATCTGGACCATCCAACTGTTCAATTCCATGCCAATGAGATCCTTCTGATTTATAATGCTTTTGACTTGGCCACTCAGGCAAATACATATTCCACCGTTGAACTCCATTTCTCTTGCCAATTGTTTTCTGGTTCAAAGAAGACACCATCTGTCGACTGCTAGAGGAGAGACAAGTCCCAAACTTCTTTGAATTATTTCTATAAAGTCTTGGCTGATGATTCAATTCAAAGCCATCATTACCCAAGGAGAAAGATCCAGTACCACCAGCATCCCTCGGTGAGAATGCCCTGCTTGATGCCTGAAGCAACGCTGAAGCCTCCGAAGATTCATGGCTATTGCCTTGAAATATAACCTCGTCTCCAAAAGCAAACCCATTTGATCTTCTTCCTAGCACACACCAACGGAACGACAAAAATTAAAGAAAAGATAAATGCTAAAATAGTGGTCACTAATCCCAAAAAAAAGTGAAAAGTGGTTCTTGGATTATATGTAACGGCAAGAAAAGTTACCAAAAGCATAAAGACCATCCTGATCTCCGAGGGCAGTATGGCTGTGCCAAGATACTGGGAATTTCCTCTGTGACCTCTGTTTTGAACCTTTGTTGGGCACCTCCAAGCCTCGTGGCTTCAAACAGAAAGCAAACATAGGCGGTTTCTCAATGGGTTGTGCCTTCTCCTGGCATCCACTAGAAATGGCAATGTTGGCTGTTGTCATGGCTTCCTCCCATTCTTTCACTTGCTCCTGGTATCTTTCCCAAAGCGGAGGCTGGGAAAAGCCCAAATAATTGAGAAATCTTCTAAATACACCAATCTCAATCCAAAATATAGAGCACACATTTTTCAAAAAATAATAAAATTAGTAGTACGAACATCATTTAGCAGACCCCAAAAATTTTGGAACGAGGTTGAGTTGAGTTGAGTTGAGTAGTACTAACACTAGAAGCAGCAATTGTAAAGAAGTAATGATAGAAAAACAGCACTAGAAAATAGAAGTTCGATGACAGTTGCAACTTTCGGGTCCTACATCAAAATGGACTGCTCAGTCATTATGCAAGCGAGCCTACATTTCATGTCAAAATACATAATTATGTTATGAAATCAAACAACTGCCTCACAATAAGTATGAAGCACAACAATAATAGTAAATAACTGTACATTGATAGAAACTTCCCAAAATGAAAAAATAATTGCACAACTCTGAGAGGCCACATCAATAACACATTAGAGATAGGCAGGTCAATCAGGGTTCAAGACCGTGGTATTAGCCCGCAATCAATATCAACCGGTACAACACAAAATGCTAGATAGAAGACCCAAAAAATTCTGAAAAAATTATGCAAAATTCTAAAAAATATAAAAACAACAAAGTCCATGTATTATACATCCAAAATATATTATTTAACAAATTAAACGTAGTGAAATGAGAGATAAGGAATGGCGATATCGATAATAATCGTTAAGCATCAAATATGTGACTATAATAATTTTGAACATGTTAGAGCATCTCCAACAATGACTCATATTTAAACCCACATTTGAGTAAAAATCTTGATTTGGTATTGAGTACTCCAATGGGCAAACTCAAATATCTATTCAAATCTTTTAAAAAATTCTCTTATCATCCCAAAACTCATTTTTGTATCATTCTAATTATAAAAATTAATAAAATAAATGAAATTTTCATATTTCAAAATTGAATATGGATACAACATTACCTCTTGGGAATAAAAAGAACCAGAAAAAACAAAAAAAACCACTCCAAAATTCTCAGATTGTTCTAATCCCTTATATTTTTATGTAAATTTAGATTAAAAAAAAGAAAGAAAAAAAAATGCAGTTACTTTGGCATGGGTTTGGTACAAAAAATGGTTCATGTTCAACAAAAATGGATGTTTAAAGCAATAAATTAATGAATTTCCTAAATTTGTGGATAGTGAATGCTTGAAATTTCACGAAGAATTAGTAGCCTAAAATTACACTACCAACACTGTTTAACTCAAAGAAAAATTTGATAGATAGGCTTAGGATTTATATAGTATAAAAGATGGGTGAGATTAGGGTTTTAAAAAGTATAAGAAATCAAGAAAATGAAATATGCAAAGGAAGAAGTTATCTATAAGTCTTTAAAAGATCTGTGAATACTTCGGTGGTGGTCGACGATGGAAGCGTAGAAGAGAGAAGCAAGAAGAGACAAAAAACAGTCATGGAAGAAGTCTTTTGATTTTGGATAAAGTAAAAAGTTACCGTTGAAAATTTGATATAAAATTTGAGTCTCCCTCAATTTGGATTCAAAATAAGTTTTTTCTTGATTTGGTATAGGTTTGAGTCCAAACTTGGAGAAAGTTTTTAGACTATTTAGACACATTTAAATTTGAGCCTGAATTAGAGTCATGGTTGGAGACACTCTTAGTATTCAATTTTAAGGATTTTCTAAATTAAAAATAACAACAATAAATATTTATCCATGAATTGTAAATCTAAATGTGATTTCAACGCTTAATTTTAGAGATTAAAAAAAATAATTTTACAGCTTCAACATTTAATACCATCGTCTTAAAACATATAGAAATAATATTAGGACAATAGCATAAAAATAGAGAATTCTATTTATTTTAAGATTCCAGAGTACTTGTTTTTAGAGTGAGAGTCCATTGAATACAAAGAGTCTAGAGGAGCCTAGGAGATGGGAGACGAGAAATGTAGAGAGCGACACTAAGAGATTGCTTCTTGTTGCATTTCCGCAACTTCTTCACCAAGAAGAAGAAGAAGAAGAAAAGGGGCTTTTGCCGCTTCGCAAAGCCTATTGGTTTTGTCTTAAAATCTTTTCTCCTTATGTGTAATTGCAAGAGGATGTGTGATCTAGGATTACAAATTTCTTCTTCCCTTGGTCTCCTCTTTTCTTCTCTATCTACCTTTTCTTTGGTTGGTCAGATGATTTTGTGAATCAATTTGATTCGGTGTTGACTAGCCCGAGTTGATTCGAGTTGGTCGAGTTATAAACCGATTCAGCTGAGTCTCATGATATTCACGTATTGTGTATCATTATCGGATTGGAGGTGACCGAATCGTACGAAATTGACCAATACATTGACATTGGGTGCCAATGCACTCAAAACTATACGACCAACTCAAACAACCTTAGCCTTAGAAGAGGAAAAACACCACCACCCCTCCAAAAAAAAAAATATATCTTCAAGGGAGCTAAGTGCAAAAAAAAAAAAAATACTAGCAACTCCACAATTTGAGTCGCAAGGAAAGCGTAAAAAACCACCAGTTGTCCTGCTAGCAGAATATCTATATTTAATTATTTATTTACTGTACAAAATTCGCCAACAAAAATCTACCCAATAATGTGGCAAAAAATGGCCTTATAATTTACTGAAAATTCAGGGAAAAAAATTAATAAAAATTTTGCTAAATGCCAAAATTAACGCAAGAAAATCTGCCATAAAAAATCTGAAATCGCGTTCATCTTCATGAGCAATGGCTGATCCTGTGAAAGCGAACACGGTCCAAACCAAGAATTGCACTAGTATCAATCTTGATAACTAGCTTATCAATTTTCAGTTTGAATCTAATACTGTTAGATACTTTATTTTATTTTTTTGTTAAGATTCAATTTTTTCACATAATTTGAGAATTTACGATAGGACAACCCGATGCACAAAACTCCTATCCCCGCAATGTCTAAGGAGGGTCAGATGTACGCAACTTTAACCACAAATGCGACATTCAACATTTTACTGGGTAATGTCGTGGTCATCCATGGGCCCACTAAAATGAATTGGCATGCTAAAAAGCCTCTATCATAAAAACAATTTACCATGATTAATGGATCAACTTGCTCCAACGTAAATGTCCACTGCATCATCCAATCCAAAACCCATTCTATGAAAAGTCGCTACGTTCCCCAAATTACATCAGCACATAATTTGGCACTGTGCGAGTTGCAGATGATGGCGAAACGATCACTTCACATCAATCACTTGAAAATAAATGAGTGCCTCTGAAGAATTCTATTTTCAGATAAGAATTCCGGCAAATAATCACCACAGGACGAATTGCATGCTTCAAACTCAAAACCACATGTCCTCAAAGATATTATACACTCTGGTCCACTATCAAACAAGTCTAGATAGTTCTAGTGAAAAGCAAATGCTCTGCCACTTGGACTATGCATTATCCCACATTCAAAACCCTCAGAGCTTTCAACAAGTTCTCGGAAGCCTCTTCTTCTCAGATGTACACTACGGCAAGAGCAACCAATATACTTGCCCATCATAAACAATATAAGATAACTCCTTTGACATATCTTAAATGTACTGAGAGCTGCCTGAACTCCCCATGGTTCACAACGCTATTTACCAGTTCTGAAGCCACAGTCAATCCCAAGTTGGGGAGTTAACCTAGTCTAATGCACACGAATGCATAGGTGCAACACTTGTGCCTTCTTTTCCTCGAGTGATTGTATTAATCTTTTTAACAAGCAGTAACCCTATTTCACAAATATACGATCCTTCTACCCTTTAATTTTTTGAAGAAAAAAAAACAAAGCCTTAACCTTATCTCCTTCCCACATCTCCTAAATATCGACTTTATGAGGAATTTCTGCTAGAAAATTAGCCATTGTTGCTATTCAGTATTGATTGTAGTAAGATAATGATATTGGCATTGGAAAGAGAGTAGAGTGAAGGGGATGCTGGAATGTGGTGGTTATTGTTGCACATGTAGCAGTAGGCTGTCTCATGGTGCGACTTGTGGCAGGGATATGTGGTGTGTTGGGCCCAGCATTAATTACGGTTTTGGTGGTCACTTATATACAGAGAGAGAGAGGAAAGGATATTCCAGTATCATCAACTCTATTACTTTAAGAAGATGTTTGGTGGTCTGTCAATTGGTTTTGATCAGTACTGGTTCTTTCCCTCTCTGTAGCTACTTTGGGATAGATTAGGAAAGATAAAAAGGTAACCACACAGGCATTCTATGTCCTAGCCCCAAAGATAGAGAACGCTTTCACGCCCATAGCATGAAGAACCCTTTAAGTAGGTGATGACGTGCTCACTCGAAAAGTTGCATATTAAACTGCTCAAGGGATCTGATGCCTCTCTAATTCGTAAAACACAACCCTAAAAATCCCATTGTCGAGAGAGCAATCAACCAAAGCCCAAATATGGGCTTCCAGACAGTATATGCACTCTTGATCTTTTTCATTCCTCTTTCTTTTTACGTTTTCATCATTTCCTTCTGCTGGAGGGGCAATTTTTACATGACAAAGCACCAGGTGGACTGTTAGCTAGGGGTACTCACCCAGTCACCCGACAAAAGTAGTGTCTCTTTAACTAAAACCAATCAGACAATTAAACAATAAAATTGAGAATATTTGTAAATTTAAATGTTTTCTAGAGGAGAATTTGTATTATTTTGGTTTACATGAGTTTAATTGCATTCTTGAGGCTTGCCAACTATATAACCAAGTTCGAAAGTCCATAGCTTTTCAAATTTCACTTCTTGCATTCATCAAAAAGTATTATTGGATCAAGTGCTTAAATGCAGAACCTAGGGTAATTTCCCACTGCTACAATTTCAGGAAGTTCTTCAGCAATACTTATTCAATACTAAGATTAGATTTATTCCCTGTTTTACCTACATCAGCTTAGTAATTGGAAGAACTTAGAGAAAATAAGTTTTTATGATGGAATAATTATGACAGCATAGACTCGGCTAACCAAAACACTTTATCATCTCAAGGTAATTGTACTACAGGGATCATGTGCCATCCAAATTAGTCACATTTTCTGGCCCAAAAATATAAACCAAATACCAATAGCAAGGAAATGGCATTAAATGGCTGAATAAAGTGGAAGATACCTGAAGTTGTCGGATTAATGGCATACCCTTCTTCTGCCTCTTCAGCTGCCAATGCTCATAAATTACTTTGATCACTTCCTTGGGCCCAAATCCAACCATGAGCTCCTCTATTTCATCAGCTGTAAAGTGATCACGCTGTTGTGCATATGAAACTTTCTCAAACATGTCCATTGTCTTCTCAAGCAACTCCTCAGAAATATATTCAGACTTATTTTCACCGGAATGTGAAGATCTTGAATTATCAAAAATCCATTGCTCATCATCACTGTCCAGGTCATATAAGATGCGCGACACATCCATAGCCATTTCAACATCAGTTTCAACCTGTCGGAAGTACTTGGAAGAACTGTGAACAAAAGGCACTTCTGTGGCATCATCATCACTTTCCTCTATCAGGCGAACTCCAGGAATGGGGATGTTTTTAACTGAAGCAGCACGAATATTCCGATTATAGCACTCTTCATGCATCTCCTTAAAAAGCATCCACTGACTCCTGTCAGGAAACTCCAGTACCCAATCCTTTCCTCCCTTCCACATCATGGCATGTGTGTAGCGGTTTGTTGATCCAGGCTGCAAAACATGATGCACTTTGTATGAATATTTCGTAGTCCCGGAAAGTTTAACAGCTAGTTTCCATTCACTTTGATCTGCAAGTTCCAACATAACCCGTCCACCACATTCTCTCCACCCTCTATCCCCAAGCGTGACCAACACATTGGCATCACAAGCTAGGAACTCCAAGTTCCTTCGAGAAACTTTGGAACCATCTGAGGTCTTCTTCTCCTTAGCTCTCCTAATTCGCTTGTAAGGAAGCCCTTTCCGGTTATGGATCATGTGCTTCGAGCTAAAATCAAAACCTCCAAAAGGCATCATGTAATGGACCTGTGTCCGTGGCTTCTTAGGTCCATTGCCGAAGCCATTGCGGATAAAATCTCTTTTCCCATCGGGCCGTACATGTGATAGATCGCCAAAAGACGAAGAACTTGAGCTATTTCTATTGCGATGCGACAAACTCCGAGGGCCCATGGGATTTGGGCTTGGGTCAAATCCATCACTAGTATTCCAATCTAACTCAGAAGCCTGTTGAGCCCTATGCGTGCTTTCATCCACAGGCCTTTGAACTTGGTCAAATGATGGAATTTCAACACTCAATCCATTCAAACCAGAATAGCTCTTGTCATTCGACATACCGGGAGAGTTGTGGTCTTTAGGAACTATAGGCTGTTCTGATATTGCAATATGCTGTGACTCTAGATCATTGCATCCACCATCCTGTGATTGGACAATTGCATTTTCCCCAGAATCATTGGAACAGGAATAAGTACCAGCAACATTCATTGGTTTGCTATTTTGAAGATTCTCGGACAATTGCAAGGAATCCCCATCATCGCTGGCCAAGACAGTATCAGTCTCCAAATGTGGTTCAACATAAGTTCCCAACTGTGGTCTGGCACTGGACAACCAACCTGAACAAGCCACTTCTCCTGATGAAGGTTTCAGATTACTCTCAGGAGTGATTACTGACGCATTCTCAGAGCAATCCTCGACCAGAGTGGAGTCATCTGCAATTGGCAGGCAAGTGCTTTCTGATTGAAGAGAATAAGCTGGTTCATGGTCCTGAAGGCTCATGCATGCAATACTCCTCAGCAGCTTAAGATGCAGGCCAAGAAAGAAAGTTGGTGAAGCAGTAAAAGAAAGAGCAAATGGAGGAAGTTTTCCCTGCTTCAGATCATAATTAGAAGAAGAGCAATTCATATTTGTGTTGCAGGATTCTTTGGAAACACCCACTGCCATAATACCCAGGGCAGACTTCTTCTGTAAACCCTGTTTGACAGTACAACTTGCCACATTCAATCCCATTGGAAGCAAGATCATGTTGAAGTGCCTCACAACACATAACAGCCTAGCCATGCTAAGTATATCCTAAAAGTTATTTTTATTTTTTGAGCTTAATAACCTAGCAAAAGTTTTCCAGTTCGATATTTAATGTCAGTTAAAATACCTATGCATGGTAAACATCAACAACAGAGGTATAAAGAAAACGAGCAGAAAGCTGCAAAGGCTGACAGGGAGGCATGTGGAATAAAAGTGGAATCAAAATCCACTAATTAAATTCCAAATCATTGTTCAGGCAGGGGGAGAAGAAAGAGAAAAAAAAAAAGGGGGGGGGGGGGGGGGGGGGGGGATGGGGAGGCAGCTTCATGAAATAAAAAAGGTAAACAAACTGAAATAAATACCTGAAAAGCGGAGGGCTCCCCACCAACAGAATTTATGTCTACCTGATTACAAACTCCATTGAATGCCCTGATGTTATCATATGTACATTCAGACAGAGGTAGTTGGTCAACCAGCAAACAATGTTGCTGGAGTTTACGATCTAGGCGCAACCATTTCGAACATTTCACGTTGGAGAAGCTGCAGAATGCAAACACATGCTTCTTTCTGAAGTCTTGAAGACAAGAAAGTTTAAATCTTATTGAAGATGCCGGAAATTGCAGGTTAACATACTTCCCCTGCTCATTAGGTTGATGAAATACTTGTAGAACAAGGAAAACAAACGCCACAGCGTTCTTCAGGCAACCTTCAAACAAGAAAAACCTCAAACCGAAATTATTATCAAGAAAAAGCATCTCCAAATGAACCTTAGGCCACAGAGAGACAACAGTACCAAATTGAAGCAGCAGTACAGCATGTAACCACCAAAAATCCTCTAGTCCAAATATGAGATTCAGGACAGGAGGTACTGATAAGCATAACTCAAGCCTGAATTCTCTAGATTCTACCAAAGGCATACTTAATTTTAACAAGCCATCATCATCAATAGACCAGAAATGCTCATAAGGGTTAAACCACCCAAGAGACACATTGGATTCTTTTGAAGTTCGAGAAGTGTCAACAACAGGGGCAAGAGAAAAAACAGATCCAGGCACACTTCGAGAAGCATTGTCATTTACAGATGTGCTAATCCATCCACTGTCTTTCTTCCTATACCGCCTCCTGAAATAAACAACAGGTAGTTCGCTATCTTTGGAGCTAGTGGTGCTTTCCAGCACATATGTGTCACCTGAAATGCCATTAATTGATCTGTCTGGAAATGCTGAATTACAATTTACTGCACTCATATCTATTCCAAACAAACCCACATCCAAACGTGCATCATCAATCTTGTCGGACAATGGGGGAACAGAATAAGGAGATGGATGGGACGTTTTCTGTTTTTTCAAAGTGCCCGAAGGAGAAGATTTGACTCGACGAGAAGAACGAGCCAGCCATGAGATGATGGGCTCTGAATCCATATAGCTTCCCACGTAACTTTCATCATCCGAAGTCAACTCTGCCTTTCCCTTATCTCCCATAGCAGATTTTATTTGCTCTACCTTTCCAGGAACTTCACTGGGAAGAAGCAAAAGTTTATATCTCTCATGCTGAAGGTCAATCCACTCCTCATCTCGATCATCGTACTTAATATGATGAAGCTTTCTTTCCGGATCATAATCTTTCACGAGGCCATAATACCAACTCTCATCCAACGGCCAAAATACCTTGATCCTCCGGTTCAAAACCCAGTATACATCCAAATCCGTGGAAAGAATTTCATAGAAATGCCGTCGCTTCCTTGAGAGGCCTTTCTCATTATGCTGTTTTCTTGGTCGCAATACTCTGCTAGCAGCAGAGTCAGCTGATGCCAACTCTGAGCCAGCTAAGAAGTTTGCCCCTTGACCAAACCTCTGACCAGAATGGATCAAGGAAGACGACCCATTTGCATAGTGTGATGCAGAAGATCTGGTCTTCAAAGAAAATCCAGTGCAACTCGGATCAAATCGAGACGATAGCATCCTCGCTGCATTTGCTTCAAGGTTCTCCTCATCATCATCATCATGGAAACCATCACGGTTACTGACTGGATTCACAAGTGGAGGCTCCACCTTCTTTACAACAGTTCCATTACCTGATGCCAAACCGTTCTTTTTCCGGTGTTTGCTTTGCCGCTTTCTAGGAGGTGCATCATCATTATTTACAACCAAATGACCAGCTTCCTCCTTAGCATGCCGAGCTGACCTCACTCTAGCTGTCCTACTTCCCTTAACATCATCAACACCCGACTTCTGTGAAACCTTGGAACTAAAAATTTCACCTCCAGAATCTCTATGCAACTTAACTATCTCATCACCAGAACGGGCTTTGCTAGCAGAAGAACCAGGTGTTTTTAAAACTTGATTACCAACAATATTCTCAGACTCACCATTTAACTTGGCAGTGTGATCACCGGAACTATACAGTCCTGATGGCTTCGAAACCCGATTACTTTCAACTTTCTTACGCCCCACAAAACCTCGTGGACGCTTGGGGATCCGAATCGAATTACCATTACCATCCAAACCAATGGAAATACCATTTGATCCATTACTGGTACTCAACTTGTCACTCAAACCCAACAGAGCCCGGTCCACATCACCAGAACCAGAACTCACCCCATCAACATATACTTCACCTAAACTCTTCTTACTCTTCTTGCCCCCTTGCTGAATACTAGTCAAAGCAACCTCTTTCCTACTATTCCTTTTCTTTTTCTTAACCTCATCATTATTTTCTGCACTATTCTTTCTCTTATTGTGCCCTTCCTTTAAGACCCTACTTTTGTAAAGGCTCTGGAGATCCACAGATCTTGTTTTCTTGGAAATCTCAGCACCATCAGACTTTCCTACGCTATTTTCCATCAACAATCCCTCAATCCAAACACCCCACACCAAAATTCCCAAATTTTATATCCCATCACACACAAGCACATCCAAATTTTCAGATCTGTAACTAAAAATTTACACAGGAAACCAAATATATCAAAATCCACGACAAATCAAACAATTAATCACAGAATAAGCACATTCCAAAATAAAATGAACTCATTTCTCGCATAAAATAAGTCAGGATATGTAGGAATATACAAGCATATGTGTATAGACATACAGACCTTTCTTCGATAACTCCGAAACGCGTGACAATCGAGCACATGAAGCAACGAATTCTAGGGTTTGAACCTGAGAATCTGGGAGATAGCGATAAAAGAAGAGTTTGTGTTCGATTTGAAACCCTAATTGACGGGTCGATTTTTTGAATTATTTTCGATTTTATTTGAATTTTACTTTTTTCCAGAGAGAGAGAGATAGGAGAGAGAAAGAGGGCTAGGGTTTCTTCGGGCTCACCGGTCACGAGATTAAAGGGTTTTTGACTGGAAAAATACAAAAACAATTTATTAAAAATCAAAGCAACATAGGATGATTCTGACCGTCGGATTGGGATATTTACGGTTGAGATTCGATCTGAGTGGTTAGTGACGTAACCGAATGGAATAAAAATCGAGCTATTAGAAGGAAGATGAGACGGTGTAGATTAGAGCTTCGGTGAGTTGGACGGTTGAGATTTGAATAAAGTTTTGGGAAACGTTCGCTGGATAAGTGACCCGGAATTGCAGATCTTTATTTTCGGAAAAAGTTAATTGAAACTTTTCCTTTAATGGGTTCGAAAAGTGGACCTGGAAACTTGGTAAATTACGGATGTGCCATGGTTATTTTCAAAAAGAGGGAACGTAGTGACCCGCCATAAAGAACGGGGGTAGGAGAACTCGCTCGAGTAGGTAGCTTGTGTTTAACTCGCTTGACTAAAGTAACACGTGTCGCAATTAAGGCTTTAATTACAAAAGTACCACCCATTATTGTGGAAGATTTACATCAACTTCGATATATTTTTAATAAGAGTAATGTTACAAAATTTAAATAAAATTCAAAAAATTACAATTCAAATGCATACCATTTTTTAGATGAGTGGGTCCTAATAATTTTTTTAGTGGGATCCACTCATCCCACACTCATCTAAAAGATGATATACATTTGAGTTTTAACTTTTAGGTTTCGTTTTGGTTATATAGCATTTTCTTTTTAATAATTCAAAAATTTACTTGCGTATAATTTATAATCTATAATATAAAATATGATAGACTTCAATAAACATATTTGACGGTCTCAAATAGACACATTCAATAGCCACCAACATTCTTCTCAAAATCATTCACATTGCATCGTGCCTTCAAATACGAGTTACTCTATTTCTATGTAAAATTTTGCAGTAATTTTCTTCTTGATGTACATAATCAAAGAGTCCACTAATAAATCATCATCTATTATATTAAAATCATTTTTTTGATAATATACATAATCGAAAGTAATCCCCAAATTTAACAAACAACACTAATCCAAATTACCATTTAAATTCGTCATATAACTGATGTATTTTTTGAATTGTTAAAACATAAAACATAAGATGTAATAATATTTCCCGAGATACCAAAATGCAAGGGTCAAAGAAAAGATTAAAAAATTAAAGGGGGCTTTAAATGAAAAAATTCATATGAATATGTGTATAGTAGAGTAGGTAAGACAAATGTCAAGGGCACGGCTCACTCTGGCCTATGAGTGGCTCTGCCACTACTTCACACCAAGTGCAATTTTTATAATACCTACATTAGACGATATCATTGTTGTTAGAACCATATTTCAACCACGCTAAAAGTATGTCAAGGTGGTTGGATATTCCCTTAAATAACACATACGATTAAGTCTGTCAAAGTCCGACACAATACGATTAACCGACACGAATCAACACGAATTAAGCGGGTTTTAGTGAGACTTTAACGGGTTTGGGTGGTAAACGAGTTGACCCGTCTAACACGTTTAATAAACGGATCATGTTCGGGGAAATCTTGTCAACCTGTTTATCACCCGTTTATCCGTTTAAATAAAATTAATATAATAATAAATTAATAATTATTTTAAAAAATTAGGTAGGATTTTTTTAATGACAGCCACAGAAAATATAATAATAAATTAAAACTAAACGGGTTAAACGAGTCGTGTCGTGTTACCCGTTTATTAAACGGTTCGTGTTCGTATTGAAGTTTTTCACCCGTTTATTAAACGGGTCGTATATAAGTTTACATGTTTTTCACCCGTCACCCATTCAACCCGATACGTAACCGTTTAACCCGACACGTTTGATACTCCTACATACGATACCTTAAGTCCACGTTGACCACAAGTTATAATAAATGATTTAAGCAAATACCGACTAAATGTTACTTTCTTCTTCAAGTCTTTACTCTTTTTACTAAAGGGTCTCAAGTTCTTTCTTCTTCAAGCTTTCGTTTTCAACCAAAGGCAACTTGAGTCCCCTCAAGATTTTTTCCCCAAATTTGACTTGACAATAGCAGAAATAGAATGAGTTTAACACATTAAGTGACACAGTTATTCGGTGTGTATATCAAATGAGAAACTACCACAAAACTAACTTATAGAATACACGAGTTGTTTTGACAAATTGATAGGTGACAATCATTCATTGAGAATATATAATATTTTATAGATAATGTACACCACATAGTACTGTCATGAAGTGTGTTAGACTCATACAAAAATTTCTCCTTGACAATGGAGGTTTCATCCTTGATTACAACTGTCTCCTTCCTTGATCACAATTTCCTTCACTTGTGTGTGCGAAGGCTGCCTCTTCAATAAACTTACCCTCGTAGATAAATATACTTTTTTTTTTTTTATCAAGCTTGGACTTCTCTACCTCGTTTCTTAGAGGCCTATTTGGTATGTGAATTTAGAGAGTTAGATTTATCAAAATAGTTCAATGAACGTTAAAAACCAATGTTTAGTTGGAGATTTGGCCTGAGATTTTTAGGGTATGTTTTTCTAGGCTCGACATGTACAATGATTTAAAACTCACACATGCAGGTTTTCTCAAACCAAAAGTGAGGTGGGTTTCAAGTGTAGGCTAGTTGGATATGACGTTAAAAAGTCAATTTCATGATAAATATTTTGTGATACTTATGATTAACCCACAGATTAATCTATTTATTAGTAATATAGATATAAATAGATAGATATAGATATAAATATATATCTTATCTATCTTTTACATATTTATGTACACGTATATTTTTTTCATTTTTTTACTTTTCTATCTTACCAAAAAAAAAAAAATTTAATTCTCCCTACTTTCTATTACTCCTAGTAAAGACAAAAAAAAATGAAAGATTCATAATAAAAAGTGTATCACTATCAATTCGGGATCGGACGCAAGAGTTTCTGAGTGTAGCGGAGAGGTTGAGAAAGTCTGTTGCACAGAATGGGCCGAGTAGTAGTGGGTGATTCAAAATTGGAGGATCAAAAGTCTATGGTTGCTGTGCAGTCGGAGTTTAACAAGAGGGCTTCGAAAGTAGGGTTTGGGATTCATCACCTTGGCAGAAACTCTCCAAGGTTGACGTGTGACAATCTCTATGCATTTTTCATTTCTCGGCATGATCAATCTTGAAACAATAATGAAGCATGCGAACCCGGTCAATTTGAAGTTATCTTTCTTTTATTTTCTCAGTTTGTTTTAATTTTAAATTACATAATTTACAAAAATTATTATTTAAAATATAAATATTAGACAATTAATGCTCAATTTTTAGTGTTATGAAATATTTTCAGACACAAAATTATTGCTAGGTGTTATATAAAGTTCAAACATTGTAGCTAGCTAATGTGTACTTATAAGGTCTTATTTCAATGAGGAGAGAAAAATATAAGGGTTAATAGTATTTTTGGTCTCTAAAATATGTATTTTTTATCAGTTTAGTTCTTATTGTATCAATTTTATCAATTTACTCCCTAAGGTATTCAATTCGTGTAATTTTAATCTCTAATCAAATAATCCATCAAATTATTTAAAAGAAGTGATCACGTGTTATTTTTTTAGACGATATCATATGCTCAACACGTGATCATTCTATCAAAAATTTAAGGAAAAATTGGAAGGAGGTACATCAAATTAGACTTAATTGTAAAAAAGTACACAGAAAAAAATGTTGGGTAATTAAGTCTTTAATTTTGATACTTATTTGTATCTAAGTACATTTTTTAAATTTTATTGATTTTTTTGTGACATCTTTGTCCTCAATTGATTAATGTGTTTTTTCTTGGGAAAGTGGTGCATTAAACATCTCCTACTTTTATGGGAAAGTGGTGCATTAAATTCGTGTATATAATTGTTTTAATATATATACAATTTCAAACAAGTATATATATACATATTTATATATATACACGAATTTATATATACAAATTCAAACAATTATATATATATATATATAAATTCGTATATAAATATATATATAAATTCGTATATATATAATTGTTTGAATTTATATATATATATATATATATATATATATATACTTCTTGTTAAATCTCTTATCTAAATTTTGAATTATCTTTAATGCACCTTGATTCATGCGTATTTTTTTTTTGAAAGTGGTTTTATTTTCAAATTATATTTATGCATTAAATATTTACTACTACTAGTTTTATAGGATAATTTTAATATTTCGTTTATTTTAGAATATATCACTTGTTTGAATTTCAAAATTTGTTAATATCCGAACTCTATAATAGTGTAACAAAAACAGTGTAACAATACACTATAACAAAAACAATATTCAGTAGTTTTGTGCATGTGGTAACAAATTCAAAACGGAGATAGACTGTTTTGAATGAAATTATGTGAAAATATATGTTTGACAAAATGTAATAGTATAATATTTTGTGTATATAGTTTGTTACACTGTTATTGTTACACTATTACACTTTTATTGTTACACTGTTATTGTTACACTATTTCGGATATTAAATAAATTTGAAAATAAAACCACTTTTCTCCATTGATCCATGTGTTTTTTCTTTGGAAAGTAGTGCATTAAATATCTCCTAGTTTTTATGGAAAAGTGGTGCATTAAATTCGTGTATATACTTGTTTGAATATATATACAAATTCAAACAAGTATATATATATATATTTATGAACAAATACACAAGAATCAAGGTGCATTAAAGATAAGAGATTTTGAATTAAATGACCCTAAGATGAGTATTTAGGTGTTTGTATCTATGTAGTGTACTTAATTCCAAAATATTTTTTAATGTGTACTTTTTGCCAAATAAGTCTAATTAGGTGTACCGGCTTCCAAAAACCCCAAAATTTAATAGTCCAGGTATGTAGAGACTAAAATGACACAAATTGAGTACTTTAAGGATTAAATTAATGAAATTAATATAATAAAGACTAAACTGATAAAAAATATATATTTTAGGACTAAAAGCGCTATTAATCCAAAATATAACTTTGGATTTTTTAGTCTTTTGTCGTAAATTTCAAAAGATAGCATACTAAAATGCAATTTGAGAAACTATCGGCGTCTAATCAGCAAAACGTGAATCACACTTTATACTTTAAACGAATTTGAAATTTTTTTTATTTGTAATCTTAAAAATCAGTTTTATTAAATTATACCCTCGACATTATAAAATAATTATAATTTGATCTTCATACTAATTTTCGTTGTAATTTTTGTCAAATCTTGTTATACGCGATATACAAGAATTTGATGAAAACGTCTAAAGAAGTTGGTGAGAATGTCACCTTGCAATTATTCTATAACATTGAGGGTATGATTTAAAAATATTAAACTTTAAAAGTAAAAGTTAAAAATTTTAAAATATTTTAAGGTACAAAGTGTGATTCTCTATCAGCTAAAAAGCAAAAAATTCCCCAACTATATAAACCTCACTTTCTTCTTTCCATTACGTTATCTGCATATCACCGCCTTGTCTCTGTCTCTCTCTCGATCTCTCTCGAGTTGTATATGCATATCTGCATCTCTACATCTGTCTTCATCCACATCAAACCCTAGCATTTCCTTCCCTATTTTCTCTTCGAATCCCTAGTTTTTTGTTTATATCCAGCGTACGCCCTAACAATTTGTCGAATACTCCAAAGCGGTATCGGACCTCTATTTCACCTGAATTTCTCTGAATAATTCTTGCCTGAGATACGAATCTAATCTCTCTTTGCTTTTAGTCTCTGAAACCTTTATCAAGTTTGAAGGCAATTTTCATTTGGTTTAAAGAGGAAAAAAGGAAGTTTGAAATTTCATTTATTAATCTCTGTTTAATTTACGTCCCTGTGGTGTTTTTGTGGATTGGTTGAGAAAATGGTAGGAGGTGGGAACAGGAGAGACGAAGTGATCAAAAATACCAACGTGTTCGCTGCGCTCGAGAGTCTAAGGAAGAAGAAGAAGTCCGATAAAGAAAAGGGGTCTTCGAAGGCTGAGCCGGCGCCGCAAGTGTTCTGGGCACCAACGCCGCTGGCGGTGAAATCCTGGGCCGATGTGGATGAAGACGATGACGATGACTACTATGCCACCACGGCTCCGCCTCAGTCTGTTTGGGGTTTGTCGCAATCTGAACAGGCCCAGGAGAAGCCAGCCCCTGTAGAGGTCAGAATACAAGTTGGTTTCTAGTTGTGTATGTGCGTGTTTATCTGACCAGATTATCTTGGATTTATGGTATGAATGACATTATCCGCTTTATCTTTCAGAGGAAGCTCGTGTTTTTGTTTATTGTTGATGAGGAGAAACTACTAAATGTAAGGGTAATACCATGTCATCAATCAGCAATCCCACACGTAATTTAGTAACTATCCCTCCATTAAATAGTAAAGACGTAGTGGGATTTAGTGGAGTTAGTTTACTTGACCCATTTGTATTTTTATTGGATGGTGATGACGTAGGGTCACCGTTACTGTCAACATTTACTCGTTGATGAGGTTCATGTATCTTTATGGGTCGTTTAGTTGCAGTATTAAGGGGTGAATTATAAAATTATAACACATTAAAACTCTCTAACCCATCCTTATATTATATTTGGTTGTCAAAAAACTTCATGTTATATATATACATATTATATATATAGGTTTATTTTGTATACATATACGAATAATACACTCTATCCATACTATTGAATTAATTATAATGTCATCTTGAGTAGTATTATAATCTAGTTCATGCATATTAGGTGTAAATTTATTATTTTGCCAAATAAAGAAAAACATAATAACTAAACTAGATTGATGATTTTTTTATCAATATATAATTAGTACTCTATTATCCCACTTTTATCTAGTATTTTACCAAACAATAGATTACAATGGATAGTATTTTTGCCCCATATTTAATTTTATATTTTTTCCGCTTATACAAAATTAACTTGTATTATCTAATACAATCCTTTTTTTTTTAAACAATATGGTTACCAAACAAATCCTTAGGTATTCCTGATCGTATTATGCCATGAGACTTATATGGCACAATCTAGGAAGCTATAAATGGTTTAATTTTTCTTAAGTCTCATTAATGAAGGTGGAAGTCTAGTAAACATGGGTGGTTTCCAAAAAACTATACATATAAAGTTATATAGTTTTTTATTCTATAGTGTATAATTTGGTCCAGACATCTTAAATGAGCTATAACATTTCTTATAATACATTACTCTTGGTGTCAAAAATTGTGGGTATACTTGTATGTTCTTTTTGTTTTATGTGGATGCAAGCTTGCCTAGGGAGTAACGGAATTTATGCAAACAACTGATAGTGGTGATTGTTTAAAGTGTTAAATGGCTGTTGATGGCATTCCTTGTTGGTGTCATGTTGCAATGGTAATTGGTTTTGCCTATGAGGATGTAATCTCATTGCTTCAATCCATGGTTATAAAGGGTGAGGGATGGGCAACGATACAATGTGTTTATTATGTAGCAAATTGTGTAGATTGGCGTAGTAACTTCGATGTGTTGGAAATCTTCACTTCCTTGGAAAGATCCTTGGGACATGAATGGGAGCGGGTTCGCCAATTATCACATTGTTTAAATCGTATTATGCTTGGTTAGGCTCATAATTTGTTGAAGCATTTCCAATTATAAGAGTTCTTCATCGGGAAAAGTAGATGACTAATAATACAACCTAAATATAATGACTAGCTTTCCATTTACTAGAAAATTTGTCATCTTGGGAAAATTTACGTTAAAATTGTTAGGTTGCCATTTACAGGCGAAATGTACCATGTTTTGGAATGTTCATTCCAATACGCAATATGCTACGATATTAATGTTTTGGGTTAATTTTGCTGCCTTGGCTTTGCATTGTTTCTTCTTAGCGGTTCCCATGCAATATGTGGTAAGTGGCTTTGTAAAGTTGCATTCGTGGTTGTGTCTCTCATCATTGTTGGTCTATACTGTAACAACAGCAGTCTCAGCAGCAAGGAGAAGAACAACAACATCAGTTTGTGGTATCATTCGATCTGTAGGAATGTGGAAAAATAGCGTCTACATCCTTAGTATTTGCATGGCAATTTTGTGCATTACATTTAACAATAAGGAGGACTTGCTTCCAAGTTTTTTTCCTGGATTTCTTTTAGATTCTCAGAAGGTTGTCAGAACTTCCAGAATCCAGATCCTGTATTGTTCTGGACGGGAATTTAAAGGTTCAATCAAGTATTGTAAGTTTTTAGTTTTCAAAAAAATAATATGCATGGTGAAATTACAGTACGTACACATTTGTAATCATGAATACAAATTTCATAATGAATGAAAAGAAATGTACAAAAAGTCCAAAAACAGTTGGAATGCCAAAAAGTTGGTACTAGCAAAGACTTTGGTTTTGGGTCTAAGTTTTCTTAAAAGATTATGTTCCAAATTCCAATGTCATTTGACTAAGAATAAGAATATCGTTTGTGGTAGTTAAAGGGTTTTGTATGCATCTTTAAATAGGCTAAAAATGGTTGCTGCTAGTTAGAGTGGTGAAACATCATATCATTTGACCGTTAAGTGTAACACATTCTGTTGCCATATGGTTTCGTGTGTGGGTGGTGACTGGGGTTGTGACACCTCATGTGATTCCATTTTCCACTTTGTTGTGACATCTGGCATCTTTGAGAAAGGTTGATAGAATTATTGAGATGGAATGAAATGTATCCCTGTTCATGATAGTGGAAACTGACATGCTTACCTATCTGGAATTTAGGAAAGTGAAAGTGAAGAAGATCTTCTTGATGAAGGTGATGACGATGTAGAGGAAGAGCATGATGATGAACCAGAGGCTCCAGTACAACCTGAGCCAGTAGTGAAGAAGCCTGTTGAAGTTTCTAATGCACCTAAAGAGACAGAAAGACAGCTTTCAAAGAAAGAAAGAAAGAAAAAGGAGCTTGCAGAACTGGACGCCATTTTGGCCAATTTTGGAGTCTCCCAGAAAGATACCAGTGCTGAAGATGAATCATCTGGTAATTATGTGATCCCCTCTTCTGCAGCAAGCATTTCCCGTGTTCTCTCTGACTCGGAAACAATTTTTTTTTTTTTTATTACATTACCACCTTATGAATATCTGTTTCCTTTGCTTGCATTGGATTGCAGGTGCTGCAAAAGAGAAGAAAGGAGGACAGCCAAATGGAGATGCAGAAAGGAAGGAAGATGCTCCTGCAGAGTCCAAAAGTGCTAAGAAGAAGAAGAAGAAGGAGAAATCTTCCAAGGAGGCAAAAGAACCCCAGGATCCGACCAACGGCACAGATGTCACCAATGGACCAGAAGAAACAGCTGGAACTGAGCGGGGGGAAGAAGATGCATCTGCAGTTGACGTCAAAGAGCGGCTAAAGAAGATGGCATCTGGCAAGAAGAAAAAAACCAATAAGGAGTTGGATGCTGCTGCCAGAGCTGCCGCTATAGAGGCTGCCACAAGGAATGCTAGACTTGCTGCAGCAAAGAAGAAAGAGAAGAGCCATTACAACCAGCAGCCTACGCGGTAAGAGTCTGGTGTTCAATTGAACAATCGGAGCATATATCTTAGTGTTCAATTGCTTGTGCAAAATAAACTGCTGGCTTGGGCTCTGGTTTCATGAGATTTAAGTTGCGTAGTTTTGCCACAGGAAAATTTCTTCTTTAGGCTATCTAGATCTTGTTGCCCCTCTATTATGACGTGGCCTTCTTTTTCCAGGCAGTTTTGCTTATTGAAGAGTTCGATATCTAATGGTTCTTGAACTTGATCTCAATCTCATTGTATCATGTAGCAGTACTCTCTCTGCCATGAATTGCAACTTTTGTTATCCATGTTTCAACTTGAACATTAACCTTGTATGGGAAGAAGTGGTTTTTAATCCGGAAAAATGAAGATCGTCTGGCTACTGTTGAGCAGGTCTTTGACTTTGAGTTTTGCATTTCATGTTTGTGAGCATTCCATTAAGGGTAGGCAGATGAGAAGTATGAGAAAATATTTTTGGGTCAATTTCATGAATGAAAAATGCTGCAGATTCCATTGAGGACAGGCAGGCAGGCAGATGAGAAGAATGAGCAAATGTTTATCCTAGACATACTAAGCCTGGCTTCTCCATTTGGGTGACATTTTGGAAGTTTTTGGGGTAAAAAAAAGAAAATGGTGGGAGGCTTACTTGAAGCATATTGGTGGTGTTTGTGACATAAACTGTATTAGATGTGATATATTCGCGCGACATTGGATTTTTGTGGCACATTAAAACAAATTCACCTAGTTGGGGACCAAAGTGATACAGTTTTTCATCTAAGATGTATCCAATTGGGGACACTACAGAACTAGTTACTACATTTTGAGGTACATGTGATGAAATTTGACAGTTAATGGGGTAGTAGTATAAGATAGGTGATATAGTTGACAGTTTATGAAACGGGTGAATTAAGGAAAGTGACACAGTTTATAAATTCATCGCTTGGACAGAGGCGGACTTGTCATTGCTCGAGGTATTGATGTAGTGACCTAGGAATAGGATACTTGATTCATTTTGTCCAATTTATTTATTTAATTGGTCTAACAAATCCATTCGTTAATTACCTAAACTCATCACAACCAAAATTCAGACCCCTTAATTTGATGTAATGTTACATTCACATAATTGTGTTCCAAAATAACTAGGTGTACACGGAAAAAAACAAGAAAATAAGAAGCAAGATCGCCTTCTTTTTTAGGGTAAGTCAGTACCCATTTAGCAATCTATCGAAATTCATCCGTAAGAATTAATTTTAGTTTGAATTATTTATAATTATTAATTATAAAAAAAAAATTTAGAATAAAATTGAAAAGTGAAGTTGCTTGGGATCTTTTTCTATCATATTTTTTTTTTGTCAAGATAAAATTAAAAATTTCATTTCGAAATTATCAGGATAACCAAAATATTTCTATTTCTACGTAGAGTAGATCGAATCATTGGTTGAATTAGAATTTTAATGTTTTAAGCTGTTTTCGTATATTTCTATCTATATTTTAGAATGTTTCGAGATATTTTAAAATTTTTTATTCCTTTTTATTTTACTTTTTAAATTTTTTTTATTTAATAATCGAAATAATATATGGAAATAAAATTTTGATGATTGATCCAACCTTTTTCTATCGTCAGGTGACCAGATAGAAGCAAGAAACTGTTAAGTGTGTGTTTATTAAGTGGGCCCACGCAATAAAGACACCAGAGAGGTGAAACTTCTTCCTTCTTCCTCCATTTTTCGCAGAGACAGAGACCGAGAGGAGCTTCCTTGAGTCCCAAGCGATCGCGGAATTAGGTTTAGGTTTTCAGAGCTGTCGATCGATTTCTCAGCGACTCTTTTTTTCGATTCTCCTTGTAAGTTTCGATCACACACACTCGCACATATATACCGACGCATACATATATATGTGTGATCAGATATTTAATTGTATATGCTTACATTACATACTCGTACATTTCTCTCTCTGAATCTATCTTTTTCGCTCTCTACGAGTGTGTATTGATTTTCTTGATTTTATGAAACTGTAAGTTACTTGTTATGACTTAATTACACTAATAATGACAATTACAATGACATCCGCTTTAGCAGATTAATTACAATGACATCCGGTTGTTCATTTTCTGTAGTTTTTTTTTTCAAGAATGCGTTTGATTTTTTTTTAATTTCTACGAATTTGCGTCTCTGAAATCCTCTGTAATCTGGATGACATGACTGAACTTTCTCCGAGGCACGAGATATTCAAGAATTATCTATCTGAAGTTGATGTATACATCTATCTCAGTTTTCAATTTTGACCTAGTAGCGATGTCTCTTGAATTTAATGGTCGATGATTGAATTTGACAAAAATTGACAAGATTTCCGATTGACAGGATCCATTTACAAATTAATCTTGAGGAAGTTTGGTAATTGAGACCCTTGATTGCTTTCTTGATCATGTATGATATACAAACAAGAAGTTGGATTGTTAGCTACTGAAATAAATTTTGTTGCTATCTTCTGTGATTCCAAATAGAGAGTGTCATTATCATAGGTCATGAAAGGACATAGCAGAGCGAATGTTCTGTTATGTTCTTGTAGAATGTAATGTACCATGCCCATCTTCTTGATCCAATCAAGTCTGAGAGTTAATAAAGTTGTATTTTGAGAACGTTACTTGATGTTGAAAGTGTCTTAAAAAAAATGCTGAGAATAGGCTTTTAGACTGCTTTACTGGGAAGACAAATGGAGCCTTAGGTTCAGAAACCCATTTCGTACTGGGTTTCCTTTCGATCTGTTTTATGGCAATCCTGGAATACATGCAAAAACTGGTATTTATTGGTAAACCTGATTCGTAAGTGCAGAGGTTGCTTTAGTTTTTCATTGGTAACATGGAGAGTGGTTGTAAGTACACATATGGAAGTAGTTTTGAGCAGTAAAATTAGTAAGACTAGTATAAATACTTGAGAACTTCTACTTTGGCACCCAACCTAGATTTGGCGTGGCTACTTTCTAGAAGGATTACTGTTTCAGTTTGTGATTACTCAAGCCTTTTGGTTTAGGAAAATTTTATTTTTAATATTGCATGGCAGTTTTATTGATTTTGGATATGTGCTTGCTCCTAGCTTACAATGCTAACCCATTTTCATCTTTTCATCAAACCGACTGAACTGTGGATTTGGAGTTTTAATGTGTACAGCTTGGATCCGGGTAATTAACTCTGGATACCAGAAATATTTAAGTCTACATATGCCTGTGTAAAACTGTTTGTATTCCTTTTTTCTACAATGAAAAGTCTGTTGGAGATATTTTATGTTTGGTAAAGTCATTGATTAGTTTTAGCCTTTTAGGTTTATAATCTCATAGGCACATTGAAAATTAGTAGTCAACTAAGCTAACATATCATTATTAAGTACCTGTGAACTCAATGTTGGGCTATGTTAATTTTCTGTACTCATTACTTTGAATTCTTGATTATATAATTATTGTTATTAGCTCTGGAAGATGCTAATTAGTGGAAGCCCCACACTGTATATTGAAACTGTATAGTTAGGCTTACTACCTTTGGGGTGCTGATTCATGTTTACAGTATTTTCATAATGGATTTTATCTTCTTATACTGTTCCTCTATCTTTCTTTTTTTTTTTTATCTCGTTTAATAGCAAACTCTTCGTGAACTGTAGCAATGGAGCCTAGAAAATCCACTTTGAATCCATATGCAGCATCATACGTACCGCTCTCTAAAAGAGGAGCAGCTGATGGAAGCAAAGATTATGAGTTGTCAACAATAGATTCTAAAGTCGGCAATGATGCTGTGTGGCTGGGACCTCATTCTGAGGGTATGAAACAAAGCCGGCAACAGATTACTGAGGACTCTAAACTGAAAGACCAACCTGTTCAAGGATTTTATGGTTCATCGTCACAAAACCCAAGTTGGGTGACAGAAAAGAAGACCGTCGATGAGGAATTTGACTTGGATTTGGCGTATCTTGAGATGTCTTTTCCTGGTGTATCTGATAAGTCCATTCTTGATGTCTACTTAGCAAACAATGCTGACTTCGAAGCCACAATTGACATGCTGAATGAACTTGAGGTAATACTTATAATCTGTTAATTTTTGAGGTCATAAAATGTGTTTCATTTCTTATTGGTCTTATTCTGTGTTCACTTGTTTTTGGTTTCTTTGGGCAGTGCCTCCTCGCTGGTGGTTTTTTTACTCGTTCTGGTGCCATAGATAGTTGTGATTATGAAGCATTTTGCTCTTTTATACCTGAAAAGTGAAGTATTTGAATTTAAGGGAACACATATTAAAAAAAAAAATTATTTTTTCATCTTCGTATTATCATTTTTGGTGAGAAGCACTGCAGAAATTTCATTTATTCTAGTTAGTTCAACCTCTGTGTGTGTGTGTCTGCATGTTTGAATCTGTCTGCCTTCCATTGGGATTATATGTTCCTTAAGGTACTGGAATAAAATGAGAAGACATGCACCTTTCATGCTTGGATTAGTTGGCTATGATTGCTAACTGAATCAATTTGGAATGCCTGGCCTTTTTTGTTAAAGGAAGCAGAGTAGGATTTTACTGGCTGGTTCTTCTTGCTCAGTTCTTTTCTCCGTAACTGATTCCTTCATACTTCTACCTCTGTATGGTTCAAACTACCTGGTGCATGCTGTTTTATCATGCAAATTTTATCATCCATCTCCAATGCACAGATATCATTGCTTTTAGAATTTTCCTCTTGTTTTTGATGTCTATGTTTTATTCCCTTTTGATATCGGAGACAGTTGATCATTTGCAAATTTGCACTTGATTACATTTGTTCATCCTATTTATATTACCGAAGGTTGACCTATTTTAACATTGAGTATTATAGTCGGTAGATTTTTGAGGTGGTAATGGAGGAATGCATGTGAATTGATTGGAGCAAATTTCTAGGAACAATGGTTGATTTCAATAAGCAGTTGCACAGTCATCATTGGTCCAATTCGTTATACTGTTTGGTTAGGCATGCAATTTCTATTCTGCCCAAATCATTTTTCTTTTTATTGTCATTTTTGTTTACTGGATTTTGCTAGCTTTCAAATTTCTTTATTTTTGGGGATATGGAACTACCAGTCCGTTGTACAGAAGTATTAAGATTGCCCAACTTTTCCATCTTAACTTAATATATTTTTTGCTTGGGCGTGCTGTTAAAAATTAAAATTTTCACTAGTTTCTACTTTTTGGAATATAAAGGGGTGTTTGGATGCATTATTGTTTTTAGAAGTGCAGAATTTTATTCAAGTAACATCAATGAGATCCATAACTTTGGAGGCTAGCCACTTTTCTAAGTCACAATGTTTATTCTACAAAAAGGTAGGAGGTTAGCTCCCATGCAAACATCTAACTGACTGGAATCCCCATTAGCTTTTTTGCTGTTTTTTCTCTTCCTCCTCCTCCTCCAGCAACAACCCTTGTTGTAATTTCCTAGTTTTATGTAAAGATTAAGCAAGAATACAGCAGCACTTGACCTCTTGACAGATTTCTTAATTTTTTCGTTATCTCATCTTAAAATGTAATTTTAACCGTTCTACAGCTCTACACTTGGGATTCTTCCGAAAAGCTTCCGCACACATTGGACATTGGTGACGTGTCAGACTACTGGTCTTCTAGTGATCATGCTACTCAGAAACAGAAGCAGGTAGCTGGTGAGGTTGGTGTTTCTTCATCAGGCGTGGCTGGTGAGGTTGGTGTTTGTTCATCAGGTGTGGCTGGTAACGGTGCTGTTTGTTCATCAGGTGTGGCTGGTGACGGTGCTGTTTCTTCATCAGGCTCCTCGGACCCAGCCCCTGTCACCTAATTGAGTCAGCAAAAATCAAGGTCAATAACTATCTGTAGTCTTTTCCAATTCTGGGGGTGAATTTGGGAGTCGGATTTTCATCCAAAAGTAGGATCTATACAGTTTTTCCGTTCTGGTTGTACATGTCAAAGCTGCTTATACTTAAAATGTCTGTGATTGTTGTGTTCATGATCTTTGGTTGATAGACCAACAGCCAACCAAATTGTGCTGCCATTTTGCAGATCCAAGTTTTTTAAAGAGAAAATGATCTTGATTCTTTTTTTTAAGTGGTTCTTTTTTTTTTTTTATTGGTTGATTATGCAGTGGTTCTTTTGATCATATTGATTTTTAATCAAACTTGAGTAGGGTTCTGGGATATGATTTAGCCATTTTGAGTCGATATGTAACGCACAGTAGAAATAAATAAGAAGAGTTGATGTGTAGTGGAAGAGTGCATGCCATCGTTCTTTTCTAAAAGTAAATGATGTATCATCTGATACTGTTTTTTTTTTTTTGTACATATTTTAGAATTATATTAATTTAAATGATATTCACCTTGTTATAAAAAGAACTAATATTTACCATTTCAAAGTGAAACTTGATTGAAATTAGTCTCTATCTTGTTAAACAATTGATTTTTGAGGTAAAAATAAAGCTCCCTTATGTGTTTAGGTGTTTCACCATTGGCGCTTTCTTCTAAATACTATTTGCATTCGATCGTGTTTTATCAGGCTATATTTTTCTAACTTATTGAAAGAGTTAAAAGGCAATTATACAATTTTTTAAAAAAATTGGGGGCAATTTATTAAATGATGGAGGTATTATCTTTAATCAGTAGTGTAAATATAGAACAACTAGCGATATTCTGTTACTGAAGTCACTATATACTAAGCTACTATGATTACTATGCGTATATTGGAGTGTGTATATAGCTGGAGTGTATATATAATAAGTGTCTGTGTATATATAATGAGTATGTGTTCGAATGTGCGTTGTGGAGTGTTTGTGTTGGGTTTGTAAAATTTAAGGGAAAAAACGTGTGATGAGTGTATAAAATTTTGAAAGAAAAATATACCATCATACGTTTAAAAACTTAACTATCTTATTATATAAATGATTTTACTGGATTAGGGGGTTAGTGGTGTACCACTAACCTGCTGAAAAGAAAAAGAGCTAGGGCCACTAAATAGATTTTTTAAAATCAAGGGTCAATGTACTAAATTGAAGAGAGGGAACTAGTGCCCACCACCCTTAAACGTAACTTGTCACTGGATACAAACTCAATGCAATTTAAGAAATCCGTAATCTCAATTATTTATGATCGGTTACGTGAATATATTTTTATCCTAACTTTTTAAGTTGGAGTTAAAACTTAGGATCATGATTTTTCTTAATGAATTATAACTTCACATTTAAAATATATAACTTGATTATTAAAAATAATACCTTTCGATAAATTTCAAAAAAAAAAAAAAAACCTGTGTAATAGACTACCCATGATATAAAAAAATAAAAATAAAAAAGGAAAAGGAAAAGAAATATAGAGGACCACATTTTTTGGTTGTAAGGGGAAAACGGAAGGCCTCTCTAGCTTCCATTAAACGCGGGGGTTCTCTCACTCCTCCCAAGTCCTAATCATTCATTCAGACACAAAAAGATTCCTTGTCTGATCATTCCGAAGAAATTTTGTGTTTTAATGTTGTTTTGTATTTTAAATTAGATTTTGGAGTTGCCAGTTTTAGACACCAGACATTTTTTGGATTCTGGGTTCTGTTAATGAGAGAGAGAGAGGGAGAGGGAGAGAGTTGCATTGCATGGATGATCTGAAGACCCATTTACAGTCTTGATCAGGAGAGATCGTATAGTCTAACGTATATAATTGGGGAGAGAGAGAATGGGGGTGGATTATTATAATGTACTGAAGGTGGAGAGGAGCGCGACGGACGATGATCTGAAGAAGTCATACAGAAGATTGGCAATGAAATGGCACCCAGACAAGAACCCCAACAACAAGAAAGAAGCCGAAGCCAAATTCAAGCAAATCTCCGAAGCCTACGATGTATGCAATTGCACCCCCCCCCCTTCTCTCTCTCTCTCTCTCTCTCTCTCTCCCTATCTCTGAGATGAAACCTTCATTAATGCACACACATTTCATGATATTTCTGGAATCGATGGTTTCTTTATATATATATATATATAGAGAGAGAGAGAGAGAGAGAGTTGCAATCTGTAAGGAAAAAGGAAGAAAGAAAAGAAGCACTGAATGCCTTGTGTGCCACACTATTACAAGTTTTAGGGCACAAATTAGAGCTAATCTTTCATCTTAACCATGCAATTCGGATATCCTCCAATGGCAGCTTCATTCTCCCTTGGTGGGATCATCTTCATTGGAGCTTAGTTGAATCACCTAGCATCTCTTATTGCTTCAGCTTCTGAAGACTGAAAAACATCCTTTTTGAGGATCATCTTCCTGGTTTTGGACAACTGGCATGTGGAGTTCCAACTAGTTTGGCGTCTCTACACGGTTCCCTGGTGGTAGTAATTCAAGGATTATCCATTGCAGCAGTATAGTCCTTCAATGCTAAGCTTGCTCTGCACCCATTGGACAGAGGACATAATTGTGTGTGTGTGAGAGAGAGAGAATAAGAATTCCTTTCTGGCTTTCCAGATTGTCCAGCCAATACCTGCCCCTCTACTGAGTGGAAGTAAAGTAATGCCTTTTGGGGAGCTGAGAAAGTCTTAATAATGGCTGTTGTCCACTCTTGGTTAGAAGTGATAGGGTTAACATCCACTCAGTACCCCAATGCCGAACCAAACCCAATTCTCTCAGTCCACCCACACCTAAACACAGCATATACTCCATTGTTTCTACCTCGCTGTTGCAAATTTGGCCAAGGGCAGAATCTGTTCACCCTGTTGCTAGAAGGGTCTTTTTCTCCTGTTCTGGAACAAGTGGACCAATAACTTTGTGGAGAACTTAGCTACTGTAGTCATCTCGATAACATCAAGAACTTAGCTACTGAACAATGTAGTGGCTTTGTGGAGGAGACATATAATCCACTTATTAGGCCAGAAATTAATACTTTTCCGTGCACTGGCCACCTTCACCCCCTGGCCAATAATTTACTTCTTTCCAGTAAGCTTGTCCAAGTTCATGATGGACTGGTTCTTGTAGTGGCTTCCATGAAGTCTGGATTAGGGATGTAAACTGCTTTCATTAACCTTGCCCAGAGTGACCATGGGTTTTTTGCTAGTGTCAAACATTAGCAAGAAAGTTAAGCTTGGTTAAAAATCTCTAAAGTCCCCTGCTTTTAGCCATCATGACATCTTCCCATCTTGTCCAGTGGACCTAAGTATCCTCAAGGGACTGTCCCCACCAAAGTATTTCAAGTAAATGTTGAGTTTTTTCGCAGAAATATTGGGGCAGAGCAAAGCAAAGCATTGCATATGCAGGGATTTCTTGTACTACGGATGTGATCAATACTCTCTCCCAGCTTGTAACAATAAGATTATTTCCATCAAAAGAGAACCAACATGAAACTCCATCCTTATGTCATCAAGACTCGGGGAAGTGCTTATCTTTGTGGTTAATCAGAAACAGTATAAACATATGGTTTAACATCAATCATTAAATTCTTTTCTGTTTCTTATCTTTGTTTTGGATTTGACCGATTACTGAATCAAGCATAAGCATGCAAGAATATAGAGTGAGGAACTGTGATGAGAAAACATGGAAGACAGATAGTTGAAACTTCAATCTACTTTCCTTTTCTTTTGAAAATTAAACATGACCTCATGAGTTTAGCAGTGGGACATGTGTGAGATTTTGTAAGATTTGCTTAGTGAATCACTTTTGAGGTCGACTTTGTTTTCCAAAACATAGAAGTTGGACTCAGGAAGTTCATATATTCTATCAGGCGTTATGAGCTAAACTTTGAGCATAATTGTCACTTGTATCTTTTCTCTTTTACTTTCTCATTTGTACAATTGACTGGAGAAATGAAGCTTATGCTTGAGCTGGTAGCCTAATAATAAGTTATACACCATTCATTAAATTAGGCATGTGTTCTAAAACTTACATCTTAGCTTTGGTATCAGTTGATGGATTGATGTTTTTTCCAGGTATTGAGTGACCCTGAGAAGAGGCAAATCTATGATCAGTACGGTGAAGATGGTCTGAAAGACATGCCACCACCTGGTTCTAGCGGCAGTGCTGGATTCCCAAATGGGTTCAATCCACGTAATGCAGAGGATATTTTTGCAGAATTCTTTGGGAGTAGCCCTTTTGGATTTGGGTCAGCAGCAGCTGGCAGGTCCATGAGGTACTCATCAGATGGAGGAGGGTTATTTGGGGGTTTTGGTGGAAGTGAGAATATCTTCCGGACATATGATGGAACTGGTGCTAGCGTGCCAAAGAAACCACCACCAGTTGAGAGTAAATTGCCTTGCACCCTTGAGGAGCTATACTCTGGATCAACGAGGAAAATGAAAATCTCTCGGACAGTGGTTGATGCCAATGGGTAGGTGTACTTTTCTAGCGTTTCTATGTTTATATTTCCTTTCTTTCATGCTTAGATCTTTTTAAACTAGATTTTGGACCAATAATGTTTGAGAAAAGTTGGTATTTTGATGTTTGAAGTGTCTTGTTTTTATCTCGTGAGGGCTATGTTAATTCTGGAAATATATGCTTTTGCTAATTTTTTTAAGTCTATGACCAATTGTTTTAATAATCTGTTATCATTTATGTTACTTGTTTTCTTGCTTGATATGGTACTGGACCAATTTCCTTGATAATAGAAAAATCATTTCTCTATACTTATTGCTATTGGGTGCCTTCAGTGTTATTAATTGTTTTATATATTTTTCATTTTATAGTTTTAGGAATCGAAAAATAGTTCATTCATCGGACTACACTTTTTCAAAGTTCTTGACTACAATTGAAATTCTTATTTTTACCCGGGCTTTTTCCCGGTTGCTTCTGGACTTACAGTGATTAGTTGGAAAAATAGTCACTGTTTCTTCTTTTTATTCTCGCCTTATTACAGTCATTTCAGTTGGAGTTTTTTCCCTGGTGTTTCATTTTATACTGTACAAGGAAAGGGTATGGCATATTGTTTTTCATTCATGTCAGTTTACTTCAAAGGGCGCACAGTGAATAATAAAACACTCTGAACAAGACATCATTGCCTTCATAGAGACAAATAGACCTCATCCGCCTTTTTCACATTCCACAGTTAATAATGCTGATCTCTTTGCAACATAATGTCATATGTGCAACGAAACTATATGATTTATTAAGAAGATGTGGTTTTATGTTCTTTAAGTTACATGTGAGAAGTCGAGAAAGGGGGCTTGAAATTTAACGCTATTATCATCTTGATGGTTGACATGTTACTGCAAGCTCTTTTGTGTGGTGAACTTTCTACGCATATCTGCTCATCCTTGGTAACATTTTTTAGTTTGCTGAACCATTCTAGGTGAAAATGCAAGAGTAACCTTGACGTTGTTTGACATGATTTAAGTTTCTGAGCAATTCTGCTAAAGAGAGAGTTTGCATGTTCTGAACTTTTTACCATTAACCAGACAGTTATCTGCTTGCTCTGATTTTTCAAGTTAACACTATGGAATGGAATCGTTGTGTTACTTTTATACTATCATTTCTGCCTCATCTTGAGAGCAGCATATCATACCGTGGCACTTTAACAAAAGCTATAGGGTTTACAAGAAGTTCCTTTTAATCCTTTTGACATTAGTATATGAAGCATTTGGCTTTCATTTGGTTGCTGTAGTGCTTTGCATGCACTATCTTTCTATGCAATTATCTATGCGAATGCGATACTTCCATATGGGGTATTAAGTCTGCTAGGGTGATAAACTGTTACTCTTGACCACTGTGGATTCACTAACCCTGCACTTGAATATTCAATATTGTATTCTTCTCTTGCTGATCAGACATACAATGGTAAAAATGACAGACGATTAGTTCAAGAAACAGAGATACTATCCATCGATGTGAAGCCTGGGTGGAAGAAGGGAACAAAAATTACCTTCCCAGATAAAGGAAATGAGCAGCTGAACCAGCTTCCTGCAGATCTTGTATTTGTGATTGATGAGAAGCCCCACGATGTTTACCAGAGAGACTGCAATGACCTCATCATGAATTATAGGGTCTCACTAGCAGAGGCACTGGGAGGGACCACTGTGAATCTCATTACACTAGATGGGCGAAATTTGTCAATCCCTGTAACTGACATTGTGAGCCCTAGCTATGAACTTGTGTTGGCCAGGGAGGGCATGCCAATTGCAAAGGAGCGTGGTAATAGAGGCGATTTGAAGATCAGATTTGAAGTTAAGTTTCCTACAAGATTGACAGCGGAGCAACGAACATCACTCAAGCGTGTTTTAGGGGGTAAATAGTAAAGGCTAAAAAAAAAGTAGCCGAGTGCACGAGACTTCCATCATTACGTATCGGGAGAGGGTTAGCAAAGTCTCATAGCTTATTACAGAATGATGGGCTATTGTATTGGCATACATGCTCTTCTGTAAACAGGGCTATCAGTATTAAGGTCATTAGGATGCCAAAACTGCCTTACTATTGTTGTTCAACAAACTGAAATCCATTAGACTTATGGGGGTTGTCAAAATAGATGTGATGTTCAAAGTAGAATCTTTTTTTTTGGGTTATTACACCACCAAATTACACCATTGATCTTCTTCTGTTAAGACTGGGGGCAGACATGTTGACCATTGGTTTTATCATGTATTTATTCACTTGTGGTATAGTTTATTGCAGTTCTATTGTTTGATTAGTTCATTTGATGTAGTGGTGAATTATGTAATAAATTTTGTATTACACAGAGAGATGACTTCTCTCTCTCTCTCTCTCTACATATTTGTGTTGCTCAAATGAACTCTTTCTATTAGTAAGCTGTAAAGAACCCAACATATGCAAATAAATAATGCTATTTAGAACTAAAAATTTAAAGTAATTTAATGACATAATGATGTAGTTTCATTGTAACTGTTTTTTTAGGTAAATTTTATTATAACTGTTGGATTAATACTAAGTTTTAATGTTTAATGGGACCCCCAGTCAATCCAAAAGTTATAGTGAATTAAGTCAGTAAATTTAATCAATAAACTATGTCTAAATAACATTACTCAATACAAGTTGTGACCATTTGATGCCTTTTTCCTTAATTTTTTCCCATCGTTTTATAGATATTTACAAGGTTCGAATTCTTATGTAGGTGATTTTAGTTTTTATATAAATATGGGAAATTAGGTAAAGTTTTTGTAATATTTATAAGGTTGGAATACTTCTATTAGGTGACCACAAGATGAGTAGATACATAATAGAATTAGGAGTGACTATTTTTAATAACACCTGTCAACTCAACACAATCCGATGTATTTATATAGATATAAATTTAATCTACCAAAATAGATTATAATTGAATTGTTTGGATAGACTCGGTCAATAAATCGATTGATACTGATGGTGTGTGGAATCGAGAAATGTGAACCGTGAGAGTTTGAGGGAACATTTAATTGTTAGAGGGTCTCTTCCCTAGATATGACGTGACATTCTAAAGGTGATGACTTTTTCATTTTTTTTTGGGAGGGGGGGGGAGGGAAAATACCATTAGATCAAAGATGATTGAGTATTGTAATTCTTCTCCCGCATCACTTTTTCATTTTTTTTGGGGGGGGGAGGGGAAATACCATTAGATCAAAGATGATTGAGTATTGTAATTCTTCTCCCGTCTTTTCTCCAAATGTAAGTTGAGCTGCATAAGCAGCTACCCAGTTGTATTAGTTACTGTTGAATTGGCTTGTGACTCAGCAGACTTTGATTCTGATAAGTCGTGTCAACCAGGTTAGAATCATGGGTTATGGACTTATTTGGACTACATATTTCAACTTGGTATCATCAAATACACATATGATTTAACACGATACAAACCAAACTACACAATTTATTCACTATAAATATTAAACTATACACGATTATAATTAAACAAATTTTAATGCAACACAACAAAAACCCGATATAATATCCTATGATCTATTAAAGTTAATAAACCGACAGAAAGTGGTCAATAAAACGTACTATCCGCTCATGTAAGCTTTAAATTTTAAACTACATCAGTCCTACGTTGTTTTCTTTTTTTTTTTGTTACTTTTTAATCAATCTAACATTACTCTTTTTTCGCCTTGTTTTTATGCTTAGTCTAGCATTACTCACAAAAAAAACTTAAATAGTTATTATATCAAAATAAACTTAGAACCCAAATTATCAAAAACCCATGAAACCAGATTAGATTCCATTGAAAAGCTAAAGATACTTAAAAGAAGATCATCAACACCAACTGGGTACAGAAACTGCACATATCTTACATGAAAAGAGAAATCAAAAACCCCTACTCCTGTCTGCTGGAGGACCAGCTTGAAGAGCAGGCAAGCCATAGTAGTGCTGCCCTGCACCAGGCTGAGTCTCTAAGCTACTACTACTACTAGGTTGCACACCACGGGGACCCGGTGGCTGCACCCATCTAGCACCCTGATGCCAAGATGGTGCAATGTTTTGTGGCCCTTTCAACATATTAGTCGGAAAGGGCTGCATTGACCGCTGTAAGCTGCCATGCATGGATCGTTGTGGCTCAGGCTGCAGCTGGGGTGCTAGTGGCTGCCACTCCGGGATGTCATCGTCCTCATCATCGTTATCGTTCCATGGTTGAATCCCGGGACCAACACCTCTTTCGTCCTGCCAGTTACTAGGAGCAACACCGGTACCGGTTTGCCCATACTTGTGTATAAGATCTCTTATTTGGTTTACTGGTCTGGAGGCAGCCTGACCATGATGGTTCAAATGGGTCATTCTTGACCCCTGAGAATGGTTTTGGGAAGGAAATTTTGGGGCGGATGGGTTTACATTGCCCGAGAAGTTGAACTCGGGCAAATCATCCTCATCCCGGGCTGCAGCCGGGCCAAACCCAGGAGGAATATCATCATCATCATCGTCATCATCATCAGGTGGAGGTACAGGATTGGTACGAGGTGGACCAGAAGAAATGGGACCTTTTGACGCTAAGTTTGAATTAACATGGATATCTTTTTCTTGTTCTCTCCTAGATGTGAACTGGTGTTTTTTCGAACCATGTTTATGGTGAGAAGATGAGTTGGGTGAGTGATGCGTGGCACTTAAATGAGCTTTTCTCCATACAACTACACCAATTAGGCCATTATCTGTTGATTTAAGTATCTCTGTCTGGTCTTTGTTCAGGTGCTTGCTCATCATATCAACTATTCTTGTGTGAGGTGGGCAGATATAAAGCTCGGTTCCCGGGATCGCCTCGGCAAAACCCAACCTCTCGTCGGTAACATATGAATTCGCCACCTGAAAGATAAAATGGCAAAAAATTTGTTTGGTAAGCAATAAAATACCCGACTTAAGTGACCTAAGAAAGATGACACTAAAAAAATATGAAAAATAGAAACCTCGCAAAGGGTTGAGTGCTCATTCTCAGAAGATCCTTCTTTCAAAACAAAGTGAACCACCTGCAGAACGAAAGCAATCTCATCAGCATAACTACCCAAAAAAACCAAAATTTACATATTGATACATGCAAATATAAGATCAACTATATATATATATATGAATGCATATAAGTTGGTTTCCTCTCAACTAAAGGGAGATCCTTTGAAACCCAGATCATTTTTCACTTTTTAAAGTGTCCTTCATTTCTTTATTCTATCTTCCCAAATATTACATATTTCCGGACGTCAACGCATCGGTACCGCCTTCTGTTTTCTGGGCATAATATCCTGCCAAAAATAACTACATCTTATTCATATCCTCATCTTGTCAAGAAACACTGGTAATTCGAATACCATGAAGTTTCCCTTTTAAATTTGTTCGAGAGGGCTTTGCTGCTATTCACAAATATATTAAAAAAAAAACAATAGTTGTCTCCGAAGTTACCACTTTCAAAACCCAAATGATCATCAATTCCTATTCACCGTTGGAAGTTTGCTTTGCCAGGTCAAAAATCAAGTTTACTAAAAGGAATTGTCTCCCTTTCCAAAAAGCCAGATTTCGCCAAAAGGATATATTACAACATATTAGAACAAGATGAAGGAATCGCAGCCAGTGTTTCAGAGTTTGTATCAGTTTGTTTCATCTGATATGAACTGTGAAACTAGTAATCATACATCACACTGCCAACTTATTACACTGCTCCATATGCCAAAAATTATTCAGAGTCCACGCTGAGAGATTCAGTAGAGCACCAAGAGGAACAGGAAAAAATTTGTGAGGACTGGCAAAATTCTTATTCTTAACTCATCGTTCATCCACAAACAACATGCTCGAGTTATATAATATGGTCATACACTCTCAATGGTCTTAAACAACTTTCATTTGCAATAAGTAATAGATTGCTACACTCCCTTAAAAGTAGAGACAGACAAGAGAGAGGAGGATAAATCAGGAGAAAGAAATAAACTACAATCAGAAGAAAGGGGACTTGAGATACCATGACTGCACGACTTCGAGACATGGGAAGCTCCTGAAGAAATTTCTCAAACGCATCAAGTCTGACTCTCCCTTTGATCTCAAGAGAACTAGGCCACTCTTTCGTCGATGTTTTCTCACCACTGAAGAAGAGTGAGAGATCAGCAAAAGGCAACAAGCAACATAAAAAAGCTGAAAATCTGAATAAATCTTTGTCTAGGCCATCATATTCCAACAAAGATCGTGTCAAGCATCATCTCATTTTCAGCCAACCTGCTATAAATTTGTCAGGCAAGATGTGGAGATACCAACACTAACTGGACACACTACCTGTGGTGCTACTTCCATCACATGCACCAGTTCATGTAGTTCATGCTTGAATCTAACTTCCATCAAGCTTCCCCATAACTTGCAACCAGATATGTGGTTAGTCTCACCAAAAAGGGTTCTTATGCATTCATAGAAACAACAGTATATATGGTCTGAATTAATGGCCAGAGAAACTGAGTTCCAGTTTCAACAGGCAAATGAAAACGACTTGTGAGCTGTTTGTAAAAATGCAATAATATCCACGAGAAAAAATTATATGGCAATTGTACCTAACCCTTCCAAAATATCAAGCAGAGACAATGCACAAGCAACTGGCTGAGTATTACAAAATAAGACCTACTTTCAGGCAAGAACTATGAAAAATGAAACTGAAGCTGCAGTCATAGTAACAAGACAATATTAACTAGATCCATAACAAAATAAAGCCAATGAACAAGTAGTATAATGACAGCCTGCAGCAAGGAAACACTTGCAATGATTTTAGATTTTAACAGAGAAAATACGCACCTTCTAAATAAGCCAATGACATTGACCAGGGTCGAGATATTCAGCTGAATTGCACCTTCCCAGACATGTTCAGCCATTGATGTGCTACCAGGAGGTGACCTTTTTTGTTCAACAGGAGCCTCACTGGATTTCACATCCACAGCTACTTCAGTGTGTTTCAAATCCACTACTAATTCGGTGCGTTTCACATCCACTTTATCAGCCTTTTCTGTAGTAGTATCCACATGGTCTTTGGAAGCTAGATCTGAAGCCCCCAATTCGTTGCCAATTTTCGAGTTTCCCTTGTCTAAAAGAGGTGTCGCCCTTCCAGCATCCACGGGTAAATTTTCAAAAGGAGGTTCAGAATTAAGGGATTCCATAAATTCATCTAAGGAGACAATTGGTGGAAGAAATTCCGCATCCTTCAATTCATCCACAATCATCCCTTGCATTAAATCCGTCCCATCATTCGGAATAATAAGGCTGCCCGAAAAATCCTCGTTTTCTAACCTACTCTTCTCAGCTATGACGTTCTCTTTGTTTCTAGTTTCATCAGTTTCAGAAGGGGAGTGAGCCACAGTCACCTTCTTTTTCCTTGGTCGTCTTTGAGTGAGTGAAGAAGTCCCTGTGGAAACCTCCACCGAGACACCGTCATCTTGTTCGACTTCTACTTGATACTCACCCTTGTGTGTTTTCTTCACCAACCGCCTGACATCAATGTCCGAATCAGGCAAGACTATCATTTGGGCAAGCTCTTCTGCTTTTGCCATTCGCCACTGAGATAGCTCCTCCGAAGCAAGCTCTTCTGCTGTCATTGAACACAATCGCTCTGGGGAAATCTCACCAGCCATGACTCTTTCTCTCAGTTCTGGATTATTGCGATCTTTCAGATTGAACAACAGGGACCTACCCTTCTCTTTGTACTTCTTATTCACACCTCCAAATAATTTGAAGAGTTCCATTTCAATTTTGAAGGCCAAGTTTTCAGGAGATTGCATGGACTGCTTGGCCACATCTCCACCAACATCCTCATCAACTGACATAGGTTTTTCAGCATTTGGAACTTCCCCTGCTTTAGGTACCTGTGCATCAAATTCAAATGCCCAAGAAAGCCCATTCCCCTGCAAAAGATCATCTTTGACAAAGAAATTGTCACTAAATGAAGCATCAGGCAAAACACAATTGTACTGGAACTCTCGCCCATCGCATCTATAGATTTCAGTAGTAGAACCTTCCACAGATGTGCTTTGGACATCATTCGGTCTATCAGGCCTGCAAGATTCTTTGGGGGGCAAGATATTCGTTGCGTTTTCAGATACATGGTCAACAGCAACAGTAGGATAGGAAGTGAATTCCGAAGGCTGAGAAGTCTCCTGTGTCTGCCGTGGGGTTAAGGCTGCTTCACCTTGAGCATTTTTTCCTTCCTTTGGAGATAAATCTTCTTGGTGCTGACTAGCCAAGGCCAATGCAGCAGCCAATGATTCCCTCATCTTGGACCTTACTGCTTCAAATGACTCAGTCTGGACTTTGGGAGATAGTTCCATTTGTGCTGATCGGTTCTTTGGGGTCTGTACCCGCTGAGAACCAGATTTACTTGAAATTGATTCATTTCGAACCATTCTCTTGTTTGTTGCAGGCAAATTTTGCACCGGTGTACTGGAAATGGATTGCATAGGCACAGCTTTTTTGCTCGGTACATGTATTTGCGCCAACCCAGGTGAATGGGGTGAATTTAACATTTGTGTTGAACGTTTGTTTGGCATTGATGGATGCAGGTGCATGGGAATATCCAGCATAGGTTCCATCTCGGCCTTTCGCTTAGTTGGTACTAGCAGCTTTTGTGAACCAGAATTATTCAACATGTCTCCCATCTCCCCAACTTGCTGGTTCGGTGATAAGAACTGTTGTGACCCCAGATTTACCACCTCGGGTTTCATCTGTTGCCACATTTGCTTGCTCAACACTGTTATGTTCTGCGACCCAGGATTATTGGACATTGGTTCCACTAACCCAATTTGTTGTTCGGATCCTGCAACCTGATGTGACGCAGGATGACCGGACACAAGTTCCATCCTTCGCATATTTAGTATTGATGAGTCCAGTTTGTCGGAAACAGCTTCAATCTGACCCATTTGCCCATATGGTATTGATAAATGCTGCGACACAAGATTGTTGGACATGCTATACTAGCACTAGAAACAAGCAAGTACAACTGCAATTAAGGTTTGTAACATAGTGTGATCCAAAGCATGGAATTGCACTGCAACTCCAAGTCATCAATAGGACAGAAGTGTGAATCTCTGCAATCAAAAACCAATGAAAAATAGAACTCATGAGTATGTTACATATATCCAATATGCAGAAAGTGATCTAAAAATCGAACTATTCAAAGATGACATATCATTAACAAACAAAAATTAAGTATTTGAGAACATAATATAAGAGCAGAAAATAGTAAGTTTAAAACTAGTTCCCCTCTAGCCAGAAACCTGCCATGCAACCTAAAAGTTGAAGTATTTGAGAACATAATATAAGAGCAGAAAATAGTAAGTTTAAAACTAGTTCCCCTCTAGCCAGAAACCTGCCATGCAACCTAAAAATTCAAACATGAGAGAAATATAGCATTGTTATCAGGCATATATTTTTCTCTCATAATTCCCATGCAAATCAATTATGTAGACTTGTATGTGTAGGTCTATTAGATTTTTTACAATTCTTTTGTTTCAATATACTGAGAGCTGCATACACAACAACTGATACTGTGTAACGTGTTGTAACAAGATCCTCACTATTGTACCAACAATCCACAACCAAAACTTCTTAACAACATCCTGAGTCCTGACTTCTGTATAGACAGCCTACAGCCAGAGACCCTTACACATGGAAGAGGGAGGAAGAAATAAGAAAGTTTTTTTTTTTTTTCGTGTGTCTATGTCTGGTGGGTTTGTTGAGGAGGGGGGGGGGGAGCTTATGCGATATTTATGATAATTGGGACAATGATTGTAGATGAATAGTTGAAAACCCAAGAACGGAGAACAAATGCACAGAGATGAAAGAATACAGAAGCAAAGAAAGAGTTTCATGACCAGATCTATGATGGAAACAGGATATAGTGAAGGGCAGCATGACTAAATTATATGCACACCGAGAACCAAGCAAGTAAAAGGCAGGTAACAGAAAAATACATTGCCTTATAATGCAGGAAGATGCCATCATGCCAAGTATAAGACCAATATTTTACCCAAGAAAAAACTACTAGTTTTGGATTTCTCCATGAATGACATTCACCGAATTGATACTCTGTCTAATTCCCTACAAGCTTCGCTTCAAGTCAACTATGATAGCTTAGCCCTCTCATTTTTACTACGCTCCGAAAGAAGAGAACAAAAGGAGAAGAGAACTTCGTTTATTGGTAACTCTCTAGGAGTCATGTTTAACCTTTGACCAGTCCATATTTAGGAATAGTTAATCTAGCTTGAGAAAACAGCCAAGGATTTCCCCCTTGAGAAAAGGAAAAACAGAAAGAGAAAACAAAAAGGGAAAAACAAGTTAACCACTGGAGACTAGTTGTCTTTGAAGTTTGAATCAAACTAAAGCTTCGAACTACCTGAACCAAGTCAAATTCAAAAAACTTCTGGTAAATAAATTCACCTGAAAAAAATCTAAATTTGATTTGGTGCGTATTGTTGGAAGCAAAAAATTGCTGACTTGAAAGCAAGAAGATGCTCCCATCAAGAAATTCAAAATTCGTTGAAGGATCAGCGCATTGAGCATGATATTTCTCAAAGATGCCAGCTAATGTGCCCATGCCAAGCTCAAACAATACCCCACAGCACATACTAGCATTAGCGCATCTAGTCTGTCTAATATTGCTTCTCTTCTTATTTGAAACTTATCATTGACAAAATATTAAACATGCCAAGTTGACCAAGCAGGAAATAAAGAACACCGATTGGCTTTTGAATCTGGAAAAATCTAAAGCAATGCAATTCCTTTCCCTCAAAACTAAAGGAAATATTTAAAGGAGTATGTCTTTCTTACAAATTTAAACAAATTCAAAGTTCACGGCCTTAATACAACACTGAGCCACAAAGAAAATCTTGAGAATGTCAAAAATATCAACTCACAACTTAGACTTTGAAGAATGAATATCCACACATATGTATTCATTGTCCAAAAAATAAGTGAACCAGAAAGTCCTTTCCACATTGTCAATTCGTTTATTCCTAATGCATGACTCGTTAAGCACTTGGGCATTCTGGAAAAACCTCCAGAAAGGGAACTAAGCAGCCCAATCAGGTGGCTATCAGCCCGAACCAACAATCATCTGCAACAAACAATACCGAATTTTGTTATATTTCTTAAGTTCCAGTGAGAAATTTGAGGCCCCTATAACCTTAAACAGATGAAACAATGGGCCAAGTACCGTGAGTTAAACGAAAGTAACAACCAAAAATGGTAGTCCAAAGCCTCGTGTCTAGGAAAAAAGTGTTGTTAAAGGTGCGCTTAGGCCCACCCCTAGGCCCAAGGGGCAACAAGTCCCAATTGTCGCACTTTGCCAAAACTAGGCAAGGCCACGTCAATAAGGCGCTTAGCCCAGGTCGCCTATCACAATTCAGTGAAAAGTTTTTTGTTTTGTCTTTTTTCTCAAAACATATTATAAAACCTAACCTGACCCAACTCAATGCCAAAAGAATGTCCTAAGAGTCGCCTCTTCTCCCTCCTTGTTTTTGCTCAAGTAATTCAAGTGTCATACTTGTCTTAATTATTTGGACTCAATTGCTTGTTTTGGTGTGTTTTGATAAATGATATAGCTCTATTCTTGTGAATAACTGAACTGGTTTTGTAAAATTGCTGGTTGAATTGCTTTATATTGTCGTAGTTCATATGTATTGATATTGCATAAATTGAAAAATTGAGAAGTAAGAGCTTTGTCTCTGTGATAAAAAGTTTCATTTCTCTAAATAAAGGCAGATTCAATAAATGCATGTGCTTATGAAATAAGGCTTTGTTTGGAATAGTTGGAAAGTTTCATTTATCTAAATTAAGGCAGTTTCAATAAATGCATTTGTTTATGAGAAATGAACCTCTGTTTATCAAAATCAACCTCTATTTGGAATATTTGGAAACTTGGATATTTTACAATGTTCGCATCTTTTGATTATTTGCTTAAATTTTGTGTTTTTTGATTTTACATCATGTTTTGAAAAATCAGTTGCATGTTATGTATAACTTGTGCCTCACTTTGATGAGGCCTGAACCTCGCCTTAGCACGCCTTAAATAAGGGAAACCTATCTCAAAATTTTCAAATTAGCCATAACCCTGAGTTTATCCATTTCAACTAGTGGTTCGGGTAAAGGTACATTCATAAGTCCAACACACAGTATATGAATGAGGTGGTTCCGGTAAAAGACTGCCTTGGTCAATTTACAGAACTATAGATGGTCTATTTGCCAACTTTCTTCACAAAGTACAAATAAATGAGAAAGGAACTGAGGCGCAATTTTCACTTGGATGTTCTAAGACCTGTGTCTTACTTATCAGCAGAAATATTCACAACTCAGAAAAATAAGAAATAGTTGGCACTTGGCACTCAAAGAAAATATTTTACATCCTAACGACAAGTACTCCTGAAAGGGTTAAGGTCTGCCATTCAATATAAAATTGAAAACTCATTCAATATCCAATTCCAATAAATGTAAGAACAAAACATCTCATCTATAGCTGTTATCATTTAGGCACCCTCTAGGGTGTATTTGGGGAGGGCCAATTATTGGTCGAGTTAGGAAGCCAAAATTAAAGCAAATCTATGAGACAATGACAGTACTTGAAGATATATGACAATATATTTTCAAAAATGTCTTACTAAAGACCAGCACCCATATAATAGAAAACAGATCTATTACATAATTAGCCATGGTCAACATAAAGCACTTCCAATGAAAAAAGCTACACAATCAAAGTACAACAAAGATTTCTTTTGACAAGCCCTCCATCCATGTAATTATTAACAAGAAGATTAGCATGTGGACTTAATAAAAGCAGTAATTACTAAAAAAATCTTGGCTTCATTAACATGTACTTGAATCAATACAATACCGAGTTCTAAAAATAAAATCTCATTTCTCAGAAATCAAACCCAATTTAACCATTCATAATTGAAACATTTATAGATAAAAAAATCTTCATAGTCAGACAATATTAAGATATTTAACTATAACATCCACAAAGGGCGATAATTTCATCGCCAAATCATACCATAAAACACTGCGACGGAACCCTAATTTCCGATTAACCAAAAGGGCTATACATTCAACACGAAAACATTGATTCGTTTATGTACTCCAAACACACGTGTACATAGATGTGAATGAATAGATATATATGTATATATATATATATATATATAGAGAGAGAGAGAGAGAGAGAGAGAGAGAGCGAAAAAATTACCTAAGCAAAAAAGGAGATGCGAAATAGAGAATAGATATAGATAGATAGATGGAGAGAGAGTGGAGTTGAAAGTGCTCTCAGAAGTGAGACGGCTAGGAGAGAGAGAGAGAGGGAGAGAAGGTGGCTGCGATTGAGTTTATCTGCTAAAAAGAGAAGCCCTAGAAAAATCCATCTGACTCTGACCTTCGACGGGGCGGTTCAGGTTCAGTGTGGCCTTCGATTGCCACGTTGCCCTTCTTTTTGGATCAGAAGTGGGCCAAGTCATAGTGGGACCCACCCACTTGTATTGGATATGATGAGATTAACCTGAGCCCTTGGATTTGAAGACTTTTCTTTTTCATATTTTTTTCTTTTTTCCATCCTGAAATCATCTAATAATCATTCTAACAATAATTATATTTCAACATAATTTACTAGCATAATCCATCAAAAATTATGGAAATAGTTACGGGCTCTAATAAATATTCGAATCCACTGTCTATCTTATAATAATAAATTATTATATCAATGAATTAAGTTTAAATAATATTCACTAATCATCCTAATCCCAATATATTAATGTTAAATAATAGAAAAAAAGAATATAGTACTGTTAATGTTATTCTATTTTCTCTAGGCCAAAACATAGGCGAAGAATCGTGATAATGATGAGATTATCAACCTTAATTTAACTATTTAACTAATAATTTTTATTGGTTAGTTATAGAGAAGTGGTTTGTTAGAGTCCTGTTTTAGTGAAAAACAGAATTCTGATAAGAAAATCAGTTCTTTCTCTATCTATAAAATAGAAAATTCATATAAATGTTATGCAATCTAAGATTAAAAGTTAAGAGAGAGAAACTGATTTTCAGTTTATGTCAAAAGGGTTCTTTAATTATCGATCAAACTTTTTTTTTTTTTTTCTTTTTTTTACTACAGATATTTAGACCTATGTCAACTACTCTCTTGAGCTCGAATACTGACCACAGTATGAGAAGTGTTGAACTTTTTGTTTGTGATAATGGATAAATGTATGTTAAATGTATTGATTTTAATTATGTATAATTGATATTTGAATGTTACGATAATTCTAGATCTTAGAATTAGGGTATGATTTATCTTTCAATCAATTTAAAGTTTACCACAAAAAAATTTACTTCACTAGAAACCAAAGCCTTTTCAAGTGAAGCTCTCATTGTAGCATGGCCTGTCTATTACATGACTATGCCAGCTAGAATTGAAGCTGTTTTAGCCTGATGTCAAAATTTGCCAAATCCCAATTGATTAGAACGTCTAGTCAAGGATCAAAATTTATTTTTAAAACCTGCAAAACTGTCTATTTCTAACAAAACAACACTCTTTGGCCACACACGAAAATCTTTTCAAGAGGAAATGCGCTTCTTTCCCTCTTTGCCAGATATGCTTTTTAGCCCTTGAATCCATTGAGCACTTGTTGTTTGATTGTGAATGGACCAATAGGGTGTGGTTTGGTATGGATTTTTTCTCCAGTTGGGGGGACTCTCCCTTTTTCTCCCTTTTTGTCGGTTGCTAGCAGGTCCTCTATGTTACTGCAGTTGGTTACGAAGGGCAATGACGGGCTTGACGTCCTGGGAAAGTTTGCAACTGTGGGATGGGCCATTTGGAAGACGAGGAACCAATTAATCTTTAACAAGGAAGTGATCAATGTTTTAGCCACCATCATCAAAGCCCAAGGAATGTGGAATGAGGTGGTTATGTCTGGGAATGTGATGGAATTGGAGAAACAGGAGGAGGCACAGGCGCAAGATAAGGTGAATCATGATGCTGCTGTTGAGATCCTAATTAGCTGCGATGGGGCCTTCAATTCAAAGTCTGAGAAAGCTGCTTGTGGTGTGGTGGCCTGGAAGGAAAGGGGCTCCTTTGTCTTCGGTAGTGCAAAATCCTTTCCCGCATGTTCCAGCATTCTTGCTGAGGCTGAGGTTGAGGCTGTTAGACAAGTCTGCCTCTTTACAAAAACAAAAATCAGCCGTGAAATATCAAAAATTCTTATATTTGGAGGCATGAATTCTTATATTTCATAGTGTTTTAAAATATTTAGATCAATGTTTCAAAAAGTTTCGAAAATAATTTTTTTTTCCATCTTCATTCTGTTCCAAAACGTGTCTCTTTCTTAGATTACCCAAACAATACGTCAAAAAGAAATTGTTTAGTCTACCCTAAGATTTTTAGAGAAGGATGGAAATATAAGTGAAACATAGTGCTATTGTAAGGGTGCCAACTTTAACCCGTTGATACGAACCTGACACAATTATTAAATACATATAATAAACGGTCTAAACTAATGTTTGAATTTTAGAACACATTAAATAGATTTTTTTTCTATGGATCTTGACACGAACACGACACGAAAAATATCGACACACGAGTCACACGACACGAATTGACAACCATATGTGCTAGATTAAATATTCTGAAAATATTTCTCCAAGCCGGGACCTTCATCCCCAAAGAAAAACATTGTAGGCATACCCTGAAGGAGACACTAACACAACACTCAACAAAGCTGTAATGACGAACAAATTTGGAGGAGCATTGGCAAATACTCTCAAAATGTATTACAATTCAAAGTCTAAAGAGGGAGGAGGGGTGTTCAACCTGGACAGGAGATCTGTTCCGGTTTGAATATAATTGAAACGAGTAACAATCTGAATTTACATAAGAGTACTAACTGTATAAAGTACAAACACAACAACAAAACGATGTATCGCTGTGACATTATACGAAATCAATTTCACTTCCATTCTCCGAATAAAGATAGCTCCAAGTGGGTTTTCTGCCATTGGATGATCCTACATGTCATAACCGCCGTGTATGTACCAATCTACAATGTTTCATGAAAGAACCACCCAAAATTAAAGGAAAGGGTGAACTTTTGGGCAACCAGAGCCATCCAGAAAGCAAACTCTCATACTTTGAGTACCGGTTCATATAGAAAGTGCTGAAAAAAGGCAATACATGAGCAATTCCCAGCCCACCAACCTATATAGGGCCGATTTGAGCCCAGATTCATCTCATTAAACAGCACTCCGTTGCAGGCTGGCAGTTGCTTCAGAGATTGAACTCAAAATGCTTTCACCAACCTCACCCTTACAGAGGGGACACAAGGCATTTAACTTGAGCCACTTATCCACACACTCCTTGTGAAAATAATGACAACATGGCAATTCCCTGAGCTCGTCATTGTTTGCATATTTTGCCAAGCAAATGCAGCAAACCTGCAAAAATAAGATATCCAACCATTTGAAAACCTAATTGGTAATCATTTCAAATGTGTCTAAGAATCCCCACAAACAAAAATGAAAATATGGTCTTAAGATGAAAATATGTCGAAGAATCCCCACAAGAAATCAAACTTACAAAGTTGGCTTCACACCAGATCAATAAACTACATTCGTCAAAAAACAATCTCATAGTGCTCATTCCATCTCTGTCTACAAGGGTAAACTTTTAGGGTCTGTTTGGTATGAAGGTTTGGGGGGGTTTTGGAATATAGGTTGGAGAATAAACCCCCTCCAAACCCATGTTTGGCAAATACACATCTAGCCCAGGGTTTGAAACCCAGCCCGGTTTAGGCTCGGTCATGAAACCCAAGTTAATGGGTTTCATGAAACCCATGGGGGGTGGGTTTCATATGTGGGTTAATGAGTTTAACATCCAAATGACATTTATACCTCTCATATATCTTATATACTCAATATTAAATTGGTTAAGGGACAAAATAGTCATTTATATACAAATATATTATCATAATAGTCGTATATCCCTGCGCATACCAAACATGGGTTTAGACAACATTAAATGTTGAATCTCATCTTTGAATCCCATCTTTAGGTTTGAAAAGGTTTAGACAAACCAATTCAAACCCCTCCCAAAAAACATACCAAACAAGCTCTTAGAGTTTGGGTGATTCTAATACATGTTTTACATATTTCAGGTGTCACTTGGTTGCTGGATAACAATCATGTTATGTCAACTCATTTTGTATTTATTTTGTATTTATTTGGTATTTTAAATGCAAGTAAAGATACTTTAGCCCGAGAATATGTCTAACTTCTTTTTAGGAGTAGATTTTTTATACTTAGTATGATGACTTTACATGATTATTTTAACCAGAGAATATGTTTAACTTCTTTGTATCACTTCCTATGATCATGCCTATTTTTCTTTTGTCCTTGTATGTTGATGCAATTTTAGGATGGCTGAGTTTCTGAATTGTGTGACTTAGGTGCTCCTTTAGTTTGACTGAATAAGTTGAACATGTGATTTGCACACCCAGCTATTAGGGGTCCCTTCAAATTTAAATTGCAGCATATGTTTAATTTGATTAATTGCTTTTTAAACAAAAGATTCTAGAAAAGCAACTTCGACGGTAAAGGTTAAACTTGTTCAGCAAACTGAAGCTCATAATTGGTTACTTCGAAAAGGAACCCTAAATCTTAGTAGTCAACTGTGCAAGTAATCCTAGCCATGCCATGAATCTCAGCCAATTATTGTGGCTATTGGTTCTAGAATTTTATTCTCGGGCCTGGGAACTAGGGTCTACAACAACTCTTTTGTAAACCTTGTAGCATTGATCTTTACCAATTCATATATAGTTTCAATCCTAAATTTAGGTACGAGTTAGGTCCCAAATCAACTGCGCAACCAACTTCAAAATATGTGGCTTGAAACAGTGACTAGGAAGATCCATATAAGTTTTTCTGGGGAAAGTTAAGATCCATATATTCAAAATAAAAATAGAATACCGAGGGAAAATGAAAAGTTATAATTCACTTTTGCTATTCCAAAAATGTCCTTCTTTCCTTTGTTTTTCCTCCTTTTCGTTGCATCAACAAAAATAATGCTTTAGAAGCCAAGATTACCTTCCTTATTTCTCGTTTGATGAATTTTGACCGAATTTTGAAGGATAAGTAAGTTTAATTTTGAAGGGAAAATAAGTTCTTTCTCAACAAGGAACTCCAATAGGGGTCTCTTATGCATTTTTGAACAGTTTTTTTTTTTTGGTCGCACATTTTTGAACAGTTAGGGGGTGGTTAAACAATAAAACCATATGTCAGGGGATGTCACTGTAATTTACCGCAATAAATATGCTCAATTTGACTTGTCTTTTATCACTACTGTTATTTTCTAATGAGTGATTTACATTTACCACTTAAAGAAGTTTAGGATAGGGTAGCGATATGAAATCGGAATCCACAGAATAAACATAAAACGTCAGTGCACCATTCAAAATATTCTGCACTTTTATTTAGCAAGTAAATGTTCAGTTCTATAAAACAGCAAATACTCATCATATTAGCAAACACGGAGACGAACAAAACAAGAGTTCACATCTACCAGGTTGAGATAAATCATATCTTGTAGGGCACAAAAGCAAAAAGAGTCAATGCGTTTCATCTTCAAGTTCCAATTGGGAAATATGAAATCATCTGTGCATTGCATTACATATTACCTTTTGTTGATGTTCTGCAAGAACGTGTTGAATTTCTGTGAGAACTTCTGTAAGGAACCTAGTTATCAATCTAGACATATATATATTGGATGCTCCTTTTGTACACGCCATTTGTAAACGAATTGCAGCCAATTTTGGTGTCTTCTGCTAATATTCATCTATGACAAAATCATATTTTAAGACTAAACTAGAACACTTGCTGCAATACAGAGTGCTGTTGACTTGTGAGATTTAGTTGTGAAAGAGAAAAGCAGCCACAATGTCAATGGCTATGATTTCTTTTGTTAAAAACATGCACAGAATGTCCACAAAGTGAAATGGCAACACATTAACACTCATCAACAAATCAGAGAAATCCAGAGCAGAGAGGAGACAAACTTACTGCGTCTTCTCCTGATATCACACGCTCTTTTTCTGTTCCGGCAGCCACAACTCCACCTTCACCAGCACCTGAGCCGTTTTCTCTATCATTACCATTTTTAGTTTTTTTAATCTTAAACTTGTAGGTTGGCAGGGAATTTATTGACTCCGATGTGGCTCCTCTATTCTGAGTCAGATCCTCTCTTAAGCCGAGAACAGAAATTATACAGGGGAGGCAGCAGCATATTGTGGCACACAGAATAAATGGCATTGCATATCCAACACAGCTAAAGGTAAGAAATACTATACATAACCTGAAAAGTTGGGAAAAATAGAGAAGTTGAGAACCCCTGAAAAGGGAAAACATAGAATAGAATGTGTCATTGACTCAAATGCCACTACGCAGTACCTGTACAAGTTGGGAGCCTCGGAGGAAGAAGAGTGCCCCCCAAAGATCCACACATTGCCAACCACAAACCACACTGCAAAAAAGCAATCTAAAGCCATCTTGAAGTATTCCACAAGAACTTTGAGTCTGCAAGGCAGAAACAATCTTACTGAGTATGCTTTCTAATATGGCTGTTTCCATGCACCTATTGTATAACATGGAAAGATGTGCTAAGCTCCTCAATCACACAAATTCTCACAACATAAAATAATGAAATCACACAATGAAGGAGCGAGTGGTGCATTGAGATATGACAAAAGCTGAATTCAAAAAATTGTTCCCATTGAAGTCAATTTTGAAATTCTCCTCTTTATCCATCCAGTTCTAAAAGTCGTCCTCTTCCACCAAGTTCCGATTGCAACGAGTCTAACAACTATGAACAGATCACAGAAGTATGTAAAAGCTAGGACTGACAACTGTTGACCAAAATACGACTGGATACACTTTAGGAGACATAAATTGGCATCCGAAAGATTTATGGCCCAAAGAGTTCATCAATGTGGCCTTGTAGCATAAGTTTCACCAACCGTGTCATATTGCAAACTGGTTGATCGAATCGGACTAAATCCAACAATGAAGTGTGATAAACCTTTTGAATACAAACCAGCGCACAGTTAAATTGTTGTGATGACTCAAAAGCTGCAATATGCTAATATACCAGAGGTATAAAAGAATAAGAGCCGACCTATTCTGAATACTAAATAACTAACTGGAGGGGAGGAGACAAACAATAGAAGGGGAAAAGACGAAGTGCATTTGTAATGGAACAGAAAAAGAAAAAAAAAAGATGACAACTCTAAAACACCGTGTCAAGAGTCACAAACTCTTTGCATCTCAAATTAGAATTCTGGCACATTGTTGCTGCAGTATTTTGAATTCCTATTCCACCATCCTTATTACACTTGACACAATGACCATAACACAGGATCGGGAAAAAAGTGACAGTAACCCAAAAGAGCATATAAAAGACATCATAAATCCAATCCCTTCCTGTTGTCAACAGTATTGGAAATGTGCAATGGCCACAACATAAAATTTGCAAAGAGAACAGTGATAGCTGAGCAGGACAGACCTAAAAGGAACAGCTCAAGATAGCCTTGCAATCTTATACAAATTCAACATGAAAATAACGAAACATTCAACAAATAAGAAAAACACAATGAACAAGGAATTGAAAATGATAAACCCAGTCCACTCAACAACAATCCATACCTTGCACTCAGTCTTCCCAAATTGTGACCGTCTCTAGAGGCTGTACCAGTTGTCCCACGATCTTCCCCCTCCAAGGCCATACTAGAAGAAGAGTAAGAAGGCGGTCTCGCAGAAAGGTTGCTCTGGGAAGAATTTTGACGGGACTGCAATGAATTCTGCTCAGAAGTGTGGTTTCGATGTCGGTATCGCCAATAAAGAAGAGGAAGTGTTGCAACACACCCAGACGCATAGCCCACAATCCACGCAAACAACGGAGCACGGGGATGCTCATTCCTTGACAAAGACAAAATGACAATAGCTGCAATAATCTGGCCAACAGTTAAGACGACTTCAACAGATATCCATAACCCAGAATTCAACGGACTCCTACGACGGCCATGCCCATTCCCTCTTCGAACAAATGATGAGCTCCTTGAGTTTGATCCATTGGCAGAAGAAAATGAAGGTTGAAGAGCAGGGACCCTCGAACTAGTAGAAGTCTGGTCTTCATTCTGGCTCGAATCCAAGCCATTGAACGGTCTATAATGGGAAGAGCTAGATGAAGAAGCAGCGTTGCTACTAGTTATGTCAATGATGTGTTCACTGCTGTCATGGTTCTCAGTTCGTTCCATTAGAGACAAAGTGTGGTTCGTCTGGCTTTTATGATGAAGTCCCAGCTAGAGAATGGTCATCCAAGTCCATCAACAAAATAGAAAGTAAACGAAACACAGAATGGCATATGAGGAAACCCCCCTTGGATGTATCGATGCCCAATAATATCTGGAAAATTGAATGTCTGTCTTATTCAGCTTCCCAGCTGAAATTTTTAATTACTTTGCACTAGATGTTGTTAAAATAGCACAACCTCAATCTGTCGAACAGACCAAATGAAACAACATGAGAATATAACCCTTTTGTTGCCAGAGAAAAAAGTAAGATGAAGAGGGAAAAGAAAGTATAGAAGATTAATCAAATCATTTTGGATTACATACAAACTCATAACTCGCCAATTCCAAACTAGTTAGTTCACCTATGACTTGAGTTGAACTTTCCCCTTTTAATATCATCAGAATCAACAACCCCCCCCCCCCCCCAAAAAAATAATAAAAAAAAAAAAAAAAACGATTCAATCTCTTTCTGTCCACACAATTCCAAACAATCAAACAGAGCATTAAAAAAAAAAATCGGTCACAATACACGAGCTACTAATCACAGGTGTTTGATCATAGGCTAAATTATACATTCCCACGATCAAACTATGAACACGAAATGAGAAACCCCAGCCAAAATATTTCTACCCTAATACCTAATTCATCACCCACCCACATATACCCACAGCTGAAGTACTACCTACTCTTCAAAGGCAAGACAACCCAGATTAACCAGAAAAAAAAAAAAATCACCGAAATCACAGATTTAACCTACAATTACAACATTGGCTATTTTTAATTGAAGATCAAGTAATTCAAAAAATGGATAAACAAACATCAAATTGACACTAAAACCTCAGATATAATCGCACACAAGAACCAAATAATCCAAACAAACACAATCAATCTCCTCTAGTATAAACAACAATATAGAGAATATGTGTGCATGGGTGTGAAGAAGGAGGGAGTTAGAAAAGAGTGCTGACCAGAGACAGAGCATAGAAGTTAGAGCAAACGATGACAGCCGAATGATTTAGAAAATTTCAGTGATCAGATTGATTTGATTGATTTACTGAGTCATATATAATTTCACGCCTTTTCTTCCACGAGAGAGAGAGAGAGAGAGAGAGGAGAGAGAGAGATGTGCGTCAGCTGAGACTTTTCATTGCTTCTCACAGCTTCAGCTGCTTATCTGCGTTTGTAATAAAAATTAATTATTATTCGGGTAAATTTCACTAACAATCCCTGAAAAATAACCTAATTACAGAGACATCCCTCATAATTTCTGAAATATCACTGTCGCCCCAGCCAGATTTTGTCTTTAACATATATAACATAAAATGTTAAATACCATTGCTACCCCTAGCAGAATATTCCTTTCTTTGTCCTATAGACTTTATCACTTGATTTGACCTTAGATTAAATGTTTGTTTGACCAATATCAAAATAATTTAATTATAGTTAAAATAACTTTTATTTTTTTATATACACTTACACACGTATACAAATATACATAGATATATATACAAATACATATAATATCAATAATAAAATAAGATTTATATGTTTTGAGAGTTAACGAATATCCATCATTATTTATACTTGATGTTGTACACACACCTTAAGTTGACATTCAATTCAACAAATTGACATTTAATTTTATTAAATTAATACTAATTGATATTCAAATTTATTAAATTAATAATAATTGATATTCAATTTTATTAAATTAATACTAAGTGACATTCAATTTCATCAAATTAAAATTTAATTTTATCAATTCGAATATTAATTTAATCACACCAACACTAGTTTCATCAATTTTAAACCAAATTAACTTTTAAAAATTTAATTTCATCAAATAAATGCCAAAATAATATTCAATTTCTCTAACTTAAAATTTAGTTGCATCGAATTGAACTTCTATTTCATTAAATTAAAACTGAATTTCATCAAATTCACATCTATTTTAATAATTTAATACCGAATTAACATTCAAGTTGATCTCAATGACATTTGATGATACATAGAAAAAAGCTCTAAGTATGAGCTCGGACATGGAGGTCAGACAAGGAGGTCAGACACAGTAACCAGGGCTCCGCAATCCAGACCTCAAGCTCTCCTCAAAGAAAACAAACGAGAAATTGAAGAGTGGACTAGCCGAGCTCCCAAGCTGGTGAACCACTATATTTCTACGTGTTACACACACCACACCTCGGACAACTAGAGCATTCAACCACTAATTCAAGGGCCTTGTAGCTCAGATCTGTTCCTAGCAATTATACTTTAACTCTCTGCTCATTCACGTGAAATAACACCATCAGTTTGGCGCCGTCTGTGGGAACGACTGTTCCTGTTACAAATAAGCTGATTTCTCAGTGACTGATGGTAACAACTCGAAACATGAGCAGAAGTCAAACAAACCCACCACGAATGCAGAATCAGCAGGAAGCCACCAACGGCAGACAACCCGAGAACGTCCAAGAGACTAATTCTCCCATTAACAACGAGATGGAAGCCCTTCGCCTCGTCAACCAACGTTTGCTAAGGGAAAACGTAGAACTATCGAAGCTCATACAACGCCCAAAGGAGGCACGACCGGCCCAAGAAGGTCAGAGTAATCCCCCTCACAGGGAACGACGACACTTGGACCCCCTTAGAGAGGCCAACGAAGGAGTGGAAAGCAGCCAGACCAGGGGGCATATTTCTTACATACCCCCTAGGAATGGCCACAACGAAGAAGGACAAAGTCAAAACGATGGGGGCGAGAGAGACGATTTTTTCCCGTACCAGCAGGACAGGAGAGAGCAGCACTGGGAGCAACGCTTCAAGGACATCCAGCAAGAGCTCAGCCATATGAAGGAGGCTGTAAAAAGCAAAGCTCCGGTTACAATGGATGCCCTAGTACAACAGACCGAGTCCCCATTCACCACAGGAGTGCTGCACTTCCCTCTCCCACCAAAATTCAGGATGCCACAAATAGAGGTCTTTGACGGAACGAAAGACCCCGTAGATCATCTCAACACATACAAGAACCAGATGGAGCTACATGGATACCAGGATCCTGTACGCTGCAGAGCCTTTGTCATCACGTTGAAAGGCTCTGCCCTAGCCTGGTTTCACAGGCTCCCACCAGCCTCGATCTCATCCTTTAGAGAGCTCTCCATAACTTTTGTATCTCACTTTATAGGAGCTCGGATATACAGAAAGCCGAGCTACCACCTGTTGAATGTAAAACAGGGACCCAACGAGAACCTACGGTCTTATGTCCAAAGGTTCAATTCAGAATCCCTGAAGGTAGATATTCCAGATGAGAAATTTGCTATCACTGCTTTCATTGCTGGATTAGGAGTGCAATCGAAGGATTTGATATTTTCTATATCAAAGAACCCGCAAGCAAGCATGACAGAGGTGCTGGCTAAAGCAGAAAAGTATATTAATGGCGAGGAAGCCCTTCTCTCAAAGGTAGGGAGTTCATCCTCACAGAAGGAAAAAGTGAAGGAAGAAAATAAGAGGGATCGAAGTCCTAGGAAAGAAAGAGGACGAGATAGGTCCCCAAGAAGAGACAGGGATCGCTCCCCCAAGAGAAGGGAAGATGTCAGAGAACGAGGCGAGCTCTTCAGCTCATGAACATCAGATGAGCTCTTCAGCTCATAAATTTAAGATGAGCTCTTCAGCTTATAAACTCAAGATGAGCCCTTCAGCTCATATACATCTGATGAGCTCTTCAGCTCATAAATTTAAGATGAGCTCTTCAGCTCATAAACTCAAGATGAGCTCTTCAGCTCATAAACATCCGATGAGCTCTTCAGCTCATAAATTCAAGATGAACTATTCAGTTCATAACTTGAGCCAAGCAGTTCACGATGAACTCTTCAGTTCGTAACTTGAGCCACGCAGCTCACGATGAACTCTTCAGTTCCTAACTTGAGCCAAGCAGCTCACGATGAACTCTTCAGTTCATAACTTGAGCCACGCAGCTCACGATAAACTATTCAGTTCATAACTTGAGCCAAGCAGCTCACGCTGAACTCTTCAGCTCATAAACTCAAGATGAGCTCTTCAGCTCATAAACATCCGATGAGCTCTTCAGCTCATAAATTCAAGATGAACTATTCAGTTCGTAACTTGAGCCACGCAGCTCACGATGAACTCTTCAGTTCATAACTTGGGCCAAGCAGCTCATGATGAACTCTTCAGTTCATAACTTGAGCCACGCAACTCACGATGAACTATTCAGTTCATAACTTGAGCCAAGCAGCTCACACTGAACTCTTCAGCTCATAATATGAGCCACGTAGCTCACGCTGAACTCTTCAGCTCATAATATGAGCCACGTAGCTCGCGCTGAACTATTCAGTTCATGATATGAGCAACACAGCCCACGAAGAACTCCAATAGTTCAGAAAAGAGCCTAGGAGCTCGGAATGGGCTATTTAATTCCTAAAAAGAGCCATGTAGCCCATAATGAATTCTTTAATTCTTTAAAAGAGCCCTGAAGCTCATGATGAGTTCCCTAGTTCATAAAAAGAGCCCGACAGCTCATAAAATCAATAATTTTGCTTTAAGAAACACTGAAGTACTTCTCGAAGCAATGGGAACTCGGCAACCGTAGGAAAAGCAGCAGCTCTCTGCACCTCGAGCTCATACAAATCGAGGTCGATGTGTGGAAGTCTATCTCAATTCAGCATCGACTCAGCCCCTGTCCAAGCTTGCTTGGGCCAAGGGCTGGGGGGCAACTGATGATACATAGAAAAAAGCTCTAAGTATGAGCTCGGACATGGAGGTCAGACAAGGAGGTCAGACACAGTAACCAGGGCTCCGCAATCCAGACCTCAAGCTCTCCTCAAAGAAAACAAACGAGAAATTGAAGAGTGGACTAGCCGAGCTCCCAAGCCGGTGAACCACTATATTTCTACGTGTTACACACACCACACCTCGGACAACTAGAGCATTCAACCACTAATTCAAGGGCCTTGTAGCTCAGATCTGTTCCTAGCAATTATACTCTAACTCTCTGCTCATTCACGTGAAATAACACCATCAACATTCAATTTTATCTCACTAAACCCAAACTAAATTCAATTTTATATTCAATTTTATAAGATTAACATTAATTTTATCAACTTCATACCAATTTAGCATTTTAACTTTGTGAATTCAATACAAATTAACTTTCAAGGGGTGAAAGTGGGTTGTGACAAGTAATGGTGAAGGCTAAATTTTTTCCTAACTTACAAATTAGATGAACGTGTTTGTGTATGTACATATACCCGTGTATATGAGTATGTGTGTTTGTGTGTGTGATAAGTAATGGTGAGGGTTAAATTTTTTTTTAACTTACAAATTAGATGAACGTGTTTGTATGTGTACATATACCCATGTGTATGAGTGTGTTTGTGTGTGTGATATGTAGAAGATTAAATTAAAGGACACGAGAGTTGTTTGTTTTTTGGATTAACTTTATTTGGGAAAAGAATAATGGTATCTGGGTACAAGAGTTATATATAATTAAATGATCATTTATGAAAGAATATTGGCTAACATCATCACTAACATTCCCAATGGTATGGGTAGTCTATGGAATGGATATATAAACTAAAGCGGATAACGTTGATAGTTTAAAATTTATAGAGGATGTCCCTGTAATTAGACCATTTTTAGGGGATGCCACAGAAATTTACCCTTATTATTACTACAATCATTTTTATTTTATTTTTTAACTTGTGAGTCATTTTTTAATTTAAATCACATTTAATCATACTTTTTAATAGTAATTAGTAAATAGGATAAAATTACGATATAATGGGAATAAATTAAAAATGACCAAAAATTAAGGTTAGGGTTATTCGGACTAGTTTACGCTTACCTTGACTAATCTCCTACCCTATCAGGTTAAAAACAAGTCATTCATGCCAATCTTAAGGAATTCACGAAATATAAATCTCTCATTATTTAACCCTAATTTTTTTTTAAAAATTTCAAAATCAAGATATTCGAGTTTATAATTTATGCTTGTCTGTATTGAGCTACCTCTTTGGTTTCAATGCTATATTGTTCCGACTCTTGAGGACTCACTTGTTCATAGTTCATGACAATAATAAAAATCTATATATATATATATAACCCCTAATACATAATGATATAAAATCTGTTGGCCATAAATGAATTTTTATGAGAAAAAAAAAAATAACAAAAATGAGATCACAATATACAAAGCGCGCCTAGTAGCGCAAGGATTTCCGTAGAAACTTGAGATTAATTATGAAAAAACATAATCTCTAGTAATTGATGCAATTATATTTCGGTATCTTATTAGTCTAACAGTCTCAGAATGACTCACACATGCGTCTTATGGACGTTGTTATTACATAGTTATATGAAAAGTTAGATACATGCGTCTTAAATCGAGACTATTCAAACGATTATAGCGAAACGTAAAGTTGCCTCTGAGTTCTTTTCTATGCATTTGGGTTCAAGAACTTTAAATAATTTTTCAACTAGCAACGTAATTGACTAGAACGTAGAAAGGAAACTAGAATGCAAAATAGCAGAAAAAAATTAAGTTTGAAGGATGAAACAAGTATTGTACTTAATATTAAATAAAAGTAATAAAGATCACAGGAGTAATGGAATACAGTAAAAAATAAAGTTGCTTAGAAGTAAAAACAAGTAAGTAGAAGAGAGACTAGCCCTATGTAGAGTTTGTTATATTTGATCATGGATCTTTTCTCCGTAGTCTTGTCTTTATTATTTATAAGGATGACTTTCAATCGTCGAAATCATCTTTTTTTGTCATGACTGTAATAATGATCTTCACTCGAGAAGTACAAACGTGCATTGAATCAACTCTAACTAATGACTTATGATGTCACGTCTTCCTTTTTCTCGGGAATCTTAGAGTCCCACTTTTTTAACCGTTCTGTCAAGTATGGACTCTCATAGATTTTATGACTGTTGGATCTCTTCCACGTATCACCTTCAAAATTTGCTATTTTTGAGTGTAAACAATTGTTGATAAATGAAAGAGCAATACTATGTGTACCAAAAATATGCACCAAAACTTGCACTAAATCATTTGCAGTCATTAGATCAGTGAGTCTCATCAGTGATTCAAAGACTAGAGTTGATTTGGTGCACATAGAATTATCCTAAATGAAATTATGTATTCAACCCATAAGAGTATGCATTGACAAATCACTATTATAGGTTTAGCATAATCCATATCTATATAAAAGAACAAAATATCTATAAAGAATTGAAGAGAAATTTGAAAGAAGACATAATAGAAATTTATAGAGGGCAACATAAAAAACTAAGTCTTACATTTGACAAGAATTGACCTCTTAGCTGGTATAGTCTTAAGAGATTGAAGGGTTGCCAATTAAACTAAACCAAATTAGTTCGATCATTTATTATCTTTAAACTTCGAAAGAGGAGATTGTTGTGGTAGGTATGTGGCAAATGTATTTTATCATATTTACAATTAAACTATAGAATTAATTACAAAAATTACAAAAATCATATTTGAGGCAATTTCTGATAGTATTCCAGTTCCAAACAAATTAATTTATATACCGATATAATAAATATAAAATCAAAATAATTTTGCACGTGTGCAATATCTAAATTTGTAAAATATAGCTAAATAAGAAAATTTATAATCTTCAAATTTACCCTTATTAATTGTATAAACACTTACCTAATAACATACTTATATGTATTCTCAAAATAACTGTTTAATTGTAGTAATGCTAATGTACAACAACTCTCATTTACCTCTCTCACCGTCTGCCTCTTCACTTGCTCTCAATACATTTTTTTAAAAATGTATTGTAAAAAAATGACTTCTGTAGGCTTTTGAGGTTTCCGTTGGCAAAGAGGAAAGAATTTGTCACTATTTTTTTAACGTTTTATACCAATTCGATTCTTTATCCTCTTCCATGTATTTCCAATGGCCTTTCAAAAAAATGGACTTGTCATCTTCTGTCCATTTCCAATGGCCTACAAAACTAAGACATACCATTGTCTCTTGTGCTCTGTTTCAATCATTTTTGTGACTAATTAGTCATTTGCTATGATTGTTCGTCTTTACTTTGAAACTAATAAGATTAGATTCCGATATTTAAATATGTATTCTAGCAATTTGGAAGTGTACTAGCTTAGTGCTTGTAAATGTAATTGGGGTTGATCTCCCTCCCTCCATCTTTCTCCACTTACTAGTTTATTCTTTATTTTTTATTGTTACAAGTTGGTGTTAAACATAGTGGAGCTATCCGTGGGAACGAAGTGTAGGGAGGAATCAAGAACCGGAGTGTAAAGCAGAAAGTGATCGACTTAGTTGGTTCACTAACAGTCTCGCTCGCGTATCACCCGTTGGCGGATCGGCCGCCCTTCCCTTTCCCTCTGGATTGTGGTTCATTCCTCATGGAGATCGCTCCCTCGCTCGTGTACTTGAGCCCACTCTATTTGGATTTCAAGCAACGACATCGATGGTAAAATCAAGACCGTATATTTATCATGGTCAACTAAAGATTTAGTCTATTCTGGTTTTTAATATTGAATTTAGTGGGCGTATATGCATTAATTTGGGGATCAAGAATATTATTATATCCGCAAGGTCAATTGGGTTAAGGGTATTCATGCAAGAAGCCTTACCACGTCTTAGACTTTTCTTTTCGAACATCAGTTAATGAACTTGAGATGTCTATCATTCGCTTTGGGGAAAAAAAAAAACATATGAACCAAGGTGTTGTTTGGTAACATAGAGTTTTTGTTTTTTTTTTTCATTTTATGGCAAAAAAAAAAACGATGTTTGGTAAATGTTTTTATTTTTTTTTAACTGCTCCGTTTTAAAAATAAGGCTAAAATATGGAAACATCAAAAAACCAAAACACGCTGCAGTAACCAACTCATTTTAATGAGGGCTAGGCTTCACAACAAAATAATGGGTTATTTTCCTTACCTTATAAATTGTCAAGAACTCTCTTTTCTCATTCAGCTGAGGACCCTTAACACATACGAAAAAAAATTTGAAGCTCCTCCAAGGCAAACGAGAGGCTCACAACAGACGATCTTCTCCGACGATCTTCATCACATCAAACGATCTTCTCCAACGATCTTCATCACAATAGACGATCTTTGATGGTGAGGGTGGGTTTCGGTGGTGGGGGTTGGTTTCGATGATGGGGGTGGGTTTCAATGGTGGGATTGGGAGTGGGTTTTGGTGGTGGGGTTGGGTGGAGGGGTTGGGTGGTCAATGGGGACGGGTGGTAGGGTTGGTTGGTCAGTGAGGTTGGGTGGTGAATTTTTGGTATAATATCAAACAGGTTTTTTATTTTTGTTTTCACAATTTTTTAAATATAAATGACTACCAAATATGTTTTATATTTTTAATTTTTATCACAGAAAAAGCAAAAATTTGTTTTGTTTTTTTATAAAAAAAACATAGAAACGAAAACATTACCAAACGCACCCCAAAAATTGCACTTTTACTATTTTGTAGATAATTCTAGAGAGTTAAGGAATTTTACTGTTTATACTTGTACTATTGTGTGTTATTTTTTTGTTGAACATATTGTAGTATATTGTACACTTTTTAAAAACCACAGCTCAAAATGAACACTCAAATGAATTTCTCCTTTTGTTTCTTGGGACAAATTTTTTGCAAAGTATTCAATTGATGAAATAAATCTTCCATGGAATCATAGTTCCTTTTGGAGTTTGCTTCTCTCAAACAATGAAAAGAATATTCTAAAGAATAAATTTATGGGACTTGCATCTTAGGCAAATTGCCTAAAGGTGTTCATATTCCTCACTACTAGAAAGTTGAAGTTTTTCTTATTTTATTCTAATCAAATTTGGGCTATGATGTCAGTGTTGTAGTGTTCCTATTTTGACTTAGTTTTGAGTGCACTGAGCTTCACCTATTAAGGTAAGTCTATAATTTATGCTGTTATTGGTGGATTTAGTCAATTTACTCTGTTAGTTGGCTTTATAAATGAAAATCAAAATAATAGTATTAAATAATACAAGTATAACACACGTATACATCAACTAATATAATAATATACTGAATTTGAATTTATAGTGAGTGATTTGCAGATTTTTTTTTTTTTGGTTAGAGTGATTTGCGATTGAGAAATATAGATTTACATTGTTACAAAAAAGACAAGAAAACTAAAAATAATAAATAAATAAAGCGAGTAAATGTGCTCAAGCCCAAAAGATAATTATATTATGTTTGTTGGAAAAAAAAAAAAAGAAAATCAATAAATATGAAATGGTGCAAAAATTCTAGTGTACAAAATTCAAAAAGGGAAAAAGTCTTTAGGAACTACTTACTTTGATATAATATACATTTGGGCACAATTATATAGTTTAGCCTGATTATGAAAATGAAATATAATCTTTTAATATGGTATTGAAAAATCATTTTTAACAATGAATTCTGAATTATTTAAGTTTATTAGTAATAAAAATAATGAAATACATTGAAATAATAAATTATATTCTATATATAAAAAGTAATCATTTTTGGGTAAAAACACGTGAGAAACACCAATTAAAGTTTTACCTCTAACATGAAAACTGCCTAAAGGAACAAAGGAGGAACTTCACCAGTAAACCCTACGTTAGACAACAGGTTACCACTTCTAGAAATTATATGATAACTTGGGCAAAAAACTTTCAACAACTAAATATTCCCTAAGAAATCCGTTACGAAAACAATGTAACAAGGGGTGTAAACCAATACACTACCCCTAAAAAAAACCTTACTATGTATCCTCTTCTCTAAGCAATAAACACCCTCAAGGAGCAAGAGCCTTGCTCTTTAGCAAGACGAACCCCTCTATTCTTTGCACTCTTCATTTACCTCTACTACTTACCACATTCAACTAGCAATTCATCCGACTATTATAGTGCTTCTCGTTTTTTTACACCATACATGCAATTAAATTTGTAACAAGGAAACAAACCAGACAAGAAAAAAAGCAAAAACTCAAAACAAAGGCTAGTCAAAAAATACTTAAAAAAGCAAAAAGAAACAAAAGATACTTTATACTCAGGAGTGGATAAAAAGATCATTATCAAATTGCTCCACTTACAACCCTGCAAATAGTTCTTGAGTACTGTTAAATTAATTTCCACAGATTAGAAAGTTTTACAATATATGCCAAAAGGCATTTAATGTTAGTAACTTGTGAATTATCCTTGCTTATACATTTCCAACATTACAAAGACAGGTCTGGAAGCACCAGAACCAAATACACTAATACAATAATGATAACAGGTTGCAAAGAAAAAAAAATAAGAATGAACACTTATGAAAGTTGGTAAATTTAGTGTTCGAAATGAGAGCAAAATCACCCCCAGATCATATGAAGAGCGGTTCCATCATAAATATTTCCTCTTATGCAGAAAGAATCAGCTACTCTTTAAGACATTAGAACAGTGATTGAACAGATTTTTGGGAAGACAAAGTTGCCACATTCTTGAACTGTCATAATAAAATTAACCAGTTCCATCAGAACATAACATTACAAAACCTTATATGTAACTAAGCTGAAGTTGCCATAACAGTACAGATGCATCAATCAGAAACTCAAAAGCAGATTAAAATTTTCATGACAGATAGAGTACAAAACTGTTTAAATTATGAAAATTAAAGAGGGATAAACATTTTGCAACTGAAACAACTCTATTCAGAATGTGTAACACTGTTGATGCAAGTAAAACTTCTGAATTTTGTTGCCCCTACTTGGCATACAAAACTGAGTAAATAAAGAAACAAGTAGTCACATAATCTGTTACCTTTTGTTGCTTGTATTTTTCGCGTATAGCATTGAGAGAGCATCCATTAGTGTTATGTTGCAGATCTTGCAACGCAAGAACAGTGCCTTTCAGCTCTGACGCCTTGTAACTTGTATAATGCTGTAGAGTTGGATTCTGCACGAAGCTTTTATATGTTAGTTTTCTTAGTCAGAAACAAACAAGATAGAAATTTAAAAGGCATGAAGAAGCACAAAGAATGCAGACCCATGGGTAGTCTGATTGATTAAGCGTCCATCTCGCCAAGAACACAGCAGATGCAGCAATGAGGGACGGTAGAAACTTCAGAAAACTGTAGTCGATAAGAGCTAATTCCGCTAAATAGTTTGCCAAGAAGTCCAGTTCAACACAAGGAACCTGCATGTTAAAGCAATATATTACACAAAAGAAGCTACCTCTCGTGTGAATTTATCATGCAGAGACAGAATGTGTGAGTAACACCATCTAAAGTACCTTATAACAAGCTTGTGCTGCATGAATGAATCTCCTGAAAAATAGGACAGAGGAACATTAGAAGCTCCAGTGGATTCAGTCAGATGGCACTGTACCAAGAATGAAGACTCAGACAAGTTTATATGCAATAGTACCTAAGGAATTTCTTTGTGGTCGGACCAGACAATTGAAAGCCCAAAAAGTTCAAAACTCGACTTTCCATTTTCAAAACCTGCCATGTAACCTTAGTGATGAGTTTCCACACATTATGAAATCGAAAAGCACTTCCATAAATTGAGAACACAAGCCCATTATTTTAGAATGCAATTGTAACTAATTCAGTGGAATTAAGGATATGATCATAAGATCTGACAATGGAAAAACTGGAGGAAAAAGCAAATGAGAGCAAGAGAGCCAACCAAGATATTTTAAGATTTGCAAGATGTTGAGGGGGAAGGCGGGGTCAAAGACCATTAAGGCAGTCAGGATACTCAGGACTCGGGACTGATCCAGAATATACGGCCACTAACCAAATGAAATCAACCAAAAATGTATGCAGGTTGGCAGGAGTTAGCAAATGAAAGAAGGGCACAGACAAAAAAGATGGTCAGGAGTTATATGAAGCCTAAAACTTGAGAAAATTTGCTCAAATATTTGCAGAATGTTTTTAAGCACAACAAAAGCAATCTTTGATGTGAAGAGGAGCACACTGAAAATAAGGCTTGAATATAGTTGATATAGGATTTCTTTTTATGAGTAAATCTTGAAATAGGATTTGAACAGGGCCAGCGGTAGTAGATTTGCTCTCCTCCCTCCTTATTTAGTACTGCTGCTCTTTTGTACACTTGCATTGTTTGTTTCACTAATTAGTATTGAACTATCCACACAGAAGAATTTAGCTTCAAGAGTAGCATAGACTATACCTCTTCCTTTCTGTAGGTGTTGTCCGTGATGAAGCAAAACTCTTCCGCACTGGGTGCACAAACTTGTTCGTACTTTCTTCAAGCCATAAATGTATAAGAACAATAAGTGTTTAGTACTACAGAATAAAAACTAGAATTATCAGATGCATGCCAGAATATATAATATGTTTACCATAAACAAGGTAAATTAATTTCTGTAATAGGGTGCAAGCAAAGTGTGATGAACTGTTGGTTCTTCTCCAGAGACACATTTTTCTTTCTTTCTTTTGGTTTTTTAGTGAGCACAGGAGGATTTAAGCAAGCATAAGCATGCGTGGTTGTGTGAACCCTAGAGGGAGAGAGTTAAACGGAGAAAATTGCTGGCATCCATCAATAAACTGATTCTTCAAATTGAAATAAAATAATTCCAATAGAACAAAAGACTTACGAGGCAATTAACATGCAGGTAACACCAAGCAGTTGCAGCTTTTGTTTTTCAATATACGTCTGAGAGAGGAATCGATCAATGAGGTTTACTGTCAGGTAAAGAGTGTCTGGGACCAGCCTATACTCTTCTGAAACCTGAAAAAGGGGAAACAAAGTAATGGCTAGCATTATCATGGGTAATAGTACTAGAAAACCCAAGATACAGTCCCCAATAAAAGAAGGATCAAGGGCAAACACCCTACTCATAAAATGACAACTGAAAGACATTTTATGTAAATGAGAAACAAAAGGAAAAGTTGGAGACAAAATAACCAGCCATTTAGATTTGTAGAAAAAACAGTAGTGCTACTGTGACTTTCTATTGATATTGAATGCCTAAGGTTGGAGCTCACTGCTTTTTGGTAATGTAATCGCAATTCTAACACAGACAAGCAATTAAACCAGGAAACAAAATTAGATTCGAAGATGCTACTCTGCAAGGACATGAAGCTTTCAAGGAACTACTGTAAGAACTAATAAGATGGTACTCTGAATATTTGTTTATCCAGACACTATCAAGCACAAAAGACCATTTTGTTGGCTATTGCAACTTTTACATTCTTCAGGGGAAATTCCCCAAGCTTTTTCACATATTCTTGAAAAAATATGAATGCCTCTCCAAACAAAGATATTTATGTGGTATAACACGGTGTCATGCATACGTCAGTTTACCAGACTAACCTCCACAAGCCAATCAATCAGAATACTTCGCATGCCCTGGGTGATATCCTGCTGCAACATTTCCATATAATTAACGGAGGGCCTTCGGTTGAGCTGAAATTAATAGGGAATTCAAAATAAGTGAGTACTTCCCTTTGCACAGATTTTTTTTTTTTTTTGATCAGCACCAAGATGAAGTTTAACAGAAACAATAAATTCCTTGCATTTATTTCATAGAAGGAAAAAACAACTAAAGCCTCATCTTTCTGAATCCTCCTGGTTATTGAAACAAGGGATAATGCCGAGTGAATAACAAATAGTATATTTACGTGATGAAGGCAAGAGATTCAATATTTTCTTATTAGATACAGTAGCATGCTGTGCTACTTGTCGTGCAAAAGGGTATGCAAGCGAGCATGGACAACATTAGGGAGCATTAAGAAATTGGCAGCAAGAGTTAAGAAATAACAGCAGGGAGGCAGCTATACAGACCTCCAAAACACGTAAATTATTGTATATATCAGGGGCATACATGCTGCACATTTGAGGATCCTTGTGGTTTGAATCAATATCTGCAATACCTAGACTATGCAAGGCCTCTGATTTCGTGCAAAGATTGCCTTCTTCTGCATAATAGAACCAAATGGGCATCATATTGGGCTAACACTTAATGAGAGAACCCTTAATTCAACAAAATCAGTTTCCCAAATGTAACTAAATATGATATTGAAGAAGCATGATGCATGGCCTCAATTTTTTACTTGCACTGTCAAAGGGATATATAAACAAGAACGCTTCAACCAACTGGGGAAACAAAACAAAAAATAAAGTACGCACAAATTGCTAAATGGACATTTGAGATCTGAATGTAATAAAGGAGCTATTATTGGTAATAGTCGCGCTAAAACAATTCAGTCAATAATTATGACTCTTCCGTTGAAGCAATTATTTGGTAACTTATAACAGTTTTGTCTACCTTTTGAGGTTACTCTTGCTGAAAGCTTGTTGATAACTTCAAAAACCTAGTGCTACAATGACTCTGCAAGTAACTCCAAGCATTATAGTTGTGGCCTAACATGGTTTAGTCTTGGACACATAATATTTAGTGGAATCCCAATAAGATCTTTACAATATGTTACAAAAGGCATGTTCCTAACACTACTCATTATGTGGAATTTCCAGATACAACCATCATCCCTTCACTCCTATACAAGCAACTGTTCCACAATTTATGATAATAAAATATATGAAAAGATTTACTGGCCAATTAAAAAAAAAATTATGTAGTTGTTCCATCGTTTTGTGTTTATGGAGTCCAAACATTTCAACAGTTAGCATAGTTCTTCAACTATATCATAACAGAACCCACCACTCATGAAAAGGAGGATTATAATGTGTCCCTAAGCTATTATAAGTAACAATCAGGATGTCAAAATACATATTGCGCTTAGCAAAATAGAAATAAGTCATGTATGCATTGTGACCCTGTGGAAAAGCTGATAGAAATAATTTAACCTTTCAGTGACGGGATTTGGAGTGAAGCATGCTTAGTGGAAGTTTGTTTTACGGGCAATTGACCTGCTACAGCAGCGTCTTTTATGCTGATACATTTACCTTGTCGAATCATTGAATCTTCATCGAAATGTAACTGTGGACCACTTTCTTGTGAATCCTTCACCTTTAGATTGGTTATTTCTTCAGTTGTTTTTACTTCTGTATGTGTATCCTCTTGGTTCCGCAAATTCTCCAAAGAAACAGTCGGTGCCACCTTTGCTTTATTCTTCGCTGTGCTTTTCTTAGCCTGCTTGCTAGGCTGATAGCAGAAAAATCAAAAGATTATAAATTCATATACCGAGCACATGAAAATGAGAAGTTTCTTTTTGCATGATTGAGAAATTACTTTTACAAATACTGAAGTTTTGATGAAAATCTCAGAATTTTTAGGGGTTTAATTGCCATATGAATGTTACACATAAAATCAAAAGTGAATGGTGGCAATCTGACCTGAATTTTGACGGCATTGATGCAGTTTATATACGAATTGTCACAGAAGACATTTGTGACATCCTTGAGAACAGCCCTTTTCTTATGCTGAAGACCAGCATTGGCACTGACGGCAGCTTTGTTATCATCTGACGCTGCTCTTTTGGAATTTGGTTGAAAGACTTGCTTATGAACCCGTTTTGCAGAAGTGTTTAGCGGGGGTAACCCTCCAGATGAGCCTAAGGCTTTAGCTCGTGACCGTGTGATTCGCATGGGCTCTTGAAATGTAGCATTAGTTCTATTTTCTTTGTTCATAATTGCATGCCTTGTAGGATAGTGATGCATAGCCTTAAATTGATATGCCTTACATTGAGCGATGATCACTTGTCATACTTTTGTAGTTGAGAGGATTGAGGCCTACAACATTTTTCATAATTTAGTCTGATTCATAGGAAAACAAGCCTCTGCTCTTCTCCAGAAATTTTAGGCTCAACCGCAATTACCTGCTCATCATAATGATGCCAATCCTTTACCATTCACATTACTCCTTCAAACTGTACACATAAGTTTGTCTGCAGACAAGCGTCGAATAAAAGAGGTGAAACATCGGACAACAATTTTATGTACACCCATATATGCCTCCACATGCACCCACATACAGGCACAGAGATAGAAAGTAAATTAGGAAGAAAAAGGTGTCTCAACAAAAACCAGAGTTGGCTCATCCCTGAATATTTCACTTTTAAATTTTACCCTTCTTTTTGCATAAATTATATAATTAAGTCCAAAGAACTGGAGCATCTAAATATTTTCCATAATAATCCCGGATAATACCCACTACCAAGTGTGATCTCGTCACAATTTCAGAAAAATCAAGCATGTTTGAGGAATGAAAGATTAGTAAACTAACACTACACTTCTTTTTCAATAATTTTAACTAGAATCAGGCCTTTTCTTGCTGAAAAATTGGCTTGCAATTTAAGATTCTTCTAAAAACAAAAGAAAAATTCATAGTTGTTAATGGATTTAACAAAAACCTCAATGTAGTACACAACCATTGACATCACCTCAACAAGGAATATTATAAAGACTTTTCAACCCTAGATCCTTCGAACCTTTGATCTATCTATGCATCAAGAACTTCAAAATCACAAAGAATCAAACGCTACGCCAAAACATGTAACCCAAAATTCCTCTACTAATTTCCTCTGACCAAGATTTCCACGACTACAGACACAGAAATGTAGCACAAAACTCGAAACAAGAAAGAATTGTAAGTAAATATAGCTCAAATCGAGGTTTAAAAAAAAGGTCCAAAGAAATAATTCAGTTAAAATCTATCTCATAGATCTGCGTGGCGAATTTGTACAGTAAATTTCAGAAACTGAAGCTCAAAATTACAACGCAAATATCATTATCCAGTCCACCGAAACAGAATGTATCAGACTCAATCTCCTATACATGAATTGTATGTGTGCTATACACATCTACATATATGCGCATAGAGAGCGAAAGCGAGGGAGAAAGAGAGAGTAACAGCTGAGCTTACTCTGAATTTTGAGTGCTCCGAGACCATTCAATGCCGGCCCGGAGATTGCAGAGCTAGTGTTACGTTACTCTTCTGGACATTCATAGACTGCGGAGAGAGTACAGACGGACTGTATGTGTGAGAGAGAGAGAGAGAGAATATACAGGAGCGGAGCGTGAGAGCGGGACAGAGGTACAGTTCAAACTTTCCAAATTCCAAACTAAAATTTTTTCACTATTTCCACTCCTGATTTTGCTATTTCGCGAAGAAAAAGGTTTTGTCACCCACTCAAAATTTGCCACGTCATCTTAGAAAGAAATTAAAAAATAATAAGAAAGAGGATCAGATCCAGTTTTAAAGGTTAAATTGACTAACAACCAAGAATCAATTAGTTATAGTTGTAAATGAGCTTTTACTAGATTAATTAGTTTTCAACTTAAGCTGTAATTGATCATTTTTTTTTAGGTTGACCCTTAGTTGTAGGGACTAATTTTTCTCAAATTTGATTTCGAGCAAATTGTTATTTGGATCTGATTTACTAATATAATAATTCTCTATCATTAGATTGACAATATACTCTATTATTAATTCGGATTCATTTTGAATTCAACCGACTATAGTTCATAAGATTAATAAATCCAGTAATTTCTAAATAACACTTTCCTTTGATTTTTGGTTAGTGTTTATGAGAATGTGGATATATGGTAACAAGGTTTAGGGGTGCAATTCGAGCAGGTTTGATTGGTTGAATGGTCAATCCTAACCCAATCCTAAATGAACGAACCAAGTGTTTACTATGTCAACTATAATATATAGATATCGATATATTCAGATCGTGAGTCGTTAATGCTTTCGTGAATTAAGGCATAGCCAACTTATAAGAATGAATTCTGATAACTATTTGTTAAAGGTTATAAGGCAATTTCATTAACAGTGGAACACTCGAGTAAGTTGCATCCAAACTTATAAGAGCAACTCCAAAGCTAGTTGTCATTTTGGAATATCAAATCACTCATTTGTAACCTTAAACAGTATTTTGGTATCCCAGAATTATATATCTGCTCCAATGACAGGTGCCAAAATGGAGTGCTATTTTCATTCATCAATCTATATGAATCATTGGATCTATATTCATCTAACGAATCTATATTCATCAACTCATTTGCAACCTCTCTCTTTCTCTCTCAAGAGTTGCAAAAAATGTCACTCCAAGAGCCTTGATGCCATTTTCCAACCCTTGATGCCACCCTCCTTGAAATGACAAATTTTAAATTTGGGGTGGCATATGGGGTTGCCACCCTTGATGCCACTCCCCTTGGAGTTGCTCTAAGGGTGCCAAATTAAGGCATAGCCAAAGTTTAGCATTGGAATGATGTTTAATCGGGTGCTTACATTCATGTGTTGTTATGGTACATAATGTGTGGTCCTCTTTATAGTAACTTGTATGTAGTTAGACCTAGACAAATTTGGGTACAATAAGCCCCACGATGGATACCATTTAGCGTATTGTTTGCCTTTGATGTTTGGAATTGAATTGGAAGTAGAAGTTCATAACTGGATTAAATCAGGTCGGGTTTTTTTTATTTTGTACCCTAAAAAATTTTAAGATTTTTATTTTGTATCCCTCAAAGATTAATTTTTATATATTACACCTTTAATATATCAAAAATATTATAATGTGACTCTTCTGTTAGTTTCTGTTATTTTTTTCGTCCAAAGCTAACTCATTGATACTGACAACGGGATCGGTGACCATTAGGCCAGGCTCTAACCTTGTTAAATCTGAGGTTTCAAAACCCATAAATTTGGCAGAAATGTGCAGAGTGTACAAATAGGCTTTAATATTGGGCTTCATATGTAATATAAGAAATTCTGGTTGGGTTATGAAACTTCACAATTCGGGTTGAGAGTGACTCACTCGTCCCTACCTTTATCATAAAGGACCGCTCCTTATGGTGGGTACTAATTACTTGTGTTGTGCCTCACCTCACTAGTAGATTACTCTCATCCTTTATTTGGGTGGTACAATTAAAACTTAAGCTTTGATAGAATTAATTCCAATATTATCTTTATTTCTTCATTTTTGTATTTTCTAACTTGTTTATTAAATTGTTATTTTTTGTTATAGGGTGTCCAGACTTGCGCCGACTACTCCTTCGAACTCGAATATTGACCACCATAGCTGAACCGGGTTTAAAACATAACTTGTTTAAGCTTTGGTGAATATATCTTGATTCACCTTATAAGCGTGGGTTGCAAGTATTCACGATAACAAGAAATGAGTTGGACAATTATCTGTGCGATGACCCCGGGACGAGACAATACGTGTGATATATCGGCTCGAGACACATTTTATTGATTATCAACCACATGAATATGGGACCAAGTAAAAATCAACTATGTGCCTCTTAATAATAAGGAACAACTTTTTTGGAATCTATTATTGAAATACTGTCATTTTCAAACAAAAATACCGATCTATCGCACTTTTCAATTTATTTACCAATCTACTACAATTTTTTACAGTAGAATTATTGATTCCACTTTTACCAAGAAAGCAGAATCAACAAGAACGCTTTTAATATTTATAAAAATGCATTTTTCTCTTTTTATTGTATTACTTGTTGAAAGCGGAATTGTTGATTCCGCTTTCAACAATTCCGAATGAAAGCGGAATCAACAATTCCGTTTTCTAAAATTATAGTAGATCAATAAATAAATTGAAAAATACAATAAATTGATATTTTTATTTAAAAATAATAATATTTTGGTAATAGATTCTAACTTCTTTTTTGGGTTCATCAAGACATGGCTTGGGATTAGCCACATGAAAGGTTTGGTAGGAAAGGGTAGGTTCAATTAAAGGTCTTTCATGAGTTGATCGTAACACTCTTCCATATTGCCTTAATTTTATAATTTTCGATTGAGTGTTATTGTGATGGATGAAAATCTCTAACACTTTCTTCATATAAAAATGTGGATACTATAAAAAAAAAAAATTTAATTGTAGGTGTAAGAATTTTTGACCCGTTCAAAAAATGCTAAATTAAAAAAAAAAATAGAGGAATTTTATACTATTCGATCAAAGTATATAAAAATTGGATCAATATTTACCATTGTTGTATTTTTATAAATTAAGAATTCAATTTCTTAATAGTAATATTAGATAGATAATAGGGAGAATTACACTCTGACCTCTTGAAAGTGTCACTTAATCATTCAGACTCCTTGACATTTGAAATATTACACACAAACATTTAAGATTTGTACACGCGTAACACTTAGACCCCTGTCATAGTATATATGTTAGTAAATTACACTCAGACCCCCTGAAATTTGTAAGCATATAATACTTAGGCCTTTCAAGTTTAAACTGTTATATTTAAAAAAAAAATACTTCAATCAAAGATAGAATGTCAAGTATTTTAAATTTTACAATCAAAATTCACATTCTATTGTATCATTTGTTGAATAAAATTAAGAGTTTTTCTTAAAAAATCGTAATTAGTATATTTACACTATCTATTGGAATAAAACTAAAAACCATTCATAATAGAACATGAATTTCTATTATATCATTTATTAAAATAAAATCAAAAATAAAAATCTAAATTTTTATTAAAAAATCATAATTAATATACAATTATACTATCTATTGGAATAAAACTAAAAAATCAAACAAGAGGTCAAACTGTAATTAACACAATATCTTCTAACTTTAATTGGAATAATTTGTTAGTTTATTAATTATGATTTTTTAAGAAAATTTTTAATTTTAATTTTTGATTTTATTTCAATAAAAGTTATAATAGAACATGATTTTTTGTTGTAAAATTTAAAATATTTGATATTCTATTTTTTATTTGAGTATTTTTTGTCCAAATATAACATTTTAAACTTGAGGAGTTTAAGTATTACACGCCTACAAACTTCAGGGGGTCTGAGTGTAATTTGCTAACGGATATACTAACAGACATTGACGACAGAGGTCTAAGTGTTATGCGCGTACAAACTTCAAGAAGTTTATGTGTAATATTTTAAATGTCAGGGAGATCTGAGTGATTAAGTAACAAATTTCAAGAGGTCTGAATGTAATTATCTCTAAATAATATTATACGTATATGTGTGTATATAATTGGACTTTTTTTAATTTGATCAAAAAGTATAAAGAAAGCACCCTAAAAAAATTAAGTGATATATAAATGAGAATGCTAAGATGAATGCATCATAAACCAATAAATATTTGAATTAAAAATGATTACATTCATAAAACTATAGAAATATAATCAATACGAAATAAATAAAGAGAGGATTAACTGAGGTGATTTGAAATTGTTTATACACGACCTTGCATCATTAAAAAAGAATGATTTCATACATATTGAGAGTAATGCGAGACTTAAAAGCTAAGTATAATACCTTTTTTTTTTTTTAATGGTTGAGTTAAATTTAAAATAACTTTGAACTAGATGGTAAAACAAAAAAAAATTGATTGCTCACTAATCTAATGGAAAGTATGACCTTAATAAATAACAATAAAAAAGGATAATTCACATGATTCACATTAAATTTTTGATAACTTGAGATTAGAGTCTAATCTTTATCTAATAAGATATTTAATATTTTAAATTTTATGCCTATATATTTTTTCGTTAATTTATATCACGGCGCCTCTTTATATCGTTAGTTGAGTAATTTATTTTTTGATTAATTTATGGCTTAATATAATTTTTATTTTAAATATTATTTATATACAATAATTTACATATATTAATATTTTTTTGAAGGTAATGTATTTTAAAAAAAATTCAATTTTTTTAAAAATAATGAATATGAATTATTTTTAAATTATGGTTAGTTTTGTCAATTGTGAGGAAGTTCAGTCTTCATAGATGCAGTTGCACCAAGTATGACTCCAACAAAATGACTAACATTCTGATTGGAATTGAATTTGAAACGGAGAGGATGCCCCTAGAAGGGGTAGCCCTCATTCCCAACCGTTTTAACTACTTTTGAGAGACTCAAAAGTCTTAACCTAAATTTCTTACCTCCTCCAGCTGATTCTTTGAAAACTCTCTCTCTCTCTCACGCACACACACACACACATGGAAGAATTGGGTTTGGTACAGAGATTACCATAGAGGACCAGTGAGAGTAAAAGAGATGGAAAATAAAGGAAGACAGCCCATTTATTCAAAAAGCTCAACCACCACAATGAATCGGCAAAGTTGTTGGATGGACTCATCCAATACCGTTCATCTCATTTTACCTCTCTTCTCATTCACTTCTTTAAACCCAGCTTTAAATCTTCCCAAATCATCCAATGCCATAAACAACTTCCCATTTTTCTCTCCAAAATCGTTCCACCACAATGTGGAATTCCTCGGGAAACATATTCGCAAGAACAACCCAATATGGGGTTCACGAGGATGAGGAAGCTCTTTGGGTGGCTGCTCTGCAGAGATCTCCGACATATGTTCGAGCTCGGACGTCCATTTTTCGGAACCTGTCGGGAGAGTTTTCACTTGTAGATGTTGGTAAACTTGAAGTTCAACAGCAGAAGGCTGTGTTGGATAAGTTGATTAGTGCCATTAATGAAAATCCAGAGCTGTTTTTCAACAGAGTTAGACAAAGATTCGACGCGTAAGTTTGATCATTGAATTGTTTTCTTCATTTTGTTTAGTTGGTTTTCATTATTGTCTTTAGTCTATTGCATTTTTGATTGATAGGTGTTTGCTATATGTCCACCAAGAGGCTCTTTGCTTGGTTGGCAAGGAATACTTCGAAACAAAAGAAACTAAAGTTTAAAACCCATAACAACGAATATTTGATCATTTTGGTACAATTTTCAGATTCATGTAGTGTCTATTGAACATGTCAACACTATAATTTCTCACGGTTTTTAGTTTTGTTATGTTTGTAAGACTACCAATTGCTCCAAAAGCTTAAGCTTTTTGGAGAATGGGCCCAACTAATTAAAATAAGTCTCAACACCATCTTGACGTTAAGCCCCATTTACTCATGGGGAGATATACCGCCAAATACACCAATATGTGCCAATAAACGCAGACGTCAGTGTGTACAAATGCAATGGGGTATCATATGCTGACACTCAGACCTGAACTCCAGACCTCATGGAATATAGATCTAATACAATGTGAGACTATGAATTACTCCAAAGGCTTAAGCTTTTTGGAGAATGGGTCCAACAGTGTATATCAATCTCAACAATGTTTTTGAAGAGCAAGCAATTGCTGTTGTTCGACACAATTTGCATCTGCTCATAGAACCTCAATTTGGTTGCTCTGAATGTGAATCCTAACAGCTAAAGCATTGGCGCCTAGTATTTCCGAGAAGCAATTCACCAACTTTGTCTTGTGGATATTAGGCTTTCAGGAATAAAAAATAAAGATGACGGGCTTATGATGTGATATTGTATGGTTAGTTCATTTTCTTGCTCCACTTTGTGCTCACTACAAAATGATTTGAGAACACTAGTGCCAGCCATTGGACATATAGTTGGGGCCAGGATTAATCGTGGTAATCAGCTACCTTATCCATGATAGTCTCAATCTTCACATGGTCACTTCATTTAGTGAGTTGCACATGTCATGGCCGTGATAGTATGTGTCATGAAAGATTTGTTCTTCACTTCATATTAGTTGTCCATTATAATTACCAATATCTCTTTGCTATAGTTTATTTCCAGACAAAACTTTGACGAAGAAAATGAAGAAACAGTGATTAGGCCAAGTGGAATATTGAACTGGCATGATGTGCCAAAAATAATTGTAGTTGAAATTGCAGGGTAGTGGCGTTATAACTAGATCAAATCATGTTACATGTTCTTGGCATGTGTTTTCATGACAGCCTATGTTTCCTTCAAACCTACTTCAATGTTGTAGTCCCAGAGTTGAAAACCTTTCGTCCACGAGTTGTATATGATATTCCTCCTGGTGGGGTTATTCATATTTCTCTGTCATGGGAAATAAGGTTTCTGGACCCTTTTTGTACTCTTGCGGACAGTCTGGTAATGTTATCACTGAGGTAAGCATTCAGTCAAAAATTCAATCCTTGTGAACTGGGCATCCTAGAACGTTCTAAAATCAGCGGTTGCAGTGCTATGAGCGGCATTACTTTAGGATTAAGATATGTTTAAATGGGGATTATATTGAGTTGTGTCTGTCAATGTGAAGGAGCTGACTTCATAAGGAATTTAGATGTGGATACAGCTTGATGTTCTACACTTAGTGCGTTCTAATTTCCTTAAATTAGTTATCTCATATATCTCATTTGGATTGCCTTCTCTTTTGTACTTTTGGGTTACTAACATAGACATTGTATGTTTTTCCTTTTACAACTACCTTCTATTAACTTTTCTCACGGGAATACACTTTTTCTATGACCTGACTTAGTATACTTATTTTGTAGCGTTGATTTGGAATTCCCAAAAATTGAGGTTCGATTTGAGGATCTGAGAGTAGATGCATACATACATGTTGGAAGCAGAGCATTGCCTACTATTCCCAATTTCATTTGTAACATGTCTGAGGTGATTTTTCAGGCGTGAATGCTTTCATAGACCTACTTATCATTAGTTTCTGACAATATGTTCTTCAATTTTTTTTTGAAAGGCTTTCTGGAGGCAGTTCAGAATTTTCCCTAGCAGAAGAAAGAAGTTATCTGTCTTAAACAACATCAGTGGTATTATTAGGCCTTCCAGGTAAAGTTTGAGCTTGATTAGATCATGACTTAGATTTTTCATCCAGTTATGTATGTTGAGTTTTGTTGTTTTCCTCTAGATTGACTCTGCTTTTGGGTCCTCCAAGCTCTGGAAAGACGACACTGCTATTGGCTCTTGCTGGCCGACTTGGACCTGGTCTGCAGGTATATATTGTATCAGAATTGATGCCTTTTTTCAAATTCCTGAATGTAGTGTTAATTTTTTAAGTGTGGACCAGTTTTCTGGACAAACGCTTGAAAAAAAGATACCTTAAAATGATTGTAGATATCCTTGTTGTTCAAATGTCTATAAGGAAGTATATAAAAGTTTGTTCAAGAAGTCGCCTTTTTGTAATGAGTAGCATCTCTCTCTGCATATTTTTAAGGAGTTCAACAGCTGTGTTTGATGGGGTGGAGGTGGATACAATGCTACACATCTCATCAATGCAGGTGTGCATACTAAAGAATTGGAAAACCAAACACCTAGCAAACGATTTGAATAGAACATAGCGATAGTTATCATCTTGAGTTTTTGGTTTGTTATATCTCAGTAATGGATTTGAGTCACTTTGAAGATGTCAGGGAGAATTACATACAATGGCCATGACCTCAAGGAGTTCGTCTCCCAAAGGACTTCAGCATATGTCAGCCAGCAGGACTGGCACATGGCAGAAATGACAGTGAGGGAGACTCTCACATTCTCCGGACGTTGTCAAGGTGTTGGATACAAGCAGGGTAAGCTCAAGTATATCTTGTGTGTGTGTATATGTGGGTTGGTGTGTGAGTGCCTGTCTTTGTAACCATGCTTCTGATTTGATTTTACTGAAGTTGTCTGTCATTGAAACTTGATGGCACCAATGAAAACTTGAAACAGATATGCTTTTGGAACTTTTAAGAAGAGAGAAGAATGCTGGGATAAATCCTGATGAAGATCTTGATATATTTGTGAAGGTTAGTGGACGCCGTCTTTAATGTTGTATGTCTGTGTTAGTGAACAGTGAGTAAGAAGCATGTGTTTGTTTCACTATTAAACTCATTGTGTTCACTTTAGGCAGTAGCACTGGGGGAGCAGACAAGTTTTCTTGTGGAATATATCATGAAGGTACATTAATAGATGAGGTCAATTTTTTTTGTAATTGAGGCAACTAATGCCTTTATCTCAGGGTCTGTATTAACATATTCTCTGTGTATGGCTATTGAGTATGATATGTTGCAATTCTTAGTTTTTCCTGATTTCAGTTATTCTGTATGAACAGCCACTGGTATTTTAAGAACCCACAAAGGAAAACTGGCATTTTGGGCTGAATTTTAAGTACTAGTGAGTAGTGATATAAAATTAGTTGCACCATTCTTTCTTGGAAAAGAATCATTTCTTTGGAAAGGATAACATTGTCATCATGCTTCAGTTGTTATTGAGCATTTTTTGTCTCATTGAATCTTAATTTTGGAATTACCTTTGCATATGCCTGATGCATTAAATTCTGGAACAGACTTTTCATCTTTGCAGCTGTGTGTGGGAAATATTTTACACATTTTTTATATCCTTATGAAATGTTTACAAAGATGTTAGGATTGGATATTTGTGCTGATACATTGGTGGGAGATGAAATGCTCAAAGGAATCTCTGGGGGTCAAAAGAAGCGTCTTACTACTGGTAGTTACCCTACTCTTTTCAGTTTAAGCTTTACTCATTTGTGCCTGGCCAAGTTTTGGGGATTAACTTCTTACAAAATTGCCATATGATGGCAGCTGAATTGCTAATGGGTGCATATAGAGTGATTTTCATGGATGAGATATCAACTGGGCTTGATAGTTCAACAACGCATCAAATTGTTAATTATCTTAGGCACACAACTCATGCTCTTGATGGGACTACAGTCATTTCACTCTTGCAACCAGATCCTGAGACTTATGAGTTGTTTGACGATATAATACTTCTAAGTGAAGGGCAGATTCTATATCAGGGGCCCCGTGATGCTGCTCTCATATTCTTTGCTTCCATGGGTTTTCGGTGTCCAGATAGGAAAAATGTTGCTGATTTTTTGCAAGAAGTATGCATGTGGATTTTGATCTCTGAATTTATTGCATACCGAGTAACATTCTGATTGTTCTTTCCTCTTGAATGATTTAACACAGGTTACATCAGAAAAAGATCAGCAGCAGTATTGGTTCCTTGATAGCCATTACCAGTATGTGCCTGTGGCAAAGTTTGTAGAAGCTTTTCGATCATTTTGGGTGGGTAATTATTTGTCCCAAGAGCTGGCTGTTCCATTTGATACACGCTGTAATCATCCAGCAGCTCTTTCAACTAGTGCCTATGGTGTAAAGAGGGCTGAGCTTCTCAAGATCAGTTTTTCCTGGCAGATGCTACTACTGAAACGAAATTCATTTGTCTTTGTGTTCAAATTCATGCAGGTAATGTTTTTGTCCGCTTTGTCATCATCCCAGGCTAAATGCCTTGCACTTAGCATGGACATTGCTACCAGACTTTCTGGCGGACGAGGTCATAGCACCGAACATCAGACCATATTTATGAAACTTTGATTCGTATTTCTATATACAACGTTGTACTGTAGAATTTTAGCTTAGTTTGACAATAAATTCCTTGGTGGGGTCTTGGACTATGTCTTTCCAAACTTAGTTATCACATTGAGTCACTAGAGCTGCCTCCTTTCTGTTAAAAAGCATTATCCTTTCCTTTCCATGATTAATTGTTTGGTGGCAGTGGCTTGTATGTTCATCACCACAAGATGATAAATACATTTATGTTGGCAGAATGATTGTATCCTTCAAGCTAACATGCGCTTATATGGGAGCTCTGTGTTAATTTGCAGCTTCTTTTAGTCATTTTGATCATGATGAGTGTGTTTTTCCGAACAACAATGCACCATAATACTCTTGACGATGGAGGTGTTTATCTCGGTGCACTCTACTTTGCGATAGTTATGATTCTTTTCAATGGCTTCATGGAGGTCCCTATGTTGATTGCCAAGCTTCCTGTTTTTTACAAGCACAGAGACTTGCACTTTTATCCGTGCTGGGTTTATACACTTCCTTCTTGGCTTTTGAGTGTTCCATTGTCGATTTTAGAGTCTGGTATATGGGTGGCAGCTACATACTACGTGGTTGGGTTTGATCCCCAAAGTACTAGGTATACACTTTTCTTTTCCTCCTAGGTCACTCAATTTTTTCTCATAATATCCTCTTTTGCGGGTAATTTTAGATGGATTCATCTGACTTATACAATTGTCTGCAGATGCCTTCGGCAGTTTTTATTGTATTTCTCTATGCACCAGATGTCAATTGCTCTTTTCCGTGTGATGGCATCCTTAGGCAGAAATATGATAGTTGCCAATACTTTTGGATCTTTTGCAATGTTGGTTGTGATGGCTCTCGGAGGATTTGTCATTTCAAGAGGTTAAAGATTCGTTTCTATCCTTTTCCATCTAACTTACTTCACTATCTTGTGAACTTCAAAGTCGAAAAATACACAGTTTGTGAACTAATCTTTCTTATTGCAACAGATAGCATTCCACGTTGGTGGATCTGGGGTTACTGGTTTTCTCCTTTGATGTATGCTCAAAATTCTGCTTCGGTGAATGAATTTCTCGGCCATTCCTGGGATAAGGTAATCTGATTTCATGGACAATATTTCTGGGTCCTTTGTATTTTCTACTTATTATAGACTTGTAGTGGTGAAAATATTCTTTCCACTCTTAGACTCTGTGCAAATCATTTATGCTGCTCTTGAAAGCATGACATTTATCTTACCTTCATTGTGTGGACAACTATCACAAAAATGCTACATAACTGTTACATGTATCTACATCAATAAAGTTGCACTTTTCTGGATCTACGAAATTTTTAATAGCAACAGTTCATGGTTTTGGGTTTTAGTATCAGTTTCTTCCTTTTGGTTGGATAAGTTCAAACAACACGCAACCTACTTTTTATGATCAAAAAGTAATGGTATGATTAGGGTTGTGGATGGTAACCCAAACCAACTAAGCCCAGTTTCTTCCTTTTGGTTGGATAATTCAAACCATATGCAACCTACTGTTTATGATCAAAAAGCAATATTAGGGACTAGGGTTGTGGATGAGTAACCCAAACCAACTGAGCCTCTGGTTCAATTATTATTTTTTCTTTGTTGATTGACAGAACTCATAATATTTAGAAGCTGATATAAAGAAACCGTTAATATGTGACCAGATGGGAAAAGATACCGAATGCTTTGTTAGGGTGTTATTTATAAACGATCATTGTTTTTGCTATATTTGATGAGGTAGAAATGTCAATACTCAATAGTATAAAATTTATTGAACCAGAGGACTTTGATATGCACCTATGAAACATGGATATAGATTCGGGATACGGGTATGATATGATACAGATACAGCGATACGACAAAATCTAAAAAAGTAGGATACGGCTACAACTAGGATACGTCTATAGTAAAATATGTTTCATTTTTTTACTATCATCTACTTACTTAATAATTATATATTTTGGTAATTCTTTAACATAATAAGCAAAATTGACACTTTTTCTTTAGTTTCAAAAAAAAAATATATCGTATCATTATAGTATATTCACAAAGTGAAGTGACTAATTACAAGAATCAAAACTAATATTTACTTACTTAGTTTGCTTAGAAGTATTTGTTGCTAAAAGTATAAATAGATTCATTTTATGCCCTTTTAACATGTAATAGTAGATAAAACGTAAAAAAACTTGTGTCTTCAAAGTCGTATGAATTTTTGTTGATGTTTTGTATGGTATGTGAATTCAAAGGGAGATGTTTAATGGTTAAATTAAAAAATTATACATATTGCTCCATTAAATATTTTAGTATTATTGGATACGTAGGAGGTGTATCCGTATCTTTGAGTATCCGTCGAATATCATATCTGATATGGATACATTGACCTCAATGAAGTATTTGTGCTTCATAGTATGACACCTACAAGAATGCGAAATCATCACATATTTCTGCTTTGTGAGGTGCAGCCTTTATGTGATATAAATGAAAAGTTGATGGTTTAAGTTACTTTAGAAATTCTAAAATGACTTCAACATCCAACTAAAAATTAATTGGCGATAATTAAAGAGGAGTTTTGGGGGCCTTGCACCACCAATGTGGGACACTCTTTAACATCTCCCTCTTCCAATCCCAATTTGCAAGCAAAGAGACCAACACACTTACTTACTACCATATTATGTTATACTTCACTTATTTAATAGGGGAATAAACGATAACATAATTGAGTGATGCAATGGGAGAAAAAATGATTGATCTTGATTCACAGGTCTCCTAAAACTCTGCTTTGATACTATGCCAAAGCATCCAACTCAAAACCAATAGCCATGGGCAGCGAGTAACATAAGACTTAGATCTGCTGGTCCCGAGTGGCAAAATACCTATGTTGTGCACTAGTAGGTCATGGTTTTGAATCCCCTCCCCTGTATTATAAGATAAAAGTAACATAAGACTCGTAGGCTTTTCTGGGAGGCCTAACTCTACTTATCTGGTAAAAGGTTACATGTGTTAACAAGCTATTTCATCAGGAAAAGAGGCCAATTGATGCATCAAGTTTGTCCTGTTTAGCAACTGATTCAAAACCTAAGGCCGGGCTTAGCTCATGTGGCCCCTTCGAACAAGATTGAATGAACAGTTCTAGCTACTCAATTCAATAACAGCTGTAACTTGAATTCATGCCTTCTATGAGCTCTCAACTTTGTATGATTGTTATGTGGCGATTAGAACTCAGTTTTTTGGGGAATTATATTTGTTTTCGTCTTTGACTTGTAGAAAGCTGGGAACCAGACTAGTTTGTCTTTGGGCCAGACGTTACTACAGGTTCGCAGTTTATTTCCAGAGGGTTATTGGTATTGGATTGGTGTGGGAGCTTTGCTCGGTTACACAATTTTGTTCAACATCTTCTTCACAAGTTTCCTGACTTACCTCAACCGTAAGTACTAAGTAGTATCTCACGAAAAATTCACATTGGATTCTTGCATGGATGGGATGCTAATTCCACAAGATGATTCTCCAAGTTTCACGTTGCTATCATTTTTCAAACAGAAGTATAGTAACTTTGATGGTTAAAAATATTTGATCATAAAAAATAAAGGATATCATTGTCATTATTTTCACAGCCACTATTCAGGAATCTAGGCAGTAGTGTGCACCATTTGATATAATGTAGTATGACACTATGATGAGGATCCCAGCACTCAGAGAGACGCAGAGCCTTCTTCAAATGGCTTGTATAGTAGCGCCCTCTTGGAGAGTACTTTGCATCATGAAAAGGCCAGTTCTGCATGAGCTAGCTTGTAGAGTCCTCTATTATTTATGTTTTAAACACTGATAGCATCATAACGTCATCAAAATTTTAGAAGCTAACGTAAGTCATTCCAGGATGCCAGGCTTAATTTTGTTACCAGCCAAACTTTAACTTTGAAGCTTATTCTAAATAAGAGAAAACCATAAATATCCTACTTTTTTTTTTTATCTGTACAGCCCTTGGAAACCAGCAAGCTGTCGTTTCTAAGGAGGAGCTCCAAGACAAAGTCAAGAAAAAGGAGAATGAACAAGCAGTTCTTGAGCTAAGACAATTTTTACAACATTCACACTCTTTCACTGGTTTGTCTCGAATTATTATAATTTGAATTGATCTAGTTGAAGCTATTAGAAGATCTTTAAAATATGACTTCTTGTTGTTGCAGGAAAACACATTGTAAGACAGAAAGGCATGGTTCTTCCATTTGAACCTCTGTCCATGTCTTTCAGCAACATCAGTTATTACGTGGATGTTCCTATGGTATATCAGCAGCTTATGTCTGTAAACCAATTTGCAAGGAATTCACTTTTTTCTGAAAAGTTCATTATTTTATCTGCATATTGCTTCAGGAACTGAAGCATCACGGTATATCAGAAGACAGATTGCAATTGTTAGTTAATGTTACTGGAGCATTCAGGCCAGGTGTCCTTACTGCTTTAGTTGGTGTAAGTGGAGCTGGAAAAACTACCCTCATGGATGTTTTAGCTGGTAGGAAGACAGGGGGATATATTCAAGGAACTATATATATTTCTGGGTACCCCAAAAAGCAAGAAACTTTTGCAAGGGTTTCTGGCTACTGTGAACAAAATGATGTTCATTCTCCATGTTTGACTGTCCATGAATCACTCCTGTTTTCTGCTTGGCTCCGGTTACCTTCAGACGTTGGCTTAAAAACACAAAGGGTGATTACCTGATTTCGTTTTTCTTTTATTTGTGATTTCTTCATTTAGGAAATTTATTCATGCTTGAGTGTCAATTTGCAGGCTTTTGTAGATGAGGTTATGGAACTTGTCGAACTTACTCCATTAAGTGGAGCATTAGTTGGTCTACCAGGGATTGATGGGTTGTCAACAGAGCAAAGAAAAAGGCTGACGATTGCTGTTGAGCTTGTGGCCAATCCTTCTATTGTGTTCATGGACGAACCTACTTCAGGACTGGATGCTAGGGCTGCTGCCATTGTAATGAGAACTGTGAGGAATATCGTAGACACTGGGAGGACAATTGTTTGCACTATCCATCAGCCCAGCATTGATATTTTTGAATCTTTTGACGAGGTATTTCTCTATTGTTTTCTATTTAAAACTCATTAAGGAGCATTTTATTTTCTCTCTTAGAAAAAATGATCTCAAAGTATTTAATTTTCTATTTTAGAAAATATGGGCTAAAGTATCAAACTCAAAACCAATTGACAAAGAGTATAGAGGCCCACAAGGCTCGCCCAATAGTTTGGAAGGTGCTGTTTTAGCAATGTGAGACAATCTACCACTTTCCTGCAGATGCGACCCCCATTGGTACAGGGAGAGATAACCAGAAGAATCAAAATACTTATTCAAAGGCATAACAAGTGTATGTATGGCACAATAATAGGAGGAATCAATTACTAACTTGTTGAAATTAAGACTTGCCTAACACCTGAAACCCAGCTCTGATACTATGTTGAAATATTCAACTCAAATCCAAATCACAATGAGTAGAGAGGCCCACAAGGCTCATATAGTAGTTTGGGCAGTGTTATTTTATTAATGTGAAACAAGCTCTAACATTAAAAATGTGTCAGAAAGTTACTGGTCAATAATGGTATTTGATATAAGTCAAAGCCAATTTTGCAGGGACTAGTGTGGCAATTTCTTGCTCAAAGCCTGGACAAAATGCCAACAAAAATAAATAAATAAAACTAGACTACATTAAGTTATTATTTTGATAAAAAACCTTTAAAATTATAACTTCATCCAAGGTTTTTTTAGTAAGTTATTTGTTTTTTCTGGAACTGTTTTTTAGAAGAAGTTAGACTGCATCAAAACATAAAATCGATTTTCATGAACTTCGATGAACTGTAGACAATGAATTTGCCAAATAGAAGATTTACCATTATTTTGCAAATTAAGTAATTGCATTAGCAAAAGGTGGTTTTGAGATGGATGTTAGATAACTAAATACATAAATTCATGCATGCATGTACTCATACTGTGTGTAGTATGCTTTTCGAGACAGTGTATGAGTATGACTATTTGAAGTTCCCTTCAAATGTGGTCTGATTTCCGTAATATAGTATAGGTAAGTCACCGAGAAGTTGTCTTGATGCACATTATTATTGCTAGTGAGCAATTAATTTTTGCATTAAAAGAGGAAGATGCAATGCAATTTCAGTTCCAATAATCAGATATAAAATTCAAAAACTCAATCCTCAGTGACTGAAATTGTGATGAAGGTTTTCCAGTCACTCCTTTGCAATGCAATAGTTTCTGTATTGAAATTGGAGTGCGTGACCACGACTATGCTGCAGGAGATATAGCTGTACCATATAATTTTTGTAGGTGATAAGTTCAATAATTTTTTATCCATTATTGGATGTAATCTACATCCACACTCTTATCACAGCTTGTACTCATGAAACGAGGCGGAGAGCTCATTTATGCCGGTCCTTTGGGCAGAAGATCTTGCAAGCTTATTCAGTATTTTCAGGTGGGCTTGAAATTGTTAATGTATATCCTGGATGGAAAAACTAAGCTTGATATGGTCTTGAGCTCCTTAATACTTAAATCTGTCTTCATTTTCCTAGGCAGTTCAAGGGGTTCGTAAGATCAGGCCTGGATATAACCCTGCTACTTGGATTCTGGAGGTCACTTCTCCAGCAGAAGAAATTCGCCTTGGTTTGGACTTTGCAGAAGTTTATCGCAGATCAAATCTTTCTGAGTATGTGCATCTTTTTCTTTTGCAGAGGCGTGCTTATTTCAACCAGTTAGTTTTTGCTTTCTTATACAGTTGTATGTTGTTGCAGGAGAAATAAAGACCTGGTTGAAAGATTAAGCAAACCAAATAGTGATTCCAATGAATTAATCTTCCCAAGCAAATACTCTAGGTCATTTTTTGCCCAGTTTCTGGCGTGTCTTTGGAAGCAGAACCTGTCTTACTGGAGGAATCCACAGTACACTGCTGTACGCTTCTTCTACACAGTTATCATATCTTTGATGTTTGGAACAATATGCTGGAGATTTGGTTCTAAAAGGTTTCTTTCTTGAAACTTGTCTTTATACTGATCAAGTGAGCATTGAGTCCTGGAAAATAGAAAATTTAACCTTTCTTCAGTTAGGCATTAAATTATGAATGCATCCTAGCGTCCAGGTTGTTCGCTGACATGGTTCTATTTAGCAATTTCTACTTTCTTTTGTCGGGTTGAATGACAGTTAGCAGTTTACAGAAGAAAAGATTAATAGTGTCGAAAGAACAATAACCACAATAATATATTTTTTAGACCCTGTTGAGACTTACCTGAAAAAGGTCCCATTTACTGGGAGAGGCATATTGCATGACTTCATCAAACATGATATCCTCTGATCCCCGTTAGTATGGGAAAGACATAAATGTCTTCCCTTATGTGGCTTCTCTCTACCTTGTCTCCTTTACATTTTACCCCGTGACTTGACTTCTGCTGGTTAATTTATCTTCAGAGATTCTGAATATTTGCACTCACTTATTTGTATCGCACTTCATTCAACAGGGAAACCCAGCAGGATATTATTAATGCTATGGGATCCATGTATGCAGCAGTCTTATTTATTGGAATCACAAATGCCACTTCTGTGCAACCTGTGGTTTATGTTGAGAGGTTTGTCACATATCGAGAGAGAGCAGCAGGGATGTATTCTGCTCTGCCATTTGCATTTGCACAGGCATGCCTCATTGCCTTCTTTCCTGTTCCCTTGCAATATTTTTCTTGTAGTTACTTAATGGTCTCCAAATACTATGCTAACACACTTACTGAATTCTTTTATTCAGGTTACGATTGAATTTCCCTATGTGTTTGTACAGTCACTGATTTACAGCACTATCTTCTACGTCATGGCATCTTTTGAGTGGAGCCCTTGGAAGTTTATTTGGTACATAAACTTCATGTATTTCACTTTACTATACTTCACCTTCTTTGGAATGATGACGACTGCTGTTACTCCTAATCAAAATATTGCTGCAATCCTTGCTGCACCGTTCTATATGATGTGGAACCTTTTCAGTGGATTCATGATTCCTCACATGGTAAGGCATCAGGAATTGCTTTTCCCCTGTATCAGACTATCCTCTGTATCTCGTAATATAGAAATCGCATCTTAATTGTGTATAATGATATAGCATTATGTAATAGTGACATTTAGCTATAAACATAGTATTCATTTCTCGAGGCATCATTGAGCAGGTGAAGGCACTCTGCTCTTTCTGTACACTTCAGCGACACTATTTTTGCCAGACTAATTTATCCTTCTATAGTACAGTGGATTATAAATGTAGCCTTTGGCATGGCATTATTAGCCACACTTTGAGAGAAGTTCAGAAACTAATGGCAATTCAGATGATCCCAATCTCGATATTAGAAGCATCAAATGAACAGTTTTTACTCCATTTGCACTTTACTCCCCTTGGCTAGCTTAGCCATTTAAGCTACTTCTTGTGTCTGATTGTCTTTTTCCCTTCTGCAGAGAATCCCCATATGGTGGAGATGGTATTATTGGGCAAATCCAATAGCCTGGAGTTTGTATGGCCTTCTCACATCCCAATACGGAGACCTGGATGATCTGGTGAAGCTTGCTGATGGCACTCGATCAGTGCCAATAAAACAACTGCTTAAAGACCAGTTTGATTATAGACACGATTTCTTGGGTATTGCCAGCATTGTAGTAGTCGGTTTCTGTGTGCTATACGCAGTGACTTTTGCTTTCGCCATCAAATTCTTCAACTTCCAGAGGAGATGAAGAGAAGGAATGCAACAGAGTTTGACATCTAACAAATAATGGTAACTGCATAATGCTTCTGATTTTCTTTTTACGTGCTAGTGATTAAATTTCGTTGAATAAATCCTTAACATTCATTGATTCCAACCAACACCTTACTGATGCTCCACAGTCCCAACACTATTCCATATTTTGAAAACTTGGGACTCGGCTTAGTCTAGTTGTTGAGAAAAGGGAACTACTTTCTACAAGTAGTCCTAAAAAATTTGCACTACCTAAGTGTTTCAGCACAAGATGATTTATGCTTCATTGACAACCTTCTACCATCCCTTAAATCGAAAAGATGGCCCTTGCTTATCCATTCTAAATGTGTTTTCTAGTAAATAGACCATGTTATCCTTTAGGTCATTTTGGTGTCTACTCTCAAAACTTGTGGAATCATGTCATACTGTGGAAGTATTTTGAACAGTATGTCATGTGATATTTACATGGTTTTTTTCCCCAGATATGCAGAAGTCGTCATTCTTTTTGTGCATTTGCGAGTCTTCAGAAAACACAGATGACCACTTGCACACAAATGACACATACACGGAAAATGAATCAAATCTTTGTTTTGTTGATCACATTGGAATTTTCTGCAAAACAAATTCTCAATTTTTCCACTGATGTCTCAAAAATATTGTTCACTGTTCTTCAAACATTTCATCCCCATGATTCAAGTCATTGCACATTTTAGAAGAAGAAAAGAAAGTGTTTCAAATGAAACTCTGTACATGCTAGACATAGGAAATTGTCACTTGCCAAATTTGCTGATTGAATGACTACTATTTTGTGTGAGCTGTATGTCTCGTACCTCAAATTTGATGAATAACTAACCATGATGTATTTTCCGTGCAGCGCTATTATTCCAATTTTCATATAGATTTCTGAAGAAAAAAAAAGATATACCAAAACAGAGAGCATGAAGAACTGACTGCAATACAGAACAAGAGTGCATTTGGCATCTGTAAGAGCAGAATTATTCAGTTGGATTTTACTTTGTTTACAGAAGCACTTCATTTTACTATACATTTAATACATAAAAGTTCTATTTTTCTATCAACTTGTTCATGAACAGTTACATATGATCTCATTCCCTGTTGCTGTTATAGTACTTGTTGTCAAAATCTGTATCGCTTATCATTTTTAAAAAATAATGTACTATGCACCGTAATGTATCGTGGATGATAAGAGCACATGCACTTATATAAGAAAATATGTGTATTGTCTTAAATAATATAAATACCATTTCAACTCGCTCATCATTTCTTGCAATGCATGTGTCGAATAGAAATCGAAAGAGGGACAATTGTCTGTCTTTACAACAGAGATTAAAATATAGTTAGAATTTTGTTTGTTTGAATGAGAAGAAGAATAAGATGCTTCGATTGTTTGAGATCAAAACATAAAAAAGGAAAAATAAAATATATGAAAATGAAGTCGTTTCACCGTTTAGGGTAAAAAAAACCCTTTTGAAATGATGTTGTTTTGATATTAAGTGGATCGCTTTGTCATTGTATCAAAATATATTGTAAGATACATATTACATATCCTAAGATGTGGCAAAAAAGATTCAACTCGTAGAAATTTATCGTTCTAGTATTTTATCGAGACGTATCATAAAATATATATCACGTATTTTGAAATACTGACAACTATGCTTGTGGTAAATTTGCATTAGTTCTTGAATGAACAACTCAGTTTCAAAGAATAAAAGATATAGAGATGTCATTTGTGAGATTGGAAAAGGGTTAGATGCATACAATTTTGCCACATGCCGATTGGTCTTTGGTATCATCATCTAAATAAAATGAAAAAAAACAGAGAAACAAACATATTACCTTTGTTTTGGAGAGGTTAACTAATGGACTCGAACTCGTGAATAAGTATGTTTATGGATTAAATTCCAATCAACCGATTTGAATTTAAATTCGATTTAAAAACTCAGATTCGCATACGGTTCAAATATGCAACACATTATATTTTCCTAGTTTTTTCCAAATCCTTTCCAAATTAACCTAAACATATGATGATGAGAGATTATGGGCTGAAGAGAGATTAGTTTTGAGTATAAATATAAAACAAATTTGTATACGAACTCCCGACATTTAGTTTTATTATATGGAGACCCTATCACATTTTAAAAATTTCGGTGAAAAGAGATTATTCTGAATATAAAAAAAGTAATGTCAATTTGTTGTTTACATAATTATGTAAAATCTTATTTGTCACAGTGTTACAAATCAACCAACTCATTCAAAGAAATATGAACGTAATACTTAATCAAAAAAAAAAGAAGAACATGAATGTAATAGCATTTTATGCACCAATAATTCAGATGATAATTTGTTTACAAGGTTGCACCTAACAAGTTTCTTGCTTCATAAATGCTTAAAGTTCAAAAATAAATAAAATAAAAAGGGTTTTTTTTGGGGGTCTACAATAAAAATAAAGAAATATTCAATGATGCACATGTTAGAGTTTGTGTTTTCTAGGGTTTCATAGATATATAATAGGATTCAAAGAAATTTTATCTAGAGATAATATATAGGCCATTGGACATTGGGTCAATAGTCGTAGACACACTGTATCAAATCATGATATCTGTAAATTAGCCGGAAAAATAGAAAAAATGAACTCCAATAAAAAAGATAATAATAAATACTTTATCAGGTCATCGTGATTTAAAAAGAGAACTCCAATAAAAAAAAGATAACAATAATATTATTTAAAAAATAATTTATCACACCCTTGAGAGGTGTTTCAATAGTCAAGTCTGGTCTTTGGTAATTGAGAAGTATTATGTTTAATTCCTTTCCACACCCCCTAAGGACTAGTTACCCTTATTCCTAAAGAGACATACTCTAACTCAGCTCAAGTCACAGTAAAAAACCGCTGAATTCAAAAGAGAATAGTCAGCACGAGCGTTAACAAAAAAAAAACAAAAGTAGGATAGATTAAAAAAATAAGTTTGCAATGATAGCTATTATATAAGGTAAATTAAGTTTGAAAATTGATTGGTCATTGATAACAACATCTTGGGCACAAGTGGAGGGAATATAATATAATATTGACATGTAACAGTAAGAGCATACACAAAGCTCAATGCTATTGCTAGTAAAAGGAACGGTTGAGCAATGGATTGGGGTGTGAAGTTGGGAGAGTGGATGCAAATGAAGTCAACAAATGCACTCAAAAGAAAGAGAGAGAGAGAGAATCAGTGCTTGAGAATTCCTCCCACTAATCACTCCACATACCAACGAAAATATTCTTCTCACGTGCCCCCTCCCTCCCCTCCCCTCCCCTCCCCTCCCTTTTCTCTTTGCCCCACACTTTGCTACATTTTTTTTTTTTTTTTTTTTTTATACTTTGCTACATCATACTTCACTTGAAAGGGTTTGGGGGCCTTCCCTTCCCATTTTCAAAATTTACAAATTTTTTATTTAAATTGGGGTAAATTACACTTTATATCTTAGAAGATTTCAAGTTTCTCATTTTGCACTCTCAAAGATTAAATTTTTTACATTGCATCCTTAATGTATTAAAAATGTTGTAATATGACCCTTCTGTTAGTTTTTCGTTAATTTTTCTGTTAATGTCAATAGGTTGACTTTTGATGAAAAAATAACGAGAACTAACAGAATGACCACATTAAAACACTTTTGATACATTGAGAGTACAATATAAAAAAAATAATTTGAGTGTATGAATTGAAAAATTTGAAATCTTTCAAGATACAAAATGCAAAAACTTTTTCAATTGTATCATTTCGTCTTCTCTATTTTTTTTGGATCTCCTACATTATTTTAATTGTATTATTTTAATTCCTGAAGTATTAAAATTTATTTTTACGTGATCCCTCGAGTTGACGAAGTCAAAATTAGGGGTGCAACTCGGGCGGGTTGGGCGGGTTAGACAGTCAACCCTAGCCCAACCCTAGGTATATAATCTTCAACCCTAACCCTAATCCTAACCCTACCTCGGGTTGAGAAACTCAACCCGAGCCCAGCCCGAGTTGAATTCGGGCGGGCTCGGGTTGAATTCGGGTTCACTGCAAGAGAGACAGAGATAGAGGGGAATAATTACAAATTCATAAAACAATCCATATATTTCATTCATAACAGTGCACGATTATTGATCATCTGTTTTCACACCAAAAAACTAGTAATCTCAAAGTACAATCCCAGAAAACATAGAAATTAGACTCATAAAAATATTAAACTTAAAACATCACACTATCACACTAATTGAATTCGGGTTCGGGTTGAAATCGGGTTGCCGATGCCTCAACCCGAGCCCGGCCCAAATTGAATTCGGGTTGAAGTTTTTTGACCCAAGCTCAACCCAAGTATTAAAAACCCTAGCCCAAGCCCTAATTTTTTCGGGTTGGGCTCGGGTTGAAATCGGGTTGCCCAACCCAAGTTGCACCCCTAGTCAAAATTACTAACTGTTTCTTATAATTTTAAACTAGTTCCAAAAGTTTTTAAAGTCTTAAGTGGGGGCAATTGCATACTTTGAGGATTAAAATGAGATATAATGCATACTTTGAGGATTTTTGACGCAATTAGCCCTTTGATTTTTCTAAATTTGTTTAAAATATCAAAATTAGAAAAAGATGGTAAAATAGAGTCAAAGTATCAATTATGCATATCGCACGGGGCAACGTCAAGTTTATATCATTATAGCCATCATGTGTTTTGTTTGAATTGGATGAGAATAGTTATTTCCCAATTCTCTGAGTTTACAAATTCTTTATTTATTAAATATAAAAATAATTTCCTCTAATAATTACCCACCACTCGATTCCTTTGAAACTACCCCCACCTTCCGCTGTCCCATGATTTCACATAACTTCCCCTTTACCCCCCTCGTACAACTATTCAATTACTTATATCTATCTATAGCTACATACATATATAGATTACAATGACTCAATCCTTTTTCTAATTCCATTCATCTCTCCTATTTACATCCCACCGAGTGTTTATTAGAATGTATACTTTATAATAAAGAAGAATTATCTAACTCGAGTTGACCTATGGCTGAGTTGGATTGGGGCTGAGCTGGACTTTAAGCCTTCCGGTACTGTGGGGCTCTTCCCTTTGGGCGCGGTCCATTTTACACTCGTCGTGGACAAGCTGCTGGTGGTCCATTTGGGCCATGGTGTACGTAGAGGCCTCTTGGTCGGTGGCCTTTAAGTGGTTACGCTTTAGGATATTCGAACCCCTAACTTACCCCTCATGAGAGGTTTATTAGGTAGTTGAGCTATCACTAAGTTAACTCTTGGAGTTAGAGAGAGAAGTATTTGCTTCAATACTATCTTATAAGCTAAATTTTTTCATGACTTTTTTTTTTTAAAAAAAAAAAATTGAGAAGATTTTAAAAAAGAGTTTTCGGACTTGTACCAAATGGAGTCCCTCAGAACTTACCGTCCGGTGAAATGAATGATTTGATAAATGAATAGCTAGACCTATTAAAAATCTGAAAATTATTAATAATTTAAAAAGAAAATTAAACTAAGTTTTCTTTTCTAAGCTTAGAAAAGAGCTATTCGCCTCGATCTAGTCCTATTCTTTGCAATCTTTAAATGGCAAATGAATATGCAAGTCAAATCAACTTAATTTAAGAAAATCTTGTCTCAACCTAGATGGATTTTGTTTTCTCCTTCTGCTTGCTATAAGGTCAAGCTATGATATCATATCTTTTTACAAAATCTTAATCTATGTTAATTGGTTGAAGAACACCCTAACAAATTAATCCCAAAAATTTTAGTATATAGATTCCACGCCAAAGTATTCGTAAACTAATGTATTGTTGATCTCTTTGCTCTGAGCATAAACATAGTTTATAATCACAAATTTAAGTCACTTCTTTTATTTTTATTCTAAAACAGATAAGAACTTCAACAGTATAAATAATGATATGAATGTTTATGCCCGAAAAAAAACAAAAAAGCTTTGATACAAAGTTGAAAATTCATTACCATTGATTTTGGCGTCAATTACTCACAATCATTTATAGATTGTTTTGGTCACTTTTTTAACTTTTTGAGATGTTAACTTGTGACATGTTTATATCAAATCCTGTCATCTTATGCAGACTAGACTAATACAAAGAGAAGGGGTCACTATTGAATTGTTATTTATTCTAAGGGTGGAAAAAAAAATAGAACAATAATTGGAGGGCTGGAAATGAAATTTTCAAATATATGTGATATATCTTAAATAAATTAAACCCAAGTCACCTCTCACTCTCCCGCGGCTCATGTGGTGTCATTTTCAGTATGTGTCATTTTTAATATATGCTATTATCGTATTAATAAAAAATATTTAATTTTATAATAATTTATATAATATTATTTAAAAAATTATAAAACCCACAATTTTTCATCAAGTCATTTTCTAGTTTTGCGTCAAATTGAGTTCGAGTTCGTGGGTAAAATTGACACCCATACACGCACTCTCTCTATCTCACACACACACATGACCGAGACTAACGTTGCCATTTTGCCGTTGCCAGACAATACTCCAAACATTCCTCAGAAGAAAACAGATCAGTCAGAGAGAGAGAGAGAGAGAGAGCATTCGATGTAAGAGAGGGAAAAAGGCTGAAGCTTTTGCTTTTTAATGCTCGTTCTATCTCTAAAGAAGTCTGATTCTTTCATCTTTTCTGGAAATCGTGCACCCTTTTCTTCTCTCTCCGCCAGTGAGTTATGCAGCTTCATGGTGAACACGTGAAGATGAAATGGCTGTGTTGCTGATAAAGATGGCTCACAACAGTAGGAGCAACTCCGACAATGTCAATGCCAACAACAGCACTGAAGAAGTGAAGCCCACGATCTTCCATGACTTTCTGGGTAAAGGGGGTGCCTCCGATTCGTCGCCGGTGGAGGGGAAGTCTGCCGCCGGTGATGCCAGACCACAGTCCGATGCATCGCCGTCGGCTTCTGTTTCTGCTGGTGCCTCTTCTGGTGGTGGCCGTGGACCCATCTCCACCACCTCTGATCTGGGTTCTGGTAAGAACCAAGGACACCACCATTTTTTGTTTTTATTTTTTTGGCTGTTCCAATGGGTAGTTGAGGTTATGGTATACAAACCCTTCACTCTCTCTACCTTTAGTTCAATGAATACTCTAACAACATGGGTTATTTTTTGTTCTTTGCCAAGTAGACTTACATGGGTTGTTTTCTATTTTAATCTGGTGATGTACAAAACCTCACTTTTACTCTCCCTAGTTTGATGGGTACTTCTGATTTTTCATCTAATTGTTGTTAGCGCGCTCTCTCTCTCTCTCTCTCTCTCTCTCTATGTGTGTGTGATACATAGGGGTATACATACGCATAGAATAGTACATTTTTGTGTGCTCTTTTATCTATTCTATATATCCCTCTGTAGTGGGGTGGGTATTTCTGTTGTGGAGTCGTTTAAGTGAGGACACTGATGGAGTTAGTAGCTTCACAGATGAAGTTAGTACATTACATATGTATTTTCTGTACATATGGATATGCTAAATTAGTCAATCCCTTATCTGATTATGTTTGGGTTCTTCTACACTAGGTTTATCTGGACTATATTTTCGTCCTTTTTAGCAAATGTGTTTGCTACTTGTCCTCGCTTGATGATATTAATATTGGATTCAAACAAAATTTCTTGCATACCATTTGGGCATTTAACTCTGTTTATGTGTATAAATTTTTCTCCTATATGTCCTGATTATTAAGCAGAGGAAGATGGTTTGCTGGGAACCTTATTGGTTGTAATTGTAATTGTAGCTGCATAGTATTGTTGAATATTTCGTGATTATGAGATGGTTGGTTTTCATAGTATGTGGTATTTGGATAATTGAATCATAGTTTGATCCATTTCTCATCAATCATGATAGAAAGACACGTACAGAATCATTTTGGGGGGATGCCATTCAACGTACCTAGAAGTGACTTTTCAGGGGCTGAGATAAGTAATAGATTAGCTGGAAGTAAGCGAAGTAACTCAGATTCTGCTTTTTTGGGGTCATCTAGAGATGGGTTTCGGCAAATGCAACCAGATTCATTGGAGAGCTCGCATTTGATGAAGGTGTGCATTGCCATCCTTTGTTATAATCATCATTCAGCGTCTTCTAGATGAATTGTTAGGTTGTTTTTAACCCATTTATTTATATAGTGTTTCTGTTTTTTTTTTTCTCTGATAGTGTGAATTTTGTTGAAATTCAGATTCTTCGTAATGCAGGGGGAGAGCGGGCTAGACGGCCCCGTGATGAGGAAGCATACTTTGATATGCATCCAAGGAGGCCAACTTTGGCATCTCTTATGTTACAGCCAGCTATGAGTGGTAGAATTGACGCCAATTCTTGTAAATGGGAGCGAGCTATGCCCATGAATGTTGGCCCCACAGTACAGTATCCTCCACGCGGAGGTCAAGTTGTGCCTTTCGGTTATCAAACACCATCAAACAGATTAAAAGACAGTGATGTAGGTCCTTCAGTTATTTCTCAAGCAGCTGCGGATGAAGGATCTAGGACTGGTATCAAAGGGTCTGGAATTTTGAGCTCTGTTAGTGCCAGTGGTGGAATCTCTGATAGAAATCCTTCTGGGGTTCTGCTAGGTGGGGGCAAGCAGAAGACTGAGACTCGTATTGTTGAACCTGAGTCTTCTACTCCTCCCAGGTAAATGTCAATATCCAATCTTTTTGTTCTCATGTTCAATTATTATTTCGTACAATGTAAAATGTTAGGGTAGATCTTGATGATGTGCATTTTTCATCTCTATCGTGGCAGTGGACAAAGATTAGCATCTGCTAGTCGCCAGATGACTATATTTTATGGCGGTCAAGCCCATGTTTTTGATGATGTCCACCCAAACAAGGTTTGCTTTCTGCTTCTTTGTGAGTAATCAGTGGCAATATAATTGTTTAATTTTCAAATGCTTATGTTGATGCCTAGGAAAAAAATCAATTAGTTATGCAAGTGATGTTTAAAAATTTGTATGATCCATACCCAAGTTTGCTGAGGTTCTTTCACTTTCATTTGAAACTTCAATATTTCTACTAACCCTGATCATGTACCTTTAGTTTTAGATTTTGAGAGTGATGTTGTTGTGATCATGTAACAACTTTCCCTTGCTTTTTTCACCTTATTGAAGCATTGTAGGTATATGCAAATGATGGCATATAGATTATATATAGTCAAATGACTGTAACATGAAATCTATCCTCAGTCACTTTGCATCATACAATGGCAAAGGACTGGAAATATTTTTGCTAAATATTAATCCTTAGCAATTACAAGAGGTAAGCTGTTGTTATTTGGAACAGATCATACGAGACTCAATACTTTTCTTCATACATGCTTGCGACTAAATAATCGAGTAAGAGATAACTCTACTCATTCAGTACTTCTGTTACTTGCATCACTCAGGCAATCCAAAAAATGACTATCGACTGTTGTGTACAAAACCTTACAATGTGAAGATAGACCAATTGCATTCAGTATTCCACAAAAGAAGTTATTCGAGATTTAATTGGGAATCAAATGCTAATCTATCATCATAGGTATGAAAAATTATATATTTTTTTAGAAATTTTACTCTTAGGTAGCTTTCTGTTGACCGTCACACAAAAGCCATTTTGTTGTTTGCAGGCACTGTGTCATTTGGTTTTCAAGTCATAACCTCCTCTTGGGTTAGTTTAGCCGTAATCTTGATATAATTATGTTTTGTTTGAAGAATTCATCACTATGATTCTTGGTACATCTTATAATGTGTGCATTCACTTCATGTTGATTAAAAGTTGGAATGTTGGGTGGTATTTTGCAAACACTGAAGTACATATCACTTCGCAACTCTTGAAAAAGTTGTGAAGTTAATACTATTGCAAATTAAACATATATTTGGCTTTTAGGCTTTTCCAACTAAAATTTGTTCTCCAGTTCAGAAGCTTCCATGATGTGCTCACTTTCTAATCTATTTCAGGCAGATGTAATAATGGCGTTAGCTGGATCAAATGGAGGATCTTGGTCCACAAACTATGCACCAAAATCTGCTGTTAGGTCATCACCTGTTGAAAATTATAGGCTGGGTGGTGAGATTGATATTCGCACAGGCAGTAACTTTGCATTATCCCCAGAACTTCGTGGAAAGTTATCGGTTGCAGGGAACTCTAGTCAGGGGTTTGACTCTGGTGACCGAGTGCAGCCAGGTGATCAACATTATTTCCAGATTATGGTTTGATGGTTTCTTTTGAGTTACATTTATCCAGAGAATTTGATGTCATCATGATGAATGGGTCATTCCTTTTGTTTCCTAATGGCCTTTAGATAATGTCTTACTGTGTTGTTGCTGGATTTTAATCCAATTCTAATTTTTTTTTTTGTCTGTAAACAAATCTAGAAAACAACGTTTCACTATTTCACAAATAATCTCGTATTCTCATTTCAACGCCGGGGCTTTGCCTAGTGGTTCAATGGAGTCACAATGAGGTAGATGCAATGGATTAAGATACGTTGCCTATCGGGTGGAAATAAATCCTCTCATTAGAGGACTATAGTTATCTTGCCCTAATGTTAAGTTGTTGTCAACTTGCCACCATGTGTGGGGAACATTAGTCCCATGTAATGGTGTTCAAAAAATAAGAGTACGAGATGTTATTTTGACTTCTTGCCTTCTAGAGAAATATTCTTTTTCATTATCCTGTTCTCTTTGAAGATGAAGATAGCACTAATGTCTAAACATGAATTCACTTGTGAAAGAAGGTCTCTCCAATGTCATCATCCACGCGTCTTTAATTTACACGTGATTTTTTCCCACCTAATACCCTAGCACGTACTTTGTGTTACCCAAACTCGCTTAATTGTTTTTTCCCCCTTTTTCCCCCTGAATCGATCAGATGCCATCGATTTTGGTATTTCCAGTTTCTATGTTTTCAGTCAACTTCATTATAAATCACTCATATATGATGGGATTGGTGCTGTAGGAGTCCATCAGGGTGTTGTTGTAAGAAGAGATGCAAGAGCCCCGGTTCAAGCAGTGGAACTCTGTACCGAACAAAAACACGAGGTATGATTAAGCATTGTTTCTGTTTGAAGGAATTGGCTTGAGTACATCAAGAGAGTTGTTATCCTTGAAGGAAGCATTGTTTCTGCTTCAACTCCTTTATTATCATGCACTTGGCCCCTTTTGCAATTTTTTTTTTTTTTTCATTTTTCTTCTCTGGTGAACTGATTAAGCAATCAAATGCACAACCATATGGGAGCATTTGCTGAATTTCCCATATTTTAAATTGTATATTCTCCAATTTTGAGCTTGAAGAATCTGTTATTTTTGTGGCATTTAAGGCATTTGAGTTTTATGCAATTCTAAGGTTAGGATTCTCCGAAAAAGACAACTATTTGACTAGGTAGATGTCCTTTGTGTTCCTGAAAATAGAGTTCAGGGAAGGATATGGGTAGCCAATGGAAATGAAATTGCTTTTGCATTATTAACATACACACGAAGTGGTACATAGAAGAAGAAAGTTAGACATGACGAGAGATTTAAGAAACATCATTCCGTCACACAGAACGATCACTCAGATGACTCAGTCGAGTGGTCTGAGAGTTTCCAAGTAAACCACGATTCAACTGAGACTCGTGGTGTCCAAGGTATGTGTATCAGTCTCAGTGCAGAAGATGATGATATCTACGTTACTCAGCCCAATGGTATCGATATTGGCTAATACTTTAAACCATGTTAATATGCCAATGCTTTATATGATATTGAGCTCAGCTATCTTAGTTCAACCAAAAAAAAAAGCTCAAGTATGGCTATTTGGTCTCTAATTTTTCAATTATGTCTATTTGGTCCTTAAGGTTCCAATTTGTATTTACGTGATCCAATTCCAAATGTTCATTCAAAAAATCGTTAATGGTTTTGGTCACGCGCCAATCACATGGAACCAAATAGACACAAATTAAGAATTCTAGGGATCAAACAGACACAAATTATGAACTTTAGGGACTAAATAGATACAAAATTAGGAACCACGTGACCAAAATGGTCAATGATTTTCTAAAGGACGTTTGGATTAGACCAAATAGATATAAATTAAGAACCAAGTAGACACAATTGGAAATTGAGGATCAAATAGACATTAAACACATATTTTGAGGATCAAAAGTATATTTTACCCAAGAAAATACTTGAAAAGGTGAAACCATGAAGTGAATGGGACCAATTGGATGGTTCCTAGTTGTTATCTATCATACATCAATCTTATATCCACCTCTTGCTCCTACATCAATCTTATCTAGTTCCCAAGAGGAGGAGAGGAAGTAGGATTGGTCCACTTTAGAGATTTGGCTGTCCATTAGTAGAAAAATGCTGTACAACTTGCATCATGCACTCCTAAATGGAATCGGATTTAGCCATTCCAATACTGAATTCCTCGTCTTCTTTCAATTCTGGATCATTTTATCATGTGTTGACGAGATGTTTACTTGAATACAACGGTATGAGTTGATTCGATCCGATTCATTCTTATCTATTTAACATCGATGGAATTGAGAGAATCTAGACTCGGAATGGATGGATCCTAATTCAATTTAAAAACCGTTTTCGTAAGATTTCCAACTAATAAATTCATGTTGAGAAGAAAATTTTTGTAATGGTGAAATCTATGTGAAGCTTAACTGCTCCAGATGGAGTTTAGAGGCAAGCCAAGGGAGTGTCTAGGCAATATGAATCTTGAATCAAAACTAAGCAACTTACTGGAGTCTTGAACTAGCTACTGTTTGTAAGGTATAACAAATGAAAACAAGTTCAAGTTTCAGCTTCTTCTGGTTTTATGAATATCTCCCTTGGGGCCTATTAAGATTTCTTCAAATCTTAAGAGAGACTTAGACAAGATTTCTTCTAATCTCTCTCTGGATTGTGGTTCATCCCTCATGGAGATCACTCTTTCGCTTGTTTACTTGAGCCCACTCTATTTGATTCTGTTTTCTTTACTCGATTTATCTAATGACCCCGTTACATATGGACTTGACTCGTTGATGCAAGATAGCGTGAATAAAAAAATGAGATTAAACAATAGAAACTATAATCTGTTGATTATCGTGATAATACCAGATTAGAGTCTTCAAGAGTTTTGTTGATTTCACAGAATACCAAGACTCTTGGAAAGAAAAGAGAACTTGTCTCTAAGTTTTTATTTAAATTAAAAACCAAAACTCCTGAATCAGTTTTCAATACCATAAAAATATGAAATCTTAATGGTCCTAACTTACTAGAAAAATCAAGCAAATAAGTAATATTATGACCCTAAACAGAGAGATAAAATAGAAAAGTGTCATAAATGTCGTTTTTTGGCTTCAATCTTGGTCAGATCGTTGAGAGCTTTGTAGAATAGGGTCTTCTGAAATTTTCTGACGCTATCGCACATAATCAGCCTTGATTGGTGCCCGATGATCTGTCATATAATCTTCTGTTATACGTACTGCATCACTCATGCATCTATTCTAAGTCACACATATTAAGGCTAATAGTGAGACTCAAACTCGAAATATTGAGATAATTGTTAATTTGTGAGATTTAGCTCAGCTCTATATAAACAAAATTTGCCACAAAATTAAAGAATCCAAATTCAAGAGGCCCAAGCCCAAGTCCTAAAGGGACATCAGGCTAGACTCATTAAGAGTGTATATGAAATTTAAAACGGATTTCGTATGAGTGAATAAAAAGAGTTGCCGTTTGCTCCCATTATAATCTCTTCCAATTATGTTTTGAGTGTATCATATGATACTTTCCCCTTCCAATAGGTATACCTCTTCTATATAAGTGTAAGTCGATCCTTTCTCAAATAATCTGATACTCTACAACTCTAAGAATTCCTATTGTTGTTCAATTCTCTTTAACTAATTGACTGTCAAGTGAGGACACAAGAAATGGTTGGTGGCCCCAAACTTTCCATTCTCACCCTTCTTTCCAAAAATTTATGTTTAAAGTGATGATGGTTTGGCATGTGAGTGAGTGAGGGTAATAGTCTCTTAAGGTACGTTGGAAGGTTGGGCAAGAGATGAAAACAAAACCCAGCAACTTCAAGTGGCTCTTAGACTTGAAGTACACTTTTCTTCACTGAATTTTGGTTAAAATCAATCACATGATAAGGGACTTCACTATGGTACTGTCAACCTGCTATTCAGTATTGTACCAAAAAGCAAGATGATTAAAGAACACAACATGTGAACTGTATAACTTTTTTATGTTAAAATACAATTGATAAAATCAGTTGTTGTTTTCCATTATAGGTTTTACTTATAAGTCATTTACCAAATTGCAAGTAATATAACCTCAACTCAAATAGTAGTATCATCACCCAAATTGTGGTAAATTCAACCAAAACACCACATAGTTATATTATCAACACAAATATTAATAAACTAGTTATTACTCATACTTGAAGGTATGATGTAATAAAAAAAAATTGTCAGTTATAAACATATTTGTATTCATATTAAAAATCAAATCACAAATATGAAGGAGAAAGAAAGAAATTTAAGAACAATAAAGAAATTTAAGCACCGGTTACAATGAGAGTGAGCGGTGGTAGTGGTGATGGACAATAGTGGTTTGACAATTCTATTTTTTGTGGGATTTGTTTTATAGTATCTACAGTTTTCTATTTTAATAAATCAAGATATTTGAATTTTAAACGTATATCTTCTTCTTCTACTACTTCAACGGCTGATGTTATATTTCAATGTTTGGTGTTTTTTTTCTACAACGTCTGGTGTTCTTCTTCTACATCAATGTATATATTCTACTTCACGTCAGGTTTGGGTATATATATTTTATGTTAATGTAACGACTTGTTCTTTTGAATAATGTACAAGCAGTGCAGTGTCCAGGCCAACTAGATTTAATACGACACTGTGTAAAGCAGAGTATTTTGTGTGCGCAAGTAATCATACAACGTTGTAACATAGTGTGACAAACAGTGTAGTGTCAAAGTCAACTGCCTTGATGTCAGACAAGCAGTGTAGTGTCAAAGTCAACTGTCTTGATGTCACACTGTGTCAAGTATAATTTGTTGCGTATATACAATCAGACATTAATGTCACACCCTGTTGTCACACTGTGAAACCCATTTTTTATAGATTTTTTGTTACATATTAAGGGTTTTATCTCACAATTTTTGTGGATTTTAATACAAAAATAATATTTATAATGCAGTCCTATTTTCGGCGACAATAAGTGTACTAACCTCACGTCTTCCGTTGATGTTGGCAGAAGGAAGTCGGTGAGAGTTGATGAAAAGCAAAATTGATTAATTTCAAACTTTCGTACTACTATACAAAGCAAACGATTTTTCCAAAGATATGAATCAAAGCTGCATTTTTGGTTGAACGAAATCAATGGAGATTTTTTTTTTTTGAATTTAAAATCGTTTCCTTGAATCGTGCAAATGTTGGGTGCGTTTGGTGGAGACGTGAAGATCTTTGGAATCGAAAACTGTAGATATGGTTGATGGTTTCCTATTATAGGTGGGGAACTTCTTACCCCTCATTTATTAGTCTTCCAAATCCAGAACGGACTTTTACACAAAATATTTTGCTTAATGGACTTTTAGCCCAATAAGTTATATTATGTATACCAACATACAAAAATCTTATATTAAAATGGAAAATTTGGAAGTCGGTCCTCCTTTGTGGATTTATTTGGTAATAAGTCTATCAAAGAAACTTATTTAATATTAAATCTATTTTGATCTCTATTGTCCAAAATACGCTCATTAATTATATTTAATTACAACAAATTTGAAAACTAACAATTCCTAAATTTTAAAAGTTGACTAACATTAAAATTCTCTTTCTCTCATATTTATCTATATCCATATATAGAATAAGACTATGTTACTATATATATATATTAACATTAAAAATAAAAAATAATAACATTCAAACACAAAAAAATAGTACCACTTAAACACAAAAAAATATTAACATTCAAAAATAAAAAATAGTAACATTGAATATTGATATTTTGGAAAAATAGTAACATTCAATATTAATAGTAACATATTCATTAAAAAAATAGTAACATGAAAAAAAATAGTAACATGCATAGTAACATTCAATATTAAATTAACAATAGTCTTCTTAGCAAAAACAAATGAGAGAGAAAGAGAGAGGAGAGAGAAATTGTAGTGATGTAAAATTTAAATTTAAATTTCAGATTTTATGAAAAAAATATTCTATTAAGTGTGAATCAAGGATGCCTATTTAGGAAATTGATTTAATGTTGAAGATTGTTTTTTAAGTTACTAACAATGCACGACGTGCATTGCACGTAAATTTATTTAAATATGTTATTGTTTTATAGAAAAAGTGAATTAAATTATAAATTAGGTGCCGAATAATTAATTCATATTTTAATTATTACTAAATTTAATTATTAATTTATTCTATAAGTTTTTGAATACCAATTTGTCATTTATTTAGATATCTCTCCGACCCTTTTATGTATTTGCATATTTAATTATATTATAAAATTATTAATTTTTATTTTATTAAATAGATTGATTAGATAACTTATAGTATTACTGCATGCCAAAAAATAAAATATAACATATACTGGACCGTAGAATTTAACCTGATAACTACATGTGTATAATAGTTTAACATATATAACTTTATTTTTTCATATAGATATAAATAATTATATGAAACTGTACTATTAATAAAAGAGTACAAAAGAATTTAAAAATCTTTATAAAAAAGTTTAAAATACGTTAAAAGTCAAATAAGTATAATACGCATAAATTAGATAAAAATATATATGTGAGTATAATTGACTTTATCATAATAATTAGGGATAAATTAGGAAATCAAAAGTTTTTCACAGATACTGACATTTATAAATAGTATAGATATAGATTAGAAGGGCATTTTGGAGTTCGAAAAAAAATAGTGAACTTAACTACTTATTAGTAAGATTAAAAACATACTTACCCCAAATAAGTTTCTTTGACGGACTAAACTCATTATAAGTCCTTTAAGGAGGACTCAGCCGCAATTTTCACTATTAAAATTAGGAAACTAGGGTTTCTAAAAATCCGATTCAATTTGGAAATAAGGTTTTTTTTTGAGTGTTATGGGTATTTAAATCTGTGATAGAATAGGAAGTTTTTCTTTTTCTTTCACTTCTGAGAACTCTTTTATCCTTCATTGATTTTTTTATTTTTGCCTGTAACACTTTGTCCATATTATAGACATATACTTTCAATGGAATCAAATCATTTCGTGTATTATATTGTTTCTACTTTATTTTATTATCTGTTTGTGACATACTGAATTACATCATTCCATGCACTCTTATGGTACTAAAAAATAAGTCTATACTCGTAGATTTCAGTTTCAATTATTTATAGTCATTAATCTTAAAAATAAAATAAGATAAAGTAATAAAAAAATAAATATTCATTTATGTTATACTGCAATTATATTAAAACAAAAGTATAACATCGAATTTTTTTTTTTTTTTTGGTACCATGTTTTAACTATGTAATAGTACCATGTGATGGCATTTTTGGCTGCAGAATAAAAGGGTGTGAAGGATTTGAGTCAAAATTCATGCCCATCAATTAGGTCCAAATTAGGCCAATTCTTTTTGGGGGTCCATATTATTATTATTATTATATTTTACTCCTACTTTTGTCTTTTTCAACCACCACAAAAAGACCCCAAAACCTTCCAAATTCACATAAAGACAACACTCCTTCCAAATAGCCACCCACTGCCACATGCAAATTGAACCTAATGCCACCTTCATCACCCACACACACACACACACACACATATATATATATATATATATATATATATATATATATATGTGACTCTTATTAATTTGACCCAATGGCCTAGCCAGTATCTCTAGAAGCTTAGATAGGACTACTGAAGATATGTTTTTATTTTTATACCTTCAAATAAATTTGTTTATTATGAATTACGTTAAAAATTTTAATTTACGTCTTGTATTGTGATCTTTCAAGCACATTCAAGCATAATAGAGGAAACAATTTCATAGGAAATGCTAATTAAAAAAGAATGAGTTGACGAGAATGTGTGAATGAACTCGAGATTGTCTTTTATTGCATTGATGTTAAGGCCCAAAGGGTACTGCATGTATAAATGGATGCCAAATAAGATTATTCTGGTCGTGACCGTCATGGTATATGTGAGTACAAAGTATAAGAATTCAATTTGACAAGTGAAAAAATTGGTAGAACTAAAGCATAATGACTCATATGTGAGACGTGAGTACTAGCTGGTTCGTGTATTAATTTGACCCAACTAATAAGATTTTATTTGTTTAAAATTGAGCTTAAAAAACTAAACATACTTTTCTAAATGAGATTTTCTTTTTGATAAATAGATTACTTTAGTAGGTTCTTGCATTTAATGTTGATCATCTTTGGTTAACAACTGTAAGATCATGATCTAACGGTTAAAATTAAAAGTATTCACCAGAAACTATAGTGTATAGCTTTCATGAAGGCGCTACTCTGTATATATAAGTGTATGTATTAAAGGCCACATACTGCTCTAAACTTTGTAACCCTGAAGTCAATCAAGAACTCCCTAGTACTATGAGTACTCTCTCAGAAGTCTACAGAGATAACCCTCTCCACCCTCAGCACATTATCCCCCTAGACTTTGAATCTGCCCATACAGTGCCTGAATCCCACATTTGGCCTGAAACCAATGATTTCCAACATTCCGGCTGGTCGAACGGAGAATTATCGATACCAGTTATTGATCTGATGGATCCTAATGTTGTGGAACATATTGGACATGCATGTGAGAAGTGGGGTATGTTCCAAGTCATTGGCCATGGTGTTTCTTTGAGTCTTTTGGAGGAGGTTGAGGCGGAAGCTCGGCGGCTTTTTGAGCTTCCTGCTCGGCAGAAGATGAAGGCGTTGCGTTCTCCTGGTGGCGCCACCGGCTATGGTACTGCTCGGATAACACCTTTTTTCTCTAAGAATATGTGGCATGAAGGGTTCACCATCATGGGTTCTTGTGTTGATCATGCTAAGGAACTTTGGCCTCGTAACTATAAACGTTTTTGGTAAGTCCATGCTCTTTCATGCACGTGTCTACTAACCAAATGCATTGAAGGCTATTCCTTCATGAAGGGCACATACAAATACACATATGCATATATATGGTTTTTTAGTAGCGGGTATTCGTCCCTACCATATGTTTTGCATTCTTTGGATTTATGATTGTAACGTAAACATCAGAACATGCAATCAGTAGCAAATTATACGCATCGATTAAATCTGAATTTTATGTGGTTAGAGAAACCCGAATTCATTTGAAGAGGACAATATTCTTGAAATATTTTGTCTTTTTTTACAAATATTTTGCTTTGTTGGCCTTTTTGAAAGCTTTGAAGATTTAGAAAATAAAAAATGCTACTATATATGTTTTGAAGAATCAATTAAGTAGCAAAATTCAGCAAAGTTTTGAGAAGAAAAATGGTATAGAAGTCTAACAAAAAGTACTCTATCCGCATAAAACCCAAGTTTAACCGTCATTCATAGTTTGTGGGAACTTACATGCAACCAAGATTTGCATTGAATACGCATAATTGAGGCGATTTTCCGTTATGAAAAAAGTTAATTGATTCAAAACATCACCCTATACTATAACTCTTTAGTCTTTACTCATGCATAACCTTATCTTTGATTGTTTCCATGCACACAGTGACACAATGGACGAATATCAGAAAAAGATGAAAGCTCTAGCCTACCAACTCTGGCTGTTAGTTCTCAAATCATTGGACATACAAGAAAAAGATGTAACCTGGGCAGCTTCACTCCAACACTCCGAAGCTGCACTGCAGCTTAACTCGTACCCTTGCTGCCCAGACCCGGACCGGGTCCTCGGGCTCGCCCCTCACACCGACACATTGCTGCTCACCATCCTCCACCAAAGCGACAGCAATGGCCTCCAAGTCTTCAAAGATGGAGTACTTGGATGGGTTTCAGTGTCTCCAATTGCTGGTGCACTTGTTGTCAATGTTGGTGATCTCCTCCATATCGTCTCGAATGCTCGATTTTCGAATGCTTATCATCGTGTCGTGGCGAATCAGGCCCGCCACCGGGTGTCCATCGCCTACTTCTATGGCCCCCCTGCTGAGTCTGAACTTGTGCCAATATTGCCTAAACTTCAGGCTCCATGTTATCGTTCTTTGACAGTGAAAGAGTATGTAAGTATTAAGGCCAAGCATCTTGAAAAGGCACTTTCACTGATCAGAATTTAGTTAGTCTTTGAGTTTAGATGATAAACATTTTGGTGCTGGAGGGTTCATGATCATGACCCCCATTGTTATTAGACATTTTAAAATTTTACCGTGAAATTTTAGTCAAGGGAAAATTATACTTTGACTCCCTCAACTATGACCCTTTTTTTTATTTTATTCTCTCAACTATAATAGTTTTTACATTACACTCTCAACTATGTGATTAGTTTCACATTGTCCCACTTATTAACGCCGGTTACATATTTAACGAAAGAGCAATGCTATTGAGACCTAATTTACTATGACATTTGAATTGACTGTGGGCTCTATTAAACATTGAAATTTGGTGTTAATTCAAAATGACGGGTGTCAAGAATGTCTACCATTTAACTCTTACAAACCGTGCTATAGACGAGAGCTTTTTGTATTTAGTACAAATTTTTTTGAGTCGTTTAAAATTGAGAATCAAGTTGTGCTTGTATACCAATTTTGTTCTTTGCATTGTATTACAAAAGAAACCTCATTTGAAGTTATACCGCGGAAGTATACCATGTTGGATTTTCTGTTTCTTAATATAGTGGTCCTTTTCATATTGCGTTCTAGGGTATTTTGCATTCTTGCCTACAATGTGAACTCCAAATGGACGTAAACACTCACTAACCATGCATATCAGTTAAATCAGAACACTAACTTAAGATAGGAATTCGTGAAATCTAACACGTTTTTATTCTTGGGTTATATATCTTATACACACAAACACATGTCTATTAAGATATAATCATAATTTATTAATCAAATTCAATGTCGAAATGTGCATGTAATTTCACTTTTACAATTTTATCATCAATAGGTTTTTATTGACTTCAACCATCCCAAATCTATATGTCTTACCAATAGACTATAGACTATTCATTAGAGACTTATTAATATGTATTTGGAAGTAACACAAATAAGAGAGAAAAAAAAAAAACAATGTTGAGTGGGACCATCTTGTTTGGTTCTACGTATCTGGATGATAATAGAGATGTTGCTCGAAACTATTTAATGATGATGCTGATAGAGATGATTGTACATTTTTAAGGAACAATGACAATGATATGATCCTAACATCAAGCTAACTTCTCTCTCTCTCTCATTCATTCTTGTGATGGGATCCTCTGAAGTTTGAACCTAATAACACAAGTAAGGGTGTCAAAATATGACACGATCTGTTAACTCAATATGAACACAACACGAAATTAGAGGGTTTGAGTCTTCTTTAAATCACTCGTTTAGTAAATAAATGAATTTGATATGACACGATTAATAAACAAATTAATATAGGTATAGTTAATCAAAAGAAATTCACGACACGACTCGTTTATATACTAGTTATACATGATCTGAATCTGATATGACATGAATTAATAAACGAATCCGGTACGAGTGAAATATTTTTTGATATGAATCCACTAAGACTTGACACGAACCCGTTTCACTCGACACGATTGAGAGGCCTAAACACAAGACTAGAGAGAGAAAATTGAGTTCAAACACAAGGTTCGGTATAACAAGGGATGGGCTGGGAAGTTTAAAATTACAGGGGAATCACATTTAAAAAATAAACATTTTGAGGGGGACTAACTACATAATATCTTAAACATTAAACAAAGTTTAATGGGTTATAATGCAATTTTTGAAACTTTTTTCCTTGGGGGGAGTAGCCGCGCCGCGAGGGGGGTGGAGGAATGGCCATGGCTCACTTGGTCTTAAGTTAACTTCGCCCCTAATTACCTATTTAATATTATAGATAAAAAGTTGAATTCTCAATTTATAAAAATATAATAACGGTTTAATTTTCATTTACTTTGATCAAATGGTACAAAACTCATCAAATTTTTTTTTTCCATTTCAAAATATCATATTTTGATCAAATTCTTCAATGTCAGACAACTCAAGCAATACATCAACAAACTCCGTAATGCCAAATGATCTGATCAATCAACACCTACCTCTCTTATTTCTTTCTCTTCATTTTAATTTTAGATTGCGTAATTAAAAAAAAATTAAATTGTCATTTAGAGTATAAGTATTATAATTTTAATGTTTGATTTTTGGTATTGTATAGTGTTTTCAATCACAGAGTCAAGGGTGACTTAAGACAATTTGAGATCCAAACTGACAACACTAAATAAGACCTTTTTTATTTTTAATATTAATTTTTTAAAAAAATTATATTTTTTTTAATTTATTATGTTAGAGAGAGACAAAAAAATAACGTGCTAGTGTTGTCGAAAAAAATGTTTTAACTTTTATTTTTATTTTTTACCAGAGAGAGAGTTCAATTTCAATTTCAACTTTATTTTTTATTTATATTTTTTATTTATTTTTACACAGAGAAAGAGTGGGTAAGAGTAAATATGAGTTGATTTTTGAATACTTTTTATTTTTTTAACTTATGATGATTTTTAGATTTCTAATGTTATCGATTGGATCATGGACCCAAATTATTACAATAAAATTTTGATTGTATTTAATTTTTTGAGACTTTGTTTTAGGGTTTAAAATTTAATAAATTTAAATTTTTTCTGGGTTAATAATATATCTAAAATTATAGAGCTTTCTAAAAATTTGGAGCCTAAAATCCAAGTTTTTTTTAATACCGTTGATCCGCCCCTGCACAAGAGTTATCTCTAGATGTATATCACACTACTTGTTGATTAAAAAAAGTTGAATTATATATGTAATATGTGGTACATATTACAAGGTATAAACTAATTAAATAATGTTGACTGTCCTAGAGTGTGATGGTTTTATCTGGCATGGAATCAGGGCCAATTGAATAAGCATGGGTAAATGCACAATTATCCAAATTTTTTCTTATTTAATCACGTCATTATCACAAATGCATCATTAATCTTTTCATCTTTTGGTTTAACAAAGACCCACCAATCTTTTTTTGAATTATTATTATTATTATTACTATAGCTCGGTCACTCAAGACTTTAAAATATGGTAAGGTTGTGAAATGCCAAACTTAGAATAATGACAAACGTTCATCCACCACGCAATATATCACGAGTTTAAATTCAATCTCATGATGGGGGCCACCCGACTTGTCCCCATATGGGTAATTGAGATATGTACTTTAAATTACATCAAAAACACGTATAATAAGTCCAAAACTATGTTAGTACTGTCGTAAAGATCCTTAAAAAAAATGTACCTAAAGAATAGAAATAATGTAATATGACAAACCTAGTGCATATTTTCTAAAATACTGAAAGAATCTTGAAACCACAATGCTGAGAAACATATATTTTATGATAAAAAAAAAAAACTTTGAAACAGCTTCCAAGTTCCAACATATTCAGAATCAAAAGATTTTATATATGGTGGAGTTTGGATGACAAAAATAAAAAATGAGAATGAGTATCTTATTATTAGTAAGGGTTAATTACAAAATGCCTCATTCAACTTTGGATAGTTTGTAACTTACTCTTTCAGATTTTAATTTCAACAAATAGTTCCGTTTAAATTTGAATATTTTACAATTAACTCCAATAGTTATTTTTAGATAATAAAAATTGACAAAAGTTAGACATGTCAAATTCATGTGAAGAGATAATTATACTTACACCGATTTTTTCCTTGTATCAAATATCCATATTCTCCCCCTTACCCTTATATCCTTCCATCATTCCCTATCTTCGATGGTTAACTTTCATTCTCTATCTCCTTCCGGTAGAAAGCCTCATTTCCTTATGATGAGGCGGAGATGAAGGTTTTCTTAATTTTTAGGCTTGGCTTTTCTACTTTCTTATTTTTTTTAGGAACAAAAATTGGAATCTGAAGAAAAATAATATGGGAAATAATGTACAAAATGGAGGGTGTAATGGTTTTTTAATGTGTTCAGCTACTGTTGTTAGTTAATTTAATCCACTTGAAACTTAGAGAGGATAAATTGTAGCATTTGAAATCACAGAGAGTTGATTGCAACAAGGAATATAGTTGGAGAGGCTGGATTATAATTAAACTTATTAGTAATGAGATACCCATATTTTAATTACTACAATAATCCCATAATTAGTGTTTAATTATTATTAATAATCTAGTAAAGGAGTGAATATGTTTTTGATATTATTTTAGGAATGAACTTAATTTTAGAATAGAGATTGATTTAGGAAGAGAACGTTAATTTAAGTGTTTAATTTAATTTTAAAAATGAGATTTATTTTACAATTCTATTTATTTTTTTAGAATACTCAATCAAGATAGTTGTATGAGGTGTGGTCTTGAGAATTTGATTACCATAGTAATCTTATTCCCAGGTTGAATTACTGAGTAGTTGAGTATCCAAACATGATTATCATCATTCAAACGGGGTCTAAAGACCTTGAAAGATGACTATATTGATTTGCCATGTTTCTCGTCTCTTAAACCGTTGTATCTATTTTTTAGCGTCACAATTTTTATCTCGATCTCTTATATAGACTTACAACTATCATTTAAGAAAAAGCCACAAACTAATACAAAAATATTATATATCCGTACGAACTATATAATGGGTTAAAGTTGTAGCAATTAGTTGAAATTGCAGACATCATTTTCTTTCTTTCTTTCTTTCTTTCTTTCTTTATGAACATCTTTATCCTGACCTCATCTGAAAGGAAAAATAGTAAAATGTTTGATTAATTATCAAATAGTGTCATTATCATGAATTCATCACCAATGTCCTCACATTCCCACAAATCTTTTTAGTCAAGTGGGTGCCTATTAATACACGATGAGATGGATGATCCACCATTGAAGAAACTTGATACTAAATCTTATCTTTTCGTAAGCATCCCAATTCATGATGTTGATTCTCAACTTTAGCGCTGTATCTCCGACTTAATTTAACGCTAACTCAACAAAGTTTTATCCTAACTATTTGAAGCTGATTGTATATCCGACCTCTCTACCAAATTGGAGTGTTGAAGAAGAAGACAAATCAATAGGAAATTATTATTATTATTATTATTTTGATAGAAATCTAAGAAAGATTCTCTTCTTGTAAATAAGCTGGTCTGAATTCACAAAAAAACAAAAAAGATTGAAGGAGTTGGATCATGGGAGCAACTATACTTGTGATTGTGAACTTCAATTATTTCTGCTTTTAGAATCAAACACATGAAATACATTAAACTAACAACTAAAAGCCAGCGAATGCCCAACTAAATGACAAGAACCTGCTCAAAACACATGAAGGTGATGATCATCACCCCACAGATAGAAACAAAAAGTTGTACTCAGTTCATAACTCATCGGTATATGGCGGTGCAAGGGCGGTCTGAGATATTTTGGGGTCTAAAGCGAAACGATAAATATTTTATTTTTATTTTTAATATTAATAATAAATTTTAATTTTAATTTTTTTAAATACAAAAATATTAATCAAAATTTTATATTCAATTTGTTGTTACTATATTTAAACTTGATGATAAAAGAGAAAGAATAATTGAAAAATTATGATGATAAGTTTAAACTTGACGTTTTTTAGGGTTCGAACTAGATTTTTTATTAGCTTTAGCTTTATTAGTAGTTTTTTTTTTCTTTTTTTTAAGGCCTTTTAATTTCACGGCTGAATTAATAAACCCAATCTACTTAAGTTGAAATATTCGAATTTAAATTTTTTGTTTGAACTATTACTACACACCTATAAACTTTGGAAATTTTCTCGAAGTGAGGCTTTAAATTTTTTTTATTGGGCTTGTATTTTTATAAGGCCTTTTTTAGGGTTTAAAATATTTATGGATTTAATTTTTTTACATGGATTAATTATGATATCTAAAAATTTAAGGCCTTCTTTAAAAATAGGGTCTAAAACCCAAACTTTTTTAACAACATCGTTGGGCCGCCCCTCTAGGGTGTCTGATAGAGATAAAAATGATAGGGAGCCAAATCCAAAGACCAATTAGAAGATGAACACTTACCATCGACCTAAGTTTGATTAGTAAAAGTTGTAAGTTTTTACTTATTTGATGCTCATTTGCCTTTTAAAAGTATTGAACTTGAAGGAATAATGTATCACTTAGACAGATGAACACTTGTCATCGCTCCGAAGTTGAATTATTTACTTATCTGATGCCCATTTGTCCACTTTAGCTGTTCCTCTGATACCTTTTATTTTTTGTGTACAATCGTATTTTATTAGGTTATAAACCACTATTACTAAAAAATGGTAAATGAAAACTAAAAATTATTCTTAAAAAGTAACGAACATTGTGTTACATAAAGAGAAATATTATATTTTCATCAATATACAAATAGAACATTGACTCAATCCAAAACTAACATATTTATTTTAGAGGGTTAGTGGTCCACTAATTTATTAAAAAAAAAAAAAACTAGAACCATTATTAAAATTTTCAAAAATTTAGGGGGTAAATATAATGTATAAAATAATTTTATAGGTCAGTGCAAGGAAAGACAAAAACACTCAAGGAACTAAGTTTCTCGCGTGTTGAGCTTTTCTCGGTTTCTTCTCTTTTTCTTGTGGCTGGGCAGTGGGCAGCTAGGAGGAGTGAGTGACACAGAGAGGAAAAAAAAAAAACAGGAAAGATAAGACAGGTTTTAGTCAAGTGGACCAAAATTTTTGTTTTTTAATGATAGATGGGCCAAAAGTTTGTTTTTAATGTTGGGCCAAAAATTTTGTTTTTAATGTTGGGTTAAAAATTTTGTTTTTTTAATAGGTTTGGGTGGATTCGTAATAGGTCAAATATTTGATTTTTTAATAAGTTTGGGTAGATAATAGTGAGCTCAATTTTTTTTTGTTTTAAATGGACTTAATTTTTTAATTATTTTGGATAAATAATGTGGGCCTAATATAAATGAGGGGCACACATAATGTATATGTATAAATATATAATACATATACCTCACTAATAAAAAAAAAAAATTTTGAGGGGGGGGGGGTCACGTGCCCACCCTGGCCCCTGCCTCCCTCCGCCTGTGAAGCTACTACACATTGGAAGTGTTAGCAGCATATGGGCGAAGTTAAAACAATAGGAGAAACTACATTCACCTCCCTTGAAATTTAGTCAAATAATCACATATAAAAAATAACATTGCAGTTAAAGGGATGTGAAAAATTTGCTTAGCAATTCATTTTTTTAAAATACCAATATTACATTTATCATGGTTATATTTAATTTATACTTGCAGTCAAACCAACCATATCCACAATATTGGTAGTTAAACCTTGTTTCCAAACAAGTTGCCTCCCTTAATGGGGGTGATTTGTGCATTTTTTTGTGATTAAATATTAGGTTATTACATAATTAAGTTATTTCCAAACTAAATTTGAGTTTTAGAAAAAAATTAAATAAATTATAGGTATTGATTTGAATTTTGAGATAATTAATCTAATTAACTGAATTGATTTAGATTTGGTTTGAGTTTACGATAAATTTGATTTAATTAACAAAGTTAATCAAATTTGATACGAATTATGGATAATATTAATTAGATTTGATTTTGAGAAAAAAATATTTTTCAATAAATAAATTGATTAGATTTGGTTGGAGTTTTGCGATAAAATTTATGGAATAAATAAGATTTCATTTTCATTTAGGACAAATTCTATTATAGTAATTAAACAATTTTTTTCCCTCCAATTCGATTATATCAATGTGGCAATTTGCAATTGGATGTTGTAAAATTAATTAAAGGTCTATAAGTAAAGAATCTTTTGGGTTAAGGGCATTATAATAATTTTTATGGTGTTGTTAGAGAGATAGAATGATCGTCAATGACAGAGGAGGTCAATGCTATTTCCCAAACAAAAAGGAGTCTAGTTGTTATTTGATCAAACCTCAGATGAGGTGAATGTAATTTACCCTAAAACATAACTATGAAATGCTCCACGTTTACATTTGTTTGCCTTACGTATATAGGAACACTAGTAAGATGTGTTAAAAACCTATGCTCATGCATTGGACAAGAATTCAGGAAGTGCCTTGTAGAATCACTCCAACAGTTTACGAATTACCTGCCTGTAATTCCTTGTAGCAGATACACATATTCAAAAATACTAACAGAAATCCACCATAACGTCTGCGACGGTGTCTCTCGACAGGAACCAATTCATAAATGTAGTTTTTGTACAACAATCTGCCATCTGTATACCAACCAATCTCGTGATTTCTATGTAAACAAACAAAAGACACCCACAACAATCCACTGTTTTCATTTTTCAACTTGAATGTCAACTGATATTTCCTAACTTCCCTCTTTTCTCTTCACCCTTTTAGGTTCCCAAGTGGGGAGAAAAATAAAAATACAAGAAGATTGTGAAAAGGGCAAAGAAAGCACACTTACCAGCTATCTATAGACCTTGAACCCAAATTCTGCAACTATGTTTTGATCCCAATTCACCAGGCAAATGATCAACAACTCCTACAGGCCAATGATGCTTCAACCCTTCTCACATAACCTCATACGTTATGTGAGTATTCCCGAAGTTTGGCTTCTAAGTCTCTCATTCTTTGCACATTCCTCCTGGTAATCAAAAGATCTAATCAGTAAATTTCAGATAGTAACGTGCGTATTGTTGTTAAAAGAAAAAGGATCAAAAGGAAAAAAAAATAGTTGTCCCCTATTTAGTATGAAAACCAAGTGACTAGCCTATAGGGCTCTTCCACAACTCCAAAAGATAAGCGGTCTTGTGTTGCTGTAGTTAGCTTCCTTCTTCGATGTTTATTTGTACATATAAAAAGGGATCAAAAGAAAACAGAAACCCCAAATTGACAAGGGAAACCGAGTGAATTGAGCTTATCAGGCTCCTCAAACAGCCTCCAAAAGTTAAGCCTGGTGTTGCTATGGTAGGAGAAAACCTTTTGAGGTCCTCAAATATGAATTGTGTAAATCATGAAAAAAAGATCAAAAAGAAAAACAGAGGACCAGAGAGACCACTGGCAATGTGCACTCACAGGGACAACTAAAGTGCAGTGCCAAGTACTAAAAACTGTTTTGTATCATGATGTAACTAATTCCTGCCATGGCTAACAATATGACACAACTTTGATCATTAGTCATCATTGGATGCAGTATTAATTCAAATGACTTTTTCCAAAAAGTAACATTGAGTATTTATAGTTATATTGATGGACTGTATTTGGTTCCAATACCCTGTATTTCAAATACCCAGTCCTGGTAGAGTGACATAGGCTAGTCGTTTTACAAGTAGGGGGAGGACTATCCTCCTAGAATCCACATTTGCGTAGCCATCAAACATTGAAACTATTGCTCTCATAACTTTACTTGCTCCTGAAAAGACTGAAGTTCGGTAAAAAGGCCTATCCAATACATTGGTTAAACTAAGAAAATTTGACATATTCCAAGTTGCAAGCAAAGATGATCTGAAACTTAAATAGGTTTCAATAGTCATTCTGTAACAATAGGAAGCATCAAATAATAGTTTATATTAATTTAGCACGATCTCATCGAATTTCTCACAAAGATAGGTGAAAAGATTTACAGTCTTGCTGTTGATTCGAATTGTTTATAATGCCTGTGCATACCTGGAAAGCTTTTAATAGAGAAGAGCAGCGTCTTTGCTCAGAAATTGCCGCAGCATACTTCTCCTTGAGAGCATCACAGACTTTCAGCTCTTTTTCTTGTGCAAGATGTGCCTTTTCCAGCTTCTGTAACATGGATGCAGCAATAAATACACACCCAAAAAGTTAAAAACAATTCTAAATACAACACAAAAAGTCACAAGGACTGCCAATAGACCCAATATCAAAATGGATCCTAACACTTTGCAAATTTAAATCTTGACAATTCCGCTGAATCCCAACCATATGTCACTAGCAGCTACTGTTAAATGTAAATCCTTTGACCGACAGGGAAAAATGGACAGTTAAGAAGAAAATCACTTTTCCAAGAGTATAACTGGTTCATACTTCTATATTAACATTGACAAGTTCGATTTAAATACCTGCACTAAAAATTAGGAAACTGAAATTTCTGGAGCTTACAATTGGAAACTTCCATTTTTAAGATACAAAGCGAGAGTGTTTGCCATATATTTTTGTGGTCAATATTGAGAAGTACAGAGACAATGATTGAGTCTTAAATCCCCATTAGATCTCTAAGCAACAGAAACTCTAGATAATTAGAGCAAAATGATAGGTCAAAGTGGAGACAAGCAAGTGTGAATCTGTATACAACATGCCAGCAATGTAGACAAGAGATGTTAGAGTGATCATGGCTGAGAAAAAAACAGCAACAATAGGTCTTGGAAATAAAGACATGAACTACGAGAAATATTAGTTTACTGTAGAGCCAGGGAAACACCAAAATAAAATTAGACAACGGCAGAAAAGAAGCCATGGTGACACATGATACAAGTTAGACATAGGAAGGGAAAATTTGTGAAAACAACTCAATCAGAGGATCTTAAATAGTTTTAGTGGTCCTTTTCTCCAGGGTTTTGTAATTTTATTCCGGCAGGGAAAAATATAAATTTTGCATTGTTTTTGATAGATTAAATGTAAGTTGTAAATAAATTAACCATTACTGTACCATGTTACTACAATTTTTCCTATTCATATTTTTCACTGAAGATATGGGCAAACCATGTCCACTATTGCAAACTGTTCATTATAGTGTGAAGGGTGAACATTAGTTATCAATAATGTTGTTAAACAAATAATCTTTTGCTTTAAGAACAAACCAAAATAAATAATGACCATCAACACCAATCATTAAAAAAGCAGCATACTTAGAACAAAGTGAGATTATATATTATAGTACACAAGCATCATTCTTAATCTTGGCAGTTGTACAATGTTTCCAGCGCATAAGTTGGCTGTACTCTATTTGAAAACTTAGGTCCCTGAAGGGTTTGGTGAGGAGTTGTACTTTTAGCAAGCAATGACATTCTGTTGCCACTGTAAACTACCAAATACTTTTTCAGATTAAAAAGAAAATGTGAACAATGTTACCTGTTGAATCCCTTTTGAAATTCCGTCCATTGAATCGATAAGTTTCACACGACCAGATGTGCTAGCAATTGCATCTTGAAACTTTACAAGATTGCATGCAAAGAGAGACAAAAATGAGAAAACTTCATTGCTGCCCTTAGTCACAAAAAAGATAAACAATTTCCTGCATAAACAGAGTACAGAATACATTTCATGTATTACACAGGCACATGAAGGCCAAGGAATCTACATAGTGATGACTAGCCACCCATTCGCTATCCTATTTTTTTCAATATCTCAATCAATAATAATTTTGGTTGACCTCTACCCCTACCATAATATGTATTTCATCACCTTGTTTACTGGTCTAGTTATCGGTCTTCTTTAAACATGTCCAAACTATTTTAGTTGAGTCTCTCTTAGTTTATCTCCTAGGGTGCTAATTCTATACTTTCCTGAACATATTCATTCATGATTCTACCTTTTTCATGAGTTACTTTACATCCATCTTAATAGTACTTTTTTCCATGCTTAGTTTTTGAACATGTTGTTTCTTCTTCGTTAAACACTCTATTCTACTAAGCATAGTTGGTCTTATGTACTATTAGCTTGGTTCAGAGAGCACTTGTTGAGTTAAAGTTTTTGTTGCCAAAGGTAACAGCCTAAATGCAGAACTATTGACCCTAATTGTTAGGATGAGTGTTCACTCCAAAGCGTTCCCGGACCGCATGTATAGAACCCTTTTTCTGTTAATAGATATACACAAACCACATTAGCAAATGCACAACAATTAATTTATCTCGGATCTCACCTGAATAACCTACCCTATATATTGAAGTTGTTCACTCTTTTATATTTCTTGATATTTGATCTTTTCTATTATCTCATTTGGATTTCTACTTATACTAGTTCCATTCCACCTATTAAATTTAAGTTCTACTTAAATTCTTCTTGATTCTCGAGCTTCTTTACGAACTATTACATTAATTTCATCAACAAATAACAAACTCAATGAAATCCTATCTTGAATGTGTCTAGTTATATCTATAACCAAGATAAAAAATATATGGGCTTAAGCCCTAACCCTAATCCCTAATGTGAGCATACCATCATTGTGAATTCACACTTTCTTCCGTAGTCTCAATTAAAGTCACAAAACTCATATGTATGTCCTTAATTGTATACAATTTATCCATTTGTAATTTCTTTTTCTATAACACGAGTACACCACCATATTATATATCTAGGGGTTGTATCAATATCTCTAAACCTAATCTTTCTTTTTTCCGTAGCACCTTCACAATAGTCTCCCAAGTAAGTATATAGCTCTTATCAGTCACCTTACAACAATAAATCCAAAATAATTCTTAGATGATGTTGTCTTAAATTTAAATGTTACTTGATCAGACACACACACACACATGCTCTCTCTCTCTCTCAAAGTTTCATTGTATGACTCGTGAATTCGATTCTTCCTCCACTCATCACATTTATAGGCATCTTTCTAATGCATCATCATAAGACAAGAGATTCTTGCTTCACATGTATATAGCAAATGCCTTAATGAATGCGCCAAAAAAATATTTCGAAAAAATAAAAAAATAGGCCCAAAAAAAGGTTTTAATGAATTATCCTTTAAAAACAGGGTTGTAAAATACGTCCTTGCAAAACTTTAAGCAACCAATTACGACTCGCCGCAACATTCAAGCCAAAGAATTATCGAGTCCACATGCAAAAGTAAAATAGACAACACAATGGTTTGACTTCAATCACATTATAATTATTCAATCCATACCTGCAAACTTATGGAGTTTAATAAGGATGTTTCTTTTAGCATCAGCTCTTTTATCTCCAACAAGGCATTATAGGTAGCATAGCATTTACGAGTTTGCCGAAGCTTTCCCTGTATATCAGCAGAAAGAAGTTTAGTCATCTTGGCGCTAATAAGATTCCAAATATAGAAGTAGGAGAACTGAACACCAAAAAAGTGTACCTGAATATGGACATTAAGTTCTGAAAATCGGCGTTCATACCTGCACAAAGAAATGAAGTTAGGCGTCATATGGATGAGGCAAATATGGTAATTTGCCCAAGTTTTCTACAGTATTTGTAAACTAATATATCTCTAGAATCTAGATAATTGGATCCACAGAAAATTTCTGTAACAGCATGTCATGCTCAAGCAAGCAAGGTTCCAGGATCAAACGGTGAAAAAGGTGGGGAATCGAGTACATATCCTCGCATTCATCTCAATTACATAAAACAAAATGTCCACTTGAAAGTGGTTGATGTATTTTTCATGCACGCCATTTTGGGCATGACAAAGTAATTTCAACAGGACATTTCTGAGGGACGTAACAATAGAAAGTCTTATGCAAGAAGCAATTGGCCCCAAAACAGTTACATTACAACATAAAACCTGAAGTAAGTACAAGGTTCTGAACTTCAATTTCTAGTTTAACTTACGCAAGTTTCTCATAATAGGAAGATTAAAAAGTTGATAAGTGAAGCGCAAAGAAACGCTATGCAGAATTACGTACTGAATGAGTTCTGCTTGTGATGGCACATCATCGAGCTGCCTTTTAAGCAATACAATTTCCCGTAGTTTAGCTGCAAGTTCCTACCTCAAAACATTCCCAGTAATATGATTTAATAATAACAACATCAGGAAAACCGCCTGAGACATTAGAAAGAAAGCTTTGTACTTCTTCTGATCCATCTATACCAGAGTACACATTGTACAAAAATTGGTGTTAAGTCTTGAAAAGAGGAAAATTGGTTCTAGCAAAGCACTACACATATTCTTGGATGATGATGGCTAGACGTCAAAGAATCAAATCTTGGAAACCAAGGCCCAACCAGAAACTCTCATGCAGATGTTCTCTTTAAAGGTAATCATTGAACCATACATCCTCTGTAATGCAATTCTCACCTTCCACAGAGAAACCAAGCAAGGAAGAAGAAAAACAAAGGGAATTTAAGAATATAAAATCTGAGAATAGGAATACTTTATTTTATTTTGATCACCTATCATTACATTGAATGCAGCTTACCAAAACACTATGTCATTTTGTAAAACAAAAATGCTTTTTTATTGCTGTTGTTAGTTCAAATTGAAGATAAGCATATATGCCACAGAAAGCAACACAACAGTTAACATATGAAACAGTTTCCCCTTTCCCCTTTCCCCTTTCCCCTTCCAGAAAAGAAAAAAGAAGCAGAAAGAGGCTTAATAAGTCCTTTTACAAGTAAAAGTTCATTACTGGGCTGGGCGCACAGCATCAGAACATTATTTTTGGTACATATTGACCAGCAGAACATCATATGCAACTAACAGAGAGGGCAACCGTCCAGTCATAAGCACAACGCACGTGTAAGGAGCAGAAAGGGCCTGGTAACAATGTAAACCATGCTAAATGACTAAATTCACACCAATTATTTTAAAATGTCGCACGTTTTGTGCAACATGTAAGAAAAGCAATAGTAATTACGTCAACCGTTGTAAATGACTAAATTCACACCAAAGATTTTAATTTTGAGAAATGCAGATTGATGTGATTTATTGATCAGACCATTTGAAGATGTAGGAAAGCGTAGGCAAATAAATCTTAGACCTAATGCTAAACAAGCATTCTTGCATACAATCAGAAAAGCAATTGTAATTACTCACACCAAAAATGTGCTACTGGTCAATTAATTAATCATAGGGCCGCTACAGAAATCTCACCCTCTTTGCTGAATTCAGTTTCTCCACAGAGCTACGTAAAGAATCATTGATACCACTGGAGAAGCTCCACCCGTCATTGTCACTCAGTATAATTTCGTCAAGTTTATCAATCTCACCTTGCAGCTGAGAGCGTTGTACATTTGAATGGAGCTGGGAATCAGATTCTTGCTTTTCAAGAGCCTGAACAAGCATTGAAGCAGTAAGTCAGCAACCAAAAATAACAAAACTAAATCAGGAAGATAATTGCCAGAAAAGAATATATAAGCTTAGTTATAACAAGGGAAAAAATTAATGGCTAACTTAAAAAATCCAAATAGAAAGGCATTTGATCAAATCCTATAACAAAAAAGGCAGACAAAAACTTGCATGTCCAAATTTATTAAATCAGAATATCAGAGCACAATTTTCAAGGTCATCATTACAATCATTCGATGTTATACTGCATACACATCAGTTCAAGATAATGTATGGAAATCAGTGCAGGTTTCTTGCAAACAATCAAATCTCTATTTTCATCATTAAGAATTTTATGTTTGTTAACATAAGGGAAGTTCCATTCATGATGGTAGCAGTTGACGTAAACATAATCTCCCTAATCTCCCCCCCCCCTTCTCTCTCTCTCTCCCTGTGTGTCCCTCTGCGTGTCTCTCCCTCTCTATGCACACATTGAGGAATCAATTCCTATGTTGGGCAAAAGCTGTCAAATGATTCAGAGTTAAATGGGGACCCAGTAAGAGTCACATAAAATACAGAACACATTATGGATTTGCAGCCAGAGGAGAAACCATGGACCAAAGGACTGCCAATAGAGAGAAACACAATACGACTCTACAGGTTCTTGATTGGATAACTTGCTCAGGTTAACATGGAACGAAATGATACACCAGTTTGAGCTTTAAATTCTAGTTGCTGCAATCATCCGAACAGCTTTACATTGTTCTATTTATACGAATATGCTACATTTTCTAATTATGATTAAAGAATAAGACACATGCTCGTAAAAGTAACTAAGTATTTACAATGTACCCACATATGTGATGGTTTGTCTCTTGTAATGCTACTTCTATAATTCAGTTGCATAAATATTTGACAAGTTTCTTATAGCATCATCTCTATTTCAGCTCCAAAAATATGTCTATGTATCAAGGATTAGGTGACCAACAAGATGCTCAACTCATCACAAGATTATCTTTGTATCTAGAGAACATAATTTAAGAACATTCAGGACTTACAATTCTCTAAACATATTCCAGAGTTTACACACTTCCTTCTGTTCATCCAAAACTAAATCTTAAAAATAAGCATAAACAATCCACCACCTCGTAAAGGCATGAAGCTTTCAACAAAGGGTACCATTAAAAATTTGCATTATCATCAATTTTTTTCTCTTGTGCTCTCGTTACAGCCAAAACTTTTTGCTCTTAGTTGTTCATTGCGCATAAGAAAACACGACAAAGGTTTTTCAAAAATTCAGGCCCGTGAAGAAAACAGGAATGCAGTCCATGAAAATGGCATCAAACAACCTTCAGTGACCCCAAAAGCGATAACAATCTCTGCACCAGCATATCAGCACCTTCCTTACTGATTTTCTCTCGTAAATGTTGCATTCTACCCAATAGATCAGCCTTTTTTTTATTCTGAAATAGCATAAGCAATGAGTAAAACTGGTCACAAGCCAAGAAAAAATTACCAATGAGATTTAACAGAAGAAATGAGGAATTAAGAATAATATGCTGTTTTGTTTCCCTTGGAAATATAGATTTCAAAAAGGCAAAGAAATTACTTTTCAACCATTTTGAAATACTAAAAGAAAATGATCATCTATTTCCTTCATTGAAGAAGGGGTTCTACTAACTGACCAGTTCTTCAAGACTGGCACTCAGTGTACTTATGGAGCTTTTTATGCTGTTAAACTCCTCCTGATGCTGCAGAAGAGAATGCGTCTCATCTTCAATGGAAAATTCAGTGCAAGTAACCTATACTTTCCACATATCAAACCTAGCAGTGTTAGAGAACAAAAGGAAAAGAAATTACGTGTCAACAACTACAAATTCCAGAGAAAGTAAGATTAAAAAGTGATTAGGATTTATCCAAAGAAATAAAAAATCAAAACGAATGAAGTTCGATCTCCATTTTCAACCCAAAAACTATTGAATGGGCATGAGGAACAAAACAAAACCATACCAAGTAGAGACGATGGTTGAGCAATTTTGCTTTAATATTTGTAGGGTTGACACCAACTCCTTACACTGTGTCAATATCCGGCACCACTAGGTAATAGAGGTATATTCTTTTGAGAAGTGATTGAATTAAGGATGGACAGGAATCTGAGGGCACCACATTTAGTTCGATTTTTTTTTTTTTGGCCCAAGGGATGGGAGGGGTTTGAGGCCCTCATATTTGCAATATGACAACAGCAATGATCAATGCTATCCCATGATTCCCTCAAAAGCGAAGTGTAAAATTACCAATCCCTCACTCAAATCTGAAAAGCACAACTCACCCATGAGGGTCAGGCTCTTTTTTTTTTTCTCATGCCAGCCACTGAACTAACCTCTTTCCCTTCAAAATGTCTCCCAAACCTGCTAGCTCTAGTATCTAATATAAGCTTGTAAAACCCCTCGATTACTCCTGAAATATTTATCTATCAAAAATCAAATTCTTTGGAGGTATAAGGCTTTGATCCTCCAGGAAAATTCCCCCAATTATACACATTCTGGATCATTTTTTTTTAGGTTGAAAATTTCCCCATATCCACAAAACCCCTTTGGTTTTTGATTGATTCATTCACAGAAACTGAAATATTGATAAGTGTCTGCGATTACGTGTGTGTTTTCACCATACAATACAATGTTCCGTATCAAGGAAGACACACTGCTATGTCGATTGAGTCGAAATAAGGCTCTTTACCTGTTCTCTGTGATCCTCCTCTTGCATTTTGTGAACAAGACTGAACAACCCTATTGCACTGGTCCTGAATTTGTGAAGCCTGAGAGTGAACGATGAGCTGAATTCAAATAAATAATAATCGGAAAAGAAGAAAACCAAATGCATTGAGGGGTTACCGTGGCCCACAATTTTAGAGTATATACGCCAAACAGAATTGTAGTAAAATTGGGGATTTGAATACCCAAGCAAAATTCAATACGATTTGATTAACATCAAAATTATAGTGTTTGTGCTTAATCTTGTTGGTAAATGAGTGAACTTATTTGTCCTTTAATATATGATTATTCATTTAATAAATTAATATTTTACTTGATTATTTATTTATTATATGGATACTCGCTTACCGCCTGATTACACCAACTTATCATCCGATAACTTATTTAATAGATAACTCAATTTGTTACAAAATTAGGTCTTTTAATTACGAATTTTTTTGTGTTGTAGAATTAGCACGTAACACATGTTGTGTCGTGTAATTCGTTTAATAAATAAATTGTATTTGATTTTGTGATTTATATACCCATTTAATAAATAAGTCGTATTTGAGTTGAATGATTTTTAATAAGAACATGCTAAAACTCGACAAGAATCGACATGTTTTTTTTTTTTGAGATGCAACGATAGGAATTTATTATTAAGAAATATTATAAAAAATGAGAGGCATAACAAAATCTGGTGTCTGTTCCAACTCTACAATGCTACTATTTAATGGTATAACAAAACAAGCCAACTCGTGAGTTACTTTATTTCCATTGCGTCGAACTTCGGACACTTCAAAATAGCGAAAACTTCTCGCTATACTGTTAATATCTTGTAAGATGGCTTCGAGAGGATCAAAATCTCCATCACCACTCCTAATAGATTGCATAACACTTGTCGAATCCCCTTCTAGTATGACTTCTACTAAATCTTGTTGCCTTGCGAATTGGATTGCAATTTTTCCTGCAATAGTTTTTGCTTTACGAATATCACAATTCATAACTATCCTTTTAGACAAGGCCCTTGCAAAGTAACCCCGTCATCTTTTGTAACTACCCCCACGCTAAAGACATTTTGATCTGTAAATACAGAGGCATCGAAATTAACTTTGAAGGTACCTGCCCTCGGGGGACACCAGCCATCGTTGGGATTTTGCATAGGATTAACAACGAGCTGAGCTGCTGCCTCCCTATACTGTCTGTAATAGTCAGCTGCCTTCATCTGCACTTCAACAGGGTCTTGAACCATCTTTTCAAATATTCGAATATTCCTATTTCTCCACACAAACCAACAGTGAATAAGGAATAAAGGAAATTCATCAGATGCAAGGGCCTGATGGACATCACGCATCCACTGCCCAGGATCAGAAGACATAATCTGGACTATTGCCTTTAAAGAGCTGAGACTCCACACTGCTTTGGCCCAAAGGCACTCCCTTAGGCAGTTTTTGTGCAGTTCGTGGCCTTGAACCACTGTATGATGCAGAAGTGTTTGATCAAACTGTGCTTGTGGAACTCCAGATGTGTTTGAGGTAGATGCTGCAAGTGGTCTCCTTGCACAAGTGTTTGTACTATCCTACTGGGGAGAAATTAGGCACTAGTAGAAAAAAAAAACTGATATGAAAACTTCTTAAAATGACTTCCTAAAACTCTTGCAGATTTAGCAGCCCTCCACAATATGTCTTTCAAAGATGAAACATTTATGATTAGATTTGAAGCTATTGTACAAATGCCTGACACAGAATCTGTGTTGTGCATTTGGAAATAAGTTTCCAACTGAGTCCACCAAACCATTCTGTTTATCTGGGATGAATGCCCATGCATATGAATTTACAATATCCAGATCCTCTTTTAAAAGTTCAAGAAACCAAGCCCAATACTTCTTCTCTTTTTCCACAACAACTAAAGCAAAAAGGTACATCTGGTTGTTAGCATCAATCTCAACTGCTGCCAACAGAATACTAGATTGGTGGCACTTAAGATGACAGCCATTCAACCAATTATTGATCTATATCCATCAATTAATGCCCTTTCCATTGCCCCCAAAGCATATACACAACCTTTTGAACAAGAACTGATTACCTCCAATGGACTTGGTTTTAATCCTGCAAGTTGTACCAAGGTTTATTCTCCTCAACTCTTCACAATAATCTCATAACATAGCAAATTGCTCCTCATCAGTGCCATTAACCAACGTCATTGCTCTCTTTTTGACTCTATATACTTGGTTCTTATGCATATTCAACACATGCTCTTTTAGCATATCATACTTAATGGATTTAATGGGCGAAGTAGGGTTAGATCTAAATCTATGCAGTTAAGTATTTGCAAGCCATTTGTCGTGTCATTCGAGCGATATATTTTTCAAAAAAATCAGTTTGGGAACTATATCCAACACCATGTTTTTCAACTCTTAGCATTACATTTGTTTGTGCCAAGCAAAGTGCTCTTCATTATCATGACCCGAACTTTTTGTGGGATTTAGCACTTACAATCTAGCTTAGCAACCTAGTTTTCCAAGAAAAAAACTAGAGTTCATCAATAGTTTCCAGCAAATGCAAACACCTGCCTTGCTGAATCCATGGCCAGACCCTCTTTTGATAAAGAAAATCTGATAAATTCCATGTAATCAAACTCTTTCAGAATTTGGGGGTGTTCTTCATCCACTAGCTCTTTTATTGGCTTGATGGTTGTTCCCTCCATTGGAGCTGGAAATGCTCCTAGTGAATACCTATTTTCATATCCTTCCATCATCACCCTGTGATGAGCTGCATGCATTCTCCCATTACTCCATGCCTGCAAATTAAATAATTTTGATTGACATTACTAGACCCATATATGCATAAATGGTGCTGGTCTGACTGAACTTGTCGAGTTTTAAGTATGCTTATATTCGAATCAATTATATATATTGGTCGAACTCAAGCTCGAGTTGAACTAAGGTCCTTGCTCAAGCTCAATTTGGCAAAAGCATGCAAGCATTCATAACGAACTGAATTTGAAACCAAGCTCAGTTTCTTAATAATCTAAAATATTAAACAATATACTTAATAATCAATCCTAAACATCCAATTTCCAAACAAAAATCCTTCAAAATATATATAATTAACCATAAAATCAAACACTAGAAGCCTAAGGAAGAGGAAGAGAATTGTATTTGGTTTAGAGCTATTTGGGGATAAATTTAATTTTGTTCATCTTCAAGATAATGATTGTTTGAGAGTCATTAAGAATAAGTTCATTTATAGAGGTGAGCCTATTCGAACCAAGTCGAGATACATGTTGATTGGATTCAATTTATTTAAAAAATACAAGCTTAGGGTCTGATTAGATTCTATTTATTTAATTTGACCAAATGTAAACAAACTAAAATCGAGCCAAACCCGAGTTACTTAGATCGTTTAATTATGCTATTTACTGACATACCCCGAGGGACTGGTAGTTGCATAAGCTCATAATTGTTATAAGAAAATTCATGCACACACTAGTGTAGACATATCATCAAATGAAGCTTATAGAGCAGCAGTATCATACCATGAGAGGATCACCAACCATATAGATGAAGGAATTGGGAGATGGAAAAAGTTTGATCCACTGCCCATCCTTGGCTTCAACTTCAAGCCCAAAAACTTGGTTTGCACACAGAAGTGCTGACAGAAGTTTATCAGTATGAGCAGTGAGCCCCTCCATGTACTCCCCATTTGGTGAGGCTTTGTATTTCGTAAGGCGCAGTAAGGTTGTACAAGGCATGATGGAGTTCAAGGTCTCTCCCAGGCCATAAGCATCGATAATCGACGTCCCGATAGTACGATTTAACTCATCCATCTGCTGAGTTATGGAGCTGATTGTTTTGCTGTGGAATCATACAGGTTGATGTTGATGAAGTAGTAGTTCATATTGCATTAGCCAAAAAAAAAGGAAAATGAAGAGATAGTCGTACAGATTGAAGATTTTTGGCACGGCATTTCTCTCTTTTTTTCAGTGTAATTTAAGTGAATAGAACATATGAATGAAGATTAATTCTGTGAAGTTGAAATAGTTCAATGATCAACTAGGTGACAAAAAAGTGTGGCTGGTGATATTAAGGTCTATTTTTGGTCAAGTTGATGCAAGTTTCGTTTCGTAGTTTTCTAAAAACATTGTAAAAATAGAATGAATACCCTTTTTTAAAACATTGACCGAAATACCTTAAAACATTTCGAAACTCTTCCAAACTCTCGAAATATAAGAATTTCAATATTCAATCATTGATTTATATGATTCCAAAAACAGTTCTACGAAATAGAAAACAATAAAACTTGTTTGAACAGTATTCAGAAAATAATAAAAACAGAAATGTGGTGGTAGTAGTGTGGTGGATGTGGTGGTGTTGGTGGTGGATGTGGTGGTGGTGTTGGTGGATGTGGTGGTGTTGGTGTTTTCTAAATTCTATGATGATTGTTTTAAAAAACGGTTCTAATTTATTCTCTAAATCTACCCAACTTTTGTTCTCAATTTTCAAAAAGCAAAAACCAAAAAAAAAAAAAAAACACTGACCACATAGCTTTTCTCTTAGAAGCTGTTTTCGAAAACAGAAAACAGTTCCTGAGATGCAAACCAAACACGACCGAAATTTCAATCCTTTGAGAGCTTAGGCCCAAAAAGTAATGTGCATACACATGCAGAAACCTTGTAGGCTATCCTATATTTGTGTGGACACCTCTAAAATCTTACTAAGAAGATGACCAAGAAGATGAAGATTGATCAGAAGAATCTTCACCTAAAAAAATCATTGCCTTGAGGCCACATTAGTTCTTCAAATCTCCGAACAGACTCAGGGTCGGAGGCATCCTCAATTCCAAGGCTCTCATACAAGGGTGCCGTGGCATACTGCCCAGCATAGGCATAGAAAGGGTTTGGATTCACATTCTTCTTCTTTGTCTCCAAAGAAAGACCAAAAAGTTCCTTCAAACCCGAAAATGTCTCTGCTTGTAACTCTGAAGAAATTTTATCATACACCACCTCGAAACAACCATAGTTTTCGCAAGCCTCTCGGACCTTCTCGCACAGGAGGTGCCACTCTTTCGTTCCTCTGTCCGACTCGGGCGATACCAGCGGGAAGTTGATGACTGGAATTTGAGACGATGGATCAGAACCCATAGAGTTAAGTCTTGGTTTTCTTCATCAACCTTATGTGATTCTATATAATGTACTTGTTCTTGTGTGACCATTCGATACCACCAAAACACAAACTTTGTACTTGTCTGGAGGATCAGGATTGGAATCATGGACTAATTCATAGGGAGATTTGAGTAATATATTTTTCAAATCAAAACTGCAAATTCTTCCATTTGCTGAAGGATAAAAAATGGAATCCTGGACCAGATCATGCGGCAATTGGAATGTGTACACATTAGGAGGGGTATTTTTTGAAATACTATATAATAGTGGGATAGTGTATGCAATTCACTACAGCTTTTTGTTTGTGCATCCAAAGTTATGGAATACTTTTGTGTGTAATATAAGTAAATAGCAATAATTTTTTGTCTAAAAACACTTTACAATACCAAAAATAAAACATTGATTGTACAATATTTTTTTTTTAAATTATGCAATTTAAAATTAAAGTGAATAGATAAAAAATAAGAGAGGTGGTTATGGATTAATAGAATTGTTTGATATTGAGAAGTGTATTGGTTGAGTTGTCTAACATTGTGGACAGCGCATAGAAAATGATGTTTTTGAGTAGAGAAAAAAAATTTGCAATGAATTTTGTATTATTTTATCAAAATAGATAAAAATTAGATCAATCTTGACCGTCGTTATACTTTTATAAGTTGAAAATTCAACTTCTTAACTGTAATATTAAATAAATATACAACTATTACATACTTATGAGTAGTTTATGCAAAATTTCCTTATTCTTTCGAGTCTTGCACTTTTCGAACCTATATCACTACGGACAAAGAGAATAAGTGAGAGATTAGACTAAGTATTTGAAAAATTATAGATGGAGAGAATGTGATTGAGGGCGTGATTTTGGGGAATTAAAAATAGAAATTGTGGTGAGCGGGAAATTTTTTTTCATTAATGAATCTCGTGCGTCGGATCAAAAATTTTGAGATGATCTGAGACGTCAATAGCTCGGGATAGTTTTAGATAGCATTGTCCGTTGGAAGATGTCTTTTTTAGTCACAAAACGATCCGAGCCGTTCTTTGTCTCTTGGATTCAAAATCGTTCTACTTTATTATATACTAGTAATTGTCCGTGTCTGAAGGCACTATATAACACAATAAAATCACCAGAATAAAAAATTAAACCCACAAAAATTAGCAAACAAAAAAAATATAAAAAATCATAGCACCCACAAATACTACCATAGCATCAAATTGACTATCATGTCAATATTTTCAACCCTATTAAATTCTCACATAATAACTCAGTACTCACAACAATGAAAATAAAACATTGCCCCTTAAATGGAATTACATTACAATGACAATTAAAAGCCAAATTTATGCCATATTGATAGGATTAGCGCAACTACCACCTCAAATTTTGCCTTGAATTGCCAAGTAATTTGACTCTTGCACTTCGTTCATCTTCGAGTCCATTACTTTTCAATCTTGGAGGAAAACAAACAACTTGAATCATGGAAATGAGCAATAGATGAGGTGGCGATAATGAAAGAGAAAATCAACTAAGATAACCTCTCCTCATGGTCATCCAACCCATCCCTCAATTAGCATGAGAGTAGTGACTTCTGCCTCTTAATTGATGCCCCCAAAAAACCCATTGGACAGTGAAAACAAACCATGTCTTCATAAAGATATGAGAGGAGATTCTACCAATCCACTCCTCTATTAGTTCTACTTTCAAACAAAAATTAGGCACCTAATATTATGGATTTGATGAGATTGTGTGCTGGAAACCTGCTGTCAACTCACTTACCAAAGTAGGCGTAGACTTTCTCCATTGAGGTAGCACCAACTCAACTAACAAAACACACACACACAAAACTACAAAAGTACAAATACGCGCAAAACAAAACAACTAAGTAGAGAATTTTAGGTTAAGTAAATTGGATAGCCTTGAGAAGAATTAAAAGACAAAGACCTCAAAAGAAAGAGAGATAAAAAAGATCACCAGTTCAATTGCATAAATTCACAACTAGTCTAACCCATAAACTCATCATTACGAAATTCACAAACCAAATACACCCAAATTTACAAAACAGTAAAAAAATTAGATCAAATCAAAATTTTCAGACACATGCTTAATTGGTGGCACTCTCCTCACCACATGCTTCAACATCAAAATCAAGTTTAACTATATTTCTACAACAACTTCAAATAGAATCATCAAAAATCAAGTTCAAGTAATTAAGAAAACCTCAATTATACATTGTACAACCTCGCCAAATTGTTAAGAGCAACACATATTGAAGTGCACAATAGCCATTATTGTTCGGCTGACATAGAGAAACACCTTTTCTTTGACAAATTTTCACAACTCAGACTGAAATCTTTTGTCCTCAGACCATCTATATAGTCCCAATCAGCCGATCCAACAGTCCAAGCGTCGAATGCGTATCACCAAAACATACCTACATAGGCTATTACATATAAAAAAATGAGTAAACACGAAAAGAGCAAGGCACCAAAAAATGAGTAAAGATTTTCATGCTCAAACAAACACCTAATTTATAACTCAAAAAGATTAAATTCCACAACAAAACACACGCACACACATACACTCAAATTACGACGAATCCCAACTATAAGAGTAAGGCAGTTCATCACAAACAGTTGTCAACAACCAATGAACCAACTCAAAAAATCAATTATAATCCAAAGTAAGCCAACAACATAGGTTATCTATAAACACCTGATATGAACATCAACATCCGCAGAAACACCAGCAGAAACACACAATTCTAAGGAAAAACGTTTGCGGACGTACATGTATATAAATATCATATGCATGTACATACATAAGTTGTCAATTTATCATTAACATATAAACCATACAACTAATTAGAAATATTACATATTTTCAATAGAACAAACTGATACTTAATCATACCATTAACAAACTGGTTCTTAATCAACTAATTGTTTCTATACAACTGAATCCACTAAATATAAACCAAAAAAGGAACCTAGAAATACACACCCCTTTTCTGGTGAAAAAACTGGCCGCACCTGTTACTCATCCTCGAATGCAAGAAGAAACCTGGACATTGTGTAGTATCAAAAGTTCAATGAAGATTAGATTTTGTTCCCAACCTGGTAGTAAAAAAAAAAAAAAAAAACATAATGCAATAAACGGAATATGTAGAGATAAAACTTACCATAGAGATGTATTCTTCAATTTGAGATTCAACCTGTTTCATAAAAAAAAAAAAAAGTTATCAGATCATATGTATAATATCAAGATCTCGCATAACATATAATTCCTTAACTTGAACACAGGAAAGGGCATAGACAATTTTCCAAATAAAATAAAATAGCTCTAATATTCCAAAAAATTAATACCGAAACAAACATCAAAACTTAGAACCCAATTGTCATTCCAAACATTCGAAATGCAACGCCTGCGGGAAAAAAAAAAACGAAACCATAAGAGAGCGTAGAGACCCAAAATAATATGCATAAATCAAAGTTGACAAAATCAAAAAAAAAAAAAAAATCAATGAATCAAACAATCCAACTGGAGTGTATAAAAATCAATGAAGGGGAATGAAGAGAGATGCCTTTGTTGTCTTGGTTTTGGGTGTGGGTGGGTGGGTGTGTGTGTGTGTGTGGGGTGGGGGGGGGGGGGGGGGGGGACAAAGAGAGGGCATACCTTGTCGATGGTGGATTCATCTGTGGTGGCTTGCTTCATCGTCGCTGGTCTGGGTAGAGTGAGAGAGAGGCGTGAGAGATAGTCTGTATGAGAGAGATAGAGACGCATGAGAGATAGGAGTTTAGAGTCTTGCGATGATAGGCTTCTTCATGGGCGGGAAAAGAAATTCAGGACTCATTGTGTAGGCCGTTAGATCAAAATTTTTAAGATGATTTGAACCGCCTTTTATGTTGGAATTACGTTGTCCGTTAGATGTGTTTATGTTTTGTCTCAAAACGATCTGGACTTCTCTTTGTCTCCAAAATTCAAACTTCGCTCTACTTTATTATATAGACTAGCAATTGCCCGTGCCTGAAGGCAACAACACATATATAACCAAATCAAATTTTACAATTTTTAAGTAATAAATGAAATTAATAAAATTTTTCTTGTATTCGTCACCATTACCATAATCCAATTCAATAACAAAACATAATTATAAACTCAATTCACCCATGTAATAAATATCTCAAACAAAAAACTATCCACAAATGCAACCATCTACATAATAAAAATAAGTTCACAAATGCTGTCAAAAAAATTAGTTTTGCCATTTGAGATTCCACCAGCTTCCAAAAGAATGAATACGACCTGTATTCATAAAAAATATTATATTTAGATGTTTTTTCATTCTCTAAAAACATACAAATATTTTTTTCAATTCATCCACATTCTAATAATAAAAAGATTGAGAAATCATATTTACCTGCAAAATATCGCTTCATAAGTTCTGATGTTCATTGTTCCTTTGTTGAGCCTCCCAGTCTTCTAATGCTCGTAACAGATTAAGTCATTTTCGATTTCCTCTAACAGATCCTCCAATTCTATCATATCTAGGAAGCCATTCTCGAACTGCGTATGAATGAACTAAATAATGTTTAAATTATTTATGAACTAAATAAAGTTTAAATTATATATGAACTAAATATAGTTTAAAATATTTATGAACTAAATAAAGTTTAAAATATTTATGAACTAAATAATGTTTAAATATTTATGAACTAAATAATGTTTAAAATATTTATGAACTAAATATTGTTTAAATTATTTATGAACTAAATAATGTTTAAATCATTTATGAACTAAATAATGTTTAAATCATTTATGAACTAAATATTGTTTAAAATATTTATGAACTAAATAATGTTTAAATTATTTATGAACTTAATAATGTTTAAATTATTTATGAACTAAATAATGTTTAAATTATTTATGAACTAAATAATGTTTAAATTATTTATGAACTAAATAATGTTTAAATTATTATGAACTAAATATTGTTTAAATTATTTGTGAACTAAATAATGTTTAAATATTTGTGAACTAAATAAAGTTTAAATTATTTATGAACTAAATATTGTTTAAATTATTTCTGAACTAAATAAAGTTTAAAATATTTATGAACTAAATAATGTTTAAATTATTTATGAACTTAATAATGTTTAAATTATTTATGAACTTAATAATGTTTAAATTATTTATGAACTAAATAATGTTTAAATTATTTATGAACTAAATAATGTTTAAATTATTTAGGAACTAAATAATGTTTAAATTATTAGTTCCTAAATAATGTTTAGAACTAAATAATGTTTAAATAACCAATCCAATAACAACAAAATATTTAAACAATTCACATCCATGTGTAGTTGGAAGTTAGACAAAGAACAATATAAAAGAAAACTGAGAACCAACACCTATTTTTTTAAGTAATATATATTTAATTGTAGATCACAGATTTTCAAATAAAACATAACATGGATTAACAAACTAAAATACAATATAGACCAACTACCAATGTCGGTAACATTTCAACATCGATGCAGGATGAAATTTTCAGAGGAATAAATATACGGAGCATTTTATTTCAATAGAATATCCAATTCTAGTTGGAAATTAAAGGCCAAGAAAATTAAGCCTGAGAGCATTTACCTGGTTCACGGCGGTTAGTGTGGGCAACTATAATAGAAGTGAAGTCCTTTTTCTTTGCATATTCCACAATATGCAGAAGCAACAGGATAAAGGCCTGAGTTGCATATCTAATGTCTTATATATCGTTTTATACTCTCAAAAAATATAAGATTCTATCCAAAGCAGCCAGCTTGAAATTCCAGCTGAAAAACTCAGGCATGTCAGCTGATAAGAATTGCCTAACTGCTGTGCTGAACAGTCACGTGTACAGTGACATCCAGCTACAACATTCCAGCTGAGCAAAATGGTCCAACTGCACTGTAATAGTTGAGAAGTAACAACTGGTAAGAGGAGAGCAGCTGGTGTCTTGAAGAGTTGAGGGCAATAGCTGAACAGTCACGTGAACAGTGACTGTTCACGCTGATGCATCCAGCAGGGAAAAGGAGAGCTATTCAACAGTTGGACCATTTTGCAAATATCCAACAGGGAGGAGAGCATAATTTCCTAAAACTATCTATTCAACATATTTACATAATCAAGTTTAGAACAAATCATGAAATTTATGAATTTAAAGACATCGTGCAATGCAAAATCGAGCACTAATCATGTAATTTATAAATTAAACCAATCTAAACTCTAAACTAAATCATAAAAAACTGGTACGTCATTTGATTGGATAATGTTGATCAAAACGGAAAATTTTGAGTGGAGAATGACTCTTCCATGACAGTGTACCCAACACAAAAGCAATAACGAAATGCATGAAATTTGGAAACTGGGTATTAAAGAGAGAAAAAAACAATACAGACCAAGAGAACGAACATAGATCCTTTACAAAAAAATAAGTGGGTAAAATTGTTCTAATTTCTGTGTTGATGCCATTAATATCAAGAGATACCACTTAAATAATCAATATGAAAAACATTCATCACCATAATATTTGACCAATCAAGAACAAACAACACCCAAACATTTGTAAAGGCATGGACATTAGATACACAACAAACAGTCGGAGGATAGCGGTTGAATTCCTTTTCATTAGTGATTTGAGCAAGTGCCATTCAGCTGTAGGGCAGTTGGTGCTTCAGCTGGTTTTTATCTTCAAAGGACTCCAAAATCTCCAATGCTGAAGTCTATCGGTACTGTTCACGGAAATGGTACTGTTCACGATACTGTTCACAGTACTGTTTAGCTATTTAAGTTTTAAGAATTTATTTATTTAGCTTTATTTTTAAATGCATTATGATGTAAAAAAAAAAAGATACACAGCAAACAATAGTTGTGAGGGTACTGTGACTATACAAATGATGTCACCATTTCACCAAGAAAGAACAAATTTTTTTTAAAAAGTACATAGAAGTAATTCAAGAGGAAAGTACAGGCCAAACACAATGTTCTTCAAGCAATTCACCAAATTAAAATCTCTGTCAGGCACAAATACAAACACATAGGTCGCACGCAGAAACACAGTCAATCTAAGACACTGTGTAACAAATAAAAAAATCGCAAACAAATGCTCATGTTTGAAGACATTATATAACATGAAAAAAATGGTCAATCAAAAAAATTGAGAAAAGAATCGCCAATCAATATGTGTCCAACATAACACAAACTCATCAATTAAAAAATTGGAAAAAAAAACGCCAATCAATGTAAGTCGACTATTATTTTTAAAAAAAATTCTCTAAAAACATGGCCTTTAAACAATTACAATCTTTTGACCAAAAAAAAAAAAGAATAATATAATCTTTGTACACAACTCAAATCTATTGCATAGTTCCTTAATGTCAATTGGGTTAGTACAAAATTCCAACGAACAACAAAATACAAATTAATCTTCCTGAATGGTCAAGTCCATCTCTCTCCCTCCCCTCTCCCAGCACTCCCTAAGAATGTCATGACTGATTGAAGCACCATAAGTTTAAGTTTTATAAATCTACCTCTATTGTGCTGAAGAATGCTTGAAATGAGTAGCCCATTTCTAGATAGAAATGAGAAGAGTCAAAATTAGGAAGGATCAGTTTTTGTATATATAATTTCCAATTAAACCCCCCCCCCCCCCCCCCCAAAAAAAAAAGTATTGTGTACAGCCCAATTAGGAAAGATCAGAAATGACATTGAAATTCTAAAAGAAAAACGTTATATAGATAATGGTGCTGCACAAAATGAAAATACTAATTGAATACAAAAAAAAAAAAGTATTGTATACATATTTGTTAATGCATACAGCAACCCCACAATCAGTAATTGGGAAAAAAAAAGTATTGTATACAGCACTTTGGTGCAATCAGTTAAAACAACACCATTATCTTGCCTCTGCAGATATGACGCAACAGAGACAATGACGACCATTGCCAAAAATGAACCACATAATAGCTAGTAATGGATAGGCAGTAATCATGCAACAACATTGCAAATACTAATTGAACCCACTTCGTGAGGTCCATTAATTACCATAAATCACAGATGATTTACACTTGGAAATTGATAATACATTTTCTTTGAAGCAAACCATCAAACACGTGGTGGGTGTTGATGATATGAAGGGGTGGAGGCAGAGGAGGAAGGCGAAAATGAGAGAGGTAAGAGAGAAGTGGCAGCAGGTACATGGTGTGTGTGCACATTATATTTGTGATAATAAATTGCAGCAAAATCACAATTTATATACCCATATGTAAGCATAAAAAACTACCAGTTGAGCACTGCGGGTGAACTACCAAGAAATCACATATACGCCACTAACTCATATGTAAGTATAATACATAGACACACAGAAATAGTACCTGAAACAGAGGATTTGAGATGTGAATATCCAAAGCCTCTCCTCCTCTCTCTATGCCTTTCGTCTGTCTCTGTCTCTACTGTAGCCGTTCTAATGCCAATAATATGAGTGAGATTTGAGATTGGGAGAAGATTTGTGATGGATTCCATATGATAGAGGCGTGGTAGATTGGGAGAGAGAGAAGCGTGAGAGATAGGCTTCTTCATGGGCGGGAAAAAAAAATTTAGGACTAACTGTAGACCATTGGATTAAAATTTTTTAGATGATTTGAACCGTCTTTTATGTTGGGATTACGTTGTCCGTTAGATTTGTTTATGTTTTGTCTCAAAACGATCTGGACCTCTCTTTGTCTTTTGGATTCAAACTTCGCTCTACTTTATTATATAGATATACTAGTCATTGCCTGTGTCTGAAGGCACTACTTAACAAACAAAAAATCGCAAACAATTACCTGTACATAAAAGCTTTGTATAACAGAAAAATTATCAGTGACAATAAATGAAAAATAAATAGATGATTTGACACAAAATTAAGTCCTTACAACATACTAACTATACCAAATGACCAAGTATTTTTATTTTCTTCATATACAAATATTCAACCAATCAATATTTAATATGGTATCATGGATTCATGTATGGGAGAGGAGATAAGTGCAAATAGAAGACCTACAGAATCTGTAATTCAGCTAACTCCTGGATGTCTCCAGACAGCTGACCAGTCAAATTCGTGCTTGCCAATGTTCTGAAATTGGAAGTGATCAGATTAGCCTTAAAGAAAACATGAATTGCATTATAAGTAACCTTCAATAGTCGTGAAAAAAGGTGAAATGCATAAGGGAATTACAAAGAAGTCACACGGGAATTGGTGCACCCAATTCCATCCCAGCCAGCACAATATGGATCAGGCCCAACCCAATTGGGTGGTGTGTTTTGCCATATAGCCTAAAAAGACTGTAGAGCAACATCTGCATCATAAAGAGAATTTATTTCCGGTAAAATCGATTCCCTCGTTTCGCTACCAATTGAATTCTCATATAAGTAAAGAAAATGACTTATTGCATTGGAAAGCAAGTGATACAGGGAACTAAGAGATTGTTTTATGAATGAATATTATAGCAAATATGCAATCATCTAGTCCAAAGAGCACAGATAGACAATCTTCAATGTGGAGTTGTTTCCAACCAAATTAGATTATGATGTACAGAAGTGCATTATTAAACTTTGGTTTCAGGGAAAATTTTGGAGAAATTAAAACATATTCAAACTTAATCATGTTTCTTCCAGTGTGTGAAAACAGAAAAAGGAAATCCAGAACCTCTGCTAAACTGCTTCAAAACTAGGTTAATTAAGTTCAGTTTTGCAACCCAGAAATGATTCATAATTTTATGTTCTTTTTTCCCTTCATTTTCTCTGCCCCCAAACAGAGAGCAAATTAAATTTCAGAGGGAAAAAGAATAAAGATTGCCAAGTATGTACTTTCTTAATATGCTCTATGACTGTTTTGTGATATTGCTTCCCTCCAAACAAATGCAAAACAAACAAAGAAAGTACCTGAGCAACTGTTGGATGTCTCTGAACAACGAATCGCCGAAATAATGAACAAAATCAACAATGATCTTCAGTCTGTTTGGCAACGAAATGAATAAAAAAATCAATGAGAAGCCTTAGACTTTTTAATAAACAGAGCGAGAAGCCAAATATTTGTGCATCAATGAATGAGAAATTCGAAATCGTTGCAGGTAGTTACTGTGGCTAGAAATCGTCATAAGGAGTAAGTGGCAGGTAGTTGCTGTGGCTAGAAATTGTTGGTGGCAGCTATCTAAGTTTGTAAACGGATTTTGATGTTCTCTAGTACAGTTTTTCATAATTTCTAATAGTAACAGAATATCTATTATGAATTTAAAGGAGACTCTTTATATATAGATTGGTCTCCCTCTAATATATATTCAATACCACACATGTTCTCATGCCTTCAATTTCTTAGGCACTGTCATGCTAAAAGCTCCCTAATAAAGCAAAATCCATTTTTAAAATTGGACTTCGTTAGTTAACCTTTGCTTTGGAGCATGAAGCAAATTTGTCAATACCAATGGCCTCCTTGTATCAATAGGTTACAATTGACAAACAAATAACAATAAGAATAAATTATTGCTCAAGAAGCTGTCATTTTCTTTGTAGGTCTAAAAAAATCAAAAACAAAAAGGAAGCAAGCTAAGAAAGTGGAATGAAAGCTTACCATCTAAATCTCTCTTGGATGTAGCATTGGACTTTCTTAAGAGTACATTGGGAGATGGTGAGTTACTGTGTTTGAGAAATTTTGTCGAACACGTGGTGGCTGGTGGTTTGGGCAGTGGCTGGGCGACATAAGGAATGCTTTGAATCTTAAATTGAACAAAAAAGCTACAGCCCATCAAGTTCTACAACACACCATGAACACCACCATAGAGACATACGGAATTAAACACATAGAGCTACTTAAATTGTCTGGTTATATATTGACATGACAAACATTATATAAAATACAGAACCCACCATGAATACAATACCTCTATTTCGCCCAATGCCAATCAATGTCAAATTAAAGAAAGCAAACCAAAGTGTAAGTCTCATTCAGCAATGCACACTGCAAAATTAACTATATATCTTCCCAAACAAATAGAGCAGAAATCCTAAATCCTAAGTTGATCAGATAACTCTAATACTTCAACAATCAACATAATTGACAAATTCTTTGTGAAATAACATATTATTACCCTGTTAAGAAATAAATAAGAGAGATAGGGAAAAGAAAAGGAATTAACAAAATCATTAACCTCACCATGTTTCAACAGCTGGAATAGTTTGAGATTCACATTTGCTGTATATGTTGAGTTTCATACGGAGCCTACAGAGAAAAACCATAATTTTTACAATTCAAAAATCAATCAAAACATCATGAAATTAAATTAAATAAAATACAAAAATTACAAACTATTGTTATAACTCCACGCAACCAAGAATAGATTATCGATTCCACAATGGGAAATTAAAAACTGGATCAATTCCATCAAGCTTGCCCTAATCGAAACAATAAAACCATAGGTTTTGTACAATTAAAATCAGAGAAGTGGTCAGGTGAATCAACAAAGCAGCTGAGACAAAGAGGGAGAGGAGATGAATAGAGAGAGGAGACATACCTGGGTAGCGTCGAAGGCGGTGAGTCAAAGTCATCATGGCTGTTGGTGGCATCGTGGTTGTTGTTGGCGGCTTGGCTGTGATGATGCAGAGAGGGTGCAGAGAGTGATGAGGGATAAGAATGAGGAAGAGGAGAGAGATAGATAAGAAATAGGGACGTGAGATTAGGGCAGAGAAGGGGGAAAGATTTGTGATGGATTCCATGTGATAGAGGCATTTTGCATAGAAGCAAGCACATTGAATTGTCTATTAATGGTGAATACTAAACAATTCTCTTAAAAAAAAAACTCTATTGAGTGGGTGTGTGTGTTTTGTGAAATCACTCCAACTCTTTGTAAGTCGACCAACGTTTTTCTACAGCAGAGCAACAAAAACAAACAAAAAAACCATCAATCCCAATTTCAAAAAGGGAAGATTTCTTGAAGCATATTATCAAACATGTGGTGGGCATATATTGAAAAAACACACAGTAACACCTAAACCCCAAACCCTTATATTTTCTAGATCAATAAACAATATTGAGAGACAAATAAACTATAATATTCAGATTGATAACATATATCTCAAGCAATTGAGCTCAACTGCAGTATAAATGAATCGCATCCAAAAAAATTAACCTTTAACTTTTCTTTCCAAAGGCAAGATCAGACTGTCGGGACCATTTTTAACATAATAAATTATACCTTCATGAACAGGGGCACAATCAGAACACTTGGGAGGCTTATGCGGGTACGGCTTGGCCAGTGGGGAAGACAATATAAACCCACTCGAAGATAGCACATACATATCCTCTGGCACCATTCTTTCCTTTTGCACACCTACCCATATACAAAATTCCACAATTTTTCACCAATAACAAAAATAAAATCAAATTACATATATATGTATATATATCTATATCTATATATAAAACCCATCAAGCCTATGGTAGTACATGTAGATAGCAGAAGGGGACATGATGATGAGCAATACAGGATAATCAAATGCAGCATTCAGCGTGTTTGTAGAATCAATCGTGTTTGTGGAATCAGTCGGAGCAGATTCAGCGTGTACCTATTGGAATCAATCGGAGCAGCGTGTTTGTGGCACTCTGTAGTAGAAGAGAGTGTGAATTGAATTTCGGAGAATCAAATGAAGCCCTCTGCCCAGGGAATGACGCCTTGCCCTCTTAGTCTTAGGCGGTTTGTGAGGCCAGTATTATGAGTCAGATTTGAGATTGGGGGAAGATTTGAGATGGATTCCATGTGATAGAGGCGTGATATATTGGGAGAGAGAGGGAGAGGCAGAAGTGAGAGAGAGAGAGGGAGAGGCAGAAGTGTGAGAGAGAGGTGTGAGAGAGAGGGAGGCAGAAGTGAGAGGGAGAGGCGTGAGAGAGTGAGGCAGAAGTGAGAGAGAGGCGTGAGAGAGAGAGAGGCTTCTTCATGGGCGGGAAAAAAAAAGTTAAGATTTACCGTAGACCGTTAGATCAAAATATTTGAAGTGATCTGAACCGTCTTTTATGTTGGGGTTACGTTGTCCGTTAGATTTGTTTATATTTTGTGTCAAAACGATCTGGACCCCTCTTTGTCTTTTGGATTCAAACTTCGCTCTACTTTATTATATAGATATTAATGATATGAGAGATATGTTTAATGGCAAGGATAATGACAAAAAAAATTAAAATTCAAAATGGCTAAGATATACACAATCAATGTTAGATGCAAATTTTGTGATAATGTAATTCTTCTATTATATTAGGAAATATTTAATACAATAAAACAAAATCAATCAACTTAACTACCAAAAAAAATATGCATAATTTAAGAGAGGGCAAATATATCAAAGAAAAATTATAAAAAGTCAAATTGTATAATTTGATACAATTAAGTTCTAAAAATAAGGACTTTGTGACTATAACATTAAGAGTTATGTACTTTTTGACCAATAACTCTAATTTTGTGTACCTCCTTACAATTTTCCCTAGTATATATCATAAATTTAAGCCCATAAGAATTGAATCCAATAAAAAGCGCAATTAAAATTTCAATCTTAGTCAAATGATTTGGGCCCAAAAGTTTGGTCCCGTGACACACTGAAAAGATTATACACATTATTTTAATTTTCATGTGGAAAAAGACATTTTCTGATTTCAATAGATGACCTTTTAGACAATCCAATTTAATGTTTAGGTCATATACATTATATACTTTCAAGTTGCACATTATGATGGAAGTAAAATTAGAAACATTAATTTTATTTTTCAGGAAACATTCAAACAATACTAATCCCATTAACCAGGCGCGTCACATGTAGTGGAAGGAACAAGTTTAAGAATATATAACATGAAAAACTACTTATTTACAAAAAAACTCTATAACAAAAGTTTCAAGAATGTCAATTGAGATCAAACTCCAACCGTATATCAAATACAAACATGCGTTCTTGCTATCGATGCAAGCTAATCAGATATAAGGTTTGGAGAGTTCATTTTGTTAGTACCTCAATCAACAGCTATTTCTTAGAGTTTACAACTTCATCATATTAGTTCAATTTATGCTAGAGTTCTTCCAACTTTGTGGTTCTACACCTAATCATAGAGGTTACATCTTCAGCAAATAAGAATTAAAGGTTTGGGAAATCCCCCCCCCCCCCCCCCCCCCCCCTTTTTAAGAAGGAAGAAATTGTATGAATGAATCAAAGAATTACAAGAAACAAAGGGATAAAATCCCAATTTGGTAATCTTAAGATGCAATTCCCGATTTAAAAAATGGTTCAGAATGCACACATCATCTGATGCATGCTATCACCTCAAATGCTATTAAATTTGAAACACAATTGTGGGATACAAGTAGTCATTCATGTGCGAAGATACCACTCCGAATTTCCAGCCTTCAAGCATCATCTGCAAGAATACACTTTCCATGTTTGAAGGCAACATGATATTAGAACCACCACATCCACAAAATTACAATCTCATGTAATTAGAATCTCCCACTGGAATCCACAAAATAACAGCCTTACATAATGATTAATTTTTTGGTTAAATACGAATTAAACATCTACTTGTGATGGATCGAACTAATAAACAGAGTGCTTGGATTTGCTTCGTATAACATAACTGAACCAACATTTAAACAAGTGCGATCAACGAGACCTCTATTTTTACTGCCACCATATCCTCAAAATGCAATTTTGAGTAATTAGAATAAAAATCGCAATGAAGAATGTTTGGCTTAATGAACTGGAAAATTGATCCTAAAAATAAAATAAAAAATTGGAAAACAAAATAACTGAAAATTGTCTCAAATGTGTAATTCAAATAAAAATAAATATAGCGATCGACGAGACTTCCATTTTCACTGCCACCATATCTTCAAAAATACAATTTTGAGTAATTAGAATAAAAATCGCAACGAAGAATGTTCAAAACCAATATATTTACACATCAACTCCCAAATCCAAGAACAAAAATTAGACAAAAATAACAAGAAATATTTGCCACGAAAACAACAAGGGAAAGATAGATTGATATCTAAAAAAATTATCTAAAATAGAACAAATCAGATTTTATACATTCAAGTTATGTAAAAGCACCGTCTAATCTTACAGTTTCATTGCCACCAACCACTAACTTAATAAAAAAGGACACCAATACCACCAAGTATAAGATAAATTAAAACAAGAAATATTTAAATCAGCATAATAAAAAGAACAACACGGCCAAGTATACAAGAACTTAAAATAAGAAGCAGCATATAAGAAAATTTGGAGAATTACATCATTAATAGAGGTTTTAGTATTGTATAACCCAAAGCAATGTATCGTCTATTAACACATAAAATCCACATTAAAAACACTGTTTTAATCTAATATTAATCAAATAGACAAAACAAAGAAACCAGAAACAAGGGAAAGACAACCAACAACCAATGCAATTAAAACCCAATAACAAGAAGCCATCAAAGACAACCACACTCTGATACCAATTGTTGTTCTGGGAGGAGGAACCAAAGTGGATCTTCTCTCACGATTATACACGTGGAGCTCAAGACACTATACCTAGAGGGGGTGAATAGGTTTTTTAGTTTAACACTTAATTGATTACTAATGAAAATCTAAGTCACCATAATTACCTTTTCTCACAAAGATTTAGTAATTAATAGTGAGAATTCCTTTTAAATACCATAACCCAACTTAACCATAACGATTGATTTTAATTAAAATTGAATTAATTCACTCACAATCAATCTCAAACGATCCAAAAACCTAAACTCAATTGCACAACTATATATGGATGAATATTCAAACAATCAAATCGACAAACACATAGTGCGCGGTGTGCAAACAATCACAAGTGTATATGATAAACAATAAACAACACAAGTGATTTGTTCACGCGAAAACCCTCATCGGGAAAGACCACGGGGAACCACTCGGGGTTCATCAAAGTGTACTCCACTACTCTCTAAGTCAAAATACAAGTACTCGAGACTTATACCTAAATCAATACCATGGTTAGATGGTCCTTTCTTTGCTACCTCTCCGCCAAAGACCCTTCTTCGACGTCTAGTGTAGCTTCACTTGGACCTCCCAGCCATACCATTTGTCTAGGTCTCGAGCAATCATGGGCACACCAATGATCCTCGGTATGCACACACCAATGAGTTTATTAAACCATCAAGATCTTCTTCTCTAAGTTATAAAGTTGGGTAGAATTTCTAGTGGTAGCCTTTAGGGTCTTAGGGATCTAGGTTTTGGTGGAAGCTCTCAAGGCAAAAATATGATTTTCTCTCTTAGAAATCTCACAAGAGGCTTAAATTGGTTATGAGAAGGTTTTTCCTATTTTTAGGTCTGGAATAAGGGTAATTTTAGTAAATAAGTAAACTCAGATTCGCGAATGACCAATCGGTGTGAGAGTGGTCATAGGGCAATTGTCATTAGAATGAAAAAAACTTTCCAATCCCGACTAACGCAAGCACCGCTTGAGTGACCATCAAGGATTACTCGACTTTCGTGGCTTTTTTTCATATCCTTCTCTAAGTCATAAAGAGATCGCTCTAGCAAAAAAGGAGCATATATCGGTCCCTACAGGTTTTTAAGCATAAAATCATGCAAAACTTCTTGAGCACTAAAGGGTGTTGCTCAAAGAGGGGTCTGATTGTGACTCAAATATGTTTTCAAAAATCATAAATGATTTAGTAAATATTTTCTTTTAAAATCAACTAGGAGTCATAATCGGATTGCTTCCAATTCCATTTTCATCCTAATCAACCTAACTTAAAAATAACTAAGGGTTCATCTTAGGTGTCTAAGTCATTACCTTGTCCTAAGAATAAAGGTGCATATGGAGGTTGAATATTGGTCCTTTGACGTTTGATCTCCTCCCTTCAATGACGTTTTCGGATCTTGAACTTGATAGCATCATGACCTTGAAAAAGTTTAAGTTTTACAATGGATTCCACGACATTAGTCAATTATAAATATGATCTAACAAGGATGATAAACAAAATATATTATATGATTATTAGAGATTTTTTAGAGAGGAGTTGTGCGATTTAATTCCAATTTTTAAGTGATTTTTGGATCAGATGATAAAATGATGTACTTGATATATTAGGTACTCCCTCTCTCTCTCTCTCTCATGTGTATCATGTGATTGGATATAGTACCACATACACAAGAACAAGTGTATCCCATAATTACATTTATTTACATATTTAATTATAACCAAATTGCTTGACTAAAACCGTTGTTGTTCCTATCCTCCGGACATCATCCCTCAATGCGTAAAGTTTATGCGTGGAGGGGAGTGTCACTCTCTCTTGGAATAATGTCAAAAGAAAGGGCAACGGAATGGTGGAATCAATGAAATGTGTGTGTGTGTGTGTGTGTGTGTGTGAACAAAAATACTTCACAAGCGCAAGAAGACTTTTGTGTGTCGTGTTTTACTTGGAACTGTATTCCAAGGTCGTCTCCTCAGGGAAAGAGGTGAATCGTGTAGAAGGTAATTTTTAGTGAAAGGAAAGTGTAAAATCTTTTTGTTGTTTGAAGTTGGTTTGTGATTGGTGTTGTGATGAAATTGAAATGGGAAACAAGTGTTGGCTAATCAAAAGGTTTCACTCTAATGGAAATGTCAAGTCAACTCAATCTCTTCCTCCAATGGTGCATAGATGAACGATTGATTCGTGGGAAGCGAGGGACGAGATGGAAGTGACGATCTAAGCATAACCCGTGACAAGTCTACGGGATATCAAAGACTCACACCATGTCCTCTCTCAACCTAGTTAAATCGAACCATCGTACACCGAGGGGAGGAAAGCAGATGAGTTGAAATGGCATGCCCAAGAGGAGGTCTCCCTTGGATTAGCCAACTTAAAGATTTAGCTACTCATGCTTAAGGTAAAGACAACAATGTAATGAAAAGATATTATGAAGAAATGAAGATTGGAGCCAAGCATAAACGAAATGCATCAATATAACTTCCGGATAATTTATTCATGTACATCACCTCTTGCTAAAGAGTGAATGAGAAACTACTCACTCTTCATTGCTTTGGTAAAGCTAGAAAAGTAAGTGATGCTCATCCCTCCAAGTAGAGGAATTACAAGGTAAAAATATATTACACAAGGAGCCGATCTTCGATAAAGAATGAGTGAATCACGTTCCACCCTTCACAGCTTTGATAAAGCTCTAGAAAAGTGGAAGAGTTTCACTCCTCTAAGGGAAGAAAGAAGCTCAACAATTGAAGTAAAAGAAAACAATAATACAAGAAAGTAAAGAAAGCAATAATACAAGAAAGTAAAGAAAGCAATAACTACTTGAAAGTAAATAAAGCAATAATGCAAGAAAGATGATACAAGAAAGCAATCAAGACTACTTGGAGTGTTTTTCACAACTAAGAAATGCTCTTTACAAGAAAGATGATACAAGAGAAAAAGATTGTCTTTACAAGCCCCAAGGGGTGGTATTTATAGGCATCCAAAAGATGTCCTTTTACAAATATCAAGAAGATGCCCTTAGTATATCCTAAAAGATGCCCTTTTACAAATATCAAGAAGATGCCCTTAGTATATCCTAAAAGATGCCCTTTACAAATATCAAGAAGATCTTGATTTACACTTTGATCTCCCTTTGTTTTGAGCTTTAATAATTGACACCTTATGCTTTGATAATTGGCTCCCCAGTAATTTGTAGCTTTGACACAAAGAAATCCTGAAAAGAACAACAATTAATGCATTATCATTAATTTACATACTAACCCTAATTTGACTTATTTTGACTAGTTTAACTAACACAATTGTCCTATTAACCCTAATTAAATTATGCATTAATTAGGGTTAATCACACCCCCAACCTAAACATTACTAGTCCCTAGTAATAAATAACAATAGAACAACATAAAATCACTTTCGTAGATAACACGATTGCATTTAGCATATGCAACAAGCCGTTAAACCCCTAGGTGATCCCTAGTGGACGAGTTTTGTCTCGTGAAGGTTTCCAGTGAAGCTACCTACAAACTCCAGTTAAAAATATGTGTATATGCGTTAGCACCATGATCGTTGAGACACCCCATCCTTTAAATTTTTTTTTTTTTTTTTAAAGAAAAATATAACACTTCTCTGTCATTGGTACGTAATATATGCAAAAATAAACACTTGTTATATTGGTATTTGAAATTCCCTATGTAGTAAGAATGATCATTCACGTCACAAGAATTGTTATATAACAAACACTTCATTTTACTACCTTCCATGGATAGCTTCGATTTCACAAACCTCTCGTAGAATGCTCTCAGCAAAAGTTCGCTCCGATTATAGTGACTTGTCTCTCACGGGGCATGTGATCAGAGGGTGGCCAATTGAAAAATCACATGCACAATTAGGAAGGGAGTGAAGTTTAAGGAAACAAACTAATCATGTTTGGCATAATCTCATGAAAGAATATTGATGCAATTTAAAGAAATACTATTTACCATACCCCACTTTTGGTTGACGACACATGCATGCAACAGACTTGAGATCAATTAGGGTTTTTTATAGGTTGTAATGTGGTCAGAGGTCAGTGGCTAACGAAATGACGTCAATGATTTTCAAAAGCTATCCTTTTATTCTGTAATGTAGCACACTTCTTTCTAGCTTTTCGACATTTTGCCCAGAAATGATATTTCTTTCTTTCATTTTTTTTTTTCATTTTTCACTTTCTTGGCAATTTCCTGCCTTTCTGTTTCTTTTCTGTTTCAATTGTTCCCATCGCTTTTTCTTGTCATTGAACCTCTATAACTTTTTCCCTTTTTCTTGCATTTCTGTATCATATTGATTTATAAGAGGGTGCAAGAAAATTAGATAGCAAAGGTATGTCAAGTATATTCTCTTGTTGCTTGGTAATCATACGGGCTATTTGGAAAAAGATCGTTCATTGAAGGCTCAATCACGGTTAACTAGGGATATAATTTTGTACAAGAAATGACTTAAGGCTCAAAATTAAGTCAAAGATGGCCTAAGATTCTTTCTCAAGTATGTGCACATGTATGTGTCGTATGAACAGATTTCTTGGGGGATATGTCAACAGATTGCCTTAGTTGCGTCAATCAAAGCAAATTTAATGAGATTATTCAAAAATAGAGAGTGAAAGACCTTACTTGAATAAATGTTAATTGTCTCTCAAAAGTATAGTAAGGCTCAAAACTTACCATGGTATTCTTTGTCATCTCCACTGGTAATGTCAGATTTTTCATGGAATGTCGGTTATATACTGATTCTATTTTTGAGTCTGGTCATTCTGTACCTTAAGAATAACAAATAGCAATGTACATTTGACATTTAAGCATAGAGAAAATACCTTTTTTCAAGGAAATGAGGTTTTTTTTTATTTTTTTATACTGGAATTCGAAATCAAACAAAATCAAAGTTATTTACATACATATTTATCTATGAAAATTGAAAGAAGACTAAATGCACAAATTGAACTTGGAAATTTATGGCGTCTCAGGATCAGTCCCTACCCACGCTATAGGTTGGCATTTTAAGACATTCCTTACTCGGCCCATATCTTTATTTCAACAACAAGACTTTGTACAAAAAATATTTACAAAAAAGTTCGGACCCTTAACCTTCATCCCAAAACACGTTTTTCCACAACTTTGTCTTTATTAGTCAAAATCTAATCTGAATCATCGCTTGTGTCTATGTCATTATTAGTGACCTTTCCAACTTCTTGTAACACATAACGTGTAAGTCCCGGGCTGGAATAAGATGACGTGTCAGGAAAATCCTTACTCTGCCCATACACTATCCAGTTTAATCGATCAGTTGCACGACCCGAAATTGGTTCAGAACACTGATTGTATTTTTTCATGTGAAAACACCTGCCACATTGTTTACAAGCACCCAGTCGTTTGTCACGACGACGTTTAGCATAAGTACTTCTGCCACACAATGGTTTTGCTTGTACTTCCCGGATTTCAATTTGTCTCACAACTCTTGCCTTTTTCATTATCACAGCATACACATCGGATGGAAAGGTGCATAAAACGTCTAAACTGAACCAAAAAAGTTTACTATCCATGCTTGCTAAAATTAGAGACACCATATCTGGTTCTTTAACGTCTGTCAGTCACAAAGACGATTGAAGCTGCATCAGATGTGATCATGAAATATAGGCATAAATACTGTAAAAATACGCAATCCAGAATAAAAATAAACAGAACCCTTTTTTTTTTTTTGCAGGATTGTGAACTGTTCAGATCTAAAACTAGAATTACAAATACGAAACTAGAGAAAGTAGATCCACACCCCCCAATCTAAACTGAACATTGTCCCCAATGGTTCGAATTTACCAGTGTATGAAGTTTGGAAATGAGGTTGTAAGGTACAGATCTGTTTAGCTGCCGAAACCTACAAACAACACACACCAATTAATCATCTTCTAGGGAGATCTGGGTTCGGATGGAAACCCTTAATCTTAAATGCGAACAGAAGAAGAACACCCATGAACAAATACAGACATATAACATAAATTATTAAACAAAGGACTGGGTCTTCGGGTTCTATAGCCATGAATTTGTAGGGGGTGGGTTGTTTTTACAGAGAACAACGAAGAAGAAGAAGAAGAAAAGAAAAGAAAAGAAAAGAAGAAGGGGGGGGGGGGACCAACACCGGTGATGGGGGAAAAAAAGTGGGAGGCCTAATAAAGGCATCCCAGTAGGTCGGCCCTTTTTTTTTTTTTTTTTTTAAAGCAAATGTCGGCAGGCGCTAGTGTCGGCAGGCACAAATATTCGCGCAGAATATTCTCACAAACATTGGGTTAAGATGTAAATAGTGCTCCTTACCCCCCCAACTTGAATCATGTATTGTCCTCAATGAAACAACAAGGTATGATATTCAATGAAGGACAGTAAAAAAATGAGTAGGGTTAGAAAACATCTTGCAATTTAGCTTCGATAAAAGCATCAATATCTGAAACTCAGAAAAACAATACTATATAAACAAAGAAAATAAATGACATAAAAATAACATAAATAAATAAAAGCAACTGTACACTAAAAAATATAAACACTAGCTACTCCTCCACCAAATCCGGATACACCGGATTAATTAAATCCTCCTCCACCATCTGTCCTTCAAAACCCTCAAAGAATGGCTTAAGCCTTTGGCCATTGACCTTGAATGTCTGGCCATTGTCAGGGTTTGTGACATCCACAGCTCCGTTGGGGTAGGCCACCTTGACAAGATAGGGGCCATCCCAACGGGATCGAAGTTTTCGTTGGAAAATGGATAGACCAGAATTGTATAAAAGCACTTTTTGCCTGGACTCAAATGATTTCCTCACAATGGATTTGTCATGAAAGATTTTGGTCCGTTCTTTTGAGATTTTGGAGCTTTCATACGCCACTCTTCTTATCTCCTCTAATTCATTCAACTCTAACTTTCTTTGCTCTCCAGCCATCCTTAGGTTGAAGTTCAAAGTCTTAATGGCCCAATAGGCCTTATGTTCCATTTCAACCGGCAAGTGGCAAGTGGCAAGTGGCAAGTGGCAAGTGGCAAGCCTTTCCAAAGACAAGCCGATAGGGAGACATGCCTAATACAGTCTTGTAGGCGGTGCGGTAGGCCCATAAAGCATCAATCAGTCTCTCGGACCAATCCTTCCTGTTTGGGTTAACCGTCTTTTCTAAAATATTTTTGATCTCCCTATTGGCCAATTCGACTTGGCCATTGGTTTGTGGGTGGTATGCAATGGATACTTTGTGTGTAACGTCATATTTAAACATTAAAGATGCAATTGGCCTATTACAGAAATGTGACCCACCATCACTTATTATCGCACGAGGCATCCCAAACCTCAAAAAAATGTTCTCTTTGAGGAACTTGACTACAACCCGGTGGTCATTAGTCTTGGTCGGGATAGCCTCCACCCACTTGGATACATAGTCCACTGCCAATAAAATGTAGAGATAACCAAATGACATAGAGAAAGGACCCATGAAGTCGATGCCCCAACAGTCAAATATTTCTATAACAAGCACAGGGGAAATGGGCATCATGTTTCTTCGGGTCACACTACCCAAGCGTTGGCATCTATCACATTCTTTGCAAAATGAAACACAGTCTTTTATAAGAGAGGGCCAATAAAAACCTGATTGAAGAATTTTAGCTGAAGTCTTTTTCGCAGAGAAATGGCCATCGCATGCTTGTGAATGGCAAAATACCAAGACGTCCCGCTGTTCATTCTCAGGTACGCATCTCCTCATGACTTGGTCAAGACAGTACTTGAACAGGTACGGGTTGTCGAAGTAAAAGTACTTCACATCTGCCATAAATCGTCTTCGATCCTCTGGGCTCTACTACGGTGGTATCTGTCCTGTTGCAAGATAGTTACATATATCAGCATACCAAGGACACACAGAATGAATTGAAAGCAATTGTTCGTTAGGGAAAAAGTCAGGGATAGGAATGTGCTCATCGGCCTCTTGCACCACAAGCCGGGATAAATGATCTACTACCACGTTCTCAACTCCTTTCTTGTCCTTGATCGTCAAGTTGAATTCTTGTAGGAGGAGTATCCACCTAATGAGTCTCGGTTTAGCATCCTGCTTAGACAACAAATACTTCAAAGCAGAATGATCAGTAAAGACAACAATAGGTGAACCTATGATGTAAGAGCGAAATTTATCTAAAGCAAATACTACTGCTAGCAACTCTTTTTCTGTGGTAGTGTAATTCATTTGAGCTTCATTGAGCGTTTTGCTAGCGTAGTATATTACATACGGTCTATTTTCCTCCCTTTGACCGAGCACTGCACCGACCGCGTAATCACTCGCGTCGCACATGAGCTCAAAAGGTAGATCCCACCTGGGTGGTCGCATGATCGGAGGTGTGACTAACATGCTTTTAAGTTTTTTAAAAAATGCCTCACAATCATCCGACCACTCGAATGGGACCTCCTTAGACAATAAATTGGTCAAGGGTCGGGCCAATACACTAAAATTTTTTATAAAGCGACGATAAAACCCGGCATGGCCCAAAAACGACCAGATGTCCTTGATGACTCTTGGCGTAGGGAGGTTGGAGATGGCCTCCACCTTGGATTTGTCGACTTCAATACCCCTTGTCGAAACTATATGGCCAAGCACAATTCCTTCCGTCACCATAAAGTGACACTTTTCCCAGTTCAAGACTAAATTTTTTTCTTCACACCTCTCCAAATTTCCCAAGCATCCATCGAATGAGTCCCCAAACACTGAAAAGTCATCCATGAAGATCTCCACTATTTTTTTCACCATGTCACTAAAAATCCCCATCATGCATCGTTGGAAAGTCCCCGGAGCATTACATAGTCCAAATGGCATGCGGCGGTAGGCGAAGGTACCATAGGGGCATGTGAAGGTGGTCTTCTCTTGATCTTCCAATGCGATCTCTATTTGATTATAGCCAGAGTACCCATCTAGAAAGCAATAGAATAGGTGCCCTGCTACTCTTTCCAAAACTTGATCAAGAAATGGCATTGGAAAGTGATCTTTCCTTGTGCATGCGTTAAGCTTCCGGTAGTCAATGCAAACCCTCCACCCGGTTATGACTCTCGTAGGTATAAGCTCATTCTCAGCATTCTCCACCACCGTGACTCCAGATTTCTTTGGTACTACTTGCATGGGACTAACCCACTTACTATCGGCAATCGAAAAGATGATGCCCACGTCAAGTAGTTTTAATACCTCATCCTTCACCACCTCCTTCATGATGGGATTCAACCTTCTCTGAGGTTGTCGGGAAGGTTTGGTATCCTTCTCAAGATAAATGCGGTGGGTACAAATGATAGGGCTTATTCCCTTGATGTCGGCAATTGTCCAACCAATTGCCCCTTTATGCTTTCTCAATACCTCCAAGAGTCTTTCTTCTTGTTCCGCATTCAAGGTCGAGCTTATTGATTAGACCTAGTTAGTGCATAATTTAATTAAGTGAATAAGACAATTGTGTTAGTTAAATAAAGTTAAACTAGTCAAAATAAGCCTTATTAGGGTTAGTGTGTGAATTAGGGATAATGCATTAATTGTTGTTCTTTTCAGGGTTTTATGCGTCAAAACTACAAACTACCGGGGAGCCAATTGTGACAAAGCTACAAATTCTAGGATGACAATTATTAAAGCTCTAAACAAAGTGAGATTAAAGTAATCCAAATGCCATCTTTTGGAAGCTTGTGAATGACAACTTTTGGAAGCTTGTGAATGACAACTTTTGGAAGCTTGTAATGACAACTTTTGGAAGCTTGTAAATGTTATCCCTTGGGCTTGTGAATGACATCTTTGGGGTTTGTAAATGTTACCCTTTGAGGTTTGTAAAGACTATGTTTTCTTTGGTTGCCTATAAATACCCATCCCTTGGGTCTTGTTAAAGGCATCCATTTTCATTTGTATCATTATATTGGAGAGAACTCTTTGGTTGTGGAAAACCCTCCAAGAGTAATTTCTTTCTCTGTTGCTTTATTATATTGTTGCTTCCTTATATTGTTGCTTTCTTTTAATTGAAGTATTGTCTTCTTTTATTATAGTTGTCTCTTTTAATTTCATGTCTAGAAGAAAGATAGATTACTTTTGGTTGTGGATCACCCTCCAAAAGTGACTACTTTTCTTCTACTTTTAATTTGTGTTTCATATCTTTCACTTCCATTGCTTGAGCTTTCTTCTTTCTTAGAGGAGTGAAACTCTTCCACTTTTCTAGAGCTTTACCAAAGCTGTGAAGGGTGGAACGTGATTCACTCATTCTTCGTTGAAGATCGGCTCCTTGTTTAGTGTATTTTATTTTCTAAGTCCTCTACTTGGAGGGATGAGCATCACTCACTTTTCTAGCTTTACCAAAGTTATGAAGAGTGAGTAGTTTCTCATTCACTCTTTAGTAAGAGGTGAAGGGCATGTATAAATTATCCGGAAGTTATATTTGTGCATTGTTCTTATGCTTAATGTTGAATATTCCCCTTGTTTATTGGATGATTGATTGCATCTAGCAAAGCTAAGGTACTTTGTATAACCATGGGTCCCTTCTATGACACAGATGACTCTTGCATAGAAAGGTTCATGAGTTCAAGACAAGTACCCCAGTTAGATCTTCATGACTACCCTTCAATCTTCCCCATTATTGTGTTTCAATTAAAGAATGGAAATGAAATATTGATGTCATGATTGGATGTCTTGTAGAAACGCTTGCTTGTTTGTAGACGGGTTAAGTCTCGGCACAGACAATTCTTGTAAACTTCTAGAAAGACATCGGAATCATGTCCTTAATTCTCCTAACCCACCTTTATCTTCCGATTAACCTGCTGTTGACATGGGGGTTAATTGAGTTATTAAGCACAAGTATAACAAACCGGATAATTAACTACATGTCCAGATTCTTGAACTAAAGAGTGACTTTTTTTTACATTAGAACTTATCCAACATTTTGCTTAGAAAATTCTCTTGGAAAGAATCTTATATTCTGTCCAGGAAATCTCGTATATCACACAACTCCAAATCTCAAGGGTTACAATCATTAGGTCTCCACCACTGCTTATCTCAAAACACCAACAAAAGCTCCCTGTGGATTCGACTCCGGACTCAAACCGGATTATTACTACAGCTTGACCGCCTGCACTTGGGTGTACACATTTCGGATCAAGTCACTTAAAACTACCGAAAAAGTTTCACCTTTACCAAGATAGGCGTACTTCAAATGGGAGAGTAAAGGCTTCAACTCCAAGTTTGGATTTTGTTTATTCGATGGAAAGATTTTCTTTTCTTGATGGGGTAACTCTTCGAATGTAGGGATCCACCTTTCCACCCCCTTCAAATCTTCTACCTCCTCTTGCTCCTCAAACTTTTCAAGATCAACAACTCCTTCTTCCTTGAATTTTAACATCTCCTCCAGCTCCAAGTGCTCCTCAACCAAAGTGTCGATTCTATTAACCTCACTTACTTCCTCGTCATCACCTGGTTGTTTTGCCAAGTTGAATACATTGACCTCCATTGTCATATTCCCAAATGTCAACTTCATTAGACCGTTCCTGCAATTTATCACAACATTAGATGTAGCAAGAAAGGGTCTTCCAAGTATTACGGGAATTTGGGAGCTAAGGTTTGCAACAGGGTGTGTATCAAGCACAATAAAATCGACGGGAAAGTAGAATTTATCAATTTGAACTAAGACATCCTCAACTACTCCCCTTGGTGTACGGACACTACGGTCCGCCAATTGAATCGTGATTGAGGTGGGCTTTAACTCCTCAAGCTAAAGTTGTTGATACACCGAGTAAGGAAGGAGATTGACACTAGCCCCCAAATCGAGCAATGCTTGCTCCACCCGACAATTTCCTATGGTGATGGCAATTGTTGGACAGCCGGGGTCTTTGAATTTCGGAGGAGTGTTGGTCATCAATATTGAGCTCACTTGCTCGGTGAGGAATGCTCTCTTGTGAATATTCAGTCTCCTCTTCACCGTGCATAGATCCTTCAAAATTTTTGCACAAGATGGGATTTGCTTGATGGCGTTGAGGAGTGGAATGTTAATCTTCACCTGCTTAAACATTTCCAAACTATCAGCATAATTAGCCACCTTGACAGGTGGCTTCAAACGACTAGGAAACGGGGCAAGAATAGGGGAAACAATCACACTATCATCAACCAATTTCTTTTACTCAACTTCCTCTCTTTCTTTCTTTTCACTTGACTTACCCTTGTTGGTGTCACCCATGGTCTCTTCTTCTTTTTGCAATGTGGTTTTGGGTGAAACCTTTGGCACAACAGATTTATCGATTTGTTTTCCACTACGAAGGGTGGTGACAGCCTTGAGTTGCTCACAATTCTCTTTAGTGGACTTGGATGACTGAATCACGTGTTGGCCCTTAGGGGTTCTCTTGGGGTTGAGCGGGGAATTTCCCCTTTTCTTGTTGTGGCAACCCTATGTGATTGGTAATTTTGGTGAGTTGAGCTGAAATGTTATTGTTAAAGGTGGTTTGGATTTGGATGAAATTGTAGAGCACATCCTCCAAGTTCCTCTTATGGGGGGGTTGGTAGGTGGAAGGATTAGATGGTGCTTGTTGGGGAGAACTTTGGGGAGATGGACCTTGGGAGAAATTTTGTGGGGATGGATTTGACGAATACCCTTGCGGATTGGACCGGGGGTATTGGGAGCTAGACGCTTGCCCTTGACCTTGGGATTGAAATTGATTTTGCCTAGGAGGTACAGGAGGCGAATATGCATTTGAACCATGAGGAATGAGATTTTCATTTCTCCAACTGAAGTTCGGGTGATTGCTCCAACCCGGATTGTAGGTGTTTGAATGTGGAGAAAATGATTGCCTCGTTTGGTTAAAGACATGTACTTGCTCATGGTACACTTCCTTAAGTGTCGGAATGTTGGGGCAATCCGATATGGAATGCCCCACACTTTCACAAATTGAGCAAAACTCCTCTATCTTTGAAACATTAGACACCTCGTGCCTCCTATTGACTTCAAGACTTTCAACTTTCCTTGACAATTTAGAAATTTTTGAAAGCAAGTCTTCCCGGTCTCTCAAGTCATACATCCCTCCCCCTTGAGTTTGGCCACTCCCTTGAGGAGAAGATCTTGGTACATCGGTGGGATCCCTAATGTCCCAAGATTGTGCATTTTGAGCCAATGTACTAAAGTAGTCTAGGGCTTCATCAGGGTCTTTGTTCAAGAACTCGCCATTGCACATCATGTCAATGAATTGTCTATGGGTTGGTGTGATTCCTTCGTAGAAGAAACTTACCAATTGTCACGACTCAAAGCCATGACGTGGTATGGATTGCAACAACTCTTTGTAACGATCCCAGCAGTGATAAAATTGCTCATTAGGCTTCTCAGAAAAATTTTGAATTTCCTTTTTCAAAGCAGTGGTTCTATGAACCGGAAAAAATTTATTCAAAAATATCGAAACCATTTAAGCCCAGGTGGTAATGGATCGAGGTCGCATGCCATCAAACCATGATTTGGCCTTATCACTAAGGGAGAAAGGGAACAATTTCAATCGAGCTATGTCCCCCATAGCATAGTTAGCATTGAATGTTGCAACTATATCCTCAAACCTTTTTATGTGCCGGTACGGGTTTTCGTTTTCAATCCCATGGAATGTGGGAAGTAGTTGCAACATCCCCGACTTAACTTGAAAAAGCTGAGCTTGGACTGGGAGGAAGACACATGAGGGTGTGGTGCTACGAGTTGGTTGAAGGAAATCCCTCATATACCTTGTCAGAGGATCCATTGGAATGTTATTCCCTTCATTCACGAGAGGGGGAAATTGCATTTGTGGATTTGGCATCCTATGTTCGGGCACTCCCCCACCCCTTTGAACATTAGGAATGTCTCCCACATTGTCAAAATTTTCACCTGCATCCTCGGGTAGGTCTAGGTCAAGGTTCATGTTGGGGCCCAAGGGTTGTCTAACTAGTCGATTTTTTTCGTCTCTACCCCACATGCAACAAAACTATCTGTAATTGAAAATGTAAACAAACAAAAGTATATACAAGGATCAATGTACCTCAGCCCATGATGAACATCACGGGACTTACCTCCGTTGTCCGAAAATCAACTTCTAGGTTCAACGCTTGCCTTCCCCGGCAACGGCGCCAAAAATGCTTGACTAAAACCGTTGTTGTTCCTATCCTCCGGACATCATCCCTCAATGCGTAAAGTCTATGCGTGGAGGGGAGTGTCACTCTCTCTTGGAATGATGTCAAAAGAAAGGGCAACGGAATGGTGGAATCAATGAAATGTGTGTGTGTGTGTATGTGTGTGTGTGAACAAAAATACTTCCCAAGCGCAAGAAGACTTTTGTGTGTCGTGTTTTACTTGGAACTGTATTCCAAGGTCGTCTCCTCAGGGAAAGAGGTGAATCGTGTCGAAGGTAATTTTTAGTGAAAGGAAAGTGTAAAATCTTTTTTGTTGTTTGAAGTTGGTTTGTGATTGGTGTTGTGATGAAATTGAAATGGGAAACAAGTGTTGGCTAATCAAAAAGTTTCACTCTAATGGAAATGTCAAGTCAACTCAAACTCTTCCTCCAATGGTGCATAGATGAACGATTGATTCGTGGGAAGCGAGGGACGAGATGGAAGTGACGATCTAAGCATAACCCGTGACAAGTCTACGGGATATCAAAGACTCACACCATGTCATCTCTCAACCCAGTTAAACCGAACCATCGTACACCGAGGGGAGGAAAGCAGATGAGTTGAAATGGCATGCCCAAGAGGAGGTCTCCCTTAGATTAGCCAACTTAAAGATTTAACTACTCATGCTTAAGGTAAAGACAACAATGTAATGAAAAGACATTATGAAAAAATGAAGATTGGAGCTAAGTATAAACGAAATGCATCAATATAACTTCCAGATAATTTATTCATGTACATCACCTCTTGCTAAAGAGTGAATGAGAAACTACTCACTCTTCATTGCTTTGGTAAAGCTAGAAAAGTAAGTGATACTCATCCCTCCAAGTAGAGGAATTACAAAGTAAAAATATATTACACAAGGAGCCGATCTTCGACAAAGAATGAGTGAATCACGTTCCACCCTTCACGGCTTTGGTAAAGCTCTAGAAAAGTGGAAGAGTTTCACTCCTCTAAGGGAAGAAAGAAGCTCAACAATTAAAGTAAAAGAAAGCAATAATACAAGAAAGTAAAGAAAGCAATAATACAAGAAAATAAAGAAAGCAATAATACAAGAAAGTAAAGAAAGCAATAACTACTTGAAAGTAAATAAAACAATAATGCAAGAAAGATGATACAAGAAAGCAATCAAGACTACTTGGAGAGTTTTCCACAACTAAGAAATGCTCTTTACAAGAAAGATGATACAAGAGAAAAAGATTGTCTTTACAAGCCCCAAGGGGTGGTATTTATAGGCATCCAAAAGATGTCCTTTTACAAATATCAAGAAGATGCCCTTAGTATATCCTAAAAGATGCCCTTTTACAAATATCAAGAAGATGCCCTTAGTATATCCTAAAAGATGTCATTTACAAATATCAAGAATATCTTGATTTACACTTTGATCTCCCTTTGTTTTGAGCTTTAATAATTAACACCCTATGCTTTGATAATTGGCTCCCCAGTAATTTGTAGCTTTGACACAAAGAAATCCTGAAAAGAACAACAATTAATGCATTATCATTAATTTACATACTAACCCTAATTTGACTAGTTTAACTAACACAATTGTCCTATTAACCCTAATTAAATTATGCATTAATTAGGGTTAATCACAAATCTAAATAAATTATAAATTAAACTCGAAAAAAATTATAATTTTAAGAACGATATAGTCCTATCCTAATGTTAGATATGTCAATCATTGTAAACTATTAAAATATTTGTATATTAGACTAATTCGAGTTGACTACTTTGTTCAAGCTCGGCTGTCGAACAGAATCTTGCTCAAGTTTCACTTAGCTTCAAGATCATATACTATGACCAGCTCGACTGAAATTGTAACAAGTCAAATTTAAATTTTAACTTAATTTCATCAAGTAATCACTGTTTTATCCAAATTATATATATATATAATTTGGATCTAATAAATGCAAGATTTGATATCTATATATGTGATCCCAATTTTTGAATTAAGATAGGATGGATATTGATTCAGATAAACGACTCTATCAATCCATTTCTTACTAATTTGAAATCAGACCAAAATCCAAATTCGATCTAGGACCACACATGTGATAAACAACCCTATTATGTGGATCTAGGACCACACATGTGATAAGCGACCCTATCATGTGATTGGATATAGGACCACACACACAAGAATAGGTGTATCATGTGATTGGATCTAGGAATATGTTGTTCACGTTTGTATCCTCAAATGTAATGTACAATTACATTTCATATCATTATGCAACCAAGATTTTAATTGCAATTTACAACATCATGTTCAATATGTCATGTGCACATTATGAACAATATTTCATCTCATCCAACATTCTCAATTGTCAATTACACCATAAGCATATAATTACAATTTACAATATCAACAAAACATGTTATTTCAATTCCATCCAACAACATGTTTATATCATTCAAGACACTTTATCAAACACCCACAAGGCACCAATTCATGTAAACAAATAATATGCCCAATTTCATCACATATATCAAGAAAATCACAAACAAGTAATTTCAATAATTCAATTCATGCTAGAATTGATTTTACCCATTCTTATACCCATTTTTCATATTTCAAATATCATAGGTATGTGATATACATGAGATTACATCTCTAACACCCTACCCATTCCATATATCAACCCTAAGTTGGAAATAAACCAAATTAGGAAAGAAACTCTACCTCTTTAAGCGTAAAACAAGTGGTAGAAAGCCTTCAAAGACCAAAACAAAGCTCTAGCCCTTGGTTTTCCAAAATCCTGTTTCGTGTTCTTCGTCAAAACCTTCAAGTTTTGGTATGGTTTTGTAGCCCACGTTGAGTAGAACAATCTTTGTTCTTGGCCCGAGGTGATTCAACGAATGTAGAGCCGTAGATCGTAGAGAGAAGTTGAGAAACCCTCCATTTTCCCTCTCTTCCCCTTCAACGAAAAACCCAGTTGAGTTTGGGGAAGAAATCTGATTTTTCTTCCCCTTTTATACTCTCCAAACACTTGGCCCTCGTTGCGCTATACGTCTTCTTTTCCTGGGTCCGATTTCATCCCGAATTAATTAAATGTCATTCCGGTTTAAGTTCAATATATTCTTATTTGAACTTACTTTAAATTATTTTTCACTTTTCGCAATTTAATTCTCGATCGCATTTATTTTGGTCGCGCGACACCCAATCGCATCATAATATGCAAAAAATTTGATTGTCTCGGAATTTAACGAGAATTGACTGGGTAACTAGATTTCGCGAGACAAATCCAACGGTGAGGTCCGTTTCGTCATCCGAGTTTTAGAAAAATTTGGGTTTTCAACCCATACGGTAGTGACTAATTACCGTTTTGCCATTTTTCATAAAAATTCAACTTTACCCTGGTTTTACATTCTTCCCCCTTAAAAGAAATTTCATCCCCGAAATTTACACACACATGCACACTTAACCACATGTATATGCAACAATCATATAACACTGAATGACTACAAGAATGTACTTTTATCCTCGAACAAGAATAGATAACTGGTACGTATAGTGTCCTCACGCTTCCATGTCGCCTCCTCCACATCTCGGTGTTGCCACATCACTTTCATCAGCCTCATAATCTTGCCTCACAAAATCTGCTATCGGCTATCCATTATACGCACCGGTCCCTCCTCAAAAGTCTCATCCGCATCAACAAACAGCACGCCCTAATCCACTATATGTGTCGGATCTGGAGTGTATTTTCGGAGCATGGAGACATGAACACCGCGTGAACACCCGATAAATTTGACAGTAACGCCAACCAATAAGCAACTGTACCAACCCTCTCGAGTACCTCGAAGGGCCCGATATACTTCGGCGACTATTTTTTCCACTTCTCGAACCTAACCACTCCTCTCTTGAGCATCACCTTCAAAAAGACGTGATCACCAACCTCAAACTCCAGAGGTCGCCACCGTCTGTTAACATACCTCTTCTGCCAGCTCTAGCTGTGAGAAGACACTTTCGTATCAAGTCCACCTTCTCCGATGTGTTTTTAACCAATTCCGGACCCGTAGAGGGTTTCTCTTCAACCTCCGTCCAACAAACCAGAGAACGACACGACCTCCCATAAATTGCCTCATATGATGCCATCTGTATGCTCGTCGGATAACTATTGTTGTAGACGAACTCCACTAAGGGTAAGTGCTATTCTCATCTACCCTTGAGATCAAGGGAGCATGCCCGTTGCATGTCCTCTAAAGTTTGGATGGTCCTCTCTGACTAACCGTCCGTTTGGGGATGAAAAGTTGTGCTCATCATCAATTGTGTCCCCATGGCCCGTTGGAAACTCTCCAAAAAATGGGTCGTAAACCTGGGATCCCGATCTGATACTATAGATATGGGTACCCCATACAACTGGACTATCTCCCGTATGTACAATCGGCAGAATTCCTCCAATGCGAAGGTCATCCGCACAGCCAAAAAAGTGTGTCGACTTCGTAAGTCGGTCCACTATCACTCACACCGCGTCATGCCCCCGCGATGTCTATGGTAAGTGGGTCACAAAATCTATCGTGACGTGCTCCCACTTCCACTCCGCCACCTCTAAAGGCTGGAGCAACCTTGCTGGTCTCTGGTGTTCAGCCTTGACTTGTTGACACTTGAGACATCGACTAAGAAAATCTCTAACGTGCCTCTTCATCCCACTCCAATAGTACTGGTGGCGAAGATCATGGTACATCTTCGTGCCACATGGATGCATAGCAAAACAGAAGCAATGAAACTCTTTAAAGATCTCCCCTCTCAGATCTGAAGGTTGGGGAACCACAACCCTTCCCTTGAACCGAAGACTATCATCCGCATGAATGGCTCAGCCCTCGTCACCTGTACCCGACTATACCCGGTCCCTGATGGACAATATCTCTATGTCCTTCCCCTGGGACTCGATCACCCTGCTCAGTAGGGAAGACGTAGCCACCAAATTCTTCAAAGTGCCCTGAACGTGACCCCTATAGTACAGCCTGAACTGCCCCACAGTCTCGAGCATCCACCATTCCCGGGAAGCCACACTGGCCAAAACTCTCCGTGACTTCCGACTGAGTGCATTAGCCACCACGTTTGCATTACCAGGATGGTAATGCAAAGTGAAGTCATAGTCCTCCAAATACTCCATCCACCTGCGTTGCCTCATATTGAGGTCCCGCTGCATAAAAATGTACTTCAGACTCTTGTGGTCCGAAAACACCTCAAACTGTTCTCCATATAGATAGTGGCACCAACCCTTCAAGGCAAAGACAATGACCCCCAACTCCATGTCGTGCGTGGGGTAGTTCTACTAGTGGCTCTTTAACTGTCGCGAACCATAAGCTACCACCCTTTCGGACTGTATCAAAACACACCCAAGTCCGTCCTTAGAGTCATCACAGTACACTGTGTACCTCTGTCCTTGGAGGTATGGTATACCCTGACCTCCCTCAATAATCTAGAAGCCTTACACTTTACAATCAAAAATTCATTGGTATAGTGATAGTAATCTAGCCATCCTTATGTTCAAGACTTCAAGTCTACTTTATCAAATGTAGTTATCTGTCATAATTGAAAAGTTGGAAGTGATAGTATGTGGCTTAATCTTATATTGCCTCTTTTTCGCTCCTCCAATTGGGTATGTGCTTGAGTTAGGTGATCTCTTGGAAGGAGCTTTGTTGGTCTCATTTTAACATCACGTTGATAGGATGTTGATAACAGGGTTGCTAGGGACATGCAAGTATGGCTGCAGTTTTTTTTATTGTCTTTTTTTATATATATACATATGATATTTTTATTTTGCAGATTCTCAATTTAAAACAATTAGCTTATCATAAAAAGATATCCTATATGTAGGCTGTGACACATTTGATGCACATGTGAACTTTGAAAAACAAGGGTTAACAACGCTAATTAAAATGCAAAAAAAATTGTGAAATGCGTCTAGTTAGGATTTAGGGAAACACATGATCATTCAACTAGAGCATGTCTTTGTCACTTTCTCTTCCCCATCCTAAATAAATAAACATTGATTTTTTGGTACTCCGAAGGAACAGGGGACTGGTATGCTAAATTTAAAATGTCTTTAGCCAATAGTCATGCACTGGAAATCTTGCAATCAAATAAAGCTCACATTTTAGCTATGTCCCGATTATGATTTTAGATGACAAGTTGAGAGGTCACATTCATCAGTGACGCTTGTTTTTAGTCCATGGTCCAAATTATTCACATTACAAGTATTTCACACCGACTAGGAATGCCATTCGATTGTGTTTATACTGAAAATTTAATACAAATTTAAATTTTTATTAAATTTAGATAAACGACTCTATCAATCCATTTCTTACTAATTTGAAATCAGACCAAAATCCAAATTCGATCTAGGACCACACATGTGATAAGCGACTCTATCATGTGATTGGATATAGGACCACACACACAAGAATAGGTGTATCCTCATTTGTATCATGTGATTGGATCTAGGAATATGTTGTTCACGTTTGTATCCTCAAATGTAATGTACAATTGCATTTCATATCATTATGCAACCAAGATTTCAATTGCAATTTACAACATCATGTTCAATATGCCATGTGCACATTATGAACAACATTTCATCTCATCCAACATTCTCAATTGTCAATTATACCATAAACATATAATTACAATTTACAACATCATCAAAACATGTTATTTCAATTCCATCCAATAACATGCTTATATCATTCAAGACATTTTATCAAACACCCACAAGGCACCAATTCATGTAAACAAATAATATGCCCAATTTCATCACATATCTCAAGAAAATCACAAACAAGTAATTTCAATAACCCAATTCATGCTAGAATTGATTTTACCCATTCCTATACCCATTTTTCACATTTCAAATACCATAGGTATGTAATACATGAGATTACATCTCTAACACCCTACCCATTTCATATATCAACCCTAGGTTGGAAATAAACCAAATTAGGAAATGAACCCTACCTCTTTAAGCGTAAAACAAGTGGTAGAAAGCCTTCCAAGACCAAAACTAAGTTTTAGCCCTTGATTTTCTAAAATCCCGTTTCTTGTTCTTCGTCAAAACATTTGAGTTTTTGTTTTGTTTTGTCGCCCATGTTGAGTAGAACAATCTTTGTTCTTGGCCCGAGGTGATTCAACGAACGTAGAACCGTAGATCGTAGAGAGAAGTTGAGAAACTCTCCATTTTCCCTATCTTCCTCTTCAACGAAAAACCCAGCTGAGTTTGGGGAAGAAATCTGATTTTTCTTTCCCTTTTATACTCTCCAAACACTTGGTCCTCGTTGCGCCATACGTCCTCCTTTCCTAGGTCCGATTTAATCCCGAATTAATTAAATTTCGTCTTAGTTCAAGTTCAATATATTCTTATTTGAACTTACATTAAATTATTTTCCACTTTTCGCAATTTAATTCCCGATCGCGTTTATTTTGGTCACGCGACACCCGATCGCCTCGTAATATACAAAAAATCCGATTGTCTCGGAATTTAACGAGAATTGACTGGGTAACTAGATTTCGCGAGACAAATCCAACGGTGAGGTTTGTTTCGTCATCCGAGTTTTAGAAAAATTTGGGTTTTCAACCCGTACCGTAGTGGCTAATTACCGTTTTGTCATTTTTCATAAAAATTCAAATTTACCCGGGTTTTATATTATTCCCCCTTAAAAATAAACTTAAAATAATTCACGTGCAACGCACGTGTGCACCAACTAGTATATTAAGTAGGAGACCCCTTACTTAATTCTGAAAGCTGAAAGCGCTCAACAAAACCATCTTTAATAATATTTATAATATAACAATTTTATCCCTCTCCTTCAAACCATACCCACCTTCTCTCTCATCACAAACTCCTCTCTCTCTCTCTCTCTTTCTCAAACACTTCTGATCAAACTCTATTGGGTTCGATTTGATCTTGAGTCTCTTTGTCAAACCCTTTTGATCAAACGTTGTTCTTGGGTCTAATTGCAGACCGTCTCTTAGTCATTACGCCGATACCAACACCAGCCACCTCTGTGACGGTCATCACCTACCAACTGTTTCTCCCTTGAAGAGGTTCTCTCTCTCAAGTCTCATAACCTCTCTCTCTCTCTCTTTCTCTCTCTCTTAAAGTCTCACCGCTACCATCCACCGAAATCACACTGTCTCTCACATACACAAATAATAATAGTTTGTGGGTTTCGGTTGATTTTGGTTCACTGTGGATTCATGGTTTCCCTGTAAATTGGCCATTAATTAATGGGTTTTGGTTAAAATAGTTGAAGACCAAAGCTGTTATCATAATACAAATAACAAATTTTTATCTTTAATACTCCTAATTTGTATCCTAGTTTTAATTTTTAAAATTTATGACAATTGATAGTTTTAAATGATCAATTTAACTTAAATTAATTTTATTATCATATTTGTTAAATGTAGACTACAATATGATAATAGTGATTATAATTTATGTTATGAATTAAACTGATTTAATATATCGTAGTTTTTCATTAGATAAAAGCATATTTTGTAAATATTTTCAAAATAAATAGTGGAAGGGTAAAACTGAAAATTAATTTATTTTCAGATGTTAGCTCTATGTAGTTATCAAAACGTTTAGTTCAATTAAGTACTTAAATTTTAGTAGATACCAAACAGTCTATAAATTCAGCATTCAGCTTTCAGTTTTCAGACTTCAACTTTCAGTTTTATCAAACACCACTAGTGACCCTCTAACTTTGACAAGTATTAACTTTGCAACCCAAATGTCGCATTCATAAATGTTATGTTTTTCTTGTAGAATTTCACTATTCACAAATTATATATAATTTTTCATCCTCTATAACATGATGATCTTTAGTATTTGTCACCTCTTTCACCATCGGATAAATCATAATTGAAAATTCAGTAATTGGAAGAATCACATGCTCTGATAATTGAAAAATAATTCATCAGAATCATCTATACCTAGTGACTTTCACCTTTGGCCATACCAGCATAGGCATAGAAAGGGTTTGGATTCACATTCTTCTTCTTTGTCTCCAAAGGAAGACCAAAAAGTTCCTTCAAACCCGAAAATGTCTCTGCTTGTAGCTCAGAAGAAATTTTATCATACACCACCTCGAAACAACCATAGTTTTCGCAAGCCTCTCGGACCTTCTCGCACAGGAGGTGCCACCCTTTCGTTCCTCTGTCCAACTCGGCCGATACCAGCTAGAAGTTGATGACTGGAATTTGAGACGAAGGATCAGAACCCATAGAGTTAAGTCTTGGTTTTCTTCATCAACCTTACGTGCTTCTACATAATGTACTTGTTCTTGTGTGACCATTCGATACCACCAAAACACAAATTTTGTACTTGTCTGAAGGATCAGGATTGGAATCATGGACTAATTCATAGGGAAATTTGAGTAATATATTTTTCAAATCAAAACTGCAAATTCTCCCATTTGCTGAAGGATAAAAAATGGAATCCTGGACCAGATCATGTGGCAATTGGAATGTGTACACATTAGGAGGGGTATTTTTTTGAAATACTATATAATACTGGGCAGTGGCGGATTTAATATGGGGGCAGCTGCCCCCACTAAAATTTTAAAAAAATTTGGGACTTAGGTGTAATTTTAAAAATTTCAAGAATTTCTTAAACTTGCCCCCACTGAAATTTTCTTAAAATATAGGGCATATTAATATAATTTTCAGCTGCCCCCACTGAAAATTTAAAAAAATTTGGGACCTAAATGTAATTTTAAAAATTTCAAGACTTTCTTAAACTTGCCCCCTACTGAAACTTTCTTAAAATATAAGGTATATTAATATAATTTTCAACCTAACTTTTGGCAGCTAATTTTTGGGCAGCTCTCCTTGTCACGCCTACTTTTTTAATTTTTCCCGTAAGCCTTCGCTTCGTCTTCTTCGAGAGAGAATACCAGTCCAGTCCAGCGTCCAGCGTCCAACCCTCTTCTCTCTTTTATTTAGTTTCTTTGTTAGTTCCTTACTTCCTTTTGGTGTATTCATCAACAAATCAGTCTATTAAATTCAATCATTGTGCAAATCAAATTTGAAGAAACCCTAGAAGATTATATTGAAGCTAAGGAAAGGTAATCCATTAACCAAATTTTTTAATAATAGTATTAGCACTAATCTAAAATCAGATTTTTTATATTAGAAAATTAGTTTAGTTCTTGTAGAATTGATGGTTGTTTGGTGTATTATTTATGGACGGTTTTCTTTGTTTCGTCTTAAGTCACCACTCAACTATTTTGAATTTTTGTTGAACCCCCTGTTTAGATTGGCTATCTGAGATTCTTGGTTAGTGCTATTTTTCTTCCCTATGATTAAATTGTTTTAATTGATTTCTTGAAATTCTAGTTTGGATTATATTTTGGATTTATGGATTATATTTTAATTATGTGTAGTTCATTACCTCATTTGTTACGAACTTAATGACAAACTCTTAAACTTGAATCTAATTAGACATTTTTTTTTTAATCAGCTATGAATAAGTTTCTTATAAGAAAATCAAAATTGGAACAACCGTCTCCTAGTCAAGAATGTTACAATTATACTTTAAAATTTAAGAATTTAGGTTGCCCCCACTTAGACAAAATCCTGGCTCCGCCCATGATACTGGGATAGTGTACACATTAGGAGGGGTATTTTTCACAATCTGTTTTGTGGGATTGGATTAAGCACTTACAATCTAGCTTAGCTATCAAATTTTCCATGTCATAATTATACTTTCATAAATTTCCAGCAAATGCAAACATCTGCCTTGCTGACTCTATGGAGAAACCCTCTTTTGACAAGGGTTCGTTTGTTTACCGGGAGAATGATAGAAAATGTAAGAAAGAAACACTTTTTAAAATTTTTATGTGTTTGGTTAGTATAAAAATGAAAATGATAGAAAAAATATTTTTCTTTCATCCTTGAATTTTCTCACAAATAACCAACTTTTTTTTCTTGTAAAAAACACAAGGAAATGCAAGAAAGTTGTGATATATAACGAACTTCCTATTTTATCCTTATTTTTCTTAAAATATTTTATTGGTTATTAATTTTAAAAAATTTTGGTATGAATTTAATTAATCACATAATTTGGCACAAAGACCTTTGTGTTGGTAACTGTCTTAGAATTAGGTTTCGAGCCACTTTTTTAAAATTTTATAACTTTCAATTGTAATTACATATTTATTTTTCTTTTTTAGACCGATTTAATATAATTAAGGGTAATTTAGGCAATTACAAAAAAAATTCTTATGACTTTACTTTCTTTCAAACAATATAATGAAATTGTTTTAAAATTTTCCCGTAAATTTTTCATTCTAACCAAATACATTCATGAAAATATATTTTCTATCATTTTCTTTTCTTTTACTTCACTTTCTATCATTTTCACTTTTCATCATTTTTTTCTTCCTAACCAAACGAACCAAAAGAGAATTTGATGAATTCCATGTAATCAAACTCTTTCAGAAATTGGGGATGTTCTTCATCCACTAGCTCTTTTGGTGGCCTGATTATTGTTCCTTCTATTGGAGCTGCAAATGCTGCCAATGAATACCTAACTGCATGCATTCGACTCGGTTGTGATAGGTCGAACTCGATTTTTTAGCTTGGATTATTGTTCAAACTTGGCTCAGCAGAAACTTGCAAGCATTTGTGTCAAAATCGAGTTTAGTTTCTCAGTAAAAAAATTTCAAAAGTTGTATATTTTGAAGAATTACTGCTACTCATTAGTTTGTTAGTTTTTTTTTTTTAAAAAAAGTCAACTCGTGTTTGAAAAAGTCAATACAAAAGAAAATATTAGTTTAGGGAAATTTGACGACCAACAGAAAAAAAAAAAAATATACATATATATATATATATATATATATATATATATATATAATTTTTTTTTTTTTTTTGCTACAAAATCAAGGTATAAAAAATGTAACTTTATATCACCAATAATGCACTAATTCACTACTAACGTTTACAATGGTATCATATGAATATTTATGATGATATATAATTCGAATTTTCTGCCCCATGTCATAAATGAGGGAATAAGTGGTCATGAAATTGTCACAAATTAAATTTATCAATGATAAGTAAGAAATAGTTTTTAAATTTTACGAACTAAGTTTTTGTGATAGTATCATACAGTGGCAGATCTTTATAATTAAAAATGCAATACTAGTAGTAACTTGTCGGATGATCTCATTTTATTAAATATTTAATTGTAGCACTATTTTTATTTGACCCATCGTGATGAATTTCTGGCTCTGTCCCTGTCTCTATTTCCTTGTTCATTCCCCTAGCTAGGTTTAGTTGAGCTGGATTGGATTGAATTCAGTAGGATATAAAACTCAATTCTATCCGATCCAATCCCACAAATCAAACACGCCCTATGTTTTTTGAAAGTACAACGATTGAAATTGTTTGGGTTTACGATTTAACCCTGAGAGTTCTTTCAGCAATTTCCACTTCCCTGCCCATCTATCTCTCTCTCTATCTTGTCTTTCATTCTCTCTCCTAATTAGTTGCTAGTCAATTGAAGAACGGAATTTAGAAGGGTTATTAACTGTCTAGGGGTTTAACGTTAACAATTTGAATTGACACCGACCCTTTTTCGACTAACGTGGACCTAAATTTAATCTAAATTCAGCAATTTATTATATTATAGCTTGAATAAAAGGGATGCGACTAGGACTATTAAACGATCCATGCGGCTCGTGAACAACTTGGGTTTGGCTCAGTTTTAGTTCAACTTGAGCTCCCTCACATTATAAAATGAGTCGAATATGAACAAATTGTTAGGCTTGTTTACTATTCGAGCCGAGCAAAGCATGAACTATTCGTGAGTCGACTCGTTTTTCCTACTTGTACATAACATACATATAAATTAGTTAAAATTGGAACCAAGGATAATATGACAATCTATTTTGTCAATAAGGACAGTTGTAAACTAATTGGGTTTTTTAAGGACTTATGATGTGTAATATTTGGTAAGTAGGTCTAATAATCTATTTTTTTATTATTATTATTTTCTATTCTACCCTCATGCAATCTGTTACCCAAGGCTTCTGATCACCACCATGCACCGCCTGTTCCTCCACTGGCACCATTGGGGAGAAAGAGAGAGAGTGGGTGTGAAACTCGGGAAAATTTGAATTTTTTTTTTTTAAAAGGGCAAAATAGTCATTTGCCACTACTGTGCGTATTTAAAATACATATGTTCTAGACCTCGGATGAGGAAACGGAGTGCGTCGTTGGATTCGTAACGCGAAATCTAGTGACCACCAGAAATTTCGTTGAATTCCGAGATAGTCAGATTTTTGCACGTAGATCGAGACGACTGCGTGGCGATTGACCTTTTAAAGGTCCCCAAAACGAGAAATATTAAAATTCCTTATAATTGGATTAATGTGCCAATAAAATTTATTTGGACTTAATCCGGGACTTAATAAGTCGTTTCGGGACGAAAAACGGACCCGAAAGTAATAAACGAGCGGTGCGATGTAGACCACACATTTAAAACTATAAATAGGGCTAAAATATCTGAAAAATCAGATTTTCAAACCCACTTGAGCCTTGTTCAGCCGTTCAAAGAGAGAGAGAAAGAGAGGAGAGAGAAAATGGTTTTTCTTAAGCCTTTCTCCGGCGATTTCTCCGACAACCGTCGCTCGGATTTCGTCGAGCTAGAAAGGAGAAGTGATCTACGCGACAAGGGCTACGCGTGGGCACCAAAAACAAGGAATTTCACCGAAGATCCAAAGAGGCAATCTTGAGAGATTCAAAGTTTTGGAGGGGTTTTGGTGTTTTTAGGGGTTTTCTACACTCCTAAGAGGTAGGATTATTCCTACTTGGGATTATTCTTACCTTAGGTGTTAGTAGAATAAGGGTTAAAAGTTATATATGCATATGTATTGAATTAGATATATGTCTATAGTTATGGTAATGGAAAAGGGAGCATAGAGTTGGCCTAGGCTAACTTCTAGCTTGATTTTATTACATAGGAGTTCCATGTGGTTCCTCTTATAACCTGGTGAAATTTGAGCTATATGGTTGCTTGGAATGTGTTATGTGAAAACATGACTTTAATGCCTACTAGGTGTTTGATAAAATGCCTAGGTGAAATTGTGTGTGTTACTTGCATGATGCTATGTTGTAACATGCTTGGGTGATTGTGAAATCATATGCTTAGGATATGGTTTTTGGATGAAGAGTGTTGTTGATATATGTATGAAATGATATATTGAACATAATGAGATATGGTAGTTATATGCTTTTGATATAATTGTCATTGATGTATTGGAAATGTTTATATGTTTGTCATGAGCATATTGAGCATTATTTTGTGAGCAATGGAACATCACATTGCATTTGCACGGGGATATCGCATCCATAGACGTGAGTGGGTGTGTGTGCATGTTATACATGATTAATCAATCACCATTCTTGGTGCTTGGTGGATGGGCTCGGGAATGTTGGAACGAAGTTTCGACTGAGTCGCATGGTTGCATGGAAAAACTTGTGTCGGGTGTAGCAAGTAGGGCTAGACACTCCCTCGGGTGAAAAACCCGGAACCACTTGGTTCAGTCACTTACCGGCGGTGCAATTCCAGAAAAGTGACACGGTGTACGGAACCGGCGGTGTGATTCCGAAGATCCGTTGCCCAACAAAGACACAAGGGTTTTGTTATAAAAACACCCATTCAATGGGTAGCTTCCAACAATGATCCGGCTTTGGGAAAACATGATTTCTTTTCAAATGATCATTGGAAGGTTTTTCTCCGTCAATAGACGGGTCATCACACATTGGCATGCATTGTGTTGAGGGAGTCGGTGAGGACTCGGAATGGGTTGCATGAATGAGTTTTCATCTCATTTCATTGCATGGCATTGTTGCATTCCAACATTGAATGCATAGTGTGTGTGGAATGATTGATTACATGTTGTATGTGAATATTACATGAGCATGAGTATCTAGGGGGGGGAGTAGCCTCCGTAGGAAGTTTTCTACTGGGGGTTGACTCACCCTATACGGGAACAATTTCAGGTATTGGATTTACACCGGGGGATGGCTCCCATGGAGAGCACCAAGGGTGAAGGGGGTCTATGTGTGGCCTTATCTCAAGATTTTGTAAACCTTTTGCTTTAGAATGGTTTATGACATGTAAATATTGTAATCATGTTTGAATACTTATAATAGAATCTTGTAGAGATCATGTATAATGTAAGAAACCTTGTTATACATGTTTTGGGTGACCTTGGAAAGGTTGGAAAAGGGTTGGAAATGAAAAACTAATGAAATGGGCAAAATCTGCCAACAGCTACCGGTAGCCAACAGGTAGTTGTTTTCCAGTATGAAACAGCTACCGATAGCCAACAGGTAGTTGTTTTCCAGTATGAAACAGCTACCGGTAGCCAACAGGTAGTTGTTTTCCAGTAGGAAACAGCTACCGGTAGCCAACGAGTAGTCGTAGCTCCAGAATGTTTCAGCTACCGGTAGCCGATAAACAGCTACCGGTAGCCAGTCCAAAAATCTGAAATTTTTAAATGTTTTGCCAAATCTTTGGGCTTTGAATTTCCTTCCTTTAAATGATCAAAGTGGACCCTAATGGGGTACAAACCATGGTGTGTTGGACTGGGGTTGGATCAAATGAATGTTGAGTCGAAATTTCATTGTGGGTTATAATCCCGGTTTAGGGATGTTATTGATGTGGTATCGGGTTAAGCGATATCCACGGGTATTTCCGCGGGTTGATGGATTATCAACGGGACCCCCGGATTTTGGGGTGTCACAGTGGGGGGGGTGTTTCTAGGTCTTCTCAATCGAATTATCACTTGAAACAAATTAATTTGAGTGGGGCTTGTTCAAGTGTTCTTCGCATCGTTACTAATGAGAGTTCAGAAAGCTCTCATAGGCAGCTCACTTTTTTTTGTCGGCTTAGATATCTATTGATTTCAAGATGCAATTCCCAGCAACTATGTTCTTGAATATGTAATTCCCAACACTCCTTGAATAGAAAATTGGATTTCGAAGTTTCTTTTGGAAGGCTGCTAGAATAGATAATTATTGATTTGTGAGGCTCCAGCATTATTTGGATGTGAGAGGATTCTAAATTTTGTGCCTTGTAAGTGTGTAATATTGTTATAGCTAAGTGTTATTTTTGGCAATTTCATGTAAGATCTCTCTATGAATTTGATATTAAATCATCAGAGGCAATCATGTGAATTTTTTTGCACCATAATGGATAATGAATGTCCATGACATTCTTCAATTTATATGTTATGCCCAAATGGTGTTCGATGAAATGTATCAGTTAAGGGTTTTATTATTTTTTGTGAAAAAAGTTTTTAGATCTCCACTTTTACTTGATTGTTTTGATATATTGATCTTGAATTTGTTCTGATATGGATGGAAAAATTATGTGTTTTTTTTTTTTTTTAAACTTATGAACCGTTTTATTAGTTGTTGTGGTTGTTACTGTGATTGTTACTGTCTAATTCACGTTACTGTATAGTTCTATAGAATTTTGACAGTGGATGTGTTTGTTACTGTGATCGTGTGACTATCTAATTCACGTTACTGTCTAACTTCGTAGTAACTGATTGTGATTGTTACTGTTATCGTGTTGTTGTTACTGTGCTCATATTATGAACCGTTCTATTAGTTGTTGTGGTTGTTACTGTGATTGTTACTGTCTAATTCACGTTACTGTATAATTCTATAGAATTTTGACAGTGGATGTGTTTGTTACTGTGATCGTGTGACTATCTAATTCACGTTACTGTCTAACTTCGTAGTAACTGATTGTGATTGTTACTGTTATCGTGTTGTTGTTACTGTGCTCATATTATGAACCGTTCTATTAGTTGTTGTGGTTGTTACTGTGATTGTTACTGTCTAATTCACGTTACTGTATAGTTCTATAGAATTTTGACAGTGAATGTGTTTGTTACTGTGATCGTGTGACTATCTAATTCACGTTACTGTCTAACTTCGTAGTAACTGATTGTGATTGTTACTGTTATCGTGTTGCTGTTACTGTGCTCATATTATTGTCTAGTTCACCACCACTCTATACTCCAACTCTGCTATCTTCCATAGCAACTCCATTACCAGTCATCGCCCCTTATACCTCACCCACACGGGAATTGTTGTTATTGTGATCGTGTTATTATGATAATTACTGTTATTATATCGTTATTACTATTACTGTCTATTTTGTAACATAGCTATTTATGTCATTAAGAATAAATTAATTTTTATGCCTTTAATTATCCTTTAAGCCCCAAAAAGAATACGTCTATCCTTTTTGTCCCAAAAGTCCACAGCCGTAGACTAGCCCCCAAAAAACCTAATATTTAGGTTGAATTGGAAATCTTGACATTATTTTTATTCGGTTTAAATTTGTGGGACCATAAAATTTGAACAATGACAATGAAATTCACTATATTTGTCACTGTCACTATCACTATGATTGTTACTGTGATCGTGGTGTTACTGTCTAGTCTACCATCACTTTATCCTCCAGCCTTATCACGTTCTATAATATTTCCATTCTCAATCATTGTCCCTTACACCCCACCCATATGGACATTGCTATTAATGTAATCATGTTACTTTGACAGTGACTATCGTCTTCATGTTACTATCCATTTTGTAATATAACTATTTTTTTAATTAAAGATAAATTAATCTTTATACTTTTAGTTGAAAAGAACGCACATATCCTTTTCCCAAAAGTCCACAAGTGTGGACCAACATTGAATTTAGGTTGAAGATTTTATAAATTGAGCTTAGGTCGACCAATCAACCCACAGAGTTGCACACTACTCGTCTCTAATAGAACTCCATCCTCCTCAAGTCCGCCATCGTTGAAAACTGATAGTAATAATTCATATTGAAAAGTAAAACACTATTTTCCATAAGAAACAGAAAACCATAGCGAGAGAGAGAGCCAAACATATGGAATCACTAACCAAATACGATAGAGACCACAAACTGAAACTGAAATATCGAGTTCAGATACTATTACAAATCCAAAGATTGAGCCGAAACTTTAGTGGGAACGACGATAGCAGCAGTGGCAACAATAACAATGATACAGGGTTAGTTTCTTAGTCTTGGGGTTACATGGAACACTAAGTAAAGATACAAGATACAGAACAAGATGTTAATACTAAGCTACTGACATAGAAACAAACTATGACAATTGCAAAGACACTGCCAAAAAAAAAAAAAAACCCGGCTCAGAATACAAAGCACTGCTTTAACAGGACACACCGAAGCAACAATTTTACTTCCAGAGCTTAACAATCTTGTCGTGGCTAGCCGAAGCAACCAAGCCCGTTATTGTTGATACAGACAAGGCAGCAATAAGTCCGTCATGTGCTGAAAGAGTCATTGTCTTGTTCTCAGTCATATTCCAAAGCTCCAGAGACTGTAATAAATGTGAAAAGTAGATCAGAAACAGGATATCCCATGATTATGAAAGGATTCCAAGGCATTGAGCAGGATATATTGTTCTACACAATTAGTAATCTTGGTCAAGTGACATGGACACCAAACAGCAAAATTTGCAACCAAACCAATTTACCAAGGCGACATTTTAAACAAGAAATTACCCAACCTGCCGGAAATAACACCTATATATGCACACATGCAGACAGCACGCAAACACCTGATGCATAACTTAAACATGTGACTTTGTTTTGATAAGATATCATTCCTTGGGCTTATAATAGACCAACAGACAATCAAACAGAACGTCAAAAATGATCAAAGGAAAAATGGAAATTCCCTTCGAGGAGATTTCTTTTTTTTTTTTTCAACTGGTAGTCTTATCAGATTTCAATTAAGACAATTGGGTCCTCTTTTTAAGCACAATTTCAAACAAGGGCTAACTTTACTATATTCCTTTGTTGCCCTTTGGTTTTGTTACAAAATGTTTGGAATTCATGTAATGAGAGCATTCTGAAGGTAAAATTGGAGCCAACAGGCATGCGAGAAGAAAATTAATTTCATTTGCAGCAAGGATCCAAAAGAAACATATGTCCTCAATTGAAAAAAAACTGAGATATTGCGATGTTCGCTTTTGGAAAGACATTCGGATTTGAGAGTCATCTCTTGCTTTATTGTTTCCAAGATTATTTAGATTGTTAGGTTCTCATTATAGCCCAGTGGCTAATTTGTTTTGTCCTTCTTCTTCGTCTTCTTTGAGTGGGAAAAATTTATATTTTTTTCATAATCTAAATGATCGAGATATCTTGGATTGTTCTTCACTTCTTTCCTTATGGGATTTGGTCTCATTGAATTCCTTGGCTAGTGATAGAAGAATTTGGTCTCTTGATTCTTCTGAAAATTTCTTTTTTTATTCTTATTTTGAATGCTTGATTGATGATTCAAGTATTGTTACATTTGAGCCCCATTCATTAATTTGGGAAGGCAAGAGTGCTTGTTAAAGTGCAGGTGCTTTCTTGCATTATAGCTCATGGTAAGGTGAATAATTGTGGTTTGTTACAAAAGTGAAGGCCTAACGCTTTGGTGTGTTTTGTGTAAGCAAAGGTTGTGAAAGTATTAATAATGTGTTCCTTCATTGCCCCATTGTCACTTTCTTATGGCATAAACTTTTAGGGAGACGGATTTAGCATGGGTCACACCACGTTATTGTGGTGTTCTTTCGGTGATGCATTTTGATGGTGTTGGAGTTATTTCCTAGTTTGGAGTTATTTCCCAGTTTGTTAGGGTTTTCCTTATTTTACCCTTATTGTACCTTTATTTTTGACTATATATACGGGAGCTCTACAATTGGTTTGTATCCCTTTCTTTCTTCTAAATATTTCAAGTTGGTATCAGAGCATGGTTTCGATCCAAAATATATTGTAGCACTACAGTAATTTAGTTGGAGAAAGAATATATTCTTGGATTAGGGTTGCTGATTTTTTGAGGTTCTAAGGGCTGTGAACTGTGCCGAAGTACTGTTCACGCGCTGTGAACAGTGCCGAAGTTGACTGTTATGGGTATTTGATTTGCAAAATTATTGAGTTGATTTGTGACGAACTTTGTATTGTTTGACTGGGTTGTCTAGTTGCTGGAATCTGATTTAGCAACTGTTTTCGTTAAAACCCCAATTTGTTGGTTCTTTGCCTTCGTGCGTCTTCGTGCTTCGCGCTCTTTGTCGTAGTGTCGCAGCTTCTAGACTTTTAAGAGGGGTTGAATCCTCTTCTCCGTTGATCTGCTCTTGATGCAGTAGATCCATTATTTATATTTACGGGAGCTTTCTGGACCTTCTTTATTTGTCGCTATTAGTCGACTGGAGGTATATTGTTCTCCCTTATTTTATCTCTCTATTTATTTTAGAGTTGTTTTTTGTCACGAGTGGCCTAGTATTATTGTTGCTATGACCACTACTGAAGGATTTGAGACCCCTACTGTTGACACTTCTACCGTTGAGACCTCTATTGGTACTTCCACATTTATGTTTGACCAGTATACAGTACCTACTGGCACAGTTGCATTACCAGCACTACCGGGCATGATTTCTCAGAAAGTTACGGCACAGTTGTTGAATGGTCATAACTTCGCTGAGTGGTCTCGCTCATTCCAGCTTTTCTTAGGCCGTGTAGGGAAGCTTGGTTGGCTGACGGGATCTCACCCAAAGCCAGCTGATGACGACCCTGGATATTCTGCGTGGTTCTCTGAGAACTGCGCCATTCTTGGATAGTTATTTGGCTCGATGGAGCCATCTGTTTGCAGGATTCACCAGTTTCATAGCTTTGTTCCGAAGCTATGGAACACATTATCAGAGATGTATTCTCAGTCAGGACGAGGAGTTCGTGTTTATGAGCTTTCTCAGGAGCTCTCATATGCTCGGCAGGGAGATATGACCGTTCAGGATTATTATGGTTATTTGACCCAGCGGTGGCTTAAGTATGAGACCCTACGTCCTCTTGCTGCTATTCCAAGGATAGAGCCCGAGGGAGCAGCATTCTTGCATACTCGAGAGCAGGAGGATAGGATTCACAAGTTCCTTATGGGGCTTCGTGATGAGTTTGAGGGACCTCGTTCACAGATCTTGTCGATGATGAGGTATCCGTCTCTTTATGAGGTGTATGCGATAATCGAGCAGCATGAGCGCCGCCTCCGTATTGCATCACTTCCAGTTACGGCCTTAACTCCTTTGACCGACTAGATGGCCCTTGCAGCTACTGCCGGGTCTCGTTCAGAATCCTCAGCTAGAGGTGGACAGCGCTCGGACCAGCGCAGTCAGGGAGCCCCAGACCAGCGCAGACAGGGGGATTCTCGTCAGTGTGATTATTGTGGCCGACCAGGACATCTCAGGGCTACTTGTTGGAAGCTCCATCCAGAGCTTAAGCCGTCTCCTCGCGGCCGTACTGCTGCTATTGCTGAGATACCACCACCTACTACCGCTGTTCCTGTTGCTGCTCCTACTGTTCCTCCTTGGCAGAGTGATATGGATGCTATCACATCCCGATTGGATATACTTATGTCCACTCTGACTTCTCAGGGTCCGACTTCTGCTACTGCCACCACTACAGGACCTGAGTACCAGGAGGATTATTATCAGGGGACATGAGAGAGATGAATTTGTCTTTATCTGTTCCTATTTTGCGGCTAGTATTTTACCTAGTTTTTTCGAGAGAATGTTAGCAGTGGTATTGTCACTCCATCGTTTGTGGGGATCAGTGATCAGGTTGCAGATGTTTTTTTCAAACCTGTCACTCTATCCATTCTTCAGGACTCTGTTGTCAAGTTTGGCTTAATTGACATTTTTGCGCCTAACTTGAGGGGGAGTGTTGAAGTTATTTCCTAGTTTGGAGTTATTTCCTAATTTGTTAGGGTTTTCCTTATTTTACCCTTATTGTACCTTTATTTTTTACTATATATACGGGGGCTCTACAATTGGTTTGTATCCCTTTCTTTCTTCTAAATATTTCAAGTGATGGTTTTGAAAATGGTAAAAAAAATTAACTTTTGGGCGAATTACACTTTATATGTTTGCTAGTCAAATTGTTCTTCTCTTATATGTTGATGATAAGATTGTTATTGGGGATGATCATGAAGTTATCTCAATTTTGAAGGCTCATATACAACAACAGTTTGAGATGAAGGATCGTAGTCTCTTTCGCAATTTTCTAGGCATTGAAGTGACTTTATCACCTAAGGATTATCTTCTTTCTCAATCAAAGTATGCAGGTGATGTTATACATAGGGCACAATTAACAGATTCTTGGACAGTTGAGATTCCTCTTGAACTTAATGTGCATTACACTTCTACTTATAGTGTCCCTTTGGCTAATCCTATTCCGTATCAGATTCTAGCCGCTAGTTGAGTCTATCTCACCATTACATGACTTGATATTGTTTATGTTGTTCATGTTGTGAGTCAGTTTGTTTCTTCTCCCACCACAGTTCACTAGGCTGCAGTACTCCGTATTTTATGTTATCTTTGGGATACGTTATATTAAAGTTTGTTGTTCTCTTCCACATCTTCTTTAGAGCTTTGTGTCTTTTCTGATGCTGACTAGGTAGGTGATGTGATGGATCACAAATTCATCACTGATTTCGTTGTTTTTCAGGGTGAGTCCTTAAATTTTTGGAGAAGCAAGAAACAGACTGTCGTTACTCATTTTACTGTTAAGACTGAATATCGTGGTATGGCTACTACAACATCAGATATAGTTTAGTTGAGATGGTTACTTGCCAAATTTAAGAGTTGCATTTTTGGCTCCCACTTTTATGTATTGTGACAATAAGAGTGTCATTCAAATTGCACATAATTCTATTTTCCATGAGCGGACCAAGCATATCGAGATCGATCATCATTTTGTGCGACACGATCTTTAGCTTGGGACTATTTCATTGCATTTTGTTTCTTCTACTATGCATATTGACCTACTTTTTCACAAAGTGTCATACGACGATGCATTTTCATTTACTTCTTGACAAACTCTCGATACTTCTTACTATCACATCATGAGTTTGGGAGAGAATGTTAAGATAGTATTTATATTTATTTATAATTAGAAGTATTTTAGTCTTTCTCTTGTAATAAGGTTTTATATATAGTCTCTTGTACCTAGTTTTTATACTTAATGGAATCTTTGGAGAGTTGCGTATGGATTTTTTTTTCTCCTTCTCTCTTCTATAGCTTGATCTATTTTTCAAAATTAATGAAATGCCTTCAACGCTTCCTCAATTACTTTTGAAAGAAAGCTTTCACCACATAAAACTATCTGTAGCAACTAGCAAATGTGATGATGCTCAAGCAAACGAATATTCATAAAAGTAAACCAATATTATATGAACTTATGTAGCCTGCTCAAAGAAGTTCTGCACAAACCAATCCATAAATGAAAAGCATGTAACCTCTAAAAACCAGAATCGACTTGCCTGGTAACAGCCAATGACCAGCAATGAAGAATATGTAGGATGGAAAACACAGGAATGGAATTTGTTCCCATTACAACTAAGCTCGTGAACGCAATCCCCTTCACTCCCTGATCCCATCGTCCAGACTCTAACAGAGTCCTCACTGACAGATGCCAGGAACTCACCAGAAGGATCCCAGCAAACAGAATGAACTGGCTTTGTATGACCCTGCAATTACAGACCCAAAATCCAAAGTCAGGTATGCCACACTAGTGGAGAACACCTAATAGAACGAGGTGTCTCTTCTTGGTTTTCCATGTCCTAAAGGAAAGGTTTGTGAGTCGAAGAAGTCTTTTCATGATTTGAAGCAATCTCTTGGAGCTTGGTTTGAAAGATTTATTTGAGTTATGCAAAAACATAGTCAGAAGCAATGTCAAGCTGATTGCGCATAAAAAATAGACACAGAAAATTAATGTGTAATGAAGAGGTGAAAGCTTTGAAAATAGTCTTGGCAACAAAGAAAGGTCTTAGGCATGATCCCCTATTAAGGTATTTGAGAAAAAAGCCTTACTCGAAATATTTCCTTTGAATATAAGTTGCAAAATCAAATCCTCATGACGAACTCCTTTTTATGTTTTCTTTCTTCATGTTATTTTTTCCCCCCTCTTTGCAGGGCATGCATATGTAGCAGAAGCTATGTAATGTTTTTCCTTCTTCATGCTATTTTTTTACCTCTCCTTTTTGTATCACTTAATATAATACCAATAACTACATTTTGCAACCGTTCTTCGGAGACATAATAGCCAGAAGCCAACCTGTAATGAATGCCGACAAGCTTGAGTCTCCACATCCAGTATGGATACAATATTATCTGCAGCTGCAGCAAGATATCTTCCAAGACGTGGTTGAAATCTCATCTGAGTCGTGCCACCCTTAATGTGAACAAAGGAAATAAGACCCAATGGAAACAACCACCTGAAAAATTGCTAAAAAAATACTATAACAATAATAATTAATCTTCCCTATAGTCCTTTTTTACCTTAAACACTCCTGCACAGTTACCGTTGTTAATACTCCAGTATCTTATTTCACCATCTCCATCACAAGAGCAGATAAGATCATCTTTATTCGGATGGAAGTCAAGTGACATTACAGTTGCACGATGCCCCGTGAAGGTACGAAGCGAATAGCCAGGCTGTGATTTGAGTCATCCATAAAGTTAAGAGACGTGTTTAGAAAAAGAGCAATGCTATTGGGTCATACTTTGGGGAATTAATGATTGTGGTCATTGTATTGTCAATGGGTCCCAACATTAAATGCACTCCACTATCAATCCAATGGTCACAATGCATTAAGTCCCCAAATTATGTCCCAATAGCATTAGTGTTAGAAAAATTGGGGTACCATCAGAAATAAAGAAAACCAAACACAACCAAAACAAAAACAAATCTCTTTATCCAAAATCCTATATGAAGCCTAAAGAAGTAAGCAAACAGAATAGGAAATCAAATTACTCCAATGTTTGCATGTATACAATCAATGGCAGACAGAAAACATTATATCAACACTCGTGGTTCAATATCAATTTATGGAGAACAGGGCAAGTCCCACACATCCATTAAGCAAGGGTACATAGATAGAATGTGTCATAATGGTATTAATTGTTTGCTAGTAACATGTACGGTGCATGGTGATGCAGGGAGCATGAATACATGAAACTGGATTAACACAACAATCTTAGGCCTGTTAATAATCCCCGACAATGCCAGGCAAAAAGCTCTTCAAAAGATTTGTAGATTCCTAGAGTACCAAAGCAACTGGGTACAAGAGAGAAGAATTTTATTCAAAATACCAAGGCAGATCCTCAAGATGTCATTTTGTCTTCATTGTGTTCACATCTAGGCGTCAACACTGATTATTGATGATCATGATATAAATATTTCAGATTTCAATTTAACAAAAACACAATATTTCAGATTTCATGCAAAAGTTGTAGAATATTTGTTTTGCTTACCATAAACTGATGTTTCTCTTATATAGAAAAAATTATTTGAGAAAGAAATGTTCTTTCTGCCTTGTCCATGTCCTACTTTTTTGAGGCTTTGCATTCCATCTCATATTGGTCTCCATTGTTTATTTCCATGCTTCAAATGTCAAGGCTGGTGTCTGCTTGGTGAAACCACCATAGGAATTGGAAGTAGCTGTGTATCTCATAAGATAATGAAATGATAGCTGAAAACAGTGGATGGTGTGCTCTATGTTTGTTGATTGACTAATTTGGACAATGCTCGAAAATCAGTTCTGATGGATTGTACATTTTACTCATAAGGAACAGGGTTCTGATTTCACCTTCTTGAATGATACAGCAACAAAACACATCAAGAAGCACCCTAAACCCCAAATAAATATTTGCATTTCTTCCTTATTTTTCCCTCTGTAATGACAAATTGAATCTCAAATTTTTGCACTAGAAGGCAGGAATCAGAGAGTAAAGGCACTTAATTCTCTTCCGTCCAGTAGATCGGCATTCAAGAAGAAACGAGAATGAATATAAACAAATCTTACCACAATATCATGTAAATAAAACGGGTGCAGACAACAAAAAATTGACCACTGACACGTCAATAACATAAAGTTGTAAGAGGGTCAAATGAATGCATAAAATGATAATAAAGAAGATTGTTTTAGAAAGAAAATGAAAGTAAAATATTCTAAGAAAAACCAAGAATATCACAATGAGTGGTGAAGTGAAGAAGTTGTTAACTAACATGATCAGCATCCCAAACCCTGACAGTTTTGTCAAACGAGGATGTTGCAAGACGTGGAATGTTGGGACTGAATCGAACATCAGTAATTAACGATGAATGTTCCTCAAGTGTAGATTTTGCCTTCAAAGTATCCGCAGACCATAACACGGCCTACATCATAAGTTCAATAGGAAAAAAAAATCCATTACCATTTGGAGATTCATCATTCAATGCACACATTTTTTTGTTTTTAACATGTATTTCTCAATTGTTTACAAAATTCCATCCTTTTTCTTGGTGCTTACCTTTTTATCATGGCCACCAGTAGCAAGAAGTTTTCCATCTGATGAGAAATGGCAACAAACAACTTTGTTTGCACTAGCGCGAACGGAATTTACTTCCGTAAATGTGAACCCTAAAATTAATAGCAGAAAAGCACCACCTCAGAACATTTTAACAGATTAAAACAAAGAATTTATGATAATATATAGATATTTATGATTACATTGGTTCTCCAGTCTCATTTACTGCAGGTCAAAGTCCTGCGATGCTTAGGCCCATTAGGTACAGATTTACTAGATGGAACCAGGCAGTGAATGGCAACAAATAATTGAAACTAAAAAAAAGTACAATTTATTGGTAATTTAAAAAAAAATGCATAATGTTTTGTTCTGTGTAGATAAATAGAAATCAAGGTGCCTGCATATACACACACACTAAAAAAAAAGAATACAAATTACATGAAAACATCAAATAGAGAGGAGCAATCCCTCTTTTTTGAAAGATGAAGTAAAAACTGTTCTGCATTATGCATGTGCAGAGATAAATCTACACATCATGTATATTTCAATATTTTAAATTTTAATACTCAAGGACACCAGATATGAGTATGAAGCGAAGGCATTGACATATAGAGACATTACCAATACTATGAGTATGTTTAATTTTTGAAGTAATTTGACAAATAAAAGTAGCAGTATGTTGAAAAAAATAGCAACTTGAGAACAATCACAAATAATTCAAGAAGTGGGAAAAGTGATGTATAAAAAAGAAGAAAAAAATGAAAAATTAATAGCAGGATAGTCTTTGAATGCATCAAAAAACTATGGTGCAACACTACACATTTTGAATAAATTTACGACACAGTATTTACATGCAGCATAAACAGATATAAAATCTGATATTAACTCCAATGAAAATTATAGAATTTGGAAGAATTTATTCCTATGTGCAAGCCAAGTAGCAATTTGCTCACCTTTGCTAACATCCATACAACGACCAACAGTATCCCTTGGGTCTGTGTCATCATGAGATAAAAATGACTCAACATTATCATCAAGAGATCCATCATCCACAAAACGATCCATGTCAGCCTGCACAAGATCTTTATCATCCCACTGCCAAAATGAAACACCAATGAGAATTCATGCATCTAGACAAAAGTTTTATCCACGGATACAATAAAATAGAAACTAAGCTTACCAATTGATTAGAGGGAGAAGTAAGAGTGCCAGCACCATCAGTGCCAAACATCATCAAAGGCTTTGAAGAACTACCATTATGTGGCATGGAGATCACGTCTCCGGGTGTATGAGTTGACGGTGTGGAGGGTGCTGAACTTGGGGAGGGTCCTGCGGTATTTGCAGTTCCTGTGCTATTTGCAGGTCCTGAAGATGACACAGGCTGCTTTCTCTTTCTCCCTGTCTGGTTTTTTGAAGCCTTAAAATGCATGAAAGACCATGTTAGGAATCATCCATCATGCATAAAAAAGCCATGAAGTTTATATTACCCACCATCCTCAGCTCAGATATATTACTGCCTAAATGCCTTAAGGTCTAGTTGTCAACACCTTGTATTTTCTTCAATATATTAGTTTGGGAAATATTATTTTATTGGTTCAAATATTGTTTATCAATATAATATTTCATTAAAATAAAACAAAAAAAATTGGAAAATAGGTACAAAAATGGGAATTTATGTGGTCAACTAGTCAACCCTGAATGGCACAAATGTTCTGTTCTCTTCTAATAGAAAGGAACCAGCAAGAGGCCCCTGCCCATTATTGATAAACATAGACACTGATGACTAATCAGAACAAGGCCCACCTTCATGGGAGGTCAATAAAATTTTGCCTAGCCTTCTTGGTACCAAAGGATTTTGAAATCATGTCGTCCAGATTCAGAAATTATTGTTGTTCAACAACAAATCAAATAGGGGAAATCCCAGACTCGGTAAGATCAATATGCACTTAAGGAAGTTCGAAGCATATGCCCACTCCTAAATAACTGACTATCTGCACTAGGGATTATACAGGAACTTCTTCAGATTCCGAAGAGGGAGATCCAGGGACGTGAGCAAGGCAAAAAGGTTGAATACAATTGACCATTGGTGTCTAATCCCAGACAACTCAGAGGATTATTGGATTATTTTCGTTTTATTAGATTCTTTTTCCGGGGTGGGGAGGATAAGAAACTCAATACCTAACCAACTGAAGTAATATAGTCGATCCTTGTGGACCCTGGTCACATGGAAACTCCAAAACAAATAAATCTGATTCCCCTACTAGGGAAAATGAAGTACAAGAATTTCACAACAGATGAAGTACAATAGCTATATCTTTTTCCTCATCAGCTAGAGTAAATTAGCACTCAAGAAAGTGTTGAAAGAGATCGAAAACGGACAGACAAACAAAACACAGTTTTTCCTCATAAATAACCAGAAAATGACAGACCTGATCATTTCCTCGAAAGGAATTTGAGACGCTTCCATCCCCAGTGACACTGCTAGCACCCACGATTTTATCATGCTGAATACTGTGATTTGAATTCTGAGGTTGCTGACCTGAAAGGGAATGCTGCTGAAGGTGCTGCTGCTGTTGATTACTGTTCTGTAACTGTGCCATTTTTAACTACACACAAAAAAAACTTCCAGGAATGGATGAGTTCCCGAGGCCATGTTGCATCTATAGAAACACATGATAAAACCTAACAAAAAAAATCTAGAATGCAAACTTCAAGTGCATACACATGGGTGATCAACAGGTAAGGAAAAGCACCTTGAATATCATATCTGGATCTCCACGCGGCAAAACAGGGCAACCAGCTTGCAAAGGTGATCCAACATTTGGAACTACATCACCAACGGAATTTGAAAGGCCATCCTTCCCTAGACTCAGGCTTCGATTATTCAGAAGCATTCTTAGCCTTCTGCTTTCTACATCACTGGCAGATGGTGATGTCATATTTTGCTGTGCTAACATAAGTTGTTGCTGGTGCTGTGGTGATAGCATCTGAAGTTGATGAAAGGGCTGAGGACCCTGCATAAATGACTTTTGCTGCTGGAGAAGCCCAGAACGAAGCTGATCCAGACCCTAGGAAATAAGGCAAAGGATTAAACAGTGGGCAAAATAAATAAACAGGTGGGAAAAACCAATTGAAGTGCAACATACACATTCAAAGCAAGAAAATAAAAATCGGCAATTCCAAATTTTTATAATGCTTCACAGTGGAGAAAGGAAGACAACTACTTACTTCAGATGCAATAAAAAGGCCCAGCCACCAGTCAAGTAACCTCTCATATGCTATTAACAATAAATGCAACTGAGAAGTAACACGGAGAAACAAATGCTTGGTGCCAGTGAATATGAGAAACAATATCAGTGAAATGGCAAGTTTATAGAAGATATTAAGAAGAGGCTATCATTACATGGTTGAGATAACCATTCCTAGTCTTCCCACTCAATGAACAGCCAAATTTAACGGGCCTTTGTTGTTAAGAAGCTGATCTTCAAATAGAAACTACCACTATTCTTCAAATATAATCTTGTCAAAATTCTTTTGCAGTACAAGACTAAGGTGGGCAGAATCTAATTTGACAATGCAGCCAACCCACAAAAGCAGGGTTAACTGAAAAAAAGTAAAGCAGTCAATGTATAGCAACCATTCTACTTCTTTTTCTGCTTCTTCTTGGTGGATAAACCAAGTTGGTTCCAACTGAGAAGAAGAGAAGAGAAAATATTATGAGAATGGAGTAGTGTTAAGTTCCACAACTACACCCCCAACTTATATATAAAAGCACAAAGTACAAGAATACCCTCAAGCTAAAAATAAAGCATAACTAATGATAACTAACACTTCCCCTCAAGTTGATGCATAGATATTTCATGCCCAACTTGAAAACAATATGATGAAAAATCTTGCTCCTAAGTCTCTTGGTGAAAACATCGGTCAATTGGTTCTCTGATTTCACAAAAGACATGCAAATCAAACCCTTTTCAACTTTTCTTGGATAAAGTGTCGGTCAATCTCAATATGTTTGGTTCTATCATGTTGAACTAGATTATGAGCAATATTGATAACAACCTTATTACCACAGTACAGCCTCATAGGCCCATCTTCATGAATTCTAAGCTCTTCAGTAAGGTCTTAAGCCACATAAGCTCACAAATTCCATGAGTCATTGCTTTATATTCAGCATCAACACTAGACCTCACTACCACTACTTGTTTTTTACGTCACCAAATAACAAGGTTTCTTCCTATCAAGTAGCCCGAGGCCCCAAAGTAGATCGTCTGTCATCTACAGAACCTCTATATCAGTAAATGCTTCTAGCTTCAAGTGACCATGTTTAGAGAGGATAATCCTTTTTCCTGGATTTGACTTGAAATACCTCAAAATACGATAAACAGCTTCAAGATGAGAGGTTTGAGGATCATGCATGAACTGACTGATAACACCCACTGCATAAGCAATATTGGACGAGTATGAGAATGATATATCAATCTCCCCACTAATCTCTTATGCCTTTCCTTATTAACTACATCATCAACTCCATTACTCAATCAATAATTAACTTCAATTGGAGAATATGTAAGTCTATACCCCAACATGCCCGTTTCTTCAAGAAGGTTAATAACATACTTTCTCGGGGAGTTAAAAATGCCTTTATCTAATCTAATAACCTCAATCCCAAGAAAATAGCTCAATGGAACCAAGTCTTTGATTTCAATCTCCGTAGCCAACTAGGCTTTAAGTGTGGTGGTTGTCTGCACATCGTTCCCAGGTATTACTATGTCATACAGGGTTTTGAAAATCGGCCGTTACGGCGCGTAACGGCCGCCTCCGATTCCGTTACAGTCCGATATAACGGAAAGAATGAATTTCACCACCGTAACGGCCGTTACGGCTCCGTAACGCCCACGTAACGGGCGTAACGGCCGCTTTGACCCGTTACAATCCAAAAATTTGATTCTAAGTATAAAACCCAAATTTCAGCCCCAAAAATTGATTTCATCTGAAAACCCCAATTCAACCAACTTCTCTAATCTTCCTTCCTTCCTTCACTCAAATCTCAAATACATGGTTTAGATCTAAATTTTTTTTCAAATAATCGCTTAAAAACGCACCTATACATCCAGATCTGGCTTCTTGAGGTAGTTTTCGAAACTATGTCCTCCTCTGCTCGAAAGACTTGAACTCGAACTATGACTGCTGGACCAACGATCAGATCTGTGCTCTCCTCTATTCGGTGTGGTCGTTGCTTGCTTCGGACGATCGAAGACGAGTGGATTACTCTGCATCGCTCCATTCGAGTTGTTCACTTCTCCTGGTATCTCCTCCAGCCACCACCTCTTTCTTCTTCTTTTTTTTTTTTTTTTTTTTTGTTTTAAAGGATATAATAAGTGTGTTGTCTACTTATCACACTTCAGCCACCGCCTCTCTTATCTTTCTTTCTCTTTTTTTTTTTTTTTTTTTTTTTACACTTTTTAAGAATGTAGTGTTATTGATATTATAATGGTGTATTTGAAATATATTTTTGATTAAATAAAGTATGTGTTTAATTAAATAATTTTAATAGAGTTTATTAATTATTTTAATAAAATTTACATGGGTATCACAATTAAAAGTGTCAATCGTATCGTGTTCGTGTCAAGACCCATGAAAAAAAAATAATTAGTGTGTTCTATGTATTAAATATTATTCTAGACTATTTATTATGCGTATTTAATAATCGTATCAATTTTATACTCGTTTGTGTCGGGTTCGTATCAACGGGTCAGAGTTGACACCCTTAATCACAATTAACTAATTTTAGTGTAGGTACTAATCATTTTAATGAATGTTTTGTGAGTCCATAATTCATTAATTATTTTAAATAAAGATTGTATGTCAATGTGTGTCTTACCATTCACTAATTTTATTTGGAGTAGATAGAACATAGTGACTTAAAAAATATTATTAATACTTAAGATCTTTTATTATCATGTGTTATGATACAATAAAATGCACTAAATCACTAAACACTCATATTTACATGATTTTAAGTTGAAACATGTAAATATTCATGTCCTATGAGAGGTTGTGAGTTGAAAAAAAAAATTCACGCATTCGGTTTCCGTTACCGTTACGTAACGTCCGTTTCACCCCGCGTCCGTTACACCGTTACCGTTACCGTTACGGTGGCCGTTACCGTTATTCAGAACCATGATGTCATACACACCACGGTCTTGGGGTCAAGTTTTTCCCCCGAAGGATCTGTAATCATGTACAAAACAAACACACCCAAAGACCTTAGGAGGAAGGAAAAAAATAGAAGGAATTGAATAAATCCCAGAAAGACACTCAATGGGAGACTTTAACTGAAGAAAAGACGAGGGAAGATGATTAATAAGGTAAACAATAATAAGATTAGTATCTCCCCAAAAAGATTTAAGAACATTCATGGTGAACATTAACGAACGAGCAACCTCAAAAAGGTGATTTTTTTGCTAAAAAATACCATTTTGTTATGTGGTAAGCACAAAGAGGTTTGATAAAGAATGTCGTTCTCATTAAGACAGGAACGGAATTCTCCATCTATGTACTCAGTCCCATTATTATTCCGAAAGATTTTGACTTCATCATCAAACTGGGTACTCCCCATTTTATGAAAAGATCTAAAGCAAGAGAAAAGTTCACTTTTAGTACGGAGTAGGTAAACCCAAATAAGACAAGAATAAAAATCAATAAAAATGACAAACAAATGATAACCAGAAATAGACACAGTACGGGAAAGTCCCCACACTTCAGAGTGAATAATGACAAAGAGAGCAGGGCTTTTATTATTAGTATTAGAATAAGATGAACGTTTGTGCCTTGCAAGTTCGTAAGCATCACAAACAAAGGTATGCCTAGTACATTGCTTCACTAGACTAGAGAAAAGTTTATCCAAGACACCAAATGAAGGATGCCCCAATGTTTATGCCATTGATCATGCAACAAATATATGTATATATATAAAGACCTACAGAACTTTAAAAAACTACACTACCTAAGAGCACTATGCTTGCAGTTTTTAGATATTATGAAAATCGAGGCCACACTTCATTCATCCAACAACTGATGTTAGCATTCACCACAAGGAAAATTACCCACAAAACAAAACAACTCCAAAATGGAAGAAAATAGCCCACCCTAGAGTACCAATATTTATACTTCACAAAGGAATCTACAAAGAAACCCCCTCCACTTCATGAAACAAAAACATGTTGATAAAGGGATTGAGAAGCAGCTCAATCATATTACTTCTTAAATAAAAGGGCTTAGATATTCAAAGAAATCTCACTTGATTCTAGACCACATAGCAACCTCTAGCCGGAGGTGAAATGCTGAATGCTTGTTCCGTTATCTCTCTTCCAACAAAATACCAAAAAGTTGGAAACAACAATTTCATGGATAGGAAAGCAGGGTAAATGGTGTACCACCTTAAAGTCCAAGGTTTCAGGTCAAGAACCATTTGACCAACCAATCGAAAGAGAAGCCCTCATAGAACAATCCATCATCAAGTTCTAAATGAGATCTACAAGCCCAGACAGCTTCAAACAAAACCAGTTCAAGGACATCATCTTCTACACTCTGCAATTTATTGTTCCTCTTAGCAGGACAATCCTTGTGAAATAAAATGTCTACCTCAAACGGGAAAGAGCAAAAACTACACTTGACACCCATCGCACCTTTATCAACCAGGACAAGGGATAATACCCATGTCTGATACCATCAGTTAGGGAGAATATTCTTTGTTGATAATCTTTTTCCATTTTGTGTCTAAGTTAAGAAGCAACTTTGAAATGCAACAAAAATTATTGCACCAAACAAATTACCCATATGTTTACAACTCTTAACCCTTTCAATTGGAAGAATTACTAATGCATTCAGCACAGACGCATTAAAACTGTCATGATAAAGGGGAGAAGTTAATAACACATGGAACCATAATAGACTTACTGTGAGAGGCCATCCTTTCAATGTCAAATTGTTACCACCTTGATTTGATCCTATAACAAAAAAGGACGTTGTCAGTTACAAGTATGAATATATCTATAAATCAAAATCAATAATACGAGTATAGCCACGAAATTCAAATTTTCCATCGACACATAATAAACTACTCGAACACGAACTTTAAGATCACGGTCTTATCCACTGAATAATGATAAAGAGGACACAAGCTCATTAGAATATAGAGCAGGATAAAGCCAAGAATACCTGGAATTCCAATTAGTGATCCTTCAGGACCTGTGACTCTAGGGTTCAGAATCGGATTTATCTCCGTCTTTATGTCCTGTGCACAAAAATATTTATGAAAGCAAACACAGAATAAAAGTAGTAACATGACATCTTGTATAATTATTTATGATGAAATTTTTAGTGAAAATACTGACTGGTGTAGGCCCTGGAAGTTGCTGGTTCCGAGCTTGAACTTGCGGGGACATACCACCAGCTGTACCATGCAGAACTTGCCTGAAAATAAAGAGTTTTAAATGCTGACAAAAACCATTAGATGTGCCAACTAAACCTTTCGTTGAAATTAAAGTCAATAGAACATTCCAAGGATGTAAAAATATCTCAATTTGTCTCCATGGATGAGAAGGCATAAAGTTAAAAACACCACATAATAATTGTGGAAAGATGGCCATCGACAGAACTACGAAAAAGAGAGCACGTCATTAATTGTCTCTTGGAATTCTAGAAACAATCCCATACAAATTGACTCAATTTGAAGTTCCGAGTACCATAAAAAATATCATTTAGAAGGCTACATACAGCAAAATCTTTGTATTTTCCCTTTTTTTGCTTATTTTTCTCCCTTTCTGGATGCCAAGTGCCTATATAACAGTACATAGCAGATTCATTCAATGCTATACATGCTTCACAAGGGAAAAACATTATGTAAAACTGACTCAAAAGGTGGATAAAACAATACCCTGAAGGCTGGCCAGCTGCAGCAGCTGACTTCAGTATTGACACATGATTTGGATCCAAAAGCTGGCCAACATTCTCGCCAAACCTTTGCTATAAGAGGAAAAAACAAATCTATAAATTAAAGAGTTTAAATGTTGGAAGAATTTATGTTCACAAAACCCATGTGACGAATACCTTCAAAGCTGCATCATCCAAAGAATCCCTCTGCATTGGCAGCTTCAATCTTTCTTCATACATCTTTGTAGCTAAGGCATTAGCAGTTCCAGGGTTCTGCCTCATTAGAGGGTCATTTCCAACAAGCCCATTAGCTGTGCCATTTAAGAGGTGGGCACCGTCTCTTCGCTGCTGCTGCTGTTGCTGTTGTTGCTGCTGTTGCTGTTGTTGCTGTTGTTGCTGCTGTTGCTGCTGCTGTTGTTGTTGTTGCTGATGCTGCTGCTGCTGAGCATGCCTCTGCAATAAGAGCTGCTGCATCTGCAGTTGCTGCTGTTGTGCTGGGTGCTGTGGTTGTTGAGGTTGCTGCTGTTGTTGCTGCTCCCTAGCTTTAATTAACTGAGTCTGCAAGTTTCAAATCTATGTCATATATTCTGGTATCTGCAAAACAACTAGGGAAAACTCCTATAAAAACCTGAGGCTTCTACTGTCAATTTAACATAAATTAGCATTCATGCGAACATTTTAACACAAGGAAACTTTAATATAACAAAAAATAGATTCTCAATGATTCACAATATAGAAACTTTCTGGGATCTGTTCAACTAGGAAGAACAAATTCTCCTTTCATGAATAGCTTTTCATTCAGCGAACTAGGAAATCTGGCTCAACCATTGACACATCATACAATGTCTGAACAGATCAGTGCACAACGAAACCCTGGATCTTTCTAACATAAAGAAAAGCACGACCATTATGACGAGAACTAGACTAGAACCATTGACTGATTAACAGTGTGGGCTCTTGGGTTGAGTCACATGGCAGACATACAATCATCAAAGATCTCTCTGCACATCGAAGCACAGCCAGGTTATCAATTGTTTAAATATGAAGCAATAACAAAGAGAGCATATTTATCCATCTGCAAAATCTCTAACGTAGCACAAAAAGGGGCATTGCACCAAAAGTGGAGTTTCGGAAAACATAATCTACACTACAAGGCAAGCACTACAACTATTTTTTTTTCCATTTTTTTGCGAAACTCTCATCGATTAAAGGGCGTCAGCAGCATGACAAAAATATAGTTAACAGAAACAACAAACTAAAACATACCATAACTCAACAAAGTAGCACCGGCAGTAGAAATCAGAATTATGGACAGAAAAGTTATTATAGATGACCAGTAATAGTTCAGGAAATGCCACATTTTGTATCATTAGGCAGGAGGAAGTGAGGAACATTCAGCTTAGAAGTACAGTAATCAGGGGCAGAAGGAAGGGGGGCGGGGGGACATGCCCACCCTCAAATTTTTTAATGTTCTTAACATTGTCTACATGTTCTGGATACATATTTCATTATGCCCTCCCTATTATTTTCTTATTAGATCAATTGATAAAAACTCATATCTAAATGACTATTAGCTTTTGGACACGCATTGAACATTTTCAGAAAAGTTTTAAGCATATTGGGATGATTTTATAAATTTGAGAAAGTTGTGCAAGGTCAATTTTGTAAGTATTCAAAAAAAAAGTTAGAACACAAAATTATAAAATCACTTTCAAGTTAACAAAATCCATATATAGATCTGTTTGTCCAATCATGTTATTATCATCACACCAAAATGAGTGACCGATTGAGCAAGAGAGGAGAAGTGAACAACACCCATACAACTTTTAGTAACAATTCGACCCTCCAACAACCATACTTCTTTTCATTGAGATGCGACTTTTCTTGATTTGAGGTTCAAATAATTAGCGACAATACTCTAAGTTAGCGAATTTCCTTTATTTGACCAGCTTGACAATTATTATATTGATATGTGATTTATCATTGAGTTTTCAAAATTTTCTAGCAGTTGGTGTTTTTGCTAAAAGAAAATTACCTGAGTTTGATATTTGATTTTTTCAGTTTTGGTACAGAGAGACCATTTTCAACTATGAAGATTGTGAACATGTAGTTGCGTAACCGAATTTGTGATAAATAGTAGTTGATAGAATGATTGTACAGATAGTGAAATTGATAATGAAATTATCATTCAATGCTTTTAAAGCACAAAAATTTATCAGGGGTCAATTGTAAATGCCTAAACCTAATATTATCTTGGTTAAAGGTCATAATTAGTCTTTTTGTTGTTTTTTTTCTTTGTACACCTTATGTATATCAGTTCTTGACGCTTCAATATTTAATAAATTTCTGAGTATTGAGTATAATGAAATTATATTTAGCCATTGAGATAAATAAATAAATAAATTAAAACTCGTTAAAGTGCCCACCCTATAATGAATTCCTAGCTCCACCCCAGTCTGTAATTCCATAACAAACCTTCAGAATTCAAGCTAGGTGTTGTGCAACTATTTCCAGTGAATTAGGGAATTCTCTAATAGGGTGAAGCACAACTGAAATCACAAGGGAAAAATGTTTCATGCATTCTTTCATGCCATTGTAAGCAGCAATCAAAAATTAGTAAGAGTATTTTCTGCAAGTACAACTAACAAATAAAGATTAAAGCTAGAAGCAAGGAGAAATTTCAGAGTGCTAGCTGCAGGGGTGATCCTTTCTATGATGGATGGAGGTAGATAAAAAAATTATAAAAACAAAAAAGAAGTCTACTTAAAATGTAAAGCACTTGTGTTACAAAACTAGGGTGCAATGGAATCAGAGAAGGTTTTGGTAGTCTTGAAGTGCCACATTATATATTGTTTCTAAATTTATAAAGTCTGTCACATTACAGACTTGATCAACAAACACAGCGAAGAAGAATGGATGCAGATAATTCTAAATTCTCAAACCAACCTCAATGTAAGATGCAGCAACTTCCGAGTGCTTCTCGTTAGTCCTAGCAATAAAAATATCCCAAAACACTGACCACCATTCGAAGAGAAAACCACCAGGAGCATCAATAGCTGAAACACCCAAGTCCAAAATTTCAACAACAATCACCAAACTAAAACCATAACTTAAGAAGGGCTTTTTTCCCCTCCTCTTATAATGAGTTGTAGATAATCTCACCGACAGGGTCCGAAGATACTTTTCCTTCAGCTTGAAAAGCCTGGGCAGAAGCCTTCAAGTCCCTCTTCACTAAATAATCATGGATGTACACATCCAGCCTATTTGTTCAAAATGACAATAACAAATAAAGCCAGAAAATTGGGAAATTTTCAAAGACCAGAACATATAAAGCTTAAAAAATGTGGACACAACAAATGTATAACCCAACGACAACACCACCAAAAATGAGTGGGTAAAAAACCCTCAAAATGAACTGATGCCAATACTCAAAAGACCCATGAAACATATTACCAAAAATCCAATAACCCAGTAATGAAAAAATAGACTTAGAACAAACCGCCATAAGAAAATAATAACAGAACAGAGCCAACTCAGAAACACCCATAAAACACAACTCCAGATGGAACAATCTGCAGACACTTGACAAAAAATCTGATATATCACAAACCTACAACCTGAGAACTGCTTGAAGCACAAACCCCAGAATACCCCCAAAAGATACAAAAGAAAGCTTACATTTTATCAGCTTCCCAGTTAGTCTGAGACATGCTGCTCAATCCAATACCCCAAACAGATTAGCGAGTAGCAATGTCAGATCCTAAAATAATGATTTCGCCGGCTTCTTCCTCCTAAGCCTCTGAACTATGTCACACCCAAAAAAGATAAACATAAAATCTCAAAGTAAGTATAATAAAGATAATCAAAACAACTAAAAGACCCAAATACACAAATGAGGATACAGTGTAAAAATATTAGGGAGGAGAGAGAAAGAGGAAAAGGATGGTAGATATATACCCGTTTGAAGGAATAGAAGCACAGGCTTCAATCCTGCCAAAGTTACAGAATATGAGTAGAATATTTTCTTCTCTAGATTATATGGTATAAAGTACTTAACTTTTCTCAATGAATGAAAGTTGGATAGAATGCCTAATAAATTCTTTTGTTTGTGTGCTTTTCAACAGATTTTTTTTTTTTTTTAATTCTGAATTTTCTTATAGATTTGGTGGATTGAGAGTTCTTGTTGCAGAGGCTATCATTCTGGCTCTGTAGGCAAAGTTTACAATTGAAGCCCATGGATCTTTTCGAATGTACAATTGAAGACCCTGGATTTTGTCTAATTTTCATTCCACGGCCAGAACACCAACTTTTTATATGACTTGACATGCCCTTATCATTTTACTTTATCTCTCTAGTCTCTGGTCTACAGAATGTGAGATTCTATATTAGGCATGGACTGATTTGTCCTTTTATGTTTTTTGATACTTTAAATTTTTTTTTTGCAGTATGGTACTGTTGCTTTAATTTATTTGCTGAAAAACCCTTGCTTTTTTGTTTTCCTTTTTTTTAGATCTTCTTAATCTCATGCTTTTAGCCTAACCCTGATCTAGTTTTGCTGGTTAGCTAAACCTACAAATTGACACTTTTGCCCTTGGATGTCAAAATAGGTGGGTGGGATGGTGGGTGGAGTTTGTATCTTTGTGATATTATATATATGTACTAGTAATTACCTGTGCCTGAAGGCACTACGTTACTCATAAAAAAATGTAAATATTTTTTCATAAATAAATGCAATGTATAATACAATTTCAACAATATAACGATCAAATTGATATTGTTCAACCTGTATGCAGAACATATATAATTAAACATTTATATAACGAAAGTCACGCTACAACTACTGCAACATATTAATTCAAAAATTCGAGAAAATATAATTATTATTGGTTAAACATCCACAATTTTAACATTTTTAATAAATTTTATCTCAAATTTCAAAAAACATGACTATGTGTTTATCTGCAGATTTCTACCTAAAGTTCATAACATTATCTCTGCACTATTTTTTTAATGTGAGTTCATTAACTTTTGTGAGGAAAACATCCAAAAAATTCACGTGAATTCTCATAAATGTATAAAATTTTGTAGAGTAATTAAAATCAGTTTTTATTTGAGTTTAACTTAAATTTTTGTAAAATTCAATCAAATTTAAGTTTGGGTGGGGCTATTCCCACCCCGCAAATCTCCATTCCCACCCCATTTAATTTCTCATTATCAAACTACTAATCTCACCCCTTCTATACCCAGCTCATTAGTAACTAAGTACACCTCATGCTACATACACCCCATTTAATAAGTAAACTCACCTTATATTTTGTCAGAATTAGGGTTTCATTCTCTATTTCATCTCATGCACTAACAAAAATACTTTTTTTACATGAATTTTTTCAGTGAGATGCATATTAGTATTAATTTTCAATTTAATTCTATATTTGATTTCCTGTTTGTTGTATGAATTTTTATTATTTTCGGTATGTTTTAATATCTCTATCAAGTTTAATAATGTTTTATTTAGAATTTATATGTGTGTATATATATGTATGCTTTTTAGATTATTTGTTGTTTTTTTTTATCTTGTTTAAGTTTTGTATGCATGCTTCTTATTCTTTTTCTTGTTCGATTTTGTATTTTTGTTTGATACTTTTTTTTTTCATGTCCAGTTTTGCATCTTGTGGTTTTGCATTTTGTAGCTTTATTTATTCCTTTAATCTTTACTTTGTTTTTTTTTTCCTTCTTGTCTCGGTTTGCTGTTTTCTTTCTTTTTTTTTGCTTATTTCGTTCTTTTCTTTTTAAAAGGGGTGTATGTAGCATGAGGTGAGTATAAAAAGGATAAACTTAATAGTTTAATAATGAGAAATTAAATGGGGTGAGAATGACAATTTGGGGGTGGGAATAACCCCACCATTTAAGTTTAAGCAATAATTTATATTTTATACACGACATTCAAATTTAGCTCAATTCGAGTCTTAATCATAATTACGTCAAACCGAGAATTGAATTTAAGTTCGACTCAATTAACACTTATATCTTAAACCTACAAAGTAATTCTTATCTATTTTCCTTCCCTGTGATGTCATAATTTTTTTTTTAATTTAGTTATTCTTTATTATTTTTATAATCAATTTCACTTTAACTTCAACTTGAATACTCGTAAAATTCAAGCAATGTTAAGTTTAAGTAAAAATATATACTTTATACTCGACAATTAAATTCAGCTTAATTCGAATACTAATCATAATCACTTCGAACCGATAATCAATTAAAATGAAATTTAGAGGAGGAATTTCGATCGTTTGATCAATAATCTTAAAACAATCTAAGCCGCGATCTAGTTTTGCTGGTTAGCTAAACCTACAAATTGACACTTTTGCCCTTGGATGTCAAAATAGGTGGGTGGGATGGTGGGTGGAGTTTGTATCTTTGTGATATTATATATATGTATTATATATATATAAAAATATATGTATTATAAATATAAAAATATATATATTACGAGTTTAGTGGGGTGGGACAAGGCAGGGATAAGTTTCAGTCTATCTTTGTTCCATCCCACCCACGGGTTTATACAAGTATTCAAGTATACGTCCACCGTTCAATATATATGGTCTATCCTCAAACCAAACAGGACGGATTTAGACGAATACTTATTTTTTTCTCGGTCCACTGTCATCCATAGTGGTAGTAATGGTGGTGGTGGCACCGACGACACAATGGCGGCAGGAATGGTGAAGGCGATGATGGTGGCAGTGGCACAATAGTGGTGTTAGCGGTGATGATAGCGACACAACAGTGGTGGTGGTAGCGGTGGCACAATGGTGGTGGTGTTGAATGGTAGCTATTGAAAAGTTAAGAGTGTAAAATACATTAATGGTATATTTGTTAATTATTAAGAATTTATAAGATCTTTATAAGTGATAAGTAAGTGGCTTGCTATTTAAATTTTTAGCTTATTTTTAAAAAGTGCTTAAAATATTAAGTGATATGAATTTTAGGTTATTAAACGGGTTTAATTCATTAAAGTGTTTAAAATATTCAATTTTAAATCTTAAGTAGTATTATCAAATAATACCTTAGTCAACGAGATCAAGAAAAAATTTACTTCCCTAAAAAGAAAAAGAGACAATCCTTTAGGGTAGGCTATAGATAATTTATTCATTATAAATATTCTAATTTCGACGTGGATGATCTGCCTTTAACTGGATCCAATAGGAGATTAGTCGAGATGTGTGTAAACTGATTCAAACATCATTAACTATTGAACAAAAAAAAAAAAAGTGAAAATTGAGGGTGAGTCCCCCTAGATGGACTTATAATGACTTGAGTCCTGGAAGGAAATTTTTTTGGAGGCAAGTCCATGTTTAAACTTATATATAGGTACTTAAGTCCACTTATTTTTTAAATCTCAAAATTACCTCTAACGGTGTTAGTTTTGTCCAGTTATGGAAAGTCACATAGGTTAGATCATTGAGGTATATATGAAAACCCTTGATTGAATTATATATGAAAATCGTTTATTAAATATTATGATAATTAACGAAAATTTTATATGAAAGTTATATATTCTGATAGTTATATATGAGAAGTTTAATGTACGAATAAATTGTTGGTCTATTAAGTCAAATCATATCACAAAAATTCCTTAACAACAATAATGCATAATATAGGGAGGCTAAATAATGCTAACAGAGTTCAGTAACACGAATTTTAATATATAGTAACATTCATGTTACTATATAATTGAAGTTACAAATCGTGTTACTGTACTGACACTAATGTTACTATAGTAAATTTTAACATACAATTGCAAATCTTGAGACGTATATTATGTAACATACATTTTAATATTCACAGTAACATCAAAGCTTTGTGCTCAGTAACACATATAATTTTACAAAATAAAAGACAATAGTTTTTTTATAGTAACATTAACTTTCGAATGATTTTAGTAAAAATACGATCCATAAATTGAAAATTTACAAAATGATGCGTAGTAACACACAATCGATAGTTGAATTACGATACTCAACACCAATTATGAATATCAAGACATCGAAATTTTGAACTCTATTTTTCTGTTCACGTTCAGTAACATGAACTTTTTCCAGAGTAACACAACCAATGAATACTCGATTGTCTTGCGTAATAAAAAAATCTACAGAATTGAAATCTATAACACTTTAATTTAGAACTAATGTATGAGTTCTCTTGAATCGTGGTTATAAGGTTAATGCTCACTTTGACATAATTAAATCCCTAATTGTTATTACTTTTTTACTATGTTACTATTTTTTTAATGACCATGTTACTGTCTTTGTTGAGTATGTTATTATTGTTATTTTTTAAATATTAATATTTTGTCGATGGAGTCCAAAGTAAACTGGAATAGTAAATTGAAATTATATTTTATGGAATGTAATGGGTTTGAAATTTGAATATGAACGATTTTTAGTAAATGCCGGTTTCTTATTTTTCGGATAAGGAAACATTGTAACTTGGAAGATTGTACCCGGACTTGAAGGCGATTATGAAGGAAATGTATATCACTGGTTATTGTGTCAATAAACGTCGTTTATAACATTCCTACAGGAAAATGTTACACTAGTAAAATTGACAAAAAACGGACTTAAAACCAAATAAATTTTCTTGACGAACTTATCTTCAAATAAGTCCATATAGGAAGACCGACCTCTAAATTTCGTCCCAAAATAAACGACCTAAGTAACCCCCATTAAACCGAATATCATTATCAAAACTGTATAAGAACATATTTGGTAGGATGATCCCAATTTCCCACTAAATTTGTTGAACTTTACTAATCAATATGTTTTTTTCTTCTAAAGAATAATTCAAACAATATTATTTTTGAACTCACGTCTCCGTCATAAATTTTAAATACACTTAATCACCCATTAACATATGCAGTGGTTTACTTGGTTTTTTATATGACAAGAAAACTCAAACTTTAAACAAAAACATGTAGGAATAAGTCTAACCACATATTCAACCCTTGAACCTATTTGTATGTTGCCGGTTGGTTTACTTGTAGGAATTTGCTATCGATTTTTCTTTGGAATTTCAAAGAAGAAATAGTCATAGACCCTAAATGAATCAGTCCAAATTCTTGGAATTGTTTACTTCCAGATGGGTAGTTTCGTCTTTTTGTCCTTCGGTCTATTCTATGCAATCTAATTGTACTATGGACCAATGAATAAAAGTGCTTTCGTAGCTTTAGAGATTAAATAAGGATTTGACTGCAACACTAAAGAGGTGGAAGTGGTCAGCCACCGGATCTAAGTATATCTTCTAAATTCATTCGATAATTAAAATTTAAGTTTGATAGACTAATCAGTATAAATTTAAATATCTTGTAATAAAAAAAAAGTATAGTTTAAAAATTATTTGTTTTGCCTTTTTTTTAAGATACAAAATGAATTTTGTAAATAAAAATTGCGTTAACCGAAGTCAAATTCGGAGATCAAATACAATCATCCATGCTATTTGTTTAAAATAAAAAAAATATAATTGAAAATTAGTTTAACTAATAAAATAATTTTTCTCTAAATGAATATGAAAATAAAAATTTATACAAATTGAGTGGTGCTAAAATAAATGAGACATTGCAAGATAAAAAAATTTAGTAAGACAACTATGATTGATTAATTTCAGATAGTGCATTACTTTTACTCACTCTATTTTACCGTCATTCTATGCCTTATAAACAAATTAATTAAAAAATGTCTTCAAATTTAACTTATAGAAATGTAAAATCATTATTCATGTTTATTATACGATAAACACTTGATTTTAATAATAAGACTGCAAAATGATAATACATATAATATAAATATCGGGTGAGATAAAAAAATTAGGTTGAACTCGAGAGCTCAAATTTTTATTGGAAAGATGTTCTAAAAATTTTACGATAATTCTACTTATACTTGATTTGAGGACCAAATACATTAGATAAATAATGTATTTTAATTAAAGTTAACTCTCTCTACTAATTCAATTGTTAAAATGTATTGAATATTTAAATTATATCACAATATCTAGATTGCATACCATTGTATAAAATTTTATTTTGGGACCCTAATTTTTCTTCCAAGGTCTTTAGTGGCCTAGAGGTTGGGCCGGCACTGAGTGGGAATAGACCCACCCTTATAAGTTTTGGGTTAAGATATAAATTATTAGGATTTGTTTATAATAAAAAAAATAGAATCAACCCTAAAATATGAGGATATAATTTAAAAAATTTAAACTTTTTGAGTTATATTACAGTTTTGTTTTATTAGAATCAATCCTAAAATACGAGGATTGAATCTAAAAAAGTAAAAAGTAAAAAATAAATTTGGTCGTGTTAAAGTTTTTAAGATTCAAGTTATAATTTTTTGAACTCAAGTTATATTTTTTTCAAATATATGAGATTGATAACAAAATTATAAGGATTGACCAAAAAACCCTAAAAAAATTGTGAATAGCCACAAAAATTATACAAAGTACTTTAAAATGTACACATAGTGGTATATTACTGATTTTTTTTTTTTTTTAATATTGTGGACTTCTCCATTAAATAGACATGGGGAAGGTAGGTTTTTTTTTGCTATTATGAGGAAGGTAGTTTGCTGGTGTATGATTCTGCGTTTGGAACTATTTTATGGGCCGGGCTCCAGCTTGAAGTTTGGACACATTCAAATGACTTGGAATAAGGCTGGTTTAAAACCAACTTCAACTAGGCCCATATGGCTTTTGCACCCAAATTTCTAACATTTTGGTAGAACTTGGACAAAAAAATTCTAGGGTAATTAGGAGATCATATGAAAATGTAACCGAGACTTATTTGAGATAAACTACATTAAGAAAACTTATTTGTCTCTAAGTGTATTTTTTTGAAAAAGAGACTAAAATGTCATTTATTACTACATTACTTTCTCTCATTCTCTCTCTTCATTACTCTCTTCCCTATTTTATCTCTATCTATTTCTCTCACTCTCTTTCTCTCACATTGATAATTTTTTTTTAAAATATATAAATCTCTCTCCCCTATTTTTTCTCTCTCTCACTCTCACTCTCTCTCCCCTTATTTCCTTATTCTTTCTCCTTATATAAATATTACAACAACACAATTACACTAATCAGTTACGCTAATTAGTTACAATTATCTTATACTACATCAAACAGTTACTCATGTGTTCTAATAAAATAAACAGTTACACTAAATAATTATATGAAATTACAACACCAACTCAATCTGTCATCCAGTTATTTACATAAATCAAAGAGTTACACCAATTATATACACCAAATTGAGTTTATCATTACACAAAAAACTTTACCATTATACAAATTTTGGTATATATAATTGGTGTAACGATGCCGCGATACTAAATGGTGCAACTATTTAGTTTATGTAAACTACTAAATGACAAATTGAGTTGGTGTCATAATTTTGTGTAATTATTTGGTGTAACTATTTGGTTTATTAGATGGGTTAGTATCATAATTTTGTGTAATTATTCGGTGTAACTGATTGGTTTATTAGATGAGTTAGTGTCATAATTTTGTGTAATTATTTGGTATAACTGTTTGGTTTATTAGAATGAATGAGAAACTATTTTGTGTATTATAAGACAATTGTAACTGATTGATGCAACTGATTAGTGTAATTATTTTATTATAATGTTGATATAAATATATATAGAGAGTTACACCAATTTTGGTATATATATATAGAGAGAGAGAAACGATTAAAGAAAATAGGAGGAGAGAGAATATGAGACATGGATGAAAAAATAAATCAAATCTTTACATATTTGAAAAGAAAATAAATTATCAATGATAGATAGAAAGAGAAAATAGGGGAGAGATGAGGAAAGTAACGGGGAGAGAGAGAGATTGAGCCCATCAAAAAGTAACACCAAACGTGGATGAGTTAATCAAAATTTCTTGTTTTTTTTTGGACAATTTTTGGATTAATCTTTTAATGACTAACTTAAAATTATTTCTAAAAAGAATAAAAGAGGGATTGAGGGATAATTTATTTGCAATAATACTGGCCTTTTTTTTTTTTTTTGCGGGAGGGGGGTGCGGGGCGGGCGATGGATGGGTAGGAAGAGGTTGAAACCCGTCACTACCTGCAGACATGAGTGAGCTCATAACACTGAGTCACTCCATTACCTCAACATAATATTGGCCAATTTTTTTGATCAATTTTTCCTTATAAATTGAAGATGCATAATCGTAACCATTATATATTAGCTAAATTCAGTAATCCAATGGTCCACATATAAAGAAAAAATTAATAAAATAATGTTGTTAGTGTATTTGATCCGGATTAGATTTTAGGGAAGAAGGTGGGTGGGCGTTGTGAAAAATGTTCCTCTTCCCATGGTTTTGTGGCAATCCACTTGGGTCAGATAGTGTATATAAACAAAAAAGAAATTAGTTTAGAACCCCTCATAAAATATAAGGCTAATTGTAATCATTTACTATTGACCCAGCTTTCAAATTTTTAATGTGTTAGTTGATAATTTCACTATCAATGTTATAAAAAATATATATATATATTTTATAAAAATTATCAAGCAATCAGTGATCCATTATCGATCACACATATTATTATACAATTAAGTTTTCATAATTTTCATAACTTAAAATTTGTAAAATGAGCCCATGTCAACAATTTATGTAAGTATGTCCATAACGTGTTTGGAGTGTCTGCGTCAAAGATCGTAGTCATTTAGCTATAGGTCAGACTAATTGGGGTGGAGTTCCTCTGTTATTGAAGTCTAACAGCAGACTGTGCTGTTAAGAGCAACGGCGCCGTTTTTGGCCAAGAATCCAGCAACCAATAAGAGACACAAATGACGTCGTCAATATCCAACCCATTTCAGCTCGCTATGACATCATCTCCCACCTCTGTAGAACAAAACGCAAAAACAGCAAAATCGACAATCAAGAACAGGTTGCGCAGCTTCTTCAACCAAGAACAGTCGACTTCTTCGTCTTCCTCGCTGCCATCCTTGCTCAAACCACAGCTGTTTTTGAGTAATCCGTCGACCACGATCATCTTCAGGCAATCACTCCCCTAAATTGAAGCCCTAACATCAATGTAAGTTTTAAAATTCGAGATTATTTTCAAATAATCATTCCCCAAAATTTGATTATATAACCTAAATGAGTGATTACATTATTTGGTTCTTTCTCATTAAGAGGTGAATGATGGTGGCTATTAGAACTGTCTGGGAAGCTTTGCTGCTGTTTTGGGTTTTGTATGAAGTGCAGATTAAGGGTTGTAGGCGCTGATCTACTCTCTGTTGTTGCCAATTGCTGCAAGCATCATTTTCTGGGCAGAGTTCCATGACAGTAATGAAGATGTTTTTAAGGCTTTTTGAAGGATTTAAGCCACTGAGTGTAAATTTCAGAATTTCACTGTTTATGTCACTGTTCACGTTACTGTTCATGTATGCTGGTTTTTTGGAGTCAAGCAGTGCTTGTCTTCAGCTGCCTGCGTCTATTAGGTGGAGATTATTGCAGGACCATAGGAGGCTTCCAGTGCTGCGTACTAAGTCTAGAATGGTTTTGATGCTGGTTGATTCTTGGTTGCTGGACTGGAAGGTGGTGGAGCGGCTTTGTGATCAAAGGGCATGGGTTTGATGTATGGAGGCAAGGCTTTCCCGCTGGGCAAAGAGAACGATGCTTAGAGTAGCATAAAATGGCTTGAGTCCTTTTGAAGGATTAAAGTCATTTCATGTGTTTAAACATTTAAACTCATGTTCATTGATTCTTGTAATTTTTCCAATCTTTGGTTCTTGTAATCTCTTGAATTCATGGAATAAAATTTCTCTTTTTTCAAAAAAAAAAATAAACCTTTGTCATGAGTGATTATATTGGTAAATTTAAATGTCAAAGAGTGTCTGCTACTTCCCAGATGGATGAGGACTCTAGCTGCATTTTGCTTTATGAAACTAGTTTGTAATAAGTTACAAAAGAATGAATGTGTATTGGTTGGTTGAAATTTATGTATTGGTGTATTGGTTGAAGATGGTTCATGACATGAGTGAATGTGTATTGGTTGGTTGAACATGGTGTTTTGGTGTATTGGTTGAAAATGGTTCAGGACATGAATGAATGTGTATTGGTTGTTTGAACATTGTGCATGGTACATGACAAAAATTGTACTTGTCCAAGATAACAACTACACATTGAACACCATGAATCATACATAACAAAAAAATTTCTTGTCCAAGATAACAACTACACATTGGACACTATGAATCCTGCATAACAAAAATTGCACTTGTCCAATATAACAACTACACATTGAACGCCCAACTTCTTTGTTTCATTGTCCACCTCGATTCTCCTCATTAGAATAATCAACGATGTTGTCCAAGAAGCATGATTCAACATCTACCCGAGCATTTTGTGAACCAATTGATGCTTGAGAATTTGATGCTTGAGAAGACATGTTTGAAAATGGATTTGAGTGACTATAAGTTGATGCCCATGAGTAAGTAAATCCATTCATATGTAAATTTTGCTCATCCGATTGAGATACCTTCAAAACAAACATTCAAAGACGTAAGATACAATTAAGAAAAAATTAGAATCCAAAATATCATAACCATAATGTTGGGGTTCTATTACCTTAGACCTATAGGAAGTTCTAATTTTCCTCTTCGTTGGCTTCTCATGCCAAGACTTCAATCAACCCCAACCCTTGTAACCACCATCTTTCCTCTTCAAGCCAACTACTCATAGAATGTTAGGGTCAACATTTTCTACTCCTTTAGAGAGAGAGAGATTTTCTACTCCTTCATCACCATCATTGTTCTCCTCACCACCAAGTGATGCATACATAAAATCCACTTATTTGAACAACTCATCAATACTGCGGTTCACCAACTACTGTGCAAGCTTAATGGTTAGAACAACAAGCTGCTAAATATACCATTATAGGACATAGCTGTTTGTAACGTGATGCTGCCATAAACTTGGGATCCTCCTCATTTAGCGTGACACTGGAATAAGGACTTGACCACTTTCTTGCATCTCGCCTCCATCTCTGAATTATGTAATGGTCAGGAATTTGCTTAATGTTCATCATGTCTAGTACTTTAAGTGCACGGCCACATAATATCCAAATCATTTCAAATTTTCGACAGCTACAAAAAACGGTTTGCTCATTGACATTGATCAACACCTTGTACTTTCTCTATTCATTATACAATTCCACCACAAATTGATGACATTCATTGAACACATTACAAGGATTCGCAATAACACACTGAAATACATCATATTCATCTTGAAATAAATCAAAAACAGGAGGAGTGTAACATTGCGCTGCTTGCACTAACATAGGAGCTCATTCAACTTCATTCTAGGCAACTTTTTCCTAGCTTGATATTCCTTCTTTGTCTCCTTATATCTCTTATTATTTAAAATCATGTCAAAATGAGTAAAAAAATGAACAATATCATGGTCTGACTTTAAGTATTTTCTTAATGCTGAGTTCAAGCTCTCACTTAGCTGAGTGCTCCTCATACCGACTGTGAAAGTCCGCTTCATATACACATGTGTCCATTTCTCTCTTAGTGCCCAAGTTGAATTCATTCAACTGTTATCGTGCAAATCATACTCATCAAACAACAATTTTCAAGCATCAACTAACTCATGCTCTTCCTCGTATTCATACATGCACTCTTTAAATTGTGCTGAAAATTTTGAATCATCCTTATATATGTTCCCTAAATGCTTTAAATTATTTTGGGAAAGGTGCCAACAACATAACCCATGATATGTCTCTGGCATCACTATAGATATAGCTTTAGCCATTGCTTGATCTTGATTAGTGAAAGTGGTAATAGACTTCTTCTCAGACATTACTTGTAGGAATGTCTCAAACAACCACCGAAATGATGCTGCAGTTTCATCGTACAATAATGCAACACCAAATATCACCGTATCCCTAAACTGGTTGAATCCAATCAAAATGCCTAAGGGACGGTACTCCTTTTTTATTCGGAATGTTGTGTCAAATGTGACAACATCCCCAAAGTGGCCATAATTAATAATCATTCCTGAATCAGCCCAAAAAATATTTGTTATGCGCTCTTCGACATCCAATTGGACTCCATAATAAAGTGATGAATTCTTAGCTGCTTCTGCTTGAAAATATTGCAACAAACTACCCGCTTCACCGTATTTTAAGTCTCGCTGCCTCCTTTCTCGAACGTAATTTTTTTTGTCTTAATGAGTGAACCCTAAGCTTTCTCTCCCACATGCTTGGGTACTCAAAAGCTCGTAGGATGCCTTAAGTGATATCTCACAATCTTCAGCAATATCAACATTGATGCCTTGAGCTACAGTAACCTTTCGTTGGGATGACATCATATGCATACATTCGGTCAAGTGTAAAATGTGATTATGTTGGTCTTCCCATTTAACAACAACAAATTTTTCAATATCTCTCTTGAGTGATATGCACATGTGAGTGGGGCAATTTGTTCAAGTCTCTGCCCGAACCTTTGTTATTTTCCTTTGATCTTTACTCCTTTGTCCCTGTTTACAACATACGTATTTTCTGTAAATTCATACACCATCCTTCAAGCTCTTGAATATTTTCTCACACTGAATCCCACAGTTCCATCATAATTGTTATAGAACCTATAAGCATCTTCTTCTGAGTCAAATTGCATTCTCATACATGGAGTATTGTCTGCTTTATCAATCTCAACATATTTCATCTCCACTATAGATTATGTCCCCTACAGTAACCAAACTGTTACACAAATTAAACATAAGATGAAAAACTGCCCATATAAATTTTCAATTGCAAATGGAACAAGTAAATACTTATTTTTTTTGTTCCCTATGAACAAGAAAATCTTATGTATCATAGCCTATATAACTCAGTTTCACAAAAGCCCAAAACATCAATACCCATATATCAAACAATCAAATATACTCACAAAAACGTAGTAGAAAGAATGATGGTAGTCACATAATTCTATCAAGATTCTACATGAAATTTAAAAAAAAAAGTTCTGAATTTTATGAACTGGAATTTCATAAAAAATTTTTGAAAAAATATCAACATTACCAGTGTGAAATCGTAAGAGATGAGGTCGAAGTGCCAGAAATTTTTTTTAAAAAAAAGTTCTGAATTTTATGAACTGGAATTTCATAAAAAAATTCTGAAAAAATATCAACATTACCAGTCTGAAATTATAAGAGATGAGGTCGAAGTGCCAGGAAATTTAAAAAAAAAAAGTTCTGAATTTTATAAAAAAATATCAACATTACCAGTGTGAAATCGTAAGAGACGAGGTCGAAGTGCCAGGAAATTTAAAAAAAAAAAGTTCTGAATTTTATGAAATGAATTTTCATAAAAAAATTCTGAAAAAATATCAACATTACCAGTGTGAAATCGTAAGAGACAAGGCCGAAGTGCCAATCAACCGCTATAGAGAAACAAAAAGAGGGAAGAACAATGGAAACTTTGGAATTCTAGTTGGTGATTACAGCTCTCTGCAGAGAGTTTTTTGGTATGTTTTTAGGCAAGGCTGATTTCACTTTGGAGGGAAGGAGGGCTCTGTTTTTACGTTTTGTTCTGCAGAGGTGGGAGACGACGTTGTAGCGGGCTGAAATATGTTTTATATTGAAGACGTCATTTGTGTCTCTTGTTGGTTGCTCAATTCTTGGCCAAAACGGTGCCGTTGCTCTTAACAGCACAGCCTGCTATTAGACTTCGACAGCAGAGGAGTTCCACCCTACTAATTGATGGGACAAAAAAGTGGTAGGGTGGGCACATATAGATCTATACCTAAAAATTAATATATATAGATAAATAATATGTTTTTTAAAAAGTTTAGGGTGGGCCCGTACCCCCTTGGTCTCTTCATGGCTCTGCCAAGGGTACTATATCCAAGTTAATCGAGAATCATATGATTGAATATTATAAAAATAATAAAATAATAATTTTACACACATCAAAATTCTATAGAATGAAATATCGATACATAATATCGAAGATTTATAAATTTATGTTTTGGTACCATAATGGGGGAGCAGAGCAGCGAAGAGAAGAGAGAACTTCCATGTGGACCTGGATATTCTGAGGTCATCACTTCCAAAAGGACAAAGATGATTACCAAAACACTCCAAATTCCAGAATTCCAACAAATGGATCACAATCAGAGGAAAATATCGATTTGTCCTCTGCAACTATGCACGTATTCATGCATGGCAAAATAGCATGCATGGCACAGTCACTGTTTGGTTATCAGTACACCCATATGTTTTGATGATCAGTTACATTCGCATGCCGTGTCATGCCAATCTATACTTTGCTACTTATTTGCAGTACGTAGATTCACCCCCACAGCATTGGGACTAAAGAGCAAAACTCAAGCCCTAACCACCATACCAGTGGCGCGTATACCTCATGCGCCACCATAAACCACCCACTCATCAATTACCCATCTTAAGTTTGTTTTGGAGAATAATGTAGTTCATGTTACAAGAAAATAAAGATTGGTCACAAGTTATTTAGAATCAACTTATTACTAAGGATGACAATAAACCAGGGTGGGGGCAAGAGGAGCAATCTCCACCTTCGGACCTGCTTTAAAAATATTCGTCTATCATGGTCTACCCCTGTTAGTAGGAGAAATTTTAATCTTCATCCTTGTCCCGTGGGTAAATTTTGATACCCATCCTTGCTATCGTCCCAATTTATAACAATTAATTTATATAATTTTAAGAGAAAATTTTAAAAAAAATCATAAATAGATTTGCAAGAAAGATGAAAATTCATTATATAACAAATGAATTAAACATAAAAACTTACAAAAATAATATATATTACGGGTTTAGCGGAGCGGGGCGGGGATGAGTTTCAGTCCATTCCCGCCTCCATCTTCGCATGGGTTTATATGCGTATTCCCGTATACGTCTACATTCCAATATGTATAATCCACCTCTGGTCCAAATAGGACGAATTTAAACGAATACCTATTTTTCTCCGGTCCACTTCTATCCCTAATTATTACTAAAAAAAGACTAGTTACAACTCGGTTAAGTAATCACTAACGAAGGTTGAGACGGATTCTATAATATTATGATTCATTCCAACATTTTTATTTTGTCAAAACCTCACATTTATTTGTAATAAATTTGATAGGATATCAAAAAATAACTAGTTGATATTGTAGTTTTAACTTGTATTTCATACAAATAACTATCGGTAATAAATTCGATAGGATGCTTTTATTTGCACATAGTTTTTTAACACATAGGTTGAGCATGAGTATGAACAAAAGAAAAAAGGTTGAGCTTGAGTAAGTAGATCTAAACCCAATTTATATTGAAATACTATTGTTGTTGGGTTCTCGATTTTTTTGGATTTAACCCCAACCCTATCCAAATTAGTGAATTCGGTTCAACTCCAACTCAACCAAATTAAAGCAGGATTTTAACCTAGATTTCATAATTCGAGAGTCAAATTTGGGTTCTACTTAAATTAAACCCGAATTTGTGTCCACCTGAATTTCAATGAATTGCATAATAGAAAATTAAACCGACTATAAAAATTAATAATAATATTATTTGAACATAATTTATTGATTTAATTTATTATAATTATTAAATTGATTGTAAGTTTTAATAAATATTAAAGTCTATTATTAATTTAATGATTATAAATGATTAGATAATAAAAGTATACCAATACATTATGTTGAAATACCATTGCTCAAAAATCAAACATGACCAATACTCGATTTGAGAGATTTTGATTGAATTGGAATTAAACTGGTAAGAGTTTTTTATAACCCTGAAATAAGCCCAAATTAACTTGTTCACCCGTCCAACTCACCTTAATCAATGACAAGTTGCTCACTGACACTCAATTTTGACGGTATGTGGTACTGTATGATGCACGCTGAGTATAAGAGAGAGAGAGAGAGGGGGGGAGAGAGAGAGACGTCAGGTGTTGCATGCAGAGGTTTGAAATGAATGTAGAGAGGGAGAAGGAGAGGGAGAGGGAGGAGAAACTTGACGAACCATGGAATCTGGGTTCTGAGGTTTTGTGCAGAAAAATGGGTCAGTGGTTTCAGTAGGATTACTGACGTAAGTCTCACCGTAAAGCGTGCTTGGATGCGTGTGGTGAGGTTTTCATATTCAATGCAACTATGCATGTCCCTTAACTCACCCCTTGGACTTTTTCCTCTTCTTCTTCCCCAGTTGTCTTATGGCGGCAGATTGATAGTTTACATACACAGATGTATATACAGCTCTGGAGAGAGAGAAAGAGAGAGAATGTGGACAGTGGAGATGCTTGCATCAACAGAAGATTGGAGGGTTTCGGAGGTGTTCAATCCTTTCTGAGAAATCGTACAATGATGCTCAGAGCCCCATCATTGTCTCAATAATCAGCCTTTCAGAGAGAGAGAGAGGGGTTCAGCTCGTCTGCTGTTCCTCAAAGAACAGCACTGTGTGCTGTTCTATTAAACGACGCCGCTCCATTTAAAAAAGTCATAAAAGTCTGCACAGTAAAAAAAGCCTGCACAATAAAAATGCCAAATGTTCTGGACCCGCCAAATTCTTTAGTAAACTATTCAGCACCTCCCTCCTTTGCACATACAGAACAAACAACGACTTCCTCTCTACACACACATATACAATTGGATTCAATCTTCTACACAAACGGACAAGAAGGTTCGGTCTTCTACCCCACACACTGAATTCTTTATAGTTTGGTCATTTTCTCAATTTTTTATTTTGCTTATTTCTATAGAATATTAGGATTTTTTGTGTGTGTGTGTGTATATATATATAAAATCCTAATATTCTATGGAAATAAGCAAAATAAATATATACACCCTTACACTGTTATTTGATTCCTAAATTAATCCATTTAATATTATTTTGGTACAAATTTCAATATTGTTATAATAGAAACTCGTTATGTGCCAACAAAATTTTGGTTGCTACTTGGTTTTGAAACCATTGTGAATGCACACAAAATATTGTATTTTTATATCAAATACATTACATTTTTTTAATCTAACCAATCTAAATATTTTAGGATTTTGACTGTCATAATTTTGTTTTGATCCCAGGTCTTCTGAACTATGATAGAGTATACCATGACTAATGTACTTGAGAGCACTCCACGTATTGGTATGCACTTTGACTCAAAGGAAGATGCATATGTATTTTATAACAACTATGGTGGCTCCGTTGGATTTAGTTTGAGAAAAGATTATCACAACAAAAGTAAGAAAGATGGTGTATTAATATATCGGAAATATGTTTGTTGCAAAGAAGGGCAAAGAAACTTGGATAAAAGAGATTGGAAAATAGTGAAACCTCGAGCAGAGACACGTACAAATTATTCAGCTCACATGTGTGTTTCCCTTAATCGGGATATTGGAAAGTTTGTTGTAACCAAATTGAATGATATGCACAATCACCCTTTGCACCTTAGTGAATGTGTGCATATGATGCCATCTCAAAGGAAGGTTACTACAATACAGGGCATTAATGTGGATATGGCAGAGGATTGTGGGATATCAATCAAAGCATCATATGAACTTATGAGTACCCAAGCAGGTGGAAGGGAAAGTTTAGGATTCACTCGGCAAGACCAAAAGAATTACATCCGTGAAAGAAGGCAGCGAGAGTTGAAATATGGTGAAACAGGTAGTTTGTTGAAATATTTCCAATCTGAAGCGGTTAAAAATCCATCCTTCTACTATGGAATTCAATTGGATGTTGATGAGAGAATCACAAATATTTTTTGGGCCAACCCAAAAATGATTATTGATTATGGCCACTTTGGGGATGTTGTCTCATTTGACACAACGTTCCGAACAAATAAGGAGTATTGACCATTTGCATGTTTTGTTGGTTTCAACAATTTTAGGAAAACTGTGGTATTTGGCGCTGCATTGTTGTATGATGAAACAACATCATTTCAGTGGTTATTTGAGACATTCCAACAAGCAATGTCTGGGAAGAAGCCTATCACTATATTTACTGACCAAGATCAAGTAATAGCCAAAGCTATTTCCCAAGTAATGCCAGAGACATATCATGGGTTATGTACTTGACACCTTTCCCAAAATGCTTTAAAGCATCTTGGAAATATATATAAGGATGGTTCAAACTTCGTCACCAAATTTAAAGAATGCATTTATGAATGCGATGAAGAACATGAACTAGTTGAAGCTTGGAATTCTTTGCTTGATGAGTACAATTTGCAGGATAATATTTGGATGAATTAGACGTGGGCTTTGAGGGAGAAATGGGCTAAGGTATATATGAAGAGAACTTTTACGGCAGATATGAGGAGCACCCAACTTTGTGAGAGTATGAATGCAGCATTACGATGTTACTTACAACCGAACCTTGATATTGTTCGATTTTTCACTCATTTTGATAGGGTTGTAAATGATAAGAGATATCAAGAGTCGGAGTCAGAGTACCATGCTAGGCAAAAGTTGCCTAGATTGAAGTTCAAAAAAGCTCTCATGTTGGTGCAAGCAAGTCAATGTTATACTCCTCCTATATTTGAGTTGTTTCAAGAAGAATATGACACATTCCAGTGCGCTATTGTGACGCCATGTAATGTTTTGGATGGAGTACATTATTTTGTTGTTCGCTTGTTTGAAGAAGAGAGAAAGTATTTTGTGTCGATGAATGCCACTGAACAGATAGTTACTTGTAGTTGTAGAAAGTTTGAAATGGTTGGAATATTATGCAGTCATGCGCTTAAGGTGTTGGACACGATGAGTATTAAGCAAATTCCTGACCAATACATTATTAAGAGATGGAGACGAGATGTGAGGAATGTTCATGGACAAAATTCTTTTGTGACACAAAATGTGGAGGATCCCAAGTTGGTGGCAACTTCACGATATAGAAAACTATGTCCTAGAATGGTCAAGTTAGCATCTCGTTGTTCTGATCTTCAACCTGCATTCGAGTTGGTGTCTCGAGGTATTGATGTTTTGTCTAATCAAGTGGAGAATATGTTTTCATCACTTAATAACTTGGGTGATAGCGCCGATAAAGGCAATGCGGGAAATGAAGGCATAGAGAATGTGGAGCCTAACATTCTACGGGTGAGAGGTTTAAAAAGGAAAGAAGGTGGTTACAAAGGTTGGGGGCGACTAAAACCTTGACATGAGAAGCAAACGAAAAGGAAGAAAGTAGGCCCACAACCATCTCATATGTCTAAGGTATTACACATCCAATATTGTATTTTATTTTACATTTGATGAAGATATGACAATATTGATTTATGGATTACTTGTTTTTAAGGTATCAAAGCCAGGATGTCCACATCCATTGTCTTCTCAAGCATCCAACAGTTCACAAAATATTTCGGTATCTTATATTCACATGGATTTTGAGTTACTTTTTCATGCATTGATTTTAATGTTATATTAACATTTTTCATTTTTTTTTTTATCATTATTAAATTTTATGATATGATTTAATTGTGATGTTTTGGTTTGTTGTTTATTTATATTGATCGTGGGTTCGAACCTCATCGCCACCTTTTCCATGTAACATAATGTTCATACATTGATTACATTGATTTTTATATTCTCATTGATCCATTCTAATTTATGTAGGGTATGTCATTTGATGCAACACAAATGCATTTATTCGGTGCGGAATCCTCCTTCATGAACGAGAACTTCTATGATTTTTTCAAGGATATTTGAAGAACAAGAGGGTAAAAGTTGGTTTGCGCTTGCTGGCTGTTTTTTGCTATTGCTTGATGCTGATGGTTTTGCAATGACGTTGATGTTGCTGTTGCAGTGCTGGATGGTGCTTCAAATTACTGTTCAATTTTTGAAGTCCAGTTATACTTGATCTTGACACTTTCTTTTTGATCCGTTTGAAATTTGAAATTACAATGTATTCTTTTGCTATGGGGATGGTGGATCTTCTATTGTCTTGTTTTAGAAGATCAACCATCCCTTTGGAAACACATGTGTACAGGAATGAACCCATTTTCGACTTTTATGGAATTGATCTTACTTACCAAAAAAAAATGTCATCCCTTCAATGCCATCATCATCCATACTATCATCCAACATACAAAGATTAAACATCTCATTTTAATGCAATACCACCATCATTCAACAATCCAAAGTTATCCCACCAACACATAAGTAACATTACATAAATAAACAAACCATTACATAATTAAGAAAAGATCCTTCCCATAAATGAAAGTAAACTGTTACATCATTTTATCATTACAACCACAAACAATTTCACTAAATTAAAGCTAGATGTTCATTCCCAAAAATTTCAGGCATAGTTGGAATTTCAAGCACAGTTGGAATTTCAAGCAGATGTTCATTCCCCAAAAAATTCAAGCAGATGTTCATTCCCCAAAATTTCAGGCACAGAAGAAGACATCCTCAGCTCAACCTGATTTTCTCTGAACAGTCATGTGGCTTTGCATTATAGTGCCCTGTAGATGTTGAATCAAACTTTGGCTGCAACCCTCCTATGTTTTGTTCAATGGTTTTGCATATATTTCAGTTGCAATGCATGCTTAGTCACATAGACATCAAGGGAAATGCATAACTCCATAACCAAGCTGACAGTACTATTAGAGTATCGAGTCGCCAGTGTTCTGCATAGTTCAATCCATTTGGAATCATTTTTTTTCAACTCATGCACAGATTTCTTCAGATTACCTTTTGGGTCTCCATCAGTAAGAAATTCAGCCACTATAGTGGCCCTATAAAATTGTATACAGAAGGTTTAATACACCATAATCCATATAACTAACAGAAACCTGTCAGTTATCAAATATATTAACACAAATACAACTAAAATTCTAAAGGGCTGGAGGACCCAAGACAAGAATATCACATTAATAAATTCGTAGCAAAGTTTATTACATGATATTGCATGTCATTTCATTCTGCATATTAAAACACCCACAGGTTACGAATTCTTTCAATTAAGGATGCAGGAAGTGGCAAATAATGTAGCACATGAACCCCAGCAACTGAGACACAAAACAAGTGAACTAACAAAACATTCCGCCAATGTCCAACACAAGATTTACTGGAGGAATGAATCAAATATACACCCAAACTTCAATATCATCCAACAAAGAACCCATCCTCATACTTTTAACTGTCCATCAAATTAAGTACAAAAAATTTTCAATAAAAGAACAAAAAATGAGATTCTTCCTCAAGAGCAAACACAACATAAGAGAGTAGCACATTGCTGAAAAAAAAATATGAACATAATAAGGTCAAACCTTTGACTACATCAGGAAATTAATAAAACCCAATTCTAGAATTTTAAAGCTTGTCATCTGCCATTTTGCTCATTTGTGAACACCATTATAACACTATTTATGCCGGTCTTACCATTTATAAACGGAACCCAACTCAAGAAAGGCATGGACTTTCCAAACTGTTGAGCCCACCACTCAGCACCTAAAAGAGAAATGGACTCATGTTAAAATAAAGGAGAGAGAAGATCAATGACAGAGAAAATATTTAGTAGTTATGTTCGTCGGCATCGGTGAAGGCGTAGGGCTTGAATTTTTGGGTCTTCGACTTCGGCTGCCATTTTGGGTCTGCAATTTTAGGGCTTGAATTTGGACTGAAAAAGAAAATCCAAACGGTGCCGTTTTTTGGGTCTGATTGGTTTTTTAAAAAAGGCACGAAACGGTGCCGTTTTGGTGAACAACAGGCTGTGCAGGCTTTTTTTACTGTGCAGACTTTTATGGCTTTTTTAAATGGAGCGGAGTCGTTTAATAGAACAGCACACAGTGCTGTTCTTTGAGGAACAGCAGACGAGCTGAACCCGAGAGAGAGAGAGAGAGATACTACAATGAGTTTTTAAACTGTACAGAAGATTCAAGTGAAAAGGGAGAAAGCGATGACCTAAAAGGGGATGGGAAGTTGAATTCTTTAATTTAATTTATTATAATTATTGAATTGACATTAGATTTATTAAATATGAAAATTTATTATTAATTTAATAATTAATAATAATTTAAGTTATTAAATTAAATTAACAAATTAAATCCAAATAACATTAATTAAAAAAATTATTTGTTGTCTTACATTGGCAGTTGTGTTTAAGTGTACAATATTTAGTAATTAGTTATTTCCTGTGCTTGATGACACGGAGTAATAAAAAAAATGATCAACGATAAATATATTTGTATTCACATCTAAAATCAAATCACAAATATAAAAAAGAGAGAAATGAATTTAAGCACCGGTTGTGATGAGAATGAGCAATGGTAGTAGTAGTGGGCAGCAATAGTGGTGGTGGGAGACGGTGATGGTTGTGGTGAGTGACGATGACCATTAGTGATGGTGGCATCCGTGGGGTGACAACAGTGATAGTGATGTTGGGGGCGGTGAAGATGGTGAGAGATGATGGTGGGACAATGGCGATGGTGGTAAGTTGAAGGCAACGCTGGTGATGGTAGGGGTGATGGTGGGACAATGACGGTGGTGGTAGGCTGGTGACAGTGGTGGTGGTGGTGGTGGTGGTGGGGGATATCAATGGTGAAGTGGTGATGGTGGTGATTGTTGGTGAGGAGGTGGTGGTGGTGGGGTGGCGGCGATGGTAGTGATGGTCGTGGGGGTGGGGGTGGTGATGGTTCTAGCGGTGGGGGGTAAGATGGCCGTGGGGGGGGGGGGGGTGATGGTAGTGACGATGGTGATGATGATGGTGGGGCGATGGGGGTGATGATAGTAGTGATGGTGATGGTGGGACGAAGGGTGTGGTGGTGGTGGTGGGGTGACAGTAACAGCGATAGTGGTAGTTGTTATGGCAGAGGTGGTAGAAGTAGTGGTGGTGAGGTGGCGGTGGTGATAATGGTGGGGCGGTAGGGGTGGTGGTGATGGTGGTAGTGGTAGCGGTAGGGCGGTTCCAAACACTACATTTTTTTTTAAAGTACTTATGAGAAATTATAAGTCCTAGAAATACATTTAAAAAGTTACTCCAAATACACATTTAAGAGTCTATTTTCCCTGTTAAATTTGAGGTGTTAATATTAGCTGTCAAATTCACTTTAAAGTAAAATTTAAAGAGATTTCAACCACGAAAAGCAAAAGTCATTTTGTTTATCTTTTGAGATTTGAATTGTATTATACTTTATTATATAGACTAGTTATTTCCCGTGTCTTAGGGCACAGAGTAATAAAAAAAAAGTCAACAATAAACATATTTGTATTCACACCTAAAATTAAATTACAAATATAGAGAAGAAATAAATAAATTTAAACATTGATTGTAGTGAGGGGCGAGCAGTGGTAGTGGTGGTAGGAGATGCTGATGGTTGTGATGAGTGACGACGACCAATTGTGCTGGTGGCAACTGTGGATGACAATGGTGATGGTGGTGGTGGAGGTAGGGGTATGGGTGACGGTGGGACAATGACGATGGTGGTAAGGTGGCGGCAGCGATGGTGGGGGTGGTGGTAGGGCGATGGTGGTTGTTGTTGTGGAAGAGGTGGTGGTGGGGTGACAGTGGTGGTGATGGTGGTGGTGGTGGGCCGGTAGGGTGACGGCAGCGATGGTAATGGTGGTGGAGTGATGAGAATGGTGGTAGTGGTTGGGCGGTGGGTGTGGTGGGGATAGTGGTGATGGTGGTTGTTGTGGTGGAGGTGGTGGCGGGAGCGATGACAGCTATAGCGACGACAATGGTGGAGGTAATGGGAGTAGTTGTGGTGGTGGGGAGACGGTGGTGGTGGTAGTGGTTATGGTGGTGGGTGTAGTGGTGGTAGTGGGACAGTTCCAAACACTATTTTTTTTTAAAATACTTATGAAAAGTTATAAGTCTTATAATCACTTTTTAAAGTTACTTAAAATAGTGAAAATTGGAAGTGAGTCCCCCTAGATGTACTTGTTTGGAGATGAGTCCGACAAGGAAACTTATAAGGGGCTAAGTCCATGTTTAAAATTATATGTAATGACTTAAGTCCATTTTTTTTTTATCTCAAAAATACCCTTCCTTGAAAGGAAGTTAAATTAATTTCCTATTTTGAAAATTGTTATTCCTTAATTCAAGGTCAATTAAAATATGCCAATAAAATCTCCATCATAAATTTAAAATTCAAATTCAAATTCAAAGATCTCTCTCTCTCTCTCTATATATATATATAAAATCTCCATCATAAATTTAAAATTCAAATTCAAAGCTCTCTCTCTTTCTCTCTCTCTCTCTCTCTCTCTCTCTCTCTCTATATATATATATATATATATATATATACGCTGGGTTGTTATGAGATGATGCAAGTATAGTGATGGCGGTGGTGTGGAGTAAAAATGAGACATCGAAGTGGAACTTGAATGAGCTTTTGTGTGGTAGTGAGCGTTGTTGTGGAGGTGATGACAACGTGATGGTTGACGTTGCTCGGGAGGTGACGATGGTGTGATGGTGATATATATATATATCAAATTCATGTTACTATTTTTTTTATTATGTTACTGTTTATGTTACTATTTTTGTTGAGTATGTTACTGTTCATGTTCCTATTATTTTGAGCATGTTACTGTTTTTGTTGAGCACGTTACTACTATTATTTTACTAAATATTAATATTCAATGTTACTATTTGTTTTGTTTTTGAATATTACTATTTTTCGTATTTGAATGGTACTATTTTTTGCATTTGAATTTGAGAGAAATAATTATTGTTAAGTATGTTACAATTTTTGTTGAACATGTTACTGTTGTTATTTTTTAAAAATATTAATATTGAATGTTTCAATTTTTTTTTTTTTATGTTTAAATGTTACTATTTTTTTGTGTTTAAATGTATTATTTTTTGTATCCAAATCATAACTTTTTTTGTATTTGAATGTTACTATTTTTTATTTTTAATGTTATTATATATATATATATGCACTTAACCTATATATGGATATAGATAGATAAGAGAGAGGCAAAATTTTAATGTTAGTCAAACTCTTAACCTATATATGGATATAGATAGATATGAGAGAGAAAAGATTTTAATGTTAGTCAAACTCTTAAGATTTAAGAGTTTTTAATTTTTAGTTTTATTTCACTTTTAAAGGGAAGGGATAATATGGTAAAATTAACAAAAAACGGACTTCATAACAAATAAGTTTCCTTGACGGACTTAAGTCCAAACAAGTCCATATAGGGGGACCGGCCTCCAAATTTCCCCTTAAAATACACCATAAGAGACCTATTTTAGGGCTAGCCCAACAGTATGGAAAAAAAAACATGGGCTATAGGCCCCAAATTTTTAGAAGGTCCTATAATTGTAGGTACCTCACTAGCCCACAAAAAAAAATTAAATCCATTAAATTTTAAGCCCTACAAAAAAGCCTTAAAAAAATTAAATCTAATCAAATTTTTTATTGCAATAATTTGGGCTTATAATCTAATCCATAACATTAAAAACTTAGAAATTAAAAAATAAAAAAATACTCAAAAGTCAACTCATATTTACTCCCACCCACTTTTTTTTCTCTCTCTCTCTCGCTCTCTCTCTCTCTCCGGTAAAAAAAAATAAAATACAAAAACAAAAGTTAAAATTAAACATTCTCTCTCCCTCTCTGTGGTAAAAAACAAAAACAAAAATTAAAATTTTTTTCTCGACAATATTAACACATACTTCTTTTGTTTTCCTCTCACATAAAAAATTAAAGATAAATTAATTTTTTTGTTAAAAATAATACTAAAAATAAAAAGACCTTCATTTAATATTTTCGCTTTAGGCCTCAAATTGATTTGAGCCGTCCTGACCTATTTTCCCTATTAAAAAGATCTCAACCGCGAAAAACAAAAATCATTTTGTTTATCTTTTGAAATTTGAATTATATTGTATTTTATTACATAGATTAATTAGATATAAAGTATAATCTAACCAAAAGAAAATATATACATATCATATTGAAATTGATTGAGAGTCGCATATTTTAATTTGGTTAGTTTATAATAATTGATTGTAAAATAATAAAATAAATTTATAATAATTGATTTTAAAATAATAAAATAATAATATCTTTAGCCTCCTTATGTTTGAAAAATTATACTGTTATCTTTAGCATTTTTACAATCACTTCTAGTGCATTGCCACTTGATAGCGAGCATTTAGGACGTTGTGAGATCATATTTGCCTCAAGCACACTAGTTTTCACCACATTGTGTATTTATTTCAAATTCAATAAATTTGGGGGGGTTAAAAGTATAATTACATTGAGAACATTTTACCCTATACTGTTTTTGTTATCATTATCTGTGTATGTTTTCAATAATTTTTAAACATATCTCATTAGACCCATCCTATTATTTTCTTGTGATATGTCCATTCCAATAGAATTATAACTAAATAACTACTAACTTTCACATACGTTTCCAACACGTTTGAATTGGTTTTCTTTCTCAAAAAAATTTCAATACTAAAAAATACATTGTATATCCATAAGTTTGAATATTTGTGACTTTGACGTTGATTTTATTAATTATAAAAAAATTATTTTTAATTATAGGGACTTATAAAAATTCGATTACATAACTAAATGAATGATACAAGAATGACTAATAGTATGATAGTATATGTAAAGAAAGACATTCTCGGTAATATTTTTAACAAAATTATCATACAATATTTTCAAATGATAAAAGTTCATTGGGGGTCAAGTGAAAATTAGGGGTGCAACTTGGGTGGGCCAATCCGAATTCAACCCGAGCCAAATCCAAAAAAAATAAGACTTGGGTTAAAATTTTTAATACTTGGGTTGGACTTAGGCAAAAAAACTCTAACCCGAATTGAATTTGAACAAACCTCAGATTGAGGCCTCGGGTTGTCGGGTTCAACCGAAATATTAAAATCGAGTTGAACCCAAATATATATAAATATATAAATATATTTAACTAGGATTAGTATTTATCTTCACTATTTAGAGTTCAGACTTTCACTTCACTTCAAGTCTTTACTCATGTGCCTTCATCACTCTCAGATCCCTATCTCACTCGCCTCCCTCTCTCAGCTTTCCTCTCTCGAGTCGTCTTAGACTCTCAGCCTCCCTCTCTCACTCGTCACTCCTCCCTCTCTCACTCTCTCTTTCTTTATCTGCGCCTCGTCCTTCATCTCAAATCACTTGAAAAAATTAGATCTACAATTAAAAAAATCAAATCTACACTTCAAAAAATCAACCCGAATTCAATCCGAGCCCGCCCGAATTAAACTTGGGCAGTACTCGGGTTGAGTATCTCTGTTAGAGGTAGGATTAGAATTAGGATTAAGATTAGAGTTGAAGATTATATACGTAGGGTTAAGTTAAGGTTGATTTCTCAATCCGCCCGAGTTGCACTCCTAATGAAAATGACTATAACACCCACAACAGTGATAAAAATATTCATAAATGTGATAAATGAAGATATGGTACCAAAATTCTTTTTTTTTTTTTTTCCGGTGTGTGGGAGGTCAAATGTGGAATGTGAAAAGAGTAACCAATTATGAGGAACTCATGATCAAACTCATATTATATGAAAAACCTGAACCAAATTGGTCCAAAACTTATGGGTTTTAGAGCATTGGTCTCTCAAAAAGTAATGACCTTATATAGATTCTCTTTGTTGCCTGTGGACTATTCACATGCTGCTGTGTATCTTTATAACTGTATCAAACTGCAAATATACAAGGGATGAAAGCAACCACACGCCTGTGAAATTCCAAAACTAGTCCACTGTGAGGACTGTCCATTGTAAGAAAACTGTACCTTGCTATAGCAAAGCTAAGGATGGTAAAGTGTTTCTTAAGTCTAGTTTTCACTTTTTATGTACCTTTCTTGCATCAGCACAAAGTGAGTTTTAAAAGTTTTTTCCTCAAAGCCCATCTCAAGTTTGGTAGTCATGATCTAATTATTGACTTGGGTTGACCCTGATTGGCATAAAAAATAGCTTGGGAGGACAAAAGGGTCGTTCTACTTTCTTTCTCATGAAATGCAAGTCAAGTCCTTGAACCTCTAGATCAAAATCATCCTAATTATTACACTTTTACTCGTTCAATTCCACTTAATGATAGATTACTCATCAAAATTGAAAGAGTATAACAAACAATCAAAGGTATGTAAGCATAGAGGTACAACGGAAAAGAACTAAAAAGAGAAATTAAGGTTAGTAGACAAGAGAAAGATAGCAAAAATTTATTGAGTAAAAATACAACGGAGTCATTCCTTTGCAAAGGGTGTTTGCGATTAGTTTGTGATCATGCTGTGATTAGAATATCGTATTCAAACTCGGAGATTAAACTTTGCTCAAATTTGTGTACAAACTTAAACTCATTTGGATTCATGTTTAAGATCAAATTCGACTTACACATATAGCAAATGCGTTCACCAAACAAGCTAGCTTTAGAATTGGGGTCGTGCTCAATTAATCTGATAAATAAACGATCTTGACCGAGTTTTTATATACTTGGATCCCATATTATTCATGTAGCAGTTATATGCAGAATGGTGGGTTGCATCAATTGCCATCACAAACATATTGTTATCTTGATTATGATTCAGATTTTTCTGTTAGCACCATCTGTGTTTTTGAAATGTTGAAAAGCTAAAACAAAGAGAACATTAACTCTATTTCTGAAACTGTATAGTACAAAATAGCAAAGACACATGATCAGAGAAGAGCAAGCAACCTCCATGCAAAATTGGTGGAATTTACAGATGAAAAGAAAACCAGAAAAAGCAAAATGAACACAGAAGTTATGCTTGGTGAAAGATTGAAGAATGGAATCCCACGACAGCCGAACCCGCCTCCCGATAATTAACCCAAATATTTTTTTTGTTTTCTGTTAATTCAATAAGTATCTCCATGGCTATCTTTGTAGGTTGCTGTCTCTTAGTGCCCTCCATTGATCACCAATGTGTCTGGAAATTTTGAAGGCATCTGCTGCAGTCCCAAGAAGTCCTCTTCTGGTGAATCCTACAGTATACAACCCATTCTCTCCTTTCCAACCACTAGGAAATGGTGTTTTGGGCATACCCTCCTCTGTGAAGAAATCACTTCCCTGCATTTTCAGAAAGAAAATAAACATAAAGCACAAAGTTAAACCCCGAGTTTTTATTAAATTATCGTGATATGAAATCACAACTTTCGTTTACATAAAAACATGGTTTATTACTTCACTCTTTTTTCACACAAAATCGCATTTACAAAACACACTTTTTAAACGTTTTCTAATAAAACTAGTGTTTTGGGTATGCCATTTTCTCTAATGAAATAACTCCCCTGCATTTTTTCAGAAAGGAAAGGTTAAACTATAGTCCATTAAAACTTATTAGGGTACCTAATTTACAGAACCACTAGGTCCTGTACTACCATAGTCTAGCAGCTTGAAGAAGCTGTACTTTAATCACATGTTGGAATATTTATACACCATACTTAAACTCTTAGCATAAAGCCATTCCAATTTGTGGACCACATAGGAAGCAAGTATAATACAAAGTTCTCCTATATACCAACCACCATGATTAGAGATAAGCCTCAAACTAGAATTGTATAGGCATTCTTGATACTGGCATTTTATACCCACGCTTTCACGAGAGCACCTTAAATAAAAGTTTCGTAAATAATCTTGTTCCAATCTAAAGAAACTGATTTCGGATTTGAACCCATGTCGTTTCACTTAGATAGATAAACACTTGTATATTCTAATCACCTTAAATTTCACTTGAGTGCTTCCCTTTTAGTGCACATATAGGTGATGTTTAGTGAAATTCTAATAACATTTGTAATCTGATTCTTTCTCTAGAAGAGAGCAAAAAGAACACTTTCTAGGTTTGTTGTTTTGCAAAATGCATACTCAGAAAACAGAATATGTCATGATAGATACACATCATCAAAACCAACAAAAAGATTTTAAAATGTAGGAGGATAATCCAAACAAATGCCATCAGATTTTCTCTTTTGCAAAGGGGAATAAGTAAGAAAAGTTTTGTGGGCTATACAGCATATGTAAGAGTGAAAGCGATATGTGATTGATAATAAAAACAAACAATAAACTAGCAAACATAATCACTAATGCTCCGTTTGGTAGGAAGGATGGAAAGTAGGAGGGATACACTTTCTATCTTTCAAGGAAAGAAAGTAGGATGGATACACTTTCCTTCCTTCGTGTTTGGTTGGATGGATGGAAAATAAAAATGACTAATTTTTTTTTTTTTTTGTGCTGGATAAGATTAGGGGTGACAATCGAGTCGTATCGTGGCAGATTCGTGTTGAGTCATTATGGATTTATGTCAAACATCAGTAAAATCTAACTCAATTCATTTAATTAATTGTGTCGTGTCAAGTTACGAGTTGGCTTGTTTATTTTTTTTATTTTTTTATTATTTATTATTTATTATTTTTAAAATTTTTATTTTTTTTATTTTTAAATTTATTTTTAAAATTTTTAAAAATATATATATATAAATACATATTTTATCATTGTATTTTTATATGAAATTAATGTATATATAATATATGTATATATTAAAAGATATCTAGACAAATAAGATACATCTCAACATAAATAATTAACTTTCCATTCACTTTCCTTCCGATTTTGGAGGGATTGATTTTGGTGAGTTGGAAAGAAAGTTAATCCATCCACTTTTCCATCCTTCCTACTTTCCTTCCTTACCAAATATGATGTTTTATTTATCCATCTCACTTTCCATCCGTCCAACTTTCCATCCTTCCACTTTTCCATCGTACCAAACGGAGCATAACGAATTTCTCAAAGGAATGTCTCTCGTTACGCTATCATAAGTTTCTGCATTCGAGTCGAGATCCATTTTGACTGATGCATGTGGTTTGATTGGTGATTAATCGCTAACTAAGGAATGTCTCAAAGTTACGCTATCATAACTTTCTGCATTCAAGTCGAGATCCATTTTGACTGATGCATGTGGTTTGATTGGTGATTAATCGCTAACTAAGGAATGTCTCATGTTACGCTATCATAACTTTCTGCATTCAAGTCGAGATCCATTTTGACTGATGCATGTGGTTTAATTGGTGATTAATCGCTAACTAAGGAATCGCTAACTAAGGAATGTCTCATGTTACGCTATCATAACTTTCTGCATTCAAGTCGAGATCCATTTTGACTGATGCATGTGGTTTGATTGGTGATTAATCGCTAACTAAGGAATATCTCATGTTACGCTATCACTAAGTTCTACATTCAAGTCTCCTAAGAGGCATTTTGGTTGACCAGATACACGTGATTTATTAGTGATCTCTAAAAATCTTTAGAGTGAAGCGTTGACGGTTTACGAGAATCCAAAAAAAAAAAGTATGATTGAAAGTAGCAATCATAGGTGGTCATGCTTATGCATACCTTGAACCATGAAGGCACATTGCTCTTGTACCCAGTTGCTAAAATTATAGAATCAAACTCTCTTTCTTGTCCATCCATGAACTTGGCCCCTTTTCTTGTTATCTCTCTCACACCTTCCATTACCTGCAACCTTAACACCATTAGCAAAAAGTCGCACTTTTAACAGATTAAAAAAAAGTGAAAAACACAAGGGCATGTTTGCTTACCTTGATGTTTCCGGATTTTATTTGCGATAAAGCTCCAACATCAAGCACTGGGGTCTTTCCTGTGGCATTTTTCAGCTCAATTGGACCAGTCTTGGGCCTGTGAAGACCTAACCTATCTGTGTTTCCGAGAGTGAAATTGGCCATCAACAAGAGGAGCTTGTCCACTAATCTTAAAGGTATCCACTTGAGCAGGGCCATAGCTATTCCAAATGTTGATAGTCCAAACATTTCCCTAGGTAGAATATGAATCTGAATATAACAAAAAAATGGATAGTTATTAGCAAAATCGAAAATTTACAGATGAATTTTCTTAATTCATTCTAAAAGGAGATGAATATAAAGAAAACCTATATCAAACTTTATTCTTTATTGGAAAAGAACTAAACGTAAGCATATCTTAAACTTACCCACATGAATTAATTTTAAGAAATATAAGAAAATAGGTGATTTTCATTGAAAAACACTAATTTCAGAAAATACCCAGATGAAAAATGTAACAGAAACTTGCATTTAAACAAAATACACAGTTCACACACACACACAGAAACATATATATATATATATATATATATAGAGAGAGAGAGAGAGAGAGAGAGAGAGAGAGAGATGTACTTACAGTACTTCTAACCACCATGTGAGGGCTGGCATTGTATCTACAGAGGTCTAAGCTAACTTCCATACCAGAATTTCCACACCCCACCACCAACACCCTCTGGTGTTTGAATTCAGAACCAGACCTATACCCACTTGTATGCACCACAGGGCCTTCAAACCTCTCAATCCCAGGAATTTCTGGTATTTTTGGTTCAGCATTTTCTCCAGTAGCAACTATTAACCACCTAGAAACATACTCAAAATTTTGAGTTTGAACCCTCCAGACCCCACTAACTTGATCAAACTCAGCTCTCTGTACCCCTTGCTTGAACTTAGGCTCAATTGAGAAGTGTTTGGCATATGATTCCATGTATGATATGAACTGGTGCTTAGTTGGGTACTTTGGAAAATTTTCGGGGAAGCGTAGAAGTGGAAGCTCACAGAACTGTTTTGGAAGGTGGAGTTTGAGACGATCATAGGTTCTTTGTTGCCATAAAGAAGCTATACAGTCACTTCTCTCAAGAATAACAGAAGGTACACCATTTTCTTTAAGACAAGCTGAGACTGCTAGGCCAGATGGTCCAGCACCTACTATGATAGGTCCATGAACCCACAAGAAATTTGGTTGATTTCCATCGTCTTCTTTACAAGAAACCATGATGGAAAGCCCCAAGAAAAGGTAGGAAAAGGAAAAAAGAAAGCGAAGGAAAGGGAAACCTCTGTGCTTCTCTTTATGTTCCCCTGTTTTTTCACTCTGTAACACTCTGTTTCTTTCCTCTGTTTTTTCTTGAGTAAGTGTGTGACTTTGAAGTGGGAATTTAAAGAGGAGGGTGTGGGAATGAACCAAAAGGTGTGAGTAGAATCAATGTAGGTGGCGACTCAGGGTGTGTTTGAGGCTTTTTCAATGCATAGAATGCAGAGACAGAGTGAGAGTAAACAGAGTTTTTATGAGAAGTGAGAGGTAGATAGGTAAAATTTCAGAGAGAGAGAGAGGTGTAATGGAGGCGTGTAACGTTAAGGAAAGGATTTAGTTCTCTTTCTCTTTCTCAATCTCAAGGCTCTTTCTTCTCTCAGCCTCCCTGCAGAATTTGGGGTTGCGTTATGGGCAGTAGGCAAAGAGTAGATATAAATACATTTATGTGCTTGCTCTTTATTTTGATGCTACTGGTCTAGTGGGCACATGCCATTTCAAACTCGACTTTTTTTGCGTTACATGCACGCGCTTTTGTTTTGGAAGGAGTTTAATCAAAGGTTGGCTTGTCAAAATTTGACACGAATTAAACGGTTTGGGTGAAATTTTAACGGGTTTGAGTGGTAAACGGGCTGACTCGTCAGATACGTTTAATAAACGAGTCGTGTTTGACTGATACCTGTCAAACCGTTTATCACACGTTTAAATAAAATTAATATAATAATAAATTAATAATTATTTTAAAAAATTAGCTTAAAAAAAGTAAAAAAATTAATACAAAAAAAAAAAGAAAAAAGTAAAGTAATAGCTCAAAGACAAAGGAGGGGAGATTTGAGCAATTCATGACCAAGACAAACCAACCTCTTTTATTTTTATCCCACATCGGCAAATGAGGGGAGATGGGGAGGGTTGCCTTGTCTACAAAACGCAGTGGCCTCTTGTCTTTTCTTTTTTAGCCTTTAAATCTGATTTTTATGTGAAATTTGTCTAGAAATTCTTCTTTTTTTGAGATAAATACAATTAACAGGAAAAAAAGTGGTGTATTAAAATTTGTTAATATATTTTTTAAAAAATTAAACGAGTTAAACGAGTCGTGTCATGTTACCTGTTTATTAAACGAATCGTATTTGCGTTGAGATTTTTCACTTGTTTATTAAACGTGTCATATACAGATTTACATGTTTTTCACCCGTCACTCGTTTAACCCGACACGTTACTGTTTAATCTGACACGTTTGACACCCCTAATCAAAGGTGGGGATTGGATATCAGATTTATATCTTATTTAAGTTATTTCGTGGAAAATTTTATTAAATTATATCTAATTTATTTAGAATCGTGTTGGCTTCATATACTTCAAGTTATGTTTGGTTTTTACTTACCAAAAAGAAAAAAAAAATTATGTTTGGTTTGGTTTGGTTTGATCGCATCCATTCATTTATTTCACAGGTTTGGCAAATTCACCTACTAAATTCATTGAAATTAAATCTAAAAACACTAATTCAATGCAATTTGTGTTCTATTCTCCAATCAGATTTTAAATTAGGAACTTAATATTTAGATTTAATTTGAAGATTTAACGCATTACACTTTTTAGAGTAAAAGTGGGCTCCATATAACATTAAAACTCACAACAAATTCGATTATTGTATTGAATTATGTCTTGCTCTAAAAATTATCAGCCTAATGCTTAATAAAGAGAGAACTTGGGCTTACACAAACCGCTGACAGAGAAGAGAGTGTGACGGAACAAAATAGAGCAATGTTATGTTTAGTAAATCATTTACTAAATTTTGTACTTTAAATCAATGTAGATGGTTGAGTAACTTTCAAGCAATGCTATGTTGATCAAATTATTTATCAAATTTTGTATTCCAAATCACTGTAGGTGATGGGATTAGTGAGGTCTACTAACTCCACAAAATATTCAATGATAACTCAAATGCATATCATCTCTTAGATGAGTGAGTCTCATCATTTTTTTTTCAATTTTTCAGTGGGACCCATTCATTCAACACTCATTCAAGGGATGATATACATTTAAATTTTAAATTTTGGGTTCCATTTAGGTAATGTAGCATTTTTCAATTTAGAAAGCACAATTTTATCCTGAAAAATATTTGGTGGTAGTCGCATTCGATAGAAAATTATCTCAACACTAGTTTATTAGATACACACATTGATTTTTTCAAAAAAAAAAAAAAAATATGACAACTTCATAAATGTTAACAATTTATTGAGAATGTACAATATTTTTTAAGTGATATATACATATAACATTGTCACGTGATGTCTCGTAAGCACCGAATATTTCCTGGCGCTCTGGGTGTTAAAAAATCCTATGAATTTAGCATAGTTCAGACAGAAAATAAAGTGACAAGAAGGGGTAGTTGAGTTTTATATTCATAAGTTCTAATGTAAATTATAATTGGTACTTAAACTTCCTTGTAATGCTCCTATGTTTTATAGTTGATGTAGTCTTTAACCTAAATTGATATGAACAAACATTTTCTTTGTTTTTGGATATAAATATGGTGCAATTGTGATTATGACCATGTGGGATGTGATTGATTAGTTTGAGTATGAATTTATATGTTTCAGTATCACTTATTATGTTACAAAGATGAACAGAGTATCTATATAATAAAACAGAGAATACTTCAATAAGTTTATCCGACTGTGTTAAATAGATTCATCCAATAGTCATCAACATATCTTTTAAAATCATTCACATTGAATTCCCCCAAAATCTATTACTTCTCATTTATGTTGTACCGTACCTTCAGGCACGAGATGTCCCTAATAAGACTATGTTTGATAACAGTTGAACTATGTAATATGTCCAATTTTATTGATAATTCCATTGTTAATGTTTCATATCTATATAATAAAACAGAGAATACTTCAATAAGTTTATCCGACTGTGTTAAATAGATTCATCCAATAGTCATCAACATCTCTTTTAAAATCATTCACATTGAATTCCCCCAAAATCTATTACTTCTCACTTATGTTGTACCGTACCTTCAGACACGAGATGTCCCTAATAATACTATGTTTGATAACAGTTGAACTATGTAATATGTCCAATTTTATTGATAATTCCATTGTTAATGTTTCCTATCATTTAACTTATTTAGTATTTGATCATTCATATTTTTTTATCGTTGAGTATATTGTTTCTTGTCGTATTATATACTTCTCCGCTTTTAATATTTTCAGGATAATTTGAAAGGAAATGACTAGAGTTGATATTTGAGGAATTGAAGAATAACGAATTTCGATATAATTTTTATTAAATTGAATATTTATAAATTTGGGTTTTATAGTGGTGATATATAATTTAAACAAATTTATTTACATATTGTGGATATTATTTTTATTTATTTTCAAGGTAATTAGGGTTCTGGACCTCTATTTGGAGATATATATGTGGTATATTGATGTTGACAATTTATCAGATAATGCATCCAAGAAAACTAGAGCATTACAATTCCCATCACACTGAAGTTAGAAGCCATAATGTTTTTAGCTAACATTAGCTAAAATTATCCCAAATGTTATAGTATATTCCGACTTTAGATAGTCCCCATATTTATGTTTATAAGACAATTTATCCTTAAAGGCAACCTCGCATCTTCTTTTCCTAATTTCTCTTTTGTATTTTACATATTAATGATAAACTCGACAATACGTTACTGATAAAATCTCTAATATTTGACATCAAGAGAACGTGACACGGTGTGTGTGTGAGAGAGAGAGAGGGGGAGAGGGAGAGGAGAGAAAGAGAGAGATAGAAAGTAAATAGGATCCTATTGTTTGGCAGTTGATTATGATTGTAAATACCGAAGTGGAGTAATATTTTACAACAGGTTTAGACCTAAGATTTTTAGCAGTCAATCGAAGGGTAAAATAGCCATTTTGATAAAAAAAAATTTAGTGTTGATGTTTTTAATTTCTAATAGGGTCTTCATGCTAATAATGAAAATTCATGGGACATATGAGTCATGAGTAAAAAATTTCAAGGGTATTATTTTTAATTTCTTGACTCTTTTTTCAAACCCAAGCTCTTCTAGTTAATGCCACAAATTATAGATGTTTAGTTTGCAGTAAATCCATAAAACCACATTTCTATTGTTTACCAATGCACATTTTAATATTAATATATAATATATAATTTATTGTACCAACAAGGTTAATAATATTAATTCATCTATATAAATACGTGTATCATACTTGTACATGAATATTATTTTATAAATTTATTTATTGTATAAATTATATTTATGAGATGAATGTACATAATAAACGCATATCATTATATAAATAGTATGAAGTATATATACATGTATAACTGTAAGATCCCGTGGTAGAATTAAATAAGGATAATATTATTTTAAAATTTATCCTAAGATGAATAAAATAATGGTAGGAACCTCGACTCATTGTTGAAAGATTGATCATGAAATTTGAGTTTTAGGCGTATTAACTTTCGGGTTAAATTGAGTTTCAGAGGTGTTTAAAATGGATAATGGTGGTTACATAAGTTTCTGAATGTTTTTAGATCAAAATAAGATTACTATTGAATCTGGAAGGTCAAGAAATTTTGGGATACATGATATGGGGTGTATTATAAGTTTGGAAGTATTCCAGAACATTTTTTGAAAGAAATTGGATAGAAATGAATTAAACATTACCTAGTATTTTAGCCATAACTTTTTACATCGATGTCTAATTAATATTATATTTGGACAATAGAAATTAGACATTTAGGGCTACAAAAGTGTATTTCATGGAATTTTCGTGAATCGGCTTCTAATTAGGTCAAAATCGAGCCGAAAGTTGTTACAGAAAGACACCAACGTTTGAACGCCAAAACCACAGTTCGAACGCCTGGCCAAATGTTCAATTGAGCAGAATGTCAAGAAAAAACAGAGAGTTGCTGGCATTCAAACGCCCGTACCATTGTTCGAACGCCTCGCTAAAAACAACGTCGATCAGATTTTAAGGTTTTCTCCATTTTTTCACCTTGTAAATACCCTAGGGCCGCAATTTGAAGCGTCTTTACCTATTTTTCAATCCCAAGAAGCTTAGGAAAGTTTGAGAAGAAGAAAAGGCAAAAGAACAGACTAAATCTTGAAGGATTAAGACTTGGTAATCACATCAAAACATGTTAGGATCAATTATCTATGGATTAAGATAGGGGTTCTTTCTTAGATTCATTCACTGATAATTATGCTATATAATAGATCTACAATGTTTTTATGTTCGTTTGAATATATGATTTATTTCTTAAATAAAATACATGATTTGCTTTCAAGATCTATCTGTTCTTGATTTAAAATTCTAGTTTTTAACTACTAATCTATATATGGTATTAATCCACAACGTTTTTACATTCTTTTTCAATATATGCTTCAATTCTTGAATAAATATATGATTTACATCTAAATACATGTTTTACATCCAAAACTATATGTTCTTGATTAAAACCCTAGATCCTGAATATTGCAAACATGAATTCTTCTTTTTATGACCTCTTGCAAGTTTTTCTTTAATCATTCTTTTTACTTGATAATTATGGAAATATGGATTGTGGTATATATGGATTTTGTAAAAAAATGTTGTTATTATCTCTTATATGGGTGGGTGTGATGAACATGAATTTCATTGGAATCTATATCGCCAAGTGTTTCGATATTCGTGAATTTCATGAATTTCATGAACTTCGAGGGGTTTAAAGGGTTCCTATCACTCATAGTAGAATTCATTGATTCCTTGCGAGGTTCAAGGATTTGCGCTATTCGTTCACGATGATTAAGACTGGGGGTTAGTATATTAGTCCTGGGAAGTATTCATCACTGTCAATGCATCAGTATACACCATTCCTAAAGTATTATGACCCTGTGTGGATTAATTAGATGGTTTGTAATTTTGTTGTGGTGTGGACCATATATATTCATTGTGTAGATTTATGATAATCTACCTACATACATGTATTTAGTTTTAGTCTTATGAATGATTTTATTCTATTATGAACTTTAATGTTTTGTACTGTAAACTCGAGATCATTATTAAATGTTACCATTTTACATCAAAAGTTATATATTTATTTTACAAATTGAAGACTAACATGTTTTTCATGATTTTTAAATCTTGTTTGAGTTTGAAAAGGTTTTCCCAATGGGCTTTATCGCTCACCCTACCATAACATTTTTCAGATTTAAGTGTTGAGGAGGATCTAGAGTTAGATGAATAGGTGGATTGGGATGCTAGGGCGGATCATGATGTGGATCTAGAATTGGAAGCTTAGAATTGGTTTATAGTTTTTGAATTTTTATGATTACAGGATATTATGGATATGTCTTAGTTAGTTTATTGGAGAATAATTACTTTGATTTGAATGTAACCTTAAGGATTTATTTAGGATTTTTTTTGGAGATTTATGTAGCTAGTTACCAGATCTTGAATGATTTTTATTTATTTAATGGTATTTTAGTATATTCTCATGGTTTGAATGATGTATAGATAGTTAATGCCCTCAAATGTGAATTTTGGGGCATTACAATAACTACATACAATATACGAATCATATTTCTTAGGTACATGTATAATTTATATACATAAACTTATTAATTATAAACATGTACATTATGTATACATGCATGTGTTGGATGCATGAACACTAGAAAGTTCTAAGAACCTATAAGTAGGACCTCTAAACTGTGTATTTGTGTCTTTTTCTTTTAAACAATTATCCAACACTTAAAAAAACACTACACAACTGAGAGTTAAGGTCAAAGAAAGATAAACTTATTGGTGGAGTTTTGGACTTAACCGCTTGTACAGAGTTAGTTAGAGTTATACATCAAAACTGTCAGGTTATTGTATCTTGGGGAGGACAAGTTAAATGAGAAGGTCTACTGCACCGGTTTTGAGCATTGTCATCTGTAGAGAGCTTGAATTTCCTTAAAGAGAGCAAGATATTTGTATACAGATAATAAAGTACTATACAATTTAAATCTCAAAAGATAAACAAAATAACTTTTGCTTTTTGCGGTTGAGATCTTTTTAAATTGTACTTTAAAGTTAATCCGACGGCTAATATTAACACCCCAAATTTAAAAAGAAAAATAGGCGCCTAAGGGTATGTTTGTAGTGACTTTTTAAAAGTGCTTGTAAGACTTATAACTTCTCTTAAACATTTTTAAAAAAATATAGTGTTTTGAACTCCACCACCACCACTACCACCACCACCCCCATCGCCCCACCACCATCACCACTACCATTACCATTACCACCACCACCACCATCGCCGTCGTCGCCGCCACCCCACCACCACCTTTGCCACAACAACAACTACCACCACCACCACCGCACCCCCCACCACCATCCCCACTGCCCCACCATCCTCGCCACCACAGCCACAGCCACCCCCACTGCCCCATCACCATCCCCACGACCATCACCACCACTGCCACTACCCCACCACCCTACCCCCCCCCCCCACTACCACCACCATCGCTGCCCACCACCGATTGCTACCACTGTTGTCCACCGCCACCACCATCGTCATCTCATTCTTATATTTCTTACCACTACAACTATCATCACATTACCACTGTCAGCTCCCATCATCACTATTATTGCCCACCATCACCCACCACCATCCACTACCATAACCCATCACTAGTCATTGTCGTCCACTATCGCTACCAGACACTATCACCCACCCCCATCGTCATTCGATATCACCTATCACACTGTTGCCTAAAAGCACTCGTGGTTGCCTATCACCACCATCATCACCGCCCACCACCATAACCCACCACCGTCACGACCACTGTCGTCGCCCCACCACCACACTGTCAACCACCATAACCGTCGCCCCACCATCACCCACCACCATCACCGTCGTCACCCATGGTTGTCACTACCACCATCGTCACCAAAAACCCACCACCATTATCACCCAAAACCCACCATCATCATTATCGTTGCCACCCACGCTGCCACCACCACCATGGTCGTCGACACCTACCACAACCATCACCGTCTTCCACCACAACCACTGTCGCCCACCACCATTACCATCACTCATCTCCACTACAATCGGTGCTTAAATTTCGTTATTTCTCCTCTATGTTTGAGATTTGATTTTGGGTGTGAATATAAATATATTTATTGTTGACTATTTTTTTGATTACTCCGTACCTTCAGGCAGGGGCAATAACTAGTTTATTTATATAATATATATTTTTTATTCGGATCGAATTAATAACGGATCGGATTATTATAAATTCATATCTGAAACCGTTTAGACAACTCTAATCGGATTGGATTAATGGATTTAAAATTTTATTCATATCCGTTTAAACGAATTTGAATTTAGATCGAATTCGAATTAAAATCCGGTCCGATGACATACCTATGTGTAACAATTACAATTTTTGTTAAAAACTTAATATTGAAGTCATACAATCAATAGTCAATCTGGGTCCTTCAACTCTTTCCTTTTCAACATAAAAATTGAGTTGTTTGTGGGTGGGGGCGGATGTCGCTAAAATTGGGAGAATAATTTATACTAGAAAGACGTTTGGAGTTTAATGTATAGTGGAGTGAAATGAGATATTTAGGATCTTATCTACAATTTTTTGATAATATTTTTGTGAATAAATACTTTAAAAAAAGAAAAAAAAGAAATCCGATCCGTACTATTAGCTTTTAAGAAAATTGAATTTGTTTAGGTTGGCTCACATGGCACTTGTCGAGCAAATTGACAAACCTTAGTCAAGCCGAAGGTCATGATCCAACCAGGTGGGCTGTTGAGCCCCTGTCGGGCACCATGGTGCTTATTGCCATGTCCTAAGTAACGTTGTTGAAGCACAAGTTCAGGTTGAGAGAAGAATTTGAATATGTGAGTGGTGGAGAAAATGACTTGTCATCAACAGTTTTCATTTGGAATAATGTGGCTTCTGTGTGTTTTGGTACATAAATCACTTGTCAATTTTATTGAGTGGTTGCTCTGCATGCGTGATTTGGATACAACATACGTGCAACCGCAACTCTCCTATTACATGTTCCTTATGACTTATCAGAGGAACTAAAATCCATTTTCAGCATGCACATAAGCTTGACAGGTCTCTCTCTTTCTCTCTCTCTCTCTCACACACACACACACACACACCCACCACATATGGCACACTTGTGGGAGTTCACGTGGCTATTTGAATCACCAGACACATGGCAACACCCCACAAGTTTTTGCCTAAAGATATGCTAAATTTATCTTTATTGATTTTTAATTAACAAATTTTGAAAATGAAGATACTCAAAATTTGATCAAGGTTGAGTTCGGTCCCTCAACTCGGCCATCTGAATTCGAGTCATGCAACTCATTACAAACAACCAGAGGTGTTCAGGTCACCCCCGACAACAATACCATCATGGGAATAGAAAGGATGACAGCTAGCACCCACCAAAATGTTACGCATAAATCGCAACGGTCCTGCATTCAGGCAAGAGAGCCGCAACTGCTTCAGCACTACTTACGGAAATTGCATAACAGATGCATCCGTTATAAAGAAGAGACAAGTATCACGTCAGGAAATCAGACAAGACCCTAAAAAACTTTAAAGATGAGGCATATCGCTCGCAATGTAACACAAGCAATTAGCCTAAACAAATATTATGTGTAATCCCCTCATTTATCAATAAAATCTACCCCAGGAGTAAGAGATTCCTTTAAAAGTGGATTAACCGAGCTCTCGAGCTGGTGAACTACTATAAACTCTCTGTCTGTAATTCCTAATCATTTGTTCAATTCTAAAGAGCTTAGGAGCTCTAATTGGACCTCCCAGTGATTCTCTGACTCCTAAAAATCACAACCATGTTCAATTACGCAGCACACCCAATCAAAAAAGGATGTGTTTGACCCTAAAAAATAAGGTTGAGTTCTGTCTATGTAACTATCCAACAATAATATGTTGATATATCTTTTTGGTTCATACATATAGTCTGGATGGGTCGAGTCCAATATATATTTGTGTTTTGTATTTTTACTTTTGATATCTTCAGTTCCTATTTGCCCACTAGTACCAAAATCAATTTAAACAAAATAATTCTCACATATTACAAGTTCTTGTGACCCAAAGTTTTAGGTTAATACTAAGAATATTGTATAACGACTAGTTCTTAATACAAGTACAATAAATACCAACTTGATCAAATTAAGTTATAAGCAGTGTTATCAGAACCGGACCGGACCGGTTCAACCGTGAACCGGGACCTTGACCGGTCCGGTTCCCTAGTTGGACCGCTTAAGGAAAAGAACCGGCTATAAACCGGAAAACCGGCCGGTTTTTATAAAAAACCGTGAACCGGCGGTTTTATAAAAACCGGACGGTTTAATGCCCAATTAAGAATTTTTTTCATTTTTTGTATTTGGGGCTTTTTTTTGCCCTAAATCGCAGAACAGAGGGGCACCACTTCAAGCTCGCTTTCAGATTTCTTCTGGGTCTTCCCAACATACCACTCCTTATCATCAAATTTGTACCCATTTAAGGCCTCAACAGCTTTAGCGGCATCATCTGCATTCTCAACACTGGTAATTGTTCCATATTCTCCAAAAGTTTTCATCAAATCTTCATCTGTAGTAGAGTCTGCCAGATTTTTTACATAAACATTATTGAATTTTGTCTTGCTCATTACACTGTCTCTTTCCTGCTTACGAAGGAAATGTCCAACATAAACTTGTTTATCATTACGCAGCATGCCATTCAACTTATCTATGGCATTTTGAGCAGATTCTTCATTATCAAATTGTACAAAACCATAGCCTTTAGACTGGCCATTAGGATCTGTATCGTGTAAAGCTTGAAAAGAATGTTCCCAAAGCTTGAAAATGTATCGTGTAAAGCTTTGCTGTCAATTGTTTTGTCCAAATTCTGCACAGAAGGTCCAAATTCTTTTACTTTAACTTCATTAATTTTATTACTTACCCAAAAAAAAAAAAAAATTCATTAATTTTATGACAAATTATATGCATTTTAGACATATTTTATATTTTTTAGTTAAATTATTATGTTTTATATTTATTATATATTTTTTTATTACATGGCCGGTCCGACCAGTGACCTACCGGTTGAACCAGTAAACTATTGACCCAATCCCTTAGCCGGTTCGATAACCGGTCCGATTCTGATAACATTGATTATAAGTGTAAGATTCGAAATCATGACCTAAACATTTACGTCATCACTAGTACAAAAAAGAGAGGTCAGGGAAACTGTACATAGCAAGAGTCAGGTTCGTCATGACCGCACGGCTAAAGAATTGATGTCACGTGACCTCATCCAACCGTCACTCCTGCAAGTCACGTGCCACTTACTTGAGGATCTATCACTACCAAATCAAACTCTCGGAGCGTGTGCACTGCATGACGAGCCCTACGTACGGATCGTCCACTTGCTGCCCTTGTAGTCCCCCACTGAAAGCGAAATGACCACAAAGACCTTCACTGTTTGACGGTGATAGCAATCACATACGGCCGTGCATTGAAATGACTATCAATTTATGACGAGGGACTTGAGTACGGAAATTTTTTTTACAGTATCTTTAATTTTTATTATTTTAATAAATATTTTTATATTTTAATAAATATTTTTATATTTTTTATGAATTATTTTAATACAAAAAATTATTATTTTTATGAATATTTTTAGTCAAATCCTACGAAGAGATACGTTTATTGTACCAAAAAAAAATTGACGCCCCAGCAATAATTATTTCTTTTAAAGCTTAAATTATATTTACTTGAAATAATTTATAATTGATTATAAATTATTATAATTTGTTATAATTTCACTTTAAAATACTATAATATTTTTTTTGATCGATTATACAGTTTAAAATTATAACTTTAGGTATAATATTGTAGTCTCTATTCCCAAAAAAATTAGGCACTATATTGGAATTAATAAAAAATAATAAATTTTAATTTCATTAATTTGTAATTATTTCTTATAAAAATAATATAATACAAAAAAAAAAAAAAATTGTAAGTGTTAAATTTTATTGAATAAAAATTATAAATTAAAAAAATAAATTTTTGGTAACGTAATTGAATGGGGGATCAGTAAAAAGTTAGATTTGACGTTGGATGGCATTAACGTCATTAAGAGGGGGTACGTGTCGATTACCCCTTTGCCGATTTGGTTACCAATAATAGAAACATTTTGACTGAATGTAGGGGTTCGCTCGCACATAGGTTTTTGGACCGTTTGATGGTTGTTGAGAGTCAAATCACAAGAAATTCGAGGTCATCTAACGGCTGCGCCTGCATCAGGCCGTTCAGTTTGACTTGTGACCTGACATATTTTTGATTGGGATTGATTACTTTTAGATTTTCTTCTGCTTACGGCACTTCCCAAGCATTTATTAATTTTGCGATTCAAAATTCCATAAATTAGGGTAAAAACTGAGAAAGAGTAGCCTTAGGGCTGATAATCGAATCCAATTAACGAAATTCGATTTGAATTTTGGTTTATTTTGGGTCTGGTTAATTTTTAATCGAGTTGAATTTTAACAATTTTTTAGAATTGTATTTTTTAAACGAGCCTACATGTTTGGCTTGAGTTCGTAAAATTTATATATAAAATAATCAAGTTATGCGGATTTGACTTGTGTTCGACTCGAAACTAATCGAGCTTGAATAAATTTTTAAGTTTGTTTAAAAAAACGAACTTGATTGAATCGGTTCGATTATCAATCCTAAGTAGCATACCGAAAGTTCCTAATTTATAATGTCATTTTACACATTTTAAAGGTCATGATATAATTGTTTGAGGTAATTTATAATCGATTATAAATTATTCCTAATCACCTATAATTTCACTTTTTAAAATTATAACTTATACCTCAAAAAATTTATAATTTGACTTTAAAAAAGTATAAATTTTTTACATCAGTATCTTAATCTTTTCCCTATAAATGAATAAGGGTTAGATGCATTTTGGGTCATCAAAAGTATGCATATTTTATCAATTTAATCTTTATTACATTAATTTTATTAATTTGATCTCTAAAATATTTAAAAAGTTCCTAGTTAAATTCTCTCGCGAAATTGGCCACGTGTTATCCCTTCAAAAAGTATTACGTGAATCACATATGATTACTTTTGTCAAGAACTTAACAAATCGGCTATGTAAAAATCTTTTAAACATGAATTGAATATTTTAGGAATTAAATTAATAAAATTAATATAATACGCACTAAATTGATAAAATACGTATACTTTAGAAACCTAAAATGATATTAACCCAATGAATAATTAAAGTTTAAGCCTCCTAGCCAAAAAGAAAAGACATAAAATACAGTTTTCCGAAGAAAATTTGTCTCTTTGACCTCTAAATAGATCATCTTTAATCCTAATGAATCTGATTAATTAGATACATGTTGATATTTTTTATTTACAATCCAAATCAGTATTTGAACGTTGTGTAATATTTTACAAAAATTAAATTTGTCATGCATCATATTTTGACACGTCGAAATGTAATTTTACTGTTGACAAACCTACACAAAATAACTTGAATCGAATATTTTTTTCTCTTTTCCTTCTTGGCTAGAGCAATTATAAAAATAATAATCTATGTAGACAAGTTAGACTGTAATGTAGATAACTCTCCATGTCAACCAACTGGGCTACCTCAGTTGGCCAGAGCCTCTAACTTTCCAGCGGGAGGTCAGGGGTTCGAAGTCCCCTGGGCACAATAACGTGGCTGCTTGGTAGGACAAGACCTCAATTGTTTGGATGAACCATATCCAAGTCTCTGGTGTGAGTCTTGAGTTCCCGGCGAAACGCAAATTCTAATTTAACTGGTGTATGAGTTGAGAGGCCGGTTCATACACCCAGGTTTGTCTTTGGTTCTACTCAGGTGACGAGTCTGAGCGACATAAATGCGCATCTACTCGCTGAGGACAGGCCATGAGATTTTCCGTTACCAAAAAAAAACTCTCCATGTCATTGAGTTCTACACACACTTCTAATGTATGTAATCATCGACAAATTAAGTGCAATAGTTATAACTTAGTTTATATCTGACAAGACAACTTAAAATCAGAATATGTGAATTTGTTCATCGTTCTTTATTCGAATTACTAAATCAATCTTTTTTGGGTTAAAACTCCTAGTTATTGAGTTAGCCAGCTAGTTCAATAGTTTTTTCACTATGCAAAATGTTCATGTCAAAACAAAAAGATATCAATCTTTAGCTAGTTGCTTGAAGACCAAATTGGTCACATGTCTTTGGTCTCTTATTTCCATTCTTGAGTTTTATTATATGGAAATGAGTCACAATCTCTATTTTTAATAAGAATTAACAAACGAATGATATGGTAATAATATTTATATTAAGTAATACCGACAGTGACAAGTTTTTATCTCAGAACGAAAGAATGCTAAATCACCTCATTCTATTTAGAAAATTTTCTATGGAACTTCAATTTGTATACATGTTTTTTATTATTCTAATTGAATTTCTAACTGCATTAGATGTTTGGTGTATGGGCTTATGTAGAGATTACCCTTTATTTCGAGCTTACTACACAAGCTAAACAGTGCCCAAGAAACATTGGCTTTTTGAATTCAAAATTAATTGGTAATGAGTGAAAATGTACCTAAGATTCTTATATTAACGATAGATAAAATAGCGTCAGAACACTAAATCGGTATTACTATATCCACGTGGAATAAGATGAGCATTCTCTAACACTAATTTGAATGTGCGGCTCCCACCACTCAAACTCAGGAAAATAAATACAAAAATTAGAATAAAAAATAATTTATAAAAATGATGTACTGATGACAAAGGAAAAACAACTGCTAAATCACTTAAATTCAAATAGTAAATCTTGTCCAAAGCCTGTAACTATTACCATGTTGATGTACTAAACTCAAAATTAATTGATAATGTACAGGAGCGGAGCCAGAAATTTTTTTTAGGGTGGGCACATTAGCATGTTTTAATTTTTTTTAATAGACCGTAAAAGTTCATAAATTTATATTTATTAAAATTATATTTAATACTTTTTAAACATAGAAGATTAAAAATCGATATACTCTTAAACAAAAAAATAATAATTAAAATTTCTTATCGAGAATGCGACTAATTATTATTACTTATAATTGACCCTGATATGTTTTTATTATTAGAAAGAGTTACAAATTAATTTTATCAACAATATTTCTTTTATATATAAAATCGGGGTAACAATATTTTATTTATGATCCTATAGTTTGTTACATAACGACACATATTTTTATCCAATAACGAAATAACCCTATAATTTAAAAAAATTAAAAAATAACATCAATATGTTCAAAACATATTCGAACATGTCTAAAACATGTCTAAAAGTTAACAAATATATTAGTTGTACCTAATTTGAGATTTAATTGATAGAGATCCAATGGTCTGTGACCATTGGATAGATAGTAGAGTTTATTAAATATTAAGACTCACTATTATATTTAATATTGCAATGTATTAGGTCCTTAAATTAAGTTTCAATAACATTGTTCAAAAAGTTAACAATCATTTAGGTAGGAGTTTATTCAAATCAATATCACCAAAACACAATATTATGATAGACATAATTAAATATGTCTAAATTTTATTTCAAAAAATATATACTTAATATGAAACAAAAAAAAATTGAGGGGGGCATGTGCTCACCCTAGCCCAAGGGCGGCTCCGCCCTTGATAATGTATGTTGTGAAACTCATAATCTCATACGGGTTTGGCTCTCCTAAACAACTCAAGCATACTCTATATCTATCTATATACTACTAAGAACATCTTCAATCCTAACTCAAATGTAGATTTGAATTTAAATTTGAGTCAAAATGGTTTAAAAAATTTCTCCAACTTTCGACTCAAATCTATATCAAATCAAGACAAAACTTATTTTGGACCCAAATTGAAGTAAACACAAATTTTGTATCAAATTTTCAACAGTAACTTTTTACCCTATCCAAATAAAAAAGAATCATTCTACAAAACAACTTCTTGTTTCTCCCTACATCTATCTTCAAAAGTGCTCCAATTGCCGACCACATCGAAGGAAACCCTCGTCCCCTTTCATCAAAGAGCTACTTTGCTTGGAATAGATAAACTAAAATGCGTCTACATAGAGCAATGGAGATACAATAGCTTAAAATTTAAATAGAAGGATGACATGATAAAATATTTTGGTGGAAGGAACTGATCTTTGGGACAATAAGAGAAATTTTTAAAAGATTTGAGTAGATATTTGAGTTTGTTCATTGAAGTACTTGATATCAAATCAAGTTTTTTACTCAAATTTGAGTCTATATATTTAATTAATGGTTGGAAATGCTCTAATAAAAGTACCTTAATTGAAAAACTTTTGAATTCCTCTTTTGCCCTTAAACAAAATTACAAGGACAATTATACCTCAGACTAATAATTTGATATAAATGTAAAAAAAAATTGAATTTCTATTTTATCCTTAAATACATAATATGAGGAAACTTATGACTTAAATCATAAAAATTTGGTATTGTGTGTACCCTTAAAGAAATCTATAAATTCAATGATTACCAATATATAATTTATAAAAGTACACTAATTTTTTTTTTAATAATTTTACCCCAACACAATTTAATTAAGTTTATATTATAATTTTATTTCAATGAGTTGTCGTTAATGTCAATTTTTTAGTTGTGTATGCATATAGAAATTAATTTTCACACAAAAAATTAGAATATTATCTATTATTAATAAAAACAAAAAAAACTAACTCAGTGTTGATCAGTTTATCAAATAATTAATAATTTATAGTTCATTTTCATTGCATAATCATTCAAGTACAACTAAATTTCAATTCAATTTAATCATATAGTGAAAAATTTCAGCACAAAAGCATTAAATAATCTAATAATTATAATTCAATTTATGTCTAATTTTATCATATAAACCGATTATTTCAATTCAATCAAAAAATATAATGTCAATAAAAAAAGTAAAAAATATACATTTACTCAATACGTCTTTGCCGCTAGACCATAACCCTTTGTTTCTTAGTGGCGGATAAATTACACATACTTTAATTATTTCTTAAAATTTTTAATATATAAGAATTTTTTGAAAAAACTTGAGGTGAAGCTATGTCCCATTTTAATCATGTAGTGATTTTATCCATACCCCTAAGAATAGGCAAATACATCAAATGGAATTGGGTTCAATATTGATAAAGTATAATAAATTTGTCACAATTAAACGTATAGTTTTAATTAGACTTCTAGTATTCATGGAGAGAGCATCAATCTTAAAGTAATCAATTTAGCATATAATCTAATTTCTTGAAAGATTTTGATGGTAGAAGTGGAAGTTGGAACACATAACAATGTATAACAGATTCTGACAACAAGTATCAAATGACATATACTTTGATTTGGAGGTGTATATTTATTTAATTGTTTCAACATAATAATAAAAAATAACATCACCATTATAAATTAAAATTGTCCACGTGAAATGCACATGTATACTACTGTGTCAACTGATAACTCCACATTAAAAAATATTGTTGATAAACGAAATTGTACATTCACCCAATAAGAGTATGCATTGATAAATCACTATTATAGGTTTAGCATAATCCTTCTAATAAACGAATGAAGCATTTATAGAGAGTTAATGAGAAATCCGAAAGATTAAATAATAGAATCCTAAAAGAGGGCGACATAAAAAACTAAATCTTGTATTTGGAAAGAATTGACCGCTTGACCTCTTAACTGGTATAGTCTTAAGAGATCCAAGGGTTGCTAATTAGACTAGACCAAATTAGTTCGATCATTTATTGTCTTTAAACTTCAAAAAAAGAGATTGTTATGATAGGTATGTGTGAGTATGTGACAAATGTATTTTTACCATATTTACAATTAAACTATAAAATAGGACCTATAAATGACAAAATCACATTTGAGACAATTTCTAAAAAATAATTATAAAATTTAAAGGGTGATTTGGAAGCCGGTACAATTTTTTATACTTATTTGAGCAAAAATACAACACAAAATCTTATTTGGACTAAAGTGCATATTTTTAAAAAATGACAATATTGCCATTCAGTAAATAGCTGATGGGTTGAAACCCTTTATATTCCTTGCATATATTTTGGCTACAATCAAGCAATGAGAGGTAAAATAGGGACATATTTTCTCTAACAGTCTCTCTCTCTCTCTCTCTCCCTATTTTCTCTTACTTTATTTATATTAATATTACAACAACACAATTACACTAATTAGTTACATCAATCATTTACAATTGTCCTATAATACATCAAACAGTTACTTATGCGTTCTAATAAACCAAACAGTTACATAAAATTATGACATCAATCCAATTTGTCATTCAGTTGTTTACATAAACTAAATAGTTGCACCATTTAGTATCGCGACATCGTTGCACCATTTAGTATCGCGACATCGTTGTACCATCATGTCTTAACAATTGCATGAGACTGTGATTGTTACACTCATTAAAAAAATAGTTACACTCATTAAAAAACAGTTACACCCATTAAAAAAATAGTTATACACATTAAAAAATAGTTACACTCATTAAAAAAATAGTTACACCTATTAAAAAGCAGTTACACCAATTAAAAAAATAGTTACACCTATTAAAAAACAGTTACACCTATTAAAAAAAACACAAAGAAATTTTTTTTTCCCAACATCCCAACAACGAACAATACATAATATCTAACAAAACATCTTGGTCAATTCTCTCTTTTTTTTTTTGGAAAAATTCAGTATTTATTCACGTATAATTTGTGGCATTCTAATCAAATCCCATTGCTATAGAATTCTATTGCCGAAAAAGAAGGGTTTTGATCATTAATGCTCATATTTTACCTCTCATTACTATTGTTAATCTTTACATATTTGTTTCTTCAAATAACTGTCACTGATGACTGCATAATTTAAGGGAGGGTGTTTAGGTAAAAAAAATTTTAATTCATTTGAATTTTGTACCTAAACACAAAAAGTTTTATAAAAATTGTACTTAATAGAGTAAACAACTTATTCATACACTTTTGCTCAAATAAGTCTAAAAAATTGTACCTACACCTAAAAAATCCAAATTTAAATCAGTGTCAAAAATAATTCACGGACAACGCACGTGCGTAATATCTAGTTCGTATTAAAGAAGTAGATCTTTTCACATTAAATTCAAATCAGTGCTTTTAATTTTCAGAAAATTCAAAATTTGGATATAGATAGATCCTCTTTATTTAAAGGAGAATTGAACGGATTTTGCTACTACTGTACAATCGAACAAGCAAATGACTTACTAGATCGAATCGATTTTATTATATGGACGCGGAAGAAACCCTAAAACAGGACAATACACTCAAACTTAGGTTTGACCAATGATCTTTTGACAGAAATGTTATGTTCTTTTCCCTACAAACCATGTTGGAGAGTAGGAAGACAGAGCAAAGACACACCTAGGAACTCTAAACCCATCATTGTAATTCATAATTCTATATAATGATCATGGTCGCGTGATTGCGATGTGTGATCCTCACACAACAAGGCCCCACTTTTGGATACAGAAGAATATTTTTGCCATTATAATGACAGATTGTGAGCCTCTTTATTCAAGAATATACCCTCTATTGGCTGTATATATCACCAAATGCTTCTCTTAGGTTACACAGTTTAGGCCATTATACAAGTGGGTACTAGCCCTCTTAGTGGGATTACACTATGGTACCCATTTTTTTTTTGTACCAATTTTTTCTTTTTGGTACGATATCGGAAAAAAGGTTTTTGGCCGCCGATCTTAATTTGAGTTTTTTGTGACTATTGATTATTGAAATAATAGCTTTAATAGAAAAAAAAATAAAATATTAGAGTTTTTTAAGTGATATTTTTTGAATGAACGAGAAATGGAGATATGATCCCAAAAATAATTTTTCGGTACCAAAGTCTGACCCCTTAGTGGGATACTTGCATGCCATTTAACTGTTTGATAATAGTTTAATCTGGGTTCAACAGCTAAAATCTCTCAGCCTAGCTCTGCCAATGCTCCACTTTCATGGGCATTCCTCTTGTAATCATTTTGCACGCATGTTTGCTCCTCTGCATTGGGGTTTAGTTTTTTTTTTTTAGGCATGGGAGATTTAGTAGATAGACAACATCATTTGATGCCATTATGCGCCATGCAACTAGGTTTTATGTACATTATTATTCTCTTTTTAGTTCCAACTATACACAAGAATTGGAAGCAATGATGGATATCGGGTTCGTTGGCAAATTAGATTTGGGATCCACACACAATCATGACGATTTTCAAATATTTGATTAGCTAATTTTCTTTAACTTTGGCTCAGCTCAACTGATTAGATGAAGCAAGATAGAGTTTGTGTTCGTGCTAGAATTAGAATTCAAGGTCAAGCTTTATCCATTCACATATACAAATACATATATTTATAGAAACTAGTTCTTACGTACGTTGACGAGGATAGTAGAATTGAATAAGGCATTGCTCGTGTTCAACTCGCTTAGTAAACATGCTTTAAAATTAAGCTCGAATTAGATTGATTTTACAAAATGCACTAATTTGTATGAGTTTTAATCCGAGTTGAACCCGAACTACTCGTGAAAAAAATGGGTTTATTTTGCAGCCTTAGGTTAACTTTCTAGATGAAAGCTTATGTACCTGGCAAAAGTTGGAAAATTTGCTTTTGTGGAGAATGTATGGCGTAAACATGGAGCAAGATTTCTTCTCAATGTAGGCATAAAGTCCTCTTCATATCATGAGCTTGGTAGTGCCTAACAATTGGAGGAGCAACAAGATCTGACATATAGATGGCATGTAGTTGAAAGATTATTATTTGTCACCACCTACTTTGTATTTCCAAGTTGATTAGATTCTTACATATGACAAGTTGATAACCTTGTTGATTTTTCATTATGACTAAACCAAACTAATTTGCCTTCACTTTAGGGGATGAAGGGGGCTGTTATGCACAAGATCATAACACAAACTACAAAGAAAAATGGAAAAGCTTGTACAAAATACACAAGATTTCATAATTCGACTTGAAAGCCCACATGCACGGACTTGAGCGCAACAACAAAATTTTACTATTGATCATAAATATTACAAAGAGTTCCAAGAAACCAAAGCAAATGTATTAATTACTAGAACAGGATACAACATATCCACAACATGTCTTGAAAATGGCTGTGAAGCTTGGTTAGAACACTGTATTATTAGAGAGAGAGAGAGAGAGAGAGAGAGAGAGAGAGGGGATCCATGGTGGATCATTCAACTGGGTGGACTGACTGAGTAGGATCTTCCAGGAAAATACTACAAGAGGAAACAAAAGAAACCTATAATACCTACTTAAACTAGGTTGATGCAGCTTTTCAAAGCAAATCTCGCACGGTCCTATTCGTATTTCAACTCCTTCTTGATGATGAGCTATCAAATTTCTATGTGGGCCATCCTTTAATATACTTACTACATAAATATCTCTTATAGATTCCTTCCATTATTGCTTCTATCTTTCTCTTTATGGGGGCGGCTCAATAATATTATCAAAAAAAATAATGTTATATTGATCAAATTTAGAACCCAAATGACATAACAACATATTATTTGGAGTCATTATTAGGGTCCAAATAATATGACACCAAATAAAAAAACTCAAGTCAGCTGTCATGTCATTTGAGCTCTAAATTTAGTCTTAAAATTTGGTCAGTGTAATATTGCTGTATTAAAAAAAAAAACTTAAGTTTTAAGCTCATTTTTAAAGAAGATACCAAATTTTTAGATATTATAAATAATTTATAAAAAAAAAATTAAATTCAAAAATATTTTAAGTCATACAAAAAGGTTTTATAAAAACATAAGTCCAATAAAAAAAAAATTAAGGTATCACTTCAAAGAAAGCCTCATAATTTATAGGTGTGCAGTAGGTTTAAACAAAAAGTTTAAATCCACGCTCAAACAAAATATTTTAACTTAAGTCGATTGGGTCTATTAATTTAGCCGTAAAATTAAAAAGTCCTAAAATTTATTTTTTTAATTAAAGAAAAAAAAACTAACCGTAAAACTAAAGCTACTAAAAAAATCTAGTTTTAACCCTAAAAAAAGTCAATTTTAAACTTTTCATCATAATTTTTCAATTATTCTTTCTTTCTCTTACCATTAAGTTCAAATATGATAACATAAACTTGAATATAGAAATTTAATTAATTTTTTTGTATTTAAAAAAATAAAAATTAAATTTATTATTAATATTAAAAATAAAAAACCTCATTTATCTTTTTCGCTTTAGACCCCAAAATGTCACGGGCCACTCCCGTCTCGTGCAACACTTTTTCTTTAACATTTTAAAGGTAATTTTTTACTCTTTTTGGGGGATTCTCATGGAATATAGAAAGCCAATTACAATTTGAGTAAGAGTTAATCATAAATTGCACTCAAAATGATTGTTTGGATCTCAATTTGTACCTTTAAAGATAAAAAATTTCAATTGAAACTAACAACCGTCAGTTTGCTGTCTAAAACTAAATAGATAAATTACACCTAGACCCCCATCATACTTGTCATTCAATCACCTAGACCCATCATATTCAAAATATTACACTTAAATCTCTTGAGAATCTAAATATGACTAAAAATGTTCTCCCAATTGGACATCCAAATAATTATATTCAAGTGATGTATTGCATTGGATATAAAGAACATTATATAAATATCTGCATTATAATGGACATTCAAATGGTAAGCTTGATTTTGAACTTTAGAGTATAACGAGTCTACAAAATAAATGGTAGTATGAAACTTATAATTTTTTGTTAGTATGAAATCATGTTTTTTAAAGGTTATATTAGCAAATATGAACGACAAAGGGTTGTGTGTTACATGTGTACAAACGTCAGGAGGTATATGAGTAATATTTTAAATGTGAAGGAGTTCAAATGATTAAGTGACAAACTTGAGAGAGTCTATGCGTAACTTATCCGACTAGTTTTAGATGGCAAACTGACGGTTTTTTGCTTCAAGTGCGCATTGATACAAATTTTTATCTTTAAAAGTGCAAATTAAATTTTTTTTTATCTTTGAAGATACAAATTAAGTTTCAAGAGATCTTTCAAGGTGCAATTTGTAATTGCAATTTATAATTAACCCATTCGAGTAATGGAGGGAGTTGTGCTATGGCCAAGGGGTACCAAGTTTCCATAATTATGAAGAGTATATTAAGTTCTTGAATTTTTTTTTTTTTTGTCAATTGAGTCCCTGAACTCTCTAATTGTGTCAATTTAGCCCCCCCAATCTGCATCTAATTATGACACTTGTGTCAATTAAGCTTGCAAGCCTCTTTTTTTTTGTATCAATTGAGTTCCTTAACTCTCTAATTGTGTCAATTGAGCCATTTTATCTACCACTCTCGTGACACATGATTAGAGTAAACTACACATATAACCCTCAAACTATAAACCTTGTATCAACAATTAAGCCCCCTAAACTTTTTGTTTTGTGTCAACTGAGCCCTTAAATTCTCTAATTGTATCAATTGAGTCATTTTATCTTTTTGTGTAATATTAGTCACGTGAGTGACGCACTCTAACAGAGCAAGCAAAATGATTAAATTGATACAATTAGAGAGTTTAAGGACTCAATTAATACAAAAAAAAAAAATTAGGATTTTAATTGACACAAATATCATAGTTTTCGGATTATATATGTAGTTTACTCTTAATTTTTCTACCTTCAAAAAATTTTCAACCTCCCTCACTAAAATTTAGTTTTTTGTTTCATTTTACACCATCCTCTCAAGTTTTCAAAATTATAATAAATATTCTTAAATTATGATTTTGACTTTTTGTTATCTATCAATCAAACATTGATTGAACATGAGTCATTCCTAATAGTCCTGTAACTTAAGTTTTGTGCCAAAATTTAATGATTTTCAATAGATTCGACCAAACATAAAACTGAAGAGTAACTTTTCATATATTATAGTCGTATCACTATTTTTAAAGAGTAAACTTAGAGGAATATATGTTATATGTGCTTTTGATTGACAATCAAAAAGCATATAAAAGTCATCACTGAAAATAATCTTTCTTGTTGATAAAAGAATGTGAAAAGAGTTAAGGCGTGCAAGCTGGCTATCTAGGTTTGGATCTCCTTCTCATCAGAATAAAGTTGGAATCCCAAATATCTTCTTTTTCCAAGAGGGACTTGATTATGGTACCGAAATTTATCACATTTATGGTAACTTTTATTATATTTGTGGGTAGTTTTATCACTGTCGTGATACCCAAAAAAATGATAAAAATAATTACCAAAACAGTGGTAAAAACATTCATAAACTAATGTGGTAAATCATCCATAAAAATAATAATATTTTTTTTATTTAAGAAAAGTGATAAAAATAGTTATCATAAATATAATAAAAATACCCACAACAGTGGTAAAAACATCCACAAAAATGATAAATTTTTTAGTTGTAAAATGATCCATAAAACTTGTAAAAATACCCTTTGAAGTAATAAAATTTGGAGGTATGATACCGAAAATTTTTTTGGTTGTACTTTAGTCAAGTCCTTCTAAGAGTGGTATCCAGGGATGACAATAATACCATCTGCACTTCAAAGTGATTAAATTTATCGACCTAATTTATTATTGTTGTTGGATTAAGAGTCAATCAGAACCAAAATTAGTTGCGCTAATAATGTAATAAAAATCAATTGATTACATCAATAGCTTAGGTTATAAAGAGTATTTCACGAGGTTTGAGCTGTCCATTTTTGTATTTACTTATCATAAAAGTGACTTTTTTTTTGGGGTAACAAACCCTTGAGGACATATAATACTATTCTTTTTTCTGTTTGATAAAAAATTCTAGGGTGGATACATGACTACATGAGGAAAATACATAATAAATTCCAAAGGGAAAAGAAAAATATAAAACTAAATAGAGAACACGAGGATCCATACAAAAAGAGTTACCATGGACGGATCTAAAAAGTTAATCTAACCCTGTGTTTGGTACGATAGAAAGAAGGGTGGATGAAAAATAAAGGAGGAAAAATGGAGGGAAAGGAAAGGTTTTTACTTTTTACTCATTTGGTATGGAAGGAAAACACAGTGAAATAGAATAATAATATTAAAAAGAGTTTTTAAAATAATAATATTATTTATACCTAATTTGAAACATATTCCTCTCAAATGATCATCGAGAATCGTCATGGGTCATAATTTATTTTATTACATCTTTATCTTTAAATTTATTGTTGTCTTAAACAATCAACAACTCCATAAAATATTACGTTAAAAGGATTTGACATATCAATTGAGATATGTCAAATTTGGCAGTATGCCAAATTTTTTTTTTTTGCCCAATCAACAATTGACATGCTGGTCAGAGAAGGAAGACATGTCAAAAAGATCCGTTGGAGCCTCTAATTGGCATTTGGCATGCCGGTTGGAGATGTTCTTAGATAGGATTCATTCAGCCAGTATGAAATAGACACGGGATTTAGATTTAGTATATGAGGATTTGGGTGCCAACGATTAGACTCGTGAAATAAATGGGTTGATTAGAACTTGGCTAAATATGACATAAACCAACTAAATATGATTGAAAACAGACATGACTCGGTACAACATGAACTAGACTATACACAATTATAAATTGATCGGAAATTAGTTAAGCTAATTTTGACATAACTGGAATTCGATGCGTCAAAAAGACTCATTGCCAGCCTTAATCAAAGATACGATGGTGCCTTAATCAAGGCACAACACCAACGATGTTTTATATTGCCAGAAACTGTTCTAGTGAGACTGAGAAAGTAATGAAATATCAAATATTCAAGCCTCCAATGGACCATGTATGTGTGTTTTCAACAGGCCGTGGACCCAATTGAGCAGGCTGACTTTGTGGGTCTCTATTAGATCAAAAGTCAGAGCTCATGACGTTGCCCGTTGGGCTATAGAGCTGGCCACAAACGTCAGGTGGTGGGCTTGGATGGGCCATGGCCCTGTAGTCAACTAGGTTAACGGGCCAGTCCGTGACATATGGAATATTGGTTGAGCCTCAACCATGTGCATAAAAGGAGAATACTCTCTAACTTAACACCACTGGTGTGTGTTCAACTTAAACTATTAAATCTTTAACTCAAGTTCAACCCAAACAAGTATTCAGTCTAAAGTCTAAACCCTTCAGTCCTAGTGTTATACGTGTTTGAATTTTAAACTCGGATTAAATTTAGGTTACACAAATCTAAGTCGTGGTAAATTCTAATTCAAGTAGAGTTCAACCAAAACTTACTAATTCGGGTTGAGTTTCACAAACCCGAGAATCCATAAATTTAAATTGAGTTCAATTGTTTTTTCGCGCAAGCCCAACCCGAATATAAAAACCTATGTTCAAATAATAAAATTTTCAAATTTAGTTGAGGTTAGCCTGCCCATCTTTGATTTAACCTTGATTTAAACATCTTTTTAACCTATCAATAAGGTTGAATTTTTTTTCTCAAAGGAGTATTGAGAGAGAGAAATGCAAGGAAAGGAGGAGTGTGTTGATCTCAAACTTGTATTAGAATCAGTTTTATTATACTTTTACTTTATTTTAATCGTTGATAAATTATTTATTAATAATTCAAATGAGAGCTACTATTTATAAAGGACCCTACTCATATTTGGATGACCCACTTGGAAGTTGGACCCATTACTTAAACCCCATTAGTAGCACAAGGGATGCAGGATGGCCCACTTGCATGATTTATCCTCCATTTAGACCCAGCAAAATTTCCTTCTTGTACTGCATGTACTACGCCTAAAAACAAAATGCCAATCATGTACTACAATATATATGGTTCCAAACTCCAAACAAAAATAAAAAAATAAAAAAATAAAATCCATAAAATACAAAATTGATGCTATCACAAAGTTAATTCGAATGAGAAGCCTTGGTAGTTTAGTGTAATACATCTAAATAATAAGTTCGGATTTCGATTTATTTAATCCGCAGTTTGGGAGTGCCTTCACGAATCCAAAAATTTATAATATATTTTGATATGAATTGATAAATCACTATTACAACGAAGAATTACGACAAAGTGTGAAACTGAATCAATAAGTTTTTTTTATGCCATTATCATATGTATTGTGATACAAATTTTGGGTTTACATAGTAAAACACTTTGTACTAGTTGTAGTTGTAGTTGTAGCTTCAACTGTGGGGGCTACCTTAGAAAAACCAACTGCCTCCCATCTCCGGCGGGCCGATGGCCGCGGAAGGTTCTCCGGCACGATGGTCTCCAATGAATTGACTCGCCACGGTACACAAGTTCTTTTGTCACTCCATCGTTGAACCTTGTCTTGTGTTGCTAATACTACATTCATGCCTCCGGCAATGGCACGCTCTTCATTACCTACTAAATTACCCATTTCCAAACCAATTATCATGCATGCTACCCCTAATACACATTGACTTGTTCGAGATCTTTCGTTTCTTGGCCTGCACAAAAATAATCCGAAATTAGTTCATTTGCACATCATATGACTATAACATAAATTTCAAATGCGTGTAGCCAGTCAATCTATAAATTCATAGGTGAGTCATAAGATTATCAATTAACGCCGGGTAAGTTATGATCACACTAACGCCAGGTAAGTTATGATCACACAAAGATCGATGGCGCACGTTAGCAAGAAGTTTATCTTAGTTGCTAAAGTGAGCAATTGAATCAATCACCTAAGTACCACCACGACGATTAGTAATTTTGTGCGGATAATAATTTTTGAATCATAAGAAATGTTAAAGTTCGAGACATAAGGTATTTCTTCTTTGGTAAAAATCTAAGTATGATCCGAACTTGCAGTTCTGTGACTTTCATTCTCTCTCTTAAAACAAAATTATATACATTTTTTGTGCATAAAAAGACACAAAAAACTAAAGTTTTACCATCTAGACTTACCATGCCACATGAGCAGACTTCAAAGGGAGGGAGGGAGTGCTAGAATTAGGAGGTGGAGGAGAGAGATTGAAGCAGCAGCTAGTTGGTATGGTCATGATCCCTCTCTCTCTCTCGTGCTCACTTTCTTTCTGTGTATGTTGTGATATTTTCACCTAGATTCCCGCTGGCTCTTTCTCTCTCTAGGTATGGATGAATAGACTCTGGAGGAGAAAGCATGTTTATTTACATATTTAGAGCCCAGATATTTGGAGTGGTTTTTGAGTCTTTGGTCAGTTTAGGTAGCCGATCAATGACAAGGACCTCAACGGTGGACCTTTCTGTTTGGACAAGTGGGTTGGACCCTTCAATCAAGGAACTGCTTTGCTTGCCGTCTTGTAACACTTTTTCATTATGCCGACATTAGCACACATGGAACTTGTGGAAAGTATACTTATCGTGGAGTTGAATTGAGTTGAGTTAAGTTGAGTTACGTTATGTTTAACCCCGACACGCGAAGAAATCATTCATTTGTCTATTAGTTTTATCGTGTGTGTTTGGATAAATGCTTGTGCTATGTGAACATGAATTTAAGATAAATAAAACAAAAACCAAATTGATCAATATTTCTTTTTTTTTTTTCCAATCCTACAAGCATCATGCAATACAAAATGAAATTATTCTTATTTGAGATTAACTCATGCTTTTTATTATTGATATCAACGTGACAACGTATCGTATTATTTTTGAGTTTTATATATCGTATCGAGTTTTTGATTTTGTTAGTATGTGGTAGGAGAATATATCACGGCTCATGAATAGTGAAAGTGAACCGAGGGAGAAGTATGAACTCTTTTGTTTGTCAATGCTTGCACGTTTTGCAGACTTGGACTTTCAGTGATGACTGGGTCCACGGCCCAATTCTTGTAACTTCACCACAATCTAATGACACCATCTTTAGGAGAATTATTGGGCTTCTAGTAACTGACCAGATATATACTTTTTTTTTGAAAAATTGAATATGAGTATATTTTCTAAGATTTACTTGAGAAAAATGTCACAGTTCAGATTTTTACGCTATTAAGAGAATATCCCCAACAACAAAAGTTAGTTTAGCTATTCAAAAAATAATATTTTCTATTTTAACTACTCACTTTTTCAATTTATACTCCAACAGATTTTCTATATTTTTAACTAGTGAAAATTGGGACTTAGTTCTCCTTAAGGGACTTATAATAAGTTTAGTCCGTCAAGAAAATTTATTTGAGAATAAATCCATTTTTAATCTTACTAATAAGTAGTTAAGTCTACTATTTTTTTAAAACTCCTAAATACCATTCCTTGAAAGCAATTTTAAATTAGTTTCATTACTTGATAATCATTATCCTTTAATTCACTATCAATGAAAATATGCCAATAATATTTTTTTACATAAATTTGATATTCAAATTCAAAGAACAAGTGATATAATCTCTCTCTCTCTCTCTCTCCCCTCCTCTCCCTCTCTCTCTCTCTCTCTCTCTCTCTCTCTCTATATATATATATATATATATATATATTACCATATTACTGTTCATGTTATTATTTTTGTGAGCATGTTATTGTTTTTTGTTGAACATGTTACTATTGCTATTTTTTCAAATATTAATACTCAATATTATTATTTTTTTTATTTTTGAATATTATTATTATTTTTGTGTTTAAATGTTACTACATTTTTTTGTGTTTAAATGATACTATTTTTGTATTTAAATGTTACTATTTTTTTTAATGTTACTATATGTATGTGTGTGTGTGTGTGTGTGTGTGTGTATAGTCATATTCTATATATGGATATAGATAGATTTGAGAGAGAGAATTTTAATGTTAGTTAAACTCATAAAATTTAGGAGTTATTAGTTTTCAAATTTGTTTTAATTAAACATAATTAGTAGGAGTATTTTAGACAATAGAGATCAAAATGGATTATCACCAAATAAGTTTCCTTGATAGACTTATCACCAAATAAGTCCACAAATGGGGACCGATCTCTAAATTTCCCTTTTAAAACTACTTCATTTAAATATTATTTCTCATTCTTTTTTTATTATTTTTTTTGGGAGTAGCGAGAGGGAGATGGAGAGAGAGAGAGAGAGAAAATAGAGGAAAGAAAAGGAGGAGAAAGAAAATATTATAAAGTAGTTATACATATTTTAGAGTGTCACTATAGCAAAATGCTATTTTAGATGCTCTGGAGATATTCTGTTTGAGTGGAATTTTAGTGTAAAATAACTAAATTTTGAAATTTTTGTGTATTTTTATTTTTTGATAAAAAAAAAGCTACTCTCTTGTAGATGCTCTTATGCATAGATTTTTTGTGGTTAGGTACACACTTTATTATTTTTTTCCTGTATTATTTAATTATCATTCGTTAAATAGTGCATAACTAATTGATACATTGACAGTTTATTTATTTTCAAGTATGTAAAGATTTGATTTTGATTTTATCATTTGTTTAAATTTTGAACATTTATTTTTATTCTCTCCCTTTCTCTCTCCCCCTTATTTTCTCTCTCACACACTCTCTCCCTCTATCTCTCTCCATTACTCTCTCACTCTCTCTCCTATTTTTTTTCTCTCTCTCTCTCTCTCTCTCTCTCTCTCTCTCTCTCTCTCTCTCTCTCTCTCTCTCTCTCTCTCTCTCCCATGCATATCACAACATAGTTACTCTCTCTCTCTCTCTCTCTCTCTCTCTCTCTCTCTCTTCGAAGTCGGTATTCTTAAACGTTGTTGTATTGGTACTCAAAAAGAGATACATTGAAGAGATCATAACTGATTGATACTTTATTTTCTTTTCAAATATGTAAAAAAATGATTTAATTTCATCATTCGTTTGAATTTTGAATATTTATTCTTAAATTAATTTATAGTATATTCTTCAATCGTTGCCTTCAAACGTTTCTATTTCCTGTATTCTCCAGTTGTGAACTTTTTGATTCGATTCCAAACCAGTTGAAGGTATTACAATACGGCTCCAAATGTGTTTTTTTGATTCGGTTTCAAACATTGCTTTTTCCAAAGAGATACACCTAATAGGGACAAGTTGCCCCGAATATTCAAAGCACACAGTGATTGCAAAGAGATACAACAAATATATACACCTAATAGATGCATCAAAGAGATACACCTAATAAATGCACCAAAGAGATACACAGTGAAATTCAAAGAAAAATACTAAAATGATACACCTAATTTATGCACAAAATTGATACAAGAAAGTGATATATCAAAACAGAAACACTAAAATGATACTTCTAATTGATGCACAAAATTGATACAAGAAAGTGATACATCAAATAGATACACCAAAACAGAAATACTAAAACGATACTCCTAATTGATGCACAAAATTGATACAAGAAAGTGATACACCAAAACATAAACACTAAAATGATACCTCTAATTGATGCACATAATTGATACAAGAAAGTGATACACTAAAGAGATACATCAAAAAGATACACTAAAATAGAAACGCTAAAATGATACCCCTAATTGTTGCACAAAATTGATACAAGAAAGTGATACACCAAAAAAATACATCAAATAGATACACCAATGAGGTGTATCACAAAAAAATCAAAAATTTTATAATTTCCAACAAAAATTAGGACTTGATATTTTCCGTTTGGGTTTTTTCAGTCAAAAAAATATATATATATATAAATTTGAATGCTTATCGGTAACCATATGAGATTTCACAATAACACTGGCGTAAGGATATTGAGCCACATATTCCAACAACCAGTTATGCAAAAATCCAAATTGTTATCGAAATCCTTTGCTTTCCCCCGTCTAAAAAAAAATTCGACTTTGGAAGATGAGAACTCTAAAACTTCTTCCGAAATCAATGCTGTAATATTTTTAAATTCAAAAAGATGAAGAACATGGAAGGAAACCGCCTAATTTTTGGGTGTATCTGTCTGGATTTTAGGGGTTTAGCGATAACCGGAGCGTTCAATCCAGATTATGACGTAATTGTTTCCAAAAACTGGTTGTTGCAAGAGTTACTCTTGCAGATTAAATTTTTGGTATTTTTCTGCACTTAGATGCATCCCCAAAACTTAAGCTGAATGCATAAAGTTTAAGGATACACAAAACATAAATATAGGTATATAAAAGAATCAATTTTATTGTAGATAATCCTTAAAAAAAAAAAAATTCTCCATTTCAATTTCTTAATTATTTTGAATTTTGACTTATTTAATTACAAAACATGGTTTCATACAATCATTTCACTCCAAGTCAGATAACCACTTTTCCTATTATTACCCATGATGAAAAACAAATCTAGCTGAAGCATTAATTAATAAATAATTTTTCCTAATATCTAAATTGGACAGGGAGGGATTAGGATTTATTAAGCAGTTTTCTATAATATCAAGATCGAATATAATGAGATGGAAATTCCAAGCATCATACTACCATTTGGGTCTCAAATATTTTTTTTTTATTAATTATAATTTCAAAAACTAAATGGAGGTTATAATATTAAAAATTATATTATAAAAATTTAACCAGGAGGAGAGGAGTGGATTACAATTATAAAATTGTAGCATCATAGCAATATTAACAAAGCCACTCAGACCGGGCACAAAAGCATAATCCGAACCTGATGTTAGCGATCTCCAAATTAATTTAGTTGTATTCTACTAGCGACTGAGTCTGACCTCTGCTAATTCAGAGGTCTCAAGTTTAACACTTCTCATACATTTTAAGGATCATTCACTCTTGTTTATCAGGGGACATGTTTTAAACTCGCTCAGGCTACAGTGGCCAATATCCGAAGTCGAGAGAATAATCGGTGCAAATCTATACACACTGTAGTTAAAAATAAAATAAAAAAGAAGGTGAACTGAACACACCCTTATCATACTATGTTAAGGCAAGCCCAAATTCATTCCCTTGCCTCCTCTGAAACATGAGCAGCAGCTTCTCTCCTTTCTTTTTGAATAAGAACCATCCAATTTTATTGATGAGTGGTAGAGAAGGTGGACAAATTATCTAACTCAAAATCATTGCATAGTAATCTTAATTACACAATGGGTTAAGTTAAAAAACACAAGGAGTTCCTTGAAAATCTTTAGAAATCGGAATTCAAAATGAGGCTAAGAAATAAGTCCGTTCCCATAAATCTCCCACCATGCATATCGATAATCGACAATTTTAGATTCCCTTTGAATCGAATGATAGCTACAATTCAACAACAACTGGGGATATTATGTTATGTGATTAGTTGATATTCAAAATATATTATACGATTCAAGTAGGCAAGCCGAGAAAAGAGATGATTGAATCAAAATAATTTTGTTTAAAGTTTTATTTTTGTCGGAGGGAAATATAAATGTTCTAGCATATGATTTTTGTCATATTTTACACTTGCATATAATCATTTTTTGATTTTCTCTATAAAAGGCAATGATATTTGTTGTGTTGAAAGAAAATAATAAACATGACTTTTCATGTTCTAGGAGTTATTTTTATGCATTTAGTTTTTTGTATTAGTGGGTCATCAATATGGTATTAGTGGGGGACAAAGTAATTGTGGTATTTTAATTCTCCAAGTAATGGAGGAGTGGGGTCTTTATTATTGCATTATGTAGTGGGGTTATTTTGTATGTCATGTGTTATATATGAGTGTCTATATATATCATATGTAATACATCCATTTGAATATGAGTGAATAGAAAGAGTTCTTCCTATCTTCAATAGTCTCTTCCATTATTTTTTGTGAGTGTGTGATAGTCCTCTAGATTCCAACAAAGTGGTATCAGAGCTAGGCTTGAGTGTTGAAAAAGAGAGAGTGAGAGAGAGATGGCGAATGGAATGCTTCCATTTCAAATGCCTCGATTCATCAAAGATAACTATGATAATTGGTGTATCCGCATGAAGGCAATTCTTGGATCTCAAGACTTATGGGAGATTGTAACAATTGGTTACACAGCACCGCAAGATGAAGATTCCTTAAGTCAAGCCCAAAAGGAAGTCTTGCAAGCTACAAAGAAGAAGGATCAAAAGGCTCTTTCACTCATCCATCAATGTTTGGATGATGCAATGTTACAAAAGGTTGCTAGTGCAACCACATCCAAGCAAACATGGGATGTTCTGAAAACCGCTCATAGTGGAGTGGAAAAAGTCAAGAAAGTTCGCCTCCAAACTCTACGAGGTGAATTTGAGGCTTTACGTATGAAGGAATCCGAATTAATTTCAGATTATTTCACAAGAATCTTGGTGGTTGTGAATAATTTGAGAACTTATGGTGATGATCACTATGATGATACCCGGGTGATAGAAAAAATCCTCCGTTCATTGGACCCCAAGTTTGACTACATTGTCGTAGCCATTGAAGAGTCTAAAGATTTAGACACAATGACGATTGACGAACTCATGGGATCGTTGTTAGCCCATGAAGAACGGCTAGGCAAGAAGAAGCAAGATTCGTTGGAACAAGTGCTACAAACCAAGCTTTCTTTCAAAGAAAAAGAAAGAAGGCAAGATGGAAGTCAAAGAGGTAGAGGGCGTGGACGTGGAGGTGGAGGTCGTGGTGGACGTGGTCGAGGTAGAGGGGAAAACTTTGGCCAAAATGCATCCAACAAAGAAGAAAGAGGTCAAGAATCACATCGTGGAAGAGGACGTGGAAGAGGCAACCATTCAAAGTCATATGGAGGGAGGTATGACAAATCTCATATTCAATGTTATAATTGTCATCGATATGGCCATTTTGCTTCCGAGTGTAGAAATGATTTTGTGGAAGAAAGAGCACACTTTGTTGAAGACAAAGTCGAAGAGGTGGAGCCGACCTTGTTGTTGGCATACAAAGAAGAGCAAAAGGGAGACAAGAACGTGTGGTACCTTGTCTCCGGTGCTAGTAATCACATGTGTGGAAACAAAGAGATGTTTGTGGAGCTTGATGAATCGGTAAGTGGAAAAGTCACTTTTGGAGATTCTTCTCAAATTCCAGTAATGGGAAGAGGTAATATTTTGATTCGTTTGAAGGATGGAAGACATCAAGTTATTTCTAATATTTTTTATGTGCCAAACATGAAAAATAATATTTTGAGCTTGGGACAACTCTTAGAGAAAGGTTATGATATTTGCATGAAAAATCATAATCTTTCAATAAGAGATGGAAACGGGAATTTGATTGCTACAGTGCCGATGACAAGAAATAGAATGTTTTTGTTAAATATTCAAAGTGATGTGGCAAAATGCTTGAAAGCATGTGTTAAAGATTCTTCTTGGTTATGGCACTTGAGATTTGGACACTTGAATTTTGGAGGACTAACCTTGTTGTCTAGAAAGAAGATGGTGAAAGGATTGCCTTCTATCAACCACCCGGATCAACTTTGTGAGGGATGTCTAATTGGAAAGCAAGCTAGAAAGAGCTTTCCCAAAGAATCCATTTCAAGAGCAACCAAACCACTTCAACTTGTTCACTCGGATGTTTGTGGCCCTATAGACCCACCATCATTTGGTAAGAACCGGTATTTTCTTCTCTTTATTGATGATTTTAGCCGGAAAACATGGGTTTATTTTCTAAAACAAAAATCGGAGGTGTTTGGTGTTTTCAAAAGGTTTAAGGCTTTGATTGAAAAACAAAGTGGGTATGAAGTTAAGGCAATTAGATCCGATAGAGGAGGTGAATTCACATTAAATGAATTCAAAATTTTTTGTGAAGAAAATGGAATTCACCATCCTCTAACGGTTCCAAGATCACCACAACAAAATGGTGTTGCCGAAAGGAAGAACCGAACCATTCTTGACATGGCTCGGAGTATGTTGAAGAGTAAAAAAATGCCCAAGGAGTTTTGGGCGGAAGCTATTGATTGTGCCATCTACTTGTTAAATCGGTGTCCCACTAGAAGTGTTCAAGACAAAACACCACAAGAAGCATGGGGAGGAATCAAACCAAATGTTTCTCATTTGCGGGTCTTTGGAAGTGTATGCTATGCACATGTGCCGGATGAGAAACGGACCAAACTAGATGACAAGAGTGAAAAGTTTATCTTCATTGGTTATGATTCAAGAAGCAAAGGTTATAAGCTTTACAACCCAATCAATGACAAGATAATCATTAGTAGAGATGTTGAGTTTGATGAAGAAGATGAATGGGATTGGAACACTCCACAAGAAGACTATGATTTTTTCCCATTCTTTGAAGAAGAGGAGGGGCCCAATGAGATCATGGAGCTGCCCATTTATTCTCCTCCACCATCACCACCAATACCCACCAATGTGCAAGCATCTCCATCATCATCCGAAGCAAGCTCAAGTGAGAGGCCACCTCGCATGAGGAGTCTTCGAGATATCTATGAAGAAACCGAAGAGGTAACTCAAAGATTTAGTGATCTAACACTATTTTGCCTATTTGCCGATTGTGATCCCATAGGCTATGAGAAAGCGGCACAAGACAAGAAGTGGAGGAGTGCCATGAATGAAGAAATTGAAGCAATTGAAAGAAATGGAACATGGGAACTTGCCACACTCCCTAGAGGACAAAAGGCCATTGGAGTGAAGTGGGTGTACAAGACAAAGAAAAATGCCAATGGTGAAGTGGAGAGGTACAAAGCAAGATTGGTTGCAAAAGGCTATAGTCAAAGACCGGGTATTGACTATGATGAGGTATTTGCACCCGTTGCTCGTTTGGAAACAATTAGATTGATTATTTCTTTAGCCGCTCTAAATGATTGGAAAATTCATCAAATGGATGTAAAGTCCACTTTTTTGAATGGTTTTCTTGATGAAGAGGTGTATGTTGAACAACCCTTGGGTTATGTTGTGAAAGGGCAAGGAGAGAAAGTCTTGAAATTAAAAAAAGGCTTTGTATGGTTTGAAGCAAGCACCAAGGGCTTGGAATAGTAGACTTGACAAGTACTTTCAAGCAAATAATTTCACCAAGTGTCCCCATGAACATGCTCTTTATGCCAAGGTGAATGATAATGGTGATATACTCTATGCTTGTTTGTATGTGGATGACTTGATCTTCACAGGAAATTGTCCAAGAATGTTTGAAGATTTCAAGAGAGCGATGGCTAAAGAATTTGAGATGACCGATATTGGACTTATGTCATACTACCTTGACATTGAAGTGAAGCAAATGAAGGAAGGTATTTTCATCTCTCAAGAAGGTTATGCTAAAGAAATTTTGGCAAAATTCGAGATGCAAGATTGTAAGCCGGTATGCACACCCGTTGAATGTGGTGTAAAATTGTCAAAATATGAAGATGGAGAGCATGTGGATTCCACCCATTTCAAGAGCCTAGTGGGAAGCTTGAGGTACTTAACATGCACAAGGCCGGATATTCTTTTTGGTGTTGGTCTTGTAAGTCGCTATATGGAAGCTCCTACCATGACCCATTTGAAGGCGGCGAAAAGAATTCTTAGATACATCAAAGGTACACTTGATTATGGATTACTATATTCTTGTTCTAACAATTCCAAGCTTGCAGGTTATTGTGATAGTGATTGGGCCGGAGATATGGATGATAGAAAAAGTACTACCGGGTATGTTTTTTTCATGGGAGATACCGCATTTGCTTGGAGTTCAAAGAAGCAACCCATTGTGACTCTTTCGACTTGTGAAGCCGAGTATGTGGCGGCTACATCATGTGTTTGTCAAGCCATTTGGCTTAGAAATTTGTTGAAGGAGCTTCATTTGTCTCAAGATGAATCGACAGAGATCTTCATTGACAACAAATCGGCACTAGCATTGGCAAAGAATCCGGTGTTTCATGATCGTAGTAAGTATATTGACACAAGGTTCCATTTCATTAGAGAATATGTGACCAAGAAAGAGGTGGAGCTCAAGTTTGTGAAGTCTCAAGATCAAATTGCCGATATTTTCACTAAGCCCCTCAAGGAGGATGTCTTTTGCAAATTGAGAAGTTTGCTTGGAGTTGAGAAGAAAAATCATGTTTAAGGGGGGGTGTTGAAAGAAAATAATAAACATGACTTTTCATGTTCTAGGAGTTATTTTTATGCATTTAGTTTTTTGTATTAGTGGGTCATCAATATGGTATTAGTGGGGGACAAAGTAATTGTGGTATTTTAATTCTCCAAGTAATGGAGGAGTGGGGTCTTTATTATTGCATTATGTAGTGGAGTTATTTTGTATGTCATGTGTTATATATGAGTGTCTATATATATCATATGTAATACATCCATTTGAATATGAGTGAATAGAAAGAGTTCTTCCTATCTTCAATAGTCTCTTCCATTATTTTTTGTGAGTGTGTGATAGTCCTCTAGCTTCCAACATGTTGTGATGATAGGGTATAAGACTCCCCCGCGGCGGGGGGGGGGGGGGGGGTTGGCAAGTATCTCTCAATCTACTCGATGAAGACTTGTAGGTAATGCAATATGAATAATCCCATATATGGAGGAAAGGTGTGCAATAAATTAATGACCTAAAAAACCGTCATGCAAAGTTGCAATAACAGAAACTAAGATCAAAATCTCCTCCAGTACACTTTTTCTTCCATTCACTTTTTGGTACATCATCCACCATTAATGAGTGAGGGATCCACTTGTATACAATGGGTCCAACTTGAATGAATAGTCGATAATGTGTTAAAAAAAGATTGAAGAGAGAGTATATTAGAGGGGATTCCACTCCCAGAACTTGTGTAAATAGTTTTATCCTCCATTTATTTTTAAGTCTTTGTCATTCTCATATGGAAGGCTGCCCTATGTAACTATGTAAGCTACTTTTGGTCTTACCACCTTTGTAGTAGTTTCTATTACTCTTCCTAATAAAGTAGCAATGAGCTATGCATATAATTTTTACTTCGCATACATACTTACGTTAATGAATCATGATATGTTTTAGTTTGATTTGTTGTCATCTTCATGATAGTGAGTTAAATTCACACCCTAATGATAGTTATAGGAAAAATATTACACTAATTGTTTGAAATTTTTATGAAGTGATGTTTCGATAACACTTATTTGAGACTAATTTAATGTTACTAATAATAGTATGCTATATATGCTTGGAGTGACATAAAACTAGGCCTGGGGTGTTTGCATTTGCTCTTCCTAACAAAGTAGCAAAATAAGAGCTATTATGCATAGATATAATTACTTTTAGGCATAGCTATGGTGTAGCTGGACCCCTTTCTCATCCTCATGTTTTGAGTTTTTAACTCTCTTTCACTATAAGAATTTGGCTCTTTTAGACAATGTTTTTGTGGCAACACATTCCCTTAAAAACTAGAGGTCTAGAGGGAAGTTCTCACCTTAATACAATGACACCACCTTTGTAGCCTGTGGCTATATCATAAATTCATGATAGTTTTGGTAAAAACCTAAATCAAGTATCACTTTTTAGTTGGGATGTTTATGACACTTTTGTGATGTTCTATAGTATGCTATGCTGGTGTGACATAGAACTAGTCCAAGGAAGTTTCTATTACTCTTCCTAATAAAGTAGCAATGTGCTATACAATAATTTTTACTTCGCATACATATTTAAGTTAATGAATCAGGATATATTCTAGTTTGATTTGTTGTCATCTTCGTGATAGTGAGTTAAATTGACACCTTAATGACAGTTATAGGAAAAATATTACACTAATTGTTTGGAATTTTTATGAAGCGATGTTTCGATAACACTTATGTGAGACTAATTTAATGTTACTAGTAATAGTATGCTATATATGTTGGAGTGACATAAAACTAGGCCTGGGGTGTTTGCATTGCTCTTCCTAACAAAGTACCAAATTAAGAGCTATTATGCCTAGATATAATTACTTTTAGGCATAGCTGTGATGCAGCTGGATGCCCCTTTCTCCTCCTCATATTTTGAGTTTTTAACTCTCTTTCAATTAGGGTCTTTTGAGTTTTGAGATAAGTTTTTTTGTGACACTTATATTCACTGTCACAAAAAATCGTATTTTGAAAAAAAAAAAAAAAAAGTTTCTTGTAACGATAATGCTATCATACAAAGATTATTTGCTGCTACAAATACTATTTGAGATAGTAAATAAAATTTTTGTGATAGCACTATTGTCACAAAAACTTTTTTTTCTTCAAAAACATGTTTTTGTGATGGTGAACACAACTGTTACAAAAAAATTATCTCAAAAGACCCAAATTCGTGTAATATTTTTTTTTCCTTTAATTTCTTTCCTATTTTGTTTTTATCGCTAACAATAAACAACATGACACTCTCTTAACATATTAAAAAAAATGTATTATCTTGTTTACTAGTTGAATATATTGTAAGTATCATTTAATATCACATAGTGATTACTAAATGAAATTCTAGAATGGATGGACAGCCTGAAAATTATGTCCTTTGTGAGGACAAGGAATTTCAATCACTAAATGCAACAATCATACTAATACATGCCCTTAGAAATCTCAGGTGTAGAGAAGAATTCTCAGAGTCCCTTAAAAAATAGAGGTCTAGAGGGAAGTTCTCACCTTCACACAAGGACACCCCATAAGCACATTTCAGAACCCCTCAGAAACTCAATTATAAATATCAAAACCCAGAACTTTAGTCTATTGTCACCACACCTTTCTTCTCTAACCCCCCCCCCCCCCCCCCCCCCCCCCCCCCCTCTCTCTCCCTGTGGTTACAGGACATAACCTCTAGTCCTGTTTCCACACCTTTTCTCTCTCTTTTTTATGGTTCTTGTAGCCATAAGGGCAGGACAGAACCTCTAATCCTTTAATCACAGGAAGGGAGAGAGAGAGAGAGAGAGAGAGAGAGAAGAAATGGGTGGTAACCATGCATTTGTTTCTCTCCTTTTGCTCTCAGTTTCATGGGTGATTTGCTCTGCAACCTCCATTGATCAAGACTTTGGTCAGTGCATAGCCACACATTTATCAGGAAACCCCAACCCCACAGCAAATATCGTCACTCCAGACTCACCAACCTACCAATCTCGCTATGAAGCTGCTCAGCAAAACACCAGATGGGTCAACTCAACAGTCCGACTTCCGAAACCTGTTCTAATCTTAATGCCTTACAGTGAAGCTGAAATCCAGGCAGCTGTTCTTTGTAGCAAACAAGTTGGTCTGCAAGTCAGAGCCAAGAGTGGTGGCCATGACTATGAAGGCCAGGCTTTCCTCTGCAAGCTTCCATTCATCATCATCGACCTCGTCAACTTTCGATCGGTCGAGATCAATGAGCAAGAAGAGACAGCCTGGGTGCAGACTGGTGCAACCCTAGGAGAGCTGTATTACAACATTGGCAACAGGACAAATACCCTTGCTTTCCCAGCAGGGTTATGTTCTAGTGTTGGTACTGGTGGGCACATTAGTGGTGGAGGGTTTGGTGTTTTGTTGCGAAAATTTGGTCTTGCGGCTGATAATGTCATCGATGCTCGGATAGTTGATGTCAATGGTCAAATTATGGACAGAAAAGCAATGGGTGAAGACCTGTTTTGGGCCATTCGAGGAGGTGGAGGAGCAAGCTTTGGAGTCATACTTGCATGGCAATTGCAGTTGGTTCAGATTCCAGCCACTGTCACATATTTCAATGTTGGTTCGTTTGGAAAGGAAAACGTTACAAAACTGATCACCAAGTGGCAGGACACTGCAACACAACTACCCGAAGATCTCTTCATCAGAGCCATGGTGGGACTTAATAAGACATATGAAAATAATGTGCTGATTGATAAGAAAATCAAAGTTAGGTTCGAGTCACTGTTCCTTGGAAGCAAGAGTGACCTAATTCCATTGCTGAACCAGAGCTTCCCTGAGTTGGAAGTGAAGCCAGAAGACCTCCAAGAAATGAGCTGGATCCATGCATCGGCGTTCCGGCTAGGCGGTGGCGACGAGACGAAAAGCACCCTGGACATGGTTCTACTCAATAGGACTGATATCTTCAAGTCAAGTTACAAGGGAAAATCAGATTTTGTGACCACCCCAATTCCTCCAGAAGGCCTTCAAGGTATCTGTGACAAGTTTTTGGAAGAAGATACTCAGGTTTACATGATTTTCGACCCTTTTGGTGGGAAAATGAATGATATTTCAGAGTCTGCACTTCCTTTCCCTCATAGAAACGGCACTTTGTACAACATTCAGTACTTGGTGAAATGGTACCATAACAATGTGACCACTGATGAAAGACATGAAAATTGGATAAAGGAGCTATATCAGTACATGACCCCATATGTTTCACAGTCTCCAAGGGCTGCATATCTGAACTATAAGGATTTGGATTTAGGTACTAACCAGGTGGGTAACACAAGCTATGCTCAGGCTAAGGTTTGGGGTGAGAGGTACTTTAAAGGCAACTTTGAGAGGTTGGCTAAAGTGAAGAGCATGGTGGATCCGAGCAACTTCTTCAGAAATGAACAAAGCATTCCACTTTTTCCTTCTGAGGGGACACAGCAATTCAATTAGAGAAGCCATGGCCTGAACTTTGTGCTTGAAGGTTGTATATATAGCAGGTTTATGGTGTAAAATACAAGTTTAACCCATGAAATAACATGCAAACTTTGGCATCATATATGGACCTACACACACACATATACACACACATTTATGTATCTATGAATGTATGTGTGTGTCTATATATATATATATATATATATATATATCATATCATATTGAATAATACAATTTAAAACCGTGAACGTAGCTCAAAATCAGCAACATTGTATAATACAAGTCCTAGAATTCACTCATTCTTCAATCTACTTCCAGTTTAGCATCAGTGCTTCTTTGAGGCCACTTTGTCCTATAGTAAACATTTATTTTTTTTTCAATCATATGACTGAAAAATTGAGTTCTATGGACTTGTAAGTTACAAAATCACAGTTTTTTTTTCTATATTATACTACTTATAGGTAGGCATGTCAACAGATCGGATATGAACCGAATTGTCATATACCCGAATTCGTAAGTTTTTTGCTGATTTGATCCGATCCAATTATTTGACGAATTTGAAAAATTCAATTCATGTTCAAATCTATTAATTTTCAAATACCCAATCTGATTTGATTATTACAAAAAGTACATGCACAACAAAAATTAACAATAAAAATTTAGATAATGAACTAAAAAAAGGAGGAAAAATGAAAATGAGAGGAAAAATTAGATAAGAGAAGAAAACAAAATAAAAATAAAAAATTGGGTCTTACTAATATATTTTTTTAATTCGGATCAGATTATTAGAAATCCATATCCAAATCCGTTTAGACAACTCTAATCGGATCGGATTAATGGATAGAAAATTGGGAAAAATACCAATAAGTCCTACTTTTTGTTCCAAAAAATAAGTCAGTCCTATCAAATTTGTACTTGAACAATCAAGTCCTATTTTTCCTAATTACTTCCAAAGAAGTCCTAATTTTTACTATATTCCATTTTTATCCTTTTAATATTAATTACAGAATTGCCATTATTTTCTTTTAATTGAAAACCCACAAAATAAGACAATCAAAGGCTTTGTTCCCACCCCACTGACGGTTGGGAAGAACATCAAGAAGGCTCTTGCAACTCTCCAATTCTTGATTTTTTCAAGTAAGTTAATCTAGTCTTTGTAGTTGAGGGATAAATATTGTTTTCGTGATGTCAAAATAACTAAATTTGTGAATCAAATCTATTACTTTGATATATATATCTGTGTGTGTGTGTGTGTGTGTGTGTGAATGCAGTGACGATACTACATTATGAGCATGGCCCGATGAGATTCTGAAAACTCTAAATATCACTACAAGAAATTGGTTATTTAGCCGCGAAAATTATTGCGACTAAATGCATAAAAATTGTCACTATATATTTTAGTGACAATGTTTTTATTGTCACTAGGCCGCGACAATATGTGCGTGGCTAAATCATTTACCTATGACATTTAATTGTTGCCACTAAATGTAAATTTTTTAGCCGTAGTGTGAAAATTGTCACTAAATATGAAATCTTTAGCCACAATAATTGTTGTAACAAGTTAACGTAATTTTGCCACTAAAATGTCCCATATCACCACTAGAAGTCTAATTAAAACATGACTTTTAGTGACAATAATTAATTGCGACTAAAAGTATACATTTTACCCACAATTAAAATCACCACTAAAATTTGAAACATGTTTTTAGTGACAACTTATTGTCGCGGCTAATACATTAAAATGAACAGAAAAAATACCTATCGCATATTTGAAAGAATTTATTTTTAAATATTTTCCAATTTCACATACCTGTTATAGTTTAATGAATCAATATATATACCTTTTTTTTTTTAAAACAAAAACAAATTTTATTTATTCACAAAACCAACAGAATTACAAGAAGCAAGTAAGGCCATAGCCTATTCAAAACTAACAAAAGATATACAATAACCAAAACAACTCAACAACTCCTTCCAAAAGCTCCCTCCAGACCAGTCCAAAGTAGCAAACCAGCAAAGCAAAGTACATCCAAAAAAGCTAACAGACTACCAATTTCATCCCATATACCATGTTTCAAACACCATACAGCCAACCATTAACCCTTGCCAAAGCCAACTTCACTTCACAAGGTAATCTTAAATCAATCGAATAATCAATAGTCTTTCTAATTAATACAGCTTGATTAGCCAAACGATTAGCAACGTTATTAGCTTCTCGAAAAATATGAACCAAGCCATACTCCAAACTCCTTAACATTTCTCTAATCTGCCTTAGAATATCCAGAAAAGGACAGGGACATGCACACAAACCCAGAACATAATTCACAAGCACCAGCGAATCACATTCAATAACAAATCTGTAACATGACAAATCATACTGCCATATCAAATGAAGACCATCATACAATGCCCTGAACTCAGCCGCCATGTTTGAGCACTCATCATAGAAGAGAGAGCCAGCTAAAACCACATTTCCTTTATCATTCCTCAAAAACTCCCAGACGAAGTCAGCTGCCAAATCAATTTATCATCAACTGCAGCTAAAGAAACACAAGAACCCAATACCTCCTCCTTTTACTGGTCGTTTAACAAAGCCTCTTCCCCATAAAAACACCATTGAGAACCTGACAATAAATCCACTGTTGTTAAACAACAGGAAAGTTTCAGTTGTGCATACCTTGAAGTTCACAGATCCAAAATAACCAATAAGAGTAGTCCAGTCATTTGGGCTCACATCCGACGGACAATTTTGAAGTCTAATCTCATCAGTGGCATATTTGCACTAATGATTCCTATATTTTCGATTCAGCTATTAGTATATAGCTTCCTCGATGCAAGATATTGGAAGCAAACTAAATCAAATAAGGATGTCCCTATGACTAATCTAGTTAAAATCCTCTGTTTTGTAGAGAAAAACTCAAGATGTTTAACTTAATATCACCAAATCTACCAAGTAAGATCAATAGAGTGTTACTGAATCGCCTCAAAATTAATCCAATTCACTATTGGAAATATATTTAATCAAATATCACCAGATCTGGTCTTAATCGACCTAGTGTACCCCAATAACAAATCTTGAATACAAATAAAATAAATACATAAGAAAGGAGATCAGAGCAAACCTTCAAATGGGTGGCAACTTTGTTATTGTCAGTGAAGACTCCAGTAGACTCCACAACAATATCAGCACTAGTGTCACCCCATGGGATCTACTCAGGGTTCCTAAAAGATCCCACATAAGCAAACAGTTTAGACAAATTCTCCAAAAAATTATACATAGTTTCACTCCATGAGTTGAATGGTTTGTGCTTTATATGTGTGTAGAGGTTTGAATGTATAGAGGAAAACAAATTAAACAAAATTATAACACTTGAGTATATATAGATGGATCACAAATTATTCATATCATGATTATGGGGACACTCAGCTATTGACTACTAGATCAGACAATAATCCTACAATGACTCTGAGCAGCCCTAACTAGACCTAGGCAGATTCAAAGTAGGGTGAGCGTGCCAAACAAGCAAAAGCCTCATGAAATTTAGATGTACAACAAGAACTTCACCAAACAGATGAGATTCATAGTTTCAAATAAAGCTTCTTACCCATTAAATCAGATACATAGTTTTCAATCATGCTATTTGCAGAGTCGGCATGGATGCAATAGCAAATAAGTAATTAAGTTCCTGAATAATGGCCTGATCGTTCAATCAGATGAGGAAAGAAAAGAATCAAAAAAAGAAAACCGAAACAACTGACCTAACACCGCAATAATTTCCACTAACTCACCACACATAAAATTCCTAGTAAGAAAAAACCCTAAACTATTACAAGATCAAGCTAAATAATTTTTCAGTGCAAATTCATATAAATATGAAGCTGCCACTCGCCAAATTCATGGCATAGTATGAAGATACAAGCTACAAATTTCTCTCAAAAGCAACTTACAGGCCACAATCTATGGCTATATAAATCCCGATTGAGTGTGTGTGTGTGAAGACAGAGTGATTGTAGCTTGTATAGATCTGTTGGAGAGAAGTCTAGTGTTAAAACTTACAGACCTATGCCATAGCGGGCAGATTAGGACAGATCGTCCATGGCAGAGAGCTTGTCCATGGAAGCGAGGCTAATGGCAGAGGCTGAAGAAGATGATATCTGAAGAAGATTTGGGAAGAATTGACCGTTGTGTGAGGGATAAATGTTGCGAAAGAATTGAGAAGCGGTCGATGCCTCAGGATAAATGTTGATGAATACCTGCAGATCTGCCCTAGCGGATGGATTAGGAGAGATTGTCCATGGCAGAGAGGTCATCAATGGACAGATTGGTCATCCATGGAAGATTGGTAGAATCCATCGTCGGATGAACGCAGAGATTAAGAACAAGAGAGAGAAAGGTGAGGCTGAGAGAGAACTTGAACAAAAAATGATTTGGGGCAAATATGAAAGAGAAGAGTGTCGTTCTTATATATATATATTTTAGGGAGAATTACACTCGCACCCCCTGAGTTTTGTCACTTAATCACTCAGACCCCCTGACATTTGAAATATTACACACTGGCCCCCTGAGATTTGTACGCACATAACACTTAGACCCTGCTGTAAATATATCCATTAATAAATTACATTCAAACCCCCTAAAGTTTGTAAATATATATTACTTAGATCCCTTAAGTTTAAAATGTTATACTTAGACCAAAAATATCAATCAAAGATAAAATATCAAATATTTTAAAGTTTACAATTAAAATTCATGTTCTATTGAATATTTTATTGAAATAAAATCAAAAATAAAAATTTAATTTTTTCTTAAAAAATCGTGATTAGTATACAATATATTATTTAATGAAATTTAATTTGGTCGTTGTAAACGACCAAATTAAAATACCAAACTACCCCAATTAAAGCTAAAAGATATTGTGTCCATTACAGTTTGACCTCTTGTTTAATTTTTTAGTTTTATTCTAATATATAGTATAATTATATACTAACTATGATTTTTTTTTTTAAAAATTAGATTTTTATTTTTAATTTTATTTCAATAAATGAACATTAAATCGAACATGAATTTTAGATGTAAAATTTATATTCTATTATGAATGACTTAGACCCCTTGTTTGATTTTTAGCTTTATTCTAATAGATAATAACTAATTACGATTTTTTAAGAAAAAAGTAAATTTTTAATTTTATTTTTATTTTAATAAATAATACAATAGAACATGAATTTTGGTTGTAAAATTTAAAATATTTGATATTCTATCTTTGATTAGAGTATTTTTTGTCTAAGTATAATATTTTAAACTTAAAGAGTCTAAGTATTATATACCTACAAACTTCAAGGAGTCTAAGTGTAATTTATTAACGGATATATATACAACAGGGGGTCTAAGTGTTACGCACGTACAAACCTCAGGGGGGTCTGTGTGTAATATTTTAAATGTCAGGGGGTCTGAGTGATTAAGTGACAAACCTCAGGGGGTCTAGGTGTAATTCTCCCTATCTATTCTACTTATAAATATCAGCATCTGTAAAAAAACTTTTGATTTCCTATTTCACCCCTAATTATTACACTAAAGACAATTATGCCCACAAAATATTAGTTAGATAAAACTTTATCTCTATAACTTCAAACTTTTTGCTGGATAAACTTTATCACTAATATTCCAAAATTTTTGCAAGATAAATTTTATCACTATATATTAGTTAGATAAAATTTATCTTTATGACTTCCAAAACTTTTACTAAATAAACTTATCACTATGACTTGCCAATACCATTCTTTTTTTCCATTCAATTCGACAAATTTTTAAGTGATAAATACAACCATCGAAAATTCATTAGTCATTGTTATATAATAAAAGATTAGAAGAGTAAATAACTAAACCCATATATCTATTTCTATACTACTTATAAATGTCAGCATCTACGAAAAAACTTTTGATTTCCTATTTCACCCCTAATTATTACACTAAAGACAATTATGCCCACAAAATATTAGCTAGATAAACTTTATTTCTATAACTTCCAAATTTTTTGCTCGATAAACTTTATCACTAATATTCCAAAATTTTTGCAAGATAAATTTTATCACTATATATTAGTTAGATAAAATTTATCTTTATGACTTCCAAAACTTTTACTAGATAAACTTTATCACTATGACTTGCCAGTACATTCTTTTTTTCCATTCAATTCGACAAATTCAATTAGAATTCTAATATGATGTAAAAAAAAAAATTGCTATTTTTCAGGTGATAAACACAACCATCGAAAATTCATTAGTCATTGTTATATAATAAAATATTAAAAGAGTAAAGAGCTAAACCCATATATTTGTCTTTCTTTCATACCTATTAGACTTCCAAAATATTTTGAACAACTTTATTAGATATATATATATATATATGTAGATATAGGAAGATAGACCTATATCTCTCCAGTAACTTCATTAACATATTTGGTCTTATATCACCGTTCGTATTATATGAAAGGCAAGAATTTTAGTTTTTTTGTTTTTTTTGGGGGGGGCTTATATTACATTTAACAGCGACAACTTATTTAATAAAATTTACACAGTGACAAAAAAAAAAAATTGTGACTAAAATTAAGGCATATTTGCTGCAAGTACAAAATGTTATCACTAATATTTTATATTTTTAGTGACTAAATTTAAATTGTTGTCACTAAATATTTAAAATTAGTGATGAATTAGTAATATATTTTTACTGCAACATTTAAATTGTCACTAATTAGATTCACTATCATATCTTCAGTGACAATAATATTTTTTCACCACTAATTATATATTTTTAGTGGCGACAAATAACTATGGCCACTAAATAATTTCAACATCATATCTTCAGTGACAAAAATATTTTTTTGTCACTAAACATATATATTCAGTGACAACAATATTAGCTGCAATCTAAATTTAGCGGCTTAAAATGAATTTTCTTGTAACTGAATATCTATCTATTCTCGACCAAAGAGTCATGATCTTCTATTAAAATTGTACTTTTGTTTCGTTCCTGTGTGTGTACATTCATTTGAATGTTTTGTTCCTATGTGTGGTAGTTATCTTTGCTTAAAAAAAAAAAAGGAAGAGTGGTAGTAATCAATAATTAAAAAATAAGAAGAGATATACATTATAAGAGAAGATCACTCTTGTAGGTCACCACTTATTGAAATATGTGGGCTTCTATTCACAAAGGTTCTAGTGTTGTTTTTAATTACTAATATTTTTCTTGTTTTGGTTATTACTAGGTTGGAATTTATAAACGGAGTCCTATTTTGAGAAAAGTTTATTTTGCTATTGTCATATTGGTGGTAAGATTAGATTTTATGATGATAAATATGTCAAGTATGAAAGGTGGTCTGTGGGTTTGATGTAGTTAAGGTAATTGCATAACTAGTATTTCTGTTTGGGTGATCAAACTTTATGCTAATTTAAGTGTTTAAGTATTATGTTAATTGGTCATGAGCAAATAACTAGGGTGAGAAGAACTCGTATTGTCTCTGATGTCATGATAAAATACTTACATTTTTTCAGTCTCTTGGTGACTCACAGAAAAAATCTCACTCCTTGATTATCTTTATTTCGATTCACAAATTTAATTATTTCGACATCACAAAAATAAAATTAATACTAGAAGGATTAATGGCAATTTTGTAATTAATACTAAAGTAACCCAAAAAATAACTAAATTCTACAATTCTGTAATTAATAAAACAAAATTAATGGCAATTCTACAATTGGAAAGCTGCGAAAGCATATCAGTGGGGTTGGAACAAAACCATTAATTGCCTTATTTTGTGGGTTTTCAATTAAAAGAGAACAATGACAATTTTGTAATTAATATTAAAAAGATAAAAATGGGATATAGTGAAAATTAGGACTTCTTTGGAACTAATTAGGAAAAGTAGGACTTGATTGTTCAAGTATAAATTTGATAGGACTGAATTGTTTTTTCGGACAAAAAATAAGACTTACAGTTTTTTTCCCTTAAAAAATTGATTCATATCCGCTTAAACAAATTCGGATTCAAATTGAAATCCGGTCCATTGACAAACCTACTTATAGGCATTCAATGATGGGAGGAGATTTGAATCTCATTCGTCCCCACGAGGAGCACTTTGCCAATAGGAAAAAATAGTTAGCCATAAATGATACATAAGAGCAGAAGTTTGTAAAGAAATTAATGTATGTTATAATGCTGATCATATTGTTTGAACACTGTACTCTTGATGTTAGACATAGCTATAGAACTGGGGAGCACATCATATGGATTAAGCACAACAGGTACTTCTCCAGAAATGGTGTGTAAAAAGCTGCCCAAGTGCAAGCCTTTTCCTCCAGCCACCAGACTCGTCCGCCCTCTTCCATAAGCTCATCAGCTAGGCATAGTTGAGCCCAACTGAGCACCTTCTCCTTGTGCACTCTTCTTATATTGCATCAATTCAAATATCAGAACTAAACAGACCTCTTGAAGGACGAGAAATCAAGGTACCATGGTGAAATGGAAGCCTCTAAACTTCGAGTTTGAAGGATTTGAACTTGTAGAAATCTATTATAATAACTGCACCGACGACTTTTATGTCTTCTTTTCATCTCCTTAAGTATCAACCTGTTATAACAGAAAATGAAGGCTGAAATGTGCATACTACATTGATAGAAAACCGAACACCTGCATGAAAATTCTGCATATAAAAATCAAACCTTGATGCGAGGAAGATTTTTCTGTATGACTTCATTTATCTTTTCTGGAAGTTAAATGTCTTGATTGAAAAGGCAAAGATGAATCCAAATAGCACAGCTATTCCAACGATAATGATTGCAACAATTGGCACGAAATCGTGTTTGAATCCAAAGTAACTCCTTATAAAATGTTCCACAGTTTCGTGTGTGTCAAGCTCATCCTTTATGTCTCCAAACTGTGAAGAAACTAATCCATACAAGGTCCAAGAGACGGGGCAAATGTAATAGTACCATCTCCACCACACTGGAATTCTCTGTTACGAAGGACCAACAAAAGGAAAAGGGGGGGGGGGGGGGGGGGGGGGGGGGGATAAGTTTTAGTAGTACAGAGTTGAGACCACATTTTGTAAAGAGATTTATACGAAGTATTGTATCTTACTGTCAGGGGAACAATGAATCCAGAGAAGAGGTTCCATATTGCAACGAAGGCTGATGAAACTATGGCAGCAATACTGTGGTTCGGAGTCACTGCCACGAGCATCATCCCATACAATGCGTAGTATAATAAAGTGAAGTACATGAAGAAAAGATACCAAAAGAACTTGGTAACTGTCCACTCAAACCCAATCATGGCATAGACTATGACACCATAGATGACTGTTTGTATGAAAATGTAGGGCAACTCAATCACAATCTGCATAACAAAGAAGTTGGTTGGAAACTTATTGAGAAAAGTGCATGAATGCTTGAAAATGTCTTTCGATTTCTTTTGAAAGTGAGCCAAATTTTTGTATGCACAAGTCACAGTCACATTTACTATACCAATAGTTTCCCAGATTTGGATCTCCTCCATTGCATTATCCCACAATTTAGCTCAAAAGTTAATTATCCGCTATGAATTCAAGTGGGATCCACTATATATGAGTGGGTCCCATGAATACACAGTGGATAATCTAAAAGTGTGCTGAAGGAAATTTGTAAGCTTTAACTCGTCGAACACCAAATTGTTTGTAGAATTGCCAAATATATGACTTTCTGTCATGCTATTCACATAAACAAGTGACTTACCTGTCCAAAAGAATAAGGCAAAGCGGAATACATTCCGGCGGCTCTTTCCCTGTAAAAGACTATTCTCTCTATAGCAACAATGGGCTGCACTGATATACAGTTTTGTGCACCGAGAAATAAAACAGCAGTGTACATAGTTCCCATTGCATTAAAGAGATCTTGCTGCCTTCTCCTGAAACTCAAAAAATAATATCTGAATTAATTGAGGGACTGAAAAAGGGAAAAATTTGTTGAAAAAAATTATCTTTCGATTTCTCAATCTATTTACCTTTTGGAGCCAAGATCCCAGAACATTGTCCCAAACATCAAAGCTGTGAAAGTAGTGAAGAGAAGTCTCACTGCATTGTAAGGCGGATTTCGCCAATATGACCAATGTTGTTTCCATAGGCAAGCCATACATTGTGTGAAGAAAGATTGTGAGTATCGAGTAGGGAAATGCAAATCTTTGCAACCTGGTGCAGGTATACCGAGTTCCTTGATCAATGTTCTGTTTCTCCTGAATCATTCATCTAAGAGTATTAATCAATATAGTTCAAATATACAGCTACTCCAAGATGTTGAACTCTGACCCATTGTTGCAAATTCTTTGCATCTTTTCATCAATCTTCTACATTTTGATATTCTTGATTTTGACCATTATAACAATTGTGAACTTAAGATTTGATCTAAACAGTTTGAAATAGAAGTTAAAATTCGAATATAATTCTCATGGCCCAACCTGTACAGTTCTGAGTTCTTATATACTTTGGCAAAGTTAATACCAAGAGCTGCTTCTTGGGCATCTGAAGTCACCTCCAACATCCAAGTTGCCGGATTATAACCATCTCTTATCTTAATAACTCCATCGACTCCCTTGAGAAAGCATAAGTTGATGTTTTTAGTATTTCAGAGGAACATAAAGCGAAATTTTGATTATCTTAATTAGTTATCAGCCTCACCTCAAAGTAGTTGATCAGCTTGGAAGAATGGAAGCCTATTGGGCCAACATATATTTCTTCACCTCCTCTTTTCAATAAGAGTAGCTGCGGGACAAAGCAATGGTAATTTTATTTCCTTGACAAACTTGAAAAAAAAAAAATCTTCTGGATGGTCAAGTTTGAAAGATCATCCACCTCATCAAAAGCATCAAATATATCAATGCTTGGCTGATGGATGGTGCACACCACGGTTCGTCCTGTATCTACTGTGTTTCTCACTGTTCTCATCACAATTGCTGCAGCCCTGGCATCTAGTCCTGAGGTTGGCTCATCCATGAATATTATAGATGGGTTAGCCACCAGCTCAACCGCAATCGTTAGCCTCTTGCGCTGTTCGGTTGAAAGGCCATCAACACCGGGCAACCCAACAAGTGCATCCCTTAACGGGGTTAGCTCCACAAGTTCCATGACTTCCTCAATGAACATCTGTAATCCATTGGTAAGGTTTACATTCGAATGTTAAAGCCCACAGAATCTGGAGATATGTCAACTCTAGCAGAATTTAATGATTAGGAGTCACCTTCTTGGTTCCACTGTCCACTTCAGGAGGCAACCGAAGCCATGCAGAATACTGCAAGGACTCATAAACTGTTACCTGAGGAGAGTGAATATCATTTTGCTCACAATATCCTGCTATGCGAGCAAATGTTTCTTGCTTCTTTGGGTACCCTGATATTGTGATCCTTCCCTCAATATATCCACCCGTTTTTCTACCAGCCAAGACGTCCATCAGAGTTGTTTTACCAGCCCCACTAACACCCATTAAAGCTGTAAGCACTCCTGGCCTAAAAGCACCACTTACACCTTTCAGAAGTTCCAGACGGTCTTCAAGAATACCCTGAGCTTTCATTTCCTACCATGATAGTAATAATTTCAAAATGTGTGAGCTATGGAGAACTCATCATAATTTGAGAAAATCAGGAATTGACAAAAGGAATATGATCAAAGTCAACTTTAGCAACATAAGGTTTGTTGCATTCTGTTCTAGATTTGTCAAAGATGCAACAATATCATCAAAACACCAACGAAATTCTCACTTGAGCATAAAAAAGTGATCCGATTGATCACCTGTCAAATAAAACCCAACGATACCTGTGGCATATCTACTGCATATTTGATATCATCAAAAGTGATGTAAAGGGGTTCAAAAGGGAGATGTTGTAGAGCCATTCCTCGCTTCCTGGTAGGATCGGCCTCGCCAGTGCTGCCCACACTTGATGACCTTGACCTGGACGATACGGTTTTCTGAACTCCATTTATCCTTTCTGCATATTTCAGTTGAATAAATTAGTAGGCACCCCTAAGTTCACAAATATAAAAACTTGTAGAACTTTTTGAGGCTGATGTTTGGAACTACGGCAGTACTAGAGTGAACACAAAGGACACAAATCAAACTGTATTAATTTACAACTAGACAATCAAACACAACAAAATACATGTGACACGACAAATAATAATAATGTCATTGCTTAAACCTCTCGTATCACTTGCACTCAGCTTTACCTAAACTTACACACACCATATAGGAACCAAAGACCCCCTATATGCCCACGAAAGAGTTGGTTTATCACCGACTTGAAACGCCTGGAGATAATCAAGATATCAAGACACCTACATTAGAGGGGGTAAAGATAACTTCTAAAATGCACTACTGTTTCACAGCCAGAACTTGGCTGAGATATTTTTCTACAGAAATATCTGGAGACTGATCTTGTAGAATGAAATACATAGAAAAAAGTGAAAAGAAGATTTCAGAAAAATCTGAAGAATCGGTGGTGACTCTTGGCACTCCTCCCAATGCCGACTCTCCAGTTTAGTTTAGTGCCCACGCAGTCATATTGAGCTGCTTTCAAAACTTTGAAGGCCTGCCATTTGGTCATCTATTTTTCTTTGAAGCACCTCAGTCCCCTCTGGGATACTTCTTCAAACAATGTTGTTTCTGTGATGTTGTTTTCTTCAGGGAAAGCAGCATTTGCATATTTTCAGTTGGGATTTCATTGTTCTGGATGATCTCTTGATTGATGGTACACTTTCCTCAATCTGTTCTTCCGTCGAACTCATATGATATACAATTGTTTGCCATGGACTCGCTAATTTTTCTAGTGTCTTCGTCGAACTAGGCTTAGGCTTTTACCAGCGTTGTTCATTCCTCAGACATCTCCAAACTTGGAGGTAGTACTTCTTCTCATGCTACTCCCTACAGATTCTCCTATAGTCTTCAACTACTCTCTTCATTCTCTCTTCAACAACATTCCCAAGGATCTAATAGCAAAATTTTGTTGCATAATTAAATTTTCATAAGAAATTAAATAATAGGCAAACCTCCTTGTTCGGTAGATATTAGCTCTCCAGTCTTGTTAGCGTTTCTCTCAGCCAAGGTTTCTTCCGGCATAACTGCCTGAGGCTTCCCAAATGCTGCATCAGATCACCACATATATGTTGATAAGTAGACCCCCGTTGGTTAGTGCAGTCGAATGTTGTTAGATACTTACGGTTGAGATAAGCTAGAGCCAAAGTACAGAGAAAATTAAATAGCAGAACATATCCAATCAGAGCTCCTACTCCAATCCAATACCACTGTGCTTCTGGAAACAGTGCACGAGACTTCAGGACTAACAGTCCCAATGGTTCTGTGGAATTAGGAGGAACCTGTAAGATGAACACATCCATTAGGTTCTGGTGATATTACCCACAAAATCCATTTCCCAATTTTTTTTCCTTGTTAAACCCATATACTGAAAAATCATGCTTACATGTCTCCAACTCTTTCCAAGGAATTCATTCACAGCTATGGCATTCTGCCCATACATCACAGGTGAGATCCAGTAACCCCATAACCACCATTTCTTCACATCATCTGAGGGGCAAAATCATTTCTTACAATGTAATGTCCTTACATCACCAAGAAATATATGTATCTGTATGTATGTGTGTGTGTGTATATAGTTCTATTAGATTCACACTTTTTACCTCGTGACAGAATGAATCCACCCAGCACAAGAAATACAAGTATTGCAAATGTGCCAAATGTGTTTGCAACTATGATGTTCCTCCCTACTGCTCCTACAAAGCGGAACATTCCTGAAGCCAGCTGATTAATGCATAAAAGTAGAAAGAATTGTCTGAAAAACCTGCATTTATGAACATATTTAAGATTAAAAACCTGAACAATTTTAAATGTATAAAAGAGGTTACGATTCATTACCTTCCCAAGTCTGGATCAAATCCTATGACATAATAAGTCATACACACCCAAATGGCAACTTCACCAAGAGAGACTGGGATCTTAAGGATCCATGTGGGTAGAGAGTATGCCCAAGCAGGAAAGAAGAGGAGGTCCCGTTGCTTGTAAAATACAGGAAGTTTCATAATGCTCATCCCAAGCTCGGAGAATCCGTTAAATAAAATTATGACGACCACGTAAAACAGAGCACCCATGAAAATCCCACCATCTGTTACCGTTTTCCTGGGCATCTCACTTCGTAGGAAGACTGTCATTGCTATGAAAGCCATGAAAATAAGCTGAAAATATGAAATACAACCATTAGTTTTTATTTTAGTAACTTGAAAGGTTTAAGCAACTCAAAATTTCAAGTGTTTAATGTATCATATATAAGGACTTGATGCTTTTACATGCAACTTACTTGTGTTATCTTGAATATGTAGACAAATGAGTTCCTCTTCATAAGCAAGTATTCTCTAGATATGCAGGCCTTCAATAGTTCTTTCTTGCTAACACCATACTTCATAGTGGTTAGAGCAGCAGGGTGGCTCTTGGCTTTGTCAAATGGAACAGCAAGCTCATCACCTAGTTTCTGGCCAACATGAAATGACTGAAACGCTTCAGCAAATTCTCTGACACTCACAAAGTTATAGGGGTTATCGCTGCATGCCCAATATTGCTCTTGATCTTTTCTTGATATCACCTATGGTTCCCAACCAAAAACATGTTAATAATTAGTCCCCACGCTTAACAATATGAGAAGGAAAATGTATCTGAAAGCTTCAATTACTTCTTGTAAGAAGTCTGCAACTCCTTTCCTCACAGGACATTTGAAGCCCATGCACTCAAAGAACTCTAGCACATTTTCACGGGGACCTTGATACATGATTTGGCCATCTGACAGAAGAATTATGTCGTCGAATAGGTCATAAGTTTCTGGTGCAGGCTGAAGCAGCGAAATTAAAGCAGTTGATTGAAGAATGTGGACGGATTGCCTGATTGAATTAACAATATGAAAAGTTGTTGAGCTGTCCAAACCAGTTGATATGTCATCCATGAAAAGTGCTGTTGCTGGCCCAACTAGCATCTCCCCTACATCATATTTGATAAGAAAAATTCAGACTAATTAACTAAAGCACATAGTGAAAAGGCCAATGGAAATATTAATTACTCTAAATGCTTCGAAATTCAGGAATTTACCCAAATCAAAGGAAAATTTCTAGAAGACATCTTAAGCAAAACTTGGATAACAAAAAAACAAAAAAACAACCAGTTAAAAATATTTTGGGGTGTGTGTTTCTTCCAATTATACAATGAGCTGCTTTGTGCTTTTACCTGTTGTGAGTCGCTTTCGCTGCCCTCCAGAAATACCTCTTAGCATTTCATCCCCCACAAGGGTATCAGCGCATACTTCAAGTCCCAAAATCTGCAAATTGTTGGAACAGAAACAGTAGATATTCACATATCTTACCTCAATACAATTCCACTATATTATACGAATTTCAAATAGGTACCTTGAGAATATAATCAGTTATAACACTGGTCTCCTGCCCTTCCAGTGATGTGGCCTGTAGAGTTAAAAAAAAGTGAAGCTTTTTCAGAGATTTAAAGAGGACGAAAGACAGGATGCAAGCATGCATAGAATACTTCCTCACCTTCATGAAAAGATCAAGATCAGGGTCTGGCTTGATGTTTGCTTCCTTCTCTCTCCTTGCTAATTCGGACAACATTTCTTCAATTTTCAAATTCAGATTAACTGATTTAGCACTAAATTGCTAAGAAACACAACTTAATCTGTCAGAATATGACAATCTTACTGACCATAACGGCTTCCAACTCCTTGACATCTAGCTGAAAAAGCCAATGTTTCTCTCACCGTCATCTCCCCTATATGAAGATCATGCTGACTTACATAAGCAGATGTCCTTTGTGGAACAAACTCATCCATTCCATGGCCATTATAGGTTACTCTCCCTGAAACCTTTAGTTTAAGTAAGTACAGATACCAAACTGTAACTTGAAACAATTTGCCAGCCATAATAATTGAATATATTAGATTTCTGTTCCCTTACTTTAAGATCTGAACCAAGTCGTCCAGCCAAGGCTAGCAGCAACGTTGTTTTTCCAGAGCTTGGTGGTCCTAACAGCAATATCATTCTGTGAAAACAGTATTAGTGAAATGAGAAATGTGATTTTCTTAAGTTTGGGGCCTTTGGGCATGACAAAAAGGTTGTTTAATAGGTGTATTATGGACAATTAAGAAGTATTGTCTTCTCACCTGCCAGGCTTGATGATTCCACTGACATCACGAAGTATTGGCAAGGGTTTCTTCCTACTTGGAAGAATATGAATATAATTCAAGAATCCCTAGAGAGAAAGAGAGAGGGATAGATTTCAGAGTGAGTTTAATGTGAAGATAGATGTCAGCACACTGTTAAGTGAATTACCTCATATAAATTGACAGAGAAGTTGCACAGTGTGGGCAGTGCTCTACTGCCAACATAAGCTTCTGCATCCACATTTAAACGTTCGAACCGGACTTCAATAGTGGGAAGAGAAATTCCAACTCTGTGTTAAAAAAAAAGGTAAAAAAGTTCAGATTCCCGGATCAGTTTACAAGGTAAAGATGCAAAACTTCTAATGTTCATGTTGGGATTACCGATCAATGCGTTCCTTGAGCTTTAACAAGAACTTCTCATTATCTTCGTCTGCAATTTTCACAAGCCTTTCTATCAGATTCTTTCTATCTCTTAGTCCAAGACTCTTTATATCTATTTCTCTTGGTTGGCCCTCTTCTCCAGCCAGTATACCCCTCCTTATTCGAAGATAAGTTGGCAATCTCTCAAGAGCAGCCCATTTCAGTGCTTCTTCATCGTCTTCTTCTCGAGTAGACCTTGAAAAAACGTCTCCTCTGTTCCTCCATAAGCTAGAACTATTTAAACGTGCACTACCAACTCTCAAAATACTGCCACCTTCCATTACTACCGTGTTAAGCTGCAGAACTCAGTCGGACAAAAACTCAAAAGTTTTTCTAGAGTTTCTTGGAAAAATAAGTGACTTATTGAGCTTGATTCTCAAACTCTTATATCAGAAGCCCCAAAGGGTATCTTCTGTTCTCTCTCTTTCTTCCTCTGAAGGGGTTACTAATAACACACATGCGCGCGCACACATGCACACACACATACACACAGATAACAACGTATATATATCTTTCTCTGTTTGCTCTGCTATTGGATTACAGAGGGTCTTAGAGTTTCTGAGGAATTAGCTGTGAGAAAAGGATAAAGAGAGCTTTTGACATAAACAGCATACCCAACATCAAAGTGGTGGTGGGTATTTGATGTTGGAGGCTTGGAGCTAATGGAATGACTAGTCATAGTCATAGAGTATTAACTTAAGAAATGGATCAAATGATTTGAAGTGGGGACTAAATTGGGTTCTCTTAGGTCACCAACTTTTCTTTGCTATAATCGCACATGGCGTAGCATAAGTGAAAAGAAACAAACACTAAAGATTCAGTAACACTTGTGTTTAACTTAATCATCCATTATTGAGGAAAGAACCAATCAATCACTGTAATACACCAATACTGATAAATCTATACAATCAAACACTATGTTTATTGACAAAAAATCTACAATAATTAATTCACCCAGCCGATTGTTTGTAATCTTGTGCAGTACAGTATTCTCCAAAAATGCGCATTATAGAAAAGGTAATGTAGAAAAAAAGATAGCAGAAAGTTGGTAGAAAAATAAATCTTCAACTTTACAGGGATGAGGAAAGTAGTGATGGGACATTTTGTGAATACACCAGATGATGACACGTGCCCTCGGTGCATGGTGCTCCGATGGTTGAGATTGAGACATGTGTTCTCGGGCCATGGTGCCCCCTCCCATTCGAAGGTTGTGATTATAACACGTGTCCTCGGCATCCAGATACCACTAGGCGTTCGGTATGACGACACGTGTCCTCGGTGTCTATGGACTTCGGTGTTCCCCCCGGCTCCCACGTTGTCTCGGCACCAAAGGCTCCCTGACGCCTCCAGCTTATTGAATAAGTCACTAGCCCATCCCTTCCATCAAATCAGTAAGAAAGGGTGAGCAGAGTTGGTAGCCAAGGGGTTAAAGACACGTGGCATTGTGAACAGGGTGGTACCATGCTTTACACAAAGGTTCCAGCCATTATCCGGATATGCAGGGGATCATTTAATGAACATTCAGTATGATGGGATGTCCTCGATGACTGGTATAGCCCGGAAAGGGGCGCATTAAATGCCACAGAGCTCAGGCATTTGATGCCTTTACATAGAAACAAGAGCATTTATTACTCGGGCGCCCGAGGAAGGGGGCATTGATCGCTCGGGGCGCCGAGCATTTAAGGACTCATAAATATCTCTGCAAAAGGGGAAAGCGTTTCCCCATGACTGACACCTCCTACTATGCACTAGCCTGCAATGATTACTACCAATGAAGGTATAAATAGCTCTCTGAGAGGCAAATCGAAGGTACGCGATATACGAACGAGTGTGCTCTGAATATCCTCTCTCTCTCTCTCTGAAAGATACTACTGACTTGCTCGTCGGAGGGGATACGCCGGAGACATTCCGGCGCCCTTCTAACTCTTCCTTTTGTGTCCAGGAGAAGCCAGAGTACACCACCGCCTGTGAGGACTGATTTAATCGTTCCAAGGAGGAGCCATTGTCAACCAAACTATTTCCTTTTGCCTACGTTACGCCAACCCCCTTCACCGTAAGGATTCGACGTCAAAGGTAAAGACGAGTTCACCCTAGTCCTGTTTTTACTCATACATATATTGTGCAAAAATCTGTACGCACAATCTGGCGCCGTCTGTGGGAAAGATCATATTTCCCGAAGATCAGTGACCATGGTGAACACTCGTCAAAAGGGAAAGAACACTCAGCAAAGGAATGTTGAGTTAACAGCCCCATCCATGTCAAGAACGAAGGATCGCGTGGAAAGCGTGAATAGGGAGTGTTCTGTTCACTCCAAAGGACTGACCCACCAGACCAACATGGGTGTTGGCTCTGGAAAGGCAGCCCCGTTGGCACGGCAACTTGCTGAAGTGATAGAGGACCAGTTCGGGGATCGCCTGAGACAGTTGGAAGAGGACAACGTCAATGTCCCGAACCGGCTCAATGAGTTCACACTTTCCGGCGGAGGATCTCGAGACCAGAGGCAATCACACGAGCCCCCTGTCAAGGGAATGAAGGCTCGAGACCTCAGAGATCGCCTCAGCGGTGGATCGAATAGCTCCAGGGCTTCTAAGCGCCCGAGGGCCAGGAGGGAGCTCCCGGAGGTCCCAGCCAAGAAGACAAAGTCATTGGCGTGGAACGACCTCCGTCGGAGACTCTCCGGGCGAGGGGGCGTGGAGGAATCCGAGGAGGGGTCTACACTCTCTGTAAGGAACAATAGGTCAGGACGTCCCATCAGACGCGGGGATGAGCAAGAAGTAAGATCTCGGTGCCAAGAGGATCTCCGGGTACATTTGAACTCCACCCGAAGGGGCAACACCATGATAGAAGAAGACACGGATGACGAGGTCATTCATTCGCCCTTCACCAAGGCTATCGCGAATATGGAGGTATCAAAGAAGTTTGTCGTGCCAAGGTTTAAAGTTTATGACGGGCGATCAGACCCCGAAGCTCATTTAAGGCAGTACAAGCAAATGATGTCTCTTTACCATTCGGACCACCGATTGCTGTGTCGGGTGTTTTCAATGAGTCTAGGCAACTCTGCTATGAAGTGGTTTGAGACCCTTCCACCCGGCAGTATAGGGTCTTGGAAGGAGTTAACCAAGCAATTCTTGGCTCGGTTCATTACAGGGAGTAAACGCCCGAAAGATGTCGGGTCGTTGTTAACTTTGAGACGAAAGGAAGGAGAGACTCTCCGCCAATATGCTACCCGCTATTGGGAGGAAGTCAACGAGGTAGAGGGGTGCTCCGAAGTCATGGCGGCTGCCTCCTTCAGACTTGGCCTCTCGAGGGACACCGACCTCTATAGATCCTTGACAAAGAGGACGCCTACTGGCATGGGGGAGTTGATGGTCTGGATAAATAAGTACTCCAGAGTGGAAGACGAAATGCTGGGGGGCAAAGGAAAACTCTTGGCCCCAAGGAGAAGAGAAGTTGAGAAAGGGGACCTCCCCCGAAAGGGATTGATGCCCTCATCTAGTGGCTCCTTCAAAGGGGTCCAAACCGTGTTTAAGGAGCCCATTTACAGGCTGCTCAACAAGATTAAGAGGGAGCCCTTCTTTAAGTGGCCGCCTAAGATGCTAGGTGACCCGTCCACCAGGAATCAGAAAGTAAGGTGCTCATACCACCAGGATGTGGGACACCTCACCGAGGACTGTAGGGTTTACAAGTCCTTCCTGGAAAAGTTGGTACAGGAGGGGCACCTGAAGGAGTACATTGAGGAAGCGGCACCAAAGGAGACCCGTGTCGCCGATGGTCAGGTAAACGTTCAGGACAATGTCATCGATGTCATCCACGTATGTCCCACGGATCGCCCAACGTCAAATACCCTCAGATCGGATCTTAAGAGAGTGACTTTCACAAGGAAGCTAGACGAGGAGAAGGGGGAACGACCCAGCAAGAGGGTCCGGGAAAGCAACAAGGACATCACATTCTCTAATGACGACCTGACTGGCGTCGTGCTGCCCCATGAGGACGCCTTGGTCCTCACCCTAAGGGTCGGCACCTTTGATGTCAAGAGAATCCTGGTGGACTCTGGGAGCTCCTCGGAAGTGATGTATTACGAAGTCCTGAAGCGTATGGGACTTGGCCCTCAGGATCTCTTCAAAGTTGACACACCCCTCGTTGGGTTCAACGGCTCATATGCTCTGCCCTTGGGCAAGATCACGCTGCCCGTCGTCACAGGGCCAGTTACAATAAACACAGAATTTGTGGTGATAGACTCTGATTCGCCTTACAACATAATCATGGGACGCGTCTGGCTGCATGCGCTAGGGGCAGTGCATTCCACCTACCATCAAAAGTTAAAGTTCCCAACCCCAGAGGGGGTAAAAGAAATCCGTGGGGATCAGGCATCCGCCAAGACATGTTTCTACTCCGCTGTGAAGGCGGGAGTCGCCTCCAAGGAGAAGGAGCGGCCCCCAGAAGAGTTGCTAAACAAATAGCAATTACAGTCCGGGCGGCTCGGGGTCGACGAGCCGCGGATCGATCCGGCAGACAGATCCATGGAGGATCTCCTGAAGATACCTTTGGTTGAAGGGGACGAGGAGAGACGCTTTTTGATCGGATCCACCATGTCCCATGTTGAACAAAGGGAGATAACTGATTTTTTGAGAAAGAATGCAGACGTGTTTGCGTGGGATTCTATGGAGATGAAGGGGATAAGCCCCAACGTTATCACTCACAAGCTCCATGTTGACCCCGCCCACAAACCGGTAAAGCAGAAGCCACGGCGTATGGCTCCGCATCATGCCCAGGCAGTAAACGAAGAGGTGGAGAGGCTCTTAAAAGCCGACACCATCCAGGAAGTTCAATTCCCGGAATGGCTGTCCAACACCGTTTGTGCTAAGAAGAAAGGTGGGAAGTGGCGTGTGTGCGTAGACTTCACGGATCTGAACAAAGCCTGTCCCAAGGACGACTTCCCTCTCCCAAAGGTGGATCAACTGGTGGACGCCACGGCAGGGCATCAGCGCATGGCTTTCCTGGACGCCAGGGCAGGATACCATCAGATCCCCCTCCATCTATCTGACCAGGAGAAGACCGCGTTCATTACTCCCATGGGAGTTTATTGCTACAAGGTCATGCCTTTCGGCCTTAAGAACGCTGGGGCCACTTATCAGAGACTTATGAACCGGATGTTCAAGAGGCAGATAGGGGACACGATGGAAGTCTACATCGACGACATGCTAGTGAAGAGTCGAAGGAAGGATGATCACATCAGGGACCTGGAGGATACCTTCTCCACCCTGCGGAAGTATGGTTTGAAGCTGAACGCGGCAAAATGCGTCTTTGGAGTTGGATCCGGGAAGTTCCTAGGGTACTTGGTGAGCCGGCGAGGAGTCGAAGCCAACCCAGAACAAATACAAGCCGTCCTAGACGTTCAAAGCCCCCGGACGGTTCGGGAAGTCCAAAGACTCACAGGGATGCTGGCAGCGCTAAACCGGTTTATGTCCCGATCGTCAGACAAATGCAAGCCATTTTTCGATGCTATCAGAAGATCCGGAAAGGGGACTTGGAACGATAAATGTGAGGAAGCACTCGAAGGGATCAAAGAGTACCTTAGAGTCCTCCCGACCCTGTCTGTCCCGGCGCCAGGGGAAACATTATTCCTCTATCTGGCAGTATCAGAATTCGCGGTTAGTGGAGTGTTAGTGCACGAGCATGAACGCGAGCAGAAACCAGTGTACTACGTAAGTAAGGCCTTGCTGGACGCTGAGACGAGGTACCTACCATTGGAGAAGTTGGCTTTGGCATTAATCACAGCTGCGAGGAAGCTGAGGCATTATTTCCAAGCACACCCAATCATGGTCCGCACGGACCAACCTCTGAAGGCTATTCTGAGGAAAGCCGACCTTTCAGGGAGGCTCGCCAAGTGGGCAGTAGAGATGGGGGAACATGATATCCGCTATGAACCTCGTACTGCCATAAAGGGGCAAGTGTTAGCGGATTTCATAGCAGAATTCTCCAAGAAAAGACTCCTTTCCCCTCAAGGGGAACCCCCCGGCACGGTCAGGCAACCTACGTCCCCATCTCATGAACTCTCCTGGAATCTCTTCGTGGACGGATCCGCCAACAGCAGAGGTTCCGGCATAGGAGTACTGCTAGTCTCCCCGGAGGGAGTGATCACGGAACAGGCTGTCCGGCTAGGATTCAAGGCATCCAATAATGAAGCAGAGTACGAGGCTCTCATTTCTGGGCTCAAACTCGTCGACGCTGCAGGGGCAACAAGGCTGATGGTCCATTACGACTCCATGCTAGTGGTTAATCAGATCAGCGGAGAATTCGAAGCAAAGGACTCTAGAATGAAAGCCTATTATCACAAAGCCGTGGCCTTGTTCCACAAGTTTGAGAAGAGAGAAATCAAGCAGATACCCCGAGCCGAGAATACCCATGCCGACGCCTTAGCCTGTCTGGCCTCGGCACTGGACTCCACCACAACTCGGAGGATCACCGTGGAGTACCTTCCGGGTCCCACCATAGACCCAGTTCCTTGGGTGGCCGCTATTGAACAAGAGGGGAAGCCTCCTAGTTGGATGGATCCATTGCTTGGGTTCCTCCTCTCCGAGATACTCCCTGAGTGTCCAAAGGAGGCCAGGAAGATAAAGATGAAGGCCCCAAGGTTCTGGGCTTCTCCGGATCAAAGGCTGTATCGAAAGTCATTTTCCGGGCCGTATCTACTCTGTGTCCGCGAAGACGAAGTTGAACCGCTCTTGTATGAGGTTCATGAAGGCATATGTGGGGGGCACTCAGGAGGACGATCCATGGCCCACCGCATCATGTCACAGGGATACTGGTGGCCACGAATGCAGAGGGATGCCCGGGCATACGTCCAAAGATGTGACCAATGTCAGAGATTTGCCCCAGCTATTCGACAGCCAGCCGGGGATTTGCACCCATTAACTTGTCCCTGGCCGTTCGCCCAGTGGGGACTCGACTTGGTTGGGCCCCTCCCTAAGGCCCCAGGCAACAAAAGATTCCTGATAGTGGGAACTGACTACTTCACAAAATGGGTCGAGACTGAGCCTCTGACTCATATCAGGGATGTGGACACCAAGAAGTTTGTGTGGAAAAACATAGTTACAAGATTCGGGATCCCCCGCGCCCTTGTGTCTGACAACGGAACGCAATTCAACAGCGGACCTTTCAAGTCCTTTTGTGAGCACCTCAAAATTCGAAACTATTATTCTACTCCCGCGTACCCTCAAGGGAACGGGCAAGCCGAGTCCTCGAACAAAGCCATCCTCACTAGTATCAAGAAAAGGCTAGAGAGGGCCAAGGGGAAGTGGGTGGAGGAGCTTCTCAACGTCCTATGGACATACAGAACCACCCCTCGCAGGTCAACAGGGGAGACGCCATATGCCCTCGCATACGGGGTTGAAGCAGTCATCCCTCTTGAAGTAGGTCTTCCCACTATAAGGACGTTGGCCTTTGACACAGGAGACAACGACCGCCAACTCGGCTTGGATGTAGACCTCGTGGAGGAGAAGAGGGAAGTGACAACCTTGAAGCTAGCCAAGTACCAGGAATGGGTGTCCAGGCTCTATAATAGGAAGGTCAAGACTCGGGAATTCAAAGTGGGTGACCTTGTGCTCAGGAGGGTGGTGGCAAACACCCGAGACCCGGCGGATGGAAAGCTTAGCCCTAATTGGGAAGGTCCATACAAGGTCACATCAGTAGGAAGCTCCGGCTCATATGAGCTGGAAGATATGGAAGGGAATGTTGTAAAAAGGCCTTGGAATGTAATGAATTTGAAAAAGTATTACTTTTGATATTTAAATCTTATGGTAATCATATTCCTGGAAAGGGCATAACCCCGAGGAGGCGGAGTCCCGAACTCCAGCCTCCAAACAAACAAACAAGTGATTCTACTTCATCCCCTTGGGCCAGTGAGTCAGATAGGTGGAGCTAACCGGAGTGAAAAGTGTGTCGGGGTGGTACCCGAGCGAGTGCCCAATGTAAGAGTCAAACCCCGATCAAGATAAGCCCCCGACACTTTTTACTTTGTTAAAATACTTAAGTGTGTGGTCCTGGAATTCATGGGAAAACATAGAAAGAAGTGTTAAAAGACGAAGTTCATATTTCGTTTCCAAAAAAGGGGCTTTGCGTCCCCCGAGCCACAAAAGTTGGAAATGAAAAGCTACATACACAAAAGAAGAAGCCTAAACTACTGTGCTGGGGGCCGAGTCACGTCTCCGCCGATGTTGCCCTCTATGTCCCCGAAGAGTTCATCGATGCTGGCGGAGAGGGTGTCCACAGCCGGGGCATCGGCGGGAGGCACCGATGCAGGGGCGGGTGCAGGAGGATTGGCAGCCGTCTGCTCCACGTTTGGTACTTGAGCCTCTTTTGCACCATCGGCACCTATTTCTCCCGAGGCGGCCTCTATCTCCTCAGAAGGAACGTACTTGTGTTCCTGGAAAAGTGGAGAGTCCTCAGGTACCTCGGCGGCTCTCAGACCCGCATCCCAACCAAGTTTGAAAAACTCTTTCTTTTGCTCCTCAAAGGCCACCAGGATATCGTCGGCACATTGGTCAACGATCTCCTGCCGGGTCTTGTTAGCAGCCTCCAGCATTGCCCGGACTTTGTCCAGCTCCTGGGTGAGTGCAGAGCAAGTCTGCTCTGACTCTGCCACCTTGGCCCCCGCCGCCGAGAGTTGCTTGGTAGACTCTGTGATTTTCTTCTCGGCATCGGCGAGGGCAGCGTTGGTCTTATCAAGCTTACCCTTGGCCCCCTCGGCCTCCTTCAGAAGTGCAGCTATTTGTGCAGACTGAGAAGACAAAGTTTTGTCTCTCGCTGCCACTTCCTCCTTTACCGTTGCAAGAGCAGCCTGAGCCTCAGATTTTTGCTTCTCTGAGTCCTGGAGCACGTCCCGTTGGGAGTAGAAGCGGTCGGCAATAGCAGAGACTTGCTGAGCAGTCTGCAAAGAAGGTGGGAAGTCAGCACAGTTAATGAAACAAGGAAGTGAAAGGAGAAAATTGACTTAGACACTCACCACCAAGGAATTCTGGATGATGTTACGAAGAAGTTGATTCAGTGGCCTGCCTCGGTGCTCCTCCATGTCGCCATGAAAGAGGAGGGTCTCACTCACAGCATAGGCCACGTAAGGAGAATGGATGATTGAATCAGACTCTCGGATCGGATTGCCTTCACGATCCCGAGCCCGAGGACGCCATTCCGCCGCTTGAGTCATTGGCACTGAAGGGGAAGGCGGAGTTGTGCCAGGAGTTGATGATGACGAAGTAGGAGCAGGAGTACCCCTACCCCGACCGGCCACATCATGTTTCTGCTTCACTCTCCTTTCCTCCTCTGGGTGGGGGTCTCTTTCTCGGCCCCGGCCGCGCCCCGAAGGTCCAGAAGGGGAAGGAGGAGGAGGAAGGTTGGAACGAGAAGTCCCCCTCGGTGGTGGAGGAGGATCGACTGGTGGAGTCCCTCTTGGCGGCGGAGGGGGAGGTTCGTTCGAACTGGACCCTCGGCCCCGACTGTCCTTGAGCGCGGCTCGTTGTTTGATCAAACCCAGGTTGAGGCGATAGCCAGACATTGCGGCCTCAAGGGCGTCCTCTGTGTTCAAATTCTGAAGAACTTCGAAGTCTGGCCAAGCCTCCCTCGCCGACGTGCTGGGTTCAGTGTCAGAAGCAACAGCGGGATTCCTGATCTCAACAACTTCGACTTCGTCTCCTGCAGCTTCACCTTCGGCAACTCCCTCTACCTCGGCGTCTGTGGCCCTGTCAGGATCATTCTCTAAATTTTCAGCTGCGAGTTCAGCTTCGGCCGCAGGATCGTAATTGTGGGGGGTCTGGCTGAACTTCTTGTACCCCGGGTTGTAGCCAAGGAGGAGGTGGGCAGCTCGGCCCAGGCCTCTGGTTCCCAGGAAGTTCCAGACGAAGCTGATATCACCGATGTTCACTTGGTTCCGAGGGAGGGCAGCTGTCTCGGAGTCGGGGATCCCTACAAACAGAACAATCATTAATCACAGAAACATTGGAGGAAGAGCGTAAACGTAAGCAAGAGAAGGGCCGACGTACTCGTAGTCCTCCATTGCTTGGGGCACCACAAGTCGGCAGCATATTCCGGACCGGGTCCTTTCTCCCATTGACCGCCGAAGATGAGGAGGTCATCCTTGTACCCCTTGTCGGAGTCCGGGAGGTGGGTGACAAGGTACATGGTGGGGTCCCGGGCCTTGAGGTAGTACATTTGTTGAGGCATGACCCTCACCAAGGCATAACAGAAGAGAATGTCATCCAAGCCGAGGTGAAGGTCGTGACGCTCATTCAAGGCAACGACACCCATGATGATCCTAAAAGTGTTGAGGCAACACTACCCCGGGAAGAGTCGGAAACGGTGGAGGAAACGAAGGAGGATGGGGTGGAGAGGAAACCTAACTCCGCCCTCCATTATGGCCTTCGTATAGAAGGGCATCTCAGCCTCGGTGCCGACGTCAACCTTATGCTTTCCTGGCTTAAACTTATCTATTGTGACCTCGGGGGGAATGGAGTAGTGGGTCCTAAAATTTACTATTTGCTGCTTACCCTCTACGGTGTACTTGCGAGGCCGAGAGGAACTAGCCTCGCCAGCCTCGGGGACCTTCTGGGGACGACGTCTAGGCATGTCTCGGGAACAAGGGGATCCTCGGGGGTGTTCTTTCGGGTTGGTGGACTCACTAGGCTCAACGGAAGGCAAGTCGGTGGACGGGGAATGGACAGGCAAAGTCACTCTTGACGCAGACGAAGGATAAAAAGGCGACTGGTCGCCGGAAAAACGAAGAAAATAAGAAGAAGGGAGCAAATGGTGCAAGGAAACTCACCGGAATCTGGCTGGGAAACGGAGGCAGTGGCAACGGTGATCTACGTCTTCAGAAGGAAGAGCAAAACTTATCAAACGACAATGGCTCCGGCAGTTTTTCCAGCAATGGAAGGCTCCACAGGCAAAGACTGGTTTTTGTAAAGGTAGGCATTCTGGGGCTGAGTCCCGTTTATATAGTGCCTGTCCCCATCATTGCACACGAAACACGATACAGGGCGACTTTAATGCGCACGTTCTCCGAAGAAGGGAATACGGCTGCAGAAATGATGGGTTAGGTGAAGCCCTTTCGCCTCCTGGACGACACGTGTCCTCGGTCGTACGAAGACCAAGGGCTGGGGGGCAGTTGATGGGACATTTTGTGAATACACCAGATGATGACACGTGCCCTCGGTGCATGGTGCTCCGATGGTTGAGATTGAGACATGTGTTCTCGGGCCATGGTGCCCCCTCCCATTCGAAGGTTGTGATTATAACACGTGTCCTCGGCATCCAGATACCACTAGGCGTTCGGTATGACGACACGTGTCCTCGGTGTCTATGGACTTCGGTGTTCCCCCCGGCTCCCACGTTGTCTCGGCACCAAAGGCTCCCTGACGCCTCCAGCTTATTGAATAAGTCACTAGCCCATCCCTTCCATCAAATCAGTAAGAAAGGGTGAGCAGAGTTGGTAGCCAAGGGGTTAAAGACACGTGGCATTGTGAACAGGGTGGTACCATGCTTTACACAAAGGTTCCAGCCATTATCCGGATATGCAGGGGATCATTTAATGAACATTCAGTATGATGGGATGTCCTCGATGACTGGTATAGCCCGGAAAGGGGCGCATTAAATGCCACAGAGCTCAGGCATTTGATGCCTTTACATAGAAACAAGAGCATTTATTACTCGGGCGCCCGAGGAAGGGGGCATTGATCGCTCGGGGCGCCGAGCATTTAAGGACTCATAAATATCTCTGCAAAAGGGGAAAGCGTTTCCCCATGACTGACACCTCCTACTATGCACTAGCCTGCAATGATTACTACCAATGAAGGTATAAATAGCTCTCTGAGAGGCAAATCGAAGGTACGCGATATACGAACGAGTGTGCTCTGAATATCCTCTCTCTCTCTCTCTGAAAGATACTACTGACTTGCTCGTCGGAGGGGATACGCCGGAGACATTCCGGCGCCCTTCTAACTCTTCCTTTTGTGTCCAGGAGAAGCCAGAGTACACCACCGCCTGTGAGGACTGATTTAATCGTTCCAAGGAGGAGCCATTGTCAACCAAACTATTTCCTTTTGCCTACGTTACGCCAACCCCCTTCACCGTAAGGATTCGACGTCAAAGGTAAAGACGAGTTCACCCTAGTCCTGTTTTTACTCATACATATATTGTGCAAAAATCTGTACGCACAAGTAGGTACAGCAATACTCGCACTTTCCCACGACAGCTCGTGTGACAGCCAAATCCACAAGCTAGATACCAGTGAGAATTTTCCTTTTCCTTTTCCTTTTCCTTTTGGTTTCCCTGTCGATCAAACAGAGGGTTTCGGTGGATGAGTTCCATAATGTTATTCATTTGCTCTGTAACGAATTTAAAGGCGCGAAAAAAGTTGGAGGCTAAATTATACTTTATACCCTTAGGGCATGTTTGCTTCAAAGATTAGATTTGAGTAGTATTGAAAATGATATGGGAAATGATATTCATTCAACTCTTACCTAATGGGATATTATATCTGGTCTTAAACTTTTATCCCATATTTCCCCTTATTTGTTTGTTACAAAAATTATTTATGTGATACCTACCTAAAATATTCCTCGGCAGTTCCACTTCCAAATTCGTCACGATGGTATCGTTGGCCTCTAAAAGGAGCTAAGAAATCCTCACCATTGGTGTACCTAGCATCACATAAATAATATCTGTCTGTCGTAATTGTGTATATACCCATTAGTAAAGAATTTCCAAAAAAAAAGACTAATGCTAAAAATTTCCACTATAGCTTACCCCGTTGAACACGTAACTCAGTACGTCTTATAACTGCGTCGGGAAAGACTCGTGAATCTGCCGCTGATCCCTCCCAACCAGGCAAAACATAAATGATTCTCATGTCATGCGCACATACACGTAACACATTTGTTGCAATTTATCCCTTCCTTGTCCTTTATCTTGCTTGGTGCACAAGTGACACTTTTGCTCTAATGTGAGTGTTGTCTAAAGTCCCAACACAGTTCTATGCAATAGGAAATAAACATATTATTAATTGATATTTTGCTATCTACATACTACATGACGTGACAATTCAAATGTGGATATACTTTACAAAACTCAGAATACCTTAAAAAACTTCCACTTATGGTCAGTGCGTTCATTTGTGATTGGATCAGGGACTGCACACAGTAATTGACGTAGCCTAAGAACCGCCAACAACACTGCATTGAAATACTTGCTAACCGTCTCACCGGATCTAATGAAACTGAATTTTACTGATATATTCTTATGATCATGACTAATAACGCCCAAGAACATAGCTACCATCTCTTCAATGCTAACATTCCTTGTACGACTGAGCCCACCAACTTGTTCAACTAGTGTGCACAATATAGAAAAACATCGTCAGTCCATCCTAAGTTGATTGTAGCATGTTATATCACATTCACCTATCAGTCTAGTGAGATGCCCTATTTGCAATCAGGTTCGCGTGACTGAGCTTGGGATACAATTGTTGTTTTGAATTTCATGAAATTCCAGCAAATTTGCAATCACAACAATCAGACATGAGCATATCATAACCATATTAGAGAGGACACTATCCAAAACAACCACCAATGGCACACTAAGATTATTGTTTTCATCCATAACAACTGCCACTCACACAAATTACAGTAAACATCCACAACCAACAAGCAGCGCTTTAAATTACCAAAACAAAACATATTACAGGAACAAACATGCATGTAAAATTCCACAATAACTAATCATACATATCATCACAACAAAGAATACATCTTTTTTTGTTAAAATATAAAAAAATCATACAAGCATTCTGGGCATTATAAGGGCTAAAATATGGATAGGGGCAACATTTCACAACTAATAAGAAAACAAACTACCCAAAAATCGAATAGGTGTATTTCACTAAAACAAGAAAAAAAAAATATTTTGGCCTTGTATTTCACTTTCCAAAAACAAATGGTTAAAAAAATAAAAAATACCAACATTTGAAAAGTTCAGACATTCTGGGGGTGTATTTCACTAGCGATTGAGCAATTAGAACTCAATAATTTTCATTAGAACGCAAATTGATCTGTTTCAGTTAATACTTGGTCCAATATAGTCGTAGGGTTCGATACAATATCGAAAAGTAGCTTTCGATGTATTAAGTTCATGTCCTCTACATGAATACAAGTACAAAGTGAATTACGGGCAGGAGACATCTCCCCCATTACATGAATTATTGGTGGAAAAATTGACCATACCATGTGAGAGAAGATAGAAAGATCGTTTTCTCTGGAATATCATTTTCAATATCGTTTTCAGGTCCTCTCAAACTAGTGGTCCTAGGGTGACCTCAAAATGCTTCAATATCGTTTTCTCTGGAATATACTCCAATCTGGTTCACATGAACACAAATAGAAAAGTCCCAAGGCTTTAACCCCCCCCCCCCAAAACAGAATGCCTTAAGGCCTATTGTTATTTTTATTTGAGAGGTCGACATAGACCCGATCGCTAGCGATCGTCTCCCCGTCTTACACCATTAACACAACATTAGCGTAATCGACTCTACTAAGAATGCACATGTGTGCCGTTTGCAGAAAAAAAAGGGTTCAACATCGTTGAGAGTGGCTAGAGAGATACCAGCGTTTAGAGTGGCTAGGGAGATACCAGCGTTTAGAGTGGCTAGGGAGATACCAGCGTTCACAGTGGCTAGAGAGATATCAGCTTTCAGAGTAGCTAGGGTTTCACCATCGTTCAGAGTGACTAGGGTTTCGGCATTGAGGCAAGTGGCTAGGGTTTCAACAACGTTAAGAGAGGCGAGTGGCTAGAGTTTCACCATGGGTAGGGTTTGATCATCGTTGAGGGAGGCGACTGATGGTTTCATCGAGTGGCTAGGGTTTGCTGGTAGAAAGTTCAAAAAAAAAGATAGGGATACTATACATGAGGGCAATTGTGTCATTTTATTGTCTTATACCATAGTTCATTTGTACCGGTATGATAATACCACCGGGCAGGTGGTATTCATTAATACCATATATAAGGAATTTAGGATATTGTTCAAATCGGATCGATATTACGACCCAGAAAATAATAGTAAAATGCCAAACAAATAAGATATTAGGCCTTGTATTTCACTTTCCAAAAACAAATGGTTAAAAAAATAAAAAAATACCAACATTTGAAAAGTTCAGACTTCTGGGGGTGTATTTCACCAGTGATTGAGCAATTAGAACTCAATAGTTTTCATTAGAACGCAAATTGATCTGTTTCAGTTAATACTTGGTCCAATACAGTCATAGGGTTCGATACGATATTGAAAAGTAGCTTTCGATGTCTTACCCTTTGTAATTCATTATCAAGTTCATGTCCTCTACATGAATACAAGTACAAAGTGAATTACGGGCAAGAGACATCTCCCTCATTACACGAATTATTGGTGGGAAAATTGACCATACCATGTGAGAGAAGACATAAAGATCGTTTTCAATATCATTTTCTCTAGAATATCGTTTTCAGGTCCTCTCAAACTAGTGGTCCTAGGGTGACCTCAAAATGCTTCAATATCGTTTTCTCTGGAATATACTCCAATCTAGTTCACAGGAACACAAATAGAAAAGCCCCAAGGCTTAACCCCCCCCCCCCCCCCCCCCCAAACAGAATGCCTTAGGCCTATTGTTATTTTTATTTGAGAGGTCGACATAGACCCGATCGCCAGCGATCGTCTCCCCGTCTTACACCATTAACACAACATTAGCATAATCGACTCTGCTAAGAATGCACATGTGTGCCGTTTGCAGAAAAAAAAAAGGTTCAACATCGTTGAGAGTGGCTAGAGAGATACGAGCGTTCACAGTGGCTAGAGAGATACCAGCTTTCAGAGTGGCTTGAGTTTCACCATCGTTCAGAGTGGCTAGGGTTTCGACATCGAGGCGAGTGGCTAGGGTTTCAGCAGCGTTGAGAGAGGCGAGTGACTAGAGTTTCACCATGGGTATGGTTTGATCATCGTTGAGGGAGGCGACTGATGGTTTCAGCGTCTTGAGGGAGGCGACTGATGGTTTCATCGAGTAGCTAGGGTTTGTTGGTAAAAAGTTGACTTTTATATGGGGATACTATACATGAGGGCATTTGTGTCATTTTATTGTCTTATACCATAGTTCATTTGTACCGGTAAGATAATATCATCAGGTAGGTGGTATTCGTTAATACCATATATAAGACATTCAGGACACTGTTCAAATTGGATCGGTATTACGACCCAAAAAATAATAGTAAAATGTCAAACAAATAAGGTATTAGGTGGACCCCACGTACTATTTTCTTCTATCTCACCCTATAATACCATCTAATACTTGAAACAAACATGCCCTTAAAGTATGTACCTAATTCTTATTTGGTCTTTAAACTTTTAATTATAATAATCAAGTTTTTAGAGTTCTAATTGAGGTTCAATTTAGTTCCTCAACCAAAATTCATTAAATTATTATGACAAAATTGTCTTTGGTAACCAACACATGATTTGGGTAAAAAATATATATATTTGTCTGGTGAAAAATTTGTTACATGTAATCTTAAAAATCTTATTTGATTGCTTTTGATTTTGGGAATAAAAATAACAGACCAAAAAACAAAAAGATATAGAGTAAGAATTTGAGAGATATCGTCAAATAAATTCAGAAATATTGATGTATTTAAGACAAGTATTTTTTATTGGACAAATATATTCTTATGACTGTGACATCTTTCTGTCGGAACAAATACATAAATTTGGATGAAATGATTGGATTGAAATTCGCTTAAAATTTTAAGAATGTAAATGTATCAATTAAAACTTTAGGGGCCAAATAAAAATAATGTGCATACTTTAAAGATATAAATTGTAAATAACCCAAAGTAAAACATGTAAGTACTAATCATCAAAAAATAATGTCAAAAATTTAAATGTAAATAAGATTTACTATAATCAAAGGTTAAAATATAAATTGAAAAATAAATTATTAGATTTAAACATTTGAATTGTCATTATACTAGATGCACATAGAATGATCTATTTTATTATATAGATCTTTTGAATATATTCAATTTTTCTGTTTCTTTTCCTGAGAATTGACATCATCTTGTATGTAAAAGAGGGTTCGCAACTATAACTCTACTTTTTATTTAATAAAAACTTGGCTTGTGTAATTTTTTTTTTATTATTTTCATTATTTTACTATTTTTTTATCAATAAATGTAAACTATTTTTTATCACCAAAAAAGATTTAAAATTTCTATAAAACCAAAATTAATGATAAGTTTTTTGAAAAAAGAGTGACATTGTTGGGTTAGCCAAAAGTCTATGCACAGTCATTCATTTGTTTGATTATAAAGAAGTGTGACAAAGAAAGATATTAAAATAAAAATAGACAAGAGAGAATGACAACGGTTGTATACAAGTGGGTCTGTCAATTATTATCGATGAATAATCTGTCAAAAACAGAACATGAATATAAAAATATTATTTGGGGTTTCAAAAATAAAACCCGGCCTAATTGAACTTTGGTTTACAAATTTTTCCCGAGCCATGAAAAAATCATTAAAAATTCTAGAAATTATTCCTAGAACTTAATCCTTAAAAATGATTTTCTCAACAAAAGCTCAAAGAAAAATCAAATTATAAAAGTTTGATCTTTTCAATTAGAGAAGGAGAGAGATTTGTATTTATTTTAGAAAGTTTAGGGTTGTTCACCTGCCGGATTAAGGTTGTTTGACAATAAAATTAAGATTGTTTATACACAAGAATCTTTTCGAACTGAGTTTGTCCTTACTTCAATTGAGTTTAGCGTTATTTTGACTGGATTCGTATGTAGAATGATATTAAAAAATTTAATCCAATTGAATTAATTTTTTTATTTTAAACATGATTGAATGAATCGAATCTGAACTAAATTTAAATCAACCTCAAATTCTAAAAATTTTTATGCTCCGTTTGGTACGATAGAAAAATGGAAGAATAGAAAATATGAGAGATAGATAAAACATCATGTTTGATAAGAAAGGAAAGTATGAAGGATGAAAAAGTGGATGGATTAACTTTCTTTCCAACTCACCAAAATCAATCACTCCAAAATCGGAAGGAAAGTTGATGGATAGTTAATTATTTGTGTTGAGATGTATCTTATTTGTCTATATATATTTTAATATATACATATATTATATATACATTAATTTCACATAAAAATACACTGATAAAATATGTATTTATATATATATTTTTTTAAAAATTTAAAAAATAAATTTAAAAAAAATAAAAAATAAAAATAAACAGGTCAACTCGCAACTCGACACGACACAATTAGTTAAATGAGTTGAGTTAAGTTTGACTAATGTTCGACACAAACCCGTAATGACTCAACACGAATCTGACACGACACGACTCAATTCTTACTCCTAATCTTAGTTAGCACAAAAAAAAAAAATTAGTCATTTTTATTTTTCATCCATCCAACCAAATACAAAGGAAGGGAAGTGTATTATTCATACTTTCCTTCCTTGAAGGATAGAAAGTGTATCCCTCCTACTTTTCATCTTTCTTACTTTCCATCATTCCTACCAAACGGAGCATTATTGAATAGTTGTCGTCACTCAATAAACTACCGTTTATTACATTTAGTGGCATTCTTTTTAATAGTGTAGTGAGAGCTGCTGGATCTAATCTAAGAAAGAGAGAAAAGGACAAGCACCTTAGTAAACAATTTCACTAGGCAACTGTCTCGGTGTATGATGATCTGTCCCATGTTTACAGATTCTCCATGGATATGCCAAGAATATATATGTTGGTCAATAGCAGCCGGAGGCCGACATATTTTGGGGCCTAACATAAAATAAATAAATGAGATTGTTTTATTTTTAAAATTAATAATAATTTTAATTTTTTACATTTTTAAAATATAAAAATATTAATTAAGTTTTTATATTCAATTTTTTATTATCATATTTGAACATTATGGTAAACGAGAGAGAGAGAATGATTGAAAAATTATGATAACTTAAACTTGACTTTTTTGGGGGGTTAAAACTTGATTTTTCAGTAACTTTAGTTTTACTGATAAATTTTTTTTTTTTTTCAAAACATTAAATTTTAGGGCCTTTTAATTTTATAGACTGAATTAATAGGCCTAATATATCAAAGTTGAAATTTTTTATGAAAAATTGTGAGCATATACCATTTAAACTAGTTAATTGTGAGAAAATACATTTGACTAAAATCTTTTATAGATAAATACCTTTGACTTGAATGTATTGTAATTAGGCATTCATTAGTATATATTCAAATATATTTTTCACTAAAATACTTTTTTCCTTATTTGAACGTCTGTTAGTTTGGCAGTCCCATTTTTTTATGGGATTTAATTTATTATATTAATAGTTTCATATTTTAAGGAATTGAACATATTTCAAATTCAAAATTATACCACATAAAATATACTTTAATAGCTTGGCCCAAATTTTGAAATTTATTTATTTTTATATTATTTTTTAATGTTAAACAGTTCTGATTGTTCTCAAATATAACAACAGTGTCACTTTGCAATGTTACATTTGTGATGTACCACTACAATTTATTAAAAGCAATATATATAGATGTCACATTATATGATACATACTATTTAGATTGTGTATGAATAAGTGCATGTAGTTTTACAACTTTTTGTCAGTGATTAAAATGTTAATAATAGTGTTATACTGTCATGTATCACTGTAATGTCACACTATCGACAATTTGAATCAGAACAGAAGGAAGATCGGTCTTCAATGGTGCTTCAACGTTTGCGTTTTTTTTTTTGGTTGAAAATTGAAAGATTTTATAAAATATTTTTTTAAAAAAATTTAAAAACCCATGTTTTGAGTGATATAACAGTTACCAAATTCGATGAGATTGTTGCATAATTTACAATAGTTTTCTTATCTACTCTTTACGCCAAGTAATTATTACCATGTGGGTATTTTTGTTATCCAAAAAAAAAAAATACTTTTTTACAAAAATATGTTGTATTGAATACTTTTGTACAATTAAATGGTAAATTAAATACCGATTCATAAAAAATCCAATTTTTTATTTGAATTTAATGTGAGAGCTAAAACCCAAATTTTATAGGCTTAACGATTGAGCCGGCCATGGTCAATTATGTAAATGGTAATCATTTGGGGGTGTATTCATCAAACCTTTGTTGTTGTCAAAATCATTTTGGTGGCCGTCTTTTAACCTTTTTTGTTGTCCTGCAGGTTGATCTGTGAAGGGATGTAGTTTGGATCGAATTTTAATTAATTTAAATTTGAATTTATTTTTAAAAATTTGATTCGAATTTAATTTGATAATTTGATAGATTTTATTTTTGTGATTCATATCCGAATTCATTAACAATTCAAAAATTCAAATAATTTAAAGTAACTAAATTTCTAGGCATATGCATATGTTATATAATAAGATAAATTTCACCTAAACTTCCTGAAAAATGGCTATGGCTTAATTACGGGGATACCTTCGGTGATTTTTAAAATATCAGTAATATCCCTTATCAAATTTTTTCTTTAACAGAGAATACAAGTATATACGTATGTATAGACATAAATATTCTTGGGCAATTTTCATTTCAATTTCATTAATTTAACATTCAATTCCATCAATTTAACATTCAATTCCATCAATTCAATACTAAACATTCAATTTTATTAAATTAATACTAAAGTAACATTCAATTTTTAACTAATTAACATTCAATTGATGAATGAGATTGCATAGTGATGTTGAGTTGTGCTGAAGACTTTTTGGGTGATTGAGAGAGAGAGAGAGAGAGAGAGAGAGAGAGAGAGAGAGAGAGAGATGTGAGTTGTGCTGATGATTTTGTGCCAATGCTGTCCAAAGGGAGCATTATCCCACCCCGAAAAATCTATTTTTATTATACATGTGTTAGGTTATTTTAATGGTGCCCACCCATGATCTAGTAGTGCTCACTCATGATGTTTATATTAATATTAGGGAGAATTACATTCAGACCCCCTAAAGTTTGTCACTTAATCACTCAGACTCCTTGACATTTGAAATATTACACACAGATCCCTTAAAGTTTGTACGCGGATAACACTTAGACCCCTGCTGTAAATATATCTGTTAATAAATTACACCTAAACCCCCTTGAAATTTGTACGCATATAATACTTAGACTTCTTAAATTTAAAATGTTATACTTAGACAAAAAATACTCCAATCAAAGATAGAATATCAAATATTTTAAAATTTACAACCAAAATTCATATTCTATTGTATCATTTATTGAAATAAAATCAAAAATAAAAATTCAACTTTTTCTTAAAAAATTATAATTAGTATATAATTATACTATCTATTGGAATAAAATTAAAAAAATCAAACAAGGGGTCTAAGTCATTCTTAATAGAACATGAATTTTACAACCAAAATTCATGTTCTATTATGTCATTTATTTAAATAAAATCAAAAATAAAAATCTAATTTAAAAAAAAAAAAAAACATAGTTAGTATGTAATTATAATATCTATTAAAATAAAACTAAAAAATTAAATAAGGGATCAAATTGTAATGAACACAATATTTTTTAGCTTCAATTGAGATAGTTTTGTATTTTAATTTGGTCGTTTAAACAACGAAATTAAATTCCAATAGACAATATAATTGTATACTAATTACGATTTTTTAAGAAAATTTTGAATTTGAATTTTTTATTTTATTTCAATAAATGATACAATAGAACATGGATTTTAATTGTAAAATTTAAAATATTTGATATTCTTTTTTTGATTGAATTATTTTTGGTCTAAATATAACATTTTAAACTTAAGAGTTCTAAGTAATATATGTTTACAAACTTCAGGGGTCTGAATATAATTTATTAATGGATATATTTACAGCAGATGTCTAAGTGTTACGTGCGTACAAACTTCAGGGGGTCTGAGTGTAATATTTCAAATGTCAGGGGGTCTGAGTGATTAAGTGGCAAACCTCAGAGAGTGTGAGTGTAATTCTCCATAATATTATTAGTCATGGCCTATTTGGAATTCTTTTCTCTTTGGAATTCTTTTATTTGTTAAGTTAATATTACAATGCTTTGTTTAAGACTTTTTCAAGTCTTAGTTTATAGATATCTTCCTCCAATAGCAATGTTATGTTTTGACAATTTTTTACAGACAAGTCTATGATACAAAAAAAAAAAAAAAATGGGTACCGTACCTGCCATTTACAAGTTTTAATTTTTTTTTTTGTATATACAACTTATTTATAACTTTTTGGGATTTTGGAATCGATATTAGTAATTTTAAGATCGATCTTAAGTACCTCAAAATGTTGCAACTTGACTCCATCATTGATCAATTGCGAGTACTGTTGGGTACTTGATTTTGAGTATCTACATTGAAAAAATTTATCGGGGTCAATTATAAATGGTTTCAAATTGCCCTCTTTTTTTATTTTTGCAAAAAGCTTATAATTAATCTCTCGTTGTATTATTTCAATTGTATATACTATGCTTACCGCATTTTGACATTTGTCTTTCTGGAAATTTTTAATTATTAGACACGGTGTAATTAAATATTAAATGTATTATCTTATTTTTAATATTTGGGTGGACTTTTCCTAAATCATGTGCAGGTTGAAGGCAGGACAAAGTTCAACAATAGGAATTTTGGCGTCTTATTCCACAATCATTTGAAGGAATCTTCGGTGAACTAACACTAGTGTTTGGCAGTCTTAGAATTCCAACAATTTATTTAGTTCATTAATTAATTATAATGTTCTTTGGATTGAGTGCACAACATGTTCTTTGGGGTGCTTACAAGCTATGAATATTAACTATAAGACTAGTCATTGAATCGTGTTAGGCCGAATTCATAACGTGGTTTTTTATACTAGTTGGTGCATACGTGTTTTGTACGTGAACCATTTTGAATATGAAAACATTGTATAATAGAGACTTATACAATTAGATTTGGATAGTATTAAAAATGATATTCATTCCACTCCTACCCAATGAGATACTATATCTGGTCTTAAACTTTTATTCTATCTTTCCCCTTGTTTGTTTGTTACAAAAATTATTTGTGTGATACCTACCTAAAATATTCCTTGGCAGTTCCACTTCCAAATTCGTCAAGATGGTATCGTCGACCCCTAAAAGAAGCTAAGAAATCCTCACCATTGGTGTACCCAACATCACATAAATAATATCTGCTTGTCGTAATTGTGTATATATCCATTAGTAAACAATTTCCAAAAAAAAAATAAGACTAATGCTAAAAATTTCCACTATAACTTACCCCGTTGAACACGTAACCCAGTACGTCTTGTAACTGCGTCGCGAAGGACTCGTGAATCTGCCGCTGATCCCTCCCAACCAAGCAAAACACAAATGATTCTCATGTCATGCACCCATACACCTAATACATTTGTTGCAATTTACCTCTTCCTTGTCATATATCTTGTTTGGTGCACAAGTCGCCCTTTTGCTCTAATGTGAGTGCCGTCTAAAGCCCCAACACAGTTCTATGCAATAGGAAATAAACATATTATCAACTGCTATTTCGCTATCTACATACTACGTGACATGCCAACTCAAATGTGGATATACTTTAAAAAAGCTCAGAATACCTTAAAAAACTTCCACTTATGGTTAGTGTGTTTATTTGTGATTGGATCAGGGACTGCACACAGTAATTGACGTAGCCTAAGAACCGCCAACAACATTGCATTGAAATACTTGCTAACCGTCTCACCGGATCTAATGAAACTGAATTTTACTGATATATTCTTATGATCATGACTAATAACGTCCAAGAACATAGCTACCATCTCTTCAATGCTAACATTCCTTGTACGACTGAGCCCACCAACCTGTTCAACTAGTGTGCACAATATAGAAAAACATCGTGAGTCCATCCTAAGTTGATTGTAGCATGTTATATCACATTCACCTATCAGTCTAGTGAGATGCCCTATTTGCAATCAGGTTCGCGTGACTGAGCTTGGGATACAATTGTTGTTTTGAATTTCATGAAATTCCAGCAAATTTGCAATCACAACAATCAGACATGAGCATATCATAACCATATCATATATGACACTATCCAAAACAACAACCAATGGCACACTGAGATCATTGTTTTCATCCATAACAACTGCCACTCACACAAATTATAGTAAACATCCACAGCCAACAAACAGCACTTTAAATTACCAAAACAAAACATATTACAGGAACAAACATGCATGTAAAATTCCACAACAACTAATCATACATATCATCACAACAAAGAATACATCTTTTTTTGTTAAAATATAAAAAAATCATACAATCATTCTGGGCATTATAAGGGCTAAAATATGGATAGGGGCAACATTCCGCAACTAATAAGAAAACAAACTACCCAAAAATCGAATAGGTGTATTTCACTAAAACAAGAAAAAATAAATATTACTTTCCAAAAACAAATGGTTAAAAAAATAAAAAATACCAACATTTGAAAAGTTCAGACATTCTAGGGGTGTATTTCACTAGCGATTGAGCAATTAGAACTCAATAATTTTCATTAGAACGCAAATTGATCTGTTTCAGTTAATACTTGGTCCAATACAGTCGTAGGGTTCGATACAACATCGAAAAGTGGCTTTCGATGTATTAAGTTCATGTCCTCTACATGAATACAAGTACAAAGTGAATTACGGGCAGGAGACATCTCCCCTATTACATGAATTATTGGTGGGAAAATTGACCATACCATGTGAGAGAAGATAGAAAGATCGTTTTCTCTGGAATATCGTTTTCAATATCGTTTTTAGGTCCTCTCAAACTAGTGGTCCTAGGGTGACCTCAAAATGCTTCAATATCGTTTTCTCTAGAATATACTCCAATCTGGTTCACATGAACACAAATAGAAAAGTCCCAAGGCTTTAACCCCCCCCCCCCCCCCCCCCCAAAACAGAATGCCTTAAGGCCTATTGTTATTTTTATTTGAGAGGTCGACATAGACCCGATCGCTAGCGATCGTCTCCCCGTCTTACACCATTAACACAACATTATCGTAATCGACTCTACTAAGAATGCACATGTGTGCCGTTTGCAGAAAAAAAAGGGTTCAACATCATTAAGAGTGGCTAGAGAGATACCAGCGTTCAGAGTGGCTAGGGAGATACCAGCGTTCACAGTGGCTAGAGAGATATCAGCTTTCAGAGTGGCTAGGGTTTCACCATCGTTCAGAGTGGCTAGGGTTTCGGCATTGAGGCAAGTGGCTAGGGTTTCAACAGCGTTGAGAGAGGCGAGTGGCTAGAATTTCACCATGGGTAGGGTTTGATCATCGTTGAGGGAGGCGAGACTGATGGTTTCATCGAGTGGCTAGGGTTTGCTGGTAGAAAGTTCAAAAAAAAAGATGGGGATACTATACATGAGGGCATTTGTGTCATTTTATTGTCTTATACCATAGTTCATTTGTACCGGTAAGATAATACCACCGGGCAGGTGGTATTCATTAATACCATATATAAGGAATTTAGGATATTGTTCAAATCGGATCGATATTACGACCCAGAAAATAATAGTAAAATGCCAAACAAATAAGATATTAGGTGGACCCCACGTACTATTTCTTTCTATCTCACCCTATAATACCATCAAATACTTGAAACAACACATGCCTTTAAAGTATGTACCTAATTCTTATTTGCTCTTTAAAATTTTAATTATAACAGTCAAGTTTTTAGAGTTCTAATTGAGGTTCAATTTTGGTCCTCAACCAAAATTCATTAAATTATTATGACAAAATTGTCTTTCGTAACCAACACATGACTTGGGTAAAAAAATATATATTTGTCTAGTGAAAAATTTGTTATATGTAATCTTAAAAATCTTATTTTATTGCTTTTGATTTTGGGAATAAAAATAACAGACCAAAAAACAAAAAGATATAGAGTAAGAATTTGAGAGATATCGTCAAATAAATTCAGAAATACTGATGTATTTAAGACAAGTATTTTTTGTTGGACAAATATATTCTTATGACTATGACATCTTTCTGTCGGAACAAATACATAAATCTGGATGAAATGATTGGATTGAAATTCGCTTAAAATTTTAAGAATGTAAATGTATCAATTAAAACTTTAGGGGCCAAATAAAAATAATGTGCATACTTTAAAGATATAAATTGTAAATAACCCAAAGTAAAACATGTAAGTACGAATCATCAAAAAATAATGTCAAAAATTTAAATGTAAATAAGATTTACTATAATCAAAGGTTAAAATATAAATTGAAAAATAAATTATTAGATTTAAACATTTGAATTGTCGTTATACTAAATGCTCATAGAATGATCTATTTTATTATATAGATCTTTTGAATATATTCAATTTTTCTGTTTCTTTTCCTGAGAATTGACATCATGGTGTATGTAAAAGAGGGTTCGCAACTATAAGGGTTCGCAACTATAACTATACTTTTTATTTAATAAAAACTTGGCTTGTGTAATTTTTTTTTTTTTTTTTTCATTTTTTTACTATTTTTTTTATCAATAAATGTAAACTATTTTTTATCACCAAAAAAGATTTAAAATTTCTATAAAACCAAAATTAATGATAAGTTTTTTTGAAAAAAGAGTGACATTGTTGGGTTAGCCAAAATTCTATGCACAGTCATTCATTTGTTTGATTGTAAAGAAGTGTGATAAAGAAAGATATTAAAATAAAAATAGACAAGAGAGAGTGACAACGGTTGTATACAAGTGGGTCTGTCAATTATTAACGATGAATAATCTGTCAAAAACAGAACATGAATATAAAAATATTATTTGGGGTTTCAAAAACAAAACCCGGCCTAATTGAACTTTGGTTTACAAATTTTTCCCGAGCCATGAAAAAATCATTAAAAATTCTAGAAATTATTCCTAGAACTTAATCCTTAAAAATGATTTTCTCGACAAAAGCTCAAAGAAAAATCAAACCATAAAAGTTTGATCTTTTCAATTAGAGAAGGAGAGAGATTTGTATTTATTTTAGAAAGTTTAGGGTTGTTCAACTGTCGGATTAAGGTTGTTTGACAATAAAATTAAGATTGTTTATACACAAGAATCTTTTCGAACTGAGTTTGTCCTTACTTTAATTGAGTTTAGTGTTACTTTGACTGGATTCGTATGTAGAATGATATTAAAAAATTTAATCCAATTAAATTTATTTTTTATTTTAAAAATGTTGGAATGAATCGAATCTGAACTAAATTTAAATCAACCTCAAATTCTAAAATCTTTTATTGAGTAGTTGTCGTCACTCAACAAACTACCGTTTATTACATTTAGTGGCATTCTTTTTTATAGTGTAGTGAGAGCCGCTGGATCTAATCTAAGAAAGAGAGAAAAGGACAAGCACCTTAATAAACAATTTCACTAGGCAACAATAATGTCTCAGTGTATGATGATCTGTCCCATGTTTACAGATTCTCCACGGATATGCCAAGAATACATGATGGTCTATAGCAGCCGCAGGCTGACATATTTTGGGGCCTAAAATAAAATATATAAATGAGATTTTTTTATTTTTTAAAATTAATAATAATTTTAATTTTTTACATTTTTAAAATACAAAAATATTAATTAAGTTTTTATATTCAACTTTTTATTATCATATTTGAACATTATGGTAAACGAGAGAGAGATAGAATGATTGAAAACTTGATTTTTCAATAACTTTAGTTCTACTGGTAGTTTTTTTCTTCTTTTTTTTTTTTTCCAAAATATTAAATTTTAGGGCCTTTTAATTTTATAGGCTGAATTAATAGGCCTAATTTATCAAAGTTGAAATTTTTTATGAAAAAATGTGAGCATATACCATTTAAACTAGTTAATTGTGAGAAAATACATTTGACTAAAATCTTTTATAGATAAATACTTTTGACTTGAAATGTATTGTAATTAGGTATTCATTATTATATATTCAAATATATTTTTCACGAAAATACTTTTTTCCTTATTTGAACGTCTGTTAGTTTGACAGTCCCATTTTCTATGAGATTTAATTTATTATATTAATAGCTTCATATTTTAAGGAATTGAACATATTTCAAATTCAAAATTATACCACATAAAATATACTTTAACAGTTTGGCCCAGATTTTGAAATTTATTTATTTTTATATTATTTTTAATGTTAAATAGCTCTGATTATTCTCAAATCTAACAACAGTGTCACTTTGCAATGTTACATTTGTGATGTACCACTACAATTTATTAAAAGCAATATATATGGATGTCACATTATATGTTACATACTATTTAGATTGTGTATGAATAAGTGAATGTAATTTTACAACTTTTTGTCAGTGAATAAAATGTTAATAATGGTGTTATACTGTCATGTATCACTGTAATGTCACACTATCGACAATTTGAATCAAAACAGAAGGAAAATCGGTCTTCAATAGTGCTTCAATGTTTGCGTTTTTTTTTTTGGTTGAAAATTGAAAGATATTATAGAATAGTTTTTAAAAAAATATTAAAAACCCATGTTTTGAGTAATATAACAGTTACCGAATTTAATAAGATTGTTGCATAAGTTACGATAGTTTTCTTATCTACTCTTTACGCCAAGTAATTATTACCATGTGTGTATTTTTGTTATCCAAAAAAAATACTTTTTTACAAAAATATGTTGTACTGAATACTTTTCTACAATTAAATGGTAAATTAAATATCGATTCATAAAAAATCCAATTTTTTATTTGAATTTAATGTGAGAGCTAAAACCCAAATTTTATAGGCTTAACGATTGAGCCGGCCATGGTCAATTATGTAAATGGTAATCATTTGGGGGTGTATTCATCAAACCTTTGTTGTTGTCAAAATCTTATGAGTGGGTATCAAATTCAGTTGAAATACTGGCTTAAAAATGAGGAGAGTCCTCCACGGCATCTTTTTGGTTTCCGTCTTTTAACCTTTTTGTTGTCCTGCAATTAGGGTTCGGTGATTGGTCGCTATGCTAGTTTAGCTAGGTCTGATCCCGAGAGGTGTTCCAGGCGCAGTCAAGGGCCTTATGATCCCACTGGTAAGAGCCTCACGGGGTGGTCGCTGGGCGCTCTTCTTCGCTCCCACCCCTTTTCTTAAAAAAAAAAAAAAAAAAAGTAGATCTGTGAAGTGATGTAGTTTGGATCGAATTTTAATTAATTTAAATTTGAATTTATTTTTAAAATTTTGATTCGAATTTAATTTGATAATTTGATAGATTTTATTTTTGTGATTCATATCCGAATTTATTAACAATTCAAAAATTCAAATAACTTAAAGTAACTAAATTTCGAGGCATATGCATATGTTATATAATAAGATAAATTTCACCTAAACTTCCTGAAAAATGGCTATGGCTTAATTACCGGGATACCTTCGGTGATTTTTAAAATATCAGTAATATCCCTTATCAAATTTTTTCTTTAACAGAGAATACAAGTATATACGTATGTATAGACATAAATATTCTTGGGCAATTTTCATTTCAATTTCATTAATTTAACATTTAATTCCATCAATTTAACATTCAATTCCATCAATTCAATACTAAACATTCAATTTTATTAAATTAATACTAACTTAATATTTAATTTTAATAATAAACCTTTAATTGATGATATATGTACTGTGGAGGGTGGTGCTAGTAGAGGCTAACACCAAATTAATATTAAATTCAATAAAATGAACATTCAATATTATCAAATAAATATTTAATTTTCTATTTTATCCAAATAATATTCAATTTTATCAAATTAACACCAAATTGACATTCAATTTTATCAAATTAGCATTCAATTTTATCAAATTAACATTCAATTTCTTCAATATAACTTTAAATTTTATTAAATTAATACTAAAGTAACATTCAATTTTTAACTAATTAACATTCAATTGATGAATGAGATTGCATAGTGATGTTGAGTTGTGCTGAAGACTTTTTGGGTGATTGAGAGAGAGAGAGAGAGAGAGAGAGAGAGAGAGACGTGAGTTGTGCTGATGATGATTTTGTGCCAATGCTGTCCAAAGGGAGCATTATCCCACCCCGAAAAATCTATTTTTATTATACATGTGTTAGGTTATTTTAATGGTGCCCCACCCATGATCTAGTAGTTCACTCATGATGTTTATATTAATATTAGGGAGAATTACATTCAGACCCCCTGAGATTTGTCACTTAATCACTCAGACTCCTTGACATTTGAAATATTACACACAGACCCCTTAAAGTTTGTACACGGATAACACTTAGACCCCTGCTGTAAATATATCTGTTAATAAATTACACCTAAACCCCTTGAAGTTTGTACGCATATAATACTTAGACTTCTTAAATTTAAAATGTTATACTTAGACAAAAAATACTCCAATCAAAGATAGAATATCAAATATTTTAAATTTTACAACCAAAATTCATATTCTATTGTATCATTTATTGAAATAAAATCAAAAATAAAAATTTAACTTTTTCTTAAAAAATTATAATTAGTATATAATTATACTATCTATTGGAATAAAATTAAAAAAATCAAACAAGGGGTCTAAGTCATTCTTAATAGAACATGAATTTTACAACCAAAATTCATGTTCTATTATGTTATTTATTTAAATAAAATCAAAAATAAAAATCTAATTTTTTTTAAAAAAAAACATAGTTAGTATGTAATTATAATATCTATTAAAATAAAACTAAAAAATTAAATAATGGGTCAAATTGTAATGAACACAATATTTTTTAGCTTCAATTGAGATAGTTTTGTATTTTAATTTGGTCGTTTAAACGACGAAATTAAATTCCAATAGACAATATAATTGTATACTAATTACGATTTTTTAAGAAAATTTTGAATTTGAATTTTTTATTTTATTTCAATAAATGATACAATAGAACATGGATTTTAATTGTAAAATTTAAAATATTTGATATTCTATTTTTGATTGAAATATTTTTGGTCTAAATATAACATTTTAAACTTAAGGGTTCTAAGTAATATATGTTTACAAACTTCAGGGGGTCTGAATATAATTTATTAATGGATATATTTACAACAGATGTCTAAGTGTTACGTGCGTACAAACTTCAGGGGGTCTGAGTGTAATACTTCAAATGTCAGAGGGTCTGAGTGATTAAGTAGCAAACCTCAGGGAGTGTGAGTGTAATTCTCCCTAATATTATTAGTCATGGCCTATTTGGAATTCTTTTCTCTTTGGAATTCTTTTATTTGTTAAGTTAATATTACAATGCTTTGTTTAAGACTTTTTCAAGTCTTAGTTTATAGATATCTTCCTCCAATAGCAATGTTATGTTTTGACAATTTTTTACAGACAAGTCTATGATACAAAAAAAAAAAAAAATGGGTACCGTACCTGCCATTTACAAGTTTTAATTTATTTTTATTTTTTTGTATATACAACTTATTTATAACTTTTTGGGATTTTGGAATCAATATTAGTAATTTTAAGATCGATCTTAAGTACCTCAAAATGTTGCAACTTGACTCCATCATTGATCAATTGCGAGTACTGTTGGGTACTTGATTTTGAGTATCTACATTGAAAAAATTTATCGGGATCAATTATAAATGGTTTCAAATTGCCCTTTTTTTTTATTTTTGCAAAAAACTTATAATTAATCTCTCGTTGTATAGTTTCAATTGTATACACTATGCTTACCGCATTTTGACATTTGTCTTTCTGGAAATTTTTAATTATTAGACACGGTGTAATTAAATATTAAATGTATTATCTTATTTTTAATATTTGGGTGGACTTTTCCTAAATCATGTGCAGGTTGAAGGCAGGACAAAGTTCAACAATAGGAATTTTGGCGTCTTATTCCACAATCATTTGAAGGAATCTTCGGTGAACTAACACTAGTGTTTGGCAGTCTTAGAATTCCAACAATTTATTTAGTTCATTAATTAATTATAATGTTCTTTGGATTGAGTGCACAACATGTTCTTTGGGGTGCTTACAAGCTATGAATATTAACTATAACACTAGTCATTGAATCGTGCTAGGCTGAATTCATAACGTGGTTTTTTATACTAGTTGGTGCATACGTGCTTTGCACGTGAACCATTTTGAATATGAAAATATATATTGTATAATAGAGACTTGAACTTTTTTTCTTTTCAAAATTCACAATCCAAGTAAGCATTGATGAATTCCGCATAGAATAGCTAAGGTTAGGGGATTAATGAACTAAGGTAAGAATTTTCTTTTGTTAGCAAATCATATTTTCTTAGAAAGTTTAGCTTTTAATTGCTCAACGCTTAATTATATATATATATATATATATATATATATATATATATATAGATATATATATATATATCTAAAACATAAAACAATACATGGTTTTCATAATGTCCACCCCAAAGGACCATGCAACACTATTTAATCTCGCAATACAATTTGAGAACCGTATTCATCTTTTCCTCGGCCAAATGGACAGTAGATTCAATGATTGAGAGGAGAAGTAATGATGTCATTCAAATACAAGAAAGAAATACCTTAGTTATGCCCCAAAAAAAAAGAGTTATGCAACCTCACTACTTATGTGCAATAAGGTAAAACCACAAAATGTTACAACATCATATGGTACAAAAATTATCGTTCATTGTGAGTTATTACATAGCCACTGACCAAGTATATCTTGATACACTATTACAAAAATTGTAAACATAGAATTCAAGTGACAGGTTAACATAATCTCGTTTTAAACAAGTAAATTGAAAATTTAAATTCAAAAGATATGACCATCAAAAACACATTGTCAACCAATGAAATCATTCAAATCCAAAGTAAAACATTATAAACAATCCTTTGATACCTGTTGAAGTAGCCCATTGATTTCACACACGCAACTCTGTGAGAGCTACAGAGAGACAAATAAACGATTATATTACTTTGATCCTAAAATTCTTAATTTGGTGATTCTATACTTGAAGTTTCGAATTGCCATTCACATATTGAATAATTCTAATTATGTTAAACCTTTTGAATGTAGATTAATATGATTGTCAGCCTTTAAAGTGGTAGAATTGGTCGCAAGTTTGTTCCACGATAGATGTGTCAAATAAAAGACAAAATCTTACATTCTATACATATGATATTTGTAGTGGATATTTAAGGATATGGAACTAAAAAATAGGTGAAACTCTTCTTGCACCGTAAATCCCAAACCTAATGAAATTTCTCTTAGAACAAAAGATGGAAACTTTTTGAAAGTTATACTGTGAATTATGAATACTTTTAGATCAAATTCACACAGTCACATACCCAAACACAATGGGAAGCATTTCCATTGCGAAGTCCAACACATACAAGTATTAATTTCCGGGGAACATTAAAGTGACTGTGACACCCCAAAAATTGGGAGTCCTTAATTTAACAAAATTCGGGCAGAGTCTCCTTTGTACGGGGAGCTCTATTCAAAATACAACCTGTGTCACATACACTCACATGACCTATCCGAGGTCTAATATACAATATTAACCACACCGGGTCCATTTATGAGTAAACATTGATCACATCGGGTCCATTTATCCATACTCACAGGGGCGGAGCCAGGAATTTTGGTCAGAGTGGACACTTTAATTACGCACTCTAATTTTTTTCCTCCTAACCAATCACACTATATAATATATTTATATTTTATTATATTATATTTATCTGAAATTGATATAAAAAAATTCAGTTCAAGAATGACAAAAAAATAAGAATCCAAACAAAATTATTGTAAAATAGTAAATTCAATTTTTATTTAGCCGAAACAAAATTCTAACAAAAAGACACCAAAAAAAAAAAAAAATAGTACATTTTTAACCTAATTATATATTTCAATATAATATATAAAATTTTAAATTCTCTAAAATTTTGTATATGAATTAAATGTAAATTAATTTTTCACTAAATTTCTATTAATGTGCACAATCACAAGTCTTGTAATAAAATTATTCTTTATTTAGTTGCAAATTTTGGTTGAGGTCATTATCATCTTATAGAGAAATTCCTTATTCAAAATAGTTAGAAATATTTTTGGGTTACAAACTTTTGTCTTTTGTATACAATTGTATTTTATTAGGTTATATGCTACTATTACTTAAAAAATGGTAAATGAGAATTAAAAATTGTTCTTAAAAAATAACGAATATTGTGTTAGATAAATATAAATATTGTATATTCGTCAATATATAAATAGATCATTGACTCAATCCAAAACTAACATATTTATTTTAGAGGGTTAGTGATCCACTAATTTATTGAAAAAAAAACTCGAACCATTGAAATTTTCAAAAATTTAGGAGGACAAATATAATATATAAAATAATTTTATGGGTCCTCATCTAAGGTGGTCCAAAAGTGAGGGGGAGGCAAGTGCCCACGCTGATCTTCATGTGTTTCTTATAAGCGTTAGGTGATGTCTGTCAAGTGGCCAAAAAATTATTTTTTAATGGTGGGCCAAAAGTTTTATTTTTTAATAGATTTAGGTGGATTGTGATAGGTCATAGATTTGATTTTTTAATAAGTTTAGGTAGATAGTGATGTGCTCAATATTTTTTGTTCTAAATGAGCTTAATTTTTTAATTTTTTTCGGTAGATAATGTGAGCCTAACATTTTTATTTTTTGTTTTGGGTGGGTACAAATAATATATTATACAAATATATAATATATATACATAACTAATAAAAAAAATTGAGGGGGGCACGTGCCAACCTGGCCCATGCCTCCCTCCGCCCTTGCATACGCATCTAATACATGCAAGATTACGTTAAAAATAGTCCATATCAGTTCAATTACAATTCTTTTACATACATTACATGCTCAAAAACTAATTTAGCGAGTGTTTTACAAAAGCATAGTTTTTTTCACATTAGTTTTACAAAATGTGAATTAAAAGCCACAAGTCGGCTTTTCTTTATCCTTGAGGCCCCAAGTGAGAGCCTTCCACCGGTGCGTACCCTGCACCTGAAATGTTTTCTCGTATAGGGTGAGCTATGCTCAATAGAGTATCTTCTACAGAGGCTACTCCCCAACCTAGATGCATATGAAATGTGCACATGCAACAATCAACAACCATTATCCATTCCAAACAAGAACATGTAATTCAAGGTTGAAATTCTACCATGTTATGTCATGATATGAGATGATACTCACTCATGCACTTTACCCCGAGTCCTCACCGACTCACACAACACAATGCAATGCACGTGTGTAATACATTTGTCATCTATGAAATACATCCAATGATTGTTTAAAATAAAAGTCATGTGTTTATAAAACCAAATCATTGTTGGATGTTACAAATCAAATGAGTATTTTTATAAACAAAATCTTGTGTCTTTGTTGGGCAACGAATTTTGGTATCACACTGCCGGTTCCGTACACCATTACACTTTTTCGGAATTTCACCTCAGGGGAGTGTATGTACCAAGTAGTCGGGTCTTGCACCCGAAGGAGAATCTAGCCTTCTTGCTATACCCGACACAAGTTTTTCATGTAACCATACAACTCAGCTGGATCTTCGATCCAACCTTCCCGAGTCCACTTATCAAACACCAAGGATGGTGTTTGATCAACCATGCACCCACAACTACACTCATGCCTTATGCCCATGAATGTGATGTCAATATCATGCCCAAGATGCAATGAATGCCAAATGAGCAATTTAACCGTATATCAATATACCAAGGCCAATTATATCATCTGCATATAACTACATTTATCCATCACAATGACAATATATCAATGAACATATATCAACATTTTACACTTAACAACCAAACATAAGCATATTATTACATAATCTATGTCAATAACACACCTTATTCACAAAGGCACAATATAAACACATAGCATGCCCACTAATACCAAATTTCAAGAAATTACACAAGTAGCTTCCATACATCAAACCCAAGCTAGAAATTGGTTCAAGCCATTTCTATACCCATTTCCTCTTTTCCATAACCATAGGCAAGTCATAGGTCATTCTATACACCCAACCCTTTCCTATGGACACCATAGGATGGAAATAAACCAAAGTAGGAGGGAACCCTACCTCTTGAAGCATAAAATGAAGGGTAGAACCTTAAAGAACACCAACCACAACTCTAAACTCTTGATTTCTCAAAATCGCTTCTTTGGATCTTCGGTGAAATCCTTCGTTCTTGGTATGTTTGCATAGCCCTCGTCGATATGATTGACTTTAACTCTTGGCCCAAAGAATTCCGACCGGCGGAACTCCGTGAATCGTCGAGAAAAGCCTTGAAATTTATGTTTTTTTTCTCCTTTTCCTCTCCTCTCTCCCTCACACCACATTTACACACTGATTTCAGAAGATATTTCTTTCAAAAAATCATATTTTTACCGATATTTATAGCCCTTGATGTTTGGTGCACGTTGCGCCACACTCCCCCTCTTGTCCGAGTCCGTTTTCATTCCGAAACGATTAATTTCATCCAAGTTTAGGTTCAAATTATTTTTATTTGAAATTTCCTTCAATTATAAGGAAATTTTATAAATTTTTATTTTAGAGGACGTTTGTGAGGTCACCCGACACCCTATTGTCTCGTAAAACGTGAAAAATCTGACTATCTTGGAATTCGACAAAAAATTTATGGGCAACTCGGTTTCGCGATACGAATCCAATGGTGAAGTCCGTTACGTCATCCGAGCTCTAGAGAAATACGTATTTTAAGTCCGCATTATAGTGACAAATTACCGTTTTGCCCTTTTCAGAAAAAGTTCAAATTTACCCGGGTTTTATAGTGACCCCTAATATTATCGTAGTTTTTAAGGCGACATTGATTGTATATATAAGAAGAAATGCAATGATAAACACATTAGAAGAAAGAAGCAAGTTCCATTGTAATTTTGATCTAGTGACTAAATTTTAGTCTTATGATATACTACTAGAGGTCTTAAACTTTTTTTCCTGAAGAAATTGTAGAATGGTGGTCCAGTGGACTGAACAAATCTAAATGTGGGGTGGTAGAAATATTATTCTTATTCTCTGTTAAAAAAGAAAACATCAAAACCTTATCTCTACTTGACATTTGAATGAACAAGAATTGATTGGCTGGCTATAACATAAATTTTAATTTTCTCTCCATTTTCCTACAAGACAAGTATGATATTCTGTGATTTTGCTTGGGAATTTGTTAGGATTCTCATATAATAGGTAAAAGGTGCAAACTTGAGAGTTGAGGAGGAGAAACAAACTTGAGGATTGAAACCACATAGGTCCTAAACAATTTCGGATTGAGAGTTGTTCTAGTATTCACACATTGCCAAGAGAATCTTTTTGGGTTTGACTTCAGTTCCTTGGAGCTGCACTTTGTCACAACGGGAGAAGATAAATGTTAGGGTATGAAGCCAAGGAACTAACGTTTTCTTTTCTATGTAAACTGAAATGAATCCATGACTGACTACCGAAACTACTATATTTTGAGGTGTTACATAATATTTCACAAATAAATTTTTAAATTTTTTGTTTGTTTCCATCATATTTTCGGATTGTTTCCAAATCATTTTCTAGACGTTTCTGTTTTGAAATTGAACAAAAAATATGTGCCGAAATGAAATTTTGATTATTGGATGAGAGAAAAATGTTGCACCAAATGAGTGGGCCCATGAAAGAGAAATGGCGAAATGGTGTCTCACCATTTACAGAGGCAAAGAGAATCAAAGAGATCTTGTGTGCGGATGAGGCCAGGTCCACAACTTCCTGATACATATGGCTTGAAAATGAAGGAAAGCTAAGGCTCTTGAAGTCCCAAAACAAGAAGACAGATTGAAAGGTATAAACAATATTTGTGGACCCCACTAATGGGTGCAGCTCAACACCGAAAAGAGCCTTTCTGTGGAATTAAGATATGAATAGAAGAATAGGTGTGTATAATGAGTATGGTAGTGGTTGCACATAAAATTTGTACATTTACAGCAACCTTGAATAGATCATTTTTGTTATGTCTTAGTATCATCCTGTAGTTTTGCTCTGATAATGTCAGAAAGAGGTAGCCCTTGTTTCTTTGGACTTGAGAGAGAAAAAAGAAGAGGGGATAAGTGCGGAAAAGGATGAAGTGGCAAGGGAAAAAACAATTACCCTGTATAGAAGAACAGGGTGATGGCATGCATTTGAGGTTTGCTTTGCAGCCTTGAGTATGACTGTATAAGGAGTGGCTCCCAATTACCAAAAAAAAAGGAAAGAACACATAATATGAAATAGATAGAAACACATGAATCTAATTTAGAACAAGTTGGTTGATGGATATATCTGATTGTATATTTAATAGATAGAAACACATGAATCCAAAGTTTTTCATTTTTGTTGATATTTTATAATAGTACTAGTTATTGCATGTGCCTGAAGGCACAATGTAATAAAAAATGGTAAACAATAAACATATTTATATTCATATACAAAATCAAATCACAAAAATAGAGAAGAGATAAAAGAATTTAAGCATCGAATTTGTAGTGGGGGTGAGAGGTGGTGGGCGGCAATGGTAGTGGTAGGAGACGGTGATGGTTGTGGTGGGTGGCAATGACCATGGTGGCAGTGATGGTGGTGGTGACAGCGGCGGTGGTGGTGGTGACGGTAGTGGCGGTGGCGGTGGTGGCGGGGGGCGGTGGCTGTGGTGTTGGCGTGGTGTTGGTGGTGGTGGTGACGACGACGGTGGTGGTGGCGGCGGCGATGACGGTGGTGGCGGCGACGACGACGGCGACAATGGTGACGGTGGTGGTTGTGGGGGTTGTGGTGGCGGTGGTGGCAGCGACGACTGTAGTGGGGGTGGCGGCGGCGGCGGCAGTGGGGGTGGTGGGGGTGGGGGTGGTAAAGGTAGTGGTAGTGGTGGAGTAGTTTCAAACACTATTATTTTTTTTAAAGTACTTATTATAAATAATTTCTAGAAATACTTTTAAAAAATCACTCAAAACACACCCTTAGGGCCCTATTTTTCGTATTAAATTTAGGGTGTTGATATTAGCCGTTAGATTAATTTAAAGTAAAATTTAAAGCGATCTCAACAGCGAATAGCAAAAGTCATTTTGTTTATCTTTTGAGATTTGAATTGTAAGCTACTTTATTATATAGATAGTTATTGCCTGTGCCTGAAGGCACAATGTAATAAAAATTGGTAAATAATAAACATATTTATATTCATATCCAAAATCAAATCACAAAAATAGAGAAGAGATAAATAAATTTAAGTATCGGTTTGTAGTGTGGGTGAGAGGTGGTGGGCGGCAATGGTGATGGTAGGAGACGGTGATGGTTGTGGTGGGTGGCAATGACCATGTTGGCGACGAGGGCGGTGGTGGCGGTGGTGGTGACGGCGACGGTGGTGGTAGTGGCGACGGTGGCGGCGATGGTGGTGGTGGCGCCAACGACGGCGGTGGTGGCGACGACGGCAATGGTGGCGACGGCAATGGCGATGGCGATGGTGGTGGTGGTTGTGGTGGTTGGGGTGGTGGTGGCGGCGACAACGGTGGTGGTGGTGGTAGAGGTAGTAGTGGGGCGGTTTTAAATACTATTATTTTTTTTAAAGTACTTAAGAGAAATAATTTTTAGAAGTACTTTTAAAAAATCACTCAAAACACACCCTTAGGGGCTAATTTTTCCTATTAAATTTAGGGTGTTAATATTAGCCGTTAGATTAATTTTAAAGTAAAATTTAAAACGATCTCAACCGCGAAAAGCAAAAGTCATTTTGTTTATTTTTTGAGATTTGAATTGTAAGCTACTTTATTATGTAGATAGATAGATAGATATAGATTATACAGAATGAATAAAAACTCATTTTTTTTTGCTATTTACTTGTCTTTACTCTATATTACTTACTACATTGTAATTCCTCTATACCTCTTTGGCGAATAAATTGTCGATGTTGAACTCAAGCCTCAGATTAACAGCGGCTAGTTTAATTGATAAGAACTGTTGCAGATTTAGAAAATCCATTTAAGAATTTGAAGTTTTGAACACACACACACACCCACACCCACACCCACACCCACACCCACACCCACACGAACAATTGAGAAGACTACAAGTATAATACTTGGGAGTATAGATAATTATGTATGTATGTTACCTCTACTTGTTGTTGCAGGGATTGGACATAGTTGATGAGTTCGTCGAGCATTCCGGCTTTTTCTATGATCTTATTGCACCTTGGTACTAAATTTTGCAGGTATTTCATTCTCTCACTAATTTTTTCCCTCCTCACCTGCATATATCAGAAAGATTACATGAACTAGGCATCAAGTGATTGCAATGCTTACTGGGAAGAAAAATTGGAATAAAAAATGAGTCCCACTTACTCTTTCTACGAAGCTGTGGTTGTCAATGGTTTGGTCACGATGTGCTCGGATGTGAATGTAGTTGGGTTTTTGAACTCAGAAACCTTGGAATTCTCCCTTAGAAGTGTCACCTGAAGTTCCTCCATTGTTGTTGTTGGTGGTGTTCTTGGAGCTGTTGCTTTTTAGCTCTATGATCTTGGAATCACCTTTTTTCGGGCATCCTTTGACCCTCTTTTTTTTTTTTGCCATCATCCTCTGAAATCGCCTGAATAAATCCTAAAATAATTTTCGTTAGCAAAATTTTCCTATTGAACAATTAGTTGAATTTACATAGCCTTTACGGACAGATAAAGAGGATGGTAAATATGATTTCGGAGGAAGCTATATAGTCTTTGTTCTTTTGCAAATTAATTATTGGGATGTGTATAGCCACAAGGCCCACAACCAAAGCTTTAAAAGAAAGAAAAAATGGATTCCTAACTGAAATTTGTAATGGCAAAGAGACATCGTAACTGATTTCTGTAATTGAATACCTCTAATTAAAGAAAATTGTGGAGAGAGAGAGAGAGACAGAGAGGGAGACGGTGAAGGGGGGCCATGACGATGTCTCTTGGCAGAACTATGAATAGGCAGGGGAGAAAGAGAGGGGGGAAGGTGAAGATATGGTGTGCTCTTGGCGGATCTGTGAATAGGCAGGGGAGAAAGAGAGAGAGAGAGAGAGAGCGAGAGGGGAAGGTGAAGAGATGTGGTATGAAGGTTTGTTGTTGAGCGTTTTGTGATTTTTGAGGGGAGATACAACGACGCTGACAGAGGAAATAGGAATAGAGAGAGAGGGTAATGGTTGAGGAGTAATGGGAAACAATTAGAGGTGGAAATTCGGTTTATTATGGTAGGATAAGGATGACATAGTTGTAATGTTAGAGGGCAAAGTTAGAAAAAAAATATTTTTCAAATATGCTGGTATTTTAAAATAGTATAGATATGCTAGTGTCCAGTATTTAGTCGATTCTAATCTAAATTATTTAATTAATGATGTCATATGCCTTGTCATTAACATAATCTATTTATTACTATGTCATGTTTGAGTTGATCCATATAACTTCTGAATGGTGAATTAGAAATTAGTACTAAAATCCCATAATTTCTCAAGTAAATCCACCACCCATGGTGTTTCATTGGCTAAAAATCTATTTAAGTCCTTGTAATAGCAAAAATACGTAAAAAAAAAAAATGTCCCCATTTATAGTAACTAGTAAATGCACACGTGCATTGCATGTAAACTATTTCGTGCAACTATTTTAATTTGTACTTTTGTATCTCTCTATGTACATATCATCACATTAACAATTTTGATGAGTTATATATTCTCTCTTCAAAATAAAAATACTAAGACTATGTGTACGTATTTGTCATAAAGACATAAACACCACACTCAATGCATTTTAAATAAAAAAAATAGCGCACACAAAAATAATATGAATTAATACTGAAGTTGTTAGAATTAACGAAAAAAAAGGCAACCTTCCCATATTCTTTTAAATTTAATAGCATGTACCAATGACCCATGAAGTAAATATTTTCGTTCATATTAAAAACACTAAAACTAACAGTGATGACTGTAGTCTTAGTCAATCACCTTGGAGGAAGTTCTAAGCTCTAGGAGCCTAGGATGATGGAGTGGTGGTGGTGCAGGCTTTGGGCTGTGGTAGGCTTGGCAGCGTCCTTGTTTGGGAGTGAGATCAAAGGTAGCTTAGGTGGTGTAGAGCTTGATTCATGCTCAAGATAGCGTTATTCGGAGCTTTACATTATCTAATGGTCACAAAGAAATCCATTGATAGGTCATACCAAAACCCGAGCGAAATTTACAAGTAGATCAAGTACCTTCGCTAGGTCTAAATGAACTTCCCCTAAAAACTAAGTACCAAACTTTTTGATTGTCTAAGAAAATCAAATTCGGATGGACTTAATAAAGGATTCTAAAGAATGCATTCAAAATTTAGTAGAGTAAAAGTCCTAACCATAAGAGGGAGAGAAAGGGGGGACACCAATCTAAAAATTTGATGAGATCTAGTATCTTTTTTGATGAGAGGTCTCCCCTATTTTTGCTTGAGCTTCAAGATAAAACCAGGAACATATGTCACAAAATTTCATGGGATAATGGACATAACCATTTATTGGAGAATAACTTTTGAAGAATGCCCCAGCTTCACAGATGGATAAGGGCTCGTTGCAATGACTCCACTGCCTCAAGTTTCCTCTTTGATTGCAGAGGACTTCAAAGAAAAACAATATGCTTCATCATGCTTGAGAAAAGGAACCTACTATTTATAGAAGCTCAAAAACAAAGAATGTGTACAAGGAGAATTTAGTGCAGAAAAATTGCTACCAAAAATAGCATTTAATTACCCATTATATGTACTATTTTATACCATATATGGTGTATGTCTTTCCACTCTTTCTTTTTTCATATGGCAAAGATATATCAGTGATAGTCGATCACGACCTTGTAGCAAAAATATTCATATGCACTTTCTACCCACTATCTGCACTATATATTCTAACCTGACTTCCCTATTTCCAAAAATATAAATGTAGGATTTATAAACTATATCACACCCACACAAAATTCATCTTACTTAATCACTTGACTGGCAAAAGCACAAATGTTAGACTTGGTTGAAGTGGACTTCCAAAAACCAGAACAACAAATGATAAGGGAAACGAGGTTGGAACCCACAACCACTCCTTTCACTTCATTATATTCTACATATATCCACAAACAACTGGAAATACAAATTTCATGTTCTATGAATGAACTTGATTCCACTTCTTCTGTAAAACAATACACATGTATCATAGAAGAAAAGATGATAATAAGATTAATAAATAGTATATTTGGTGATGAATTAGATATAATCTTCTTCTTTTTTATAAGAGTGATGAATTAGATATAATTAGCTGAATATTTTTCAATGTGTTGCCTATAATCAACTCATTATTTTTAATTTTTTGTAAGTAGATCACATCCATAGGTGTATTTGTGTTCTTTAACTAAACTGGGCCTAAATCCGAAAAGGGGAAAGTAACCAAATGAAGAGTAAGTTAGTGGTTAAGGAAATCAACCAATATAAATGCTGAAACACCCAAAAAAAAAAAAAAATTCAACGCTAATTGTGTACGAGAAAATAACATAGATATAGAAAAATGATGCGAAAAATAAAATTATTGAAACTTAATGATAGGATAATAATCCTATAACTGACCTTTGTGGTTGTATGAAGATATGAAATTTTGATAAGAAACATAAACAAAAAGCAAGGTCATATCATACACAGAATTAACACAACTGCCAGAACGACATATCAAAGCCATAGCTCTTTTTTTCCTTCCCAATATACAAGCTTCATTGATCAGTCATTTCTAAATACTCTGCCTATCCCCAAAAACATGAACCACTAATAAGAGGTGACATTAAGAAAATAAATAACAATGCCATATAATTAAATTATAATAAAACAACCTGATACAATTTAACACATCAAACTGAATGTCGTGAAAATGCTTTCTTTCTTTGTAAGACACTTTATTCAAGACAATTTTTAGCTGGTAGCATGCTTGATAAATGGCTTGTATTGTGTTGTGATTTCAATACAAATCTGATCAGATTTATCAAAATTTGGTAAAATATATTGTGGGATGATCTCTTTTAGTGATCCAAACATGAATAGAAACAAATGAGACTTTTAACCGGGTCAATCATTCCCATTGACCACAGCTATAAGAACACATGCAATAGGCTTTATATTATAGGACTAAATTACTGTTTGTCCAAAAATAACAAACCTCTGATTTTTTATTTTTTCCCCAAGACCCGATTCTCCATTTTTATCCCGAAATAATGAATTGAGTTCGTATTGGCATTTTGGATGCTGCTATTTCTTGCTATATTTTTAGTTACTCCACCCATTTCATATAGTATTCGACCTGGTATAACAATAGCTACCTAATATTCAAGGATCCTTTCCCCTAAGCCATACAACTGGTAACAAATAAATTACTACCCAATGCTCACACAACATTCGAGTTTATTCAAGAAAGCACTTTATGCTTTTCGCGTGAACTCCATAAATTTTGCCACCAGGCAGGCCAATTGCATGTGTGGCCGCAACACATTTTCCATAACCAATCATAGCACAAATTCTGCAATCTTGAACAACTTGGACATGCAGGATTTGATTTTGAATCTGTATAATAGCACATGCAAACAAATCCCTAATAAATTCATCAGAACTTGGATGAATTAAATAAAAAATGAAAGATTGGTTATTCAGATCTAATAAATATTACTATAATTGTCATGTCTTGACCACTTCTAGAAGTCTGTTTGATTACTAAACCTTGAAAAGAGTCAAATGCAACATCATAAACCAATTTAAGAAGCCTTTAAGGAAAATATAACGTCTTTTGTAGTAAATGAATCAAACTACTATCAGCCACCTTCTTAGGTGCCGTCCAATGAAGAGGAAATGCATGAATCCAAAACCTAATTGATGGACAGAATGACGATGCAGAGACGGGTCATCTGTCTTCTTATTGGGTTATGGAGATGGAGAAGAAGTGACGACGACGAAGATCACCGGCAACGATCTTCTTATTGGCTTTAGTCGCCGTAGATTTCTGAATCACAGGCAACGATGAAGTCGTGTTTGCTCGATTGTTGGTTTTGACGTGGTGTTTAGATTTATTTTGTGTGTGTATGAAAAAGAGCGTATGAGGGTTGTTGATCCTAGGGTTCATTGTGAAATCATCGGCAGGGTGACAGAAAGGGGCAACCACCCTCAGAAACTCCAAACTCCCAGTGATTTATTGATATATTGAATGTATGGAATAGCAACCAAATAGTCAATAGCTGAACAAACTGTGATCATTTTAAACAACATCAATGTTACTATTAACCAAAAAAGATAGGATTGTGATTCGTTATTTTATTAGAGATATTTTAGTCAAACAAATTTTTTTCACTTTTGTTGACATTTTATAGTAGTATAGATTAATGTTAATACATGGCAAAAATGACAAAAATTAGTCATTTTATTCATACAATACCAGTTAAATATATTTATTGTGCTAGATTCGGGTCATTCATGTTTGATAATAAGTTGGCCCAATTATTATTCCTATTAAAAAATACCCTATTATTTTTTGGTTTATGTTGAAAAATAATCGACCCTAGCTCATTAATTTCATGCCACTTTGAAATCATGTCTTAACTTATCGTGTCCAAAATTACCACACTTACCCCTCAACTATAAAAACTCGGGTGGAGACTATTTCAAAAGTCTAAAAGGTAATTCCAATGGGTAATTCAAGTGATAACAAAGACGAGCTGTAAACACAGACGTTTAAATTTGAATCTTTGCAACTACATAAGGTCAGACCATAAGAGATTTATTTTTCATGCATATTCTAATCTAGGCATGGATGGCTTGCCTTTAATCGGATAGATGAGGGGATTAATCGAAGTGCATACAAGCTGATCTGAACATCCTGATCGTTGAAACTAAAAAAAGAAAAAAAGTCTAAAAGGTTATCCTTCACTTCATGTAAGTTGTAACATTGAGAGAAGCACACTAACCCTCCGGTATCAAAGAAGCAAATTGTGGTAGCTTGGCCAAGAGGAAGTCACAAATATTGTGTTTCAATAACTTTGAACTTGATGCATTCTAACAAGTGTGAAAAGCATACCATAGTCATTGCTTTAAATTTCTCATTTTCAATGCCTCGCATATAAATTCATTATATACAAGGTAGATTGCAGAAGAACTCGAATATATGGTTTTTTTAGCACAAACTTGACATTTTGAAAAAGAAAGAAGGGAAATTAGACAAAAACCTAAAAAAATAAAATAAGACACCAAGCGTATGAGACTCTTGTCATTACAGGGTATATAGGTAGGGTCAGATGGAAAAGTTGTTCTCTGTGATTTGAACTTTTAATCTCTAAACTACAATAAAACAACCTTATTAATGTATTAACACTCATCCTCTCGACCAAAATGTAAATGAAAAAAACTTGTGTTTTACATTGTACTTTTGAAAAAATCCTTGATATCTTCTCTCGTAAAAATATAATTTTGTATAACATAGTACTCTTATCTTTTTTGGAAATTAAATGCCTTGATTGAGTAGGCAAATATGAATCCAAATAGCACAGCTATTCCCACAATGATGGTGGCAACATATCCTAAGAAGTCATGTTTGAACCCAAAATAACTCCTTACAAAATGCTCTACAGTTTCACCAGTGTCAAGCTCATCCTTATAGTCTCCAAACTGTGAAGCAACTAATCCATACAAAGTCCAAGAGACAGGGCAAATGTAATAGTACCATCTCCACCACACTGGAATTCTCTGCAATGCATACAAATAAATATGCTTGAGTTGAGTACTTGTGAGTTAACATCTCATTCCGAAAAAATTAAAAAACAAATGTGTTTAATTACTGGAACTTACTGTCTTTGGAATGATAAATCCTGAGAAAATGTTCCAAATCGCATAGAAGCCAGACGAAACTATTGCAGCAATATTGTGGTTAGGGGTGACTGCCACGGTCATCATCCCGTAAAATGTGTAGTATAAGAAGGTGAAGTACATGAAGAATAGGTACCAAAAGAACTTGGCTAATGTCCAGTCAAATCCGATCATGGCGTATACAATCACCCCATAAATGATTGTTTGAACTAAAACATATGGGAGCTCAATCACAACCTATACAACAAATGGAGTTTGTAAGGAAAAAAATTTATTCACAACCTATTTAACAAATGGAGATAGTAAAGAATCTACAACCAATTTACCTGCCCGAAAGCATATGGCAGAGCTGAATACATCCCAGCAGCTCTTTCCCTGTAAAAGACTCTTCTCTCGATATCAATAACGGGCTGCACTGATGAAGCATTTTGTATACCAATGAAAATGATAGCGGCGTACATAGAACCCATTGCGTTAAATAGATCTTGTTTCCTTCTCCTGGAACTCCCAAGGATTTGAATTGCATTAGGGAGTTAGAATTATAAAAACAAAAACAAAAAACAAACAGTTCATAAACAACATATGCCGTTTCCCTTTTGTTTTTCTCAACCTGTTTACCTTTTAGAGCCAATGTTCCAGAATAATGTCCCAAACATTATAGCTATGAAAGTTGTGAACATAAGTCTGACAGCAGTGTATGAAGGGTTTCGCCAATATGACAGGCGTTGTTTCCATAGGCAAGCCATACATTGGGTGAAGAAAGACTGTGAGTATTGAGTAGGGAAATGCAAATCTTTTGAACCTGGTACAGGTGTACTGAATTCCTTAATCAATGCTTTGTTTCTCCTGAATGATTCATCAGACAATAGTACTTTGTTACAATACAAATGCCAGAAAAATCTCAAACCTTCCCATAGTTTTTTGTGTATTTCAGAACACAACATTATGATTTACCATTAAAAAAAATCATGGGCCCTGTTTGTTTTGTATCTCATAAACTGTTTTTTTGTTTCCGAAAATAATTTTTGGGAGAAAAACTGTTTAAACTGCTATTTCTTATTTTTATTTTTTGAAAATTCAGAACAAAAAGTGGGTAAATTTAGAAAAACAAGTTAAAACTATTTTGTGTGCTTTTAAAAATAATTTTTTCAGAATTTAGAAAACATCACCTCTATCACCACTATGTCTACCAACACCACGTCGACCATCATCACCACCATACTTCCATTACCACCACATTTCTGTTTTTATTGGTTTTTGAATTACTGTCCAAACAAGTTTTACTGTTTTTTATTCCGTAGAACTGTTTTTGGAATCATATAACCAAACAAGTTCTGTGACACAAAAAACACCAAAACATCATTTTCTAAAAATCTTCCCAAAAATAATTTTCGAATACTGTTTTTTGAGACACAAACAAAACAGGGCCATACATATTTCTAGCCTTATCTTTATTAGATTCATAATAATTCTGGTATTATAGTTTAATCTAATCCTTTTGAAGTAGATGTTAAAAACCCCCAAAAAATGAATCTATGACTACCTATACAGTTCTGAGTTCTTGTACACTTGGGCAAAGTTAACCTCAAGAGCTGCTTCTTGTGCTGCTGAAGTCACCTCCAACATCCAAGTTGCTGGATTATAACCATCCTTTATTTTATTAACTCCAGTGATTTCCTTCAAGAAACATCATATAAGTTGTATATATTTTCAGTACTTGTGAGGAACATATTTGAGCCTTCGATGATACCGTGCATTTACCAGCCATACCTCAAAGTAATCGATAAGATGGGAAGAATGGTGGCCTAATGGTCCGGCATATATTTCTTCACCGCCTCGTTTCAAAAGAAATAGCTGCAGTTCAAAATTCTTGTACTTTTAAGTGTTGTCAATTTTAATAGAAATAGAAAACAAAGTAAACCATTGAATCCTGAACGGCGAAAAAAGATCAGTCACCTCATCGAAGGCATCAAAAATGTCAATGCTGGGCTGATGGATGGTGCACACTACAGTTCGTCCTGTATCCACTGTGTTTCTCACTGTTCTCATCACAATTGCGGCCGCCCTAGCATCAAGGCCTGAGGTTGGTTCATCCATGAATATTATTGATGGGTTGGCCACCAGCTCAACTGCAATTGTAAGCCTCTTGCGCTGCTCGGTTGAAAGACCGTTCACACCAGCCAACCCAACAAGTGCTTCCCTCAGTGGAGCCAGCTCCACAAGCCCCATGACCTCCTCAATGAACATCTGCATTTCATAAGGTAAATTTGCAATCAAGTATGGAATAGACCAAAGATAAAATACGTTAACGTTTGTATCTTATAATTATATCGGTAGGAGTCACCTTCATGGTTGGTATATCGACTTCAGTAGGTAGCCGAAGCCATGCTGAATATAGCAAGGACTCGTAAACTGTAACATGAGGAGAGTGAATATCAGTTTGCTCACAATATCCTGCTATGCGAGCAAATGTTTCTTGCTTCTTTGGGTATCCTGATATAGTGATCCTTCCTTCAATATATCCACTCGTTTTTCTGCCAGCCAAGACGTCCATCAGAGTAGTCTTACCAGCCCCACTAACACCCATTAGAGCTGTAAGAATTCCTGGCCTAAATACACCACTCAGACCTTTCAGAAGTTCTAGCCGGTGATCTTCAGGAACACCCTGAGCCTTCATTTCCTAGCAAACATTAGTAATAATTGCATTATGTGCACAATAAGCTACACAATACTCGGCATCGTGTGAGAATCATAAATTAGTGAAAGAATAAGAACATGAATGAAAATTGTCGATAAGTTTTATGGTGAACATAAATGGGAAGAATAAGCATATAAGTCTTTGATGCAGAACGTATAGCAGAAAATTACATGATAAATATCATTAAAAGCAGCGTTGATCGAGCACCAAGGGATGATTTTGGGCGATATTGTCAAAAAAATTTATAAGAGCCTATGCTGGAAAGCTCTCGGCGATCTGAGTAAGATTGAAGAAATATTTTTCATCCCGTCGTTTTTAAGCCAAAAAACGATGTTTATGGCCATTTTTTAGGCACTTTTCTATTTTATCCCGTAGTTTGGGATATTTTCGTAATATTACTTATTTACTTGGTTATTTTAGTAATTTAAGACCATTAGGGTTTCGTATTTATATAATGTTGAAAACTGATTCTACAGTTTTGATTTATTTTGAATAAAACTTAGAGATGAATTCTCTTTTAATTCTCAATTGACTTGGTATTCTTTGAAATCAACGAGGCTCTTGAAGACTCTAATCTGGTATTGTTGCGATAATCAACAAGTTATAGTTTATGTTGTTTAATCTCGTTCCTTTATTCACGCTACCCTGCATTAGTCTTGCTTTTTTATTGCACAATATTCAGGAATTTACCAAAACAAATGTAAACAATTTCATGCAATCATAATCTAAACTTCCTATTGCATATAACCCAAAAGTACCTGAGGCATATCTACTGCATATCGGATATCTTCAAAAGTTATAGAAAGAGGCTCAAAAGGTAAAACCATTCCTAGCTTCCATTCTGGTTGTTCAATTTCACTAATATTCTCCACTCTTGATGACATTGATCTGGATGATACACTTCTTCTAACTTCACTACCACTTTCTGCATATTGCCAAATCAAAAAAATACTATTAGAGACCCAAAAAATTTGCAACCAAAGAACATTGATATCTTGCAATCACCCACCAGCAAAGCTATTCCTTCTTGACCCTAATTCGACTGCAAGCTCTCCAGTTTTGCGGGCATTTCTCTCAGACATGGTTTCTTCTGAGAGAATTGCCTGAGGCTTCCCAAATGCTGCATCATAATAACCCTTTTATTGGGACTAAGTTGAACTCTGTAGGCTATAATTTTTGAAAATGAATGAATTGGAAACTTACGATTGAGATAAGTTAGAGCTAAAGTGAAGAGGAAATTGAATAGAAAGACGTATCCAATCAAAGCTCCTACTCCAATCCAATACCACCGCGCTTCAGGAAAAATTGCGCGAGACTTCAAGACAGACACTCCCAAAGGTTCTGTGGAATTAGGAGGAACCTACATAAACAAACAACGTTTCCATAGAATTTCAGTTACTCTGAGGATGGTGAAACTCCAAATTCAAGAAAATGATTCTTACATGTCTCCAGCTTTTACCAAGGAACTCATTCACAGCTATTGCATTTTGCCCATACATCATGGGTGAGAACCAATAACCCCATATGCACCATTTCTTTATGTCAGCTGAGGGAACAGAGAGCAGTTCTTACGCAAATAAAATCACCAAGAAGCCTATATAAATATATATATATATATAAATACACGCCTTTATGCTATAGTCTTACAGCTTTTACCTCGTGACAACACGAATCCACCCATCACAAGAACTGTAAGTATTGCAAATGAACCAAATGTGTTTGCAACTATGATGTTCCTTCCCAACGCCCCCATCAAACGGAATAGTGCATAGGCCATCTGAGTAATGCATATGAGTAGAAAGAATTGTCTGAAAAACCTGTGCGTAATGAACATTTATCAGATATCGAATGGAAAAAATTGTGAAACATTATACACATGTTCTATGATTAATTACTACCTTGTAACATCTGGATCGAATCCTATGACATAGTAAGTCACACAAACCCAAATGGCCGCTTCCACAAGTGCGACTGGGATCTTGAGGATACATGTGGGTAGAGAATATGCCCAAGGGGGAAAGAAGAGAAGGTCCCTTTGCTTGTAAAACACAGGAAGTTTCACAATGCTCATCCCAAGCTCTGAGTATCCAGTAAACAAAATTGTGATTACCACGAAAAACATCGCACCCATGAAAATCCCACCATCTGTTATTGTATTCCGGGGCATCTCACTTCGTAGGAAGATAGTCATTGTTATGAAAGCCATAAGCAAAAGCTGAAAATATAATATGAAATACAACCATTTAGCAATTTGAAATGTTTAGGCAACTCAAATTTTTTTTTTTCGATTCAACGGTTAGGAGAGTCCGGGTTCAGGACATCTGAATTTATAGCTCGCTCTTACAACTCAAACTTTCAATTCTTTTAGATAGCACATAATAAGGACTCAAAAGGCTTTTAGATGCAACTTACTTGAGTTATCTTGAATATGTAGATGAATGAGTTCCTCTTCATAAGCAAGTATTCCCTAGATATGCAGGCCTTCAATATTTCTTTCTTGCTAACACCATACTTGTTAGTGGTTAGTGCAGAAGGGTGGCTCTTGGCTTTGTCAAATGGAACAGCAAGCTCATCACCTAGTTTCTGGCCAACATGAAATGACTGGAATGCTTCTGCAAATTCTCCAACACTAACAAAGCTATAAGGTTTGTCTTTGCACGCCCAATACTGCTCTTGATCTTTCCTTGATATCACCTACGTTTCCCAATCAAAAAAATGTCAATAATTAATCCCCGCATCGGGTCATATATTACGATAGGCCAGTTTGGAGCTAGCTTAAATAGAAGAAAAATGCATGTGGAAGCTTGAATTACTTCTTGCAAGAAGTCTGCAACTCCTTTCCTCTCAGGACATTTGAAGCCCATGCAGTCAAAGAATTCTAGCACGTTTTCACGGGGACCTTGATACACGATTTGGCCATCAGACAGAAGAATAATGTCGTCGAATAGGTCATAAGTTTCTGGTGCAGGCTGGAGTAGCGAAATTAAAGCAGTTGCTTGAAGAATGTGGATGGATTGCTTCATTGAATTAACAATATGAAAAGTTGTTGAGCTGTCCAAACCAGTTGATATGTCATCCATGAAAAGTGTTGTTGCTGGTCCAACCAGCATCTCCCCTATAATCATATTTCATAAAACAAATCAGAGGAATGAACTCTAGTCCACGGTGACAAGGTCAGTGTTCAATACTCTAAATGCTTCGAAATTCATAGATCGACACTAATCAAAAGTAAAATTCATGAAAAAAATTTGGAAAAATTACACCCATACCTTGTGAGATTTGTCATTTAATCATGTACACCTTGGATATTTAAAATATTACACAAAGACCCCTGAAGTTTGTGAGCATAACACATAGACCCTTGTCATTAATATCCGTTAGTAAATTACATTCAGACCCCTAAAATTTAAAACATATAATACTTAGACCAACAAGTTTAAAATATTACACTTAAGACAAAAATACTCCAATTAAAGATAGAATATCAAATATTTTAAATTTTAAAATCAAAATTCATGTTCTATTATGTCATTTATTGAAATAAAATCAAAAATAAAAATCTAATTTTTCTTTTAAAAATCATAATTAGTTCTGCTGATGCCAAAATTCCACATCAATTTGTTGGACTTCGATCACGTGAAAAAAAAGTCGGAGACCAGAGGGGACTCAAAAATTGTATTTAGAATCTAGGAGTGGCATACCTAGAGCATCTTGGATTAAATGGCAAGGGATTAAGTGATACACACCTACAAACTTGAAAGGTCTAAATGTTACGGGGTTGCGTGGGTTTTTTTTTTTTTCCTTCCCTATGAGCAGTTTTGTGCTTTTACCTGTTGTGAGTCGCTTTCGTTCCCCTCCAGAAATACCTCTTAGCATTTCATCCCCCACAAGGGTATCAGCGCAGACTTCAAGCCCCAAAATCTACAAAATATGGTTTAAACACAAACAAAAGATATTTACATATCTTACCTCTATAGAATTCGACTACGTTATACTAATATTAATGGGTGGGTACCTTGAGAATATAATCAGTTACCACACTGGCTTCCTGCCCTTCTAGTGATGCAGCCTGTACAGGTCCAAAAAACAATTGACGTTTTTTCACAGATTCACTAAAAGAATTAAGGTCTTTTGAGACAATTTTTTTGCGGCGACAATGTTCATTGTCACAAAAAAATGTGTTTTTGAAGAGTTTTTTTTTTTGTGGTAATAGTACTGTCATAAAAAATTTATTTATTGTTGTAAATACTATTGAAGACGGACTGTTAAAGCCATAAAAACTTTTTGAAACTGCACTTATTATGATAAGGTGTTGTGACGTCATACCTTACTATAATAAGTGGTCTAAAAAGTCTTTGTGACGGCAATGACGGTCTCAAATAGTATTTGTGACAAGAAATAAATTTTTTATGATAACAATGCCATCACATTTTTTTTTCTCTCTCAAAAACACGTTTTTTTGTGGCGGTGCCATCGCAAAAAATTTACCTCAACCAGATGAAGAAAAAGAGTCCATCATTATATTCAAGAATAAATGCAAGCATATATATGCGTATGAATTGGATCGATGCTTAGCTACTTCCTCACCTTCATGAAGATATCAAGATCAGAGTCTGGCTTAATGTTTGCTTTCTTTTCTTCCCTTGCTAATTCAGCCAACATTTCTTCAAAATTTTCGAAATTCAGACTCAGTACTAAATTTCTAAGATACGCGGTTTAAACTGTTAGAAAATATGTACAATCTTACTGACCATAACGCGGTCCAACTCCTTGACATCTTGCTGAAAAAGCCAATGTTTCTCTCACTGTCATTTCACCTATATGAAGATCATCCTGACTTACATAAGCAGATGTCCTTTGTGGAACAAACTCATCCATTCCATGCCCATTATAGGTTACTCTCCCTGAAACCTTTAGTAGTTCAAGTAAGTGCTGGGTACCGTAAGGTGGAAACAATTTGCCAGACAAAAATAGTTGATTATTTTATGATTTACGATTTCCTTACTTTAAGATCTGAACCAAGTCGTCCAGCCAAGGCCAGCAACAACGTTGTTTTTCCGGAGCTTGGTGGTCCTAATAGCAATACCATTCTGCAAAAAAACAGGAGCACTGAAATGACAAATGTGATTCTTTTAAGGCTGGGTACCATAGAAAGGGTTGTTTAATAGGTTTATAACTGTTGAACGATAAATAAAAAATATATATAATTGTTGGACTAAAGCTGATTTTTTAGTTGTAAAAACTGATTTTTTGATCGACTTTGAGTCTAAATTTAAATAGAATCCGCTCATCATTTCGAGTAAAATTGCATGGGTTTGTATTCTACTCCGTGAGGAGAATAACGAAGTATATTCACTTGCTCAAATTGAGTAAGAGGTGAATGAAAAAATAAGTTTGAAAGTGACTTTCTTGAAATATGGAAATAAGAAGTCGGTTAGGATGTGATTTAGACCCAACCTTACAAGAAAATTTGTTTAACAAATTGAGTCCGAATTTGTTAACCTGATTTTAATTTATGTCTATTGAAATTCAATTCGCACTTGTTTGAATTTTCAGTTTTCCTCTGGTCTGAATTTTGGAATTTGTGTCTATCAGTTGACAGACATCAATGGAGTCTTTTGAACTACGTTGTGTCTTCTGAGTTGCATCTGTTTACATGATGGCTGTCCAAATATATTAGCATTTAGAATTAACTACATTATGAATTAAGACAGTCATTACATTCATAATTTCCACATTACTAGTCTGCATATCTGAGAGTACACAACACAATCTAAGTTCGCTGGGCAATTGAATTGAAGTGCTACTTTCAATTACGTAAAGATTATTGTATCCTGGGAGACAATCGCTTAGATTTTCATAAGTAGGGGCAAAATCTATCTTAGAGACATAATGTCAAATTGTAGTCTTGACCTATTTAAAGTTCAATCACAATTCTTATATATTCTACAAATGGGTAAATTTTATTTATTGTTTTATACATGTTACTGTTTTGTTCTTGATTGTTATTCTTTTATTCTAAATTGCATTATACAAATCAAAGCTTTCTTCTTCTTTTTTTGGTACATATACAAATTAAAGGTTTCAATAAGTGATTTTACCACGTTGAAGAAATACACCCAAGAATAACTTTCCGGAAATATACCCAACAGTAATGGACAAGTAGAAGTATCGTATTCTCACCTGCCAGGCTTGATGATTCCACTTACATCTCGAAGGACTGGAAAGGGTTTCTTTCTACTTGGAAGAATATGAAGATAATTCAAGAATTCCTTGAGAGAGAGAGAGAGAGAGATTAGTTGGCGGGCAAAGATATGGAGATGTACTTATGAAGATGCATGTCTGCTAGATGAACTACCCTACCTCATATAAATTGATAAAAAAGTTGAATAGAGTGGGCAGTGCTCTACTGCCAACATAAGCTTCTGCATCCACATTTAGATGCTCAAACCGAACTTCAATAGTGGGAAGAGAAATTCCAACTCTGTATAAGAAGAACAACACCACAAACATATCACCAACGAATGTTTCAAAAAAAACCAGGTAAAGATGACACAAAGTTTCAATGTTTCTGTTGAGAATTACCGATCAATGCGTTCCTTGAGCTTTAACAAGAACTTCTCATTATCTTCCTCTGGATTTTTCACAAGCCTCTCTAACAGATTCTTTCTATCTATTAGTCCAAGACTCTTTATATCAATCTCTCTTGGTTGGCCTTGGCCCTCTTCTCCAGCCAGTATACCTCTCCTTATTCGAAGATAGGTTGGCAATCTCTCAAGAGCAGCCCATTTCAGTGCTTCTTCATCATCTTCTTCTCGACAACACCGTGAAAAACTATCTAAACGTGCACTACCGACTCGTACAATACTTCCACCCTCCATCATTACCAGTCGACAAAAAACTCAAAAGGGTTCTGAGAGTTCTATGAACATATAAGCAGATCTCAGTTTACAAAAAACTCAAAAAGGTTCTGAAAGTTCTATGAACATAGAAGCAGATCTCAGTTTACAAAAAACTCAAAAGGGTTCTGAGAGTTCTATGAACATGTAAGGTGACTTTTTGAACTATATATATAGCCGAAGCATAAATCCAGTTCAAACGAAAAAGGACAAGAAATTTTATTACATAGTGACCTCAAACTCTATACAATAACACAATAGTCTTTCATAAAAATTATAAATTGATCCCAATATATCTAAAACTTATCTTGCGACATGTTTCTAACGTGTCCGAAACTTGTCCAAAGATTCGTTTTTGTTTGGGTTTAGTAGTTGATGCATTAAGAAAATAACATGGTCGACATAATTGAAGATATCTAATGTATAGTAGTATAAGTATATATTTCTATATAGGCAATTTTAAGAAGAAAAAAAAAATTGATGGTCGCCATGTGTCCCGCGGGCCTAAGCTAGATCCAACCCTATTAATCTTTTGCGCTCTCTCTCTCTCTGTCTGTTTGTCTGTCTTCCTCTGAAGGGGTCACTAGTAAACACACACATACAGATAGGAATGTAAGTCAAAATCAATCACTATAGAAGTTTGCTGCGTGAACGAAACTCTCAAACAAAAATTAATGCCAATGTATGTTAAAAAAATGCTGGTGGGTATTAGCTCGATGGCTGTAATTGCAAGTCATGGGAATATAAGAAACTTTAAAAGATGATGGGATCAAATGATTTTGGAGTGAGGGAAGCAATCAATCATTGCAGAAAGGTGAAACGAAGCAGACACTAAAAACAATCAAATTTTTTTTGTTGTCTAATAACAATCATTTAGCGAGAGAAGGAATCAAACCACTATGTTATTCACAAACATCTACAATAAGTGATGGAAGAAAAGAAAAAGAAAAAAAAAAATTTTTTTATGCATGTATTTTAATTAATATGAAAAACTTGCGAGAAAGTTTTAAAAATGTTCATTTTATTATTTGAAAGAAATAAAAGTTACAAGAATTTTTTTTAATTATCTAAATTATACATGGAAAAAAATTAACACGTGAAATTTTTAAAATTTTCTCTTTCTTGTATTTTCTATCATTATCTCACTAAACAAACGGACCTTAGCAATAAGAATTTTCCACTCATTTTCCTTCTCATTTTCCTTTTGTTTTCCCATCGATCAAACAGATTAGGGTTTCTGTTAAGGGATTCCGTAAATGAATGACCAATTAATGAAATCCTCAAAAACTATGGCCAAGAAATTTCACTAAAATATGCCCAAAAAACTCATGACTTGTGAATAAAAAGACCGAAAACCTAAACGACAAATGTCCCACATATCTTGTCCTACATGGATCCTCTGGTATTTTTTTTTTCTTTTTCGAGTAGGGGTGATTGAACCAAATTTATGAGTACATAAACTAATCTCCTCTCAGTTTGTTCAAAAGTAAGTCATCTATGTCGGGACTAGAAAATTTATGAAGGATAAATCTTTCATAACTTGGTTAAAAAATGAGTATGAGACAAAATATTAGGCAATTAGAAAACAACGTAGTGACAAAAATGAGTGTAGTAGAAATAATAATGTTAAAGGTGAATGTGTGAAAAATCTAAAAAGAATAGAATACGAAATGACTATATTAGAGTAATGGTAGACGTAACTCCAATTGAGGATAAGTTGAGGGAAAATAGATTAAGATGATTTAGTGATGTTCAACAGAGGCTGATAGAGATATCGGTTAGAAAAACTGATAGAATTTCTCTCAATGATACTAGAAATAGGAATAGACATAAATTAAAATAATAAGAAAATATATAAAAATACTTAACTTAAATGAGCATCTAGCGTATCACCGAAATGAATAGTAAAAACGGACTCATATAACCGATCCGAAATGATTGAGACATAAAACTTGATTTGATTTGATAAATCTCTCATAACTTGGTCCCAAATAAATTGTCAAATTACTTGTTCTCCAATTTGTTTTCTCGTACTAAATAGGCTATTCTTATATAGTCATTGCTTCCCCTGAATATTAACATCATCTTGTATTAAAAAGAGGAAAACATTTTATTTTATTTTATTTTTTGGTACTATATTAAAAAAATTAAAAATAATAATAAATTTTCCTCAAAAAATTGATAATTTTCATCTAAAAGATAGTAATTGAACTTAATTACACCCCAAAAGTTGATAAGCACCATTCAAAAAATAATATAAATTTCCAAAAAATAATAAATCATACCATACTAATATTTTTTGGGTACTATAATCAAGAAAGAGAGTTGTTCTAATAGTTTGGATATGTATTTGGATGTGTGTACATCAATTTTTTGAATATCTTTTCCGACCTTATTTAATTCTCTCATTTCGAACAATAAAGCCTACTTTATTTATATTCACACACTAATGATTAAAGTCACCTCATTTATACTCACGCCATTAAATTATTAAATATATATTTTTTCACTTAATTTTTTACAACTCATACATAAACAATTCCTACCTCCCTACACATTCACTCCTCTTACAAATTGTGCCATACTCTTCATTATGACACATTCCAGAAACAATTGAAAATTTATACTTTTCTTTTTTGCAAAATCATAGTACTTATACGTTTTCATGAATTTTGGGCATTAGTTGCTTCATTTATCTCAAATAAATATTAATCTATTTTTGTTATGTTTTTATTTTGATACTAGTTTTAGACAAGGTCTGGTGTTTATATGGCCTGGAAAATTTTCCATTTTCTGAAATTTATGTACCGTACCACTATTACAAGTTTTGTCGGTTTTTTTTTTTAACAAAATTTGAGAATCATTTACAAATTTATGGACTACTTGGGATCGATCTCAGAAAGTTGTAAATGATTTTGGGATCGATCCTAAGTAGTCCACAAAAATTATAAATTATCCACAGAAGTTATGACTTAAATCATAAAAATTGTAATATGATCTCAAAAGTTATAAACTTTTTTTTTTAATAAAATAATCCTTAAAAATTATAAAAACACACACAAAAATTATAAAATTTGGAGGTACAATTTTTTTTTTTCCGATGCGTAGTCTTATTCTGAATGTTAATGTTATGTGATTATGATATTTTGGCCATTTGCGCTTTACTTAATGTTTTATGTACGGAATCAATAGCTTGGCATTGGGACCATAGCATTGTAATGGATTTGGAGATCTTTTATTAAGGTGATACTTTCAATGTTATGATAATGAGGAGGAGGATAGTCCAAAGAATAATATTATGGAGATTTAAAAAATTAATTTAATTTATTGACATAATAATGATTAAATAGTTAAATAAAGCAGGGAATGATATTTGTGTGGGGTTATTCCCGTCCCTTAAATTTACTTTTCCACCATATTTAATTTTTTTATTTCAAACTACTAAGTCCATCCCGTCTATACCCATTTTATTAATTACTAAACTCAACCCGTCTGTAATCACCAATTAAAAACTAAATTCATCACACTTATTTCAACTTAGTATATTGATAATGATCAAAATTTTATTTCAGTACACTATTTTTGTATGAAAACGTTTCAAAAACAAAATGAAAAAAATGAATAAAAACTTAATAATTTATTTTTAAAAATATTCTAAAATATTAGTCTTTAAAACACCTCAAAATATTTCAAAAATATTAGTGAAAATATGTCAAAATATTTCAAAACACTTCGAAATATTCTAAATCACCGGAAAACATTGAAAATTTTCTTTAATTATTGTTTTGTTTCCGCTTCCTTGAAAGATATATTTAGTAGTTTAATTAGATGGATATAAATGAGATTAACTTAGTCATTAATGTGATATATATATATATAGATGATGCGAACTTAATAATTTAAAATAAAAAAATTAAATAGGGTAGGAACAGATATTTAAAGAGTGAAAATAACCTCACCCATGAATTTATTTATTTTCTTTCATTAATTCAAGTCTTGTCGTATATGATTTGCAAATCGTATCTAAACCCTAGCAGGCCAGGGCCGGGCCTATACATCACCTAAAATCCAAATCAAGGGAACTTTTTTATTCTTGAAAGGAAGTGTTGTTTTGGGGCGTTGTGAATGTCAATGTTGATTACGAAAACTTTTGATCCCAAAAAAAAAAAAATTCGATAATGTACCAAAAATTATTATTTTTAATAATAAGGGCACACATTTAAAAATATTCAATCTTAATATGACATCAAATTATTTTTTTTAATACAATTGTCTTTCTCTTGTATTAGTTGGTGAACCCCTTTATACCATATTACAATTCACTAAACAACCATTTCACTGGACAACAAGATGATGTGTTTTATGTTTAGAGATTTCACAGGAATCAATCGGATAACTCAAGTGATAATACGGACGAATTATAAATATAGACGTTCTGAATTCAAATTTTAATAATTTTTTGGGATCAGATCATTAGTTCTGACGTGAATGATCTGTTTTTGACCCGACCAGAGAGGGGATAGTCAAGGTGCACGTAAATTGAATCGAAGACCCCTAACCGTTTAAAAAAAAAAAAAGATTTCACATGGATCCCAAGCTGGTCAAAAGTCTACTTTTTTGTGAGATATATACATATTCTCAATGCCCTCCAGATTGCACCTGTTGGTGATGGGTTCGATTGCCCTTCATTAAAAAATCAAACCCAACAAAGTCGTCTTAGGGCGGCCTATAATATAATATATATAGTATAAAAGTGCAATTTTATCGAAGTTGAATGCTTAGGAAAAGAACCCTTAGGAGTGGTTTAATAGTTGGACATAGTCATTAGTAACCTATATGTCTTATGTTCAATCATTTCTCACACCTTTTAAGTACTAGTCACCCTTATTCTTAAGGGACATGCTTTAACCCAGCTCAAGTCACAGTAGCTAGTCGCTGAACTCGAGAGAGTAATTGGTGCAAACCTGAGAAAAAAAAAAATGCTTAGGGGAAGGACTCATATTATTCTTTTATTATCACTTCGTCTTATAATATTTGTAATTTCTTTTTTAAACTGAGATATGAATTGATAAAAACAAGACACAATCAATCTTTGGTGAACTAACATAGTGTTTCATCGTGACTTACCTGGACGGGGTCAATGGGTGATCATGAAGGCCCATGGTCTAGGTTGGCGACCTTCATTGCACTCTGGAGGGGCGCCCGCCTAAGGTCTACCCAAGTGGTGGAGCCTACATCATAATTTGTGGCAGTGGGAGCCTGCGTTCGCGCGGCCCCTAACAAAAGGATAAAACGAAAAAAAGAAAAAAAAATAGTGTTTCATCATGGCTAACTTAAGTAGGACTCATTTACATACTCATCGAATTAAGAATAAATTTGTGCATTAAAATTTTCATCGTTAAACATAAGTGGAACACACTTATCTGATGGTAAAGCCCGTGTCATATCATTTGGAATAAAAATTTAGGAAAAATGCTACTTAAATTTAAAAACGCAGACTTGATTTGTTGATTTGATCAATCATAACTATTGAATAAATAATAAATCTTAATAAATAATAAAATTTATAATCAAATCAATGACAATGATCAATTAAATCATCAAATTAAGTCAACATTTTAAATACATGCACCACAGCTAACAATTTCCCTACAGTCCTAGACAACAAGATAGTTACCATCTATGATGAACTGTCCCATGTTTACAGATTCAACATGAATCCCAAGAAGATCTGTTGGTCAAAACTCAACATTTTTTTGATATATAAATTTTTTTTAGTTAATTGTCTATTTAGCCTCTGAAATATATTATTTTTGTCAATTAAGCCTTTAAATTATGATTAATGTCAGTTTAATTAGCCCCTGAACTATATCATTTGTGTCAATGTAACCCTTCTATCCAAATTTGCGACTACCATTGACGGAATTCCTCACGTGCGCATCACGTGAGTCAAGGATTAGGGTATAGTTAGGCCTGTCCATGGGCCGGGCCTGGCCCGCGAAATTTTTTTCGGGCCGGGCTTGGGTAGTGCAGGCCCAAACCCGTACTTGGGCAAGTGCGGGCCGGGCTTCGGGTAGGGGTAGCTACCCGCAGCCCAGCCCATCAGGCGGGCTTTGCGAGCGGGCCTTATGGGCGGGCTTTTGTTGGGCCTATTGGGCGGGCTTCTTGGGCCCTATTAAAAAAATATACAATTTCATTTAATTTTTTTGTAAATTATATTTTAATTGGATTAAAAGTATAGTCAAAATTAAAAGGGACAAAAATTAAATAATGACATTGATGAATTGAATGTTTATTTGGTTTTAATTTGATAAATTAAATTTTAATTGGATAAAATTACATGTTAATTTGATATTGATTTGATATATTACATGTTAATTTAGTGAATTAAATGTTTATTAGAAAAAAATGAATGTTAATTATATGAAATTAAGTGTTAATTTGATAAATTGAATGTTTATTTGGTTTTAATTTGATAAATTAAATTTTAATTGGATAAAATTACATTTTAATTTGATGTTGTTTTGGTGAAATTACATTTTCATTTGATGAAATTGAATGTCAATTTGATAAATTTGAATGTTAAAAATGGATAAAAATTAAATAATTTGATAATTTGAATGTTAAAAATGGATAAAAATTAAATAATGAATAATTTTATTTATGAATAGAAGAGAAATTGCATCACTATAGAATGAGTACATCCCAACTAGGTTGGCACCTACCCACCTATCTATCATTTGCACAATTCTATTCATTAAAGACTTTTGTACATGAAAAACTAGAATATTTAATACACGAAAAAAATACATCAATCTTAATATCTAAATTTCTAAAACTTCAAATTCTGGCATTGGGGGATTTATTTCCATATTTTGATCTCTCGCTTCAGCAGCATACCAATCTTGAAGACACATAAGGGCTTCCACTGTCTTTCCATCCAAGCAACTTCTATGCTCATCAATGACACGTCCACCTGTACTAAAAGCAGATTCGGATGCTACAGTCGACATAGGAACTGTTAGTATATCCCGAGCCATGGTGGAAAGAATTGGAAACCTACTTTCATATCCTTTCCACCATGCCAAAATATCAAAATCAGAATCTTCAACACTTACCAGTGGAGCATTGTAATATTGCTGAAGTTCAGTTATCCCCCTAGATGTTGACATATCTCCTCTGTTCAAAATTGATGCTAGCATAGATGTTTTACCTTTACCTTTATTACTACTACCAATATCACTAGATGCTGGGACGGAATTAAGTGTACCACTATTCCCAAATGTTACACTATATTCATTAAAAAAAATTTCAAAATAATATTTTATTTTATTCATGTGGTTCATGTGGTCATCATTTAAGATACCATATAAAGACATAAAAACACTTGTAAGACCAAATTCTTTAAATCGATGGTCAATTAACATACCAAAACCAATAAGTATAGGAAGTAGTGAAAAATATTTATTAAATTTAGATTGCATATTATGTAAAATAGTAGAAAATTCGGGTTCATTTCTATATAGTTCAAAAATATCACTGATACTAACTATATGCACATAGGCAAGTGTAATAGTTGGATAATAATTACCAGATAAAGCCATAGTTGACTCATAAAAAACTTTTAAAAAATCTTTCATTTTATCACTGACATCCCATTCTTCTTCGGTGGGACGCGATAATGAACCAGTGGTATCTATACTAACATAGTCATTTAAAGCAGCTTTATATTTAACTGCCACATCTAGCATTTTATAGGTGGAATTCCACCTATGTTTTACATCATATGGTATTTTTTTGCATTTTAAATTATTCTTTTTACACAAAGTTCCAAATGTCTTAAGTCTATTTTCAGAACATATTATATGATAAATAATATGTCTAATTTTATCAATTATAAATCTAATATCATGGAGACTACTTTGTACTATGAGATTTATGATATGACACATACATCTCATATGAAAAAAACTACCTTCACATGGTAAAGTTAAATAACATTTTAAATGACTTACACCCACTATTATTTGTTGCATTATCTAAAGTAATAGTAAAAATATTTTCTTGAATACGATAAATTTGTAACTGATTATAAATAACTTCAAAAATAACTTGTGCACTATGATTATCTTCAATCCTTGTAAAAGTAATAATTCTTTTTTGCATAACCCAATTATCATCAATAAAATTAGCAGTTATACATAAATATCCTAATTGTTGGCAAGAAGTCCAAATATCAGAAGTCAAACAAATTTTACTTTTAAGATTACTAAAATAAGTAATTAAATTATTTTTTTCTTGTACATAATATTTAATAACATCTCTTTGACATGTTTGACGAGAAAACTTTCGGAATGAAGGATTAAAACCACTTTGTAACATTCTTTCAAATTCAACATCATCTACAAGAACAAATGGAAGATTTCTTATAACAATCCATCTAACAATTGCTTTTCTAGCAGAATCAGGTTCATAACTAAAAGTGCTTAGTGTACCGGTGCTAGCAGATTGTGATAACATTGTTTGTCTAATATCAGTTTGACCTCTTAATAAGCATGAACGTAAATGTCTAGTTAAATGACTAGTTCCATTTTTAGAGCCTCCAGCAAACTCTTTTTTACAATAATTACATATACACTTTTCTAATGTAATGACCCCATTAGAATTTTTAATTTGGATTTTCTCAAAGTGATCCCAGACTTTGGACTTTTTTCTTTTATTAGATAGCACATTCTCAGTAGAATCTATCTCAGGAGTTGAAAATAAATCAGGGTCTTCACCCTCATTGATATTTTCATTATCATTAGACTCAAGAATTTCGTTATAAAAAATATTTTGTGAATGAGATGAAGCCATTACGTAAATTAAACTATAAAACTAAAATAAATACTTAAATTATGTAAAAAAACTTTCTCACCAAATGAGACCACTTGACAATTGTCACTTGTGAGTTGAGAGCAAATGAGAGTTTCGGCCTTGAAACTTCAGAACACTTGATAATTTTGACTTCTGAGAGCAATTGTTAGTTTCGTTCGGCTACTAAGTTTGAGAGCAAATGAGAGTTGTGAATTGTGATTTGTGAAGTTGAGAGCAAATATATTTATAAATTATACATTAAAAAATGACCGTTTATTTATTACCGTTTATTTGTGACCGTTTAAAAAATGAGAGTTCAGGCTCTTTACTGACTGACTGCCAATGCATAGATTGAACTGAAAAGACAATGCATAGCTGCATAGGCTAAGGGCCTGAGGCTAAGTCTGACTCACTGTCTCACACTGGCCACACTGACCGGCTTTGCTTGACTTTTTCACTGCCTCACATTCAAAATTTTGAAACCAACACAGCAACAGATTCACTGCCTCACGTGACAAATTTTTTTAAAGTCACCAACCATTCTTTCTTTTAAGTCACCCACCAACCATTCTTTTAAAGTCAAAACAACCATTCTTTCATTTCAAGTGTCCAACTTTTTTTTTTTTTTCTCCACCTCTTATAAATATATGTTTGATAAAAAAAAAAACTTATATGAGCGGATATGGGATTCGGGTGGGCTTCGGGCATGTGGGCGGGTATTTGGGCCGGGCTCGGGCTTCGGGCCGGGTAATGGGTTTGGGGGTAAACCCAAGCCCTTTCTTAAAGGATATTGGGCTCGGGCTCGGGCTCGAGCGGGCCAATTATCGGGTCTATCGGGCTTCGGGCCTATTTTTTTCGGGCCGAGTAACGGGACCCGTGGGTAATCCGGCCCATGGACACCCCTAGGTATAGTTTAGGGGTAGTATATTGTGCACGTGAGGAATTCCATCAAACTTAATGATGAATTTAGACGGAAGGGTCATATTGATATAAATGTTGTAGTTCAAGAGCTAAATTGACATAAAGCGTAATTTATGGGCTTGATTGACACAAATAATATAATTCAAAAACCAAATAGATAATTAACTCAATATTCTTCTTCGGTAGCATGAGTTAGGCCACTTCATCTTATTCTCCATTAATCGATCAAATTTTGTGGAATTTGTTTTCTTCAATTTCATAGAATTTAGGGTTAATTACATTGGAGATCTCCAAAGTATAGAGTTTATCTCATTTTAATCTCCAATATTTTAATTGCCTCATTTTAGTCCCTAAAGTATTGAATATATTTTTATGTAGTCCCTCAAATAGACAACATTCAAATTGTTAACAGTTTTTTATCATAAAATTGTCATGTGATACCTAAATATGGAAAAAATATAATTTAGATAACTCTTGATAAAAATGTGTAATGTGGGTAGCTCTTGACCAAAATTTGAATAGCTTATGATCAAAACTGTGTAATTTGGATAGTTCTTTGGGTAAAAATTTGGTCAAGAGTTATTTAAATTATTTTTTACCCATATTTAGGTATTACGTGACAAGTTTCTAATAAAAACTCGTTAGCAATCTGAACCCTGTCTACTTGAGGGACCACATAAAAATATATTTAATACTTCAGGAACAAAATTATACAATTAAAATATTAGAGATCAAAATGAGGCAAATTCAATATTTTGGGGACTTCCAGTACAATTAACCCTAAAATTTATTGGCTAGGTTTGTCAATGAATCAAATTTTAATTGATTGGATCTGAATATCATTATTAAAACATTGACTTAAATCTAATTCGAATATCCGACAAATTTTGTAGATGTAGTTCATATTCAATTTCGTTAAAAATTCAAAACTCGTTCAAAAAAATTCAATTCAATCTAAATAACTCAAGTAAGCTTAACTTTTACAAATGACATACGAATTTTAAGTCAAATTATTATGTATTCACTCATTTTTTTCATATCTATATAATAAAGTAGCTTACAATTCAAATCTCAAAACATAAACAAAATGACTTTTGCTATTTGCGGTTGAGATCACTTTAAATTTTATTTTAAAGTTAATCTAACGGCTAATATTAACACCCTAAATTTAATAGGAAAAATAAGTCTCTAAGGGTGTGTTTGGAATAGCTTTTTAAAAGTACTTATAGAAATTATTTCTCATAAATACTTTAAAAAAAAAATAGTGTTTGAAACCGCCCCACCACTACCTCTACCGCCACCACCGCACTGCCATCGCCGCCACCACTACCATTGCCACCCACCACAACCATCACCGTCTCCTACCACCACCACTATCGCCTACCACCTCTCACCCCCACTACAAACTGATGCTTAAATTCTTTTATCTCTTCTCTATGTTTGTGATTTGATTTTGGATATAAATACAAATATGTTTATTGTTTACTATTTTTTATTACTATGTGCTTTCAGACACAGGTTATAACTAGTATTTATATAAATGAAATGTGATATACCAAATTTATATTCAGAATATCAGTCAAAATATAAATCCATATGACTATTCAGAGTTGGATGGACTTGACCCAATTCACAGGCCCAGTGTTGATGTCAAAAAATTAGTGAGTCAATACAATGTTCAACAAAAATACTAACTTCGGCTCTGACGTAGGTGTGATAATTTTTCCTGCAGATAGTTGTATAGTGTTGAAGGACAATACTCCCTAACAGATATGTAGAGTGGAATATCTATATATCCATTTTGAGTACCAACAAAAAAAAAACTCAACAACATTGGATATTGTTGTCTTAATCCACAATCATTTGAAGAAATCTTTGGTGAATAAACAGTAGTTTTTGCCAGTGTTGGAGTACCAACAATTTTATTCTTTAATTTATTTTTATTTTTTTTGGTTAACGGTCAATGGTGTTCGGGCCAGCTTATATTTACCTTGACTAATCACCTCTCCGGTTTGGTCAAAGACATGTCATCCACGCTGAGATTAAGGTATTTATAAAGGATAAATTTTTCATTGCCTGACCTTAAGAGGTTGCCAAATTTGAACTCAAGATGCCTGATTTTACAGCTCGTCCTTGTTACCACTTGAACTACCTTTAGAGTTAATTATTAATTTATTTGTTGATCAGATTGAGTGCACCACATGTTGTTAACCATGCTAGGGGTTTAGAAAATCCTTGTTACATTATTGTAATCTATGAATATTTTAAACTGTATAAACTCCCCTCGAGATTATTTCAAAAATCTAAAAGACGATTCGAATTTTGAGATCTTTCCCTCGTAAAATTCCATCAGTTATGATGAGAGAAGCATACTAACTCTTTTTATTTATTAAAGAACCAAATTATGGTACCTTGGCCAAGAGGAAGTCACAAATATAGTGTTTCAAGAACTTGAACTTGATGCATTCCATCAAGTGTGAGAAGCATACCATAGTTAATGCTCAAATAGTGCATTTTCAATTGCCTTCTATACAAAAATTATTACATAAAAGGTGGTTTGCAAAATTTATCACAAACTTGACATAACAAGTAGATTGCAAATTTTATCATTTTTTTATGGACGAATAAGGTTATCCGCTCCCCAAATTTTGACATCAACACGTGGGGTAAAAACAACACTACCTAGATAAGCTCCAACCACATCCGCCAAATTTTGACATCAACTCGTAATGCGGTAAAAACAAGGACACCTTAATTAGCTCCAACCACGCTCGCCAAAGTTTGACATCATTTGAATATTGTTGCCTTATTCCAAAATCATTTGAAGAAACACTAGTGTTTGGCAGTGTTGGAGTACCAACAATTTTGATGGGTCAGGCATAAGGGCCCAACTCATGTTATAAGCCCGATCCGAGTTTATAGCCCAATTCCAAGAGATCCAGCAAGTCCAGCCTAATGTGGTCAACCCGGACAAGTTTATTAGGTTCAAGGAGCTACATCAGCAGGGAGCATACAAGGTCAAGTCATCCAAGAGCTTCATCATTGTCGCCTTGGAAAGAGTCAACCCCCACCTCATCTTTTGACCGAGTCCTACGAAGAGCACCATAATTGTCTCGCCCGTTGAGAAGAGGTCGCCAAGCTATTTAATCACTATTAAGTCACCCTAATCAGTTATGACCGCTTGATTAGCTATTTAATTACTATCCATTATAAGGCGACTATAAATTGTAAGCTCCGCCAACACTTGGGGGGCATCACACTCAATCGAGCAAATCTCTCATCTCCCTCTCATAGCTTGTAACTCTCTACTCTCCCTACACACCTGAGTTAATAAATACCTGGTGACTCTAGCCATTCAAAGTGGAAGTAGGTCACATTGACCGAACCACTATAAACTTTGTCTTGCTTTTGTCTCTATCTCTCACTTATCAAGTACTGCATCTTTTTACTGTTCAATTGACAGGTGGTATACAAACTCAATTTGTGCATCATCAGTTTGGTGCCGTCTGTGGGAACGACAAAATTCTCACTTCTAAACACTTTCTCTGTTGAATCTATTGCGATCACCACCAGATCGATGAATCACCCTGAAGAAAATCCAGCACGAGAGGAGAGGTTGCTCCTCCTCCACCTGCCAATCTCGTCTCAAATGCACAGCAGATGCTGGACACAATGTAGCAGCTTGTAGCTCAGAACCAACAGATTCTGCAACTGATGCTCGGACAACAAGGAGGAGCGCAGCCTGGACCTCAAATCAGAGGAGCTCCACGCCTTGGACATCAAGGGGCTCCTCACCTGGGCTCTCCCTATCTGGGCGCCCCCTTGGGCGTCCCATCTTTGGGAGTTCCCTTGGGTGCCCCACACAGGGGGGCCCACCATGAGGGACCTCCACCTCCTCTAGCTCCTACTCCCCATGGTGGAGACTCTTATTTTCAAGAGGATGAGGGTGAAAACCAAAGCATGGAGCATGGGAGCCATTTTCATGATAATTCCAGGGGGCCTCCCAATCACTGGGACAAAAAAATTAAGGAGGTACAAAACTAACTGGGTGATGTCTTCAACTCCATGAAGGCTCAAGGACCCGAGACAGTGGACTACCTCATAAGGTAAACCGACACGCCTTTCAAATCTGACGTGGTGAACTACCCACTTCCTCAAAAATTCAAGATGTCATCCATCGAAACCTTTGACGGTAAGAAGGATCCACTGGACCATCTTGAAACTTATAAGACCTTAATGCGGCTGCACAACGTCCTCGACGAAATCGTGTTCCAAGCGTTCCCAACCACCTTGAAGGGATCCGCTTGACAATGGTTCGCCAAGCTCTCCCCAGCCTCCATTGGCTCATTTGCTGAGTTGAGCATGTCCTTTGTATCACACTTTATTGGAGGACGCCGCCACCAAAAGCCTGCCACCCACGTACTCAGCAAAAAGCAGGACCGAGATAAGAGCTTAAGGAGCTACCTCACTCGTTTTAACGAGGAGGTCCTTCAGGTTGAGGAGCCCGATGAAAAGGTTAGCATGACTGCCTTCTTGGGAGGCCTCCGGTCATCAAGCTTCTTCTTCTCAATGATGAAGCGCCCACCGAAGAGCATGTCAGAGTTGCTAGCGAAGGCCCAAAAATACATGAATGTTGAGGACATTACGAGGATACCCGCCAAAGATCGGCTCGGTCCTGCTCCCCAGAGATATCGACAAACTTTCACTCCCCTAAATGCGCTATCGGACATATCCTATTCTAGATCCAGGATGACTCTGCTATAAAGTGGCCAGGGAGGATGAAGTCTCCCTCAAACTGCAGGAACCCGAACAAGTATTGTCGCTTGCATAGCGACCACAGGCATGACACGGATGATTGCTATGACCTCCAGAGACAAATTGAGAAGCTCATACAACGTGGTCACCTTCGCCAATATGTTGCTGGTAGGGGTCAGGCGCCGCCACCACCTCGTAATCAGGAAGACCAACAACCCATCGGGGAGATTCACACCATCTCCAAAGGGCTAGCAAGAGGAGGAGAATCCCTCTCCGACATGAAAGCCCACGCCAAAAAAGCGAGGCATATAGACGATTTGCGCCCATCCAAGGCGCCCAAGCATGGAGACAGCGAAGTCATATCCTTCTCAGACAAGGACTTGGAAAGAATCCAACACCCTCATAACGACCCTCTGGTGCTCACCATGACCGTCGCCAACTTCCAGGTGCGAAGAATTCTTGTGGACAGCGACAGCTCTGCGGATATCTTGTTCACAGAGGCTTATGACAAGCTCAACTTGGGCAGAGAAAGATTGTAGTCTATCAGGTAGCCCCTCATTGGGTTCTCAGGGGAGAAGATGTATCCCCTAAGGTCCATCACCTTGTCAGTCACTGTCGGAGCAGCACTCCGAAGCTCCACAGTCTTGGTCAACTTCCTAGTGATAGACTGTCTTTCGGCCTACAACATAATCCTAGGGCGACCTGCTCTCAACACCCTAAGAGTTGTGCCCTCCACTTATCATTTCATTCTCCGCTTTCCAACCCCAAATGAAATCGGAGAGGTCCGAGGAGACCAGGTAGCTGCAAGAGAGTGCTACATCTCCTCCATGAAGACTAGAAAGCCACAAGAGGCCCTGTAAGTGGTCCTTGACCCAAGGGATGATGCCACCCTAGAAAAAGGGGAACTAATCGAGAGCTCACCCCAGTGGTCTTAGATAAGGAGCACCCAGACAGAAGAGTGTACATTGACTCTTCCCTTTCTGAACATCTATTCCACCAGCTAATAGATTTTTTGAGGCGCAACATGGATGTCTTTGAATGGTCACATGCAGACCTTGAAGGCATCGACCCAGAGGTCGCCACACACCGCCTCAATGTCAACCCCCATCACAAGCCAGTCCGCCAGAAGCTAAGGGGCGCCTCCATTGAAAGGGCCCAAGCGATGGACAAGGAGGTGGAAAAACTAATAGATAATGGGGCGGTCAAAGAGGTAGCATATCCAGAGTGGCTTTCCAATGTGGTGATGGTGACTAAAGTCAATGAAAAATAGCGCATCTGCGTCGACTTTACTGAGCTCAACAAGGCGTGCCCAAAAGATAGCTACCCACTACCACGAATTGACCTCCTCATCGACGCCACCGCAGGACATAAATTGTTCACCTTCCTAGATGCATATTCTGGGTATAACCAGATCAGCATGCACCCCCCGGACTAGGAGAAGACATTGTTCATCACTCCAAAGAGAACCTACTGCTACAGGGTTATGCCCTTCGGGTTAAAGAACGCAGGAGCAACTTATCAACGGCTGGTGAACAAGATATTCCAGTCACAAATCGGGAAAATAATGGAGGTGTATGTGGATGACATGCTGGTGAAAAGCCTCACCACAGTAAACCACATTGACCACCTCCAAGAAACTTTCAACGTTCTCAGGTCATACCGCATGAAACTGAATCCTGAAAAGTGCGCCTTTGGCGTAGGGTCAGGAAAATTCTTAGGTTTTATGGTCAACCAGAGGGAAATTAAGGTAAACCCCGACAAGATTAAGGTAAACCCCGACAAGATTAAGGCCATCCTCGATATGAAGTCACCCTCCTCAACCAAGGAGCTCCAACGTCTCAATAGGAGAATTGCAGCACTTAATAGATTCGTCTCCAAGTCTGCAAACAAATGTTTGCCTTTCTTCAAGATCCTACGAAAAGCCTTCGAATGGGCACATGAGGCAGAGGAAGCCTTCCAGAGGCTCAAAGCCTACTTGGCTACACCTCCTCTCATTTCACACGCTACACCGGGTGAAAGTTTATACTTATACCTTTTTGTTTCCCCATCAGCTGTAAGCTCAGTCCTCATCAGGAATAATGATGGAGTGCAAAAGCCAATTTATTATATGAGCAGAGCATACCGAGGAGCGAAAATCAGATATTCAGAGCTAGAAAAACTAGTGCTCGCCCTCATCTCTACAGCAAGACGCCTGCGACATTATTTTCAGAGTCACACCGTTGTTGTGATCACAGACCAGCCTCTAAATAGAGTCTTGGAAAAACCAAATGTATCCGGGAGACTCCTTAAGTGGGTAGTGGAACTAGGCGATTCGATATCCAGTACCAACCAAGGGCGGCCATCAAAGCACAAGCCTTGATAGATTTTATTGCTGAGCTTACACCCGTAGAGGAGATCAATGAGCATTCCACACTTCAGACATCAGGCCCGAACACACAAAGCAATCAAATGCCCGGCGAGGACACCTAGACGCCTAGCGAGTACACCCAGGCATCCAGACCAGGCTCCCAGCCTGGCGCTCAGGCACGCAGGTCTGGCACCCAGGCCCTTCCTGGCGCCCAGCCTAGCACCCTGCCACCCCAACCTGGCGCCCCGGCTCCCGCAATGCTCTCTGAACTCTCATCTCTGTCACTCTGAAAACTCTATGTGGATGGCTCCTTAACTAGTGAAGAGGTGGAGCTGGCCTAATCCTGATCAGCCCCGATGGCACTCCCATCAAGTATGCCGTAAAGCTCCACTTCATCGCCTCCAACAATGAGGCAGAATATGAGGTCCTCCTCTCTGGCCAAAGGTTGGCAATTGAAATGGAAGCCCAACACCTCATCACTCATAGTGACTCTCAGCTGATAGTTAACCAAGTAAAGAGCGAGTTCGAAGCAAATGGAACGAGAATGCAGGAGTACCTTGCCATGGTAAAAGCCTTAGTCACGAAGTTCCGAAACTTCTAAATCAGCCACATCCCGAGGGAGGAGAACATGGATTCGGATACACTAGCCAGACTCGCCTCATCCCCAAAAGCCCCGCTAGGACCAGCATTCATTGGTCACCAGTTCGAACCAAGCAAGTTAGACGTGGAAGCCACAAGCGTCAACTATGCATCTGTCGAATTAAACTGGATGACCCCCATAAGAGCTTACCTCCAGGAGGGCGTATTTCCAGATGACCTCCTCGAGGCTAGGAAGCTCAGGATGAGAGCCTCCAAGTTTACTATCTTACAAGACACCCTGTAAAAAAAAGGTTACTCCTTGCCATTACTGCCGTGCCTTTCACCCGAAGAAGTTGTCTATGCCCTGCGGGAGATCCATGAAAGAATTTGTGGAAATCACTCTGGAGGACGCTCCCTCGCCCACAAGGCACTCAGACAGAGCTACTTCTGGCCTAGCATCATGAGGGACGTCTAGGAGTTCGCCAAGAAGTGTAACAAGTGTCAGCGCTTTGCCACTGTGTCTAGACAGCCACCAGAAGAACTCACGGTCATCACAAGTCCGTGGCCTTTCTCCAAATAGGGCATCGACATCCTAGGCCCCCTACCATTCAGCAGAGGACAGTGAAAGTTCGTGGTGATAGCCATCGACTACTTCACCAAATTGGCGGAGGCCGAACTCCTAGCAAAGATAACAGATGCAAAGATCAAAGATTTTATCTGGAAGAACCTAGTCTGCCACTTCAGGATACCCCACGCCATTGTTAGCAACAACGCCAAGCAGTTCGACAACAAGCTTCTGAACTCCTTCTACTCTGACCTTCAGATAAAACAGCCTCATTCCCGTCCAACGCACCTACAGGCAAACGAGTAACCAGAAGTCATGGTGAGAACGGTGCTACACGACCTAAAGACAAGGCTCGAAAGAGCAAAGGGTCTTTGGGTCGACCAACTCCCAGACGTATTATGGGCCTATCGAACCACGCCAAGAATTACTACTGGGGAAACCCCTTTCTCCCTTGCCTTTGGAACTGAAGCGATCATCCCTGTGGAAATCGGGGTACACTCTCTAAATGTCCAACACCACGACCCCATCACCAACGAGAAAGGACTCCGCATCAACCTCGACTTGGTAGAGGAGGCAAGGGAGATGGTTGTGGTCCGCTACGCGGAGTACAAACGCCGCATGACGAAATACTACAACTCGAGAGTGAAGCCTCGTTCCTTCCAACCAGGAGACTTGGTCCTCAAGAAAGTGATCCTCACCACAAAGGACTCACGCGAAGGAAAGCTGAGACCAAATTGGGAGGGGCCCTACCTCATAATAGAAGTGGTAAGGTCAGGCACCTATAAGATCCAGAATCTCAAGGTGAAGGTTTTACCCCATCCATAGAATGCTGAGCACTTGAAGAGGTACTACCAATGACACCTTAAGAGAGAGTCAAAGTAGTAGAGTTGGGGAACTTGGTTTTATTTTTTGTACTTTTTGGGGTTATTGCCCAATATTGCTTGACATAAGCAGTAAATGAATAAAATTTTCTACATTTTACTCCAAAAAAAATATTTGTACTTTTATATTTAATTTCAAAGGAGTATCAGTGGCAAAAAACTATTTTTTACAAAAGTAAGGCTACATATTGCCTTTCTAAAAAAAAAAAAAATCAATCAAAAGTCTCGAGCACTTTAACTACTCTCATGGTCGTCCTTCTCCTCCTCATCATCATCCTCAGCATCATCAGAGCCTCCATCACCATCATCAAGCACCTCAGTTGGCACGAGGTCTGAAAAGTCAATATCAGAAATCTTTCCCTGGAGCTCCTCATAACCATCAATGAAAGCATCTGCGAGGCCATTCTCCAAATCCACCTCAGCCCGAGAAGCTCTTTCCTGAGCTGTCTTCACCTCTGCCAAGCAGGTAGCCTCCCTGAGCATGACCCTCTCACGGGTCTCTGCAAGCTCAGCCTCTCTGAGCGTGGCCCTCACACGAGCCTCCACAAGCTCAGCCTCCCTAAGCACGTCCCTCTCACGGGTCGCCAAAAACTCAATCTCAAGTTTAGTTGCCCTCTCACGGACCTCCACAAGCTCAGTCTCTCTGAGCGCATCCTTCTCACGGGTCGCCACAAGCTCATCATGAGAAGCCCTACCAGCAGCTTCAAGCTCGGTAATCCTTCCCTGAGTAGCAATAAGCTCATTCTGTACAACTTCATGGCTATGTTTCAACTAATGATAAAGGATAGTCCTTGAAAATAAACACAGAGATGCAGTTGAGGCCTGAAGAAAAATAAAAGACAAAAGGATGCCAGACACTTATGGAAGGACGGGAGATAACAAACCCTTACTTGAGCCCAGCCTTCCAAAAAAGAGTTGAGGATTCCCTTGGTGCCCAAGGCACCAATCTCACTCACATCATTGGGAAACACAAACCTCCCAAGTCGCTCTCTGATAACCCGTGTGTTACCCAACATGGAGCTAATATGAGAAGGTGCCCCAGTAGAAGTTCCCACGGGAGCAGTGTTTTAAAACCGGCCCGGCCCTGCGGGTTGACCCGATAAACCGATGAATCGGAGCCTGAACCGGGTCGGGTTAGTTATTAGATCGTTTGAGCAAATGAACCCGATAAAACCCTCTGACCCGGCCGATTTTGTAAGAAAATCGATGAACCGGACGGTTTAGAACAAACCGGACGGTCTAATTCAAATGTGATAAAAACTGGTTCTAAGGCATTTTTGCCCAAATTTCATTTCATTTTTACCTCTGTTGTCTGCTTCTCCTTGACTCCGATGAGGCAACTGTCGCTCAGTCATCTCTCTCTCTCTCTCTCTCTCTCTCTCTCTCTCTCACACACACACACACACACACACACACACACACACACACACAATCGAAGATTCGAAGTGCTCTGAGCTTTATTCTGGGTGTGCTCTTCACCTTCATAGTCCTGAAGCTCAATCTCACCACTGGTATTATACCTTCATTGAACATCTATGTTGTGCTGGTCTTTTGGGAATCTTCTTCATCAAGACTTGGACCAAATTTCTTGATAAATCTAGGCTTTTGAAACAACCCTTCGACAAAAGCTTCTTCGACTCAGATCTTCGACAAAGCTTCTTCAACTCAGATCTTGACTCAGGCTCACAGCACTATAGCAAATCTTCGGCGATCAGGTCTCTCTCTCTCTCTCTCTCTCTACAAGTCTGCTATTACATTTCAGAACTAATTAATTTGTATTTGTATAATTTTGGCTTATTTCAATTAATTATGGGGTTTAATTAATTGTGAGTTGTTGGTTTTGATGCTTAACTTTACAAAGTTGTATAGGAAATTGAATGGATTGAATATGTGTTTGATCCCAGAAGTTTCAAATTGAGTGTGATTCTTTTGATACTTGTTAATATGGTGTTGGGTAAATGCTCATGTGCATGGCTTTATTTGTCTTTACTTAGCCAAATTAAGGAGTTGTTGAGGGGTGTTGATTTTCAGATTAGGCACGTTTATAGGGAAGCGAATGGGGTCGCAGATGGCTTGGCTAATCAGGCAATTAGAACCATAAATTCTTCTGAGTTTTCCGGTTCTTTGTGTTTACCCAGTGATGTTAGGTTGGCCTTGTTGCAGGACGTGAGAGGGATGCCAGTTTTGAGGGTTAAAAGGGCTTTGGTTTATGATGACAATGGGTTAAAGGGTGCAGGTGCTGTGGATGATGCCGCTGGGAATGGACAGTGAAGTCTTGCACTCTGATAATGCTGAAGATGTTTTTTGTCATTTTGAAGGATTAAAGCCATCAAGTGTAATTTTGAGAATTTTATTGTTTCAATCTTGTAATCTTTTGTTTCTTGTAATTTTTGGATTACGTCTATAAAATCTCTTTTTATGTTAAAAAAAAGAATGTGTTTGATGATTTTGAGGTTTTTGTTTGATCTAATATATATTAAGCATGCTATTTTCATAATTATTGTAATTTTTTAGCCTATTTATAATTATATTTTATTTTTTATTGTATGACCTATTCGACCAGTGACCCATTAACCCAGTCTCTTTCCCGGGTTGATGTCCGGGCCGGATTTTAAAACTATGCATGGGAGGAGTCGAGGAACCAGAGACAGAAGGTGTGGTCGACAAGGGAGTCTCTAGAATAGCGCTCATAACCGAAGGAGCTGACAATTGAAGAGGCACCACTAGAGAGGTCTCTTGATGGGAGCATACCTGAGGCACCACTGGTGGGGTCGCTTGAATAGAGCCTACCTCGGGCGGCACCATTGGAGAAGTCACTAGGGAGGCATCGCTCATCCTAGCCACCTTAGGAGGAGGAGGACTCCTACTAGAGATGCGGGACCCAATCACCTTTCTATCTGCTGCTGCAAAGGAAATAAAGTGTTATCTAGATAAAAGACACCAAGTAGAGGAGAAAAGCACAAGAAAATCAACATACCTTTTCTTTTCAAGGAGGAACCGCCGGATCTTGGAGAGGGTTCACCAGCCCTGGCACCTACCAAAGGGAAACCACTGACTCCTCCATCTTTGAGGATGAGAGCTCCAAAGTCTCTTATAGGATGAGCCCTTACAGCCTATAGCTTCCACTCTTGGTCCTTGGAGAGCATAGGAGAACCTGCAAGAAATGTGGTGAGTACACAGCCTACAAGGAATATGGTAGGAGAAGAGTAAGAATATAGGGCGTACCAACTTTTTTTTGGAGCACTCCATCGTGTTGGTACCAATGCCCTATCAGCATCCAAAACCCACTCTCCACCGACGAACTTGAAACGAGACTTCCAACTATGACAGTTGGAGGGTAGTCCAGTAATCAACTTTCCTCCCTTCGTAGTAAAGTAGTATCAGCCTCAGTTAGGAGCAGGAGTCTCACTCGGATAATAAGCTGCATGAAACTCGCCAGGAGAGGCATCCTCATGGTGCACTTTCCTCCATAATACTAAGAAACTCAACAACACTCTCCAATCGTTGGGCGCCAACCGCCCAGGTGTCAGGGAAAAGTAATTCAGGATGCGACAAACGGAAGAAGGAATTGGGAACCTGAGCTCAGCCTCAAGCATCTCCTCATAAATGGCAATGTCACCAGAGGAGTCATCGCAGGCAAGCTCACCCATCTCAGCTCGAAGGTACAATACCGTAGGAGGAACGTGGTAAGTAGAGACAATCCACAAAATATCAGCGTCCGTATTTAAAGTGCTAGAAATAGAACTTACTTTGGACCCATCATCATCAAGAGCTACCTTGCCTCGGTGCTTTTTGTTGGGAGGATGTGAAGGGTTGCCTGAGCCACTAGCGGAGAGGCCATGAGGAGTCTGATTTTGAGAGGCTGCACCTGAAGGAGCCAGATCACTCGCATTATCTGAAGTATTACCACCAAAAGTGCCCGCCGCCAACAACTCCTAGCCAAGCACCTGGGTAGCCCCGACCACAATGCCCAGCGCTTGGCCATCGGCGCCCAACACTTGGGTCGCCTGACCATCAGCGTGCCAGCAGCGCCCAGATCAGCCCGCCTCAGCCTCTACTCGCCTAGATTAGCATGCTCCAGCCCCTGCTGCTCGCCCGGGTCAGCATGCCTCACCTCCTGCTCACGCAAACTCCTCAAGATAGTGCCCGAAGGGGCGCCCAAAGCCCCTTGCTCGCCCAAACTCCTCAAGCCAACGCCCAAAGGGGTGCCCAAAGCTCTATGCTCGCCCAAAACAGCGCCTCTTGGCGCCTGCACGCCTGGACCAGCCCTCATCTCTCCGATCTGCTCGCCTAAACCAACCTACTCAGCGCCTAAACCAATCTGCTCGCCCATATTGCCCAAATCAGCGCCTAGATGGGCACCCAGCACCTCCATTTCGCGCACAACAGGCGCGCGCCCAGTAGCAACGCCCAACGTCGCCTCCACTATCTCCGTCTCCACCTCCACTCCGATGCCCAGCATCTCCTCTCTAGGGACAACACCAACTTCTTCGAGCTCTTCACCCAGATTTGCAGACCTCTGCACATGTTCTTCGCCATTCGACATTGTTCAAAGCTTTTAACTCAAGAGCCTCACCTATGTGTTCTTGAAGGACTTCAAGAAGGGTTATCATCCTCTCTCCCAAAATTATATGGAATGGGTGAAATGGGGAAGAAGCTCCCTATTTATAGCTGGGGCTCTTCAAGAATCTAAAAAAGGAAGTGGAAGGAAGAGATTATATAGCTAATGGAGTCCCACAAGCAAAAGAAGTCTACTAGGAGGAAGGGAGTCACCAATCAAAAGGAGTTTTCAAAAAATTCGAATTTAAAAATGTGTGTACGCTATTTTGATCCGTAACTCCAAACGGGGGCCATAATATGTCAAATCGAAGCTCTCGAAGAGCTCTACAAGAGTCACACCCTATGGCTGTGAATGATGTTGTTAAAAGCCCAAAAAAGACCTAGAAGCACATGTTTTGGCCCCCCGAAGTTTTTTCAGTTATGCTGGTCAGCCAAAAATTCAAACTCAAACCGAATGCCCTCCTTCCAAGTTCCATTAGACGCAGGGCATTGGGGGGCAAATGATGGGTCAGGCCCAAGGGCCCAACTCATGTTATAAGCCCGATCTGAGTTTATAGCCCAATTCCAAGAGATCCAGCAAGTCCAGCCTAATGTGGGCAACTCGGTCAAGCTCATTAGGCTCAAGGAGCTACATCAGCAGGGAGCATACAAGGTTAGGTCATCCAAGAGCCTCATCCTCGCCGCCTTGGAAAGAGTCAACCCCCACCTCATCTTTTGACCAAGTCCTACGGAGAGCACCATAACTGCCTTGCCCGTTGAGAAGAGGTCGCCAAGCTATTTAATCACTATTAAGTCGCTCCAATCCGTTATGACTATTAAACTGCCACAATACGTTATGACTGCTTGATTAGTTATTTAATTACCATCCATTATAAGACGACTATAAATTGTAAGCCCCGCCAACACTTGGGGGGCATCACACTCAATCGAGCAAATCTCTTCTCTCCCTCTCATAACTTATAACTTTCTGCTCTTCCTACACACCTGAGTTAGTAAAATACCCGACGACCCTAACCATTCAAAGTGGACGTAGGTCACATTGACCGAACCACTATAAACCTTGTCTTGCTTTTGTCTCTCTCTCTCTCTCTCTCTCTCTCTCTCTCTCTCTCACTTATCAAGTACTGCATCTTTTTACTGTTCAATTGGCAGGTGGTATACAAACTCAATTTGTGCATCATCAAATTTTATTGGTTAATTAATTTTTGGACCGCATTGATACTTTTTTATATAGTTGCGTAGAGCAATTTTAATCTTTCACGACATAAATAGAAAATAGGCAAATTGCACTTTGCACCTTGAAAGATTACAAGATTCTCACGTTACACTCTCAAAGATTAAATTTTTCATATTATACCTTCAATGTATCAAAAGTATTACAATATGACCCTTATATTAGTTTTTTGTTAGTTTTTCCGTTAGTGTCAATGAGTTGACTTTTGACGGAAAAAATAATAAAAGCTAACAGAAAGATTACATTGTAACACTTTTGATAAATTGAAGGTACAACTTAAAAAAATTAATCTTTAAAGATACAAAGTAAGAATCTTAAAATCTTTTAGAATATAAAGTGCAAAAAACCCGCAGAAAATATGAAAATTTCAAGGTGCATAGTGACAATCATGGGCCAAACTATAGAAACTCCCCTCAAGACCATTTCGAGAGCTTCCAACATGGAGTGGAGACTCCATAATGTACACAAAGAGTAACAGATGTACAAATATCATCCTAATTCAAGTCTTGTTCCACACTTAATAGATACCTATAACTCGAACCCTTACCTTGGCCAGGTTGTAATGAAAACCCTCCATGACATAACCGTTTATAATCACTCACGGGAGGTTTGAAATAATAAATATAGTGTTCCAAATGTAGCAGGAAGAGAGGTTATACGAAAAATGATTCTCAGACGAAAAACCTATTTCTTGGCCATTGGATCATTAAGGGTGTGATTGAATTTATAAGGCTGCCCTTCCTATATGGATTTGACCCCGATCTAAGTTATTAGTAGGGTTGATAATTGAATTGAACTACTCGAGTTTAGTTTGAATTCAGCTTTCAGGCTCGACTCGTTTTCTAAATGAGCCGAATTTGAATAATTTTTTAGATTTGTTTAGAAAACGAGTTCGACAAGTTCGGCTCGAACTCGATAAGCTTGATTCATTATATACAAGGTAGATTGCAAAAAGACTAAGATATCTATGGCCCATTTTAACATAAACTAGACATCACAAAAAGAAAAGAAGGAAAATCGAACCAAAACCTTCAAAGATGAAACAAGACACCCAGCTCATGAGACTTTTATAATGAAGAGGATCAGGTGTACATAATCTTATCCTTACATACGGAAAAGTTGTTTCTGTAATTTGGAACATGATCTTCAAATCACAATGAGATAATCTTACTATTGCGTAAAAAACCCATCCTCTCAATCAAAATGGAAAAGAAGAAGAAAAAAACTTTCGCATTTCACATGGTTTGTAGAAAAAGATCCTTGACATATTCTTTCATAAAAATTTTGCGCAACAATTACAATATTTTTCCGAATGGAGGAAATTTTTTTTTATCACTTTCTTATCTTTTTTGGAAATTAAATGCCTTGATTGAGTAGGCAAATATGAATCCAAATAGCACAGTTATTCCCACCATGATGGTGGCAACATATCCTAAGAAGTCATGTTTGAACCCAAAATAACTCTTTACAAAATGCTCAACAGTTTCACCAGTGTCAAGCTCATCCTTATAGTCTCCAAACTGTGAAGCAACTAATCCATACAAAGTCCAAGAGACAGGGCAAATGTAATAGTACCATCTCCACCACACTGGAATTCTCTGCAATGCATACAAATAAATATGCTTGAGTTGAGTACTTGTGAGTTAACATCTCATTCTGAAAAAATAAAAAAAAATGTGTTTAATTGCTGGAACTTACTGTCTTTGGAACGATAAATCCTGAGAAAATGTTCCAAATCGCATAGAAGCCAGATGAAACTATTGCAGCAATATTGTGGTTAGGGGTGACTGCCACGGTCATCATCCCGTAGAATGTGAAGTATAAGAAGGTGAAGTACATGAAGAATAGGTACCAAAAGAACTTGGCAACTGTCCAGTCAAATCCGATCATGGCATATACAATTACCCCATAGATGAATGTTTGAACAAAAATGTATGGGAGCTCAATCATGACCTGTACAACAAATGGAGTTAGTGAGGAAAATAGTGTATTACTTGAAAGAAATGAACACTCTCCATTTCGTAATCTATGTTTATCTGGCCTAAGTTAATCTATTAGTAAACTGTCCGCTGGTATCATCAGTAATCTAAATGGATTCTGTGACAGAACATATGCCCTTTGCCCACATTTTCTCACAATTGTCTACACAAAGTTATGTAAAACTACCGAACAACAATTAAAATATTGAGAAATTTCTGAAACATGAATTTTGCATCTAAAATGCTGCATGCATGACGCTAATCCTGCATATCATACAAAATATACAAGCAATTTACCTGCCCAAAAGCATATGGCAAAGCTGAATACATCCCAGCAGCTCTTTCCCTGTAAAAGACTGTTCTCTCGATAGCAACAACCGGTTGCACTGTTGTAGCATTTTGTACTCCAATAAAAAGAATAGCGGCATACATAGAACCCATTGCGTTAAAGAGATCTTGTTGCGTTTTCCTGCAAACCCAAAGAATTTGAATTGCATTAGGGAGTCAGGACACGAAAAAACACTTCGCAAATAATAGACGTCGATCCTTTTGGCTTTTGTCAGCCTGTTTACCTTTTGGAGCCAATATTCCAGAATATTGTCCCAAACATTAAAGCAATGAAAGTAGTGAACAAAAGTCTGACAGCAGTGTATGAAGGGTTTCGCCAGTACGACCAGTGCTGTTTCCACAGGCAAGCCATACATTGGGTGAAGAAAGACTGAGAATATTGGGTAGGGAAATACAAATCTTTTGAACCTGGTGCAGGTGTACCAAATTCCTTAATCAAAGCTTTGTTTCTCCTGAATTATTCATAAAACAACAGTAATGGTTATAATACAAATGCCAAAAATTCTCAAATCTGGTCATCGGTCATTTATGTGTTTCAAAACTAATGAATCTGAGCATCATATCTATTGGATTTATTAGAATCATGTCATCCTGGTTTGATGTAATCCTTTTGAAATAGATGTCCAAACTGAAAAATGATTTCTGAGAGTTTGGCATGACCCTACCTATAGAGTTCTGAGTTCTTGTACACTTCGGCAAAGTTAACTTCTAGAGCTGCTTCTTGTGCTGCTGAAGTCACTTCCAACATCCAAGTTGCCGGATTATAACCATCTTTTATTTTATTCACTCCACTGATTCCCTTCAAGAAACATAAGTTGTAGCATATTAATACTTGGGAGAAACAAACTGGAGACTTCGATGATATCGTGCATTTACTACCACCCTTACCTCAAAGTAATTGATAAGATAGGAAGAATGGCGACCCAATGGACCAACATATATTTCTTCACCTCCTCGTTTTAAAAGAAATAGCTGCAGTTCAAAATTCTTGTGCTTAAGTTTCTCAATTTTTAGAGAGTTAGAATCCTAGGTAGATTATTGGATCCTCAGCCATGGAAAAGAATAGTCACCTCATCAAAAGCATCAAAGATATCAATGCTGGGCTGATGGATGGTGCACACTACTGTTCGTCCTGTATCCACTGTGTTCCTCACTGTTCTCATCACAATTGCTGCTGCCCTAGCATCAAGGCCTGAGGTAGGTTCATCCATGAATATTATGGATGGGTTGGCCACTAGCTCAACTGCAACTGTAAGCCTCTTGCGCTGCTCAGTTGAAAGACCATTAACACCAGGCAATCCAACAAGTGCTTCCCTCAATGGGGCCAGCTCCACAAGCTCCATGATGTCCTCAATGAACATCTGCATTCCATTAGGCAAATTTCCAGTCAAATATAGGACCGAGGATATACATTTTTGGTTGTATCTTCAATTTCTATCATTAGGAGTCACCTTTCTGGTTGCTGTATTGACCTCAGGAGACAACCGAAGCCATGCAGAATATAGCAAGGACTCATAAACCGTAACATGAGGAGAGTGAATATCAGTTTGCTCACAATATCCTGCTATGCGAGCAAACGTTTCTTGCTTCTTTGGGTACCCTGATATTGTGATCCTTCCTTCGATATATCCACCCGTTTTTCTGCCAGCCAAGACATCCATCAAAGTAGTCTTACCAGCCCCACTAACACCCATTAGAGCTGTAAGAATTCCTGGCCTAAAAGCACCACTCACACCTTTCAGAAGTTCTAACCGGTCTTCAGGAATACCCTGAGCCTTCATTTCCTGCAAGCAAGGTAATACTTTCAGCATGTGCAAACTATAAGCTATATACCACTGGACAGATTTGAGAATCATGAACTGGTCCAATGATTGTGAACAAAGTGAAATTTGGCAATAGCAAGATCTCGGACAAAAATTGGATACGAACTTGAAGGTGAACATGAATGGGAAACTACATGTGCATGCAGCGCAAGCATAAGTGTTGCTTTTTATTTCACATAGCTCAGGATTTTTCCCCAAGAGTAGACAATAACATCAAATCAAATATCAACTTCCTACCACATACTATTCAAAAGTACCTGTGGCATATCTACTGCATATCTGATATCATCAAATGTTATAGATAGAGGTTCGAAAGGTAAAACCATTCCTTGCTTCCTTTTTGGTTCATTTTCACTAATACTTCCCACTCTCGATGACATTGATCTGGATGATATACTTCTTCGAACTTCACTTTCCCTTTCTGCATATTGCAAAATCAAATATGCTATTAGAGATCCATAAATTTGCAATCAAAGCACATTGAGAGTGTAATGACTCACCCAAAGATCTCTTCCCTCTTGATGATAATTCAACAAGTTCTCCAGTTTTGCTGCCATTTCTCTCAGCCAAAGTTTCTTCTGATAAAATTGCCTGAGGCTTCCCAAATGCTGCATCATATAAACCCATATTGTGACTAGTTGTATCCCATAGGCTTCGTTGACTTCTGTATTAAAGTAAGCTAAGTGAAAGGAACTTACGATTGAGAAAAGTTAGAGCCAAAAGGAATAGGAAATTGAATAGAAAAACATATCCAATCAGAGCTCCTACTCCAATCCAATACCACCGTGCTTCAGGAAAAATTGCACGAGACTTCAGGACAGTTACTCCTAATGGTTCTGTGGAATTAGGAGGAACCTATATAACCAACATTTTGTAGAATTTAGGTTACTTTGCCTCAATATTTTTCCCCTTTTTTGTGTGAAACTCCAAATCAAGAAACCATACTTACATGTCTCCAGCTTTTCCCAAGGAACTCATTCACAGCTATTGCATTTTGCGCATACATCATTGGTGAGAACCAATAACCCCATATCCACCATTTCTTTATGGAATCTAAGGACAGAAAGTAGTTCTCACACTTAGATAACATAACCAAGAAGCATACGTAGATATACATATTTCCATTATACTCTTATCTTTTACCTCGTGACAAGACGAATCCACCCATCACAAGAACTGTAAGTAATGCAAATGAGCCAAATGTGTTTGCAACTATGATGTTCCTTCCCAACGCCCCAATAAAACGGAATAGTGCAGAAGCCATTTGATTAATGCAAATGAGTAGAAAGAATTGTTTGAAAAACCTGCCATTATGAACATTTATCAGATGTGAAACTGAAAATTGTGAAACATTATTGAACAAGTTCTATGATTACTTACCTTTCAACGTCTGTATCGAATCCTATGACATAGTAAGTCATGAAAATCCAAACGGCAACTTCCACAAGTGTTACTGGGATCTTGAGGATCCATGAGGGCAAAGAATAAGCCCATGGAGGAAAGAATAGAATGTCCCTGTGCTTGTAAAATACAGGAAGTTTGATAATGCTCAAGGCAAGCTCTGAGAATCCATTAAACATTATCATAGTCACCACAAAAAACAGAGCACCCATGAAAATATCACCATCTGTTTTTGTATTCTTGGGCATCTCGGTTCGTAGGAATACTGTCAGTGTTATGAAAGCCATAAGAATAAGCTGAAAATATGAAATACAACCATCAGTTTGATTTCAGCGTTAGCAAATGGGAATGTTTAGGCAACTTGAAGTATCAGCTCTTTAATAGGCCACAGGTAAGGACTCAATTTTTTCAAGTTCAACTTACTTGTGTCATCTTGAATACATAGAAAAACGAGTTCCTCTTCATAAGCAAGTATTCTCTAGATATGCAAGCTTTCAACAATTCCTTCTTGTTAACACCATACTTTTTAGTGGTTAGAGCAGCAGGGTGGCTCTTGGCTTTGTCGAATGGCACAGCAAGCTCATCACCTAGTTTCCGGCCCACATGAAATGACTGAAATGCTTCTGCAAATTCTCTGGCAGTAACAAAATTATACTGCTCATCTCTACGTGCCCAATACTGCTCTTGATCTTTCCTTGATGTCACCTATGGTCCCAACCAAAAGCATTTCAGTCCAATATGTTTATAACTAATTTAAAATGGGATATAAGATAGAAAATGCATCTTAAATCTAGAATTACTTCTTGTAAGAAGTCTGCAACTCCTTTCCTCTCAGGACATCTGAAGCCAATGCACTCAAAGAACTCTAGCACTTTTTCACGGGGACCTTGATATACAATTTGCCCATCCGAGAGAAGAATGATGTCATCAAACAAGTCATAGGTTTCTGGTGCAGGCTGAAGGAGCGAAATTACAGCTGTTCCTTGAAGTATGTGGATTGATTGCCTGATTGAATTCACAATCTGGAAAGTTGTCGAACTGTCCAAACCAGTCGATATCTCATCCATGAAAAGTGCTCTTGCTGGTCCAACCATCATCTCCCCTGTATCATATTTGGTCAAACAATTCACAAAAAAAAAAAAAAAGACATATTCAGGCAAATGTAATGCTTCTCGAAGTGAAATAAAAAAAAAAATCTGAAAAATGCAAAGAAACTCTTTCTAACCGAAGGTCAGAAGGAGTCTGGATTCTAAAAAAAATGCTTACAAGAAATATACATGTGTAGCAACCCTCACAGAGAGGATAAAGATGATATAATGTTGTTTAAAATGAAAAGAATTCTATTACCGTACCTGTTGTGAGTCGCTTTCGTTGCCCTCCAGAAATACCTCTTAGCATTTCATCCCCCACCAGTATATCAGCACAAACATCAAGTCCCAAAATCTGCAAAATAACACAAGAAACCAAACAGAAGATATTACATTTATTTATTTATGCAACAAATGATTAGCTGAGTATAACTTTTAATTTAGTACCTTGAGAATATATTCTGTAACAACACTGGCCTCTTGCCCTTCAAGTGAGGCTGCCTGTTGAATTTTAAAACATATACATATTAGACCATTTTCATACTAAAAATATGTAACAAGAAGAAAAAATAAATTTTAAAACATATACAAATTGGACCATTTTCATATACTAAAGAGAAGTAACAAAAAGAAAAAATAAAGCTTTCTATAAATGTGAATATAAACAAACCTTTATCTATCCTCTTACCTTCATATAAATATCAACATCAGCATCTGGCTTAATGTTTGCTTCTTTCTCTCGTCTTGACAATTCGACTAATGTTTCTGCAGAATTTCAAATTCAGGACAAAAGAATCAGATCACTGAAATAATTGGAAATACAGATTAATATATCCAAGTATCTAACGGCCTTACTGACCATAACGGTCTCCAATTCCTTGACATCTTGCTGAAAAAGCTAATGTCTCTCTCACTGTCAGTTCTCCCATGTGAAGATCATATTGACTTATATAAGCAGATGTCCTTTGTGGAACAAACTCATGCATTCCATGACCATTGTATGTTACTCTCCCTGAAACCTATACTCTCATCAAGTAAAATTATCTATCATAAGTCCAAACAATTTCTCAAAAATTACTGAATATACTAGACTTCCATTTCCTTACTTTTAAATCGGAACCTAGTTTTCCAGCCAATGCCAACAGCAATGTGGTCTTTCCGGAGCTTGGAGGGCCTAAAAGCAATGCCATTCTGCAAAACCCGGTCAATGAAATAAGACATGGCAGGCTAAGACTTTGTGTATAATGGAAAGTTGATATATATTGTCTTCTCACCTGCATGGCTTGATGATTCCACTCACATCATGAAGTATTGATAATGGTTTCTTTCGACTTGGAAGAATATGAATATAATTTAAGAACCCCTTTACAGAGAGAGAGAAATTGCAGGGTGAGTTCAATTACAATTGAGAAGACAACAGTGTAACTTATATCGGTATTTTTGCATAATAGTAATCTGTAAACTACCTCAAGCATATTAACAGAGAAGTTGAATATAGTAGGCAGTGCTCTACCACCAACATAAGCTTCTGCATCCACACTTAAATGCTCAAACCGGACTTCAATAGTGGGGAGATCAAGTCCAACACTGTGTTATTGAGAAAACCCAAGAAAATAAAGCATAGAGAAAATGTTTCAAACATATAGAAGGCACAAAAAATTGCAGAGAACCAGATCATTTACAAGATAAATATGCGAAATTTTTTAATTTCTGTTGAAATTACCGATCAATGCGTTCCTTGAGCTTCAACAAGAACTTCTCATTATCTTCGTCTGCAATTTTCACAAGCCTCTCTAGCAAGTTCTTTTTCTCCACGAGCCCAAGTTCCTCTATGTCAATCTCTCTTGATTGGCCTTCTTCTTCAGTTAGTATCCCCCTCCTGATTCGAAGATAAGTGGGTAATTTCTCAAGAGCGGCCCATTTCAGTGCTTCTTCATCGTCTTCTTCCCGAGAAGACTTTGAGAAAATGTCTCTGCCACTGTTCCTCCATATGTTGGAACTACTAACACGTGCACTACTTATTCTAAATATATCACCACTCTCCATTATCACCCACAGAAAGTTGCAGAACTCAAACAACGAAAACCCAGAATGTTTTTTATTATTTCATGTAAACAAGCTTAAGTTGTTGAACTATGGAGCCTGAAGAATAAATGGGTATCTTCTCTCTCTCTCTCTCTCTCTCTGTTTGATTTTGCAGTTGGTTTTTGGAGGGACTTTCGAGTTTATGAAGAATTTGATGGGAGAGAAGGGTATATATATCATTTTTGAAGTACTATGGGTCAACATGAAATTATTGTTTTTGTAGTGGTTGACGTACGTGTTGATGTCATGGCAATTTATACAATAGAAACACAAAAAAATGGTATTTGAATCTAATTTATTGATATGATACATGTATTATAATCATTAAATTGACAACACGTCTTAAGTCCTATCTAATAGTTCAAAATGATTAGATAATAGACTTGATAATCACAATCATCGAATAGGTAGCGAGTCTCTATAAATGCTGGGACCCACAGTAAAATCAATAGTTATAATTATCAGGTTTATTTTTTAAGTCTAATTTTTAAATCCATGTAACATTGCTCATAAATTAAATTCAAATAACATTATTATAAGAATCGAAAAAATTAAATGAGTAAATCAGGGTGAGTTACTTCTTTGGTAAATTTTTTTTTTCTTTCATTTCATTTATATCCTTGCTATTTTAAAGTTTTCACCCTTTGGTGTGGTTGGTTGGAGCATTATGATTTGGTATGGATCTAAATAAGTGAGGTTGGTTTTTTTTTTGCAATAATGCCCTTCCATTTTTAAATCCTACCCTCCTCAATATTCCACCAGAAACATAGAAAGGGTATTTTCATTTTGCACCCCTTTCAAAGTTGTTAAAATAACATGGCCACCCTCTTATATTTTTAACAGTGGAATAATGACCAACTTTTGAAAAAGTTTAAATGAGCATGTGACCAAACACATCCATTTTCTTCTTTCTTTTCCTCTCTCCCTCAAATATGGCCAACACTTTCCTAATATGCCTCCTCATTACTTATCTCTCTTGGACCCTAGTATAAGTGGGGATTCTATTCGTAGAGTATGATTTTTTTCATCTTAGTTTTGTAATTCATTTCGACTATTCTAAGTGTTGGATTCTAATGCTTCGTTTCGTAGAAAGGATGAAAAGTAGAAGGGATAAAAAGTAGGAATGATACATTTTCTATCTTTCAAAGAAGGAAAGTAGGAATAATATACTTTCCTTCCTTTGTGTTTGGTAGGATGGATGAAAAATAAAAATAAATTATTATTTTTTTGTGCTTGGTAAAATGGAAAAAATATTTTTTTAATTTTAAATTTTTAAATTTTAAATTTTTATTTATTTTTTAAAAAAGTATAAAGACATATTTTATCATTGTATTTATATATGAAATTAATGTATACATAATATCTATGTATATCAAATAATTTATAGACAAATAAGATACATATCAACACAAATAATTAACTATTCATTTATTTTCCTTCCAATTTTGAAGAGATTGATTTTGATGAGTTGAAAGGAAAGCTCATCCATCCACTTTTTCATCCTTCCTATTTTCATTCCTTATCAAACATGATGTTCTATTTATCCCTTCAACTTTTCATTTTTCCATCATTCCATTTTTCCATCATACCAAACGGAGTATAAACTTTTATGGATTCCTTCTTTGATTCCCGGTCGAACCCAAAGCATAGCATGTTGGTTAATAATTTGTCTTTTATTGCATTGAGAATCTTGGTCCTTTACAAATTAAGCATTAAATTTGCAAGTCATCCTTCAATCCTTCAAGCATTAAATTTGTCTTTTCATTTTTCCATCATATCAAACGGAGCATATTCTTTTATGGATTCCTTATTTGATTCCCGGTCGAACCCAAAGCATAACATGTTGGTTAATAATTTGTCTTTTATTGCATTGAGAATCTTGGTCCTCAACAAATAAAGCATTAAATTTGCAAGTCATCCTTCAATCCCATTACTCTCTTCATTGTTGTTTGAACACAAAGTCAAAATAAAAATGAAAATAAAAAGCAGGCCTTTATTGTCAAAGGCACCCTCCCCCCCCAAAAAAAAAAAAAAGGGAAACAAAAAGTCAGAAGTATGGTAGAGATTACCTATCATACAAAAGATTTTTGAAAAAAAAAAAAATAGATTTCCTCCCCCAACTTCTATGGGATATGTACATTATGGCTAAGATGAACCATTTGATTGCAAGTTTAATAAATTCAGGTGCTCTGTCTAGAAGGACCTTGTTGATCTTCTAGAAGGTATGGAGCCAAGTTTTGTTGAATTTCTTCTTCCTCTCAATTTAATAAGCAGGCCAGAGCTGTTTTTCAAGTTTTATATATATATATATATATACACACACACATATAGTGAAGTATAAGTAGTGGTCCAAAGTGTGATTCACCTCTTGTGATGCTTATAAAATTGATCACACCATTGAAAAACTTAGGTCCATGCCTAACATAGTGATGTATTATTACAGAATGGGTTTCTGTTGGGGTTTGTTGATGGCAGGCAGGGGTAGGGGTTGGAGGCATCTGAACTATACTTATTTAAATTGAAGGTAGGACAAAGTTGGAATATTAGTTGCATAGGGTCATATGACCTGAGGAATCTTCTGCTTAAACTAAAACTGGCTTTTTGGCAGAATGTTCCTACTTTTTGATGATTAATTCTATTGCATGACTAGTCTTGTAGATCAAAGCCCCTAAATTAGGGTAAAAGAATCAATTATTCAAAGATCCTCATTGAAAACATTCATAGCAAGTTGGATTTGAGCATTTCGGATCCGAATCTCTTTTAATACACCTTTTCGTATTTCTTTCGATAATAAATTGTTTGACATGTAGTGGTAGAAGACTATCTTATATTGTCAGAACATTCAAAAAAAAAAAAAACATGAATTGGATGAGAGATTTAGTCCATGAACCACCCAAAGCCCTGCTTAGAAGTATATAAATCAACTTTGAGTGTATCTTAAATGCCAACATGGGATACTTCTCTTCACTTAGATTTTTGATGGGTGATCTATTGTACAAAAAAAATGTATTAAAAGAAATCTGAATATAAGCGATTCTTCTTGGAATATAAAGTAGCTTGTCGAACGTAGTCCGAGAAGACGTCCGTGAATACGGCTGACATCTATTTTTGATGGTATGTCGAAATTGCTCTAACCCCTTATTGTAACTGCTACCCCATTAAAATGCAAATGGTAGTGAGAATGTACCAATATGAACATAGTTTTTGTTTATCTTATTTGTCCTCACTTGTGATGGTACTAATGAACAAAGATCCTCAAGCATGCGTAAGCAAACAATAATTCAAATGACTAACTAATGAGCATCATTATATTCCAAGTGCATCGCTATGTATGATATTCTTCTTTTAAAAGGAACGAAAAAATATATATATATATATATAAAATAAAGTACAATACAACCACCACCACCGCTACTACTGCCGCCACCACACCACCACCTTAGTTTCAACAACTACCACCACTGTCACCACGCCACCACCACTACCACCATTCTTATCGTCCCACCACTATCATCATCACCGCTGCAGCCACCCTACCACCCCCACTGCCCAACCCCCACCACCACCTCTTCTACAACAATCATTACCACCATCGTCGCCACCACCCCACAACTACCCCACCACCACCATTCCATCACCGTCTCCCACCACCACCACTGCCGCCCACCATCATTACCACCGCTCACTCCAATTACAATCAGTGCTTAATTCATTTCTCTCTCCTCTATTTTTGTAATTTGATTTTGGGTGTAAATACAAATATGTTTATTGTTGACCATTTTTTTTTATTACTCCGTACCTTCAGGCATGTGAAATAACTAGTATATATATACTAGTCATAACTCGTGCCTGAAGGTACGATAAAACATAAAATTTGAGTGCTCAAAAAATCGATCTCACTACATTAATTTTTTTCAACATGCATGTGCATACTATATGGATAATGTTTAAAATAAAAATTATGTTAACTATAAATTAATCAAATATTAAATGATTGAATATGTTATAGAAATGAGTGATGTGATATTTTTAAAGGATAAAATATATAGAGGATAAAATTTCAAGTTGTTATGTATTTTATTATATAGGTATACATGTCTGTAGGACGCCATTTTTTCTTATGACTGCATCATTGTTTCAAAAAAGCCACCTTTTTTTTTTCTTTCTTAATGTGCATTGGTGTTTAGTATGATTTTGTTGGGAAAAATAGGCTTTCCCACAAGCGTAAATCAATGGAAGCAATATAAATAAAATAACAGAAAATAAATAAGTGCACAAGATTTACGTGGTTCCCTCAAATTGAGGTACGTCCACGATGACCGGTAGGTCAGTTTCTTCCACTATCACCAAAGGAGTTTACAAAGTGGCCAAAAGGCATAAGCCTTACAAACACACAAAGGTGTCAATCACAAAAGGAAAAATACCTCACAAAATAAGTGAACCAAATCTCCAAGTCCAAACCGCAAGCAATGTCTTCTTGCCAAGCCAAAATGGAGAAGAAAGGAACCCCAAAGAAAATGACCAAAGACTTGTAGTCTTAGTGGCTGCCGAAATTCCTTTTACCTTGAAGACTCCAAACCAAACTTTGGATATGCCAAGAGTCATGCATTGTAAAGCCACCAAATTAAAAGCCAAGTGCAAACCAAGGTGCATGCCAAAATTAACAAGACTATATTTAGGAAATAGATGGATCCCACTAAGGAGGAAAACCCAACAATTCTCCCCCTCCCGACTTATGTGGAGGATTCGACCATTCCCGCCAAAAGTCGACACTTCTCATGCTTGTCCTTAGTCAATGCCTTAGTCAACATATCCGAAGTGTTATCATCAGTGTGAACTTTTTCAAGTTGCAACAACTTATCATTCAAGACATCACGAATCCAATGATATCTAACATCAATGTGTTTCGATCTCGAATGAAATGAAGAATTCTTACTCAAGTGGATTGCACTCTGACTATCACAATGAAGGACATACCTTTCTTGTTTCAAACCCAACTCTTGTAATAATTTCTTCAACCACAATAATTCTTTGCAAGCTTCTGTGATGGCGATGAACTCAGCTTCTGTGGTGGAGAGAGCAACACATTTCTGTAATCTTGATTGCCATGCCACTGCTCCCCCTGCAAAAGTAATCAAATAACCAGAAGTAGATTTTCGACTATCAACATCACCAGCCATATCAGAATCTGTGAACCCATCAAGAATAGGCTCGCCTTTACCAAAACACAAACTCATCTTTGAAGTGCCCTGAAGATACCTCAGAATCCATTTCACTGCTGCTCAGTGTTCTTTCCTCGGATTAGAGAAAAATCGACTAACAACCCCAACTGCGTGAGCAATATCCGGTCGAGTACAAACCATGGCATACATCAAAGAACCAACTGCTGAAGCATAAGGAATTTTCTGCATCTCATTTTTCTCTTCATCACTTGTAGAACACTGACTTGAGCTAAGTTTGAAGTGGCCTGCAAGTGGACAATTAACAGGCTTTGCTTTGTCCATATTGAACCTCTCAAGAACCTTTTTAATATAATTCTCTTGAGATAACCAAATCAGCCCATGTGATCTGTCACGAACAATTCTCATCCCAAGAATTTGTTTTGCTGGACCCAAATCCTTCATGGAAAAGGACTTGCTCAACTCTGACTTCAACTTGCTAATCTTGCTCGTGTCTTGGCCCACAATAAGCATATCATCAACGTAAAACAAGAGAATAATAAAATTACCATCTGGATATTTCTTCACAAACACACAATGGTCTGAAGTGGTTCTTGAATACCCATGCTCAGTGATGAAAGAATCGAATTTTCTGTACCACTGTCTCAGTGCTTACTTCAATCCATACAAGTTCTTCTTCAATTTGCAAACTAACTGATCATTACCCTTATCTATGAAGCCCTCAGGTTGCTCCATATAAATTTCCTCTTCTAAGTCACCATGCAAAAATGCGGTCTTCACATCAAGCTGCTCAACTTCTAAATTCATACTCGCAGCTATACCAAGCACTGTTCGAATGGAGGACATCTTCACAACTGGTGAGAAGATCTCATCAAAATCAACTCCCTTCCTCTGACCGAAACCTTTCACAACAAGTCGTGCCTTGAATCTCGGTTGAGAACTGTTCCCATCATTCTTTCGTCTGAAGACCCATTTATTTTTCAAAATTTTCTTCCCTTTAGGCGGCTTCACCAAATCATAGGTGTGATTCTCATGCAAAGACTTCATTTCCTCTTTCATTGCCTTAAGTCATTCAGTTTTGTTCTCATGCTTCAAGACTTCTTGATAAGTTTCTGGCTCCCCCTGATCTGATATCATCACATACTCATTTGAAGAATATTTTCTGGATGGCTGTTTTTCTCTGGTAGATCTCCTTAACGGTGTATGTGGTAGTGGCTCTTGGGGTGGCTGCTCCCCCTCAATCTCTGCCTCAACATCATCTTCTGCTGCATCATCATGAGGTGTCTGCACTTCCTCATCAATATCATGAACAACAGGTGGATCAAGAGAATCTAAATCAACAAGATCATCGGTATTAGACTCAGCTGACTCAAGTTTGTCAATGTCTTCAATAGTCTGATCTTCCAAGAAAACAACATCTCGACTTCTGGCAACTTTCTTGTCAACTGGATCATACAACCTGTAGCCAAATTCTTCATGCCCATAGCCAAGAAAAATGCACTGCTTTGCTTTTGGATCAAACTTGGACCTCTCATCTTTTGGAATATGAACAAAAGCTTTGCAGCCGAATACCCTCAAGTGATCATAGGAGACTTCCTTCCTTGTCCAAACTTTCTCTGGCACATCACCATTCAACGGAACTGAATGAGACAAATTGATAAGATCAACTGCTGTCCTCATTGCCTCACCCCAAAAGGATCTTGGCAATTTAGAATGTGAGAGCAAGCATCTAACTCTCTCAAGAATGGTGCGATTCATTCTCTCTGCAACCCCATTCTGTTGAGGTGTCTTTTTGACTGTCTTTTCATGCCTGATGCTGTGACTGGTGCAATACTGATCAAATGGTCCAATATATATTCACCACCATTATCCGAGCGAACACACTTCAACTATTTACCAGTTTCTCTTTCAACCTTGGCCTGAAAGTGCTTAAACACATCTAGAACTTGATCTTTAGTTTTCAGTGTATAAGCCCAAACTTTTCTAGAGTGATCATCAATAAAAGTGACAAAATATAGAGAACCACCAAGTGTCCTAACTTTCAAAGGACCACATACATCAGAATGTACCAAATCTAGAACATGAGATTTTCTAGATGCAATATTTCTACGGAATGATATTCTGTTTTGTTTACCATGGAAACAATGAACACAAGTTTTCAAAGGCGTACCTTTTATCCCCGCTAGAAGCTCTTTCTTGGACAAAACTTGCAATCATTTTTCACTCATATGTCCAAGCCTTCTATGCCATAAATCGGTGGATGAGTCATTCTCTAAGGTATTCACAACACCCTTGCAGATTTTTGCTTGCATAGTGTAAAGAGAACAAGTCTTCTTTCCTTTTGCTACCACTAGAGAACCTTTGGAGAGCTTCCATTTTCCATCACTGAAATTGTTGTTGTAACCCTCATCATCTAAATTTCCAGCAGAGATTAAATTGAGCCGAATATCCGGTACATGCCTCACATCTCGAAGCAACAATTTGCATCCAATATTTGTTTCCAAGCAAATGTCACCCATGCCGACAATTTTTGACACATCTTCATTTCCCATACGGACATTCCCAAAATCACCTTGCGAGTAAGAAGTAAAGAAATCAGCCCGCGAAGTAACATGAAATGAAGCTCCAGAATCAATTACCCAATCCGTCTCTTGGCCAATCAAATTAACGCTAGCATCATCACGGATAATCATGAGTTCACCATCGGTAACTACAGCTGTATCATTTTTCTTTTTCTCTGAATTTTTCTCTTTGTTCTGCTCCTTGAACTTGAGTTTTCTGCACTCCCGCTTCATGTGCCCTTTCTTGTGACAATAATAGCACTCAACATCTTTCTTTGAAATTGAGCTTGAACGACCTCTAGATTCATCACGGTTGTGCGGAGCCTTACTCTTACTCCTGCCTCTCCTCCGGTTTTCCATCACAAGTGCCTCAGAGTGAGAAGAACTTGATGATTTTCTTCTTGTCTCTTCATTCAACAGGCTGCTGGTAACTTGACTCATTGTTACCACTCCATCAGGTGCGGAGTTACTAACTGTGACCACCAAAGTTTCCCAACTTTCAGGAAGTGAACTAAGAAGTAACAAAGCTTGCAACTCATCATCAAAAGTAATTTTCATGGCGGCCAACTGATTCACAATGCTCTTAATCTCATTCAAATGCTCTGCAATAGGAGCACCCTCCTTATATTTAAAATTCACAAGCTTTCGAAATAAAAAAGCTTTATTCACGACCGTCTTTCTATCATAAAGACTCTCCAATTTGGTCCAAAGACCATGTGCTGAATTTTCTGTAGAGACGTGATGAAAGACACTATCATCAATCCATTGCAGAATAAAACCGACAGCTTTTCGGTCTAGCTTTTTCCACTCGTCATCTTTCATCCCTTCCGGTTTGCCACTATCACCCTCTATGGGTCCATTCAAATCTTTACAAAACAAAAGGTCTTCCATTTTAGTTTTCCAAGTCACCCAATTTGTGCCATTGAAACTAACCATACGCCCAACGTTGCCGTCCATAATTTACACACACAAATATAACGAATGGAACCGAATTAATCAATAGCTCTGATACCAGATGTTGGGAAAAATAGGCTTTCCCACAAGTGTAAATCAATGGAAGCAATATAAATAAAATAACAGAAAATAAATAAGTGCACAAGATTTACGTGGTTCCCTCAAATTGAGGTACGTCCACGACGACCGGTAGATCAGTTTCTTCCACTATCACCGAAGGAGTTTACAAAGTGGCCAAAAGGCATAAGCCTTACAAACACACAAAGGTGTCAATCACAAAAGGAAAAATACCTCACAAAATAAGTGAATCAAATCTCCAAGTCCAAACCGCAAGCAATGTCTTCTTGCCAAGCCAAAATGGAGAAGAAAGGAACCCCAAAGAAAATGACCAAAGACTTGTAGTCTTAGTGGCTGCCGAAATTCCTTTTATCTTAAAGACTCCAAACCAAACTTTGGATATGCCAAGAGTCATGCATTGAAAAGCCACCAAATTAAAAGTCAAGTGCAAACCAAGGTGCATGCCAAAATTAACAAAACTATATTTAGGAAATAGATGGATCTCACTAAGGAGGGAAACCCAACAGATTTTTGAATATTTTGCACTTATAATAGAGGACAAAACACTTGCGAATGATTAAAAAAACAGTTTAAAAGAGGACACGATAAAACCCCAAAAATGGGAATATAAAAACTAGTAAGAATTGACCCTCACACGGCTTAGTTTACAAACTCTTATAGCGTGTTTGGTAAGGTGAATGGAAAAATAGAAGGGTAGAAAGTGGGAATCCTTCATTCCTTCTTTTGTGTTTGACAGGAGGGATGAAAAGTGGAAAGAATTGAATTTTTTTTTTTTTTTTGTTAAGTAAGATGGAAAAATAAAAGAATTGAAAAAATATAGATCCATATTTTACTATTATATCTGTATATGAAATTAATAGATAAATTGTATATAAAATATAAATATGATATATCCATATATTACAGAATATATAAGTCTCAGTAAAAAAAAAAAAGATATATAAGTAAATAACATATATTTCAACACACATAATTAATTTTTATCCACTTTTCCTTCTAATTTTGTAGAGATTAATTTTGGTGAGTTAAAAGGAAAGCTAATTCATCCACTTTTTAATCCTTATCAAACATGACTTTTTTTTTCTATCTCTATAACTTTCTATACTTTAATTTTTTTATCGTACCAAATAAAGCATTAAAAAATTAAGAGTAACGAACTCGGTTAGACCCAATTGAGTAGAGCTACTTTCTTTTAGAATGGTGTTTGAGTTTAGCATTTGATAGTCTATAATTGTCTGTTTTTTTCCCCAACTTTTTTTTTTTTGGATTCAACAGTCAGGGTGTCTGGACCAGTTTCTGCATATCTCGACCAATTCCCTCTTCGGTCCAATCAAAGGCACACTATCCACACTGAAATTAGTGTATTCATAAGAGATAAATCCATCATGATCTGACTCCAAGGAATTGTCAAAATTAAAATTCAAGACGCCTAAATTTACAACTCATCTCTATTACTACTTAAACTACCCCTTCAAATTTTTTCCCCAACTTTTGTCATATGGGAATGAGCTTCAAAGCAAAAAATGGCACCAACTCTAGAGTATGGCAAAAATATATCCTAATTTCATGTCCTTAATTTAAAGTGCTTATTGGCTGCATAATTATAATATTGACACATTTATATGATTATTATATCCTCTGCAAATATAAAACACAAAAAGGGATTGCATTTAAGAGCACAAAACTGCATCAAGGTGTATTTATTATTATTATTATTATTATTTGCAGTATTGAAGCCATGTCCATATACTTAGTTTGACACTTTTGGTAGTGAAAGTATAGGCAGGTGGGTGAGAAAATAAGAACATATTGTAAATATCTAAATGAGTGTCAAAAAGGGGGCGTTTGTAGTCCAACGGTTAGGATAATTGCCTTCCAAGCAATAGACCCGGGTTCGACTCCCGGCAAACGCAAATATAAGTATTAACTTAACCCAATTTTGGCATTCTTCTCATTTTTTTATTTTTTTTAAATATGTATGCTTCAATTCATGCTCATATCAATATTCACCTGGGATGGAGTGTACGTTAGTGCTCGAACTTTAATGTTCTTGTTATATGCAAAATTAAAAGGGTGAATTACATTCAACTCCCTCAAGGTTTGATTAAATAACAATTAAACCTTCTCTTCTATAGAAAATACATGATTATCAATGCATTTTTTCCATTACAGACTTTGAGTAGCTATCATCTCATTTAAGTCATTCACCCAACATTATTGGTTTAGACTTAAATGCAATAATTGTACACACACACACAGAGAGAGAGAGAGAGAGATGTGGACAGAACGAAGAAGCAGGGAGAGAGAGACATGCATGCGGTGGTTCTAGACATGGACCAAGAGCATCAACCATAGAATTGTCAAAGGATTATTTTTCAATACCATAACTTCCATTTTTAATGATTAGTCCAAAATCTCTTATTTTATTTATTTATGTTGTTTTATTTTACATATTCATGATCAATGGCTAAAACTGCATATTGTTAAAAATAAAATAAAATAATAGTTGACGAGTCCAAATTCAACTGGGCTAAGCACAATGAAGATAAGTCGAGAAAAAGCCCGAGTACAAATGGGCCCTGGGATTAATCCAAGTTTCCAAAATCCATCAAGCCGGGTCACCCGTCTAAGGAGATTAAGGAAGAGGCAAAAGAATTGAGGACAGTCGAAGCCCTATGGGCGCCGACCATTGGGCGCCGACTATGGGCGCCAACCAAGGAGGCCTCATGGGCGCCGACTATGGGCGCCAACCAAGGACGCCTCATGGGCGCCGACTCCTTTGCTTGAGCTCCCCACTAATCATCTCAACTCCTCACTTGCCCTCTCCTCGTACCGTGATATCCCAAGAAAGAGTGCACTGGAAGATCAAAGCAAGGAGACACCAATGGGGCGCCGACCATTGGGCGCCGACCATTGGGCGCCGACCATGGGGCGCCGACTCCCATGGTGCTCCCTTGGTACTCCAGTACTCCTACTCCTATTCCAACTCAAGGTCGAAGCCTAAAGTCCAATCCAAGTCAAGAATCTCCTCCGACTGAATAGGAACACGAGGGAGAGAATGACGGGATACGGAGATCTACTCTTACCATAACTCTACTTACCAAAGAAGTCCATTCCTACCATGATTGCACTTACCAAAATAGTGGAAGACCTCTTCCTCACGGCACCGCCTCACCGCCTCACAATTGCTATATAATGTAAGCCTTCTCAAGGGTAAAGACAGACTGAAAAACATCTCCAACATACTTGCACTCTCCTTCGCTCTCTCTCTCTCTCTCTCTCAAAAGCTCTGTAACACTTCGTTGATTGTTATTCATCAATAAAGAACACCGGCAAACACTGCCATTCCGAAGAGTGGACGTAGGTCACCCGAGACCGAACCACTATAAGTCCTTGTGTTGATTCCCTATTTACTGCTTTAAATTTCATTGATTGCCATTGATTGATTGTTTATCATTCATTAATCACACCAAAATTCATACTTGACTGTTGATCTTGCCAAAGACAATTTTGGGCATCATCAGTTTGGCGCCGTCTGTGGGAAACGACTAAGTTTCTACTATTTCTTTACTCATTGAATCCATGGCAATCACCACGAGATCAAGGTCTCAACAGCCCGGGGACAACAACCAGGTTCACCGGGAGGAGGCTCCACCTCCCCCCGCGCCTTCGGGACCTTCTGCCACGGCGACCCCCGTCGTCGGACAACAACAACTCTTGCAGACCATGCAGCTGCTGGTAGAACAGAACCAGCAGATCATCCAGTTGATGCTCAACCAAGGAGGCTTTGCCCCTCACCCTACGGGAGAAGCACCGCTCCCTCCAACAGGGGAGGAACAGCAACCCCTTCCTTCTGGGCACCAGGCAGCCCATCGCCATGGGGTCCCCCGCCAGAACGCCTCGAGGCCACAGGGCGCCCCTCGCCCAGTAGTCCCTCCTCAACGCGCAAGCAGCTCACGTGTTCCCCCTCTCTCACACGTACCTGCGCAGCAGGATGAAGACGCTGAGAGTCAATATGGCGACCACCAAAGCCAGTACCCTCATCCGAATGAAGGTGTCCCCAACCAGTGGGACGAAAAGATTAGAGAGGTGCAGAACCAACTTGGAGACGCACTCAATGCCATCAAGGCACAGGCGCCTGAAGCCGTAGACTATCTGGTAAGACGTACTGATACGCCTTTTACTGCTGATATTGTCAATTATCCTTTGCCTTCAAAGTTCAAAATGCCCAACATCGAGATCTTCGATGGCACCAAAGACCCCCTCGACCACTTGGATACGTACAAATCTCTCATGCAACTCCACAACGTGCCTGAGGAGATTATGTGCAGAGCTTTCCCTACTACCTTGAAGGGGTCTGCTCGCCAGTGGTTCTCCAAGATCAAACCTTCCTCCATACACTCATTTGCAGAGTTGAGTAGGTCCTTCGTCTCCCACTTCATTGGGGGACGCCGCCACCAAAAGCCAGTGACACACCTGCTCACCATCAAGCAGGACAGGGACGAGAGTCTCAGGGGCTATCTTGCCCGTTTTAACAAGGAGGTCCTCCAGGTTGAGGAGCCAGATGATAGGGTGGCCTTGGCTGCTTTTATCGCTGGGCTCCGCTCATCCAGCTTCATGTTCTCCATGCTAAAGAAACCACCCTCTAGTATGCCCGAGCTGCTGTCCAGGGCCCAGAAATACATGAACGCGGAGGACATCACTAAGGCCCGCCGGGGAGAACCCTCCCGAGGAGGTGAGAAGAGAAAAGAAAGTCGTGAAGACAGGAGGGAGTCCGAGAACAAGAGAAAGAAAGATGACAGGGTGTCTGTGAAGGACCGTCTCGGTCCACTACCCCTAAGAGACCGCCAGCCCTTCACACCACTCAACGCCTCAGTAGAGCACATCTTGCTCCAAATACAGGATGACCCCGCCATCCGTTGGCCTGGAAAAATGAAATCCGACCCCAAGCGCCGGAATACCAGTAAGTACTGTCGCTTCCACCGCGACCACGGCCATGAAACAGATGATTGCTTCCAGCTGAAGAAGCAGATTGAAGAACTTATTCAACGGGGCCATCTGAGGCAGTACGTGGCTGGTCGAGGACCAGCTCCACCGCATGAAGAGCGTGAGCACCAGCAACCCCTCGGCGAGATTCAGACCATCGCAGGAGGGTTAGGAGGAGGAGGTGACTCCAGCTCCGCCAGGAAGGCACACGCTAGGAAAGCCAGACAGGTAGAGTCACATGACTCTCGCCCAATGAAGACACCCCGACATGGGGAAGAGGAGATCATCACCTTCTCAGACAAAGACCTGGAGGGGGTCCAAGCTCCACATGATGACCCTCTAGTCCTAACCTTGATGGTGGCCAACTACCAGGTGAGGAGAGTACTTGTTGATAGTGGTAGCTCCGCCGACATCTTGTTTGCCACAGCCTACGACAGCCTTCACCTCGGCAGAGAGAGACTACAACCTGTCAGAACTCCCTTAGTTGGCTTCTCAGGAGAGAGAGTCCAACCCTTGGGGTCTATCACCTTGCCTGTCACAGCAGGGACTGCCCCAAGGAGTTCTACTATCATGGTAAATTTTCTTGTACTTGATTGTCCTTCTGCATATAATATAATTCTCGGACGCCCTGCCCTCAATGCTCTAAGGGCAGTGCCATCTACCTACCACCTTCTCCTCCGTTTCCCAACCTCTAGAGGGATTGGGGAGATAAGAGGAGATCAGGTCTCAGCCAGAGAGTGCTATGTGGCCTCGATGAGGGCTACGAGGTCACAGGAAACTCTCCAGGTCGAAGTGTATGACCCCAGGGAGGACAGTACCATAGAAAGGGGTGAACCAGCAGAAGAGCTCCGACCCATTGTGATCAATGATGATCTTCCAGAAGGGAAGGTTTACATAGGCTCCTCACTTTCACAGGAGTAGGCTTCCACCTTGGCAGACTTCCTCAGACAGAACGCAGACGTCTTCGCTTGGTCTCACAAAGACCTGGAAGGCATCAGCCCAGAGGTGGCCTCCCATCGACTTAATGTCGACCCCAGATATAAGCCTATTCGACAGAAGTTGAGGAATGTAAGCACTGAAAGGGGACAAGCCATGGAAGCAGAGGTAGACAAGTTATTAACTAATGGATCAGTAAGGGAGGTAGCCTACCCAGACTGGCTATCCAATGTGGTAATGGTAACCAAAACCAATGGGAAGTGGTGCCTCTGCGTAGACTTCACAGAACTCAACAAAGCCTGTCCAAAAGACAGCTATCCACTCCCACACATTGACCTCCTAATTGATGCCACTGCTGGTCATGAACTCTTGAGTTTCCTAGACGCCTACTCCGGTTACAATCAGATCAGCATGTTCCCCCCGGATCAGGAGAAGACCTCCTTCATCACTCCAAAAGGCACTTACTATTACAAGGTGATGCCTTTCGGACTCAAGAACGCCGGGGCCACTTACCAACGCCTCGTCAACAAGATGTTCGAAGCTCAGATTGGGAAGACAATGGAGGTCTATGTAGATGACATGTTGGTGAAGAGTGTTGCTGCGGATGATCATATATCGCACTTACAGGGGACCTTTGACGTGTTAAGAGCCTACAAGATGAAGCTGAACCCTGAAAAGTGTGCCTTCGGCGTGGGCTCGGGAAAATTTCTAGGCTTCATGGTTCACAAGAGAGGCATAGAAGCCAACCCTGACAAGATCAGGGCCATCATGGAAATGAAGTCCCCAGCCTCAACCAAGGAGGTCCAGCGCCTCAACGGAAGGGTAGCAGCCCTCAACAGGTTTGTCTCTAAGTCAGCCGATAAATGCCTACCTTTCTTTAAAATCCTTCGCAGGTCATTCCAGTGGGGACCAGAGGCTGAGGAAGCCTTTCAGAAGCTTAAAGCCTACCTCGCCGCACCACCTCTGCTCTCCCATGCACTACCAGGGGAAAAACTGTACTTGTATCTCTCATCTTCACCGTCTGCCGTAAGCTCCGTCCTCATCAGAGAGGAGGAGGGCACCCAGAAGCCCATCTACTATGTGAGTAGAGCCTACCGAGGGGCAGAGATAAGGTATTCGGAGTTAGAAAAATTAGCTCTTGCCCTCGTCACGGCAGCCAGACGTCTGCGCCCTTACTTTCAGGGCCACACCATCATGGTAGTCACCGATCAACCACTTAAAATAATTTTGGGGAAGCCTGACGTCTCTGGTAGGATGCTCAAATGGGCGGTAGAGTTGAGTGAATTCGACATACAGTACCAGCCTAGGGTTGCCATCAAAGCCCAAGCCCTTGCAGATTTCGTGGCAGAGTCAACGCCCTTGCAGGAGTCCCAAGGAGAGGCATTAGGCGCCCAAGCGCCCACCTACTCAGTGCACACTAACTCCACTCACCAGGAGTCTAGCCCAGATGTTGCCCAAGAAGGGAACCACTACCCAGAGAAGGAGGGGGAATCAGCTGTGCTGACTAGGCAAACCTGGGCGCCGACCACATTACCAGAGGCGCCACTCACTAAGCCCTGGGCGCCGCCCAGCCCCCCCAAGGCTCCGTCACCCCCTACACCATCCTGGAAGCTCTACGTAGATGGGTCTTCCACTAGCGAAGGGGGTGGAGCTGGACTAGTCCTAATCAGCCCACATGGCACACCCTTGAAGTACGCTGTCTCTTTACACTTCACCACATCAAACAACCAAGCAGAGTATGAAGCTCTCATATCAGGCCTAAGGTTAGCTTTGGAGATGGAAGCAATCAACCTCATGGCCTACAGTGACTCTCAGCTTATAGTCAACCAAGTGAGGGGAGAGTTTGAAGCCAAAGAAGAAAGGATGCAGGAGTACCTCTCAGTGGTCCAAGGACTGCTCACAAGGTTTGCCTGCTTTGACATCCACCATGTGCCTCGAGAAGAGAACATCGTGGCAGACGCCCTTGCAAAGTTCGCCTCTGCCAATATTCTCATGGGCCCAGCACTAACGGGTCACCAGTTCCAGCCCAGCACCACCAAACCAGAGGAGGAGGTCCACTGTGCATCCCCAGAGTCCAGTTGGATGACTCCTATCCGAATGTACCTACAGGAGGGCACTGGTCCAGACGACCCGGCAGAGGCCAGAAAAGTGAGGATGAGAGCATCCAGGTATGTCATCCTACAAAACACCCTTTACAAGAAGAGTCAATCTCTCCCTCTACTCCGCTGCCTCACCCCCGAAGAAGCCAACTACACCATGAGGGAGATCCATGAAGGGGTATGTGGAAACCATTCGGGAGGGCGTGCACTGGCCCATAAAGCAATTAGGCAGGGATATTACTGGCCTACTATGATCCGAGATGCCAAAGACTTCGTCAGGAGATGTGATAAGTGCCAGCGCTTTGCAACGGTACCCAGACAACCACCCGAAGAACTCACCACCATTCAGAGCCCATGGCCCTTCTCCATGTGGGGGATTGATATCCTAGGTCCCCTGCCAATGAGTCGAGGCCAATGCAAGTTTGTAGTCGTAGCCATTGATTACTTTACCAAGTGGGCAGAAGCAGAAGCCTTGGCCAAAATCACAGATCAAAAGATAAAGGATTTCATATGGAGGAATCTAGTCTGCAGGTTTGGAATACCACATGCCATTGTCAGCGACAACGCCAAGCAGTTTGACAACAGACTCCTCAACGGTTTCTGTGCAGACCTCCAGATCAAGCAACCCCACTCAAGCCCTGCCCATCCCCAGGCAAATGGCCAAGCAGAGGTCACTGTTAGAACCATACTCCGTAACCTGAAGACTAGATTGGAGACTGCCAAGGGGAGATGGGTAGACGAGCTCCCAGGAGTGCTATGGGCATACCGGACCACACCAAGGAGTCCGACGGGTGGAACACCTTTCTCTCTAGCATATGGAACAGAGGCAGTGATACCCGTTGAGATCGGGGTACACTCCCTTAGGGTCCAACACTATGACCCTACCCTTAATGAAGAAGGCCTCCGCATCAACCTCGACTTGGTAGAGGAGGAGAGGGAGATAGCCATGCTCCGGAATGCAGAGTACAAACGTCGCATGACTAAGTACTACAACTCGAAGGTGAAGCCTCGGTCTTTCTTACCCGGGGACCTGGTCTTGAAAAAGGTTATCCTGTCTACCAAAGACTCCCGAGAAGGAAAATTGGGACCAAACTGGGAAGGTCCCTATACCGTTATAGAGGTAGTAAGGCCAGGAACCTACAGGATCCAAAACACCGAAGGAAAGGTCCTAGCCCATCCATGGAATGCGGAGCACTTGAAGAAATACTACCAGTAACTGGGGGCAGTGAGTCATGAGTCGAGGGCCATTACTTGTACTGTTTACTTTTTAGTCGTCTTGCTATTTTCTACATTTTTAAGTGTTTACTTGGAATTGCAAATAAAATTTCAGAGTACTTTCTCAAAAAGTTATGCTTCATTAAGACCCATGAGCCTTTTACAAAAAGAAGACATAGTCTGTCAACAAAAAAAGAAAGGGTACAAAGGAATCACTCCTAATGACCCTCACTGCTCCCACTCACATAGTCTCCTCCATCGCTGTCTTCATCGGAGTCAGGGGCCTCATCAGGCCGAAAGATAGTAAAGTCAGTGTAAGGATATTCTGCTGTGGCCTTCCTCTTGAGCTCCTCGTAGCCGTCAATGAAGGCACGGGCCCTGCCCCTCTCAGCGGCATCCCTGCTCCTCTCAGCAGCATCCCTGCCTCTCTCGGCAGCACCTCTCTGGGCCTCAGCCCCAGTAGCTCTCTCAAGTGCTACACGAAGGTCGGCCTCGAGCTGGGTAATCCTTTCCCGCGCCTGCACCAACTCCTCAGCGGCACTCTCTCGTGTCTGTCGCTCGAGCCTCAACTGCTTCTCGGCATCCTCTCGTGCCTGCTGCACAAGTCTAAGCTGCTCCTCGGCAGTCTCCCGTGCCTGCCTCTCCATCGCCTGGCTATTGACTGCGTCCCTAAGCTTTAGAGTGTTGTTGAACAAGCAGGGTAAAGCAGCGGCCACCTGAGAGCATTCAGAGATACATGAAGAGTCATAAGCAAGACCAAGGTATCACAGAAAGCCACATACAAGGAAAGGGGAGCAGGACTTACCAATGCAAAACCCTCCATGGTAGCATCAATCACGCCCTCTGGCCCTCTAGAAGCAATCTCTTGGATCTCGACGCCAGACACAAAGTTATCCAGCCTCCCCTTCGCCAATCTCACATCCCTCAACATGGATACTGGGGGAGGACCTGAAACGGGAAAACTGGACAAACCCCCAGCCCTGACAGGAGGCAACGTCGGAGTCTCAGCCCCCGCAGCACTATAAGCATGATCTCTCAAGGGTGAAGAGACGTCAAGCGAAGAGGGAGGAGGAGCATCACCCGGGTCAGCCTCTGAGAAACTAGCCTGACCAGTAGACTCTGGTCTTGAAGAGCTGGGAGCACTGGATCTCGCCCTTTTGGGACAAGGAAGGGGAGATGGCTCCGTCATCGAAGAGAGAACCTCCCCCACCAGGGACCTGTCAACAGGAAGACCTGCAGGACCAATGTAAGCCAAGAAAGCATACCATGTTGTGTTTTCAAAGGAATAACTAAAGGGGTAAAGTACCTTTCCTCCTCGGCCTCGTAAGAATCGAAGGAATACCGGACGCCAACATGATCTCCGAAAACTTTCTGGTCGGGTAGTTACGGACCACGTCGAGCAGCCTCTCTTGCATTGGGGTCAGAATCGGTATATCTGCAAAGAGAGGGTAACATCACAAGAACAAATAGGCAAAAATCAATGCAGAAACAGTAGGTGAAATAGTTACCTTGGGAACTCTGGGGAGCTGTGTCCCATCGGGTGGGCACCACGTCACGATCCGACTCTGAAGCCCACTCTCCACCGACGAAGAAAAATCTCATTTTCCAGTTGTGAAGGTTGGACGTGAGTCCCTCAACAATCCTGCCCGCCCTGGGGGAGAAGCGGTACCATCCCTGATAGGGAACCGGGTTCACGCGAAGAGAATGAGTAGCCAAGAACTCTTCTAACGGCGGGGGAACAGTAGCAGGGTGAACCAATCGCCAAAGAGTAAAGAATGCCATAATCACCCTCCAACCATTGGGGGCCAACCTCCCCGGGACAAAGGAGTACCCGACATATAGGCCCGGGGATAGGGAACCGCAGACCAGCCTCCAACATACCCTCATAAACGACGATCTCGCCTAAGGAATCACTGCACGCAGACTCGTCGGCCTCGGGATGGCGACATGTCACGGAGGGCGGAATACGGTACCAAGTAACTATGTTGGAAATATCCTCGTCGTATTCAAGAGAGCTAAATATAGAGGCTACCTGGGAAGCACTATTCCCCTCTGCACTCCGACCTTCGCCAATGTCCCCGACGGGTTCCCCCTCATCTGAAAGGATACCCCAGGGGTAGGCTCAGGTCGTCGGTATAAAAATTTTTGCACATTGACAGAGGATATGTGTATATATATATAAAAAAAAAAAAAAAAAAGGGCGGCGGAACATACGTTGGGAGCCAGGCCTATCCAAGTCAGCAGCTGGCCGTTTTCTAGACTCGGGAGGGGAGAACTGCACCACGCCGGGGGAGTCATCGGATGACCTCTGGGCACCACCCACACCGACTGAAGAGCCCAGGGCGCCGCCTGAATCATGGGTACTGCTCTTGGTTGAAGATTTACTCCGTTGCACAACTGTGCCTTGAGTCCTCGCCGACACACCGAAGGGACTGATGGGGGCCTTAGTGCTTGAACCCGTCTTCGGGCTGATAATCCCAAAGAGTTTTTCTCCACTAAAAGACATCCCCGCAGTGTCGCAACCACCCACAGGACGATCAAAGCCAACACGGAGGGGAGGGGAGGACCCATGGGCGCCGACCATGGCAGCCCCTTGGGCGCTGACCATGGCAGCCCCTTGGGCGCCGACCATGGCAGCCCCTTGGGCGCCTCCTCTCCGCTCCTCTCCTCCTTGCTCCTCCCTTCCATCATCTCTAGAACTCCTTGTCTTCATTTGTTTACTTTGGGAATATGAGGGGAAGGCTAAAGAAGAAATGGTGAGAGGCTATGAAGTGTGAAGAAGGATGAACAATGAGCCCTTGGGTGCCTTTAAATAGGGAAGACAAAGCTTCTTGAGGAAGCTTGGTAAAGCTTCTTATGGAAGTTTGGGGGTTTGCTCAAAGAAAAGGCTCTCAGAAATGAGCAACTGCGATACGAAGAAGAAGATGGAACAGTAGCCTCGGCTCGTAAAAAATAAAAAATATATATATAAAATTATTATTATATATATATATATATATTTTCCCGGGAAAATACTCAGCAAACGACCCGATAAAAGGGTACCGTGAAGAGCAAGGAAAAGCCATGACGAAGCCGAAACACATGCCCTCGACCTCTTTATTTCCGAGAAAAACAGAGCCCGGAGCATGGGGGGCAAATGACGAGTCCAAATTCAACTGGGCTAAGCCCAATGAAGATAAGTCGAGAAAAAGCCCGAGTACAAATGGGCCCTGGGATTAATCCAAGTTTCCAAAATCCATCAAGCCGGGTCACCCGTCTAAGGAGATTAAGGAAGAGGCAAAAGAATTGAGGACAGTCGAAGCCCTATGGGCGCCGACCATTGGGCGCCGACTATGGGCGCCAACCAAGGAGGCTCATGGGCGCCGACTATGGGCGCCAACCAAGGACGCCTCATGGGCGCCGACTCCTTTGCTTGAGCTCCCCACTAATCATCTCAACTCCTCACTTGCCCTCTCCTCGTACCGTGATATCCCAAGAAAGAGTGCACTGGAAGATCAAAGCAAGGAGACACCAATGGGGCGCCGACCATTGGGCGCCGACCATGGGGCGCCGACTCCCATGGTGCTCCCTTGGTACTCCAGTACTCCTACTCCTATTCCAACTCAAGGTCGAAGCCTAAAGTCCAATCCAAGTCAAGAATCTCCTCCGACTGAATAGGAACACGAGGGAGAGAATGACGGGATACGGAGATCTACTCTTACCATAACTCTACTTACCAAAGAAGTCCATTCCTACCATGATTGCACTTACCAAAATAGTGGAAGACCTCTTCCTCACGGCACCGCCTCACAATTGCTATATAATGTAAGCCTTCTCAAGGGTAAAGACAGACTGAAAAACATCTCCAACATACTTGCACTCTCCTTCGCTCTCTCTCTCTCTCAAAAGCTCTGTAACACTTCGTTGATTGTTATTCATCAATAAAGAACACCGGCAAACACTGTCATTCCGAAGAGTGGACGTAGGTCACCCGAGACCGAACCACTATAAGTCCTTGTGTTGATTCCCTATTTACTGCTTTAAATTTCATTGATTGCCATTGATTGATTGTTTATCATTCATTAATCACACCAAAATTCATACTTGACTGTTGATCTTGCCAAAGACAATTTTGGGCATCATCAATAGTAACTAATAAATAGAGATTGTATATAAACTTTGATGCTTTGTTTGTATTTCAAATCATCTATTAAATCTGACATTCGCTAATAAGAAGAACAATGAAATTGGTTTAAATTATATTATTAAAAAAATAAATTTATCAAATAAAAGAAGTTTAATGTCATTGTAATCCAACGTAGGAGTAAGATGATTTATATGTGTACTAGTTATTGTCTGTGCCTGAAAGCACAGAGTAATAAAAAATTATAAACAATAAACATATTTGTATTCATATCCAAAATCAAATTACAAATATAGAGGAGAAATAAATGAATTTAAGGATCGGTTGTAGTGGAGGTGAGAGGTGGTGGTGGTGGTAGGAGACGGTGATGGTTGTAGTGGGTGGCAATGATCGTGGTAGCTGTTGTGGTGGTGGTTGTGGTGGCGGTGGCGATGGCATTGGTGGCGATGGTGGCGGAGGCGATGACGGTGGTGGTGGCAGTGGCGTCCACAGCTGCAGAGGTGGTGGCAGCGACGATGACGTCGACGGCGGCGGCGGTGATGGCGATGGTGGTGGTGGCAGTAGTGGTGGCGACAGCTGTCACACCCCCACCCCGGATCACATAGGGTGGGTAGCGGACCGGCCACTAAGGCCTTAACCAACCATACCTGTGCATAATAAATGCAAAATAAAGCGGAAGACAAATAATAAAGTGATACATTCCACCGATCTAATGAATACCAGAGGAATAAACTAACATCACCGACATTATTATTAAACCCATGTAAAACACTAATTAATCCATAAGGTTCACTACTCTAAACATAAGCAACATTGTTCACAAAACAATTGAATACTTGTCTCAAAATTATAAAAGACATTTATTCCTGAAGACCTATGATAAAATAAATCTTCTATTCTTCTAATCTCTTGTCTATCCGAGGACTTACTCTTCCACCTGATCCTCACCTGAAAAATGTTAAATGTTTGGGTGAGCACAAAGGCCCGTGAATAGCAACCACCTCTAATGAGGTGTGAAAATAAATCCCACAGTTATATATGAAAATAAACTTTGATATACACATAAGTACAACAGTTGTACCCCAACCCCTCCCACATAATCATTTAAAACAAAAATGTTCTTAGGATCACAAATAACTTTATAAATGAAAAGACATTAATAACCCAAAAACACTCACCCACACATTCAGTTCTAAACACATCTATCAAATCATGTTTGTTACCACTAGCCTGGTAACTGGTCCCGTCTCTTGTCATCACTAGCCTGATGACTAGCCCCGTCTCTTGTTACCACTAGCCTGGTAACTGGCCCCTATGTGCACATCTCTATACCGACCATGCCGGTATACGATCTCGTTACCACTTAGACCTGGTAACCCAGTCCCCTTCTTATAAACATGATTTTCACACACACACCAAAACTGTAGTTTTAGTCCCATCGCACACAAAATTTTCCTTTCATCACCATAGCAATGATATAAAATCACCCCACAAGGTTTTTCAAAATTCACATATATAACAGTTCACAATTGCAAAACATTTAATTGCAACCCCAAATATCAACACACATATCATATATATGAAAAATTCACACACATTTAATATCGAAAATTCTCCCAAAAAAAGTAGTAAACTACTCACATTGATTCCCAAAATCCAAATCAAAGCACTATTTCTCAACCTCAATGCAATTACCACCTATTCCAAAATAATATATCACAATTAATCTCTATTTCTAATTTCGTCGTTTTGCGATTCTATATTTAATTTACGTACTTTCTACCCATTGATATATACTTAATATATCATTTACCTATAAATATCCTTTCTAATATGAGGTAATAGGGTATAGAAGTATTCTGGACTGTTTAGAAAAAGTTTCTAAAGTTTTGGGGTCAAATCATAATTTTTGAAACTTTTGGGGTCAAAGTATAATTTCTTTGAAAAACAAATTTTCTGTTTTCGGGACTGCCATAAATTTTTCAGAATTCTATTCTTCCAACTTACCAAATAAAACAGTAGTTAAAATTAAATTTAGAAGAATATAGGGGTCAAAGTAAAGCTCTTTTTGAAACTAAAAAAAAAGCTTTCTATAATTTTACACTTTTTCACCATCTTCTTCCTACGGAAACTCCAATTTCATTCTCCAGCAACTTTAACAAGTTAAATCCCTTTCTTTTCTTTTCTTTTCTTTTTTTTTTTTTCTTCCCAATACATTGATTAAACTCAATCAATTCCAAACTATAAACTTAAAATTCAACCTAATAACCTTAATAACAACAAGGTACCATGAGACTCATATATATATATATATATATATATATATATATACACACTAACATTATAAACCCTACACCATCTAATTGAATAAAAATATAAAACTCATAAGACAAGTAAGCAATTCATACTTTTAATGGATTCAACCCTTTTTGTTTCTCCTCCTTCCTTTCCCCCCCCCCCCCCCTCTCTCTCTCTCTCTTTCTCTCCTTCTCTGCCGCCACCTATTCTTTTTCTTCCGGCCCAAATAATATTAGTAAAATATGAGGCAAGGCAACCTAGGGCACTTAATTAAATATAAAGTGCATGAGTCAACTATTCTTGATAACACTAAAGTCTCCTTAGCAATAAAGAATTAGTGTACAACCAATTCTAAAATTCTAAAACTCTATCCAACTAAGTCTCTATAATTATCTGATATTTCTCATACACCAAAAACTAAATTATCTCCACTGATTTCCAAATCATATCCATAAGCCCATAAGGATAGACCCCAAGGCAAACAAAAGTGTAAAACTTTTAAATCCCACTTATTCACTTTTATTTTTATTATTATTATTGTTATTTCATTTTTTTTTCTTGGGTATTACAACAGCGGTGGCGACGGCGATGGTGGTAGAGGTAGTGGTGGAGCGGTTTCAAACACTATTATTTTTTTTTAAAGTACTTATGAGAAATAATTTCTAGAAGTACTTTTAAAAAGTCACTTCAAACACACCCTTAGAACCTATTTTTCCTATTAAATTTAGGGTGTTAATATTAGCCGTTATATTAACTTTAAAGTAAAATTTAAAGCGATCTGAACCGCAAAAAGTAAAAGTCATTTTGTTTATTTTTTGAAATTTGAATTGTAAGCTACTTTATTATATAGATATTTGTTTATAGAGGGACAGAAAGATGGGCGATTAGTACTAGAGTTTTTCCTAAGGCTTCATTTGGTTAGCGAGAGATTAATGGAAAGTGCGGGAAAGAGAAAAAAAATTTGATTTTTTACTGATTGTTAATGCTAGAAACTAAATTCGTGAACCCACAAAATTTTCTAGTAACATGTAGTTTTTGGTTCTTGTATATTGTTCAAGGAAATATTTTTTTTCCAGAAAAGTTGAACAGGCGTATCTAGTTTCTCACTTTGCTCATGTTTTCTCCCACGTTGGTCATTATCTATTATATATAAATCTCTCTAATATATAAAAGGGTAATATTGATATTTAAACAAATTTTCTTGTAACTTTCCTGCTTTTCAAATTATAGAAAGAAAATTTTTAAAAATTTTCTTGTACACATTTTATGCTAACCAAATACATGAAAAAATATATGTATATATATATTTTTCTTTCCTTCACTTCACTTTCTATCACTTTCACTTTTTATCATTATTTTCTTCCTAAGCTAGTAGAGAGAAAAAGAGAGAGATGGACCATGAACAAGAAATTGCTTTGCATTTTCTTATGCGGACCAAGTGGCCAAACTATGTACCGAACAGGAGCATGTGGAGGTCCTAGACCTAGACCAAGAGTATCAACTATAGAATTGCCAATTTTACCCATTAGCAGATTTTTTTTTTTTAACCAACTAGGGTATCCCAGTTGGCCAGGGCCTCTGGCTTCCTAGTAGGAGGTCAGGGGTTCGAAGACCTCTGGGCTCAAAAAAGCATGGCTGCTTGGTAGAATAAGATCTCAGTTGTTTAGACGAATCGTATCCAAGTATTTGGTGCGGGTCTTGAATCCCCGGCGAAACACAAGTCCTAATTTAAATAGTGTATGAGTTGAGGGACCGATTCATACACTCGGGTTTTGCCCTTGATTCTACTCAGAGTCTCCCGCCTGAGCGACATAAGCGCGTCTCTACTTGCGGAGGACAGGCCTTAGGTTTTCCCGTATTCGAAGGAATATTTTTTTTTTAATTGAAGGATCCACACATGGTATATATTGAAAAATTATTTTTCAATACCATAACTTCTTGTTTTAATGATTAGTCCAAAATCTCTTATTTTATTATATTGCTTTATTTTACATTTTAATGATCAATGGCTAAACTTGAATCAATCGAAGATCTATGAACACAAATTATTTTTTTGGAATGAGTTTGAAATTTTTTTTAGTACCATGACTTTATCTTTGGTGATTCATGTTTTGTAAATATGCTTATGTATTAGAAGATAGATTTAAAAATAAATTAAATTGCAACGACAAATAGAAATAAAATTATGAAATCACTCTGGGATTCCTCCGTTGGGCAATAAAGAGACATTTGCTTTTAAAAATAACTTGTATAATGTTGTTGCAATCGTGTTGAATAACTAGTCCTGTTTGTACCTCAAAGTGGACAGGGAATTGCTATGCATTTTTGTTTGTTGCATTAACATTAATGAAGAGATTTGGCTACGATACCGTACTTTTAAAATTTACTATTTTAATGAGTGTTTTTATAATTTTTTAGAATTTTTTTTTAACAAAAAAATTTACTCCTTTTTGTGAGTGATTTACCATTGTGTAGGTATTTTTACTATTGTTGTGATAACTATTTTTATCATTTTTTTTGGTACCACAATATTAGTAAAAACACCCATAAAAGTGATAAAAATAACCACAATGTGATAAATGTTGGTACGGTACTGAATTTTTTTTTTCCGGTACCTTAGACAACTCTTTAATGAAGATATGCAAAGGTTAAATTATAGTTTCATGCTCGCAATTCTGATAATTTTACTCATTCACACTTTACTCATTCACACGAAAACAACACAAATTCGAAAATAATGTGATCCATTAATTTGAATAATAAAAAGGGGACGATATTAGTGTTATCTAGTATTATTAATATTTTAGACCCAAATTTTGACACGAACATAACACAAGGAAAAATATCATGATTAGACATGTAACATGATATGATTTGATATAATACAATAAAAAAATTACACAATAGAACTTGACGGACACTTTTAATATTGTTTCCTCAGTCATGTTTTTCATTATATTTAATCTATGAAAGAATTTAACTTATTTTCTATTCTAAAGTGTGTGCGAGGAGTAACAACACAAAATTTTAACCTAATTTACTGACCTAAATGATGTGATTCATTAGCATGAATAATAAAAGTGATGTTTTAATGCTTTCTACAAATAACACATTTAGTTGTTAATTGCTGGAAGAAAATGGGCATTTTTTCTTTTCTCATTTTTTTACTTAGTATTGTTTTAATTATAGTTAAATATTTTTTTATTGAAACAAATATTGAAACGAACATGACACAAACATAAATAACAGGATCATAAATATGAGATGACAAGATATGACATAATAAAAAAATTACATGATCGGACTCGGTTGACACCTTTAATATTATTCCCTTTATCTACATGTTTTTTCTTATATTTAATTTATGAAAGAATTTCACTTATTTTTTATTCTAAAGTATAAGGAGTAACACTATTGGGATATGAAATTTGACTTAATTTGTTGACCTAATGACAATAGATGGAGACACATGAGAACAAAGGGCACGGGCCCACCCTATTTTTTTTACAAAATATTACTTATGTATATATCAAATAAATTTAAATATATTCAAGTATGTCCACGCTGATATTTTTTGTTGTATCAATTAGTAGAGTGACATGACTAAATAACTATGACGAGCTGTTCTCTGGCCGAGTACTAAGGATTTGGAATTCAAATATACTAGATTTTTCCCAATTTTAAACCCGCCATAATTTTTTTTAATTTCCCAAAAAAATATCTATCAATAATTTTTTTTTAATACTTTGCTCCCTAAACGATTTCAAAATTTTTATTTTGCCTTATTCAAAAATCAAATATTTTAGGGTTAATAACATTTTTTATTCCTAAAGAATGCACGTTTTATCAGTTTGGTACTTAAAGTATCAATTTTATTAATTTGGTCATCAGAGTATTCAATTCATGTTTAAATGATCCCTACAAATACAAATCATTAAATTTTTGACAAAATAATCACGTGTTGGACACGTGATACCTTCTGAAAAAAAGGACACATGATTAGGGACCAAAATGACACGTGATACCGTCTGAAAAAAAATGACTCATGATTAACGAATTGTCTGATTAAGAACTGATGATGCACAAAATTGTTTTGTGCAAAATCAACAGTCAAGAATGTATAAGGGTGTAATTAATGAACAATTAACAAGCAATCAATGACAATCAAGGAATTAAAGCAATAAACAATAGATCAACACAAGGATGTATAGTGGTTCGGTCTCGGATGACCTACTCTATTTTCGGGAATGACAGCGGTGGTCTAGTGTTGTTTATTGATGAATGAGAGTCGTCAGAGGGATGTTCTTCGGGAGTATTACAGTGCTTGGGGAAGAAAGAGAAAGAACAATGTGTGAAGTGAAGTATGTGAGATATTGGAGGCGTGCCCTTATTCTTGAGAGGGCTTACATTATATAGTTAGGGTAAGGCGGTGAGGCGGTGACGTGAGGAAAATGTCTTCCACTATTTTGGTAAGTGCAATCTTAGCAGAAATAGATCTCTTTGGCAAGCACAGTTAAGGTAGGAATAGATCTCTGTATCTCGACATTCTCTCACTCGCGCTCCTATTCAGTCGGAGGAGAAACCTGAGTTGGATTGGACTTGATGTTGAGCCTGGACTTTAAGTTGGAGTGGGCTGAACTTTGCATCGGAGTACCAAGGCAAGAGGGGTGAAGAGGGGAGGCGCCCAATGGTTGCCATGCCCTCCAGTTTTGGGCGTTTACCTTGGGCCTTTGGTGTTGACCTCTTGATGTCTTCTTGGACTCGGGTCATCATGGGACGAAGAGGAGGCGGAGAATAAGGAGAAATGAGGAGCTCACCTTGGGTGGCACCCAAGCCTTGGATGGCGCCTAGTGGGCGGCGCCCAAGTGCTTGGGTGACCTCCTTGTCGGCACCCCTTAGTCTCCCTTGGCCATTTGACTTCCTTCTGACTCCCTTCAGATGGGTTGACCCGACTGAATAGATCCTAGCGACTTGGGCTCCTTCTTGGGCCTTTTAGTATTCGGGCCTTTTTCGATTTATTTTTATCGGGCTTGACCCAGTTAAATTTGGGCTCGTCAAGAACTAAGGTGGCACAAATTAAAATTTTAAAGACTAAATTAATAAAATTAATACAATAATTTTAGGAGACGAGGCATCTATGCGGATGAAAACCAAAGAATGCCTAATGTTTGGGTATAATTGTGGCTACAATACAAGTATAAAAAAATATCATGACGCAATGTGATATTTTTTTATGCTTAAAAATACAAAGTAAAAATTTGAAAGCTTTGAGGGTTAAAAGTACTAGTAGCCTTATTTTTTTGGGTTTTTTGTGAGGCGATACTTAATTTATTACTTAAATGTAGAAAAGTACTAAGTATAAAATATTTTGTATAAAAAAAAAGTTTTGGATGACAGAAATGCCCACAAGATAACAATTACCTGTCGGAAATAGTGGGTAAGGAAAATACCATAAATCATGCAACAATCTCGTTAAATTCGGCAACTATTATATTCCTCAAAACATGAATTTTCAATTTTTTTTTAAAAAAAATTTACTATAGAATCCTTCAATTTTCAACAAAAAAAAAACACAAATGTTGAAGCACCATTGAATATCGATCTTCTTTCTATTCTGATTCAAATTATTGATAATGTGACATTACAATGATACATGACAGTGTAACACATTTATTAACACTTTAATCACTGACAACAAGTTGTGAAATTACATTCACTTATTCATACACAATCTAAATAGTATGCATCACATAAATAGCATATATATATATATATATATATATATATTGTTTTAATGAATAGTAGTGTTACATCACAGTAGAACATTGCAAAGTGACACTGTTGTTAGAATTGAAAACAAGCAGAGCCGTTTAAAATTAAAAAATAATAAAAAAAAATGAATTTCAAAATCAAACTCAAGCCGTTAAGGTATATTCTATGTAGTATAATTTTAAATTTCAAATATGTTTAATCTCTTAAAATATGAAATTATTAATATAATAAATCAAATCCCATAAAAATGGGACTGTCAAACTAACCAACCTTTAAATAAGAAAAATGGTATTTTATTGAAGAAAATATTTAAAAGTATGTCAATGAATACCTAACTACAATATATTTCAAGTTAAAGGTACTTATCTACAAAAAATTTTAGTCAATATATTTTCTCACTTAAATAATCTTAAATCCCACTTAAACTTTCAATTATGTCCTTGAACTTTTGAAGTTGTTTCAATTGGTCCCTTCTACCAATTTTAGACGTCAAAATAGACGGTTTGTTTCCACCTGGGAATCATGGGCTCTACTAAGGACAAAATGTGGATATAAAGTTCCGACGACATGATAATTGCTCATTTTTGTGTTTGAAACTTCGACCAAATCTAAAGAAATTGGGGTTTCAGACATGAGACCGAGTGATTATTCGAATTATTAAGATTTTAGATCCCTATTTTGCGCTAAGTGTACCACATACTTCCCAAGTTGGAAGAAAGTACCTCTATTTTGACGCGTGAAATAGACGGAAGGGATCGATTGAAACAATTTTAAAAGTTTAGATACTGAATTAAGACAATTGAAGGATATAGAGTATTCTAAAACTTAGACTGTAATTAAAAGTCCAATATATTATTACCCCTTTTTGTGTCAATTTGGAGGGATGCATATCATATGTGATTGTAGAACATTCCATTTTTTTTCAAGATGGTAAATAACATTCAGTTCCATCCAATAAAAAGAAGTGATGAAATCAAATGGATAAGCGGACTTGATTTTAAAAACAAGTTTAAGAATAAAGGACATGAGACGCCCCAAAATTCGGGTGTCCGTAATTATCCGGTTGATCACTCATTAACCCGCGAAATACCCGTGGATACCGTGTAATTCGATACCACACCGTTATGCCCCATTTACCGGGGTCCATAACTTAACAAAATTTGGACAGAGTCTCCTTTGTACGGGGAGGTCTACTCAAAACGTAACATGTGCAATCATACAACATTGACCACACCGGGCCTATTCATCCATACTCAATTGCATAGTATCGGATACTACCATAATCGTCATCACTACGTACATTCATTCATAAAAGAATAAATGTTTCAAAAGATTCCCATATACATGCCTTTTTAATATAAAAGAAGTTTTTGTTTACAAAAATTATACAAGGCCAAAAGTAAACATATACAAGGGACTACAAGGTCAAAACAAGAGTCATAGACCGGCTCTGTCGTCAAAGCAGGCCCATGTCCTCGCCTTCGGTGGACGCATGGGCGATACCTAAAAAATGTTCTCATAAAGGGTGAGTCAACGCTCAATTGGGTAACTCCTATAAAGAATACCTATCAACCCAAATGTATATGAAATGTCACATGCAACAATCATTTCATGCATTCATTCAAATATGTCTATTATGAACAAATGTCATTAATCATGTCATGTCATGAGATGAGACTCACGCAAGCAATACCAACTTCGAGCCCCATCTCGAGCTCTCACAACACATGAAATGTAATGCGTATGTATCCGGGCATTCCAAGCCCCCCGTCATTGGTGTTATGTACACTCAATGACTAATTAATTCATTTTTCTTGTGTCTTTGTGAGGAGATGATTTATGGTATTACACCAATGGGACACCAACCATCAACGGATTTTCAGGACATCTCACATGCGGCTCTGTTTTCGCCGTTACACTTTTCTGCAATTGCACCGCCGGAAAGTGTATAAACCAAGTAAGCAGGTCTTGCACCCGAGGGAGAATCTAGCCCTTCTTGCTATCCCCGACACGTTTATTCATTTAATTTCTCGTGCGACTCAGCCGGACCTTAGTGCGACTTTCTCGAGCCCACGATCAACCACCTATATGGTGATTGATTTCATGTCATGCACACATTCCCACCCATGTCAATGTCTATGAATGTAGTGCAACCAATGCATAATGTAATTGCCTTTGATACCATTTACAATGTTCATTACATAATGAATGCAATATAATGACATTTTCAACACAATCTCAAGTATGTTATATAAGATAATCAACTCAACTAACATACTTGTATTCACCTAGGCATTTAAACAAACACCTAGAGGGCACATCAATTTACACAAATAGCATGTTTATTACTTCCAACATGGCAACATATTTATTAATTCTATAAACATAAGTACAAGTCCACCACAATAATCATATGCTAAATAATCATTTAACATACATATTATTTCATAATCACATAACAAGCTAATAATTTTATTAAACTCGATATGTCATTAAAACATCAAGTCATGCTAATGTACAATTAACATACTTTAAACCACTAACATTAACTTACACCAAGTTAATTGCAATAGGATTTTACTAATTACAAGGTTAATTATAAATCCTATATTTGACATACTAGTTACACTAGTCAAGGCCTAACCTGATATACATCCTTAACCTACCCATTTCATATATCATATTTTAGGTTGAAATTACATCTAAATAGGGGAAACCCTACCTCTCGTAGCGTGAGCCCACGTAGTAGATTCCAAGGAAAGCCCAAATTCAGCTTCTCAAGTCTTAGGCCTAAATTCTCATACTTGATATTTTTGGAAAAAAATACGATCTTTGGTGTGGTTGCATAGCTCTCGTTGTGTAGAGCAACTTTAATTCTTGGCCCGAAACGATTAAACGATTAAATCTCCATAGATCTGAAGAAGAAGGTCAAGAGATCTAACTTTTTCTTCTTTTCTTTTTCTCTTTTTCTCTTCTTCTCTTTTCTATCTCTCTGTCTCTGGCTGAATGTTGGCGTGCCAAATAAAGTGGAAAACTTTTGTCTTCCACAGTTTTTAATATTTGGCTCACTTCGTGTCACACGTTCAATTTTAACAGGTCTAATTTTATTCTAAATCAATTAAATTTCGTTCCGTGTTAAATTTAGTATATTTTTATTGAACTAACTTTAAATTATTTTTCGGGTCCCGCGAATAAAATCTGATCGCAACTTTTTTTTGTCGCGCGACACCTGATCACTTTGTAACACGTGTTCTGTCTCAGAATTTTACAAAAATTTACTAGGTAGCTAGATTTGCGAGACGAATCCAACGGTGAAGTCCGTTTTGGCATCTGAATTTTATAAAAATTCACATTTTTTACGCATGTTTTAACAATTAATTACTCTTAAACCCCTTTAAATAGGATTTTAATAATAATTTATATTTTTTTTTTCGGATTTTACAGGACAGGTCTCATACTTTTGGTAAATGATTTGGTAAGAGCATCTCCAATCGGCTCAACAAATAACATTTTTTAGCTATTTTGCTGAGCCAATCCAAAAAAATTGGCTCCAACCGGCTCTCTACTTCCCTAGCTATTCTGCCTCCTCCCATTCTCACTCATCAATTGTGGCTAGCAACATTCTCTCTCATCAAACCTCTCTCCCTCCAAAATCCCTGTTCGTGGCCACCCAAAACCCAGCAGCATCACCGACTGCCACCACCAAAACCCAGCACCATCACCGACCGCCATCCACCAAAACCTAGCACCATCACCGACTGCCACCACCAAAACCCAGCACCATCACCAACCGCCATCCACCAAAACCCAGCACCATAAACCCACTGCCACCTTTCAACTTCATCCAAATCAATTGCGTTTCTCGTTTAATTTCAAATCCTTTGAATTTGTGTTCATTTCATCTTCTCAATCAGCGAAAAATGTCTGGTCGCGGAAAGGGAGGCAAAGGCTTAGGAAAGGGAGGAGCGAAGCGTCACAGGAAGGTCCTTCGCGACAACATTCAAGGCATCACAAAGCCAGCGATTCGCCGTCTGGCTCGTAGAGGGGGAGTGAAGCGTATCAGTGGGCTTATCTACGAGGAGACTCGCGGTGTTCTCAAGATCTTTCTCGAGAACGTGATTCGCGATGCTGTTACCTACACAGAGCACGCTAGGAGGAAGACTGTGACTGCTATGGATGTGGTCTATGCTCTCAAGAGGCAGGGAAGAACTCTGTATGGGTTCGGTGGTTGATTTTGTTTGTGTTCTGGACTGTTTAGTGGTTTTGAAGTGGTAGATTTGGTTGTAAATGGGGGGTTTAAGGTTAGGTAGTAATTGTTGTTTTAGGATCTAATGGGTGGTTTAAAATTTGATGACGTGGCACGACACGTCATCATTATGACGCTTACGTGTTATGTCACGTGGCATTTTTGAATTATATTATTGAAAGTTAGTTAAAGTTAGTTGAAGTAGTTAGCTAAAATAGAGAGCGTGGTTGGAGTGAATTTTAAAAAATTGCTAACTAAAGTAGTGAATTGAATATTTAAATATATTTTGAGTAGCTATTTTGTTAAGTGTAGTTAGAAATGCTCTAAGTATAGGATTATTCAATTAAGAATGAGATTTAACATAAAGACAAAATACAAGGAACTTAGTTTTTAAGTTCAAAGAGAAGGCCACGGCTGTTATAAAAAAATGTACTAGATTGTGATATGGATAAGAGGAGATAGAAACAATAGATTTGATGAATTAGAAACTCCAGTAGTCTCAAAGCCTCTATTCTTTATCCATACATGGTGCTGTTCAGATTGGTTTCAAGAATCTACAGTTAACTTCAGGATTTTTTTTCTTCTTCTGCAAAATTCTCCTTATGTTTCTCTCTTCCAAATTATTGAATTTTCTAAGGAACCGAACACCCCCAAATCCTTTCCAAGTCTCTTGGCATTACTAGCCTCAGCCCCAGGCTTCGATATTCTGATTTTCACTTTAAAAGTTGTTCTTTATCATTGGTTGCAAGTGTTTTTCCCCCATCTTCTAATGGTTTTGGTGTTGTTTACTGATATTTATTCATCTCACAAAAACAACAGATTAATACACATGCAACTTTTTCCCTCCTTTTTCTTCATATCTTCTCTGCATAATGTAGAGCTAGGCAATCAGTCCAAGACATCTGTTTTTTTTTTTTTGTCATTGAATCTTTATGCCAGCGGAACGGGGTTCTAAACCTTCCCAAATCCAGATGCAAATGAACTTTACATTAATCCATCAAACTATCAGATTGGTCAGATTAGGATTATATTTGAATAGATCGGATTGAGTTATCTCTCGCCCAATCCAAACCTGACAATGTTGACATACCTACTCAAGCACGGTTGTGAAAGCCACCATAGAACGACTCAAAAAAGCAAGGCATATCAGGAGACAAAAATTCATATCCTCATTTTGCCTAAATAATTTTTTTTCCTAGAAAGTCGAAAATAGTTGCCAATTCAATATAACAACCAACAAATAATAGCTTCGAAGATCATTAAAAAACTGCAAAATAACTCAGCAACTACACAATGCACAGTAAAATTACAATCGTTGAACCAGCAAATGGGCAGAATCCGTCATAGCTTCTCAAGACAATCAACTAAACTTGCAATTATTCATTTTGTAGAACATCAAGATGTCAGTTACTTGCCCTCACAACATTACAGAGAACATGAGAAATATTCACCGAGAAAAAACAATGACAAGCAGATATGTAACAGACAATAGTCTACCCTCTCCAGCCATTTTTGTTTTCAGCTGAACTCATCAATTGTTGGCAAATAAGAAAGTTGCTCGTTAAAACCGCCCCCTTGACAATCTGCAAACCCCAACATAGATGAGAAAGTCAAGCGACGTAATGAGCTGCAACGGACATTTTTTTACCCTAAAGAATGCATATTTTGTCGGTTTGGTCATTAAAACATTAATTTTGTCAATTTAATAGTTAAAATATTCAATTCGTGTTTAAATGATCTCTGCATCAACGGACAGTTAAGTTTTTTATGGAATGATCATGTATTAGGCACGTGATATAGTCTGAAAGAATGACATGTGATTAGGGACCAAAATGACACGTGATATTGTCTGAAAAAATAACACGTGATTAACGAATTGTCTAATTAGGGACTAAAGTGACACGAATTGAAATTTTAGAGATTAAATTAACAAAATTAATATAATAAAAACAAAATTGACAAACGAGCATAGTTTAAAAACTAAAAGTACTATTAATCCTATATTTTAAATTTTTATGAATGGTACAAATGTGCTCCAATTAGACAATCAAGTTAAACTTTTCGTTTTATACTTAAAAAGATAAAAGTAAAAATTTGAAAAACATTGAGGGGCAAAAGTACTAGTAGCCCTATTTTTTCTTGGTTAAATATCTTAAATGCCACTTAAGCAATGACCTCAGCTCTAAAATGCTCCTTAAACTTTCAATTCTTTTAATTCTGTCCTTGAACTTTTGAACTCGTTTCAATTGGTCCCTTCTACCAATTTCAGGCGTCAAAATAGACAGCTTGTTTTCAAGTGAGAATCATGGGCTCTACTAAGGAAAAAATGTGGATATAAAGTTCCGGGGACATGATAATTGCTCATTTTTGTGTTTGAAACTTCAACCTAATCTCAAGAAATTAAGGTTTTAAACATGAGAACGAGCAATTATTCAGATCATTGAGATTTTAGATCTCCATTTTGTGCTAAGATTACCCCCACATAATTCCCAAGTTGGAAGAAAGCACATCTACTTTGATGCATGAAATGGATGGAAGGGATCTAGTAAAACAATTTTAAAAGTTTAGATAATGAATTGAGAGTGATGATACCTAGAAAAAAGCTCTAACTATGAGGTCAGACAAGGAGGTCAGACACAGTAACCAGGGCTCCGCAATCCAGACCTCAAGCTCTCATCAAAGAAAACAAACGGGAAATTGAAAGGGAAACAACTGGCTAGTGAATGGCATCCTCAAAGCAATGGAAAGCTATAATCAAGGCACAAAACTCTCAACTAACCAAGATCCTCTCCCAAAAATCAAGGAAGATCCCACGGATGAAGGGCAAAGATCTCGGTGAAAATCCCTTAGAGATAGGAATTACACTATAAATACTGTACAACGCCTCAATCAAGAGGCAGAGAACCCTATTGGTATCAAAGGCATCTTGTAAAACATTTTCTAGATGAATATAGATTCTAGGAGCAAGAGACTCCATTGAAGAGTGGACTAGCCGAGCTCCCAAGCCGGTGAACCACTATATTTCTACGTGTTACATACACCACACCTCGGACAACTAGAGCATTCAACCACCAATTCACGGGCCTTGTAGCTCAGATCTGTTCCTAGCAATTATACTCTAACTCGCTGCTCATTCACGTGAAATAATACCATCAGTTTGGCGCCGTCTGTGGGAACGACTGTTCCTGTTACAAATAAGCTGATCTCTCAGTGACTGATGGTATCAACTCGAAACATGAGAAGAAACCAAACAAACCCACCACAAACACAGGATCAGCAGGAAGCCACCAACGGCAGACAACCCGAGAACGTCCAAAAGACTAATTCCCCCATTAACAACGAGATGGAGGCCCTTCGCCTAGTCAACCAACGTTTGCTAAGGGAAAACGCAGAGCTATCGAAGCTCATACAATGCCCACAGGAGGCACGACCGGCCCAAGAAGGCCAGAATAATCCCCCTCATAGGGAACAACGACACTTGGACCCCCTTACAGAGGTCAACGAAGGAGGAGAAAACAGCCAGACCAGGGTGCATGTTCCCTACCTACCCCCTAGGAATGGCCACAACGAAGAAGTGAAAAGTCATAACGATGGGGGCGAGAGGGACGATTTTTTCCCTTACCAGCAGGACATGAGAGAGCAGCACTGGGAGCAACGCTTCAAGGACATCCAGCAAGAGCTCAGCTACATGAAGGAAGCTGTAAAGAGCAAGACTCCGGTTACAATGGACGCCCTAGTACAACAGACCGAGTCCCCATTCACCACTTGAGTGCTGCACTTTCCTCTCCCACCAAAGTTCAGGATGCCACAAATAGAGATCTTTGACGGAATGAAAGATCTCGTAGATCCTCTCAACATTTACAAGAACCAGATGGAGCTGCATGGATACCGTACGTTGTAGAGCCTTTGCCATCACATTGAAAGACTCTGCCCTAGCCTGGTTTCACAGGCTCCCACCAGCCTCGATCTCATCCTTTAAAGAGCTCTCCATAACTTTTGTATCTCATTTCATAGGAGCTCGGACCTACTGAAAGCCGAGCTACCACCTGTTGAATGTAAAACAAGGACCCAACGAGAACCTACGGTCTTATGTCCAAAGGTTCAATTCAGAATCCATGAAGGTAGAAATTCCAAATGAGAAGTTTGCTATCACTACTTTCATTGCTGGATTAGGAGTGCAGTCGAAGGATTTGATATTTTCTATATCAAAGAACCCGCAAGCAAGCATGGCAGAGGTGCTGGCTAAAGCAGAAAAGTATATTAATGGCGAGGAAGCCCTTCTCTCAAAGGTAGGGAGCTCATCCTCACAGAAGGAAAAAGTGAAGGAAGAAAATAAGAGGGATCGAAGTCCTAGGAAAGAAAGAGGACGAGATAGGTCCCCAAGAAGAGACAGAGATCGCTCCCCCAAGAGAAGGGAAAATGTCAGAGAACGAGACGAGCTCTTCAGCTCATGAACATCCGATGAGCTCTTCAGCTCATAAATTCAAGATGAGCTCTTCAGCTCATAAACTCAAGATGAACTCTTCAACTCATAAACATCCGATGAGCTCTTCAGCTCATAAATTTAAGATGAGCTCTTCAGCTCATGAACTCAAGATGAGCTCTTCAGCTCATAAATTTAAGATGAGCTCTTCAGCTCATGAACTCAAGATAAGCTCTTCAGCTCATAAACATCCAATGAGCTCTTCAGCTCATAAATTCAAGATGAGCTCTTCAGTTCATAACTTGAGCCAAGCAGCTCACGATGAACTCTTCAGTTCATAACTTGAGCCACGCAGCTCACGATGAACTATTCAGTTCATAACTTGAGCCAAGCAGCTCACGATGAACTCTTCAGTTTATAACTTGAGCCACGCAGCTCACGATGAACTCTTCAGTTCATAACTTGAGCCAAGCAGCTCACGATGAACTCTTCAGTTCATAACTTGAGCCACGCAGCTCACGATGAACTATTCAGTTCATAACTTGAGCCAAGCAGCTCACGCTGAACTCTTCAGCTCATAATATGAGCCACGTAGCTCGCGCTGAACTATTCAGTTCATGATATGAGCAACACAGCCCACGAAGAACTCCAATAGTTCAGAAAAGAGCCTAGGAGCTCGGAATGGGCTATTTAATTCCTAAAAAGAGCCTTGTAGCTCATGATGAGTTCCCTAGTTCATAAAAAAAAAAAGTCCGGCAGCTCATAAAGTCAATAATTTTGCTTTAAGAAGCACTTCTCGAAGCAATGGGAACAACTAGGAACTCGGCAACCGTAGGAAAAGCAGCAGCTCTCTGCACCTCGAGCTCATGCAAATCGAGGTCGATGTGTGGAAGTCTATCTCAATTCAGCATCGACTCAGCCCCTGCCCAAGCTCGCTTGGGCCAAGGGCTGGGGGGCAACTGATGATACCTAGAAAAAAGCTCTAACTATGAGGTCAGACAAGGAGGTCAGACACAGTAACCAGGGCTCCGCAATCCAGACCTCAAGCTCTCATCAAAGAAAACAAACGGGAAATTGAAAGGGAAACAACTGGCTAGTGAATGGCATCCTCAAAGCAATGGAAAGCTATAATCAAGGCACAAAACTCTCAACTAACCAAAATCCTCTCCCAAAAATCAAGGAAGATCCCACGGATGAAGGGCAAAGATCTCGGTGAAAATCCCTTAGAGATAGGAATTACACTATAAATACTGTACAACGCCTCAATCAAGAGGCAGAGAACCCTACTGGCATCAAAGGCATCTTGTAAAACATTTTCTAGATGAATATAGATTCTAGGAGCAAGAGACTCCATTGAAGAGTGGACTAGCCGAGCTCCCAAGCCGGTGAACCACTATATTTCTACGTGTTACATACACCACACCTCGGACAACTAGAGCATTCAACCACCAATTCACGAGCCTTGTAGCTCAGATCTGTTCCTAGCAATTATACTCTAACTCGCTGCTCATTCACGTGAAATAACACCATCAGAGAGCTTAGAGAGCATTCTAAAACTTAGATCATAATTTTTTTTTTAAAAAAAATCACTTTTGTGAGCATGACTCAAAAAAACAAAGGATAACAGGAGACACATAAATTCATATCCTCCTTTTGCCTTCATAATTTTTTTTTTTCTGGAAAGTTGAAAATAGTTGTCGATTCAATATAACAACTAACAAATAATAGCTTCGAAGATCCTTAAAAAACTACAAAATAACTCAGCAACTACACAATGCATAGTAAAATTACAATCCTCGAACCAGTAAATGGGTAGAATCCTTCATAGCTTCTCAAAATGACAATCAACTAAACTTGCAATTATTCATTTTGTAGAACATCAAGATGGCAGTTACTTGCCCTCACAACATTACAAAGAACATGAGAAATATTAACATACACCGAGAAAAAACAATGACAAGTAGACATGCAACAGGCAATAGTCTACCCTCTCCAGCCATTTTTGTTTTCAACTGAACTCATCAATTGTTGGCATATAAGAAAGTTGCTCCTTAAAACCGCCCTTATGACAATCTGCAAACAACAACATAAATGAGAAAGTCAAGCAACATATTGAGCGGCAGGGGAACGCATGTTAACACGAATAGTTGGTTTATTTTGGACGGAAATGTCCACATACTGGTGGATTTTGGGACGATGTGAAAACAATTAGAATATTTTTTTGGTTATTGTTCATCCAAAATTTAACAACTATATGAGTATGAGGCCATGTGAAACTAATCAACATAACATAGGGGGACAATGTGGGAAAATTGATAGGAGAAAACGTGCAATGAAATCTTGGCCATAGCAAATTGAATATAGAGTCGAGAAGGGTAAAAGAATAGACAAGTGTCATGAATGGAACCTTAGATAAGCAATTGGGGATAGACTCTGATCTCATCCTCATCCTTAGCAAAAGCCCAACATAATCTGAACTTTGTTGGTGGATCAAAGGACCATCAATGTATATCAATACGGGATTTTTGTGATCTTGGGCCAATCTGCTCCTGTATCCTTCAAACATCGTGGTTAAAGAAGTGGACAACTCTAGATGGTCAGACTTGAGAGTGTGGCAAGTGTCCTTTCGTTAGACAAGGAATGAAGATTATTGAGCCTTCTGAGCCAAGAAGAAATAAATTCATGTGGAGCTCTGTTTCCTGCAAAACCCAACTAATAAGATGTATTATTCCCAAATCCAGAGAAACCTCTAGACTAGAAAAGGAAGAAACTAAAGCTACAAAAGCCTCTTGTTACGATTTCTCTTTCTGTCATCCAATTTTGCATGCACATAGAGGTTAGGGCAAACCACTCAAGCCATGCAACATGACTATGGTGAGAAGACACTTAAAACCCATTCCTTTGTTTCCTGCCCCACCCTGTCCCCCACCGGGGGTAGGGGTGAGACCAATAACATTGGGGCAATGTGAAACTAATAACATAGCTGAAGGCACAATATGAGAAACATAATAGTTGAGGGGCAATATAAGAAAAAGGTCATAGTCAAGGGGTCAAAGTGTAAATATAAATTGTGTTACACTGTACAAGATCTCTTCACCAAACCAAATTCTTTAAGGCCAGTGTTCAGGTCAAGAGGCTCAGAATAAAAGATGAGCAAGTTGAGTGGACAGAGTTCTTTGAGTTCCCTTGTGGGCCATGACCTCCAAATGCACAAATCAAAGAACTAAGGAACTGACTCCAACATCTAATAAAAGAAAACATGAAAATGAACATAGACATATCAACCAAATAATAAAAGTTCTTTCCTTCTCTCACTGATTTTCGGTTAAACATACAAAACCTGAGTCTTAAGTGGTCAGATTTAACGTATTTTTGGTAATAAATTATCCATTATGTTAGACAGAAACTACTGAGCGACAAGTGACTTTTATCCAAGTATTTGATTATGGTACTTTCTTGGCATTGAAAAATACTTTTTTCGATACCGTTCCTCTTTTTTGATCTAATAAAATACGACAAGTGCAAATTTTTTTGTCATATTTGGCAACTCACTTCAAAACCTGCAAGCTTTAGAACTTTAAGGCTGCCTTATCAACCTGATGTCAAGGAGGCCATCCCCAATCTCCATTTATGCCTGTTTTGATGAAATTGTGATAAGAAAGAAGAATTCTATAACAACTTACAAATAAAACTAATCAAAAGAAAAATTAAATTTTATGTACTACATTGATTGTTTCTTGTTCTTGGTTATTGGTGTCAAAGGAATCCGTCACACACCACTCGTCCATGGACAAACACTAACCAGACTTTAACATCAGATAAATTTCTTTGTAGCAACCAACCTTTAAAATAAAAATTAAGTTAAATCGGTGCAATTAAAGTGAAATAAAAACAAAACACTAAGAGTTATGATATCACCCCAAACAAACAAAAAAAGTTTGAAAAAATTTCAAGTTAAGATTGAGCATCTAAAATAAACACACCGTGTCTAAAGCATGACAGGTTGCCTCAATTGCATGTTCCATGTTAAAGCTATTGTCAGGAAATGGCATTTTCATGAAATCAGCCTGCATTATCACTAATCAAAAATTAAAACACTGGACAGAAAAGAATTTCAGAACATATCATAAAGTTGAGATAGACAACTAATTACCTCCACAAAGTTGCAGGTCTGGTCCACTCCTAAAATGCCGATAAGCACGAGTTGAATAAAAGGAGCACTTAAACTGTAATGCTTGCAAAACAAGTATTTTCAGTTACAATGTAGCAGAGACATAGAATCTAGGAATTGAAACAATTGGAATCTAATATAATCCCCCTATTTTATTTATGAGTTCAGGGTCGAAGCAAACTATAAGTTCAACATAGTTGGCCTTGTGGAACAAGAATTTGAAGTTGATACTGCAAAATCTCTGGGACAGAATCCTCATAGTGTAGATTAAAAGCTTAGGACTACATGCAGCAAAAGCTATCATAGGCATATGTCATATTCTGATCCCAAAATAAGATGTAAGAATGTACCTTTTCCTGTGCTATTTTGATATTCATTGTTTTTAAGGCCTGTAACTGATGTAGAGCTACAAATTACCAATACACAAATTAGTCTCAGCCAACTCTGGGAAACAATAATAGAATGAATGATCTACTGGAACTTCCCAAACCTTTCCAAATAGAGTTGAAAACACAAGAAAAGCTAAAGGCGCTAATGGCAGTACTCTGATCACACAAGAGATACAATTTACCAATTATTAGTCATATCTTCATAGTGGGCAGGTCAGCCCGTGGCCTTCCAAAAAAAAAAAAAAAAATTATAGTCTATAAAAATATACACGTGTCTACTTTTACGAAAGAACATTCAAGAAATACCTACAAAGTTTTTGGAATATCATGTATTGCTATTTCCAAAATCCGAAAAGATAAAAAGAAAGTTCCATTTAGTGGAAAAATTGTCACATTTGAGAAAGTCTCTCTCTCTCTCTCTCTCTCTCTCTCTCTCTCTCTCTCTCTCTCTCTCTCTCTCTCTCTCTCTCTTATTAATAAAGGAGGGAGGGACTATATGCATATTAATGTCTCTCATTGATACAACATATTAATAAAGCCTCAATTAAATCGGCTTATATTTGCGTCGGGTTGTACCTCACAGAGCATATGAAAGTAATTCCTTTATCCTTTGAGCATTTTTTCTTTTTAGCTCCTGCAATGATAAATGCTTTTTCTTAGATATCGAAAACATGTTTCTCATAACTTCAATAAAATATAAAGTCCCTTTATGCCCAAAGTACATCCATGAAAAGCAGCAGATCTCATTGCAATGATAGCCCAATGTTTGAAATTACACAATCTATGGGTTGATAGATGGTACGGAGAAATTGTTTTCGTGACTTGAACACATAGCGTCTAAGTCACAATAAGCAACTTTCCTACTATATTAAGGCTCATCCTCAGTGTAAAATAAAAAGGAGATATTAAAAATATAAAGACCAAATAAACAAAGTGTGCACCAAATCCCAACAGAGTTGAGAAGACTTCCCCACATTAAGCAAAGTGGGAAAAACTAATCATAGATGAGCAATTCACAAAACTTAACCATGAACAATCAAACTACAAGACTAAAGCCACCTCTCATGATCAGCCATAGGCCTAGCATAATGTAGAGTGGTCAGAACTTCCAAAAAAATTATTTTTCAGTGCCGTAGTCTTATCGTTTACCCAAAGCCAAGTACCAAGGTAGGGGTCAATACACTGCAAGATCTCTCTCCCATATAACCTTCACAGGTAAAAAGAAATTGTCCCTCGTTCTAGTCATATTTGGCATTCTGCTTCAATATGAAAGAGAGATCAAATAAAAAAATCAATATTTTGCAACTCACTTTGAAACTTGCTAGCTTCAGAGCTTCAAGGAACTGCCTTATCAACCTGATGTCAAGGAGGTATCATCAATCTGCATTTTTTGCCTGTTTTGATGAAATTGTGGTAGGAAAGAAGAATTCAAAAACAATTTACAAATAAAAATAATCAAAAGAAAAATTATGGTTTTTGTACTACCTTTTTTATGTTCTTGGATATTGTGGTCAAAGGAATAGGTCATACACCACTTGTACGAGACAAAACACTGACCAAGCTTCAATACCTTCTTTGTAAACAACCAAACAACCTTTAAACAAAAATGTACGATAAGCAATTTAACAAAAGTGAAATAATGGGAAAAAACATGTAAGAGTTATGATATCATCCCAAGCATAAAAAAAGTCTGCAAAAATTCAAGTCAAGATTGAGCATATAAAATTGACATACCGCATCTGGAGCATGGTAGGTATCCTCGATTGCATATACCGATTTCCAAATCTACTGTCTGAAAATGGCATTTTCATGGAATCAACCTGCATTATCACTAAAGCAATAATCAAAACAATGGATAGAAAAGAATTTCAGAACAGAGCATAAATTTGTGATAGAAAACTAATGACCTTTATAAAGTTGCAGATTTGCTCCAATCCTGAAAAATGGTTAAGTACCTGTATAGTAAAAGGAGCACTTAAACTGAATGCTTGCAAAACAAAGAGAATTTTCAGTTACAATGTAGAAGAAAGCATAGAACTTCGGAATTGAAACAATGGGCAGTATAATCCCTATTTAGTTTTTGAGTTCAAGGTCCAAGCAAATTAGAAGTTCAACATAGTTGGCCTCGCGGAAGAAGAATTTGAAGCCGATATTGCCCAATCTCTAGGATAGTATCCTTATACAACACTTTAAAACATTATGATATGCTGGAAGAACTGTTGGAGATGTATTTCTTTTTTTTCGAAAAGTAATTGTAGATGTATTTCTTCTTTTTTTTTTTTAGAAAGTAATTGGAGATGTATTTCATTTTTTGGGGCTGAGTTTTTACCAAATTTTGGTAAATGATGTACTTCACATAATAAAAGGTAAGCATGTACCTTTCTCCTTGCTATTTGACATCCATTATTGTTGAGAGCTGTAAGTGAAGTAGAGCTGCAAGTTACCAACATTATCCTCAGAGCCAACTCTTGGACATAAACGAGTAAATGAACTAATGGAACTTCTTTGCACATTTCTGACTATACCAAAAAAAAAAAGAAAGATAAAGCCATTAATGTTGTGACAATGCCATTAAAACATCACTTCAAAAATCCGTGTTTATTATGGGGATGAAGAAAAAATAGTCCAAGAGATCCACTGCCAGTACACAAATTCATGCTGCACTTTTGATTCACGTCTCATTACTAGTACTAGGTAAATGATCCTGATAACCAATGAAATGCAACAGTGGTTTCTAATAAATAACCTTTGAATGCCTTACACTATCATCATATGATACGAATGGGGAAAAACAAGGAAAGAATTTGGTATTCCATCACAACTTGTGGAGTAAGACTCCATCTAACATTCTTTTTTTGGAACAATACTCCATCAAACGTTAAAACATATAAAATCCTGGTAGGACATTGCCATGCAAATAAGATTGCAGAACATATTCTATTACGTCTACATACCAAAATAACAAGAATATCTCTCCACAATTACTAACCCAAAATGCAGAAAAAAAAAATTCCAATAACATATCCAAGTACCATACATAGTAAAATTATGAATCACGTTAACCTGAATCGAGCAATTTCCCTGAATGGTCCACCAATTCCACAACCTACATCTAATACCTAAAAGGACATCATAAGGATTGAACAAGAATATGAAACAGCAAAACAGTCAAAAGTCGAGTCGATAATTGATTTTAGGCCTAGTTGTAAAGCAGGAAGTGCTCATACAACTTAATGCTCTATCAAAGAGACTCTCCTTCCCATCTATAGGTGTAACTATAATTCACCTAGTTAGTAACTTATTAGAAGCAATTGTGGAACACCTAATAATGTATGTCTGCATACGACTTGACAAAAATTGCATGACTGGAAAATTAAGGTTGAAGAAGAGAAACATAAGAATAACTTTAAAGAGGACTATAATAACCTTGGCGCAAAAGGGAGTGATTTTCTCCAGCCATATTCATAAATATATCGAAAAAAAATAATAGTATTTGATAACCTGGAAACCACATAAACCAATTATTAGATTACGCGTTCTTGATGGCAAATTCAAGTAACTTTACAGCCAGATCGGAAAGCACAAAACCATTTCCTATTTTGTAGATAGAGCGTCAGATGAAATGGGCTTAAGAGTTATAAGGTTGCAGTGTGAACATTGTTAATAAATAAGTCCACCCCAAGATTGCAATTTTGTAGGACTATCGCCTTTTCACACAGACTGTAGGCACAATATATCTACTCACCTTAAGGTCCAAATTAATAGGCAAGATGCTATAAAAAGGAAAAAATAAATTTAAATGACTTCATAGTTTTTAAACTTCTTAGTCCTGAAATCACAGCTGAGGAAACAACCGAAGACAGTAAAAGAAAACATGTTGAGTGAATGTTAATACATGACCAAATGTGAGAGAAAAGCAAAGCTTGAATGACATAACCCAATGAGGACCAGTTCACGAATACTAGAAATCATTCGAAAGCATCCACCTGAAAAACTGTGAGAATAATTTCAAATTTAACAATACTCTTAGGTCAGGTACAAGAAATAAGTCATATTTCTTACTAAAATGTTAAAAGAAGTGTAGTTGGCCTTTCTCTCTTCTTCATCATCTCCATAAATGACGTGATACTTCTGATACCTGGATCATCAAGCCAAAACTCATTCAAAAAATTGAAATAAAAAACCAATCAACAGCCAACCGATAAAGAATCAGATAAAAAAATTCCAAAAGGATTTCAACATATTGAAATCCAATAAAGCTACTTTTGTGTACACAACAAGAATACCAATGATTTCTAGACAGTAAATAATGCAGAATTATAATAAAAACATAATTTTGTATTTTTCAGAAAGTGCCCCAATGGGAAAGGGGCTGGCGCAGGACACCCCGCTCTGCTCAATATGGAAGGCATGTTGGGTTTTCTTTGTGGAGTCTAGTTTTGTGTGCTGACCCGGATGATGACCCGACCCGAATAATGTTGCGTGGATCTTAGTGGGAAATTTAATGAGGCTTAGTCCATGGAGCGAAGGATTGGGCCGATAGGCCCAAGCCGTAGCGCTGATGGACAAGCCTCGTGGGGGTCCGGGGGCAACGCCCCTAGGAAAAATTTTCTATTGGACTTGGGCCCGTGCGCAGGACATATAAATACGCTCCTTGGTGATTAGGGTTCAGTGAGTGTATTGTACAGCCGTCATTGTAATCCTCTCTCTCAATAGTAAAATCCCTGCAGCTTCGTGGATGTAGGCAAAATTGCCGAACCACGTAAAATCGTTGTGTCTTGTTCTTTCTTGTTTCTTATTGCTTTATGTTCTTGGTTTGTTCTTCGATTGTGTGTGTTTGTCTGTGGGTTTAAAGCGATTCAAATCCTAACAAGGCAACCACCATCTGTCAGTCTCATAAAATGGGTCAGGTGGACCAGATAGCATCAAATGCACCAAGTGTCTTTTTCAGGCATGAACACAGGTTACTAAAGTTGTTATTACTGCACCAAGTACTAGCCCTTTGACATTAGCAGTATCTCTATGTAATTAACATCAAAGAGATTTTATTTGTAAAAAAAAAATAATCCAAGACTACTACACCTTCTTGCCATTCCTTTTTTTGTTGAACCATGTTCTTTACACTGTTTATGAGTTTAGACAAGCAACACTATCTAGCTATAAAAATATAAAGAATGGAATCTCTAAATGGTCATTCATTCCCCTAGTCCCAAAACCCAATTTTCCTTACCTTCCGTCTTATTGAAAGAAAAGGGTGGACCTTATCCCAGATAAGAGTGAACTTCCCTCTTATTGAAATGGATTTTATGACCATCCAACCAAGGTTACTATTTCCTGTGAGCATAGAGGTACATGCGCTGTGATGCTATGATTTTTTTTTGGTTCAGAAATGTGATGCTATGATAACTCTACAAAAAACTGTGAATCCTGAGACTTACTAAAACAATTGACAAATTAGGGACCATACTAGCTTCTACTGATAAATTGCTACAACCAAATATAGACTTGATAACTAATGAATCCATAAAGTAACATACTGATTGTCATGGAATTAAATCCTATATGTAAAAGATATGAACAACCGCATTGTTTAAGTGCTCATTAAAATAGTCCTCACGACAATCTGCACACACCAACACCAATAAGACAATCGGGCAACAGTGGCAGGGGAACACATGTCAAAATGCACATTGAGTTTTGTCAATTGGCTTTTTTTTTTTTTTTGAATAGCGTTGTCAATTGGCTTCAAGACCACAAAATCGTTCAAATGTTTTACATTAGGAGGAATTGTTGGTTGATATGTAAAGGTAGAGAAAGCTCTCTGCTTTGGAGGTTTTGAATAAAAAAAAATGGCAAACAGAAGCCTACAGAGATGGAGCAGATGAAAAAAAGAAAAAAAATGGCAAAATAGGATTTGGAGAAAAAAAAAAAAAGAATAGAGAAAAGGGAGCTATTGGAAAATATAGTTGAGGTGATAAATTGGAAAAATTGATAACAGAGACGTAAATTGGAAATTCTGGGCCATAGTTTTGGTGTGCTACCTACACTTTAATCCCTAAAAAATAGAGAATAGAGTCAAAAAAATAAATAAAAAAGAATGGAAGGAAGCTGAACCTGAGATAAGCAAGTGGGGATGGACTCTGAACTCATCCTTATCCTCCCTCAGAAGTAATCCAATTTAATTTCAACTCCGTTGAGATATTTCAATCTCGGGGATGTCAGCAATCTTGTGCCAATCTGCTCCTTTATCCTTCAAACACCGTTGTTCAAGAAGTGGACAGTTCTTGATGGTCAGACTTGAGAGTGTGGCGATTGTCCTCTCGTCAGGCAAGGAACGAAGATTAGGGCAATTGTCGATATACAGGTAATTAAGAGAGGTGAGGTTGTGGATACCCTTAGAGAGAGAACTGAGGTTAGGCATGTCTCCGATGAAAAGTGATGTTAAAGTAGAAGGAAGCCAACACTCATCCGGCAAGGAATGTAGCTCTGGATACACTTCATTCATTTCAAAGCGTCGAAGAGAAGAGAGTCTGTGGAGGCCCCACTCTGATAGAGGCTTCAATTTTTTGCAATTTATGATACAAATATGTGTAAGGTTGGGGGGCAAATTCTCTTGAGGAAAGGACTCAAGATTATCACAATCAAACATGATCAATGTTTTAAGGGATGTGAGGCTTTGAAACTTGCTTGCAAAATAAATGTCATTCGCAATACCACCGATATGAAGAAATGTGAGGTTGGGAGTAAGCAAACTACTTCCAGTTGGGAACGACTGTCCCTTCTTGTAAGACAATTGACAAAAAAAAAGCGGCATAGATACACGTAACTCCTCCAAATTTGGCCAATCACTGATCCTAAAACATCCTGGCGCCTCCATGATTATGTTCAGTCTAATCGGCTCTAAAATTGACTCTAATTCCTTGCAATTATCAATCTCAAGTGACTTGAGGGTGGATGGAAGTGTATCCATTGGCAAGGATCTCAGAGAGGAGCACTCCTCGAGGCACAACTCCTCAAGACAAGAGTTGCAATTAGGCAGGGACTCTAGTGAACTGCAGTGTTCTAACCTAAGACTTGTAAGCATGGGAGGGAGATTGGCCTCTGGAAAGGACACGAGCTTTGGGCACTCTATGAATTCCAATACTTTGAGAGAAGTATGGCTTTCCAGGCCATTTGGCAACCTCTCCAAACAATCACAGCCAGATACTCGCAAATATTCAAGATTACGAGGTAGCATTTGATCTTCTTCAGTCAAGCACACAAGTTCGGAACATCCCTCAACACTTAAGTGTTGCAAATGGGAAAGGTGTTGTGGTGTATTCCCCTTCTGCCACAGAGTCACTAGTGCAGCACAGTCACACACTTCAAAATTTTCAACCCACACCAAGAAATGAGTGAATTCTTCCTGCAAATGGGTCAATCCCGAAATATTCTTAATATACAGTTCTCTTAGAGAGGTTAATTCAGTGAGACCTCTTAGAACCACCTCGTTGCAACCTTCTATCTTTAATTCGCAAAGAGTGGGAAGCTTTAGGACTGCGACACTTACCAATTTGGGACACTTGGACATGGTAAGCTGACGAAGGCAAGGGAAATGTCGTACAAATTCAGCACCAATATAACTACACCACTCTTTCCATTCTGGCATATCCTCAAAGCTCAGAGTCTCAAGCGATGGAAATCGAGTCTCCAAAGCGTTGCCATCCTTGTAGAACTCAGCACCCACATTCTTTACTGCATTCAATCCTTGAATATGTAGTTCTTTCAGCAGAGGTAGCTGACCAAGTGGTGGCAAAGACGCACATTTTGTACATCCTCTTAGACTAATCTGCGTTGTTTTTGAGAACGACAGATCACCAATCCAACTGGGGAATGCTAAGCCCCTGTAAAACTCAATTTTGAGATGTTTCAATCCTTTATGCGGCCGTAGCGTGTTGAGTACGTTGGCTTGGAGCTCTTCATTTTGAGAATCTTCATCCTCACTACTCCATAGCAATTCTAACTCATCCAGATCCTGTTTACGATTTAAATTGGCATCCTCTGCATCCCGCACATCCTTAATGTTTTGCAATCCTACAATAGAAAGCATCCCCCGTAAAAGTACTAGGTTCTTCAAATGGCTAAGTCCCAATCCACCACTTTTACACACAACAAACTTTGGCAAAGTTTGCAAACTTTTCAACTTACTAATCCCGGGGGGCATCCCTTGTAATTTGGGAGTATTAGCATTGTCAAGATGACGCAGGTTAACTAAATTTTCAATGTTTGCCGGCAACTTACAAAGCTCACAACAATTACGCAATGATAATGTCTGCAAATTGTAGAGACAACTCACTGATTCAGGTAACCATTTGATTGATGTCCTTGATAAATTTAGGTAACGAAGATGTTTCAAATTGCCAATCGAGTTGGGTAACTCCTTTATTTTGTAACCACTCATAGATAAGACTCTTAAACACAACAATTTTGGCAGTATGTTGACTAAAATGCTATTACTTAAATAGCAGTCCCATTTGCCAAAGTTGTAAATTGGCAGTGGTAAGAATGTCCGCACGCTCAGAAGTCCATTAAATGCCTTGAATCTTATATAATTATCCCAGTAGTGGCGTATGAATGCCGAGTGGCGAGCCTTCGTAGAAATCCTACACCGTTCAGTGCACTCTGTATTATCTTCCATCATAAAGCATATTTCTCCAGCAACATGTTGAGCTAGATTATTCAAAAGGTCATGCATTGTGAATTTTGATTTCGTACGACTTGAAGGTTGGAAGAATGACCTTGATAACAACTCATTGAAACAGTTGTCGCCTAACTCTTCCATGAGTTTCCTCACTCCTTGTGATTGTTGCAGAAATCCTTCAGCCATCCATAACAAGACTAACTCCTCCTTGTCAAACTCGTAGTCCTTTGGAAATATGGCGCAGTATGCAAACATTTGTTTCAATTGAGAAGGTAGGTGATGATAACTTAATCTCAGAGCTCGAAGAATGCTGCTCTCATACTCCTGTAAATCCCAGATTTTACTATCCAGTACGTCTTTCCACTCGCTTGGGCTACGTTTATTGCGTAGGACGCCACCCAGTGTCTTCGCTGCCAAAGGCAAGCCTCGACACTTTCTCATGACAGCCATACCAATTTCTTTCAAATTTGGATGGGCACCAAAATTCCTTGTACCCAGCGCATGTTGAGCAAACAGAGATAACCAATCATCATCGGCCAACTCTTTTAGACGGTATGCTAGAACAGAATCCATGGTTGATGCTACCCCATCATTCCGAGTTGTAACAATAATTTTACTTCCAGGTACCCCAACTCGAAAAGGAGCACGAAGGAGATCCCATTTGGTGTCCTTCTCATTCCAAACATCGTCTAAAACAAGAAGAAATTTTTTTCCAGAAAGTTTGTCTTTAAGATTTACTTGCGCCGTATCCAAGTTCTTGAAGTCACGAGTCTCATTGGTCACTGACTCATAAATTTTGTTTGTTATCATGAGCTCATCAAACTCTTCAGAAACACACACCCATCCTCTCAAGTCGAATAAATCCTTGACTTTCTGATTGTTGTACACTAGTTGAGCAAGAGTGGTCTTGCCGAGACCACCCATACCAACTATTGAAATGACGGATGGTTCATCATTACTCGATTCATTGTTGAGCAACAATTCAAGTATTTCTTGTTTATCCTTTTCCCGACCATAAACATGGGACTCGACCACCAAGGAAGTAGTCGTTCTCTCTGTTTCTGTGTTTGACCTTACTTCAGGATTGACTTTCAAACCCAGAACATCTCTTTGTTTTGCAATATCTTCTAATCTAGTAGTGATTTCCTCAATCTTGGGGCCCAATTTGATTTTGAGCCCAACAGATCTTTGGAAATTACCACAACAAGTAGGGAGGAAGCTCCGAACCTTGCTTGTGGAGGCCTCAGGCTCCGAATTCACTTCATGTGCCAAAGCATCAGTCTCAATCTCGTCCACCAGATCATCCACATCATAAGCCAAATCCCTCAGTTCCGCCAGCCACAGTTTCACAGTTTCGTCCATTATTTGCTTAGCCTCAGCATCGTTGAGCACCGCTCTAATTGTGAATAGCAGTTTGCGCAATTTCGTCAACTGGGTAAGAATGCCTTCGCTGCGAGCAAATTTCAACAGCTCGCTGGAGGCCAATCTCTCAAACAACACATTTAAGAACGCACCCAGAAAAACTTCTATGATAGCCATTGTTTTCAAGATGAGCAGAGCAGGGAAGGATGGGTTTCTTGTATGTTAAAATTGCTCAAGGCCTCAAGTCAAAGTACACCTTCTTCCCCTCACTTTCGTGTTCAACTGGTTCTGAATTTGTAGACTATATTTGTTATCCATTCATGAACCACACCACTTAAATAAAAGTCAGAGACCCATGTAAATATCCACACACGTGATTTCCTACTAGGCCCTAATATTCCTTGGGATTAGTTATAAATTCAATAATGTTTGTTGAAAGACTGAACTGAGGTGATAGCTACTCCAAGTTTGTATAGGACAATTGCATTGTTTTCCACAAATTTCCAGATGCCATGAATGTGGCAGTTGAGAGTGGGATAAGAATAAGAGGGGTTCCGGAGTAAATATTAAACATAACAGTTATATCATATCAATATTATCATCTATTATATTTATTTATTAATAAATAAATAAATAGATAAATAAACATAATTTTTTAATTTGTGACGGTTATTATTTTATATGGAGTGGTGATTATTTGAAGTAGTGAGATATTTTTTATCTATTTGTTTGTTTATTATTGGACAGTTATATCACGTGACAATGTTGACGTAATGTAACCATTACACCAGACCCAATTAAAAATGAGAAAATCGAGTCATTTTTAATTATTTTGTCACCCCTTGATATTTTTCAAATGACACAGAGACTCTAATCCGAAAATTTTTAATTGATCTTATTAAATAACTAGTTATTACCTGTGCCTGAAGGCACAGAATAATAAAAAATGGTAAACAATAAACATATTTGTATTCATATATAAAATTAAATCACAAACATAAATGAGAGATAAATAAATTTAAGCATCGGTTGTAGTGGGGGTGAGAGGTGGTGGTGGTAGGAGACGGTGATGGTTGTGGTGGGTGGCAATGACCGTGGTGGCGGTGGTGGTGGTAGTGGTGGTGGCGGCGGCGATGGGAGCGACGGCAGCGGTGGTGGCGACGACGACGACAATGGTGGTGATGGTGGTGGTGGCGGCGGCGACGGCGGCAGTGGTGGTGGTGGGGCGATTTCAAACATATATATATATATATATATATATTTTTTTTTTTTTTTTTAAAAATACTTATGAGAAATAATTTCTAGAAGTACATTTAAAAAGTCACTCCAAACACACCCTTAGGGGCCTATTTTTCCTATTAAATTTAGGGTGTTAATATTAGCCGTTAGATTAACTTTAAAGTAAAATTTAAAGCGATCTGAACGGTGAAAAGCAAAAGTCATTTTGTTTATCTTTTGAAATTTGAATTGTAAGCTACTTTATTATATAGATAATTTGGATGAAATATAATTTTTAGGGACTAACTATGATTTTTACCCTAAAATAAGAGATTTTGAAATAATCACATTCTCATTGGAAATTAAAAAAAAAAGATATAGTATTGAAAAATAATTTTTTCCCCTTTGATAAAAATATCTGGTAATGTGTAAAACTGGTCTAGGCTCTTGGTCGAGGTTTAGGTCAATTTATGTTCTCACCTGACAACACGTTTTTTCCAGGTAAGAATATGGTACCAAAAAAATATTTTTTGAAGTCACACTAAAAGTTATTATAAAATAAGGGATTATTACAATTAAATTTGACAAATTTACTATAAGGTTATTTGGATTGATTTCAAGTACTTTGTAAGTCTAAAAATAATCTCATTCAATTATAACTGGTCTTTTTGAGTCGTACTTTGATCTGAAGTAAACTTGATTTAAAGACAAGAAATACTAGTGACCCAACTAAACATAAATGTATTCTCAATATTGGATTCGTTTAGAAATGTATTCTCATGTATTATCATAAGTTTGAAAATGTTCTAAAAAAAACTAATAAAGTAGGAAAAGTTCGTTTGGGGAGACTCTTTAGTTTTTTTTGGCTTAATTGCATTTATATATAAAATTGTCCCTAATAATTTCTAAAATATGAATTTCAAAATTTTTTTTGTGACTAATAACATTTTATGAATATAATAAATTAAAAAATTAAGTAGGACTCGTGAAAAGACCTCCTAAAAGCTGGTAAAAATAACTTTAAAATAGACTCTCAAAACGGTTTTTTTTAGATCAAAAGTCGTTATAAAAACTGATGAAAAAGTCGGGGCTAAACGGGGGAGCTATTTTACAACAAAACAACGTTAAAAAAACTAAATTCAAACATGCCCATTGTGCTTTCTGCTCAAAAAAAAAAAAAAACTCTTTAATGCCCCCAGGAACAACACAAATCTATATCTATACTACTTTAAAATGTCAACAAAAGTGAAAAACTTTTGATTGACCATTATATTCCTATAAAAAAGATTAAAATTAATTATATCCTAATATATTTTACTATTCAACATTTATTAAATATTAAAATGACCCTTCATATACTTCTCTCCCCATTTACAATACATCAATTAATCAGACTTATTGAAATGGAATAATATACTGCCATTATTATAATAATGATTATGTACACAATAATAAAACTATTATTATTATTATTATTATCATGATCATCTATATCTATATATCTATATATTTAAAATGTCAACTACTTTTAAAAAATTTATTTTTCATTTTAACCCCTCAACAATGAAATTATCAATTATGTCATTGTAATTTTTTTGGATGTAATTAATTAGGTCATTCTAATTATTTGATGACTGTTGCGTTTCTCAACCAAAAAGGGAACCCCTTCATCTGTAGTTATTTTCTTCAATTTTTCATGTGTGTGAAGCTTGTTCATAGACTTCTAATGAACTTGATTCTGATATATAGATTGATTTGTTGTCAAATTGAATTAGTAACTTAAATTAAGTGGGTGTCTGTCATACAGCTCCACTGTATTGATTACTTCTGCTGAATTTGACTTTATTTGATTTGCTGCAAAAATAATGCATTCTAATTTATTTTGAAGGTAGTTTTGTGTACTGATAGATGAATCATGAATTTTTATTTTTTTTTTGGTTGTTTCCACCTACCATTTACTGGTACAGTTACTACAAGTGCCAGATTTGTTCACTCGACCAGATTTGTAGATAATTTGAGGAGCCCAGTTTTTTGTTGTTGAAACATTCTTTAAGAATTTGTTTCATATGTTGAAACTAGGTTGGAGTTGAGGAGAGGAGGCCCTAATGGGATGGATGTTGAAGGCCATGATGCATGCAATTGCAAATGCTTTAGAGCATCTCCAACAATAGTAGCTATTTTAGCTACCCAAAAAACAACTTTTTCTATTTTAGCTACTCACTTTTTTAATACACACTCCAACAGATTCTCTATATTTTTAACTACTCCTTTTAAATATTATTTATCATCCCTTTTGTATTATATTTTTTGGGAATAGTGAAAGGGAGAAAGAGAGAGAATGGAAGAAATGAGAGGAAGAGAGAGAAAATAATATATATTTATGTTTACATATTGCTACAGTGATGCTCTATATTTAGAGCATCACTGTAGCAAAAATGCATTATAGCTATTATGAAGAGCATCTGTTGGAGCATGAATAGTGGCTTTGGTTAGCTAAATTATACATATTTTGGGCATTTGAAGCATCTGTTGGAGATGCTCTTAGAGCAAATGGAAAGAGAATTTTTAAATTAGACTCATTGATATAGTACACGTTCAGGATCCGAACTAATTGTTTTTTTAATCAATTTCCAAGGTTAGTCATGTGGTTTTTGTTTCTATGACCGAATACTGTCAGGATGTTTTCTGTATACAAATGTATCTATCTTTTTTGACTGGTTTGAATTGAATTTTAAGTTTATGTATGTTGTTTGATACGTTTACTATGTCAGCTGACATTTTACCACAATCTTCCTTAAATAATATCAATCATCATGTATCAAAAACCACAATATCATGTGTCATAACTTTCAAATCTATCACATAAAATCAAAAATCAAAATAAAAATTTTAACTCAAATTGATTCACGTGCAACGCACGTGTGCACCAATTAGTTATTAGAAGTGCTAATATGAATGGAGGAAAGAAATTTATTTATACTACTAATAAAAATATTTTATTTATATTACTAATAAAAGTACTTTAGTATAAAAAAATTTGATTCATTAATTTTTTTTTGCTATTAAAAAAAAGAGTGAGATCAAAGGAGGGGGTTCAAAAATCATCTCGGTGGGTTCTCACTGGTGGGATCATGAGGTCCCTGATCGCGCCCATTACTTCTCTCAAGAACAAATTTACTTAGGTTAGTATAACAGTGAATCACCTAGTATAATATAAAGTCCAAAATTTGAACCTCCAACTTCGGTTGTACAATGAGCCTATAGTTTAGCCAGGAAAATGTTATTTATACATTGTTTATTAATCTTAGACTAATGTAATAATTATACTGTGTGTGTGAGAGAGAGAGATGTGGACTGGACCATAAAGATGAAATTGGTTTGCATTTCGTGTGCAGACCAAGTGGCCAAACAGTGTACCCAACAGGAACATGTGGTGGACCTATACCTACACCTAGACTTAAACCTAGACCAAGAGCATCACTCTCAATTTTACACATTAACAGATACTTTATTTTTTATTTTTTTATGGAAGTATCGACACATGGTATTGAAAAATAATTTTTCAACACCATAACTTCTTGTTTTAATGATTAGTCCAATTTTATTTTATTTTATTATATTGCTTTATTTTAAATATTCATGATCAATGGCTAAACTTGAATCAACCGAACATCTATGAATATAAATTATTTCTTCGAATAGGTTAGAATTATTTTTTAGTACCATGACTTTATCCTTGGTGATTTATGTTTGTAAATATGCTTATGTATTAGAAATAAAGAGACAATTACTTTTAAAAATAACTTGTATAATATTGTTGTAATCGTGTTGAATATCTCCTCGAGTTTGTTCCGTTAGTGCGTAGGGAATTGCTATGCATTTTCGTTTGTTGCATTAACATTAATGAAGGGATTTGGTTGCCGTAGACAACTCTTTAATGAAGATATGCGAATGTTAAATTATTGTTGCATGTTCGCAATTCTAATAGTTTTACTCATTCACACAAACAAACACAAATTCGAAAATGATGTGATCCATTAACATGAATAATAAAAAGGGACGATTTTAGTGTTATCTACAAACAACCCGTTTAATTGTTATAGCGAGAAGAAGATGAATATGTTTTTTTTATTTTTTATCTAGTATTATTAATATTTTAGATCCATTTTTTGCCACAAACATGACACAAACAAAAATATCATAATTAGAGAGATGACGTAACTTGTATGACACAATAAAAAAAATTACGAGATATAATTCGATTGACACTTTTAATATTGTTTCCTCTATCATCATGTTTTTCATTATATTTAATCCATGAAAGAATTCAACTTATTTTCTATTATAAACTGTAAGGAGTAACACTATTGATACATAAAAATTTGATCTAATTTATTGACCTAAATAATGTGATTCATTAACATGAATAATAAAAGGAGATGTTTTAATGTTATCTACAAATAACCCATTTAGTAGTTATTTCTGGAAGAAAATGGGCATTTTTTCTTTTTTTCTTTTTTTTTACCTATTATTGTATTAATTATTTTATAGTTAAATATTTTTTTATTGAAACAAACATGACACAAGCATAAATAACATGATCATAAATATGATATTACTTGATATGATATAATAAAAAAATTATATGATACAACTCAGTTGACACCTTTAATATTGTTCCCTCTATTACCATCTTTTTTTCTTATATTTAATTTATGAAAGAATTTCACTTATTTTCTATTCTAAAATATAAGGAGTAACATTGTTGGGACAAAAAATTTGACTTAATTTGTTGACCTAATAATAATAGACGGAGACACATAAGGCGGGGGCGCAGGGGTCATGATTATCAATGCATTTTTAATTGTTAAAGCACGGGTCAAACAATTATTGTAGAAAATACATGATTATTGTTAAACCCGAAAAAAATTTTTTATTAAAAATTCTAATGAAAGGGGTAAATAGTAATTAATTGTTAAAACACGGGTCAAAAACGTGAATTTTATAAAATTCAGATGACGAAACGGACCTTACCGTTTGATTCATCTCGCAAAATCTAATTACCGAGTAAATTTAGAATTTTGAGACAGTTGGATTTTTCATGTATTAAAAAGCGATTGGGTGTCGCGCGACTACAATAATAGCGATCAGATTTTATTCGCGGGACCCGAAAAATAATTTAAAGTTAGTTCAATAAAAATATACTAAACTTAACACGAGAAATTTAATTGATTCGGAATAAAATTGAACCCGTTAAAAAGAATATGTGTGGCGCGATATAGACCACACATTTAAAATTCATAAAGTGGAAGACTTTCTTCCACTTTGTTTTTCTTTCTCCATTGGGCTGCCGAGAGAGTGAGAGAGAGAAAAGTGAGTCTTTTTCTTTATTTTTCTTGATTTTCTTCCTTAGATCTACGAAGATTGAACGGTTTAATCGTTTCGGGTCAAGAATTAAAGTTGTTCTACGCAACGAGAGCTACGCAACCACACCAAAGATCGTATTTTTCTCCAAAAAAATATCAAGTGCGAGAATCTAGGCCTAAGGCTTGGGAAGCTAAATTCGGACTTTTCTTGGAGTTCTACTACGTGGGCTCACACTACGAGAGATAGGGTTTTCCCTATTTAGATGTAATTTCAACCTAAAAGATGGCATATGAAATGAGAATGTTAAGGGTGTATATCACATGTTAAGTCTTGACTAGTGTAACTAGTGGGTCAAATATATGATTTATAATTAACCTTGTAATTAGTAAAATTTTATTATAATTAACCTGGTGTAAGTTAATGTTAGTGGTTTAAAGTATGTTAATTGTACATTAGCATGACTTGATATTTTAATGGCATATCAAGTTTAATAAAATTATTAGTTTGTTATGTGATTATGAAATAATATGTATGTTAAATGATTATTTAGCATATGATTATTGTGGTGGACTTGTGTTTATGTTTATAGAATTAATAAACATGTTGTCACGTTGGAAGTAATAAACATGCTAGTTGTGTAAATTGATTGTGCCCTTTATGTGTTTGTTTAAATGTTTAGGTGAATACAAGTATGTTAGTTGAGTTGATTATCTTACATAACATACTTGAGATTGTGTTGAAAATGTCATTATATTGCATTCATTATGTAATGGACATTGTAAATGGTATCAAAGACAATTACACATTGTATTGCATTTATGCATGAGTTGCACTACATTCATGGACATTGACATGGGTGGCAATGTGTACATGGTATGAAATCAATCACCACATAGGTGGTTGATCGTGGGCTCGAAAAAGTCGCACCAAGGTCCGGCTGAGTCGCACGAGAAATTAAATGGATAAATATGTCGAGGTATACCAAGAAGGGCTAGATTCTCCCTCGGGTGTAAGATCCACTTACTTAGTTTATACACTTTCCGGCGGTGCAATTCCAGAAAAGTGTAACGGAAGAAACGGAGCCGCATGTGGGATGTCCTGAAAATCCGTTGATGGTGTGGTGTTCCATTGTTGTAGACCATAAACCATCTCCCCACAAAGACACAAGAAAGTGAATTAATTAGTCATTGAGTGTACATAACACCAATGACAGGGGCTTGGAATGTCCGGATACATACGCATGGCATTGCATGTGTTATGGGAGTTCAGGATGAGACTCAGTGTTGGTATTGCTTGTGTGAGTCTCATCTCATGGCATGACATGATTTATGAAATTTGTTCATAATAGACATATTTAAATGAATGCATGAAATGATTGTTGCATGTGATATTTCATATGCATTTAGGTTGAGAGGTATTCTCTATAGGAGTTACCCTATTGAGCGCTGGCTCACCCTTTATGGGAACAATTTTCAGGTACACCACAGGCTTTCACCGAAGGCCCTCCTACTGGTCCGCTTTGACGACAGAGCCGGATTGTGGCTCTTATTTTGACGTCGTAGTCCCTTGTTTACATTTACTTTTGGCCTTGTATAATTTTTGTAACAAAAACTTGGTTATATTTAAAAGGCATGTACATGGGACTCTTTTGAGACATTTATGCTTTTATGAATGAATGTACGTAGTGATAATGATTATGATAGTATCCGATACTATGAAATTGAGTATAGATGAATGGACCCGATGTGGTTAATGTTGTATGATTGCACAGGTTGTGTTTTTAGGTAGAGCTCCCCGTATAAATGAGACTCTGTCCAAATTTTGTTAAGTTATGGATACTGGTAAATGGGGCATAAAGGCGTGGTATCGACTTACACAGTATCCACGGGTATTTTGCGGGTTGATGGGTGATCAACGGGGTAATTACGGACATCCGAATTTTGGGACGTCACAAATTTAACTTTCAAAATTAGTTAGATTTGATTTGAATTTGAAGATAAATTTAATTTAATTAATAAATTGATTAGGTGACTTTTGGTATAAAATTAATTTTATTAGAATAAATTAGATTTTGTAATTTCCTTTCGGGAATTAATTTCATTAATTTAGTAATTTTTTGCACTAATTTTTTGTATTTTATAATGGCATGACAAGACATTGTGTGATTGGATGTTATAAGTAGAGAATCTTTTATATTAAGGGTATTATTGTCATTTTTTTATTTTTGTTAGACAAAAGGAACGAACATAAGTAACCGAGGAGGTTAGTGTTATTTTTAATACAACACGGAGTTAATTATTATTTGACCAAACCTTAAGGGAGGTGAATGTAATTTACTCAAATTGAAAATTAATTTCCTTTCGGGGTACACTCAACAATATTATAGATCCCGTTTGTAAGAACTCGAATTTTCTAACTCAACGCTTAGATTCAACTCCATAGTTACGATAGTTCAATGAGATTTAAATTTATTCTTCAGCGTCCAAAGTACGCTGTCAGGTCTTATCTTCGGCCCTGTAGGTGCGGTGAGGTCTCTGCATAAAGTTTTGTGATGCTGAGGGACAATATTCTCTAATAGATATATGAAGTGACGTGACCTATCTACATATTTATATTATATACCGAAAAAAAAAAAAAAAAAACAACAACAACAACATTACACTGAGTTCTATTCAGTGATTTCACTCCTTCAAAACTACCCAAACAAATATTCTTATCAATACCTTTGTTATAGTTAGAATCCATGCACACACACACACATATAATATTTTATTGGAGTGGCAATTATTTTTGTGGCTTCTTTGTTGGTATGTGTAGGTGCATGATTGCCAAAACTTGTATGATTGCTTCTTCATGTATATATATTGACAATGGAGACATCATTCTGTTAATGCCTTCTGCCTATTCATAATTATGAGTTTTTATACAGCATGACCTGACGTCGGATACCCATTTAATTCATATATGTTCTTGGGCATCTCCACTTCTGTCGTTATACATCTGGGATAGCTCAGCATCTTTAGCCATATCTTCACCTTTCATGGAATAAAAATATGATTGTATGTAAAATTTTATTATTTTGTTACTTTTTATAACTTTTCAATCAATGGTTACAAATTATTCTCCCTCTTCATATTTACTATCTTAATTTATCATTGATTTTGAAACACGATTGCTACAAATCAGGAACAAAAACGATGCATTCTACTCTCTCAATCGTGATTTGTATCCAGAAAAACAACAAATTATCTTCCTCATAATAAACTCTGAATCTCAATTGCTACAAAATCGCATTGTAAGGTTCTTGATCAGAGAGCTATTGAATAAACTTTTTTTTAAGAGATCATTCGGAATATTAGGGTTCCTAGTAAGTTTTGAGAATCATACATCAATCATATCTGATAAATACATTATATAATATCTTCTTTTTTTTTTTTGCGATTTTCATCATTAATATCTGACAAAAACAATGTTTAACGCCTATTTTATTAGTTTCAGAATTTTTTTTTTGTTTTGCAATGCACTATGATGACAACAAATAAATTCATGTTACATCTAAAGAAATCAAAGTTTTATTAATACATATAAATTCACCTAAAGTAGTTTAGAAATCTACTAGGGGGGAAATGCTCTTCTTATATTTGGCCGTGTCCGAATTCGCAGTTAGTGGGGTGTTGGTCCACGAACATGAACGGGAACAAAAACTGGTGTATTACGTAAGCAAAGCGCTGTTGAGCGCAGAGACCCGGTACCTTCCTCTGGAGAAATTGGCATTAGCACTTATCACAGCTGCCAGGAAGCTAAGGCATTACTTCCAAGAACACCCGATCACAGTCCTGACTGATCAACCATTGAAAGCAATCCTGAGAAGGGCAAACCTCTCGGGAAGGATAGCCAAATGGGAGGTAGAGATGGGAGAGCACGAAGTACATTTTAAGCCACGTACTGCCATCAAGGGACAAGTGCTGGCCGACTTCATAGCCGAGTTCTCCGGGGAACCTCGTCTGGTGGAGGAACATTTCCCTGTCGATTTACCCCCGGTGAATAGTCAGGGCTCCTGGAACCTCTGTGTGGACGGATCCTCTAACAGCAGGGGCTCCGGGATCGGAGTATTGCTGATCTCCCCAGAGGGGAGGATCACGGAACAAGCTGTGCGACTGGGCTTCAAGGCGTCTAACAACGAGGCGGAATACGAGGCCTTGATCTCTGGTCTCAGGCTCGCTGAAGCGGCGGGAGTAGCCGAACTCACTGTACAGTGCGATTCCATGCTGGTGGTTAACCAGGTCAATGGGGAATTTGAAGCAAGAGACTCCCGGATGAAGGCTTACCACGGTATAGCAGTAGCTCTACTCCAAAAGTTCGAAAAGGTGGAAGTCAAGCAGGTCCCCCGAGACAAGAACGCCCATGCCGACGCCCTAGCTTGCCTAGCTTCGGCACTAGATTCTGATGCCACCCGTAGAATCACGGTGGAGTACCTTCCCAGCTCAAGCATTGACGGGACGTGTCAGGTGGCCGTCATCCAAGAGGGTGAAGGGTCACCCAGTTGGACTGATCCGCTGGTCAAGTTCATCCTCTTTGGGGAGCTCCTTGAATCTCCCAAGACGGCCCGAAGGACAAGGTTGAGGGCCCCTAGGTTCTGGGTCTCCCCCGATCGGATGCTCTACCGGAAGTCATTCTCAGGACCCTACCTCCTATGCGTCCGTGAGGACAAGGTTGAACCCCTCCTGTTTGAAGTCCAAGAGGGTATATGTGGGGGGCACTCCGGCGGATGATCCATGGCCCACCGTATCATGTCCCAAGGGTACTGGTGGCCACGAATGCAGAAAGACGCCCAAGCCTATGTTCGGAAATGTGACCAATGCCAGAGGTTTGCACCTATCATCAGACAACCGGCCGGGGACTTGCATCCATTGACTAGTCCTTGGCCATTCGCTCAGTGGGGGCTCGATCTAGTCGGGCCACTCCCCACAGCTCCTGGAAACACGAGATTTTTGATTGTAGGGACTGACTATTTCACCAAATGGATAGAAGCAGAGCCTCTCGCCCGTATTCGGACACATACACTAAGAAATTTGTATGGAAGAATATAGTCACGAGGTTCGGAATCCCCCATGCGCTCGTATCAGACAACGGGACCCAATTCAACAGCGGGTCTTTTAAGTCCTTCTGCCAGCAGCTGGGAATCCGAAATTGTTACTCCACACCCTCGTATCCGCAAGCCAACGGACAAGCGGAGTCCTCGAACAAAACTATTATCAATGGAATCAAGAAGAGATTGGAAAAATCCAAGGGGAAATGGGTGGAAGAACTCATGAACGTTCTATGGGCGTACCGGACTACGCCGCGAAGGTCGACTGGGGAGACGCCCTACGCTCTAGCTTATGGGGTAGAGGCCGTCATCCCCCTGGAAGTAGGCCTCCCTACCATAAGAACGCAGGCCTTTGAGACTGGAGACAACGATCGATAGCTCAGTCTGGACATGGATCTCGCAGAGGAAAGAAGAGAAGTGGCAGCCTTGAGACTGGCCAAGTACCAAGAAGGAGTTTCCCGACTCTACAACCGAAGGATCAAGTCAAGGGAATTTCAGGTCGGCGATCTGGTACTCAGGAGGGTGGTAGCAAACACCCGAGACCCCTCGGATGGGAAGATGGGACCTAACTGGGAAGGACCATACAAGGTCACGTCAGTAGGAGGTTCCGGGTCATATAAGCTGGAAGACCTGGAAGGGAACGCTGTAATTCGCCCCTGGAATGTAATAAATTTGAAAAAATACTATGTTTGAGAACAAGTACTGTATTGGCGAATGAATGATAATGAACAGGGCGAGGCCCTGGAAGCAGTCTCTAAGGACTTCCGCTTCCGAACGAAAAAGGAGCCAGCCTCCTGAACATGGCGAGGCCCTGGAAGCAGTCTTTAAGGACTTCGCTTCCGAACGAAAAAGGAGCCAGCCTCCTGAACAGGGCGAGGCCCTGGAAGCAGTCTCTAAGGACTTCGCTTCCGAACGAAAAAGGAGTCAACCTCCTGAACAGGGCGAGGCCCTGGAAGCAGTCTCTAAGGACTTCCGCTTCCGAACGAAAAAGGAGCCAGCCTCCTGAACAGGGCGAGGCCCTGGAAGCAGTCTCTAAGGACTTCGGCTTCCGAACGAAATAGGAGCCAACCTCCTAGACAGCATGCTTTGCCCCTGAAGACAACACTAGGAATCCTAGGTTCGGGGCATGACAAGAGCACGCCTCCTGAAGCCGAAGCCGCGACGCGAGTCCCTAACCTCACTCCATATACAGGGGCATTCCCCCTGAATGGAATATGACCCTTGCGAAAGGTACGCATATCAATCACTGCTCGATAGAGGTACCCCCTTGGTACCTATTCGGGTGACGAAATTCGCTCCTAAGGTATGCTTGCACAAGTACATGGGTGAAGTAAACAGAGGTCGGCACGGGTAACTAAGAGCCTTCGACGGGCTGCCTGGTGAGCAAGCAGACTAGTCTGAAAATTGCGTTGGTTCGGTATGACTTCCCCCAAGACGTACACTCTCGGCGTCGCTATCAACAGAAAGCCAGGGAGATTCTTGAGACCAAGACACGTGAACCCCCTACTAGCTGATGAACCCCGAGGGATCAGAGTAAGAATTACTTATCTAAAACGCAAGACGATAGGGTATACGGGCAAACACAAAAAGTACATTGATCAGACAAAATGTGTTTCTATTCCAAAAGAAAGGGGCTTTGCGTCCCCAAGCAGAAAGTAAAAACAAAAAGTTCAAAAACAATTCAAAGCCCGGCTCCCGGAGGGGGAGGGTTGAAGATCTCGCCCCCGTCGGCAAGATGTAGCTCACTATAGAGCTCTTCCACACTTGGAGAAGAGGGAGCATTAGGAGCTTCAGCAGCATGGTCTGGGAGGGCCGGAGCAGGAGGATCGGCCTCAGGAGGGACGACTGCGACAGGGGCCAATGCAGTAGTAGCAGAGGGCTCCCCCGCGACTGGAGCTGGGGCATTGGAAGCATCTTCAGCAGCAGCCTCCTCCATGGCGCGAAACATGTCCTCGGATGGCACATACTTGTGCATGTGGAGCAGTGGAGAGTTGGAGGGGACACCCGCTACTTGGAGCGCCTCATCCCAACCTTTCTTGAAGAACTCCCTCTTGTTCTCCTCCAAAGCAGGTAGGACGTCGTCAGCAAACTCCTCCTTGAGCTGCTCCACCGTCCTGAAGTTAGCCTCCATCTCCGAGCGGACCCTCTCCAGGTCCTGAGTAAGAGCCGAGCAAGTTTGCTCCGACTCCCCTACCCTGGCCTCCGCCGAAGACATCCGCTGGGTGGCCTCGGTAATCTTCTGATCGGCGTCGGCGAGGGCTGCGCTCAGCTTTTCAGCACTAGCCTTCGCCGCCTCACCGTCCTTCAGCAGTTGTTCGATTTGGGCCGCCTGGGAAGAAAGCGTCTTATCTCTGGCGATGACGTCTTCCCGGGCAGTGGCCAGAGCAGCCTCGGCGTCAGCTTTGAGTCTCTCGGACTCTTGAAGCCTCCGCCTCTGGTCATGGTACCGCTCGACGATAACCGACACTTGCTGGGCGGCCTGTAAGGAGAAGGATTCATGTCATGCAGCTAAAGAGAGGGATTCAGGTCGTACAACAAAAGCAAGAAAAAACGGCTAAATATGGTACTTACCACCAGGGAATTTTGAATGATGGAGTGGAAGTGGTGGTTCGTTGGACGGGTGCGATGTTCCTCCATATCAGCTCTGAAGTGAAGCGTCTCGCTGACCGCATAAGCGACGATTGGAGACTGGACGATGGAGTCGTCGACCCTGATTGGCTTATCCTCCCTGTCTATGGCTCGGGGATGCCATTCCTCGGCAGTAGCCGCCGGCGCAGGAGGAGGGGGAAGGTCTCGTTGTTGTTGTTGACTGCCGCTTCCCCGGCCAGTTCCGTCAGGCCGATGTCTGACCCTTCTCCCCTCCTCTTGAGGAGGGTCTCGGATGCGGACTTGGCCCCGACCGGAGGCCCGCGGAGGTACCGGTGGTGTATGAGCAGCAGGAGGGGGCAGGATGGCAGCAGTTGTCATAGGGGTAGGGACATTGGCCCCAGAAGATGGAACCGCGGCGCTGGAGGTCTCTCGGTCCCTCCCAGCGTTGACAGCAGATCTCCGGTTCAAGTAACTTAGGTTGATATGAGGTTGGCGCGTCATAGCAACTTCAAGTGCCTCTTCAACGTCTAAGTTCTGAAGGATATCGAAGTCTGGCCAAGTTGGTCTTCCCGCAGTGCTGGCTTCGGCTTGGACAGAGGAAAGTGGTTCCCGGACTACAGCCTCTTCCTCGACAGGTCCCTCTACTTCAGCCTCGGTGGCTCTGTCGGGGTCGTTCTCCAAATTGGGTTCCAAGTCTTGCCTGACGACCTCTGAGAAAAGGTTGGACCACCGAGAGGGATTGTAGGGTTGTGGAAGCTGAGAGAACTTCTTGTACCCTGGTATGTAATCCAGGAGAACGTGAGCAGCTCGTCCCCGACCGTCTCCGATGTAACCCCAGACGGTTACAAGATCAGCAAAGTTCACCAGATGGCGTGCTGGAGGAGCGGCTTCACGAGTAGAAACGTCTGCATAAGAGAACAACTGTTAAGGGACAATTCAATGAGAATTCGAAACAAAGAAAGCGATGAAGGCCTAGAAGAGAGGAGCTGACGTACTCGTTGTTCGCCACTCCTTGGGGCAAGACAAGCTGTCGTACTCGGGGCCTGCCCCTCTCTCCCAAGCTCCGCCGAAGACCAGCAGATCGTCCTTGAAACCCTTGTCAGAGTCAGGAAGGTGGGTGACTAGATACATGCTGGTGTCCCGGGCTTTGAGGTAGAAAGTTTACTGGGGCATAACCCTCATAAGGGCATAGCAAAAGAGGATATCCTCGAGGCCCAAATTGACCCCGAGGCGCCTGTTGAGCTCCAAGACCCCCATGATTATCCTAAGGGTGTTTAGGGCGCACTGCCCCGGGAAAAGGCGGAACCGAGAAAGAAACTGGAGCAGCAATGGGGGGAGGGGGAATCTAATCCCACCCTCCATGATAGCCTTTGTGTAAAAGGGCATGACACCCTCGGTGCCGACGTTACGGTCATGGATTTGTGGGTCGAACTCGTCTACATCAACATTCCGAGGAATGTCGTAATGGGTTTTGAAGTTCGTTTTTTGTTGAACACCCTTAACCTCATACTTCCTCGACTTAGAGGTACCGGCCTCTTGAGTCTCGGCAGCAGACTGGTGTCTCCTCGGCATGACTTGGGGAAAGGAATAGTCCTTAATGCCTTTTGGAAAGAAAAGAAAAAGAAAAGAAAGGGGAGCCCTAACCAACTACTGGACTCCAAACGTCAAAAAACAGATGTCCTACTGGGCTTGGAAGCTACAATAGGAACAATGGCGGTCGGGAAAACGGCCAGTCACCGGAGAAGATGAAGAGAACAAAGAAAAAGAGGGACAGACTCACCAGAAAGTCGAATAAAGCAAAAGGAGAACTCGACAGTGGCTTTTCTCGTCCAAAAACGCGATCGAAGGAAGAGTTCAGGGATTCTTCAAGGACAGAATGAGAGGTTGCAGAAGGTGGTGCACGACTCTGGTGGTTCTCCGGTGTAGACTCAGGGGAGCTCTGGAGCAAAGATCTCGAGTGCAAAAGTGACGAAGTGAGGGAGAGGGTCTGTTTATATAGACCCTCTGGCGCCATCATTAGCGCACGAAGCACAAGGACAGGCGCATTAAATGCGCACGATCTCCAAAGGGCGGGGAAACGGCTGAAGCATTGATGCGACAATTGGAGCGGTTGAGCCCTTTCACCTTCTGACGACACGACTACCCCAAGTGAGAAGATCAAAGGGCTGGGGGCAGTTGATGGGACATTTCTGAGATCGCAGGGAATTAAGACACGTGTCCTCGGCAGAGTAGGAGACTTCCTCTGCGATAAGGACACGTGTCCTCAGCGCCGACAATGCTGTCATCCACATCCCGGCACGTGCTCAAAATCGACGTGCCCTCGGTGAGAAGGGGTTATCCTGTTCTTCCAACTGCACGCCCTCGGCGCCGGAAGTACATTTATTCCGCGGTCATGGTTCTCCCTCGACGCCGAGGGATGATGACGGGAATAGTAATCATGTTACGTGGCTCCTACTTCATAAAAAGTCGCTATCAGGCAGTACTACTTCAGCTAGACTAGGAATCATGGGCGCGCTCTGCACAAGGGAGTCAGGGCGTCAGAGCCAACATGACGCCCCTCCAATAATAGCGGGACACATGGCGAAAGTGGCATGATGGGGGGCAGGCGGACGAAACTGCCCCTGGTAACGTGCGGCAATTGAAAGGCAACAATAAATGAGTTCACTGCTGATGGGACGTCCGCTTTGACATGAAGAGCCGGAGAGAGGCAAACATTAATTGTCCCAGCATCAAAGCATTTACTGATCCATCCTTGAAAGAAGAGCATTAAGTGCACGGGGATCCGGGCATTCAATACTCTCAGACAAAGGAAAGAACATTGATTGCTTAGGGATCCGAGCAATCAATAATGGGGTCTTCCCCATACACAGTAGGGGGCACACTGCCCCATCTCTGAACACTACCTACTCTCTAGACTGTCGCCAATGATGAGTCCGGGTGGGTATAAATAGTTCCCAAAAATACATTGCTAAGGTACGCAAGAACAACCCTCGAGAACAACCAGTGTTTTCTTCTTCCCCATCGTCAAAGAACTGACTTGATCGTTGGAGGGGATACGCCGGAAAACACTCCGGCGCCCTTTCTGACTCTTTTTGTGTGTACCAGGAACCTCCGTAAGGCCGCCTGAAGCCTTCCATCGACCATAACGACAATTCATCACCACTCATTAGGCCTCCTTTGGTCCTTTCAACCCATTCCTTGCTGCGGAAAATACCATCCCCCAGGCCGGAGTCCGTTTCAGACCGCCTGAGGGATCGAGGGACCCAAAGAAACAATTCATCACCACTCCAGGAGGCCCTTTGGCCCTCTCAACCCTTGCCTTGCAGGGAGATAATCGACGTTCGACGCCAGGGTGAGTTCATCAGGGAAGACACTGCCTTCCATAAACTATTGTGCAAAAACCTGTGCGCACATCACTTATTCTGTTTGGATCAAATACATATCGAGAATTTTGAAATCCGAATACCCACATAATGTTACTACGGTGCATGAACATTATATCCCTTTTGCACATGTACTCAACACATGCAAACACCCAGATCACAAGCGCATTAGGCATAGCAGAACTCTGCATCATACATAAGTAGTTCATTTGAACTCTTATAGTTGAATTACAGATAAAAATTGGGACAAAAATTCTACCTCTTTCTGAATACTTTCTCAAAATCTACTGGATCACCTCTGGCATGCTAGCTAATATGATTTGTTGCAATACCTTGATTCGTAACCACAAACCAGACGACACTTGTTATTCTGGACAATTGCTGGTTTCACTATTTTGTGACGTCTGTGATTCAAATTCTTACACAGATACAGGTGCAAATAGTCACCTATTTACACTCTTAGATCAACTATGATTGTTTGGTTCTTTCATCTATTTAAATTGGATTTATACACTTATTATTTTTCAAAAAAAAAGCTGCTTTAAGCCTAGAGTGGGAACGTAGCAATTTAAGAATAAGTTGATTGTCTTTTGTGTGCGTCTATTTGTCTTTGCGTGCCCCTGTGTGCATGGTGCAAGGCTGCGATTGAGCAGGCAGAGGTAGAGAGGGACAGGGAGAGAAGGAGGAATTATCACCAAACGGTTTTTTGAGACAATAAATATTAAAAATATAATCTTTGGATATTATGAAAGTGGTCTTACTCAATGCAACAGAATATACTTATTTTCCCAGAGACTAAGAAGGGTTAAAAGCAAATACAGCCCATAAGCTATATTTTAAATAGTGCATTCCTTCTTCTCCTTTGGATAAATTGAAATCTCCCCTATGACCACTAAATTATTCTGTAAAATCCCTCTTACTACACATTCAGTCCAACTGTCCAAGTCTTTTAATGATGACATCATGATTGTTAATATAATCCCAAAAAAATTAAACGTTATATACCCCCTTATTAATAGAATTCCAAAAATGCCTTTTCCTTCCATTAAATACCACATAGAGCCTACCCCCTTATTTATTAATAGAATTCCAAAATGCCTTTTCCTTCCGTTAAATACCACATATAGCCTTAAATTACGTGATCTGGGGGTTTTTTGCAATAGCATGTGATTTATCAATCACACAAGTGTTTTGAGAGCTGAAGGTTGTCTATCTAGTTTTATGAATAACTCTTATCATATTCTTAGAGTCATTGCATTGATTCTCTAAATGGAAAGAGGAAATCATGAATTACTTCCTTGGCCTTAGGATCTTTTTGTATTTATTCAAAGGTGAAGAGACAGTCCACTATTTGATCTAATCTTAGGGATATTTATTCAAAGGTGAAGAGACATAAATAGATTTTGTTTCTTGGTTCCAAGTCAGCTAGTGTTGAATTTTTTTTTTTGAAAGTTATTTTTTGTTCTTGTTTAACTGTTTCCTTCTGGTTGACAGGTTGTGTGTAGGAATTATAGGAAGCAGCTGTGCATTGTCTGATGCCCAAAATTCATCACTTTTTGTGAAGATCCTTGTTATTGAGATTTTTGGTAGTGCACTGGGGTTGTTTGGAGTTATTGTGGGAATAATCATGTCAGCCCAGGCAACATGGCCTTCTAACACAGCTTGATTTGCATTTTCATCGGTTCATGACAACCAGATCTATTGTACGAGGCAGCATATTGCATACACCAAGTGAGCTCCATATCTTCTTCTCTAGTTAGTTCAGTATTAGGCATGTAAATCTCGTGGAAATATAAATTTTCTCTTTTTCAGTTTTTGACTGAATTTGTTTTAGTGGAAATTGAAGTCTTGAGGCTGATTTCCTTACTAGATCCTATCTGAGTTGTATGTTAGTAAACAAGACCCATTTGATTTATGCACTTTGAATAAACTCATCATTTACCGAAGAATTTTTGCAAGCACTTCCTTGGTGAGACTTTCAGCTCCACCCTGATGGGGGCACACTAAGATGTAACTCACTCTGATTCACTTGACTGCCATCTACAGTAGAGCATCTTGGGCTTCCCTGGGGCAAAAAAACTACAAATGCCATTGTTCTCATTGCTTCTCTTTGCAACACTCAGTTTTTTATTATTTTGTTCTATTCCAATACATCATAATCCATATAAAAAAAATTAATATGTACTGATTACAGCATTTTCACATAATTGAGGCAAAGAAACACAGTGCCAGAACAATGTTCCAAAGCACTTCCAGATTGAAGATAACATGATCTATATGAGTTCAAATGGAACATCAGCAAAGAAAGGCATGTTCTTCTGCTGAAGCTCTTGGCAATCTTCTGGACATGTGTTCTTCGGATCAAAAGGCTTGCGATCTGGAACAATTAGACCTTGTTTGATGCGACCGAGTCTTCTCGAATGTAGCACTTGCTTCGAAATGACGGGCAGCCGAGTAGATTGATATTCTTCGAGAGCCGACTTTAAATTTTCCACTCCCCACTTCTCAAGACATTTTCCCAAAACAGCTGCATCCATTATTGACATATTTGTGCTTCTTAAACCATGAGGAGTTGTCGGGTGAGCTGCATCTCCAATTAAAACTACATTGTCCCAAAATATTTGTTCCAAAGGATCACTATCATATATAACATTGAGGAAAGGTTCCTTCGTTTCTTTTATGACTTTCGTCAACTCTGGAACCCAAACCTTTTCTGCTGCATTGTACATCTTCTCGATCATGTCACTGCTAACTTTCATGGTCACCGAGTTCCCCTAAGTTCATTCTTCGAAAAGTCAGTCCTAAATAGGGTTGTAAACATAGGTTCTACGGATATAGAAGCAATGATACTGCATTACGTTAGTAGGAGACAGGTTCTAAGGAAAAGCACCACTGATATTGTACTACTTTAGCCTATAATATATCCAATATGCTTAATGCTGGGCTGAGAGAAAAGAATAGAAATGATTACATCGCTTTCCCTCTTGGGTTAAAACTATTACTTTCAAAAGGGGCATGTATGATTTATAATTTGTGAATATAGGATTCAAATAAGCACTAGGCATAGGATAAGAGCAAGCAATCACCTTAACTCGTGGCTCAGGTTGATTAATGTACCAAATCCAATTCATTCTTTTGTTCAATAGCTCATAAAACACACTGTGAGTACCAGAACTTAAGTCAAAGTAAAGGCATCGCCCAAGATCTGGATATGCCTTCTTGATGCTCACAATGGCTTCTGAATTCTCATTATCTGCAAAGTCGAGAACTCCTCTCCATGCACAGTAACCTGAGTACCTAAAGAAAAAGGATCTTAAGTTCAACCATATTTCTCCTGAAGCTAATTATTTTACCATAATTGGTCCCCAAAAAAAAGTTCCACCATTTTGGTTTACCAACCTTAATTTAAGGTCAGGGAGGAAACTCTGACGAATTGAAGAGAGACACCCATCGGCTGCAATAAGCAAATCACCGATTATGTCGACAATACCACCGGTTTGAAGAACTTTGGTTTTTACCTTAACAGAGGTTTTGTCATCTGGCATGCAAAAGGAAAGGAACAAATGACCCCAAAGAAAAATGTCCTCTGGTAGTGCATTGTAAAGAAGGCCATGGAGATCAGCCCAGTATGCCGCTCTGAAATTGAAGTTCTCATCCCTCGTCAGTGTCTGGCTGATTTTCTTTTCCCCATATGTCACTTGGTTCTACAAATAAACAGAAACTTAGAATGTTGGATGAGAACTAAACAACATCTAATTTAGAACTCAATAGAAGCAGTATCATTTTTCGTTTCATCATCTTTTTGGTGCCAAGGACTAGCCATTTTTCTTATTGTTTAAGGCCTCATGGTGCATCTTGTTAAAATACTTTTAAGGCGAGTCTTGTTAAAACTCTTTATAGTGGCATATTAGTAAGCATTGTCATCACTATTTAGCAGGACACTGATCCCCCCCCCCCCCCTTCTTTTTTTTTTTACGCCTGTCCCCGGCGAAGGGGAGAAGCATACCAGTTCATCATTGGAGGTAGATAGAGCATGATGCGATAATTCCAAAGCTATGTGATTCTCCTAGTTCTTTGGAAGGAGGAGAGAGAAAGAGTGTTAAATCTTGAACGCACACGAGTATCAGAAATGATCTCACCAATAAGGTAGAGATCCTTTCCATCAGTCTTGAGCACATTGCTAATTTTTTTGAGCACCCGCTTAGTTTCTAGTATTGCAAAACAACATAAAAATTCGAAAAATAAATGCAATATTGCAATTTTAATGATGCTAATCAAAACGGAATTTTTTTTTTTTTTATGTGTCATAGAGAACACAATTTTAACCTGCTCCTCAGTACTAACGGCTACTTTAGGCCATGTCGCCACCAGGGTGGCTGCAGAGAGCTATTTCGAGGAGGCGAGAATATAAAAGGGGAGGGTTGGTGAGAATACATAAGAGGAGCGTTTTGCAATATTTGGCAGTATTTCGGGGGCAAGCTTAATTTGGTAATTTATATATAGTAATCTAATCTACATATCCATATGCATATAAGAAACAAATTAGAGGAGAGAGGCTTGGGAAGTCATGGCAGATACAAATCTAAATCCCACGCATCATACAAGTCCGCCGCTAGTACTTGTATAATGCTTTTCAGTGTTCAAAACCAGTTTTCACATACTGTAAATATGGATTCATTTTTCCTCATTTTTTTCAATAGTACCCTATCCACTGTGAACAGGTATGATCACTTGTGACACTCAATCCTGATCAATCAAATAAATAGTAAATCTCACATACTCGGTCTACATTAAATATACCCACTATGCTCTTACCATCTTAGGGGGACTATAGCCCTGCACCACAACATATAGTTTGACTTATCAAACAGCAGTAAATATCTTCAATAGCCACTAAGGTAGAGCTCTAACCATCGTTCAAAATATGCATATATCTTCTTGAATGAACGTTCATAAAAAAACTATTCGATAGCCCAAATGGTCAGACATCATTAGACCTCTGGACCTAGTGAGTACGAATTATCTATTATTTCAATACAAACTAAACTAAATCATGTCTTATATCCCAATCATTTAGGTCGATTATATGAGCCAGTCTTCTTCGCCATTCTGCGCTAACCATGCGCTCATCTATTATTTCAATATACTATTTCAATAATCGGTCTCAATTCTCTAAATCCCTGTAACTATCATGGATTTTTTGTATCTGCCGTGATTAGGAAGAGGGATTCCAATCCGAGTGGAAACAGCAATTCTGAAACGTAAAGAACTTCAAAAAGGGTATAAAAAAATTGTGGAAAATTGAGGTACCTGATCGATTGTGAGGGGCAAGGTGGCCTTGTGGAGAAGCTCAGGGCGGCCGACCCACGACTCAATGAGTCTCTGAGCCAAAGGGTCGAGTCCCAGTCCAGCACCGGTTGGGCTTCCACTGGGAGGTGCGCTCGTCTTCTCCAGCACCACCACGTCCCACCCTGCTACTATGAGCGCGTGTGCGCAGGAGATCCCTGCTATACTACCTCCCACCACCACTGCTTTGGGCTTCCTTTTTGCCGCCTTCATCTCTCTCTCTCTCTCTAAAAACGTACGTCTGTGGTGTCAGGTGTGACCCGAGCTAAGTGGAGTTGGCTTCAATACCGAAAACATAAAAATTGTTACGATACCAAAAAATTAAATGGGATGTATGGTCGTTACTTGTACATAGGGTGTCAAACGTGTCGGGTTAAATGATTACGTGTCGAGTTAAACGAATAACGGGTGAAAAACATATAAACCCGTATACGACACATTTAATAAATGAGTAAAAAATCTAAACACAAACACGAACCATTTAATAAACGGATAACACGACACGACTCATTTAATCCATTTAATTTTATTAAAATTATTCTATTAAAATTTTAACTCGCAACAAAAAAATTATCCTATTAAAATTTTAAACTCCATTAATTACCTACACCAATTGTACTCTCTTAATTAAAAAATTTTCAATTGGTTGCCACTTGCAAAAACAAATGAGAAGGTTTAATGACCAAAGGAAGGGTTGCATCATTTTATAGGCATGAGAGGTCTCCTTCTTTTGAATTTGTCGATGTGGTATTCAAGCCAAAACTTTCCCTGTGCCGCTGTCAACCGTACAACTTCATCATTAATCGGGAACATTGATCTCTGTGGCGAACCATTGCTCCCATGTAACCCATCTCACCCTTCACTTTCTCCATCACCATCAGCTCAGAAACCTCCAAACCCATTTCATAATAAATCCAGAAAACACTCGACATTAGCTGCAATCGCTATGTCTATTCCGCATTGTTTCTACTTCTCCTTTTGATCATTCTAATCCTTTGTCTTAAGAGAATTCAAAGGACAAAATCTCCGAAACCTGCGAGGCCGTATTCGACGGCGATGCTACTAACTTCTGCTTTCCGTACAGGTGTTGTAGGGACTACTCCATCAAAAACTCAAATGGATTTGATGAATCTCCCAAACTCAGATCAAGCTTCATCTCTAATCTGCAGAAGCCAGAAAGAGAGAAGAAAGAAACAAACGGGTAAAGAAACAGAGGGGGGTAAGTGAGTAATCCCACATCGAGCACTGCAAATGGGGTAAGTGAGTACTCTGTATTTAATTTTTCTAAAGTAAGATTTTGTTTTCTCATTTATCATATATTTATATATAACTAGTAGTTGCACACGTGCGTTGCACGTAATTCATTTCACGTTAGAATAAAAAAAATAGACATATCAAGAAACTAAGTTATTAGAATGGCACACAATGATCTCATTCCCACTTGCAATGGTAAAGAATGCATTAACCAGCATAGAATATTTGCTCATTACTTATTGCTCTCAAAAAATGGAGCAACATCTCAACAATTTGTCCATCACATTCAACATGAACACACACTATCGGACTTTGACCCCATTCTCAAGAATAAGGCCCTCTTACTCTATGAGCAGCTAGACTTGTCAGACCAAGAAAATAAGAAAAATGGTTAAAAACTATGAATGTACGTAGAAACTTAGCATTTTGTTGAAAAGTTAATATTCTTATTACATTGTTTAGGATAAAGGAAATTAAGAAACAGTACAATAGTAAAATGAACTAAAGCTATAATGAACACATCGGTAAGATTGACAGTTAACTAAAATCAAATTAAAGATACTTACAATTGCATTGATTAAAATGTGAGGCATGAACCAGATTAAGAGTGTCATTGCAGCAACCAAAGGCCAAAATTAACATTCCTTTTGACAATTCAAAAAATCACTATAGGCGGAACACATGGAGATGCTGCCCAAGCACACACGAAGTAAACAAAAGTTCAACTATCTAGCTACACCAAATATATCTCCTCAAGAAGTCCATTCAACTATGTTAACCATAAGGAGTAGACTCTGAAAAAGAATAAAAGATTCATCATGAAGTTCTTTACCTTGAGCACTTTGTTTTCCACCCAGTCAAATGAGGCTTTGCTATTTCCTTCCATCCAAATGGCCCACAAAAAGTAAAATGGAGCTGTCTCAAATTCTAGTTGAAGTGGAACATATGGGCTAACCATCAAATGATGCATTAAATAACCTGTAGAATTCAAACAAATGCCATAACCTATTTCTTCTATGCACTTGAATAAAATATTAAAGTTCCTTTCGTAGATGATGCATTACTTATACGTTGAACATTCATTCCATAATACAAGAAATTAAATCAATTATGATAATTATTAAGTAAAAATTAAATTGAGTTTAGAAAGAAGGATATAATTGATAATACACCTTTTTAAATGGGCAAAATAAGAAGTATGCCAAGATACAATGATTGAGATATCTATGCCACCACTATAGTTTAGAACCAGTTTATTCATTTTTCACGTAGAACTCTCCCCCTTTGGAGCACCAGAAGCTTCGATCTCTTTATCAAGCAAAAATCATTTGATTAGACAATGTATCAAATAAGAGAAAAAACTTGAATATATTTCATTTACTATCTCCACTTTGATTCACACAAAAACCCCTATCTCAGTCTAATATCAATTTCGTTCCCACACCATCAAAGTAAGACGGAAAATGAAAGAGCAAATGTTTTAAATTAGAAGTTCAATATTCATGCACACAGTAATAATAAGGGTACTAATCACATTCTTTTGAATTTCAATCAACACAAACAAATGGAAATTTCACAAATAAGATAGCACTATCTCCTTATATTAGAAGTCGTCGAATTTCTCATAGTCGTCTAAAATCATAGTCATGAAGTTTAGTGGATTCTAAAGCAACAATTTTATTTTGCTTTTTCATTTTTGCTTTTTTTTTTCTTAATTGGGTTCGGTGAGTGGTCCTTGGTTACAAAATAAAACAGTCATAATATCTAGAATGCTTCCAACATGTCTAGGCAGTGCAAGATTAACATACCAAAAGTAAGTGTGATTGCTTTGTCATGCATATAGTGACTATGATGTTTTGCATCCACACACACAAAAAGTTAGCACTACCGCGGGAAGAGTCACCCACTTATAGAGCAATTCTTGGAGTACCTGTATTCGATTGTTGGCCTCCAATTGCAGGAGGAATAGAATTAACCTGAAAAAAATCAAGCACAATGAAATTTCCACGTAGCCGGTTGCATAAAAAGCACAAGAATATATTAATACCAGTGTTAGATGTTGGGTAAGTATTAATATTCGAAACCCTATGATTTTCATATCATCTGACCTTGTTGGTCTTATGTATGTAGGAAAGGAAGAGGATTGAAGAGTTCACCTAAACACAGATCTTGACCTACAATTCACACAAACAAAATTAAGCTAAACACACATCCAAAAAAAATTTCTAAAAAAAATCCATTTCTAGAATATAGTACACCATGATGGGTATATGTATGGAATGCCGAATTAGAGATTGAATGATTGAAATAAAGGAATGCACCATATAAAATCTCCCTGATCATCGGTGGAGCTTGCCATCAAATTCAAAACAGCACAAAAAAAATTCAGCTGCAATTGATCTTCATTTAATGGCACCCTAGTCCAAGAAATTTGTGGCTAGATCACGAGCACAAATTGATGCATTAGCACTATCAAACCAAGAATTTGATGGTAGGTTTTGCATTAGTTATATCTTCTCCAAATTATGACATTTAGCAGCAACTGCTTTGGTAATAGATTTGCTGGTCCTAAGCTTCAAAAAATTGAAGTAAAATTTTCCTCCTCCATGCAAATGATCACTAATTAAATACTAATGAAAAAAAAACAAATTGCAATGAGCTCTTTTAATTAATAGCTTATGACAGGAGCAAAGTTAGTAGAACTTGATTTTCTTCAATGGGATTTTTATTAGGCATGGTTGAACCATTCATTTCAATTATGTTTTTATTTGTTTTCTCTTAACCAAGTGGGAAGTAATATAATATTGAAGAGACTATAGACAGTGAGCTTAATAATAACCTGGCAGTTATTGGAGAGAAGAGACAAAAGTGCAGTAACAATCCAAATATGATGTGATCCTAATGTTACCTCAATTCCCTGGCTGCCATTTTCACTTCTCTTCACTCATGGTTGTGTGAAATTTGTTTATATAAATGATATGTTGTCTAGAAGAAAAGTAAAGGGAGAAGAAATGAAACTTATAGAAATAAGCAAACGGTCAATTGGTTTGCAAGATAAAAATCCTAAACATTCAATTTTCCATTTTCTCTTCTATTTTTGATAATTTTCAAAAAAGAGAAGAAGTGAAAATTGTAGATGTCGACAAAGGATAGAGACCTCTAAAGATGCGGGCTTTTTTTTGTGTGTGTGTGTGTGTATGCCTAAAACCAACGACCAACTCTCTTTAGAGTTGATTGCGAAGCTGTCTTGCTTAGTTAAACAAATTAGAATTGAAGATCAAGTGCGATGAAGTCCTTACCTTCTAATTCTCTCCAGTCATGGGCATCACCCTTTTTTCGATGCACCACTTAGCACCTTCAACAGTTCGTCCTTATCCTTCATCCTTAGAATGGCTAAAATTCTCAGTCGTTACCTTTATTGCACAAAAATGAGGTAAGACAAAATGGAAAAACATATTCTGCAATGGTTACCAATAATAATCCCATAGAAATGCTTGCCTTATCATCAAAACCTTAAAAGCATTTTATCGAACACCTTGTGTGGCCTGGTTGATGGGTGGGGTTGTGGTGATCCGACGGTGGTTTTGGATTGGGGTTCATTGGCTAGGGTTTTTATGTGACGATGGTTGGTGGCAGTGGGCCAGCTAGTGGGGCTTGGGCTGTGGTGGCGGCTAAAAGAAACGGGGTAGCGACCATGGGGTGGGTCGTGGTGATAGCCTTTGTTGATGGTTGGGCGGGGAAGGGGTGGTCGAGGTATTGTAGAATCAAAAGAGGGAAAGAAAGATAGAGTTACCTGAGAGAGAACGGCGCCTTCGCTGCCACAATTGATCGTTATTATCCTTGCTTGTTGCCGTCGCCGTTGATCGGGGGGAGAGTTTTGGGATTTTGAGGGTGAGCAAAGAGAGTAAGCAATGGAGAGAGCCAGAGTGAATAAGAAAGAGAGAGAGAGAGAGACGTTTGCTAGTGCTAATTAATGCATGAATTGAAGAGTGGAGCGGTTTGGCTTTCTGAATAAAACTAACGTAGATGTAACAGGATATGAGAGGTTAGGACTTGGGATACAAGTGGAATTTGTCATTTTATTAAAACTAATTTAGTCAATCAAAAGTTTTTCTACTTAAGGTGCTTTTAGAAGTAGTATAGATATTTTAATTTTGACTAATTTTTTTAAAATAATTATTAATTTATTATTATATTATTTTGTTTAAACGGGTGATAAACGGGTTGACAAGTCTCACCCGAATACGACATGTTTATTAAACGTGTCTAGCGGGTTAACCCGTTTATCACCTGAACCCGTTAAGGTCTCACCCAAACCTGTTTAATTCGTGTCGATTAATCGTGTCGTATCGGATTTTGACAGGCCTACTTGTACACTCCGAAACCCATAAAAATTTATTACCGATTTCACTGGTATATATAAATAAATGAACCCGCTATACACTTAAAAAATAAATAATAATAGAAATTAAAATTAGTTTTAAAAAATGATAATTATTTATTATATTTAAACATGAAATAAAAATAAAATTTTTTTTTATAATATTTGGGGTTATTGAGTGAAATTAAATTTACATTTTAGATTAAGTTAAAAATATTAGGAAATTAGATTAGGTTATCTAAGTTCACCACTATTTTAAGTGATAATAGAAATTAAAATTAGTTTTTAAAAATGATAATTATTTATCATATTTAAACCTAAAATAAAAAGATAAGAAAATTTTTACAATATTTAGGGTTATTAAGTGACATTAAATTTACGATTAAGTTAAAAATATTAGAGGTTAGGATTAGGTTATCAAAGTAAGTTCACCACTAGGCTAAATTACAACTAAAGTTTAGCACATTTTTTTTAGTTATTACTAAAATGTTACAGTAAGGTTATATTGCCACATTTTTTTTGGTAAAATTGTCATTTTTTTGTATTATATTTTGAGTGAAGTTAAAATTATTACAACAAAGTTATAATATTTGGGTACACCTTTTTATGTTAAATTAAAATAGGTAAAAAAAAAATGGGGGTAATATGAAACTAATTAGATAGTTGAGGGTGTAATATAAAAAATATGAGGGAAATTTTGAAAAAAGGGTGATAATTTAGGGGTATAAGTGAAATTTAATGTTAACCAAAAGGCAACTTGATCACTGATTGAAATCGAGATTAGTTTGCAAACTTGAAACCCGATCGCTACATAAGCGATCAACTTAGATCGCTCATATAGCAATCAAAATAAGCGATCTAACCCTGATCGCTAATCTACATAAGCGATCAACTTAGATCGCTAATCTAACCCCGATCGATCCAGATTAGATCGTATTCCCCCAAAAAATCCAACTCCTCAAAACCTTAATCGATCTAATCTAATTGCATACCCTAAATCAGCAATCTAACCCCAAATCGGTGAAAACCCAACCTGATTACATACCCAAAACCCTAAATCACAACTATCGCCACGACCTCGAATCCCAAATCAGCAACCAAATCGAATCGAACCCAATCGCCACCGCCACCGCTGCCACCGGAGCCACTGCCACAGCCCAGAGCAACCACCGCCACTGCCACCGCCTTCCTCTTCTCCGAGGTATCCATTTTCTCTCTCTCTCTCTCTCTCTCTCTCTCTATCTCTCTCTCTCTCTCTCTATCTCTCAATTTCATCATATTTTTGTATACATAATTGTCTCTCTCTCACTTTCTTCAATTTCATAATATTTTTGTACACAGTTGCATAAGGGATATGTTTTTGGGGTTGAACGAATGATGGTTTTTGTGAAAGATGGTTCAAAAGTAATGCAATCCTATCTTCCTCTCATCTCCATCAATTGTTATTGCTCAAAAGTAATAGATAATCTTCCATGTTATTGCTCTCTTTTTTGACTAGATTTTTTTCTTGTTACAGCAGAGTATAATGACCGAAGGCAGAAAGAAGTATAGGCCAAAAATTGTGGATAACAGTAGGGAAAAAATGAAGAGGAAGAAGAGCTGTAATGATCATCCCTCCACTGGTCCCTCATCGAAGAAGAAATGTAATCATCCTCCCTCCACCAATCCAGTTGATCCCTCCTTCAACATCAAGTTCATCCAACCCTATACCCAATCCAGCAAGTTCATCTAACTCCAATCCAACAAGTTCATCCAACCCCGTATGCAATGAAGATATATCTTTCTTCAACAAAAATTGCAAACATCGGTATGATAACTGTTTTTTTTAATAGGCCTTTGTTATTGGAGATGGGTGTTTTACTGGATCAATTAAAAGATGTAGGATGTGATGTTATTTTTGCTCTTCATCAATGAAATTCTGCAGTTGATATCAAAAAGACGGATAAATCATATAATACAATGGTGAAGATATTTTATTCTAACATGCATGATATTGATAAAGGTGATCGATCACAAGTCCCTTGTGAGGAAGGTAAGTTTTGAAGTAACCCCAGATTTAATTTCAAAAATATTGGGAGTTCGTCGACCCTAACGATACACTTACCTATTCAAGAATTCTAAGAACACACCTAAGTTGATAGATATTTATGCAGAAATTGAGGGTATACCTAATAATTTTAGTGAGAGTGTTGACAATCCAGTATTTTTTCAGCAAGACCTTACTCTCAAATATAGGATGTTAAACCTTATAGTGGGGTACAATATTAGTCCAAAAGGACATACTGCTGATTTTGGACTTGATCGAGTTCATCTCATGTATGCCATTGGAAAGGGTATATGTATAGATCTACCTTGTTTAATAGTTGATGAAATTATTTCGGTACAAGGTAAGAAGGATAGGCGGCGATGTCTCTCATTCTCAATTTTGATTTCAAAGATTATAGAGGATTGTGGAGCTATGATTCACTTAAGCGACACTTATTCTACTCCCATGAATCCAATTTATGGTGGAACAATAAAAAGGAGTTTGGGGCAAGGGAAGAAGAAGAAAACTCAGCAGCCACAAGTTGAAATCGAGAATGAAGTTGAGGATGAAGATGAAGCCCAAGATGTCCCAAATTCTTCCACATGTGGTCTTCCTTCATTTAATGATCTTCCTCCATTGACTATATTTGGACATTTGCTGGTACGAATGGGCAGAAAGATGGAAGAAATTGAAAATACTCAAAATGAAATCAAGGAGTCTTTGAATGTGATCGATAGTAGGTTGGATAGAATTGATAGTAGGTGGGATAGAATTGAGTCTTTTTTTATGAAAAACAAAGAAATAGCTAGGAAGTGATATATGCAATTGTACTTGTTGGTTGTTGATACAATAGTTGAATTAGCAGTAGTGAAATGTGATGAAACAAATTAATGCAATAAGATATGTTTTTGTCAAAAATCTAAAATATCTTTGTTCTTTATACATAAAATGAGCATGATAATGGTTGTGATGAGCATGGTTGTGGTAATTTAGTAGTAAGATTATAAATTCTTACCGTAATTTTACCTCTAAAAATACACCAAAAAAGTTGTATTCTTACACTCAAAAAAATTATTTTCTAAGCCCAAGCAAGTTGTATTATAACCCAAAAAATGGTAATGTTAACCAAAAAAATGATAATCTTCCTTAAAAAATAGTAATCTTACCCTAAAAAGTTATAATCTTGCCTCAAATAAATGGTAACCTTATTAAAAAAAAGTGGTATTCTTACAAAATAAAGGTGATAATGTTATACCTAAAAAATTGTACTGTTACACCCAAAAAAGTTATATTCCAAGCCAAAGCAAGTTGTATTCTAACCCAAAAAATGGCAATGTTAACCAAAAAAATAGTAATCTTTCCCTCAAAAATGGTAATCATCCCTAAAAAATGGTAATATTACCCAAAAAAATGATAATCTTGCCTCAAATAATGAGTAATCTTACCAAAAATGTGGTATTCTTACACCCAAAAAAGTTGTATTATAAGCCCAAGGAAGTTGTATTCTAACCCAAAAAAATTGTAATGTTAACCAAAAAAGTAGTAATCTTTCCCTCAAAAGTGGTAATCTTACAAAAAAAGTGGTATTCTTACCAAATAAAAGTGATAATGTTACACCCAAAAAGTAGTAATGTTAACAAAAAATAATGATACTCTTACCTCAACAATGGTAATCTTTCACTCAAAAAGTGGTAATCTTCTCAGAAAATTGGTAATCTAACCCAAAAAACGTGATAATATTGCCTCAAAAAATTGGTAATCTTACAAAAAATAGTGATATTCCAACTAAATAAAATTGATCATGTTACACCCAAAAAGTTGTATTCTTTATATATAAAATGAGCTTGGTAATTATTGTGATGAACAAATGGTCCAATGCGGGAAATAGATTGCATTTGATTGGCACAAGGGAAACTCCTATGGGTGTCAGGTGCTGCAGATAAAAAATCTATAACAAACAACTACTATTGATTAGAATAACCTACAATAACCAACTACTCTCAATTCAAAACAAAAACAACAATACTAAGCACAAGATCTTTTAGGTAATCAATATATTACCTTGAGAACTAGTAGACAACCACTAATATTGTTTTGTCCATATGTCTTATATTTTTTCACCCCTTCAATCAGGGCATCAAACACAAACTTGGCCCAGTTCTTCACTCCCAAAGAATCAACCTCCACCACAGAATGGAGGAATGAGCTACTAATTGAGGTCTTTGTTGTAGGACACAATAGACATCCAAGTACAAATAAGATAAAGATACACTGAAAGTCTTCTGAATCCACCTTCATTTCATCCAATTTGTTATTCAAATAGTTCACTGGAATATCCTTCATTCCAGTGAACATGGAATTACAGATTCCATTTATTCTTTCATAGGGGTCATTCGTCTTCACATCTATCCCCCCATATATCTCAACCCCAATATAAATTCTACATCCTTATGAGAGAACTTTAAGGATTTCCCGTGAATATTCAACACACATGAATTAGGGTCAAAGTGTTCAACCACCCACCCACACAAATCTCTCCTCAATATTTTGCATTTGAGGCTTAACAAACCTCCAAAACCAATCTCTTCAACCCCATATTTTTGTTCATCGCTAAACCTCTCTATTGCTTTCACCATCAGTCCCGGTGAACATCTAGTTCTCAACTGTACCATCAAACATTTGTCATTATACAACATACAAAATAAACACATGTTACACAAATAATTTAGTATTATGATTTACCTTTTCTTTTGGTGTAGATTCTTTTTTGCACAACTTCTTTTCTTTTTTTGATGCATTTGTCATCTCTATATATTTTTATTTCTCACAATCTTTCATATTCTTCAATTGTAGTCTAAGTTGTTTCATGAACTGAATGAGTGAGTGGAATGGTTATACATACACATATGCAACATATCCCTTACACAGTGGAGAATTACATAATATCCCTTACCCCATGGGCGAGTTTTTTATTTTCCTTTCCTTTCATTGTCTTCAAACAATCTTTACTACAATGGAGAAATAACATCATCAATGACATACAAATAAAATCAATAAAACTGGTTTAGTATTTAGATTATACAAATCTCTCACTAATAAAAAAATCATGAGCTTGTTGGCCGATCAGATTCACTTGAGCTCTTCTTCTCCTGAATATAAAATCCACCATTAACCATAAAAATAGTTTCATTTTTTTGTGCTAAACAATAGTTTTTATACAGACTAGGATTAAATAGAACTTACATTATAAATATTCTGAGCTGAGATTACAAATAATAGAGAAGAGGAGGAGTTTATCACCACTTTAGAAGACTTGAACGAGGAACCGAAGCAGAAGAGAAGAAAGACGATGAACCGAATCAGAAGAGAAGAAAGACGAAAAAAAGTGAAGAAGCAACTCAGCTATTCGCAGCTACTAAGCTTCTCGAAGAAGCAACATGAATGGATTTAGGCGGGAATTGAGTTAGTATTGTGTCAAAATTTCATTCATCCATCTGTCGGTATATTATTGGCCTAATGACAATTTTTTTTAAAAATTGATTTGATAAATTGAATATTTTTTAAATAGTTTTAGATGTTAATTTGATTAATTGATGGTTAATTGGACGAATTTGATTAATTGAAGATTATTTCAGATGTTAATTTGTTGAATTAAGTGTTAATTGGATGTATATGAATGTTAATCTAATTTGATGAGTTGAATGGTAGATGGAAGTTAATTTTATAAATTAAATATAAATCGGATAAAATTGAATGTTAGTTTAATAAAGTGAATTTTTATTGAATGATAATTGAATGAATTGAATGATTTTTGATATAAATTGGATGAATTTAATATTAATTAAGTTGAATTTTAATGTTAATTTGATGAATTGAATGTTTTAATGTATTATTAATTTGTTATGTTAATTAAATATGATAATTTTGATTTCTGCTGCGATGATCTTGATCGGTAGTCTTGATCCCACTCTTGATCGCTACTTGATATGCACAGATGGTCTCAATCTCTTGATCGCTACCCATTGATCGGTGTTCTTGATCGCTAACCTGCACTTGATCGGTCGTGCTGTGATCACTACTCTTGATCGGTCGTGGTCCGATCGCTATTCTTGATCGTTATCCAACTCTTGATTAGTCCAAAAAAGTGGTAATCTTAACAAAAAAAAGTGATAATCTTAACCAAAAAAGTGGTACTTACCTCAAAAGTGTAATCTTAACCAAAAAAGTGGTAATCTTAATCAAAAGTTTGGTAATGTTAACCAAAAAAATGGTACTCTTAACCAAAAAAGTGTAATCTTAACAAAAAAAATGGTAATCTTAAACAAAAAAGTAGTCTTAACCAAAAGAGTGGTAATGTTGACCTAATAAATAGTAATGTTAACAAAAAAAAGTGGTAATCTTAACTGAAAAAATTGTACTCTTAACCAACAAAATGTTACTATTACCTCAACAGTGTAATCTTAACCAAAAAAGTGGTAATCCTAATCAAAAGAATTGTAATGTTAACAAAAAAAAGTGGTACTCTTAACCAAAAAAATGTAATCTTAACTAAAAGAGTGGTAATATTAACCTAATCAATAGTAATGTTAACCAAAAAAATTGTAATGTTAATCAAAAAAGTGGTACTCTTAACCAAAAGAGTGATAATATTAACCTAAAAAAGTGGTAATGTTAACCAAAAAAGTGGTACTATTAACCAAAAAAATGGTACTTACCTCAAAAGTGTAATCTTAACCAAAAAAGTGGTAATCTTAATCAAAAGTTTGGTAATGTTAACCAAAAAAATGGTACTCTTAACCAAAAAAGTGTAATCTTAACAAAAAAAATGGTAATCTTAAACAAAAAAGTAGTCTTAACCAAAAGAGTGGTAATGTTGACCTAATAAATAGTAATGTTAACAAAAAAAGTGGTAATCTTAACCGAAAAAATTGTACTCTTAACCAACAAAATGTTACTATTACCTCAACAGTGTAATCTTAACCAAAAAAGTGGTAATCCTAATCAAAAGAATTGTAATGTTAACAAAAAAAAGTGGTACTCTTAACCAAAAAAATGTAATCTTAACTAAAAGAGTGGTAATATTAACCTAATCAATAGTAATGTTAACCAAAAAAATTGTAATGTTAATAAAAAAAGTGGTACTCTTAACCAAAAGAGTGATAATATTAACCTAAAAAAGTGGTAATGTTAACAAAAAAAGTGGTACTATTAACCAAAAAATTGGTAATCTTAACCGAAAAAATTGTGCTCTTAACCAACAAAATTGTACTCTTACCTCAACAGTGGAATCTTAACCAAAAAAGTGGTAATTTTAATCAAAAGAATTGTAATGTTAACAAAAAAAGTGGTATTCTTAACAAAAAAAGTGTAATATTAACCAAAAGAGTGGTAATGTTAACCTAATCAATGGTATTATTAACTAAAAAAGTGGTACTCTTAACCAAAATAGTAGTAATATTAACCTAATCAATGATAATGTTAACCAAAAAAATATTAATGTTAACAAAAAAAGTGGTAATGTTAACAAAAAAAGTGGTAATCTTAACTTAAACAGTGATAATGTTAACTAAAAAAATGGTACTCTTAACCAAAAAAAATGGTAATTTTAACAAAAAAAGTTGTACTCTTAACCAAAACAGTGGTAATGTTAACAAAAAAAGTGGTAATGTTAACCAAAACAGTGGTATTCTTAACCAAAACAGTGGTAATGTTAACCAAAAAAGTGGTAATATTAACCAAAAAAGTGGTACTCTTAAACAAAATAATGGTAATGTTAACAAAAAAAGTGATAATATTAACCAAAATAGGTGTAATGTTACCTAAAAAAGTGGTACTTTTAACCAAAAAAATGGTAATATTAACTATAAAAGTGGTACTCTTAATAAAAATAGTGGTAATGTTAATCAAAAAAGTGGTATTCTTAACCAAAAAAATGGCAATGTTAACAAAAAAAAGTAGTACTCTTACTATAACCTCAACCTTAGTTTTAATAAATGATGATGATTTTATAATCTCTTGAAGGGTTCATAAGGATAAAAATAATTCTGCAACTCCATCTTCTTATTTCTCCTTCTTCTCCGTTTGAATTTTTTTTTTTTTTTATGAATTTGTAAGGCTCAAGTGGTTGCCGGTAAAAAGTGATACACTTGATCAACGGTTAGAAGTTCTTCATTACATTCATAGGGATAAAAACAACTCTGCAATTCCATCTTCTTAAATCTCCTTCTTCTTCGTCCTTCTTCTTCTCTGAGTTTTTTTTTTTAATGAATTTGTAAGGCTCAGTAGGTAACCGGTAAAAAGTTATAGACTTGATCAACGGTTGGAAGTTGTTCTTTATACATCTGCCGTTGATTTTATTTTTTCGGTACCATACCGAAAAGTGGGTGATCGATACCGTAGTCGAACCCGAGTTAAGTAATATTCTGCTGTTTGGAAGGGACTATTGAATTTACCAAACTGCCCAATTTCATGATTCCCATACATGTCCTAAATTTATCCTTTTTTCTGGAAGGGTAAATTACATATAAATTTCCTAATGTTTGTCTTTTGCCATCAACCTCATGGTGTGTCTAATTCGCGAGTCTGTTGTCTTCGTGATTTTCCCTTTGTTTTTTTGACTATTTCTCAAGCCTTTAGTGTCAAACTTTGCTTCAACCAACTCTAAGGCCCTACCTTGACTTTTCATTTATCGTTCATATTGCGGTTTCGAGAATGGAAGTTCATTTTATCCTACTTTGAAATTCCTTAATTTTGATTATATTAAAAAAGTTTAATATTGTGAAATCATAATGTAGGCAAAACTTGACAACTTTGCCCAGAGTTTGACCTTCTTCAATTTCAAAAGGAAACTCATTTTTATTCCTTTCCCAAGCAGGCAAGAAGATTGGGAGAAAGATGATCAAGATCTCGCATATAATAGATGTTGAAACAAACTTTGAATTCAATACGAATATATAAAATATGAGAATTTATCTTAATATTAGTTTATATTTGTGCATTTGTAATACATACCTTGTGGCTTGTCTTTTGTGAAACTTATCTTCGTGCCAACAATTATTTCATAAGAACCTACTATTTTTTAGTATTTTTTCAAAACTCTACAAATAACTATTTTGTTCCAAGAATGCCCTCTCCTTCACACACACACAACACCCCCCCCCCCCCCCCCCCCCCCCCAAAAAAAAAAAAAAAATTCCATTACCCACACCACCCCTAAAAACACCCCACCCTCTCCAACCACCAACAGCACCCCCCTAGAAATACCAACACCCTCCAAACGCCAACCCATTGAATAAGATGTTATAATAACTACTAAATTCAATATATTTTTTTTTACACATGCATTAGAGCTAAAATTTAGCAAAATCACATCATATGCATCATTACTTAATTTGTTTGCTTTTTAAAGATAAACTCATTTATCCTTTAAAATTTGATCAAAATTAACAAATTGCAAAAAAAGATAAGGCAAAAAAGAATTGTAACGCAATTAACCCACCCTAATCTTCGCCCTTTTCAGAAGTAATCTACTAGGCGCAAACCAATGTAGAACCCCAAGCCCCTCATCGGTTCAACTCTATCCCTTCATCCAATATCTTCTCATTTTTCTCAATCATCGGGCACCTTCAAAGCTCTAGCAAGTTTGATCTTTTTTATCTCTCTTTTTACCGCTCCATTTTCTCTCTTTATCCCTCTCCCCTCCATCCATCCACACACACACACACACACACAATGATAGCGGTTGAAAAAATCATGGCAATTTGGTGATAGTTGAAGGTGTTAACGATGGATGGTGGTGACAGTCATGGTTGTTCTATATTTATTAACGGTATGTATAACAAAAAAGAGAAAATAATGAGAATAAGATAATTTTTTTGCTACATGGTGGATTTTGTTATTACACAAAATTAATTTGAAAACAATGTCAAGGGTTTAACCATAATTCGAGACCGCCTTGCCAAGTGGCATAGAACAAATGACTATCACCCCCCACATACAAATTCTTGTTAATTGAGAGATAAACTTAAAAGGTATTCTCAGAATGTTGCTATATGTACCACCCAAACATTAAAATAATTAATGCTGGCCCACAGATTTTCAAAATGACATTGCCATGATGTTGATCAGGCCAATTACACCAATAGTCACATTGGAGCTTTTTCACTTAATTGGCAGGACATGCAAAGCATGAGAAACCCATTTGGTGTTTGTAATCTGTCTCTTCTTCATTCTCGCAAGAAAAAACATAACATAGAGGCCTTACTTCTAACAGAACATTATTTGCAGCTTATATGAAATATTTAATGCTAAAGTCGTTGCTTACAGTAGCTGGATTGAATATACCTTCAAGCATGATGGGAAGGTAATGTCTAAGATAGTCAAGCATCATGGTTGCCTGAATTGGATTAGTTTGCTGCTCATAGATATTTGTTTCCAAGACCCACATGTGTCTTGGCTCTTCTTTTTTTTTTTTTTCATCCAGGATACCAATATAGTGGTTTAGCTTTGTAAAATAGGAAGACTAGATTGCAATTGTTGGAATGTCATCTCTTGTCTGTAATCTACATTCCCAATATTGAATTGGCATAGCTCAAGTGTTTTGCGCACACACAAAAACAAAAATTCCTTAGACTACACAAATTTTTGGAGCTTATGATTGTGGGTTTTAGATAATTTTATTTTATTAATCTTGACCAATCCTAGCGGTGGAGGTGGTTATTATGCAGAAGAAAAAAAATAAATTTTTTTTTATTTATTGAAGTTGTCTTTTGAAAATTTAAGTTATGTTAGGATGAACATGGTTTTCATTTGTATCCATTAATCTTTCCTTAGGGTGTAGAAAACATAAGTTGTGTCTCAATGATGAAACCACGACCCTCAAAATGTTAATAACTCATGTCTTTCCATGCAGTCGAGAACGTCAGAGTTAGTCATATTACCTTAGGGGTATTATATGAGCAAGACATCAATGAGTTTTATTTTTTTATTGTGACATTGAATATGTTGAGATGCGGAGGTTAGCATCTGAAGTAGCTTTACTTTTTTACCCCCACTTAATCCTTCTCTTCAATATATTAAGACCAACTATCACATTGTAACTCAGTAATATGAACCATCTCAAATTGTATTTGTCACCTTCAAGGATTCACAAGGAGCCGAGAATGCAGTGCTTCAAACTTACCATACTACTTTATGAAATTACTTTCTTATATATGTTGCTCCAGATGTTCATTTTTTCCAGTGCATCTTGTTGCCAATCCAATTTGTGATGTGAAATTATCAAAACCTTGTACAAATTCCAACATTTTTGCTTGAATAAATTTTCCTTTAGCACATGTTTTGACTTTAGAATGTAGTCTATGATGATGCTTTAATATACCTAAATTGAGAATTTGATTAAGTCCACATACGAATTCATGTCATAAGCTTCATCCTGAATCAAACATGTTCAATGAGAAAGCCATGGATGACTGATCTTACAGTGAATTAAAAAAATCATATGGAGGAAGATAGGGAGAAGATAAATTGTTTCCTGATTGTTGAGTAATATAAAAGTTCAAGTTTCAAGTAATACCAAAGTTCAACTGAAATATTCCAATTACATTCCTCTTAAAATTTTCCCAATCTTCTAAATAATGTATATTTAAAAGTTCAACAGTAACATATTATATTTTATGCTCAAAATGGTTCACGTGCGTGTGCACCAACTAGTTTATTCCAAATATGGGATTACTCCATAGAGTCTTCTGCCCCAAATATAAGGCGAACTTCTCGAGTCCCTTGGTCGCTAGCGCTATGTAACACTTGCACCATGGCACCCTGTACCATCTAGAAGGGAATGGAATCTTTACGTTATGATACGACGTCGCTTACTCTGTACGAATCTTTAGATTCTCTCACCCCCTCTCTGTCTCTTGGTAGATATATAAATACCATACGCTTAACTCGTTTTGCTGGGTCTGATTGTATTGATTGTGTTTGTACTTGGCGATAGAGAGAGGTCAATAAAATGGGGGCTGGACGCGAAGTGACAACGTCGTTGGACGGAGTAAGGGACAAGAACTTGATGCAACTGAAGAAGCTCAACTCTGTCCTCTTTCCAGTTCGTTACAATGACAAATACTACGCCGATGCTCTCGCCTCTGGTGAATTTACAAAGCTCGGTATAATTCTAATTATGGGTTTTGCTTATTATGCTTTTTTATCAATTGGGTATTCTTCTTTTGAGCTTATAATAAAGTTTATTGTTGTTTATGAGTTCTGGGTTTTAGGGTTTTGTGTTATATGTATTCGGTGATGTTTGTATTTTGGGTCGAATAGTATTTTTTATTGAATTGAAGCCTATCATTTAATAAAAAAAACTGAGAACTCGTGCTGGAAAATGTTGGCTCTGTGGTTCTGCTTCTGGGTATTGTTTATATTTCCCTTTTATCAACCGGGTATTTCTTGCTATGCACTTTCACTGATGTTTGTTATTGTTTGTGACTCCTCAATTTTTTCTGGGTTCTATGTACTGGAAAATGTTGGTATTGTGAATTTATTAGTTCCCTTTCTTTGAAAGAATTGATGCTACATATTAATAAATTGATATACTGTTTTTTGTTTTGCTTTTGTGCAACATTGAAGTTTGTTCTGCCAAAGTAATGATTGATGCTGCCTTAATGCCACGGAGTCCCTGAAGATAGGTTTTGTTGATCTTCTTGGTTCTGATTTTGATGGCTTTGTGTTTTAATGACAGGATTAGTAAATTGAAGCTGACCCTTGGACGGGCAATGGATGCTTCGTTATTTTTCATTCCTTTCGCCCATATTTTGTGTGCCCCAAATTTTGTTTGGAGTCAAGTTTTCTTAAATTGCAAACAAAAAATTATACTGATCCCTCTTAACATCCAAATTTCTTATCATCATTTTCTAAATATTGTCTCAACTCCCAATGTGGTGTACACCTGAAAGAGAATACTTCAATTATTGCTTCATCAAGATTGGCTTTGAGATTACAATGTTGGATCTTAATCTTCTTGGAAACAATATTATAATGACTGATTTCTTTTTACCCTACCGTTTGCAGCATGGCAGCACTGGAAAAAACCTCAAACTATTCTCAAATTCCGAAGATTACTTCTTTACTATGTCACGGGTTACTCATAAATATCATGCCCAGTGTAAATAATTTAATCTATCCAGATTCTTTTTCAGCCTGCATACTTTTTCTGTCTCCTATAGTTCTTGTTGCTAGTATTCTTTTGGGAAAAGCTGAGTTCAGTCAGTTCAATTAGACCCTGAAGTTTGGCTGGGACAGGATGTATGTTGTACCTGCCCCTGCAGTTAAGACTCCTGCGATCTTATTGTCACTATTCTTTTTATTTGGTATTTTCTAATGCAAATTCTAGACACTTACCCATTTGTGGACTTGTTGACTAGAATGTGTAGAAAGCTGTGTATATCACATCTTTTGGCATGGATACTTCATAGGGCCAATAGCTCTCTACTAAAGGATGATGTATAATAACACTTTGATATTCAGGAGCACATCGTACAGTTTGGACTTTGGACAATGGCCAATCTTATTTTATTTTTAACCTAGAAACAAACTTCTTTGTGGCTTCTGCGCAAGAATGTATGTGTAGAAAGAAAACAAATAGATATAATGAACATGTTGCAGGATTTTGAAAGCAAACAAGTAAAGCAATGCATACATCTCAAATATTCTGCATTTTTTATCTCCAGCGTGTCTCAGTAACACATGGTTTCCTTCAGAAATCACATTTTTTTTGGAGATTTTACTTGGTTTTTCTCCCTTTGCAGCATATTACAGCGACATATGTGTTGGTTCAATTGCATGCCGGCTTGAGAAGGAAGATGGGGCTGTCCGTGTATACATTATGACATTGGGTGTTTTGGCGCCATATCGTGGGCTAGGTATTGGTGAGTTAGCTACTTATTTTCCTCTTGATTCATTGCTCGAGTAGGAATTGTTAGGTTAACCTGAATATCTGGTCCTTATATCTTGCTGATTCTAAATTAGTTAACCTTGTTGAGCATGCACATAATTGAGAGCAATGAGTTGCAGAGGTATCTCAACATGCTCCACTATGAAAGTGCTAAGATAGTTCAATGATGTTTCCCACTAGACCAGGGACGGAACTAGAAATTTATCACGAGATAGGCCAAATAAAAACAGAGGCACAATTAATAATTTAATGAAATAAGATCATCCGACTAGTTAGTATTATATTTTTAATTATGAAGACCCAATCCTTTTTTTTTTTAACAGGGAAGACCTTATCATTGGATGATACTATCACAAAAACTTAGTTTGTAAAATCCAAAATTTATTTATTACTTATCATTACAAAATTGAATTTGTAACAATTTCACGGACCACTTATTCCCTCCTTATGACATGATGCAAAATTTTGAATTATATACTATCATAAATATTCACATGATATCATTATAAACGTTAGTTATGAGTTAGTGTATTATTGATGATATAAAGTCACATTTATACCTTGATTTTGCAGCACATTTCCTTCTTTTTTCTGTTGGTCATCAAATTTGCCCAAAACAAATATTTTCTTCTATAAGAACCCACTAGTCCATGCGAACAATATCCCCCATTTAGTTAGTAAATTTTTAATGTCATGCTATTATGCATTTCGAATACACTAATTGAATATCCTTTATACAAAAAGAAGTTTTTGAAAACCTAAAAGGACATATAGAATTCTTAAAAACCTTAGAAGGGGAATAGAGTAATTTTGAAAATATGAGGGGGGCCATGGCCTCCCTTGGTCTCCATGTACGAAGTTCCGTCAATGCACTAAACCCCTTCTACTTACGTAGCCTCCAGCTTCCATTTTGTGGTTTTCACTAGATCTTTTAGATTTGGCCTAAGAGCCAAGGTTCTGAGGCCCAAAAAAGAAAATGAAAACTAAAGGGAAAAAAAAGAATGATTAGGGAATCCAATTTAATGCAGCTTTCTTAATTTATCCGGACAATGAAAATTGTGGCATGCTTGGCTGACATGGATTCTGGACTTGGTGCAGGTACGAAGCTGGTAAATCATGTTCTTGATCTCAGCTCCAAGCAGAATATTGGTGAGATTTACTTGCACGTGCAGACAAACAATGACGATGCCATCAACTTCTATAAGAAATTTGGATTTGAAATCACAGACACCATCCACAACTATTACATAAACATTACCCCTCCGGACTGCTATGTTCTTACCAAGTCCATCATTCAACCTCAAACAAAAAAATAAAAACTATAGCGCTGGTTCCCTTCTAGGATAAAGTTTCACCTTTGCATTTACACTGGTGTGCAAGTTTTGAGGTACTAAATATGCTAACTTAGAGAAATGGGGTTGCTTATGAAGACTATCTTTTTTATGCTCCCTAGGATTCTTTTTTTTTTCCTAATGTTTTGATGCTCCCAACGAATTGAAGTCCTTTATTGTTGAAACTCTTTAGTACAAGAACTGTTTAAACTCTTGTATTTTATGGGGACTAGTTGAATAGATTCCGTTCTCTAAGAAAATGCATATTACTCAATTCAAGACATTAAATTTGATCTGTTCATTTGTTTTACTCTTCCAGTCTTTGAGTTGAGACATTTTTGCTTGTCTTTGTGCTGAATGTGATCAGTCTTGGCTTCCATAAGTATATACCTATTTCGGGCTCATAGGATGTCGAAGGTTTGAGTGCCTTTTTCCCTCCACGTGTCTGCATAATCCAATGGTTTGCTTTGTGAAATTCTTGTTCTCTGGTGGAGCCGTCTTTTTTTCCTCGCTTGATTTTCTGGTCTTAAATAACCCGGAGAGTAAATTGAAGAGCACCAACTTCTGTCTGCGCCCGGATTATAAAGTTAGGAAAGCCTATAGATTGTGCGCTATCATTGCTAACTCACACACACACACACACACACACACAGAGTGGGTTGACAGTTCCCATGAGAGATGGGAAAAACTATGGTCACCTTTGCAATCCAGTAAGGGCATGTTTATTTGGGAGTTTAAGTTGTATTATAGGGTGGGATAGCAAGAAATAGTACATGTGGTTCACCTATTATCTTGTTTGATTGACATATCATGTGCAGTACTATTTTTCGGGTTGTAAAACTGACCCGATTTATACAGTTGCTGTTAATCCTTGTACATGGTTTTAATGAATACTACAACCTATTGACTGGTATTATTTGTTTGGTATAAAGCCACTGACGGTACATGTGAGGAAAATGACACAAATATCCTCCTGTGTAGAGCTTACATATAAAAAATTTATTTTGAATTTTTTTCTTGTATTATGTTTAAGTGTATGGTGTCACCGGTTTTTTTTTTAAATTATTTTGATTTTTTTCCTTGTATTATGTTTTAGCGCACGGTGTCACTTGTTTTTTTTTTAATTTTTTTTAAATTATTATGAATTTTTTTCTTTTATTATGTTTAAGTGTATGATGTCACCTTTTTTTTTTTTTTTTTAAAATTATTTTGAATTTTTTTCTTGTATTATGTTTAAGCGCATGGTGTCACATTTTTTTTAATTTTTAAATTTTTTAAAAAATTTATTTTGAATTTTTTTCTTTATATTATATTTAAGCGTACGGTGTCATCATTTTTTTTAATTTTTTTTAAAATTATTTTGAATTTTTTCTTTGTATTATATTTAAGCGCACCGTGTCATTGATATATATTTTTTTTTTTACGGTGTCACCGATTCATAGCATCTGATTCCTTTTTTTTATGTGAATTTTTTTACATTATCCTGAATTTTTTTGGTATGGATTGTCATATCATGTATTATACCCAACATTATGCAAAAATGTAACACAAACGGAGTAATGAAATGTGATGATGTCTCGGAAATAATCACCCAAGCCCAGTCTGATGAGGTTCTGTTGGGTTTTTTAGGGTTGGCTTAAGAAGACTAATGTAATGAAATGACAAACACATAATGTAAGTGGTTCACCCTTGCCGATAGACTTGGGCTACATCCACTGTAATGAAAACTCTTAATCCTTGGTGCAACATATTAATCTCAAATGATAATAAGAGAGTTACAGGCCCGAAGTCATTACAGAGCCTCTCTTATCTGGGTATTCCAGGATCAAGAGTAAAATACGAGAGAGAAGGGCAGGAAGAAGATTCAGGAGTCGATCCCCTTCCCTGCTTCTACTGTTCTATTTATATGGTTTGTCTTCCTAGGGTTTCTTGCTGTTTCTTCTACCTCTTTTTTGCTGATCTTGTGGGGACCTTTCGTCCTTACCCTACAAGCTCTCCTGTCTGTCGGCGCTACTGCGCCCACGACCCTCCTGGTTTGTCCGGCACCACTTCCTTCTGTCTTGCAGGGTGTAACTCTGAGGAATCAGAGTTGGTCCCCCCCTGTCTCCGGAACACGTGGCGCAACGGGGCTCACCTTAGATTATGGGTTGAGATTCGGATCAGGGCCAGCTGTTAGCTCTTCGGACCCTTTGGGCTTTTGGTCCCTTAGACCTCTGCTTTTGATGGGCTGGTTTGGGGCATTTCCTTCGGGCTAACAAACCTTCATGTCTGGGCTTTCAGGGTGTATTGGGCTTGGCTGCCATGGCGGCCCATGCCCAGAAATCTATCCTTATCAAAATAGATGATGTTAAGGGTAAAATTATATATTTGTTATACAAGATAGAATAAATGGTTATTTGTAGGACCTACTGTAGTATATATTGAACAAACAAACTTGGGAGATGATTGAAATACTTTCTATTATCGGTACTAATTTTTATTAGTATTGAAAATGTAAGCAATACATTTCTCAATCCCATGCATAACAATACTCAAAATAAACATGCCCTAATGCAAAACCTTGTTGTTCAGTTTTAGCATGGTATGCGAAAGAAAAGTAGGGGAAATGGAAGTGATCTTTGTTACTACTCTTGTATTGTATGCAGGTTTGTTTAACTGTTTTTCATGTTGCAATGCATTGCCCCCAAAAAGAGTTGGCGTGCCATATAATAAAACTAGGTACCCTGTGTGAAATAAGGTTTTTATTTTTTTTAACCGTAATTAAAATGTAAGTAAGTGATTAAAATATTTACTATGTTCAATTCTGAGTGGGTGTTAAATTATTTATTGTGGTCACAAGTCTGATTAAAATGTTTATTGTGGTTAGAATGTTAAATATAAATAGACAGATTTATTGCAATGAAAAGGTTAAAATGCAAGTTGTAAGATAAGCCGTTAAATTTAAACAAATAGCAGCTTATATCTGCTAATGTTATTTTATGTACTCAAGGGTGAAGAAAATATGTAAGTACAAATCACATAATGCAATTTGAATTTTAATAATCGAATTTTAATTTGAATTTAATCTAAATTTAAATGTGATTAGTCATATGTGAATTTATTTTTTCGACCAATTATTCAAAATCAAAGTTAAATCTAAATATGTTACATCATATATCATGAATTTAAATTTGAATATATAAAATATCCAATCCATTATAATTGAATTTAAATTTTTTATAAAAAAATATAGATATTCTAATTTGTTTATTGATAATTTGATAAAAATGAGATGAAATTCAGATTTAATTTATAAAAATTAATTTTAATTAAGTTACTCAATTTGGGATGAATCCAATTTTCACATTGTTTGAATATGAACAGTAAAAAAAATGTTTATCTAAATTCGGATCAATACAAAGTTCGACCCGAACCAGTCCGGGCCTAACTGCACATAACAGAGCGTGCATAACGCGCTCAGTTTCTGGAAAACTCGTCAAATGAAACGCGCCTCTCCGCCTCTCCAATTCCTCGCTGCCGCAGCATCCTCCGACGCGACCTCCACCATGTCTTCTCGCCCTCCGGTGAGCTCCATCCCAAAACCCTTAACACACACACACAGACACACACTCACATATATGCATATATAAATGGTATGATCATCAATAACGTGCTGTCTTTACTGCTAGCAGTACAGAGGCGGTCGTACCCAATGGCGAAGAGGCTTCGCTGACCGGCCTTCCGGTGACGGCAGAGGCAACCAGTATGTGACCGGAGACTCCCACTTCCGGTCCGTCAGAGACGCCAATCGAGGGTTCAGACGAGTAGAGACAGAGAACTTCTCGAACCAAGGCTCGTTTCGTTCTCAACCTCGCCCTCATTCGTTCAATCCTCGAGCACCACCGTTCCATCCCAGACCTCATTTTTATCCTCCTCCTCCTCCACTGCCTTTCAATTCTGATCCTCGACCGCCTTTTGATCCTAATTTTCCCCCTTTCAATCCGAATCAACCATTCCGACCACCGCCACCGCCTAGTTATCGGAATCAACAGTTCCGCCCACAGCAGCAGTATCGGCCACAGCCGTCCAAGCCATTGGATTACCGGAATTGGGAGCATGCTAAGCCGGGACCGCCTCCTCATTTTTGCGGTAAGTACCTTTGTGCTTATTTCTAATATGACATATGAGGGTTTTATGCTTGCTAGTTGTTTTTATGTACGATTTGAGGGACGTAGTATTTGTAGTTGAGCTTGATTGAATATTATGATGTACAGCATTATTTTTTAGTTGGGTATTATTTGGACAGAACTATAAAAATGACTTATATTTGTTTTGGAGGGAGAACTTGTTTTTGTTTTTGTATCGAAACAAGTAGTTCTCCTAAAAGGCTCAGGGGGCTTTGGTATGACTTTTTCTTTTTCTCAGTTTTTGTGTACATGCATAAAGATACCTTGTGCATAGATGGGAGAGAGAGAGAGAAGTGGAAATTAATGATAGACATGCTATGATACAATAATTTCAATGATAAGGCTGGAAAGGATGGTAGTTTGTTAGCTGGCAACCTGGTGGTTCTAAGCAAAACCATCTTGAACCTAGTAGAACTTGTTCTTTAAGTGGAGTAGAAATTGACTTAAATAATTTGGTGAGAAAAAGTTTAGGATGAAGAGATGATGTAAAAACAATTGACAAGAAAGTCACTTTCCCACGGCTACTTCGGCAGGAAATGGTGACTTCAGTTTTTGTTGTCGAAGCATGCATAAACTCTTAATCTTTCCATGCTACAGTTTATAGTACTTGGGCTGGGACTTGCAAAATGAATTGCCCTGGGCAGAACAATAGTTTAAAGGGGAGACTTCTTCTTGTACTATTAAAAATGATTGCACTAGCAGCTACCGTTTGTTGTGTCTTGGCTGAGAGGAATCAGAAGACTTTCATCGGCAAGATGAAACATCCACTAGGAATTCAATTCATTTATATTCAAAAAATGCTAATTGGACAGAAATTGTCATTACATAGGAGATATGAATTTTGAGTCTTCAACAAGGTCTATCAAGTATCAAATACTATTTTTGAAGATTGCTGATTAACACTGCTGCTTTAGAGTTTATGTCTAGGTCATGTTCAGTTGTATAGTTTCTTTGTGGCCTCGAGGCTTGCCTTAGGGCTTTGTTGAGGTTTGAGGAGTGTGCATCGTCTCTGATGTTAGAGAACACCCACATTGCTTAATTTTTTATTTGCAGCTGTAAGATGCCAAAGATTGATTAGGACCAAGCTATGCACACATTCATGCACATGTATTTCAATGCGGCTTTGTGTTGGGCAATAAATGTGATGGACTATATTAGAAGAGGAGCAGAATAATTCAAATTGAATGCACTACAAGGTCAAGGTTATAAAAGAAGATGGGTTGAGTTGTGATGACACATGATTTAGTATAGGAGATATAGTCTTTGTCAGAGATAATTGGCTAGAGGTATTCATGTGGCCAACCCTTTTGCGACACAATTAAATGTCGTTCTTTGTGAGTTAGAGGGAATTGTTTCCCCCTACGTAGGTGGCATTTAATGTGTTCAGCTAACAGTTTACCAGAGAGTTTAAAGGATTGTTTCTTTCAGAAACGTACAACAATTAGGTTGATTTGGGTGCAGTATATTATGTACTGGTCGAAAAAAACTTGAATCTAGTTTAATCCAGATATTAATTGGTCTCGGCTGAAAGAAAGATCGAATCCGGTTTTATGAAACCTGATTGACTGTTTTACTACTGATGCTCACATTTCTAGTGTTATTCTTCTTGTTATGCTCCTTAAACATTTTATTTGTTCTCTACTGATTATTGCATGGGATAAACTTGTTTTAGTTTGCTGGTATTGTCCACAGACCGGTTTACAGTCCTCTCATACAATATACTAGCTGATTACCTGGCTATTAATCATCGGAGCAAGCTTTACTTTCATATACCTCGTCATATTTTGGACTGGGAGTGGCGGAAACGAAATATTCTTTTTGAGCTTGGGTTATGGTCAGCTGACATACTGTGCTTTCAGGTTAGCAGTCTGATACATCTATTACATCATGTTTATGCCCTTTACTTTCATGTGCGCATTGAAATATAAACAAGAAATACGACATGGTAATATTTCAAGTGATTGACCCGTATTAGAATAGTTTAAAGATGCTAATCATCTATCCGCTTGAAATATATGATTTCTGAACATACCTGTATGTTCCAATGCTCTGTGCCTCAGCAAGACTCTATAAAATGTGAGTGTTTGATTGCATGTTTTCGATGGCTTCTAGCCTGTCTAGTTCATTTTGTTTGTATATAGCTTAAGATAATTCTGGATGAGGCCCGTATCTAATGTGGGTTCAGCCCCAACTGATCTACTTCTCAATGGATGCTATGTTACCTGAAATGATTAAATCTCAGCATCTAGGCTGATTCGCGGGCATTGCAACCAAAGTATGCAAGCCCAACACGGCTTTGCCTACATTTTTTATCTCAAGGCCCCTCTTCTGCCACCTTTTGCTTTTCACTTTTTCAAAGAACTTTGATCAAATGTTGAGGGGCCTCTCCACCCACTATCATTTGGGTTTTGGTTGAATGCTCTACCAGTAACTATCTGTATGTCGTTATTTTGTTTTTTGTGGTTTTGACAGTAATTGTACTTTGAAATGATTTATGTTTCATTCTCAGGAGGTTGATAGATTTCAAGACTTAGAGGAGGAGTTAAAGATTCGTGGTTATAGTGGCATTTGGAAGGTGTGTTTTCAAGGATGACTCAATATTTTTAAGGCTGTTTAATGTCTGTTTTTTCATATCTTAAGCTTGTTTTTTGCTCTACTTGTGTGTATGAATACTTGTATATGTTTGAGACTTTTTTTAAGCATCAAGGAACAATTTGTTTATCCAGTTGTTTGTAGGATTCCAATACTTTTGCTTGAAAGGATATATAGTAGGACTTTGATCAAGGCCCCGAGAGATTATGAGTCAGATTCTAGGAAGCACGGACACTTAATTTTGGCTAGAGTATCGATGCCGGACACGTATGGGGCATGAACACACTTTGGACATGTGTCAGACATGCTAAAATGAGAGTCCGATTTTTTTATTCTTAAATTTTTTTCGGGACATGTTTTGGACAAGTTGGGGACACGCGACCAAGACGTTTAGGATACGTTGGGAACATGCTTAGGACACGCGGCCAACATGTTAGGGGCATTTTGAGATTTCTTTTTAATTTTATGAGAACTTTTCAGATATTTTTATAATAAAGAGTTGTTTTTGTAATTTTAAAGAGATATGAGTCAAAGTCATAATATAAAAGAAGTTATAATCATTACATTGAACAGAGGATATGAATGTAACATAATTTTGGAAACAAATGCAAACTTATATACAAATGGAATAAACTTTTAATATAAAAGTAATATAGAAAAAATGGAATTACAAAATTGGGGATCTTTGAAATTAATGAAATTAGTGTTAGAAAGTGGAATATTTTTTAAAATGAAAGTTATAATAGTCATTGATTGTTGGATCATGGATGTTAATGTTGAATGTGCATCGGTATATCTTATATTGTATTTTTTATGCAGTGATACCATGATGTAAATTTTTAGAATTAGGGAAATGATTAATTAAAAGAAATTATGATAATATTTTTATGTTATCACTTGATTTTTTATATATATATATATATATATATATATATATATATATATATATATATATACATACATATTATTTAATGTATCGCTAACGTATCCGTATCTTATTTTTTTGAAAATTTCGTGTTAGCATGTCCGCGTCCGTGTTTCTTAGGTCAGAGGGTTTGAAATTTTGTATTGTGTGAAATTTTTATCAAAACTAAGGGGAGATTGAGAGGGTAAGGGGAAGATGTCTTTGTTCTTGCATATGTATGTTCATCATTAGCTGGTCCACTAGTTCTTCTGTGGGGTACGGATATCACCTGTACTGTTAATACCACTTATTAAATAAAAGCATGCGCAGCTGCTATACAAGTGGATTCGAAAATAAACTTATTAGGATAGAAGACAGAAGTATATGAAGTAAGGTGTATACAAGAAAAAAAAGAACTCTTTGTAAGTACGACAAAGAAGCACTAGACAATATCAAAGCGAAAATGGGAGGGGCAAGCTGCTTAGGAAAGCAGGGGACCGAAGTGATAGCTGAATTGGATTTTGATCTTGAAGGTTGAGGTTTGAGTCTTGTCCACGTTGATCTCCAAAAATTAAGATAGAAAAATAACATAGTCCCCATTAATCAGGGTCTGCAAGGGGTAGACTGCCTTTGGTATTAGTTGGACAAAGTGACTACATTAACTCCAAAATATTTGATGCTGTATGAAATTCTTACAGTGCGTGTGTTTGTAATTGTATAAGCAGCAGGTAGTTTCTATCGAAGCTTATAGAGTTACTGGTGCACCTCTTAGTTATGTTATTTAGAAAGGGTAATCTATATATTGATGTTGGCTATGCTATCTGCATCGCTGCATAGCCCTCATTTGCGGGAGTTAATATTGTGTAGCACTTTATACTAGAAGGGGGTTGGGGTAGGTATGCTTATGCTTCTAAAATCATACTCGCTTCCCTTTGTGTCTCTATGACAACTAGCTACTGCAGCCAAGTTCCAGAACTCGTCAACCTTTTTGATCCAAATTCGGTAATCTGCTGTTATGTTTATTGGCAGTCTGGCTGAATGTTTTCAGAGTTGTAATAGTTAGTTTTGCGTATTATATGCTTCCCAGAGATGTGGCCCCCTTCCTCTGTCCTCCCAAGCCTGAAAATGAAATCAATAACTGAATACTTATTGTCTTTTTTGTAAATTTGTTGTAGATGCGAACTGGTGAACCAGTTGATGGTTGTGCAATATTTTGGCGAGTGTCAAGGTATTATGATCCTTTCTTTCATGCCGCTGATTTGTGGACATTAATGAATGAAATTCATTTTGTTTCTTAAGGCTTGATAGTGACGTGGACTCATTTGCAATGCTGCATGTTGTCTATTGTCCGAAGCATCATTAGATCGTCACTCTCTTTGCTTTTATTTTATATTTTTTTTGTGGCTATGCAACATCTTGTCAGGTGATCAGTAAGTTGACTGCACCTAAGAATCACCTGATTTATCATGCCGGTGCTATATATCACTGTCATTTTTCAATTTGTGCAAACTAAGTGTTTCTACAAAGAATCAGGTTCAGCAACTCATTTTTTTCAGACCCAAAACTATGTTGGGTTTATTACAGAACTTATGTTGCTATTCCACTGGTGTTATAACGGGTTACATAAATTTGTTGCACATTTTTTCTTTGTAAACTTGCCTCTGAGGAATGCCTTGTTTTGAGCAGTAATGCATTCATAATCACTTGATTTTTGGGTTATCTTTCATAATATTTCAGCTTTTTGCTTTGTGTAATGGTTGTCCAAGCACCCAACCTGCTGCTTTCACACACCAACACCAACACCAACTGCTGCTTGTGAATCATTTGTCCTGAACACTTTGTAGTTATGACTCAAGCATGTTCCCCATATAACCACTATTTATTTACTCTATATTTGTTGGGTTGAGGTTAGCTTTGGCCAGTGAAATCTTTACGAATTCAGAATGCCAAGATTTGAAGTTCAAGGCCTGTAAGGGTGCGTTTGGTTAGAGAGAAAAAGATGATACATAGTGAAAATAGTAGAAAGTGAAGTGAATGAAAAGGAAAATGAAAAGAAAACATATTTTCTTTTATGTGTTTGTTTAGAATGAAATTTTTTCTAGAAAGTCATAAGAAAATTTCAGATTTAAAATTTGAAGAGTATGAAAACTACAAGAAAATTATTCTACTTACTAAATTACCCTTGTTCTCTTTAGACTATAGTTATCAAACCCGGACCGGACACTAATGCAATAAAAGAGGGTGGGTTAATGAGTTACTGGTTTAATCATTGGGTCAACTGGTCAAATATAAAAAATAAAAAAGAATTAAAAGTAATGATAAATATATTATGAAACTGTATAACAGAGATAATATATTATACCAAATAAAATCTCTTAACCACATCACTATCATATTATGGGTTAAGGGTCTTAATGTCTTCTCAACCCTTCACAAACCTCAGTGTACTCCTTTTACACAGTTTGGTGTTGACATATCCGACCTATTGCTTGCAAGATTTCTTTATTTGTGCTCCCCTTGTTCTGATTTGGTGCGAACTAGATGGTATTCTCATGGAAAGATTTGATTAGGTAAAGTGGGTACCGCAAGAAGGGGGAGGACAAGGCTCAAGTATTGATTCTTTTGTTGGCCAACTTTGGCCAAAGATGGAAGCCAAATTCGTCAAGTGAGACCATTCACAGATGGAAGCCATAATTGCAGCCTGAGACCATTTCACGACCAATTTTTTTTGCCTTTTTCTCTCATGTTTTGCTATTTCAGTGGGTAATTGGTTGAAACAACTTGTTCGGGTCGTACAGTTTACTCTATACTCAACAGGGTTTTTGGGTCTTAACGGGTCTTGTGTAGAAACAATCCAAATACTAAACTGTACCAGTCTTGGTGTTGCGTCAACGGTCACCGGGTTGACATAACATGACTTCTCTAATAACGCTGCTTTTGACAATATAATTAACCAAAAAAATAATTTTTTTTCTTTCCATTTTTGGGTATGTTGTTTGAGAAGTCATGTTATGTCTAAGTCATGTCATGTTAAAATTTATTTAATTAATAAATGACCTATATTTAAAATCGTGTATAGTCGGCTTCGTATCGGTTCATCTCGTGTTAGGTTTACGAGGTTCATCTTGTATAATATGTGACCCATATTATATTGTTTACGGTGTATATAGGTTGTATTTTATCAAATTCATCTCGTGGTTAACCATATTCATGTCAACTTATTTATTTGGCGGGTTTAGCACCTTGACCCGTTTACCTACAAACCCACTAAGGTTTTATTTTAACCCAGTAATTTTGTATCGATTTTATGATGGGTTTGCAAATCACGTTTAGAATTGGTAATCCTAATTGTTATGATAAAATTAAATTCCCAATTGAAACATAATAGACTTAATCTAACCAAGACACTAAATAAAATAATTTCACTTTTTTAGCTACAATAGGTTTTGAGTTCTTGTTCTAGACGAGAGAGATTGTGCAGGGAAGGGTTCATTGACACAAGAGTCTTTGTTGAAGCCATTTGATGAAAATGGGATGTGGAGAAAGATAACCATGCAAGACGATTGTTGCCAACTTGCAAGGGGAAAATAAAATTTCTCCACATATTTTGCAAGAACCAAGAGTCACATTTACATGCAACATGGGTTGTATGGGAAAATTCATTTTCTTCCATTCTCTTCCATTTTCATGCTAAACAAACACATAAAAAGTTGATTTTTTTCTCCTTCCTTCATTTTTCAACATTTCCTTGCTAAACAAACAAACCCTAAAGTGATTTGTCAAGGCCTCGCTATTCGTTTGACTGGCTTTAATTAAATTTCTTCAAGCTGCATCTCAAAGTTCAACAGACAACCTGATGTAGATCGTATTAGCTCTGATACCAAATTGATATAGACTAGGAAGAGAAGAATTAGGGATAAGAAGAGAAGAAGATAGAGATGAGAAAAGAGAAAGAATTTAAGAAGAAAACAATATCAGTATTCAATAATAATCAAAGTCTAATCTAAATAAAACCCTTATATGCATCCCTTTATATAGGAAAACTAAAACCCTAAAACAAATAAATAATGACAAATAAACCCTCAAAAGTTAAAAGAAATTACTTAAAAGATAAATATTAAAAATATCTAAATTATTCTCATGATTAATCTAAAATATCTATCCAATTTCTACACGATCCCCATCACAACCATAAGCATTGGGCAATAAACATGGCAGTAAAGCAAGCAGTTTTGAATTTACATACTCTTAGTTAGTTCGTCGAGGAGGAAATCTTGCTGCATGAGATTAGGGCGTGTTACACTGCTTTGTAGCATCTGGGGCTTTTAGAGTATTTGTTTGCTAAAAATTTATTATGATCATGGTGGAACTTTTGATAGTTTTTGGCATTCAAACTTCCATTTTCGTAAAATGTGGGTTCTCAATCACTTGAAGTCAACCTGAACAGTTTTTTAGACTTGATGCGTCCCATAAGTGATGATTATCTGGATACTGTTTATGAGTTTGGGAAGTAAGCTGATTAGATTTGTGTTTCATGGTTAATTGTTGTTTTTTGTTTTAAAGTACCAATGCTCTGATGATATCGTAACTGGTTGGCATATTTGATTTTGCAATGCTATTTATTTGTCAGATTCAAGTTGCTGCAAGAGGAATTTATTGAATTCAGTAAGCTTGGACTTCGGGATAATGTTGCTCAGATATGCGTGTTCGAGGTATGCTGGATCTTCAAATCCTTTTGTCAATAACACATACTCTGACATTATAGTATAGTTTCGATAATTCATATCTCAAATTCCTTTATCATTTTAATTTATTTTATTTTGTTATACAGTCAATGAAGCTGAATGATAATAATTATGCATCAGCTCTACCAGGAAGGTAATTATTGATCCGTTGTCTTCTTTCTATTCCATTTTTGTTGTACATCATTTTTCAATGACAAAATTGCTATATAATTTTTCTGCTATAGGTAAAAATGAATCTCGATGGCCAATAATCTGAATGACTTTTGAGATATACTGTACAATATATGCAGCTCATCAAGTCAGAAGTCACATTTAGAAGCCCAAGAATTTAGTTGAAATTGGGTGCTGATACTTGAGCATTATAATAAATGATGTTTTATTCAGTACACATTTAACAAGATGGTGGAAATGGAAGAAAGTGTAAAAAATTAAATTGCCAATGTACATCAGAGTTATAGGACCGACAAAATATCTATTAAAAGAAAGTTATACGAGCCAAGAAGTGTTGTCATAGGAGTTTATGTCATTGTCTTTTCCTAAGTAGGACTATTTATTAATTCGATATAATTTTCTTCACATTCTTGTGAAGATAACATGCAATGTCATGGAAAGATGGTGAATAATGAAGAGTTTCATTCCAGAGAAATGTAAACTTGAAAGTAAAAATAGTTGAATTTTCATTGACAATCTGAGTGTCCAAAATGGGCATCTGCTTGTTTGTTAAATACAGGCTTACTTGTTTTGCATGTAAACAATGCCTTGGAATTTACCAAATTGACTTTTGCGAGAGTCACTAGTTTTAAAAACTGAATGGTAATTTTGGCAACAAATTTTGCGTCTTCTTATATTTTGTTATCTTTTTGAATTTTAAGAAGTATAGCGGTTGTTGTACTTTTGAGATTTCCCAGCTCAATTAGCTCAACAATCGACACTCAGTATTCAATATTAGACGTGAAGCTAATGAATTTACCAGAGTGAAAATTATATTCTTCAGATGAGCATGTAAGATTACAATAGAAGGCAGGCAAGTTTTGTATGGACTGACATACACAAGTGACAAATAAATCGACTTCAACACATCTCATAATTCAAGGGATAATGGTGAAATTCTTTCCACCAAGTCTATCCAAATAAACTCGGTGCAAAACCTCTTAGAAGCATGCACTTAAGTTTTCATGATTCATGAACATTTCGATTCTCAACATCATTCGCAATTGTGGAGGCAACAATAATTATAGGAATGGGAATGCATATATGCCCTTTGGCTGCTAGTTGATGTACCATTGAGTTAGAACAGTCCATTGTTTTCCAGGCAACATTTGAGCAAATAATGCTAGCAGAATATGTTGGGTGGGGAAATGCTTATGTGCGCTTCAGCTGTGTCATAGTGGGACCAAGTTGAAAACATTATGTTCTGCATAGCATCTATTCGCACGGGTTTAAGTGTGTAGTGTAGTGTTTTATTATTACAGCCATTAAGGTGCAGCTCAGTTGGTTTTGGAACTATTTATGAAGTTCAGTACTTGTTGGTCCTTGTTAACCGAGGTACAGGGAATGATGGACTTGATATTGATCCAACCTTTGGTGTTGCATTTACAAAGTAGTGGTCTTAGATTTGAGGCTATAATTTAGTGGTTGTTAGCTTGAGCATTCTATCAGTGCAATAGATTGTTAGAGTTCTTTTATATTATATTAGTTATAATGGTTTAGTATAAGGGTAATATTGTAATTATCCTCAATCACTGTCTAATATAAATGAGAGAGGGCACATTGCTGGCACTACAAGATTATAATCCCTCAGCCGCCTTCTCTCTTTCTCTTCCCTCTTCTTCTTTTCTCTCTTTATTTCTCAAACCCTAATTGAGTCTTCTTGAGAGCTTTTGCACATGCAATTTGGATCCTTCGCAATGTGTGGTATGCGTTGGACTGTGGAGTACATTGTCTGAACTTCTTCCCTGCCCAACAAAATCTAAAAATAAAGAAGGGACAGGATTGTGACATGACCGTCATTGCTAATACTAATCTCAAGGTGTAGTATTTGTATAGATATTGCATAAAATGTTCATTGTTGAAACTAATTTTTAGAAAATAGTGAGTTTTTGAGTTGCAATTACAATTTCCTCGTAATGATATGATTATATATTTGTAACATGCTTGTAGTTGTAGTAGCTTTGATGGCATTCATCTCTTTATTGCATCTTTTCTTTTCATCTCTCTGTTCTGTATCTGCAGCTCAGCAGGTTCTAATAGAGTTGTTATATGTAACATTCACGTGCTTTACAATCCCAAAAGGGGGGAGATTAAGCTTGGCCAGGTATTTACTGTTTGTATTTAGGCTTTGTGGACAATTTGGAACCATCCTATTCTCTTTATGATCATGAAAGTTGGTCACAGAAGCATTTAGATAGTCATTTGTTGGTCTCAATGTTCAAATGTTTGAGGACTGGAACATATTCAGATCAGCCTTTGGAGTCTGCACTTTTTTCTTTTATCTTTTGTTTGACTCCCTAGACTTTGATGAGCTGAATTATTTTAGTTACAAGTTGTGTCTACTGTCTAGTTTATTTGCAAGTGCTTTTAGCTTGATGTTTTATCAAAGCAACAATGGGAATATAAGGAATGAGCAGTGCATATAGGCTCATTTTATCGCTGCAATATGGTATGGGTTGTAGCAAAGGATATGAACTGTCAAAACTTAGGTCAAGAGACCTGAGATAATCTGTTTTTGTATTCTCTTTGGACCCTGTGCCTCTCCACTTATCAATTCCTTGCTTATTCGGTGATGGCCTTAAGATCGGGAACAAGGGACTTTTTTTCCTTGGAGGTAAAACTACGGGGGTGGGGGAGAGCGGAGTTGCTCATAGTAACCTTTGTACCTTATTTGAGGTAGAAGAAATAGCTAACGCATGCACCACATGGTCCATCTCATGAAGATATGTACTTTATCAAGTCTTACAAATAATTGGGAAACTTAAATTTTCCTTGACGAATGGTACAAATCTAGCACATGTATTGTGTTACTCACTAACAATTTCGTTGATGATTTTTCTGATGTACTGTCTCTTTACTTCTCTTTATGTTTCTTTGATTTTTTTTTTCCTTTTTATGCACTCTGCTCTTTTTATCTGATCGCTCTGCAAGATAAGAGTGCCCAAGATCTGTTGTAAGGGCCCAGAGATTGGATACTTAAAAGTAGGGCTATGTTTCCTCCTTAAGGTTCTTAAATGTACACCATGCCATGCCCCTCTTAAAAGTGGTGGGCCCTCTTAACAGTTCTTTGACTCTATATTTACTTGTTGCATGGGTACTGCTATGCTTCAACTTCCATCTACCTGGTGATATCAGATATGCTTTGCCAAGTTGAAGCAAAAATGCTCCATCTTAAGTTCTTGTCCTTTTGCAATTAGGAATTTTCTCTTACTTGAAATATTATTTCTTCTTCTTCTTCTCTCTCTCTCTGTATTCAATTGGCTTTGTCAAAGTTGCTTCATCAGTATATTACTATAGTTTTTGTGGATCCTGGTTTGCTTAAATGGAACATGGAGATTTCTAAGATTAATTGAATTTGAAATTGGGGCATTGTGTTCTTCATGATTACTATCAGATTGAAATTTACTTTATGCAGTGTAAAGTTATTTATGTACCTGTGGATGGCCTAATTTTTCATTTGCAGATGCCTTACCCCATTGAGCTAGATAAACCCGTAGGTACTGTTCATTTAACTACTACTTACATTCTCTACATCTCTTACAAACAGATTAGGGTGCTTCTAGATAGGGCATATGCTGTATCAAAGCTTTGGGATGATGCTCCTGTGGTTCTTTGTGGGGATTTTAACTGTACCCCAAAGGTAGGTTTTCTTGATCTTCGCTTCAGTTGCTTCCATTTTATGAACTGACTCTGTTTTGATATATAGTTTCATCTTTTATTCTGATTTCCTTGTAATGTATTATGTTAATAACTTCCTTGCCTTTTTATCAGAGTCCATTGTACAACTTTATATCAGAACAGAAGGTAGAGTGTTAGTGTCTTGGATTTGCTTCTATTTCTGGTTATTGAAAGATATTCTAGTTGGGTCATTATATTAGCCGTGTTCCTGTGTTGCAGTTGGATTTGTCTGAACTTCCTAGAGATAATATATCGGGACAAGTTTCCGCTGTAATTGGTCCACTGAGGCCCTTTATCTCTAATTTCAGGTGTGAGTTTTATTAGTTAAATTTTCCATGAGATCAGAGAGGTTTTGTTGCATTCCTAAATTTGAAGCTGAGGGGCTTACACTTTATTGTAGCTCAGCCTGTAATAATTCAGTTCAAACTTGAATAATGGTGATTACAGGGAACCCAGGCAGAATTACTCCCCTATAGACATGCAGAAACAGAATGGCCTTGGTTGCTCTTCAGAAACTGTACATTTTAGTAGCAGCAGCAGCTTGTCTCAGCCTGAAGGCTTGGGTGCTGTAGGGAATATGTCTGCCAGTTCATGCATCAATAGGCAACATGAAAATGTGAACAGTGCATTGTCTGATGAACCAACAAAAGAAACTCATCAGGGCAGACAAGATGGTTGCGAGGATGAAACTGAATCGGCGCATAATGTTTCGGTTGGTGATCAAAAGGAAAGTCTAATTATTTATCATGATGGAGGCAGGTGTTCTGTTGATCCAATGAAAGACGGAGTTGATGAATTTACTCCAGTTGATTCTCATCATGAAGATAGTTACCCTGATGACAATCAGATGGATCATGGAGCAGATATACATGCCACGTCTAATTCATCAATTGAACATTCTCTGTCGAATTTACATTTAGAAGATGTAAGCTTGAACAGTGAAAAGGGTAAACTCTGCTTTGAGGGTGATAATTATTCTGCTGATGCCAGAGCTCATCATGAGCCTGTGAGCACTATCAAATCAGATGTATCTTTATCCAATGTGTTGTGTGAAACTTCCTTTCCCGGTGTTCATGAAGAGTGTCCTATTGGAAGCTCAAGAAATTTATCATCTTTCCCTGACACCAATGAGGAGGCTTGCCCTTCAACTTCATATGAAGATGACATCTCGTTGAAGTCTGCGCGCATTAACTCCGTGGTGGATGAGAAAATGGAGAACTTATCACTTAGTGAGCTTGTTGAAGCCACAAAGGAAAATGGAACTCCAGGTGAAGACTGTACAGTATTTTTATCTGAGTTACACAGTACTAATGGTGGATTTCCATCTGCCTTTGGTCAATTTCCAAGATCTGATTCCGTGGAATGCAATGAGTCCTCGGAGGCCTGTCTTGCTCTTCCTGGTGGCCAGGTATTGGACGATTATCCTGGCATAGACTCTGAGCCTTTTAATGTAGAGAAAACTACTTATGATCCATCAGCATGGACCCCAATGGAAATAGAAACTGCATCGGGCAGTTCTGACTGCACTTATTTGGATCACCCTCTAAAGCTAAGAAGCACATACACTGAAGTTGAGGTATATAATATATTCTTAATTTGTGTTTATTTTTCTGCTACCTCTCTACTTCAATGTAAATGATGATTTTGTTCATTGCTTAACCTTGGTAACATCGAGGAGTCTGGTTCTCTATCCTTCAGGATTTGTCAGGGAGGAGGGATTCAAATGGCGAACCCCTAGTCACCAGCTACAATAGGTGTTTCTTAGGCACAGTTGACTACATATGGTGAGTGTTCAACATGGCATTCTTCTGATGCAATTTTCAATGCCTGCTTCTGCATTGTTCAGATTAAATCCATACTTTTTTTTATCAAGCTAGAGTAATGTCTTCTGAAGAATTTGTTGTACCTTTGTTTCTTGTGGTATTCTCTGTGGCCTGGGGTTTTTTTCTTCGAATTGAGATCTCATGATCTCTATTTCTGGTTCAGTAGTATGCTAAATAACACTGAAGCAGTGAGTTGTATGTTTTGACCTGCAGGCGTTCTGAAGGTCTTCAAACCATCAGGGTCCTTGCTCCGATGGCGAAACATGCTATGCTATGGACACCTGGATTCCCTACGAAGGTACAGTTGGTGATCAAATTTTGAATACCTTCTTTATATGACAGAACTGAATTATATCACACCTATAGTGCGAACAACACTTACAAATACATTTATGGCTACAATTCTGTTGATGTTCTTTCAAAACCTCAAATTTTCATGTGAGATTATCTTGGGAAAGACTCTACACTTACGAGTAGACATATGTAGGTATACATGTGCATTAAGATGATAATGACACGCACATTCTTTTAGAAGTTCAGAACGAATATTTTTTCAAATGCGAGTTTTCTTTTTTTTCTTGAGAACATTTTCTTACACATAAGTTAAAAGAACATGGAAAAGTGTTGCAAAGAAGCTCACGTGGTCCAATTGTTGGTGGCTTTGGTGACCACTTACATTCAATCTTCCTTAAAGTCATACTGTTCAAAATCTAGTACATGGGCGTTACATTTTATGCCAAGGGAAAATCAGGTGCATGATAGCAGTATAAGAAAAACTTGGTAAAAAGAGATGTTAATTAGTTCATAGATCGATTTGGTAAGCGGTACAGGTGCACGATACGGTACTTCTTTCAATGCTCGGTGTGGTGGACTGGTGGGGGAGACTTAGTTGCTACATTGTTTTGGATCGTTGTTCATTTTTAACTCTTGTTTGGATCGTTTTCATTGTTACGTTAATTTATATATATTTACACATTATTTTATATTTTATAATCCAGTACATTACACTTGTTCTGACAAATAGTTAAAGATAATAAAAGCTAATGGTTGCATATTTATATTGTGAAAAACTTCGAATCAAAACAAATTTAATTTTAAGTTTAAAGAAATAACAAGTTAGGGTTAAAATTTGATGACGTGATTATAATTTCTTATTACCTGAATCATGAGTTGATTTAGGATTTGAGTTACAATTTGAGATCAGGAATTTGAGCCATCTGAATCGCGAACCCACCTCTTTTCGGGTCAAGTGACACTAGTTCGTGGGACGCTAGGAGTATCTATGATCCCAAACTGCATTTTGTGGACTATCCAGTGGTGCTCTCAATTTGCAGATCTGTGAATTTAGATCAAAAGAAATTGCCTAATTGTGGACCAACTGTCTTTGTGCCGATGTGAATTGCACAATGAGTTGTAGCCTATGATAACATGCATTCTACCCCATGTATCCCTATGTCGACCCAATTGATTCTTTGCATTATTATAATGCTTCCTCCCTCTCTAAATTACTTTTAAAGTGTCTATCTCTCGTATCTATGCTGGTTAGTCATTGGTTGATCAACATGCAAATTTAAGTAAAAACAATAGGTGTTTGTAGATTATGTTTTTGGTAGAGAATTGCAAGATCAAGAGGCTTTTTTGTAGCAACATGATAGGAAGATTTGTTTTGACGTAATTTTGACTAGCTTTCGTGGTACTCAGGATACCTGTGCAAATTGTTGTGCTGAATTATATTAGAACTACTACTCTTCTAAGACAAGATCAAGAGGCTTTTTTGTAGCAACATGATAGGAAGATAGATTTGTTTTGACGTAATTTTGACTAGCTTTTGTGGTACTCAGGATACATGTGCAAATTGTTGTGCTGAATTATATTAGAACTACTCTTCTAAGAAAAAAACAAGTGTCAATTGACAGCAAAAACAATTTCACATATCTTTTGTTGTAGAACTTATTTACCCAAAAAAAAAAACAATTTCATGTCATATGAGAGAGAGAGAGAGAGAGAGAGAGAGAGAGAGAGAGAGAAGGCTTGTGAGATTTGAGAGTTGAAGAGTGGTTATAATCAGTTTATGAGGTTTGAGACTTTAGAGAGTTTAAAGGGTGGTTACAATGGGAGAGGGATGAGGAAGTTGGTTAGTGGGTCTTGGTAGTTAAACATACTGTGCAATCAACTACCATTATGTATTATATCAGCTATTAATTAAGGGAGAGGACACCAGACCCCACCTTCACCCTTAATTAAGCGTGTAGATATTTGTATCAAGACTTGTTTCCTAATCAATAAGTTAGGACATTAGTTAATAGTCTGCTGAAGTTCTAGTTAGCAATCTCCACCTTCTGGCAATTATTTGCTTTCTTACGTGATATACTTATAGATATATGCACAAAATGCTACAAACTCCTACTTTATTATTTCAAGTACACTGTTTCCCTTCTCCTATATGAAGCCATCACTAAATGTGGTCCTGCTTACTCAAAGTTCTAGAATGGTAAAAGTAGATACATACCTAACCTTTTGCATACTTTGGCGTAAAGTGGGACTTGGAGGCTTGAACTTCCATTCTCATAGTTGACAGTCGGAGCACTTTGCCAGTCAACCAACCAATGACCCCAAATGCAGTTTTATAAAGATAGGTCTCTCTTGAAGAACCCTTATTTGGCATCATATCTTTCCTGCATTAAATTGCATTCTTAAAGAGGTGCCCCTCTGTGTGTGTGTGTGTGTCTGTGTGAGAGAGAGAGAGAGAGTGGTTATCTAACTCATTTTATTGCAGTTCGTATTTGATTAATGGTTTAGTTTTTGGCTGGTTTTCAGAAATGGGGAAGTGATCATATTGCCTTGGTTTCTGAATTGGCTTTCACAAAAGATGTGATCATCGAGAATGAGGAAGTTCGGTAGTTGACTAGTCTCGCTCTCGCATCAAGTTGAAGACTTTCAGTATTTGAATTGTCAGCTCCCGGCAGTGTTAAGTTAGTGTCGATCTTGTACCATTCTTTTTGTAAATGCGTTTTTGTTGTATATATCATGTAGATTTTCTAATTCTTCAAAGACATTTTCTCTCCCAAAAAAGGGTCTATATCCGATTTTGAGTTGTAGAAGTGCTATAATCTATTCTGCTGGTGTTCTAACAAGCAGTGGTTTTTGTCTTGAATGTATTCTTCTGTCTTCACCCATAATTAGAAGAAAAATGATATGTTTCTCTAGGTTTTATTACTATGTTTGTATAACTCTTTACATGTACATGGACAGTTTGTGATTAGCTCTTTGTTTTGGGAGAGACAAGTGACAAGAAACTTGAGTGGAACCATGTTTTGCTATGAGGGTGGGCCATGGAATGCCGCCCAAAGTTCCATGTGGAGGGTGAGGAGTCATTAATTAATTTTGAATTAGATGATCTTGAAAAAAATAATAATGTAATTTAAAATTATAAAATTAAAAATTTATACACCAGGTGTATTTTTATTGATTAAAATGGTGAAGATATAATTTCAAAAAGGATTAATTATTTTTTCTCCCCTTGTGATTTCGGCTAGAAGTATCTTACTTACTTGGTATTTAAAATTATTCATTTTATTCCTTATAGTTATTTACCAAAATGAAATGATTACTTTTATCATCTAAGTTAATGAAGAGTGTACTGCTCAACACGTCCAAACACATATTGTGGGCTTTGTTTCTATTATATTTCAGACAAAAGAACATTGTCTAAGTGTCTAAAATACATTTTATAATATATGATATAATATCTAAATAGGTAGAGTATCAGTTCCAAATTTTTAAAAAAATGTAAGAAAAATATAAGTGATTTTGGGCCTCGGATCAAAACCTCACTTGAGGAAAAAAAAGACTCGTTATATTTGATTGAAATATGTTAGTTTGTTGTCATATTCCATTAGTTTTATGGTTAAGAGTAAATTAAATGAAAATTTTAATTTTAAAACGCGAGTATTATAGTAACTTTTTAATTCTATTAATGATGTCAATTACTTCGTTTTGTTACATCACTATAAAGAGATAATGTGTTTAATTTTAAACATTAAATAAAAAACAAATTCTAGCCGACACCAAAAATGGATAAAAAATAATTAATCCTATCAAAAAAAGTGTTTTTCCATATTTAATAGGACTGCGATGTGCAACGCCTGTGACATTTGAAAGAAAAGGTCACTCGAGATGTGAACGTGACACTAAAAAGAGATGTGACCATGTGAAACTAAAAAGAGATGCTCCTTTTTCTTTTCTTTTTTAAAGATAGGAATGAACAATACAGAAGTGGGAGATGAGGTGGAAAGCAAAGAGAAATTTATTTTATTTATTTTTTAATTGGTTAATGGAGAAATTCAAATTCAAGTAAAGGAAATCAAACCTAGGGGTGACAATCGAGTCATGTTGTGTCGAGTTTGTGTCGGGTCATTGTGGATTCGTGTCAAAAATTAGTCAACCCTAATCCAACTCATTTAACTAATCGTGTCGTGTCGAGTTGACCTGTTTAATTTCGTGTCGCGTTCGTGTTCATATTCGTGTTGATTCACATAAATTTTGAATAAAATATTTAACGCTAATATTCTATTTTCACTTAATTGAATTCATGCTCATATTTTTTTTACAAATTAAAAATTAATTTAATAATAATAATAATAATAATAATAATAATAATAATAATTGATGAGGATTAAGGTTAGGGATCCAACAACTAAGTGCAATAAATTTAGGGGTGGTCTAGCGGTGGTTAGTGAGGGCCTACGAAAGGGAGACGGAGGTGGTGGTGACCGACAGTGAGGAGGATGGAGAGGCGAGAGAGAAGCAAAGTAAATGTGAGGTTTGAGATGTGAAATGAATTTAGGGTTAGGGATTCAACAACTAAGTGCATTTATATAGTGTCGGGTTATTCGAGTTGAAAAACGGGTTCGTGTCAACCCGATTAAATACACAGGTTAATTGGGTCAATTTCGGGTTGAGCGGGTTGAATCTGAACACGACTCATTAACCTTTCGTATTGGCGGGTCGTATCATACACGGATTTACGCAAAAAAATAGTCAACCCAAACCCATTTATTCGTATCGTGTTTGTGTCGGGTTATCGTGTCGTGTCAAAAATTGCCACCCCTAATCAAACCCAACCCCCCCCCCCCCTCCCCCTCCTCCTCCTCCTCCTCCTCCTCCCAAGAAAAGAATTATGTTTTTGTACTATATTAAAAATTATTACAAAATATATTTATTTAGAATTGGTTTTGATATTTTAATATTTTTTTAATTTATTTATAGTAACTTGACCTATTAAATTATAATTTGATTCAAATAAGTTATAAATAATTATTTTTTTATTTTGCAACATTCGATAGAGTACCTGGATCATGATGTATTGTAGTCTCACCCAACAAATTAATGTTTTATGCCAAAAGGAAGATTAAAAAAACGAGAGAGAGATTGTAGAAGCAAGTCATCAGGTTAAGAAAAAAGCTCGTGCTTGCTTTTATCTAATTTTTTTTAAAATTTTTTTATGTGTTTGGTTAGCATGAAATGAAAAATGATGAAAAAAATAATTTTCTTTCATACTTGAATTTTCTCACAATTAATCAACTTTTTTTTTTTGGTTAAAAACACAAGGAAATACAATAAAGTTGTGATCTATAACTAACTTCCTATTTTACCCTTATTTTTTTTAAAATATTTTATTGGTTATTAATTTTAAAAAATATTGGTATGGATTTGATTAACCATACAATTTGATCCAAAAATCTTCGTGCTGATGCTTGTCCTAGAATTAGGTTACGAGCCATTTTTAAAAAAAAAAATTTAACTTTAAATTATAATACATATTTTTTTAGCCCGATTTAATATAATTAAGCATAATTTAGACAATTAGAAAAAACTTCTTATAACTTTTTTTTCTTTCAAACAATATAATGAAATTTTTTTAAAACTTTCTTACAAGTTTTTCATCCTGACCAAATATATACATGAAAATATATTTTTCATCATTTTTTTTTCTTTTACTTCATTTTTTATCATTTTCATTTTACATTATTTTTTTCTTCCTGACCAAACGGACCCTTAAAAGTAAGACTCTTGGAATCTAATTTAAAACAAGAGCTAATAGAAGATTAACTGTAAATTTTAATATTGAATAAAGTTTTTCTCACTATTAATATCAATCACACAATGTATTAAATCTCAATATTAATTACAAAAAATATCCATTATGATAAGTCTACGGTAGCAAAGGAGGTTCCATATCATATAACATTTAAGGGTCAATTTATGTCAAAAAATTATAATCATTTCACTAAAAACACACATTGGTCAAATTATAACTCTGGTAGCTTAGTGAAAACAGAAACGAGCTCTATTTTCGATGTGGATGATTTAGTTTTTGATTAGAACAAAAATGAAATTAATCGAAATATGTTTAAACTGATCGAGAAACTCTCTGACCGATCGAGCAAGTATAAACTCAATTAATTGTAATTTAACTCTTAGAACTTGTAACTTGTCACTCAAATAATTTAATTTTTGATACAATTTTAAGGGATAACTCAAGTGGTAACAGAAGCGATCTGTAAATTTAGACATTCTGAATTCAGATCTTGGTAACTATTGGAATTAGACCATAAGAGATTTATTCTTCATGAATATTTTAGTCCCAATGTGAATGATTTGTCTTTGATCGAATTGGGGAAGAAATTTGTCGAGGTACGCGTAAATTAACTGAAACACCTTTTATTGTTGAACAAAATAATAATAATAATTTTTGATATAATCCTAAAAATCTACCCATATCTCCAATTCCAATATGACTTGTTCGATTTGATTACGCAACTCAACTATACATATCAGGAGATAAAGAGATCAACGAAAGATCAGCAGACCAGACCAGACCAGACGAGAGAAGTAGAGAAACTTACAAACAATGGTTAATTTCTGGGAAACTGACCCGTCCGTCCGTCCCGAGTAGAGTAGAGTAGAGTTGGGCCAAAACACATATGCAGATGCAGGCCGTCTCTTTTCACATCCAGAAACTGTTTGGATTTATCCACCGATTTTGAATTTTCAATTGTCCCCCACCAACAGCCTCTTGTTTTTGCCTCAGCATTGCTTAATGCTTATTAGTTGGTAAGCTCACAGTTGCATAGCAAAACAAACACCGCACGTTGTTGACAACTCATTAAGTTTCACGCTGTCGCTACACTCCCTCCTTTATTATTAATTAAAGACAATTTCAAAACCACAAATCTCTCTCCTCCCTACATGTGTCTATATATATAACTTGTTCTTCCTATGATCTCTCTGTTTCTGTCTATCTCTACACATTGGTTCAAGGTCAGATTTATCATCGTTCAAGGTCAGTTTTTTGATCTGGGTTTCTCTTTAAATTCAATTTTCTCTACTGGGTCTGTTGTACTTTTCTCCTAAATTACTGGATTTTCGTTCAAGGTCAGTTTCATGATCTGTGCGTCTTTCTAAATTGTTTTTTCTCTACTTGGTCTGTTGTATTTGTCTAATTAAAATAGTGGGTTTGATCATTTGTCTGATTTTATTTTGATTATAACATTCTTTAGATCTGATATACGATTCATAGATGAATATAGTTTGTCTACGTTTATGCTGAAGTTCATTATTTTTTTTAGTGATATTGGATCTTCGATTTTGCAGGGATTGTCTCTCTTTGAGCTGCATTTTCCGATTCTCTGTTGCAACTTTCTCCTCTAAAAGTTTCCTGTTTCATCTCAAGTTTGACCTAGGCATTTTTTGGTAATCTTTTTTCTTGTTAGTCTATAGATCTCAGAAAATCCAATTTTAAGTGGCTTTTTAATTTGCTTGGTGTTCCCAATCATAACCAACTAGCTAATCTAGATTTTACTTGGTACCCGGATCTTAGATCTCCATTTTCCTTTCTTTCTTTTTTTTTTTTTTTTTTAAGCTAGTAGATATTTTACTTGGTAACCGGATCTTAGTTTTCGATTTTCCATCTTCATTTTCGGAGGTATGTTTTAAGATTTGTGCCTTTGAACTAGGAAATTACCAGTCTTGGTTTGAGGGAATTAGCTGAGTTGTTTGATTTGATCAATTTTGGTACTACCCAAATCTTCAGACTGCTTCTGAAATGAGTGAATCAAAGCCAAATACACCCTTGATTCCAGCATCTTCGGCACGAAAGCTTCCTGATTTCAAACAGTCTATCAAGTTGAAATATGTGAAATTGGGATATCATTACCTCATTACTCATGGGATGTACCTGTTTTTATCCCCACTCATCGTTGTTATTGTGGCTCAGCTGTCTACCTTCTCACTCCAAGACCTCTATGCTCTTTGGGACCAACTTAGATTCAATCTTGTATCAGTGATTCTATGTTCAACCCTTCTGGTTTTCTTGTCAACTCTTTATTTTCTTACCCGTCCTCGCCCAGTTTACCTTGTGAATTTCTCCTGCTATAAACCTGATGATGCTCGGAAATGCACGAGGCAGATTTTCGTGGAGAGATCCCGGTTGACTGGATCATTCACTGAGGAAAACATTCAGTTCCAAAGAAAAATTCTTGAGAGGTCCGGTCTTGGTGAGTCGACCTACCTTCCTGAAGCTGTCCTTAGAGTACCTCCAAATCCGTGTATGGCAGAAGCTAGAAAAGAAGCCGAGGCTGTAATGTTTGGTGCCATTGATGAGCTCTTTGCCAAAACTTCTGTAAAGCCAAAAGACATTGGGATTTTAGTGGTGAATTGCAGCTTGTTTAATCCCACCCCTTCTCTGTCTGCTATGGTTGTTAATCATTACAAACTTCGAGGGAATATTGTTAGTTATAACCTAGGTGGGATGGGTTGTAGTGCTGGTTTGATCTCAATTGATCTTGCTAAAGATCTTCTTCAAGTCCATCCCAATTCATATGCTTTAGTAATTAGCATGGAAAACATCACTTTGAATTGGTATTTTGGGAATGATAGATCGATGCTTGTTTCAAATTGCTTATTCCGGATGGGAGGGGCTGCAATTTTGCTTTCGAACAAGAGGTCTGATCAACGGCGATCCAAGTATCAGTTGGTCCACACTGTCAGAACCAATAAAGGTTCGGACGATAAATGTTTTTCCTGTGTTACCCAAATGGAGGATTCCACTGGCAAGGTTGGAGTTTCTTTGTCGAAGGATCTGATGGCTGTTGCTGGGGATGCTTTGAAGACCAATATCACTACATTGGGCCCTCTTGTGCTGCCAATGTCTGAGCAGTTGCTCTTCTTTGCTACATTGGTTGGGAAAAAATTGTTCAAGATGAAGATAAAGCCTTATATCCCAGATTTCAAACTGGCTTTCGAGCATTTCTGCATTCATGCTGGAGGAAGAGCTGTGTTGGATGAACTGGAGAAAAACTTGCAGCTCTCGGATTGGCATATGGAGCCTTCAAGGATGACACTCTACCGATTTGGCAACACTTCAAGCAGCTCTCTTTGGTACGAATTGGCATATGCAGAAGCCAAGGGAAGGATTAAGAGGGGAGACAGAACATGGCAAATAGCATTTGGGTCTGGGTTCAAGTGCAACAGTGCAGTTTGGAAGGCTTTGAGGACTTTAAATCCTGCAAAGGAGAAGAACCCATGGATGAATGAGATTGATCAGTTCCCAGTGGAAGTTCCGAAGGTCTCGGCCATTTGAAATTCTAGAAAAGTTTCCTACTAAATACCAGCTGCATTTTGTTCATGGCTGCCTGGGACTTGGTAGTGACATATTTTATATGTTACGAGTCTATTTTAATTTCACAGGGGCTGTGGGTGATTGACTAGAATATGCATATTGGTATTCAGCATTTAAGGTGGGAAAATAGTAGGATGATTTTTTCTTTGTTTCCTTGTGCCCTAAGTTTAGGTGGATGGTGCGGTTATCAACAAGTCCTCCAAGGTGTGGTTGAAGAAGGCATGTGTTGCAGTAAGTAGGAAATCAAAGGGTACTTATTTGTGCTGTAACAGTAAGCTAGTTACCAATATTAAATTTTTATTTCAGTGAGAAGCTAGGGTTTTAGTTATTAGGTGTGTTGAACTGTTATCAATTGTGCTTCTCATGTCAACCTTTTTTTTTCTATTTGAGTTCAGGGGGGCTTTAGACTGGGTTCAATTTTCATTAATCATGTTTTTTGTCCTCTTATTTATTCATCTTCATTCTAAACTGTTGTAGAGCTGATCTATAATTTGTTATTTATGAAGTGAACTGCTGATTGATGATGTTGGATCTCTCTTACTAGTTGCTTGGCCATGACTGTGTTTACTGGTTATGCGCCTCCGTTTCTTCATGTGTATTCATGCCAAGTAATATTTCACAGCACATAGGCCTTTCGATATGTTATTTAACTGCATTGCTGCTTTTTCTTGATCTTTTTCCCCCTTTTTTGTAGCAAAAAACTGGGAACCCCTTATACTTGAGATATGCTAGGTTGGGGCTTGGAGTTCAAGGATACTTTTTTGGGCTTGATGTACCAGGTTGAGTAGAGAAGATAGTACCTTAGACCTGGGCATAGAGTGGTATTATATGCAGCTTTCTCTGGAAATGTATTTGGTGCATTTGGGGAGAACATATAAAGGTGGCATATACTGGTGTGGAATCTGATGGAGCCATTCTGTCACTTTGGCACCAAAGGCAGTTGTGGCATATGTGGAAGGGGACAAAGGGTATGCTTGATTTGTTGTGTTCGGGACTCGGGGAGCTATGATTTGTGATGCTTGTTTTGCAGCTGAGTTATGTCATGATTGTTCAGGTGTTATATATAGACGTTATTAGAGCCGAGTGGCAAAGCAGGCTAGGTAGATTAGAAATGTCCATCTCTGTTTCAGATGGTGCATTATGGAGTGGCTAGGGAATTTTTCTGTGTTGATTTTTGTTGGTAATTGAGGCATGGACTTGAAAATCATCAGCACATTACCTACTCTGGAGAAAAGGGAGGAAAAGAGGAGAGCAAGTGTGCAGTTGCTGAAGCATTTTAGTGAGGAGGATTCAAAAACAAAGAGTCTTTGATTTTCTGGGCAATCCAAGGTCTAGGTCTCTCATTAGGAGGTGGTTATGGGATAAAGCTTATTGACATAACGGTTGCCCAACCGAAGGTGGGCTTCGTGAGGCTGCGGACTTACAGAAAATCAATATATTGACTCATGTTTTAATTATTTGGGATCAACTACATGAATCTTGTTATGTCAATTTGCACTTTCAAAGATAATATTATCGATTAAACCGTCCAGTACTATATTTTCTTTATTGTTTTCGTTCGAAGTTAATTCCGGATTTTCTCTACCTCGATTTACCTGCCATAGGTATCATCACATCACTTTTTGAAAGGAAAACATCTTTCCATATCTTGATAAGCACCACTGAATAATAGACATGCAGCAGTATGGATCTATGTTCAGTTTTTTTTTTAAAGGAGGGAAAGGAATGAGGTTGAAACCCGCAACTACTTGCAGGTTAGAGTGAGTTCTTACCTATGGGTCACTCCCTCACCTCAATGGATCTATGTTCAGTTGCAGGCTAATTCCTCACACAATCTTTATCTCAATCTTTATCTCACATGGCTCGAGAGCCGAGGACCAATGCAGTTTTTTTCCCCCTTTAAATATAGAGTATTGTTTGAACTTCACCTCCAGAGAATCTGCTTAATCTTGACCATGATCTTGGACGAGACTTTTAAGATTTGGGAATAATATATTCTTAGACTAAGATAACTCTTGCACAAGATTTTGACTTGAATTCAAAAGAGGAGGTAATTTCTTGCCAAATCGTAACTACGTCAATTTTTTTTTTTTTTTTTTTGAACTTGAACTACATCAAGTTGACTTAGGCTATTACTTTAGAAAGTTCTGTATGATTTGATTTTTCAATAGCTAAAAACTAGAGTTTCAGGGCTCATGCCCAAATAGGGGCTTTCTTTTCTCTTGCACACCCATACCGGGCTTTCATAACTGCCATTACGTAGCACAAAACAAGAGAGAAAAGAAAAGAAAACCAGAAACAAAAGAGAAGAAAAGGAGTTAAAGCCCAACCAAATTTCCACGCATACTGCATTGGCAAATCAATATTGCCGCAAAATATCAACAACAGAACAGAGAATGGAAACAAAGCATTTTGCTTTCAGCTACGCAAAAAGACCATCCGTCTGCCAAATAGAAAACCTGCAAATGCACGCAGCCATAGCAGCAAACCGGCAACACTATCCACCTAATGGTATTCATTGTTTTAAAACTACAGTAAGTAAACATAACAGTATGGATGATCATCACCAGCTCAATCCTTGGAGGATTTGTTGATAAGTGACTTGTGGATATGAGGGATCACACCACCACCAGCTATGGTTCCTTTGATCAGGGTATCAAGTTCTTCATCACCCCGTATTGCAAGCTGCAAATGCCTAGGTGTGATACGTTTCACCTTTAAATCTTTGCTTGCATTACCTGCCAACTCCAACACTTCAGCAGTAAGATACTCCAAGATAGCTGCAGAGTATACAGCAGCCGTTGCACCAACTCTTCCACTAGCGGTGACCCTTGATTTCAGGAGACGGTGGATGCGACCCACAGGAAACTGCAAGAATATGTTTACAAGCAAACCATAAAAAATATGTAAATTTGCTAAACGCTATTCAAATCCGAGTTAAGCAATCATCACTCATTCCTACATGTCTGAGAAAATAAAAAAAATCAAAATCTATGCAAATATTTACTCAGAGGTGAGTGTGAAAACCGTCCTAGAAATGGGGTCCAGATCATGAACAAAATTAATGAATTATAACCATAAAAAAAAGCTAAATACGGTTTATAAATAAACGGGAAGAACAATCCAAGTAGTCAAACTAAACCCAAAGAAACGCCAAAGCTTTTCAAGTTTCTATAAGTAGACCCCAAAGAAACATTCATGTTGTATAATTCAAGTGTCGAAGAGCATTGAAGCACAGTGGTTGCGGCATCGCAGAATATTGTCGGGTAAACATGCACAATTTGCCAGATTGAAGAAGAATTAAATATGCAAGAGATTCAAGTCACACTGCAACGTCATGGAACGATATCGGCCGGTTCCATGACGATGACTCGGAAACATCTAGTACGACTTGGCTTTTAACATAGGAACTTCGATCAAAGTGGTATGTTGTAAATGTAGAACCATTCTCACAGCTATCAACTGTATGATCAAGGACAAAACAAGTCCTTATGAAAAATGATCAAGGACAAAGCTAGAATTTGACATTTGTTTTCAGCAAGACCACATTAGAATATGAATACTGTAGCAAGGGTCATCTCAACTGATCTTCAAAAACTAGTCGGTCAGTTTAGGTGGCCAGAAGAAAATTTTGGTAATTCGCTTGGGGGGGGACCAAGGTTCTACAAATATCTTTTGCAAAGCTCACATGTCTTGATATGAAAGTGAAAGTAGAATGAAAGCCGGGCCTAATTCCGAAACACGTGTACAGATTTTATGGATCTTCACTATTACGTACATGTACCCTTATCCGGTATCCCTCTTTTCTTCGTCAAATGCCCTCCCTCCAATTTCGATTTAGGGAAAAAGGTAACATCTCCTAATCCCAATCAACCGCATCCGCAATCAATCATGAATAACCACTAAAACCCTTGGGGTCAAAGAAAGACAAAAAGGGATATATGCCATTAACCTAGCACAATAAAACACTTTTCACAGGCATGGAATGTCTACTTTTTAGGTCAAAATCTCTACAATAACGTCTCGGTTAGATTCTCCAGTCAAAAGACGGAAAAATTTCATTCAATTCTCAATGGAAATGGAGTTTTGAAAATTCTCCCCAAAACTGGAAGAGCATTTCAAAGTCTTTAGACATATTCACGGGTTCAATGTGACTATTGTCATTCCAGCAAACCCACGAGATGAGAGTTACAGCTAGTGGAAGGCAACTAGCAATTTCTATATATACGAAAAAAAGACAGAGGACCAAGAATTTGTATGAAGCAGCACATCGCCCCCTAGTTGGTATATCCCAGTGATCACAATACAGACAATTGACCTTTTTGTCAATCTTTAAAAAGTCTCTAATTTACAAGAAAATGGAGTTTTGATACACAAATATAGTACTCTTCAATCTCTTTCCCAATTTAAAGACATTTTATCAGTTATCAGGTCTTTTAGCTTGGAAATTGAGTATATTCTAACATGCAGTGCTCAATAAAATCGAATTTTCTGTCTGCTCAGCTGTGGCAATTGCTGTTACTTGTCTCATTTGCCAATCTTTCCAAACCCAGTCCTTTTTCTCTTAGTGTGTGTGCCCACCAAACCTACTCATCTAATTGTTATCTCCGCTGATTTCAAAGAAAAAGAAGGAATAGCAACCAACAACACCCACCATAAATACACAGCTAATTTGAGTGAGTGAGTCCTATCATAATATTAGGAACACTAGTTTATGATTTCTTGATTTTTTGGGACCCAAAACTTCTCAGTTTCTTTCCTTTTCTCACATTTTCTCAACAACCAAACACAAAACCCAATTCACGCGGCTATTCTAACTTATTTAAATTTAGATTTAAAAATCTTGGAAAACACAAGAATTCAAGAAAAATCCACAAAGATAAGTAGCAAATATATAAGGATAAGTTCACGCAATGCTCTATGTGTGTGTGCCCACAAAACCCATGCAGATTAATCAATAGAAAATGGAAGAAATACAAAATTGAGAGAGAAAAGGGGGGGAGAGGACCTGAAGGCCAGCACGTGAGGAGCGAGAGGTGGGTCTTTTCTTGTCTTTGTCTTTGTCTTTGTCTTTCGCTGCAGTCGACGGGGTTTTCCCCGTTAACAACCCTTTAGCACCTTTCCCTGACATCTTTGAAGATCTGATTAGAGGAACTGCAGCAGAACAGATCGAGCAAACAATTGCACACACACTCACAGAGAGCGAGAGATTTGAGGGTCGGGGGGGGTTTAGAGGTTGTTTAGTAATTTGAGACGTCTGTTGACAGTTGGAAGAACCCCGCGTATTAACTTCTGGATAAATTTCAATAGGACCCTCTTAATCTTACAAAAATAACATAATGGCTATCTAATATTTTCGAATTAGTATAAAGACCCCAATTATAAACTTTTTACCCCCCGTTAACACTAACCCCCAGCCCCTCTTTGGCACACTCCCAATTTGAGTTGATAATCACACCGAATTACTCGAGCTCGACTTATTTTTGACTTATTTAAGTTCAGAAAGCTTGGAATAATTTTTTAAGCTCATTTGTGAAATGAACCCAACAGGCTCGACTCGAACTCAACAAGTTCAACTTGTTTATGTACAAATATTCGGGCTCGGCTCGAGTTCAAGCTTGTTCGACTATCAGCCTTACTCCCAATAGAGAACCTTGTCTTGATTCCACAATGTGAGCTTTTATTCTATTTAAGGACACCTTTGAAGACAAACAATCCGAAAAGGTTATCATTGAAAGGTGTTTCTAAAACATTGAGACTGTGTTGCTAAATTCTTACTCTTGAAGAAAACACAATTCAGTGCTAGTGACACTAAAACTAAGAAAGCACATGATTCTAGTGTCAAAGTATAGATTTTTAAAAGAATACATGATCTTGTGCCACCAGCACTAACTCTTAAGCAAGAAGAACATGATATAAATATTAATAAATTCAGTTATTCCAAGAGTAAACAAGCGTAAATGCGCTAAAATTAGAAGAAAACATGATTTTGACGTGAAATGCACTAATTTTGAAGAAAAAAATAATAATTTATTTTTAGAATCAATATGCAAGAATTTGACTGTGTTGTTGATTATATATGTCGTCGAAGTGGAATTGTGGAGGATGGTGGATGTTACTCATTGGCAGTTGGAGGGTGGTATAAAGGACGAGAAATTTTTGCATGTGTTATACACACCATCATGTATCATGCCCATGTGGTGTGTATAACTAATAAAAAAGTGAGTGCAATACACATCAGCACTTTAACTCATCTTTTTCCCACCCATTAGTTAACCTCCGTTACGAGTAAATATTGGGTGTAATGATGATATCACGTCATCATTGTCACGTAATATCACCAATTAATTATAAAATAACAAATGAGATTGGTGAACCCTAATATTCAAACATGGCAGAAGTAGTTATTGGTAATTAATAAAAAAGTGGAGCCCACTAAGTCCACTTGATATTTTATTATTGATTGATAATACCGTGTCATCAATGTCATGCGATATCACTGTTACATCCAATATTTTTTCCTTCATTACGATTGTTGTAAAGGTCAAGTCAACTGAATTTTTCACACAAGTGATTGATTAGATAGTGTAGAATTACTTACCCCTTAATTAAAAATGCATTGTTTTTTTATCTATTACCCATTCACTAACCCGCTTGTTCATCACTTTTTTTCACAAAAAAAATCTCTCATTCCCACTTTCAAAGTAACATCTCTCCTTCAATCTCTCTTTCTTTTTCCTCCACATATCACGTTCCCTTTTAGCATTTCAAAAGTCCCGCTTGAAGAATTTATATGAAATTATTTTCCTTTCTCTTACTGTTCATTAGTGTGGGTATCATGTTTTTTGCTTTGTATTTTCTCATGTGTTGAGTTTTATTGTATGTAGAGTCAACGTGAGGACATAGACTGAACAATGGCTTCAAATCGGGCCAAACAAATTGCATTAACTGGCATTTTTTTTTACTTTTTAGATTCAAATTAATTATGTATGTTTGATTTAGTTATACATGGATAAAAATTTTACTGTCTATCATTACGTAATTTTACACTAGAAATCTGTGACGATAGTATCAAAGAAGTTAGTGTTGACTACTTTGAAATTAATGTACCAGATCAATTTTTAACTGCCAATGATTATGATTGTGAGCTGAAAGTTCGTATGTTAGTCTATAGTGAAGAGGAAGCATTTAACAATAAATGTTTTAGCATTCGAAAGGGCATAAGAGTTTTTCAAGAAACATGGGTGAAAGTAGTAGTCACGTATTTTAATGTTCAAAAGATGGATTTAGAAAATTTACAGACCCAAGTGAAGAGAAAAAAATCCTATAAATTAGATACTAGATGTTGTTGTCGGGCTCTTATTATTTTTACTGTAAAAAATGGCTTGTATGAAATTTTACAGCTTTTCTCTGGGTACAATAACTCTTTTGTTGAATCTGAACGACACTTGATGAGATCCGCCCGAAAGATACAAAATACTAGTAAAGTTGTTATTAAATCAATGGTTGACTTGATGCTGGTATAAGAGCTACAAAAATATTTTCTTATCTAGTAAATGAAGTTGCTGGATATCAAAATATTGGATTTACTAAGAGTGATTGTCATAACTTTATACAAGCTAAAAGGTCAAAAAAAAAAAAAAATCAGCTAGTGATAGTCAGAGTTAGATTAATTATTTCAAGCATCAGCAAACATAAAAACCAAGGTTTTTTCTTATATTGTGCAAGTTGATGAGAAAAACCGAATGACCCATTTTTTTTGTAGAGATGGAATATCAAAATTGGATTATGAGGTTTTCGAAGATGTTATATTTGACGCCACTTACCGTACAAACAGATACAATATAATATGTGCTCTATTTGTGAGAGTAAACCATCATTGAAAAAATATATTGTTTGGTTGTGTTTTTTTATGCGATGAGACAATTACTTCATTTGTTTGGTTGTTTGATATTTTTATAGAATCCATGGATCATAAGGCGCCGAAGACCATTTTTACTAATCAAGATCATGTGATGGCAAATGTCATTGTAAAGGTGTTTCCTAATACTCATCACTGCTTGTGTTAGTGGCATATCTCAAAAAATATAACTACAAATATTTATTCTTTTTATAGCAAACCTAGGTTTAGGTTTTCTTATCTTTTATATAATTGTGACTATAATAGTGATTTTGAAGAAAAGTGGACTGAGATGATGGTGACTTGGGATTGTCTGAACGTATCATGGCTTCAAAAATTGTATAACCTTCGTGAAAAATGGGCTCCCCCATTTAGTCTTGATACATTTTCTTTCAACATTAGCTCAAGTTAAAAGAGTGAGATATAAATAATATTTTTCAACATATGGCTTATAAAACAATGACTTGGACAGAATTTGTGCATCATTTTGAACAAAATGCTAAAAAAATGCGTGAAGTTGAGGTGATTAATGATTATAATTGTGCTCATGATAAACCTCGGGTTTTAGTTCGTGATTTTGAACTTTTAAAGCATGCACGCAAGGTGTATACACAAGATTTTTGGATTGTTTCAAGATGAGTTTTTACAATGTGTTTATCAAAAGGAGGTTCAATCGAGTCATAACAACATAATTCATATGTATAAGATAAGAAAGGAAGGTGATGATCCAGACTATATTGTGTAGTTGTAAAAAATCTGAGTCATTGGGTTGGTTATGTCGTCATGCATTAAGGGTATTCAATTTGAATGGTATGAACAAAATTCCCGAATAATATATCTTGAAAAGATGGACAAAAAATGCAAAGCAAGGAGTGGAACTTGGTATGATTGGTATTTTATTGTCAGTTAATAATGGAAATTCATCTAGGACATTGCGCCTCAACAAGTTAATGCGGAAGACATTTAGTGTTATGAATCTTAGTACGGATGATGATGCAACTATATATTAAGATTGTAGAAAATAACATGGATAAAATTGCACAGCAAGTGAGAAAATACAAGTCAACTTTATTAGGGAAAAATACAATTGATGATGATGACGAGAGCACTCTTTTAGAAATTTCTAGTACGCCAGTGTTGGATCCTCAGCGATTGGGACAGAAAGGAAAAACATATGGTAGGCTAAAAGTCTTCTTGGAGAAGAAAAAGGAAAAGTCATCAAAGGCGATGCATGTATATCCCGAATGCTGCAACCTATGACACCTATGTCTTCAAGTAGTACTCCTATAGATTACCCTTAGGGTGTGTTTGTTTGAATGGATAAAGGCGGATAGGACATGTAGGATTGGATAAAAAAATCTGGGGGCCCACATATCCCAGCTTTGGGTTGTACAAATGGGATTGGATTTTCGTTGGGTTGAATTACTCGGGCCGTAGTCAATTAGGCCCCAAATCCCATCTGATCTGGATACACGAAACCCAGCTGGACTTTGGGATTTCTAAGCCCACCGGCTGGATAAAGCACGAAATTACGTTATTACCCTTTAACAGTAAAGCACAAAGTAGGGTTTTTACCCCTTTTCCCTTCCGTTTCACCTACCTACTGCTCTTGTCACAGGCGGAACCAGAGGCATTGGGTTTGTATCTCTCTCTCTCTCTCTCTCTCTCTCTCTCTCTTGCCAATGAAGTATTTTGTAATCAGATTTATTTTTTGTTCTGTTGGGTCATTTGGGTATTAGATTTTTAGGTATATTGGTTTATTGTTCTAATGGGTTACTTGGGCTTATGTGTGAATTTTTTTGGGTATTTTGATATTTGAATGATTGTTCTGATCGGTTATTTGGGTTTTCGAAAGAATTTTTTTGTGTATTTTGTTTTTTGAAAGATTTTTCTGATGGGTAATTTGGGTTTGTGTTTGAATTTTAGACATGCCATTGTGGAGGAACTTGCTGGATTTGGTGCTGCTGTACATACATGTTCAAGGAATCAGGCAGAGCTTGATGAGAAGTTGAATCGTATTGATTAATGATTGTTTTTTTTTTTTTGGGAAGAGATGCAGTAAATAATAGATTATTGTTATAGTCTCAAATAATAATTTGAGTCATCTGAGAGTTCATTTGATGAAGAAACAAGTAAACATATGTGATTTCGCCAACAATGGAATCTCAATGAATATGTTTGTATCTATGATTGTGCTTTCTTAGCCTGTTAGAGAGCTAACAACCGGTGTAAAACTCTGTCAAAGTATGAGCATGAATCCAAAGAACAGCAGGGGCGAGGTTTTGTGGAGTTGAGTTGAGATGCAGAAATTTCTATAAATTTGGCGAAGACAATGGAAAGGAAAAAAAGGAGGGGGGGGGGGGGGGGCGGATGGGGAGGTTTGTATATGGTTTTTTCCATACCGGCTTCTTGTATTTTTTTTGGTGATTAGAAATAAAATTTTCTTCTTTTAATTTTTTTTTTTTTAAATACGGTTAATTATAACAATAGTTCATGTGAATTTGGGTTGTGAAGTAATTTTTCGTATATTCATAAGCATTTTTATATTTTTCACAATATTAAAGTGGTAACAATGATCAAAAAGTAAAAAAAAAAAAAAGTGGTAATCAAGAGATAGGATTGAATAGGATTCAAGGGTAAAATGGTCAATTAATGTCAAAGGTATTAGATGTTTAATAAAAAATTGTAATTTGTCCATATTCCAATTATATCATAATGCACTATCCAAAAGAGGGATTGGATAACACAATTTTTTTTATCCCCTTACAAATCCGGCTCATTGGGATTTCACTGGATTGGGATAGCTTAACAATGAAGTGGGTCCCATATATCCGGTGTTTGGCAACTGAAAAATGAAGGAGGATATAAATCCCGGGTCAAACCTTGACCTGGATGCTACAATACTTTTTATCCAAGGTACATGGGTTAAATGTAACCCACCCCCCTCATGGGTTACAATCCTACCCACCAGGTTAACCATGTAAAAAGACAGGCTTACCCTCATTCTTAGATATTTTCCTACACCTTACCGATGGTCAACTCCAAGCACTGGTTGGTGAAAGGGTTCATCACAGGCGAACTCATGCGAGGTAAGCTTCTTCTTCTCTGTCTCTCTCTCTCCCCCTAAGCTTCTCTCTCTCTCTCTCTCTAATCTAATCAACAGCAGAAACCCATTTGGATGAGGAAGCCCGAGGAGATCAATAAGGAAGAGTACTATGCTTTTTACAAGAGCCTCACCAATGATTGGGAAGAACACTTGGCCGTGAAGCACTTCTCGATTGAGGGTCAGCTGGAGTTTAAGGTTGTTCTATTTTCCTAAGAGGGCTACTTTTGACCTCTTTGACACAAAGAAGAAACCCAATAAAATTAAGCTTTATGTCCGTCGGTCTTCATCATGGATAACTGTGAGGAATTGATCCCTGAATACCTTAGTTTTGTGAAGGGTATTGTGGATTTGGATATCAGGGCATGCATGGTGATGGAGGGTTTGGTGATGATGTTGTTGGTGGCAGTGGTGGTGTTTATAAGTCCAGTGGAGGTAAGGTGGGTTAACTGTTCTGGGAGCAAACTCCCTCCTTGTTCTGTGCCATTTTGGTTCTTGTAAATTTTGTTGTGTTCATAAATAAAATTTTATTTTTTCTTAAAAAAAAAAATTAAAATCGGATTGGTTTGGATTGGAATGGATAAAGTCATGGGTAGAATGATAAATTACTATAAAATTATTTGTGTAACCTATGGGGCCCACTAAATTAAAAATTTATTTTTCAAACAAAGGTTAGGATTGAATATATGGCTTGGATGGGTTTTAAAGTGGATGAGTGTGTTTGGTTTGGATTGGTTAGGATATAAAAAAACAAAACCTATCCTATCCAATCCTATTATCCAAACACACCCTTAGTGTTTGTTTGGATGGATTTTTAGGGAGGATTTGGATTGGCTTCCTCAAACCCTTCCAAACTCAAACTCCTCTTTACAAAGATGATATTCAACGTTGAATTCAGTTCATACTCATATTTGATATGCAACACATACACATGTAGGTCTCACGGATATATCATAATTATTAACAACCATTTATCCTATAAATGACTATTTTGCCATTTGATTAATCCAATTTATATCTATGTTAAGGGGTACAATTGTATTTTACATCCTTAACCCATCTTTCCAAATACACCCTATAGGTTTGATGAAACTCATGATCGTGAATTTAGTATCTGGGCTAACTGCGAGTCGGGTTTGAAAACTCATGATTGAATTTTTAATCCAAACATAAAATTTGGAGATCTTTTAGACTATTTTTCCCAAACCCTGGACATCAATTCTTCTAAACCCACAAAACAAACAAGCCCTTAGAGAATCGAGATCCCAAGTCATATTAGGCTGGCAGATGCCCCTGCTATGCCTGGAGGATCTCCCTGTAATATGTTTGACCATTCTCCATGAATTTTTCATTAATTGTGCATTAATACTTTAAACCTCGCGTGCCTTTTATTTTTATTTTTTGGTTCAACAGTTGAAGGTGATCTGACTAGTTTACGTACATCTCAACTAATTTCTTATCCGGTCCGATCAAATGTAGGTCATTCACGCCAAAATTAAAATATTCATGAGAGATAAACCTCACCTGTCAACATCACTATCATTTTACCTTGTATTATATTAACAAAAATTTAATATTGAATTATAATTAGTAATTTTTGGGAGGTATTTAATAAATATATTGACAGCTCAAAAACAAAGAAATGATTATCGTTATATCAACCGGTAGACTTTGAATAAATCAATAACATTATCTATTTGAAAAATAACTTTACACAAAAAAATAATTAGTCTTTTAACAAGAGTAATTTTTGCCATATTTGAAATTACATTGTTCTCGCTTTCCGGAAATTACACTGTTCTCCTGGAGAATGATCAAAATTTTATTTTGATGTATTATTTCAATCACTTAAAAAATGAAAAAAGTTTCGAAAATATTTCCTCAAAGTTTCGGAAATATAATGAAAACGAATACAAAAATTGAGAATTTATTTCGAAAATATTTTGAATTGTTGAAATATACAAAAAATATCTTGAAATACCTCAAAATATTCCGAAACAATGGTGTATACATGCCAAAATATCTCGAAACATTATGAAACACCTTAAAGTATTGGAATTTCGATTCCACCACTGATTCGTTCTCCCTTCTTAAAACATAAACATTTCACATATTTCGAAACAAAATTTTGATCTTTGCTCCTTCTCAAACTTTGTCCCGTAATGTTCGTAACATGCATCCAAGTTTCCCCGTATGACAATCTATTATTGGATGATTTTTCCTTAATATATACTCATAGATAAACATATAAGTCAAAAATAAGTTTCATTATAAGATTAGACACTAACAAAGTTATTCTCCTACTCTGGAATCAAAATCAATCATTTTCATCCGTTCTTTCAAATTTACTAACGACTATTTGACGATACGAATTTAATATATTTGCGATAAAACTCATAACCTCTCGACCAATTACCTACTTTAGTCCTCGTGTTTTTAAAAATTTAGCGTCGAAGATTTGGAGGACAATTTAATTCATTTCCAGATTGAATAAGAAGATTACTTTCATTTGATGAAGTTCTTAAACTTTTTACAGAATTTATATATACAAATCACCTAATCATCCTATTCTCTTTGCTTGTTGATTAGAAATAATCCATCTTTTCATTGACAGCCTTCGAAAATACGAGTTTTAATGGAGTCTATCAGATGTGGTGTAGCTGATGAGCACCAAATAAGATATTGACTATGAGAATTTTTGTAATATGACAGTAAACCTCTTGTGTCAAATGCATACCATCCCAGCTTATGTATCGGGTCAGGTTAAGGCAAGTAGGCACACTACGAGATCCACAAGTGCTGTTTTCATCATAGTTGTACAACCCCTGGCCCAACCCCACAGCATGCTCTTAACACTGATTTTTCGTCAAACTCTGCATAAAAACGTACATTTCTGTAACGCCCCGATTTTTTTTTTTTTTTCCTTTACGGAGACGTTAATTGATATAAAAATATCCAAATAAAAATAACAGAGCATTAATTGTCCCAATAAAATTTCATTAATCAAAATTATCTCCCAATACAAATAAATCTGTCAATTATATCAACATCTTCTTGTCTTTAATACTCTGATTATCTCGTTCCGTTCATTTCTCTAAAATTAATCTGAAAATATTAAATAAAGCAGGGAAGTATACAATATGACGAGGAAAAATATGCTCAAGGACATTAAATACCAAGTAATCGAGTATCACAAAGTATCTCAATCAACAGATATAAATATCATATTTACATATCACACGTCATGCAGAATCTTAATACAGATCTGACACCTCACCAATCATCCCACCTCAACTCGATCTCACGGGTCTCTTGGTTGGCGATGCATCGATTATTGGCTGCCACGATCCCGTCTCAATATCCGCAAAACACAATCAGTGAGATCAAGAACACGATCAATGAGATCAAAATATTCAACGATATTCAATCGAAATTCTAAAATAACGATAGCACAAGTTGGAATACAAATCAGAGGGTAATCAAATAAATACTCTTTGCAAAGAGATTTAAGGAGAACATATTGCATACCACCCCATACCTCAGAATCATTATTTAAATTCGATAACTCTGATTTCCGTTTCATTCTTCTTCCACTCGGTTTGAACTAAAAACACCCACCAAGATTTGTTTTCTCTCTCCCTTTCTTCCTCCTTGTTCTCAGCTCCAATGGACACCCACATATCTTTTTTTTTCTTTTTTGTTTACTCTCCCTCACTCTCGGTTTTCAGCAAGGAAGAACACGCACACACTGATTTCTTTTTTTAAACACACACACTTTACTACACCTTAAAGTACACACACATATTTTCTACACTTTAAAACACACACACACACACACCCGGCAAGCACACACACATGCATTTGGACTATTAAAAATGACCCCCCACTTTATGTCTTGACACATGTAAAGATATTTCATCCAACTTTAATAATTATGCTTGCCTCCCCCAAATTCTTAAGTGATTTCAAAATCAACCCAATACTATTTTCATACACAAAATTTCATCTAATAAATAATTTCACATAATTGCAATTAGTCCACATAATTATACTTAAACTACTTCTAAAAATTTGGGATATCACAATTTCAAGGCAATTCAAAAAGCAATTTGTCATTTAAATTCATAGTCATACATACAGACACACCCAGACGCGCACACAAACACACAAATGAGCACGCCATCACACCGCACCACCGTCGCCCAACACACATTGGTCGAGGATGAGGCCCTATCCACGAATCGAAAATTGGGCTAACTCCTAAATTTTTCGAGTTGACCTAACCGGTCGGGCCAAGGCCACCCTAATGTACACTAGAGCAAAACTTCTTAAACTCATTTTTCCAAAATCTTGGGCTATAAGTGAGATATTAGGACTTTCTTGAACACAAGATCAATCCTTCTAAGCATATGAGCCTTTTTTAACTGCTAATCCCCAAAGCTACATCCATCCAAAGGCATGGGTTTGCCTGCTCCATAGTAGTAAAACCGCCATCAAGTTTTGATAGTTGTTGCTGTTGATTCCACCTTTTAGAAACATTGGGTGATTAATATTCACTTGGCCCAAAAGTCCAATAACCCGCAGACCGAGCAAAGCACTACGTTTTGCGGGTGAAGAGTCCAACGGCCCGAAAACGTAGTCCTTAACAATACAATATTGACGCATTGGATATTTTTGAAATACATTAGAATATGTAATTTATAAAGATTGAGGTTTTGAATTGGCCCCAATGTGTAAGTAGTAGCCATGAAATAATTCAAATATAGTTAAAAAAAAAACAGGTATAACTTTATTCTTCTTCTTTTTTGATAGAAAAACTTAGCTTTCATTTCATAGAAAACGAAAGACGCATAGTTCAAAAGTATACATAGGTGTAACTTTATTCAACTCAGTTCAACTCAACAAAACCTTCATTATAACTATTTAAGATCGATGCGCGAATCTTATCTCTCCATTGTCCTCTATCACAAGCTATATTTTTTGTAAAATCAGAATTTTATTGAACCACGTAAATCCTTACATTCTTTATTCTTGATTGCTTTTTCTCTCATTCAATTGTCTGACATACTGTATCTTCACAGGACTACCATATATAAAGTGAGATACTCAAACTCAAAAACATCAAAGGCCTATGGCATTTGGCAAATGAGATGAGAAAGCTTTAAAGTAAGAGAGATGGCACAGAGTACTAATCTCTTAGTAACGTTTTTGTAGTGTAGAAAAAACCTTTGCATCACCCAAATCTCAGAACAACAGAACAACAATGAACAAATATTTTGCCATGATACCAAAAGAAACAATAGATTATAAGTAAAAACATATGTACAAACCAGAACTGTTACATATATCACTGGGTTTGGCTCCCCTCCAACCCAGATGTCAGTAATCCGAAAATGCCTTCATTTTCCTTGTGTTAGGCCTTCGACTACCCTCCTTATTAACAAGAATGACAGCAACAACAACAACAACAAGAATGACAGCAACAACAACAACAACAAGAACGACAGCAACAACAACAACAACAACAAGAAAATGACATTACGTTTTAACACATCAAAAGGAGGGCTTCACGAGTGCGACCAAGAAGACTCAACGCTGTCGCAGCAATGTGGTGTCCAGTCAGCCCTGCACTAGCAAGTTGTTCATTTGGAGATCCATGCTCAATGTAGCTGTCTGGTAAAACAATCGGTCGCCACTGGGTAATTTAATTTGGAGAAGGATTAGAAACAAGATCAAATTATAAACTTCTTAGACGACGGAAGGTGATGTTTAAATTTTAATTGAATATTTTGCATAATCAATCAGACCAGACAAGCAATTCAAGAATTCTAGCCATCTACATATCTATCAGGAGCATCAGAATGTTAGGAAGTCTGACCAATACGCCAAAAGCCCCAGGACAGAAGGAATGCGTTAGATCAAAACTCTTAAACTCAAGTCCCATACCTCCAGTAGGCCACACCTAGGTCCCATACACCAGTCTAGGTCCCACCCAGGATCATAACACAGAAGTATGCCTACAAAATACTTACTAAAAAAAGACTATTGCACCGGAGCAGCAGTATGTCGAAGACCAAATCAACCAAATTGTTCCAGTGAGTTGATAATAAATAAAGAAGTTGTGATCTATAAGGTAGGTAGGGATCATCAAAACACCAAACCATCCAATGTAAAGACGGTTTCCATTGCTGGTTATCCAATTACAGAAGTGACCCCATAGGCTTAGGCTTTCGCTTTCACGTCTCTCTAAAATTGTAGTCATGGTAACTATACCTGGAATTACAGTCTCTCTATCCTCATTATTACAACAAGCATTTCTCTTTAGTCAAAACGCCTGTTAAACAGTTCTGATGGGTGGGAGAAGGTCACTAAATACCAACGTGTCTAATCTACACTGTCTTGGTATATTAGGGACGAGAGAGGGGGCCAAAATTAGTTATTAGGAATTCTAAAAATAAATCACCAAGATGGGAGAGGGCCAAAACTGGATATTGGAATTTCTGAAACTAAACCACGAAGGTGGGAGGAAAAAAAGATTATTTATTTATTTTTGTCCCATCATGGTTGATATCATTTCTCCAGAAAGAGGCATGAAGAGGTGGAGAAAGTGGTAACCAATTTGGAAAGGACACCAAATATGTGCTCTGGGTTTTCTCCAGTATAATTGAAGGCAATCCCGTTCCCTTCCCCTTCATTTTCCCACGGAATCAAACAAAAGGACAAATTTGCCTATTTGTTACTCCTTTTCGTATTTTGACAATTATCCCCTCTACAGCAAAGACAGTCTAGTTGGAAATACGACTTCTTTTCTTTGTCACATGTGGTCTTGGAGAAACCTATTCAATCACTAATGAGAATGTAGCTTCCAATTGCAGCCAGTCAAATTACAAGAGTGGAAAACCTGACCCGACATTGAAACCGAAATTTGGAAGTATAAAAAGCAGTGAGCTTACCAATATAGGTCCATCAAGAAAAGAGTTCAATTGACTAGTCTCACTAAATCCATCAGTTGAGGATGTTAGGAAAGGTGAAACTGGTTAGAGACATGAAATCTGACGCTATTTGCACAAAATGGCTGCTTGCTCTCAGAATTGAACCAATAACCTCACGAAGTCGCAATTGTTGACCTGATTTTTTACCACTACCCTGCCCTCGAGCTAATCAAAAAGTAAATGGTTAGAAAAGTATATTACCTTGATTCGTCCATCGAGCTGGCCATCAAGGGAAATGAATTGAGCAACATGCGAGCTAAATCCTCCTATAGATCCTTCCTCAACAGTTATCAGAAAGGCATGGTTTTCACATAGTTGTCTTACAAGCTTTAAGTCAAGCGGCTTGCAGAATCTTGCATCGGCAACGGTTACCTCAACGCCAAGCTTTGAAAGAAGAGACTGAGCTCTAAGACAGTTCTGTACCATAGCTCCATAACCAAGCAAAGCAATATGCTTACCCTCGATAAGAACTTTTCCTTTGCCAATCTGGCTCCAACAAAGAGTTATATGACAGTTTCAGGTTTCAAAACTGTTCAGCTAAAGGTAAAACTTGAAATCCTAAAGTAAATAAAGAAAAAGAGAAAAATATGTATAGAGACCAGGAGTAATTACAAGATCTAGCAAGAAAATTAGGGACACTGTAGCCACAATTTGAGATACATTTAAAACTACTATGGTAAAGCAACAAAGTAATATATGAATCTCTAAACCCGAAGACACTTTTTCAGTATTTTAGATAAATGAGCAGGTCGTGAACTGATCTGATTTACTATTGCATGATATTAATCTGATGAGGAAGTTTGTTTGTCGAGGTTTCATTGAAAATATTATGAGTTGTTTCTGAACATCATATAAATTAGCCGACTCCAAGAAGCGGGACAGGCTTTGCTGAGACCGAAACCAATGTTCATTGATGAATTCAAAGCATCACAAAAACATGATATAAGCAAAGAAAGCAAAAAACTGTCACCTCAAGGGGAACACCATTGCATAACAAGTTGTTCATCTTAACAATGGCACCTCTAGGATAGCGCAAGCAAACTGGCCTGTCATTAACAAGGGCTGCAGTGGCCACCATATGCACAAGCTCAACCTCATCGGATGGTGCCATCACAATCATATTTGGCAAACATGACATGAATGTTATATCAAATGCTCCACAGTGTGCTGGACCATCAGACCCTACCAATCCTGCACTTGTAATGACAAAACGCACTGGAATCTTCTGGCGGTCTACATCATTAATTACCTGAGGTCACAGGAAAAAGGAGAACTTAGGCAACCAAAAATAAGTCTGTCCCCACTGGTCATTGGATCTATTTCTTGCTGCTCAATGCAGCAAATAAAAAATCACAACTAGCCATTCTAACAAACCAAAAATAAGAGACTTTGAAACAATTGTTTTTAGTAGGAATTTGAAAACAATCTTTCTTAATATCGTATACAATATCTCTACATTCCACTGTCTAGGTGTAAGGACACGATGCTAAACATATATAACACCTAACGTCTACGCATTCAGCTGCAGAAGGTGCATACACACAAACACACACAGAAGTACCGCTCCTAACATCGAATAACTACATACTTTGAGTTGGACTACTATGCCCATTTTATTTGGTTTAATAATTACCACAAGATGCTTAAGAATAGCTTAAGCATAGCGGGGTAGCTCATATCAAGAGGTGGACAGTTGAGAGATTCGGTTGCAAACCTATGAAAAGCTTCACAGAGAAATACTGAATTTGGTAGAGAGAGAGAGAGAGAGAGGACCTGATCGTAAGCTCTCTGAAGCAAGGCAGATGGGATTATACAAAATGGCTTCAGTCCTCCACATGACAAACCTGCAGAAAATGTCACCGCATGCTGCTCAGCCATACCCACATTAAAAAATCTGTCTGGAAACTTCTCCTGATATAATTGAAGTGATGGCTCCATCCCCATTCCGGCATGAACTGTCACAATATCTTTGTCTTTCTTTGCCTCCATAATTAATGCATCCACAAAGCAATCACTATATGTCTGAGGGCGAGTGTTACAAGGTAATGAATCAGAGTTACACGAACCTGCTTGATGCCAAAAAGGAAAAACAATGAAAAATCGAGAAAACTAGCAGTGGGTTCTATTTGTGCATATATAGAAACATTTAGACCAGGACAGCAGCAGTGTAAAAGGTCAGCCACTATGAGAAGGCAGGTGGAGGTGCTGCTATGGGACCTAAGCTGAGTTGCACTCTCGCAATAAGTTTCAACAATGAAAAATATACACCTTATTAGAGGATGAAATTTTCTTTTATTCAATAACTAAATTGCTTCCTCGGAGAGATACATATCAAAGGGAAAAAAAGAATTTCAAAGTGTTGAACATCTGCATCCCAATTTATTGACTTAAATTTCCAATACAACCACACTCAATATAAGTCACCAACGCAACCCAACCCAACCCAACCCCACGCCCACCCCACACCCACACCCACACCCACACACAACCACGTCCACATTCTCTACGCACATCGTGCAAATATATGGACGTATGGATTGGGAAGTTCAATAAGAATAATTTGATTTTCCAAGAAAGGATATACTTGCTGGGTACATGTGTGGTGTGATTTTTCGTCATGTACTTCTAATCTCTCTGATCTATACCACTTAGAGAATAAACTGAATGAAAACCACAAGCATTTTACTCTTTTCAGAACAAAGCTTTCTCCTTACTGAATAGTAGAGCTATAACATGCAGCAGCAACTCATAGAAACTAGGTCTAAGCTCACACTTGTGGCTTATACAGTGAAGCTAGTCTCCAAGTGAGACCCAACTTGCAACCATGACAGGAACCTCGGTAGACACATTTCATGAAATGCCTGACCTTGGCGAAGTTTCTTAAATGTTATTTCATTACCCACAATTGCTCCCTGAAAATTCAAAAGCTGAGAAGATTCCAAACCAAGAATACATAAGTTGGAAATTCGTTCACAAGCTCGGATTCCTCAGACATCAAAGGCCTGATCCAAGTCTGAGAAAGAACCCTGAACATGAGACCGAGCTGAATTAGGATAAGGTTAGCTCCTTTTACACCCTAGCTGAACTAGAAGATGTGATGCTCCATATTTGAGGTGTCCACCCAAAACCAATAGGCAATAGGTGGAGAGGCCCCTCAACAAACAAATATTGGGTGATCCTAATTTTTCAGTGTGGGATACAATCTCTCATCACACTTGGAAACCCGCAGGAAAAATTAATGATGGAATAAACATAAGAAGAAATAAAAGAAGCATACCTTCTTGGTGTTCATCTGGCATCTCACTATGGCTAGCATCTTCTACTTCCTGATCTACCTTTGTTATGACATGTACTAAAACAGGACCCATCGAATCTAATGATGCCACTTCATGCAGAACACATACAAGATCCTCAATGTTGTGTCCATCAACGGGGCCAATGTAATACAAACCAAGCTCTTCAAAGAGAGTTGACCCTGGTGGACCCACCATACCACGTGCATACTCATCAACTTTGGCTGCCCATTCGTGCATGCCCTTACCAATCCTCTTAGTAAAACCCTAAATGAAGCACCAATGACAGACCATGATGAAGACACAACAAATATTATATACGAAATTGGCATAACAGGGAGGTATAAAAAGTAAGGTGGCAAATTACATGATATATATTTCGTATGTATCAGATAACCAGTCCACATATTACCTATGTTCGTAATATTGGAGCTTGCCATGCGAGTCCAGATTGGGCTCAGTGGTCAGCCTCCATTTGAATTATGTAAGGGGTTTTTTTGCTTTTGCCACATCTAGTGAAATACTACAAGTCCTCTGTCAAGGTTGCCCAAAAAATTTAGTCTATGCAGTACATATAATTCAAGTTTACATCCCAAATGCGATGTTTCCATCCCAATAACTACTCTTCACGTTTATCAAAAACAATCTTATCTGGAATGCAAAAGTTCCTGATCATACACAATGGGTAGGTAAGTGGAGTTCATATAGTTCGAATGTGTTTTATACTTTTCTTTGGGGGAAAAGAAAGACTTCTCTCAAAAGGAGGAGAAGATGAATAATGAATTGACAGAATGAGAAAGTAATTCTTTAAAGAAAAAAAAAAGCATTTTCTTAGAAAGGAAGAAAAGATGAATAAAGAATTGATATCATGAGAAAGCAAAACTCCTATATTTCCTTCTAACAAAGTTTATGATGTTGGCTGGTGGTAATCATCATGTGAATAATAGTATATTAACTAAGTTGTGAATAATAGTATATTAACAAAGTTTGTGATGTTGGTTCTTACAAAGATAACAAATAAGAGAGAGAGAATATATAAAATACTTGGATCACTGAGTGTACCACAACTACACAGGTGCATACGCATGAACAAGATAATAGCACTTTCTGGTTATTCTACACGAGTCATTGTTCCCATGTGGATGTACCCTAGTAAAATAAAAGGAAGATCAGGGAAAGAGTACCTTAGCAACTTCTCTAAGTTCCCGGAAGAATTTACTCGACTGCAACTTGCTTAGATTACTAGACAAAGCATTGATTGGTGTTGTGGAGGCCTCCTCGAGCTTTGGGTGCAATGAGTGACAACTGTCATTCAATATGACAACCATATTTGAATCCAAATAACCTGCATTGCTCATTGCCTCATAAAGCTGCCCAGCCATAGTTGTTTCATTGCTGATTACTGCAACTACACGGTCTCGCTTCCCTTTGATATCTCGTGCAACAGCCATTCCTAGGAGAAAAAAAAGAAGAATATAACAACTTTCAGTTCCCACTTTCCCAGCTTGATATAGAAAATTGCATAGAGGCACAACAGCCAATTTTTTCTATTAATTCTTATTTGAACCGTTATTTGAAGATCTAACCAAGCCAGGGAGGCTAGGCTGAATTGGATCAAGGGAGCCATGTGCTGTCCAGTTGACCCACAGGCATTTGAAAAATTAAGAATATATATCACATACAATTGCCTAAATTTGATGGGCTCTGTGAGATTGACCCAGCTAAAATGGATTTTTGAGAAAGAGTTACTTGATGGGGTCAACGTTAGATATACATAATTTTTGTGCAATGTTTTTATATTTCCTCTAATTGAGTACCCCGTAAAGATATTTTACTGGAGTAATGGTAAAAAATTGAAGCTCTCAAAATTCAATTGTATAAAATTATTTAAAATTTATATCATAAAAAATAGTTTCAAAGAATCAATTGTCAGCTTTTCTATCCATATCATGGATTGATTTCTTGCATGTCTAATTGGACGTTTTCTTTATTCTTTTACTCGTAATTCTTTATTTTAATACTTTTGATGTCCTAGATTTAGACTGGCTTATTGTTTTTAATGAATCATATGTATGTTTGAAATTTTGAGACTAAATTTAGTATGCACATATTTGTTTATATGCGGTGTATTCAACTATGATTGTTTTTTTTTTTTGGCCTAAGTTTCAATTGATTAATCTACTACATTTGAAAAAAATATTAATTTTATCACTTCACTTGAGGTTTATTTTTTTTTTGACAATATAAAGTGGGAAAGTTTTGAATAACCTTACTCACGAATAATCCTGGCTCAGGCACTGAATCAGAAAACAATAGTATTGTTGAAGACATAATATTATAATATAACATGTTAATGAAGGAAAATCTAAGGCATCCTTAGAAAGACATGTAAAGGGATGAAAACAAGGTAATACCAAGCCCAGCAGAAATGCTGTTGCATCCATGCGCTGCACCAAATGGGTCGAATTCACTCTCAGAGCGAGATGTGTAACCTGAAAGACCATTTGTTTGTCTGAGCGTATGCATGAGGGAACGCCTCCCCGTGAGAATCTTATGTGCATATGTCTGTTCAAGTTAAAAATATATAAGATATCATGCTATGCTGGTAATTTTAATCAAGAATTTAACGCAACATAAGGACACGAGATATATTTCTGGTAGAAGGCAAAAGAACAATTCATAATTCTGTACAAAAATAAGACCCTTATCCCTGGAAAAATAAAAAATACAATCTTACTTGTTCTCCCACATCCCAAAGTATCTTGTCCACTGGAGCATGAAAAACATGGTGTATTGCAACTGTGAGCTCCACCACTGCCAGACTGGCTTTATAGGGTTTTTGAGTTTTTGACATTGTATAAGATAACTCTGATCGGATGTCATCAGCTAATTGTTTCAGTTCCTACAAAGAGCCACTTTCAATGAGTTGACTAATCGGTCACTAAGATTCTCGAGACTTGAGAATCTGAAACTTGTACAAGCAAAAAATATCAGAAAGCAGATTACTTAACCTTAGGAGACAAATTCTTCAAGTGCATAGGGTTTTCAATTGTATCAAGTATGGGTGTTGGAATCTTGTCGGAGAAGCAATCACCTGCATCAGGTAGACAGCATATTCGACCACCAAAACTCTGTATCATGCAATGTCATAACTTATCAGCCTCTAAACCAAATCAATCGCTAGTTTCTCATTTTTGGTATAAGTCAATTGCTAGTTTTGAAGAATATTTAATCAGAACAGAATGCCTACGGACTCATACAAGTGTACAGTGCACAAATAGGAAAGGAGCTTGACTATGGCTCTAACCAAACGGAAATAGAATTACAGGTTTAACAGGAGATGTAAGGAGACATTAAAAGCATGTAAGTTTGAAAATTGCTAACAGTTAGTACGGTTCTCAATTATTAGATTGCTCATTTGATGTGGCAAGTGGAATCACAATCAAGGCATCTATATTTGTTCAGTGACAAGGTGAGAACAAATGGACTACATAGTGACTCTGAACAATAAGTACAATTAAAAGTAATAACCACTGTCAAACCTAATCAATAACGTAGTATACGGTGCTCAGTTTCAAATCCCAACATAGATTCTAAGTTTAGTGACTTTGTTGATTGCAAAATCAAGCCTTTTCACATTCTTGACAAGAAAAAACGCTTTTGGCAACCGAATTAAGAAAATTACACATCGCATAACACAAATTTAATCTGGAAACCAAGTAGCATGTTAAAAACAAAACCATGTAGTTAGTGTCTCGCAGTGCCGTTAATTTGTTTTGCATTTCATAGATAAAACTACATGAAAACTCATAACACCATTTATTTATTTTTCATTTCATGGCTGGGATGACATAAAATTACATGAAAACCAGTACTAACACCACATAGATGTATATAGTCCATATTTTGTTTCATTTGGCTTCTTTCCCTATCTCCTTGGCACCCAATTCTCATTCACCATTATTTTTTACCTAGTTTCCTCCATACTCACGAAACAAAATCCAGCAAAAAACCTAAACGAACCCCTCAAAAAAGGGGGAAAATGTTAAGAATTTCATACAAATCTTCCTTCAGAAAATGAAGAAGCTAATCAAATAAGGGATACTACTACAAAAATACATGCCTCTTACTTGGATGAAAATACTCAAAATATATTTTCCAAGCATATAAAAAAAAAAAAAAAATTGCAAAGAATTTGTCTACCTTGGAAGTACTGGTGGAAGCAGAACTTGGGAACAAGCTCATTCTTGAAAATTCCCAATTGGAAGGGAAATTAACACTTGAGAAGTCCACTTTGGAATTAAAATTTCTGGAATTCCCAAGAAAGTGAGCACTGACACCAAATACGTTCTGAGCAGCAGCAGTACCCATTGAGAAAATTGAGACCCAACTTACCCAGAAATATCAATCAATTGCAAGGAAGTCTATAAAGATGGACAATAAAGAGATTGATAGCAAAACCAAGAGGAAGATATCAGAAAAGAAAAGCTAATGCAACAAATAAAGCACATGAGAGAGAGAGAGAGAGAGAGAGAGAGAGGGGGGGGGGGGAGCCCAGAAATAAAAATTGATTGTGACCCAGAAGAAGTTGAAGCTTATGCAGTAGTGGTCAGTGGAAAAATACAAGCTTTCCGACAAAAGGACCATGTATTCATAACCAAGTAGTGGTAGAGGGGTCGCATCGGGGGCTTGGCTTCTCTTTGGTTAACAGGCCGGTGTCGGTTGGCCGGCAGTTAAGATCCCCGACAATTGACAAGCCAGCCAGTTGGTTGGTTTGATGCTCAATTTTCTTTGTGTTACGGTGCCTTCGAACACGGTTATTGATGATAGTAAATTTTGTAGACATTTTTAGATTTTCCTGAGCTTCTATTTTTAAAAGAAATTATGCCGAAATTTTTTGAAATTAATAGGGACTAGTTTGATGTTTTGGTGGTTGGATATGTGTTGATGATTGAGTATGTATTAATTAGTGTGGTGGTCTGGTGAATTATGATGATTGTTATGTTTGATTGTAAATTTTATAGACAAGTTATTTTAGGTTGTAAAGAGTCTTTAGATAATGTAGTATTTTTCGAGTTTTAATTTAATTTTTCGTTACGCTGTGTCTTCAAGTACGAACAATTACTAGTTAAATAATATATATGTATATATTATTTAATAAATATAATTATTTATTTATTTTTATTTTTAATTTTAGAAGGATATATTTTAATAAATTAGGAGAAATGTTAATTCATCAATTTTTTTATTTTTTTTTCTATTTAGTTAAGGGAAAAAATGAGATATTCAATAGTTGAGTGGACAAAACGATATAAACCTCATAGTTTGAGAAGAAAAATTGTAATTGATGAATCCGGGTTGGTTTCGTGCAAGTTCAACAGTCAAAAAGGTGAATAGGTATAATCAATGTGCAGTAAACAAACAATCAATGACCAAAATAACAAATAAAGGATCAACACAGAGGTTTATAGTGGTTCGACCGTGGCCTACGTCCACTTTGAATGGCAACGGTAGCCTTGGTGTTTTTTATTAATGAATAATCGTCACCGGAGGGTTTACACCGGAGAGCTACAGTGCTTTGAGGGAGAGAGGAATAACAATGTTGTCCAAGGTAGGAGATTAGGTTTTTTTTGGAGGCGTGCCTTAGATGATGAGAGGGTTTACATTTATAGAGTTAGGGTTTGGAGGTGAGGCGATGACGTGAGGGAGGGGTTTCCTACTTTGTTTTGGTAATTACAAATTTGGTAGGGTTTCTCTGTACGCCGCATTTCTCTCCTTCATACTCCAATTCCTTCGGAGGAGGGCCCCAGCTGGATTGGACTTGAACTTGGACTTGGTGGGTCTTTGCATGGTTGGGCTCTTCAATCGAGGTTGGACATTTTCACATAAATTGGGTTATTTGGGCTTGACCCATCAGTAATTAATCCTTTTTTTTATTTAACTTATTTTCTAAACTATTTACCCCAAAACATTTTTAAAATTTTAATTTATACCCTAAAAGATTAAATTTTCAAATTGCACACTCAATCAAATAAAATTGAGTATAAAATTTTTATGGGAAATACTTAAAATTGAGTAATATAGAAATAATTGAGCTTAGGAATAGAAAATTATAAAGGCTACAACATAAAATTTTGTTTAACAAAGCAACAAATTTGTTGTTTTGGACCATATTTTTACCTTTTCATCTTATTGAGTGTATAATTTGAAAATTTTAATCTTTTAGTGTGTAAATTAAAAGTTTGAAGAACTTTCAAGGTGCAAAATGTCATTCGCCCACATAACTATTTAAGAATTCAATTCATTCTTTTTCAACATAAAAACAGGTTATAAAAGGCACTTTTAGAATTTTTGTCGATTTTATCTCAAGATACCAAAGCCAACCCCCCCCTGGTTTTCTCCCTCCCCGTGCACGCACGATGGATAACTAGTATATAATGTTTAGTATGTGCTATCTAGAGGAAAAATATTTATGATCAATTGACGAATCATACATGCCTTCAACATAAAAATTAGAAGTTTTTATTCACCATAAAGAGTCCACGTACAAATATGTATATTTGATGAGAAAATTAAATTGATTGAATTCAAGGTGATAAACAATGTAGTAACTTGACATTTTCCTCTCAAAAACTTGTGTGTGTGTGTGTGTTTTTGGAAGTAAAAGGCTTGTGTGTTTGCAAGGCTCAAAACAGCATATAAAAAAGGCATTGAGCCTAAAAAAAGCTTGTTCGAAAGATACTTCCCTTTGCCAAACATGGATTTGCTCATCGACACAACATCTGGCTATGTGATGTTCTCATTCATGGATGGGTATAGCGGTTACAATCAAATCAAGATGAACCTTGGAGATGTGGAAAAGATTGACTTCATAACTCCGATAGGTAACTTATATTCCACAGTGATGTTTTTTGGATTAAAGAATGTTGGTACCACTTATCACCATACTATGACTGCAATTTTTCATGATATTATGCATGAGGAATTGGAGGGTTACATTAATGGCATCTTAGTGAAATCCAAGCAAAGAAAAGGTCAGGTGGAAGTGCTCCGTTGAATCCTATAGAGATGCAGAGAATATAAGCTGAAAGATGAACCCGATGAAGTGCGCCTTTGCCATAACATCAGGGAAATTTCGTGGTTATTTGGTGAATTAACAAGGCAGGAATGTAGACCCAGCTAGAGCAAAAGCAGTGCTCGATATGGCAAAGCGAACCTCAGCGAAAGAAAAGACTGCAATGGACATCTATGCATCCCAAAACTCCTCTGTATTCGTGTATCACCTACAATTTTCTATTCAATCTGCCATCTTCCACAACCTTTTACTCCTTTCCGAAACCCAAGAACTAAAATTAAAGCCAATGAAAGAATAAATGCAACAAATACATTGAAAATCACAATTTTCCCAGAATCAAAAGCATGTAAGTGGGATCTTTGTAACATGCAACAAAAATGAACTTGTGTCGCATTAATGTAAAATTCTCCTGTTTTTTTGAACAATTTCTCCACCATCACTATCTATATGAATTTTCAGCTCCATCATCACTAGCAAGAACAAGTTTATCACCATCTCTAATAACTGCTATGTCGTCCACTTGAGCACCATCCTTAGTTAGAACTTTGGTAGGAGAGAACCCGAATTTCTGGGCACCAATATCAAGTAACTCCTGTAGAGACTTGGGGAGAAGCACAACCTTTCCAGCAACTTCACCTTTTTCTGGGCAACTAATGGTCACTCTAGCACAGATATCACGTAAATTCTGTGGAGGCACCAAGTTGGTTGGAGATTTGACAACACTGCTTCCACCTGCGAGATTGGATAAAAGGAACTTGCATTAGAATTAGGTACTTCAACAAAATATAACCACGGCCAAAATCAATGTAAACTGATTGTTGTGTTCCATTTTATCGTTAAGTTCAGAACATCTCAATCAAGCATGCCATGTTTAAGATTAATGACTTCCGATCTAGTCAGAATACTGCGATTTGATTTTCCAACTTCTTATAAGAAGTTTAACTTGCACCATACAATTTAATTAACTAAGGACAACCAACACTGACATATAACATTTATGTTCCACCAAGTTATTGGCAATGTGCTGAATATATGAACTATTTCCGAATTCTTTACAAGCTCAATATGCTCCCTTATAAGTTTCACAGCCAACAATATTGGGGATTTGCACGAGGCTAGTCGATAGATTTTCTATTCTCTTGCTTGCGTTGTCACTTAACTAGTAGTTCTCTACAATCAAGTATATCCCACTTGATTAATACATCTAAAAGAGAATTAGATATGTGGAAATTAGCAAAAAAAGACAACTGAAGTACCACACCGTTATTGGGCCTATGGGATGCTGACATGATTCCAAAGAGTGAATTATTGAAATTGTTGGCCCTTCGTCTCCAATGTCTATTGGACCAGGAAACCTGTTTCACATTTGCTGATGTAACCTCGGGGGGCAAAGGAGGTATTGTTGGCTCACTCTGATACTTTTTAAGGTATGGCACATCATGCATCTCAGGAACTGGGACAACAGGTTGGTCTTTATTCTCTTTATTGGTCTGAAATAGAACTTTTATTTCTTCATGGCACTGATAATCGGCCAGAGCCCTTGGTGTCCAGCCATGCACATCTGGTCTGTCAATGTCGGCTCCTTGCTCTACCAAAAACTTAACTATTTCAGCATTCTCTTCAGAAATTGCAGTATGGAGTGCAGTAGTTCCCATGTTATTGAGCATAGTGACATCCCCACCATGACGGATTATGTCCTTAAGCAAGTCTAAGTTGCTTTGCTCAACAGCAAAGCATGCAAATTGACCAACATCGCCTGAAGATATCGTTGCACCATTTTCTACAAGTAGATTAATCACGGATTCATGCCTACCCAATAATGCATCCCATAGTGGCACATGTCCCTCGGAATCTGCAAAGGCACTATATAACCATTAGAACTTTTGTAATAATATTTTTCAGCATTGCAAACTCAATAAAACAATAAAAGATGATGATGATGACGAAGACGATGGAGGTGGTAGTGGTACATCTTGTCAGCACCAGTAGTAATTTCTGGTAGCAATAACTTGTTTTGTAATAGTCAACTTGTGCAGATAGTAGAAGAACGAGATACATTCACAATAACTTGCATTTTAACATGATTTCACTGTTGAAAAATAAATTGATTATGGGCAGGAAGGTACCTTTTATGTTGGGATCTGCTCCGTAATCTAGAAGTAGCAGCACACATTCCAAACTTCCTTTTGAAGCTGCAATGTGCTGTAGCATAAAACACAAAATGAACTTCAACCCTCTAACTCAAATAGTTATTTCACATATAATGCATGTAGCACAGAAACAGGGAAATCTGAATACCATAGATGTTCGCCCGTTGCTGTCCAATTCATCAGGATCCAAACCGCGTCTCAGCAACTGATGCAACAATAGATCATCCCCTCTCATTGCTGCAAAACATAAGCTGAGAGGCATATCCATTCTTCCCTTGGCCAGCATGTGCTCTGTCTCTACCAAAATTTCTTCCATGAATGGCTCCTTCCTCTCTTTCAAATGCTGTATGCCCAATAAAAAACTTAGTTCACAAAATACTACATTTTTGTCAACTACCTGTATTGCACAGAAGCATCTCAATGACAAAAAAAAAGGGCCAGAGTCCTCATTGTGAAGAGCCAAAAGAATATTATCAAGAGATTTCCAATATGAAACATTCTGATTTCTTTTACTAAGGTATGAAGGCAAAGAAAATTCTTGAGCTCAGCAAGAGATGAATCCAAATCTTGGGCACAGCTGAGCACAGACTATCAATTTTACCAAGTCTATAACTCATTGCAGTCTTTATGTAGATCAACATGTAAATATCTCAAATGTTTCTCTTCATAACTCAGAAGCAGTTCTTAAGAAATAGATATGAGACATTCCTCCTGACCTAACTCCGAAACAGTTCATGCAATATCTTGAATAAACTCGCCACAGCAATGAAAAATATTTGCACATATTATGAAAACAGTATTAGTCAAAAAATAGCTGACTCAAGTAGTTGGCACAATTCTTAATTTGAGTGTACTTGTATTATCCACCAAAGAGATTGATGATACCATGCATACTAAACTTTCTGATAGTTATAAACTGAAATGATGCACGGACTTTATTATAACAAGATGGGCTCAATTTTTTCAGATAAGAAGGATACCTGAAGAAGATTATTCATGATTATTGTCCCATCTCCAACATTTGCCTGAACAATATTTAGAAAAGCTGTTCGGTTCAACCGTAATAGCTGACTCAATCGTTTTATTCGAACAGTAAATAGTTGTGGCCGGTAACAGAGGACACCTATCTCACCAAACACATCTCCCCTCTTTAACTCTCCAACAACCTACAAATCATCCATTTCAATATTTTAAATTGCTAAATAAGCTTCAATATTCTCTTTTTTAACAAACCCAAGTGGATGTATAATGTGAAATTCTAAGGAGAAAGATTATATGCCCAAAACTAACCTGTTCTGTTCCATTCCTATGCGTGATAAGGTCCTGTCCCAAAGAGTTCAATGTCAAAATCCATAATATTATCAATAAATTGGACAGAAAAGAAAACTCTGCATAAAAATTAAAGAAAGCAAGACGTTTGCTTCAAGCTTAGGAAACTCCTAGAAGGATACATTTCAGAAAAATTTAAGGATTGACCTATGAATACATGTGTAGTTTCTAATACCATGATGGTGGTTCACTTCAAGCAATTCCACCAGTCAACTTCTTCAACAAATAAGCAGGTTGAGTACCCAGAAGAAATGCTAATACTGAGAATAATAAATATTATACCAATAGAACCCCTCTGTTAAGCTACAAAACAATTATCCATTTCTATGTTTTGTCCATCTTTTAACCCCACCGTTGGAAAAAAAAAATGTCACAGTATCTCCTTGTCATTAAACGATGTTTTTAAAATTCCTTTGGACGACACCCTTAACCATGGATCCATTCTGAATTCCCAACAATATATTCATATATTAATTTCATAATTTCTGTTCAAAAAAGATTAGTTTCAGAATTAGTTAGATTATAGTCTCTATATATGCTTTTCTGTCTCTGTGTGTGTGTGTTTTTGAGAGAGAGAGAGAAAGACCTCAGAGAAGCATTGAGTCTTACCACTGCTCCAATCACCAGAATGTACAAGTCTGTGGGTGCTTCATTTTGCAAAATCACATCTTCTCTGGGAGGAAAATACTCTGGTTTCATCTCTGAGACCTACAAATTTCAAAAAGTAAAAAAAAAGACTGAGTTTCCATTTTCCAGGCCAGTTGACAGAAACAAGCAGTTTTGGAGCTTAGTACCACACGTCAAAAAGAAAAAGAAAAGGTCATGTTTCCCATAGCCATAACTCCTTAAAAGAGAGTGTAGATGGATTTGTTGTTTTTATGAAGGGAATAACAAGAACAAAAACAAACAACAGTAATTATAACCCCTTTTGCAGACAAAGAAGACTCATTAGACAACAAGCTCCATCCAAACAACACCACTGAAGATGAGCTGGTGCTAGTAATTACCAGTTGGAAAAGTAAATCGTTTGATACACCACGGAACAAGTACACCGTATCAACAAGCGAGTAGAAGAGAAAATGTGAAATACTTGATCGAATAGCTTTAGGAAGCACATCATTAGTTTCTTGTTGCTGCAGCCCTTCCGAATCAGTTCTATGCCTCAAACACAAGTGTGCAAGCATCTGATCTTGCAGGCGAACAGGTAGTTGGTTCCGTTGTGCGAAACTTGAAGCAGCTTGAACAACATCTCTCTGTAATTCCACAAAAATGCACCCAATACAAATGTTAACTGAAATGTTTAAATTCGAGTGGCACAAACCAACAGGAGTGATGCAAGCTCAAGGCAACGACATATCTCTAATATTAGACTAGTGAAATCAGGAATTCATATGATGTTCTAGATGTACTTTGCCAGACACAAACTCCCAAGAAAGTACACCTTATAGTATATTTCATGTTAACAGAATTTTCTGCTCCGATAAAAAACCACTTTTATGGTATTGCTACCGGTTTAGGGCCTCCTTTATAGTAGCATCCGTTAGGACTTGGGGGCAGAACCAGGATTCTTTTAGGGTAGGGGCTACTTAAAACTAATTAATAAAGTAAGACCATAATATATTGAGTTTAGAAGGCTTCTATCCCTTGAGGTAGGAACATGGGAGGAGGAGGTAGAGACAAAAAGTTGTACCTACATCCTTCGACTAATAATCTGAGGCAGTCTCTAGTCCAGTCTCTTATCTTCTCTAGCTAGGAAGAGGAAACACGATATACTGCTCAAGTTAAAAGATGATGGTTTTTAAGCTTTATTAATAGGATCACAGTTGGAGTCAAAAGTATTTACTCTTATTCCAGCATTTGAGTAAATCTGCTATAATTTAAGTCTTTTTAGGGCTTTTCACAATAATGGTTAGGACAAAGCATAACACTTTGGAAGGAGGACTCTTTGCAGGAGTCGAGTTCAAGGCACCAATAGTTGTCCTCTCCCTCAGCCATTATCATTATTTTCACATTTCTATCATTACAATTTAGAATGCCGATAGGAGGCGCAACCCCTATACACATGATATACCAAAAGAGTCTACTAAAAAATAATCGCATATAAAATCTACTACCATCCTCTAAATATAGCAAAGATTTTGGCACCTAGTCTCCCTCGGGTTGTGAGAGAATTTGTAATATCATTAACAAACTAGGGTGTGTCTATCTACTTTTTCATGAGTTAAGCTCCATGTGGCTCTATTGGGGTTTGTATCTACATTTATATGTATTGAGCTATATTCATCCTTTTCAAAATATACTTATTTTACTTACTAAAGGTATTATTGCAAGGTTAACTTGATACCAAAGTGTAAAATTCAATACCTTATCATTGAGTCTTTAACAAATAATTTGTAGGGACCATAAATAACCAAAATTGGTCAGAACTTAATCAATAGAAACACCTTAAAAAATCGATATATCACAAGTCTACTAAAGTGAACTTTGATATAAAAAAATTTAATCCATCACAAGCAAATTATTCCAGTCCAATTAATCGAAATAATTTGATCCAAATGTAATCCATAATTGACAAATCCAAATGTACTAATTTAAAATCTTATTTTTTTAATTATGAAATTATCTCATTTATTTTCTTAAACAAAACACACTCGTGAAACTTTTTCCACGAGGCAAATTCTAAAAACTTTTAAAATTTTCGAGGATTTCATAATTGCAGTGGCCCCTATTGTGCCTCCGTCACTGGCTTCATTAGCAAAAGACCAAATTTCTTCTAGTTTGTGGCATTCGGCAGAAGCAATTTAAATATACATAGGAACTTTTTGTTTCGCAAAAAAAGTATGCTTTCAATACACAAACTTCATGTGGGCATATTTGCCATAAAAAATCCATCACTTCAAACATAGAAGTGCAATTCAGGTATAAAGAAAGACCATTTCGCAATGTGATAGAAACAATATACTTTTTTTTAGATAGGAGCGATAGAAGCAAAATATAAAGGCATACATTCGACAAACTCAAATAAGAAAGGAAAAACCCAGCTCCAACAATAAATTGAGCTCAAGGAACTTAGTCCAAGCCATCTGGGGCATAGTAGATGTCTTCTCACCACACAAGGCTATTAAAAACTACAAATTGTTTTCTCTGTGTGCGCAAGTATGCCAAGAACTACCTAAGGCATCGTGCAAGTATCAACTTAAACAATATAAAAGTATATACTTACAAATTTCCTAGTTCGGCTGGTCCCATGGACAACCAAGTTGGTCATATTTCCAATCAGATATGATATCAACCCAAGGTCGAATAGCATATAAAAGATGTCGAATATCATTTCCTGTGTAGTCACAGCATGCAGATCACCATATCCAGTTGTTGTAACTGTGGAGATGGACCAGTACATTGCTGTCACATACCGGGCCCACACACTCTCATGAAAATTCTCCCCGGAAGTCCCAAGCCAAGTCCTTTTTGGATCCTCCTGACGAGCAGCAAGAAGATAGAAAAAACAGCCAGCGAAGTGAACTGAGAAAAGAGTTACCTATAAAGGCATCACAGGCTTGATAAGCTATACCACAATTCGAATCCAACTCTTCCATAAATATGAACAAACAATTCTTACAGATACTTACAAATATAAGCTTTGCACATCGAACCCAAAAATAGCTAAAGTTCCTGTCTTTCTCCAATCTGCAATATTAAAGCAAGACGGAGAATTCTCAATCAAGAGATCAATGTTTGGACAGGATTCATTGCATAGAAGTTCAAAAAAAAGAATGCATTTCAAAGAAAATGACGATGGTCATCATCATCATTTTTGCAGCAGCAAAACAGCAACAATATGAGGCTTAATAAAATATAAAATGTAAGGTGACAAAGTATATATAGTCAGTCCATCTTCCAGAAAGCATTATGCTTCTGCTTCTCATGATGAAAGGCAAAAAGATGGGAACAAATTATGTTTTAGCTGTCCCCTGAAACAATCACAAAAATAGATAGAAAACAGGAAACAAAGACAAGCTTATCTTGGAATTTAAATTGCTCATCACATGCTTTTCAATAAATAACATAAAGAGACCACTTAAAATCTAACCTGGCAAACATGGCACTGACACGTCGAAGACGCCAAAGGCGAAGCATATTGAAGTAGCCATATTCTTGAAGCGGAGGGGGCAAAACACTCCGAGCAAGTTCTGAAGGGATTGTAGAAATCACATCAAAGACCAACCAAGTTTTTCCATACCGCCAAGCAATCATCTTTGGGTTGTCATTGAGAAGGTAAGTTGCACTATCAAGATAGGCAACAAAGAAGGTTAAAATAATGTCAATGGTGAAAAACCCATTGACCACATTGTCTGTAATGGAGAGAGGCCCCCTTGGTTTATCTAGGAATCCAAATTCAAATGGACAAACCCATGCTGTGTAGAAGACCAGAAATACCAAAAACGTCTCCCAAATTCTGTAAAGGTCAGTTTAGGCAATGCCCCCATTAGTTTTGAAGGACAAAAATTAAAAGATCCTCAAATAATCAGCTTATATGAACCAAAATTGTCCAAAAGACAGTGAGACAAAATAGTGTCAAGAGCAAAAGAGAAGCAAAAGCAAGTGTCTAATGCATAATTAAGCCCTTGCCTACATGAGGTTCTGACTTCTGAGTTCTAACAATACAAATTCAGCTGAGTCTTACAATCAAGCATGAAGCAAAATTGACAAAGATTCAAGAGTGCAAGTAAATATATCTCACACTTTAAGCTTTAATTAATAAAATTCTCAAAAAACTAATTGAAATCATAAAAGTTCATATGAATTGAGCAATGCAAGTGCATATGAAACCATGCTCAACTAATGATGTAGTCAAGAATCATGGGAATGGTGATAGACTTTTTCCAATGAGGTTTTATGAAAGTGGTAGAGTTTCAAGGAACACAAGTCCCTATAGTTAAGTTGTGGTTCCAAGAAAGAAATAACTAGTTCCTCAAGTTGTGGTTCCAGGCAAGAAACAACTAGTTCCTATGTAGTGATTAGTGATATCAACCTATAATACCTAGTATATGTACTTGTAATTTGAATAGGAGAAGGAGAGTTTTGGTTGCTGAAAATTATCATTGTGAGAGTGCTTAGAGCCTCAATTTGAAAGTTGAGTGATTCCTCTATTGAAGGTGAGTAGGACTCTTTATTGAGTGAGTGATTTCCCATCTATCCTTTCTTGGGTGAGTGATTCCCCAACTATCCTCTGGTAGTCTAATATTTTATATTTAGTATTTCACCTTTAAATATCAATCTAAGCTTCCTAGTTATATTTTGAGTCTTTTATCAATTTTGGCCTCCATCAACTAAAAAGCCACATCAAAGATGATCTTTGTCTGATCTCTGATGTAGTACAGAAACTGAATTACAAAAACAAAAACAATGGGGGTAAAAAAGGAAAATAAAAAGTAGAAGATTGTTGCTTTTGCAAAGTGAACTGTCCTATTCCCATCTTTTTCTCATTCAATGCGCTTTGCCAAGAATTAAAATTTTAATAACATAATTCCAGTGAAATACATATCATGAAGTCATTTCCTTTATAAATCAACTAAAACTCATAGAATACATTAATCAAAAGACGGAAAAGATCGCACAAACTTAATGACAGAAAAACCTCAATTTATGGGGAAAAAAAAAGCTTGTGAAACTGAAAATATCAAATGAAATTGCATATTCCAAAACCCCCAAAAGCAATATTCTTATGTACATTGATGTATACACACATGCTATATCATAAATTGTTGGTCATAAGATTCAGAACTAGCGTGAAATTTAGCCTATTTTCGAAAAAGGATAAAGAAATCAACTAATATGCAAAAAGTTGCATGATATATAAAAAGAAGAGAGAGAGTGAGAAGCATGTTGGAATATGACACAAGCTCTCTAATCGTAATGAATGAGAATTTGTTAGGTAATCAACGTGAGAATCCTAAATGAAATAAGAAACGTGTTGAAAGAGTTTTAATAAACTATAGATAAGTTTATTAGTGACTTGATAGGAAACATGGAAATTTAGCAATATCCAAATTGCATTGGGTTACAATATTTTACCCATATAAATAGGGTTGAATATTATGTAACTAGTTTTTCAATAATAATACATCGATGTAAATTTTTGGTATGTAGGTACGGTGTACGGTGTACCAATATGGGTATATCGAACTACATTATATTTTTATTGTTTTCCTACCTTTGAATTCTCTTTCGATAAGTATTATTTATATTAATTATCTATTGTGCAAAACCAACTGGCGAAGTACAATTTTACACATTCGAATGAATATATCAATTATACAAACCAAAATCAACCCATTTCACGGAAGGAAAAAGAATGAGAAGATAGACAAAGGTAGCGGAGAGATCATGCAGAGAGAGAGAGAGAGACTTTTTTTTCTTTTTCTTTTTTTTAAAACTATGTTTATATTGCTTTTTAGATGCTGATCTCACGTGAAAGATTGAATAAAGAAATGCAACCGACCATCAGAAAAGGGGAAAAATTCAGAAAAAAGAAGAAGAATAAATATCAACAATAATTTACAGGGAGAGGGGGGAGAGAGAGAGAGAAACCTGTAACGAGAATCAAATGGGGAGATAATGAAGCGACGAAGCTTGACTTTGCGATTACTATGGGCACCGAGAGCTGGAAGAATACCACTGGAGAGGCTGTGAGAGCTTCGATCATCCCTCGATGTCGTCGTCTCTATCTCCTCCCTCAGCTCATTCCCTCCGCACATTAATGTTCCCTTCGACCATTTCTGCTTCCTCGGAAACATCTTTCCCTTTCTCTCTATTTGCCAACCCATCTCCCAGTCTCCCTCTCCCTCTCCCTCTCCCTCTACCCCTCCCTCTCCTCCTGCCTTTTTTGTTAGCCGTTGAGCTCATTTGTTTTTCAGTTATTGCATCCCCCTCTCTCTCCTCACCTCACAAATATGTAATTACGTTGTATCACTACTCAATAATTTTATTTTAATTTCGAGCTAACCACTATTCAATAATTTTATTTTAATCCCGAGGCAGCCACTATTTAATAATAAATAAATAATATAAATAAATCCCACTACGGTTATTAAATATAAAAATTACTTGTGGTTATAGAATTTTAAAGAATTCATTAGTTCAGCATGCTAATAAATGATTGATTGGTAACACCATATGATAGCGATAAACGTGATATTACCATTTAGATACATTTATGCTTTCTTCATAATACTATTCGTAGATTCATAATCAATCCATTTTTTATAAAATAAATTTTAGTTACTTCCAACTATATATAAATATTAACTATTGATTAAAATTGAGACTTATCGATGAGAGTCAAACTTACAAGATATGAATTTATGGTCCGACTCAAACTAACCCGCCATCTAGATTACATGTGTGGATACCGAAAAATGATAAAGAAATGTTTAGATTAAATCACACATTTTACTTATGTATGCTAACCTAGTTAATAATGTTACTTGGCCTTAATTTCCCGACACACTGGACTGCTATTGACAAGGGTCCCAATCGATAATGAAAATCAATGTTAATTCATTGACAATAATCAATTGAATCGATAAATTATATCCAAATAACATTATTCTGATCTAATTATAAGAATGTTATTTGTATAACATTACCTCTTTCCACATAATATCATATAATACATCACAAAGGACCTTAGTCTTTATAGTTTTAGTGCTGTCTCTTATTCACATCTTTATTTCACGGGTAAATATCCTAAATAACTTTTAAACTATGATCTTATCTTAGTGGTAAAACGTACCATAAACTTTAGTATCACTTTTTTAGCACTTTCACTTTAAAATCCTTTCAATCAGTCTCTTTTGTTTGTCCATTTCCAAAATAATTGATTTTCCCACTAGAAATTCTTGTGCAACCATTCAATTATTTCAGGAGTATACGTACTAAATCTCTAATGGACGGTGCGTCTAAATAAGATAATAAGAAAATTCAAAGGACATCTATTTCCCTCCAAAATTAAATTATCAATTTTTTTTTTTTGCAGTAAAAATAATGTTTAGTTTGTCGATTATGTGTTGTTTACTCCAACATGACGAAAATTATACAAATTAGAGTGAAGAGGTAAAATGTTTTCTTAATAGAATGTTAGATAACAGGGACGAGTTGTAAATCTAGACTTATTGAGTTTAAATTTTGACAACTCCATGTGGTCAAGTCAAGAAAGATGAGAAAATACTCTAGTCCCGGTGTAGATGGTCTACCTTTTGACTGAACCGAAGATGCGATTATTTGAATGCGCGTAAATTAACTCGAACATTACTGATCGTTACACCAAAAAAAAATATAATAATAACATTTTTTGGCGGTGCATGTGCGCGGTGATTTTCGCACAATAAATAAACGGACAAATTTCTCCCTTGGTTAACATGAGTTTTGCCTGGAAGTTGATGATCTCGTGGCAAACGGGGGTGAGAAACGGTATATGGAATAGTGATGAATCACTTTTCCAGCAATCTGTGTGATTTCGACGTATCGAGATGAATTCTGCCACTCAAAAAGAAAGGTTAGAAGGGCGTCGAAGTATTTTCCAGCATAACCTCTCTGACGATCAGGTCAGTATGTGAGAGAGGGGAAAGAAAAACACTGTTTTATTACCTGAATATGATTTGCATACCTTTGCATTGAGTTTTTTAGAGTTACTTATACCTCCATGGAGGTAATCATTGCAGACAGGTGAGCCCTTTGAAGATGAAGTCCCCAATTGGCCCATTTAAAAGGCAGCAGGAAGTGCTCAGTCCTTGGACAGAATGTCTTCCATTTTGCGTGGAAAAAGCTTAAGCACTTAATGCTCTTCCTTTGAGACTCTCCAAGCTGTAAATACATTTCATCCTTCTGAAGGATTATTTAATGCCTCCCTGTAATGACTGCGCACGAGTAAGGGCATCTTCGTCTATTAGCCTCTGATTCTGTGCTTTGTGCCTCATGTAACACTGTCATTAGTTGTTGATCTGTCCTTTCAGTCATTCTGACTACTTTGGGAAGACAAGTTAATGATTATTGATCAATTCTAACTCCAAGAAACGATAACCGTCAATCCGCCACCCATGCCTTGGGGTCTTGGAGCTAGATGACGTGTCTGAAAATGAACCTCGAGGGCATTAGTCACGCCGAGAACACGCGTCACTCGCAAACAGAGCCAAGGGACCTTTAGTGCCGAAAACAAGTGTCACAATCTAAGCACTCTGAGGGGATGGACGCCAAGGACACGTGTCACTCGTGGACGGTACCGATGGACCTTTAGTGCCGAAGACACGTATCACAATCTAAGTACTCCCAGAGAATGAACACCGAGAACACGTGTCAATCAACGAAATTCCCACGTTTCTCGTGCTGAGGACGCATGTCATCCTCCTGCTAATTCTCAGAAGTATCCCATCAGTGCAAAAGGTAAACCAAATTATGCAAATTATGGGGTGAACAAAAAACTATTTTCACGTTTTATGATTTCATGTATACGCATGTGATCATAGTATCTTTAGCTGATCAGATAATGCCACTAATATTAGTCGGATCTTAAATGACGTCAATTTCAAAAGAGGATGGCATAAAACAGTCTCACCGAGCTATTCGAACTTGGTTCAAGTTCGACTCACTCAAACTCAACTCGTATTTTTTAGACTCAACTCGTTTTTTAAATGAGTCAAATTTAAACCATTTTTTAAGCTCATTTTTACACTCTACTCGTTTATATTCAAATACTCAAACTTGACAAGAACCTGACAAACTCAACTCATATATGTTCAAATATTCGAATTCAACTCGTTCAAGCTCAACTCATTCTAAACGAACCGAACTTGAACAATTTTTTAAGCTCAAGTAAGAAAACAAACTTTTTAAACTCGACTTAAACTCATTTGACTATCAACCCTAATCCTGGCTACTACATAACCATAGCCCACCCATATTTTCTTAGTGCACAAGTCTCTTCTTTTTTTCTTTTTGGCTATTTAGACTACAAGCATTAATACATCGGATGTTGAAGGGCAACATTGTTCTGACTATGCACTAAACGTTTGCTGCTCTTGTGAATTTAAGAGCTTCAAGCAAGTATAATGGCAGCATTAGTTTAGAGTATTCAAAAAAATAGCTCGGTCATAAGCCAATGCCATTAGGCCCAAGGAACAAATTCAAGGGGGTGCAAGCCTCACAATATGATGTAATGTTCAACCATGCAAATTTAATGTCACTGATATGATCTACTTAATACAGGTAAACATCCCCATATTTGGAAGAGAAGGTTAAGAACCTCATATTCTTTTTCACAAACAAATCACAGCATAGATCCAATAGTATGGAAAGCCTCACATATTAACCAAAATCCTCACTAAATGGTACCCCAAATTCCTGAGAAGGAAGTTCATGGATGGCATAAGTGATGTACCAACGCACAAAACAGAAGTGAATGGAAGGCAACTGCACCACAAGTGCTCTCCAACAAAGGCAATCCCATCTACTCAAATGCATCATCATCGTCGTCAGGAAGGGGCTGACTTGCAGCTGCAGCAAGCTCTGCCTCATGCCTGGGGAAATTGACAAGCACCAAATATAAATATGGACAGGAAAAGAATCAATACAAGTAACAAGGGTTCACCCAGGCATCTTTGACGAAACTAAGGCCTAGGAGTTGCAAGAACTTGGAAGATTTTCCGTCACAAAAACTACAACTACATCTTCAATGGGACCGTAGAAAGCAATGGAAATACTAAAAAGTCCTTATTGTACTTTCAGGAAAGAAAAAAAAGAAGAGAAAGATGATGCTCAAAATTTGCACTACCCAATCCGTAATCAATCGAAGATAGGAAGGGAGGAAGATAGAAAGCTTACTGTTGCTGTGCAGCCAAATCAATATGCACTTCTGGTGGAGCAAGGGCAGGGGACTCTACAAAATGTAGGTTAGGATCCCTACAAGCACACACAAATTTGGCTTGAATACCTCAAATTTGCATTCTAGATAAGAGAACACGGTAATGTTATACTGTTGAAGGGTACTTACCCAGCAAGTTTCCTGGCAAGGTACAGAAAAGGCTTCTCAAAGTTGTAATTACTCTTTGCAGATATTTCATAGTACTGTAAATTCTTTTTCCTGTGGAAGGTAACTTGCTTTGCCTTCACTTGCCGGTTCTTCACGTCGACCTTGTTTCCACAAAGTACAATTGGAATATTTTCACAGACCCTATGTTTAGCAGCACAAATTAATAAAAAGTACATTAGTATCTCCAAATATGTACATGTCCTACGTGATAATAAGCAAGTAAGATTTACGGACACACCTGCAAAGATCACGATGCCATGTGGGAACATTCTTGTATGTCAACCGAGCTGTCACATCAAACATAATAATCGCACATTGTCCATGGATGCTGCAAATGACTTAAAACTATCAGCACAATACATCGAGGCTGTAAATTTCATTGACACATATATAGTAAATGTAATTAGCATAAATGATTTGCAGTTTCAAGTTAGATACACGACAAGACTTTGGGTCCCGACTCCCAGCAACTACTGGTCAATTACAGAAATCCTTCATCCTTCCAGCTGCATGAAGAGCTCAATCCAAGTGCATGTAAAAGTTCCATTATAATTTATGGAGGTACACCAACCTAACAGCATTTCATGGTTCCAAGACTCCCCATGTTATGACCTTATTATGAAGACCCATTTTTTGAGGTAAATAAAAAAAAAAAAATTTGAGGTAAATGTTTCCACAAATTTGTGTCAGACATGGCAACATTGTATAAGACATGGAAACTATAATTTGAATACCAGTTTAATGATATGGCACATGGGAGGGCACTATGTGATGACACGGCAATGAGTAGAACACCCCATAGACATGGGCTACAATAAGTACAACACAAACCACTATAAAAAATGCTCCCCCAGTACCAACGATGGGGGATCCATCTCAGGATAACAAAAAGTCATTTACTACTCAGATTTGTAAGCTTTCTCAAAGCATATACCATTTAGATCATCAAAACAATATAAAAAATAAATGAGAAGAAATATTTAATGCGCTTCAACACACAATGTAGCAGTTTGTACAATGCTTGGCTAACAGATTATTAAGGGTCATTTACACCCAAAAGACGTTAATAACTAGGTTCTCTTACCTTCTGCGAGCACACACACACACGCGAGAGAGAGAGAGAGAGAGAGAGAGAGAGAGAGAGAGAGAGAGAGTATAAACGACTTGTCGGTAACAAGTACAGATTGGGTAACGTTTGAAACAAGGGCAAATAGGTCTTTTTATTTATGTTAGTGCTTCTGTCTCACAACCTTACTGATAGAAGATGACAATGTAGTTTTCCACACCTGAGTGGTTTATTTGATTTATGGACAAACTTCATGGGTCCAAGTAAAATGAACCTTATTATTAAATACAAGAACAAGCTTGAAACCAGGTGTGATGTGAATAAAATTGACACAAATAGGTAACAGTAGCCTTCTATAAGGCCACAAAGCTATGACGCACAGACACTCTCGAAAAGGTTACGTATTTGTGTCGGACACCAACACTCTTCGGACACTCTCGAACACGTGTCCGATACTCTTTTATCAGCGACCAATTTGTGTCGGACAAATCTTTAGCGACATGTCTGACACTTCTTTAGAACGTATCTACTATTAAACAATAGACATGTGTTAAGATGTGATTAACAAAACTTAAAAATTTGAGAACATATAATTACTAACACTAGACTTGTTAAAGTTTTACTCCAAAAATAATAATAAAAACAAAAAATGCATAAAAATTTTAAAAAAAGAGGAATTAAGAAAATGAGAGTAATTATTTAAATTATATATTATGTACACATCGTCTACAAAAAAAATTGAGAAGTATTGAATATTATGAGGATGTTTTAGTCTAAAAATTCATACAGAGAACTAGACATTAGATTTACTTATCATAAAATATTGATTTTTTTATGAATTGTATATCATTATCACTATATGTGTAATAAATTATATAATATTATATATAAAATATAATTTTTTTACACGTGTCAATGTCCTACTTTTTTGAAAAATATCATATTGGCGTGTCCGTATCGTGTCGTATCATATCCGTGTCCTGTATCTGTGTCCATGCTTTTTAGCCACAATGAGGCAGAGGCAGTCCATCAGATGTACAGATAATGATCTACTTCAGTACAGGAAAGAAGTTCGGCAACACAAAAAGTATTTGAAGGAAAAATAATAAGCAAGTAAAATCAATACGATCACTTACTAGTAGCCATCTCTAAGGCCACCAAATTTCTCCTGCCCAGCTGTGTCCCAGCAATAAAACCGAATTTTGCCACAGTTCGTGAAGAAATCCAAAGGATGAACTTCCACACCAATGGTTGCTATTCATGGTATAAGAAATGGCATCAATCAATTTCATCTCTTGTATATAAAACCCACATAATAGCCAGCTATCAAAAGTGTAATATAAACAATACATTTCCAACAGACTTACGTTCATATTTTTTCTCAAATTCTCCCGTAAGATGTCTCTTCACAAATGTGGTTTTTCCTAAAATATACAAACAACTCAATATCAGCAAAAACTTAAAAGCTGAAACTGACAACCTCTAATTTCAGCATGAGAGCTGGAACTAATAACAGGTATAATAACAAACAAACCAATAACAAATCCCATATAAGGAATAATCTAAAACCATAATACTCTAAAATAGAAACACTATTGACACCTACATATTAGCAAAAGAAGTACAATCATACTTCTAAAGCTAACTAACACAAAATGACAAGCCTATAAAAAAATCATTAATTCACCACTAATCCAGGTATTCTCTTACATAGAACTCCACATGAACTAAAAAGGACAAACTTTTATGGTTTACAAAAAAGAAATACAAACGAGAGGTTGCAGATCTAAATTCAATCTCAATTCCTCCACACCTCGTCATCAGATAAACAGAAAAAAGATAAACCTGTTCCACCATCACCGACAATTACAAGCTTGAAGCTTGGATAATCAACAGTTTGCTGATTCGGCAAGGCCTGCATAAAAATTTAAAAAAAAAAAAAAAAAACCATAAAATCTGATGCTTCAAAGCGAACATTTTGAAATCCAGAAAAAAAAACGGAGCTTCTAATATCTAAACACTACATATAATGGGAACAACGTAATAGATCGAAGAAAAATGGAAATATAGATCGAGAAGGGGCTTACCATGGATCAGTGTTGAGAGAATGCGAGCGCAATGTTTTGGAGAGAGAGAGGGTGCGAAGAAAGCACGAGGGTTTGGGGATTTATATACACAGGACGAGAGCCAAGTCAGGGTTTTGGTGTGTGTGTGAAAGACGGAAAGGAGAGAGAGAGAGAGAGACCAAAACAAGGGTTTGAATTTGAAATGACTCAGTAGCTTTAAGCTGACGCGAATCTTTGGACCGTCCGATCAAAATTCTCTTGATCTCGGGGAGAGAACAGGTGAGACGTGAGTCACTTTACACTCTAAAAAAATTTAAAATTTTGAATTTATATTTTTAGTGGTTATTTTTTTATATTACATTTTTAATATTATAATTATAATTTTCATAGTCATTTTTGTTAATTCTCATTTTTATTTAATGTGGGGGCTATATAGTAGATTGGAGAAACATTATAACAAATGTCAGTGCAAAAACTAAGGTGTTGTTTAGTTTGTGTCTCAAAAAACAGTATCTGAAAATTATTTTTGAAAATAATTTTTAGTATTTTTCATATCGCATAACTTATTTGGTTATATAATTCTAAAAATAGTTTTACGGAATAAAAAATAGTAAAACTTGTTTGGACAATGTCTGAAAAAAACAATAAAAATTGAAAACTTAAATGTGATGATAGTAAAAGTGTAGTGTGATGAACTTGGTGGTGGTGGAAGTGTGGTGGTGGTGTTTTCTAAATTCTAAAAATAATATTTCTAAAAATACACAAAATAACTCTAACTTATTCTCTAATAAATCTACCCAATTTTTGTTCCTAGTTTTCAAAAAATAAAAATAAAAAACAACTGGTCAAACAATTTTTCTCCCAAAAACTGTTTTCAAAAACAAAAAATAATTTATGAGGTGCAAACCAAACGGGATCTAATATTGTAAACTAAACTTTTTACATGATAAACTTATTTAATTATTATTAGAAAAATAACTAATTTTTTATTTGTATTTTTAAACAAGTATTGTATGAATTATTATAGTAAATTACAAGATTTGATTTTCTAGTGCAAGGATCGAGCATATTTTTAAGTATACTGATTATATAAAATATATTTAATTTAAAGTGACTTATTGTGTGATAGATTCAGTTGAGAGGAAAGGAAATTCTATTGTACTCTTTCTACTGAACAAGTTATATAAAAATGACATGAATTTGACATTTTTTTTTTTAATATCAGAACTCAGCATGTTACTTGGGCTGAATTGTCACGAAAATGAGATACGACTCTAAGGGCTTGTTTTGATGAATTTTTGGGGAAGGTTTAGGTTGATTTTTTCAAATTTTTCTAAATTTAAATCTCTCTTTACAAAAATGAGATTCAATATTGAATGCAGTTCAAACACATATTTGATATACAACACATACACATGTAGTACTCACGGATATATCATAATTATTAACGACTATTTGTCATATAAATGACTATTTTGCCTTTTGATCGATCCAATTTATACTCATGTTAAGGAGTACACTTGTCTTTTGCATACTTAACCCCTTAACCCATCTTCCCAAACTCACCCCCTAAGTTTGACAAAACTGATGATCATGGGTTTAATATCCGGATCATCTGCAGGTCGAGTTTAAGACCCATGATTGAATTTTTAATCCAAACATAGAGTTTTGGGGTCTTTTGGACTATTTTCCCCAAACCCTGAACAACAATCCCCCCCCCCCCCCAAAAAAAAAAAAACCCACAAAACAAACAGGCCTTAACATATATGACTCAAATATAAAACAACGTAACTCGATTGACATCTTAAATTTTAAGTTCTTACATCTATGTTTTTCTAAATTACAAAGGTAAATCATCTACGCCACAATTAGGGTATTCATAATGAATAAATTTTTCATGATCTGGCCTAAAATTTTTCAGGACCCCAGCATTCGGGAGAGATGATGAATGTGAATAGATGAAAGCTATCTAAGCTTTGATCTTTCAAGGAACCAATGCCTACTTGCATAGGGATACAAAACCAAAATCCTTGTATGTTCCCAATCACTATGCATTCTAGAAAACAGGGGAGTAGTTGCATCTTACATGCTTCTCACAAAGCATTTTAAGGCATTCCTGAATTGTTTTTAATCCTTAAATGCTACAAATGTTTCTTTCCACCATCTAACCCTCTGGCCAAACACTATACCTCCATAATACCCACCAAAACTAGGCAATCTATCAACTCTCAGTTTCTTACATCAGCAACACTGCAACACTAATGTTAGATTGTAGTGGAACATTTTTCATGCAGGGAGGGCAGTGTGTAGTTTGTAGAAATGATCCACACGACTCCACTTCCAAAGACTAGATAGTTCACTCTATGTATAGTTTCTTTGGCAGATATAGTACAATTTCAGGTTCAAAACCACATGTAGAGTCTGTTGACATAATTAAAGACCTAAGTTCTCTGAAAAGTGTTAAGAATTTAAGGAACCAACCTAATGTCTATGGCGTTCGTCTCTCAAACAAGATTATTTCCTAAGCTCAGAATATTGAAAACTGTATTTCCTTCCTACGTTGAGAGAGAGAGTCCTAACAAATTCTCAATCATTAACTTTGAATTCATCAAGAAATGTTGATGACCAGTAAATTTAAAGGACTTGCAGGATAAAACTTGGAGTTTGAGATTTCTATGCAACAGTTTCTCATGGTTAAAAGCTCCTTCACACAAACAACCATATGAACAAATGGTGGCCCAGGGCAGGAGGCTCCTGCCACTGTAAGGTCTCGCCTGATCAGAAATAATCATATACAAGTGAAAAACTCTTGGCATGGGAAAGCTTTCTCCTTATACAACATGAGCTTGCCATTCAACAAAACATATGAAGTTTAGCATCCACATCAAACTGGCATTCAAATGCCAGAAGTCTGATATCCACCATTGTCAAGACACCTTTTATGCACATCATGATATAGCATGTACTTCAACAAACAATCTCTTTCATTGTTATGCTTGACTCTCTACAAAGGATATTGGTGCCAATTTCTTACCTATAAAACAAATAATTTTTACATAGGAGAAGAGCGGCTTTTATTGGGAAAGGGGATGAGGCTCAAACCTACATCTACCACCGAAGGGATCTTCTATGGGCCATCACTTGACCTCTACCTACTGACGAAACCGTGAACTATTTGAATCCCACTAAATAAGACAAAAATTATTTTTCACACATAAGATTTATCGGGGAAGGAGACAAGGCTTGAACCCACAACTACCGCCAACAGGATCCTGTCTGGGCCATCCATTGACCTCTACCTACCAAGCAAATCGTGAAATTCTGGAATCCCACAGTATTAAGTCAAAAAAAAAAAATCATACATAAGATCTAAATTGAATTACTAATGCGATCCCAGGTGGTTTTTTTTTTTTTGATCAAGACAATAGAATAGAGATTATATTAAGTAGGAAAATTCTGATTACAGTCAGAAAGAAGGGAAGCCTTAAGCTCGGGAGGGAGGGCGCCTAACCAGTCCAAAGGAAGGGATCTGGTTAGATGAGAGACTGCCACCCAATGAGCGGCCCTATTACAGGATCGAAGCTTGTGTAAAAAGCTGAGGTTATGTAACCTAGCATAAAATCTAATGTCCTCCAAAATAGCACTAATCTCCCATGGGGGAGCATCCTCGATAGAGCTAAGTTTAATAATACTAAAACAATCATTTATAATGGAAACATTGGAAAGAAGTAAGGCATCAGCTATCAAACAAGCTTGGCGCACAGCCTCTGCTTCAGCCGTTAAGGAGGAGGAGGTAGGAAAAGAAATAGAAGATCCAAATACCATCTCACCATCAGCTTTACACACCACCACCCCAGAAGCAGCCATTCTGGATTTGGAGCAAAAATAACCATCGCAGCAAATAAGGATATCATTCACAAAAGGAAGCTCCTGATCCTCTGATCCCAAAGGAGCAGGAGATCCAGAATGGGCTGTAGCCTCCACTTTAAATTGGTCACTCCACAAACTTTGAGCTCGAGCCACAGCCACGAAGGAGTTAACATCCTCTGCACAGAAAACCTTCTGGTTCCTTGAAATCCAGATGACCCAGCCCACTGTAGCCACTTTGCCCAGAATATCAAGCCGACTTTGGGAGTCCCCAATCAAATCCAAAAGCCATGAGGTTCGTTGAGCCACAGAGAGAAAGGGGCGCCCCTCCCACTTGAAGACGAGATTCAGACCAAACCAAACCTTAGAAGTCCATGCACAATCAAAAAGGAGATGTTCAATAGATTTAGGAAAACTCAAACAAACAGGACAAACAGGAGAGGAGGCACATTTTCGGCGAAATAAATTCTCCTGGGTGGCAAGAATATTATGGCACGCCCTCACCAAAAATGCTTAACCTTCGGAAGGGCCTTCATATTCCAGATAGAGCTCCAAAGCTTGGGATGGGGGAGAGTTGAGGTGTTGCATTTCACTGGGGCTCTCTCAAGGCAAAAACCCAACATGTACCCAGACTTAACGGTGTAATTCCCATTTCCTTTAGGCCACCAAATCCTGTAATCAACACCACTTCTGAACGACAAAGGGATGGCCGAAATGGCCTTGGCATCCACCCTTGAGGCAACCAGGTGGTTGATGCAATGCATATTGAGCAGAATATATAAAATAACATATTACAGGTAAGATTGGGAATATGCATAGAGTTGTTTTCAAAGATTAAATTGCATTATTGTAAAACTAACATGGAAGTAAAAACTAAATGAGATTTGTTAGTTGTAATGAAAAATCGAAGTTCTTGATTTTATAATAATATTTTTGCATTTGAGTTAGCTCTTAACAAGCATATATGATATGGGCAATCATAGGTACTTCATTTATTGACACAACTCAAAATTAGAATCAAGGTCCCATGGGTTTCCTAAATCCAAAAATCTAACGATAATGATCAAACCATTAAATATTGAGCCCTACGAATCACATATACTTTCTAGAGAGGTGTCGTGGTAGTGTCGGACACGGAAATGCGTCAAACACGATTAGCAGTGTCCTGAATAGTGAACTCAGTCGAATACAGCCAAAATACAGCTAAGATACGACCATGAATTTTTTTTTAAAAGAATGACTATTAACTACTAAAAAGGATGTGATTTCTATTTTTTTAATATTTTTTTTGCTATGTAACTTATATACTATGAATGTTAATGGATATAATGACATTTAATGAAAATGGTGGATATTTTTTTGATCTATTTCAATTTTAATTAAAAAAATTAATATTTGTTAGGTCTTATTATTAATATTATTATAATATGTTTTTTATGCTTTATTTTTCATATAATATGACTCTATTATCTAAAAAAAATATTATATTTGTTTTAATATATTTTTTTGTTATGTAACTTATATACTACGAATGTTAATGGATAAAATGATGTTTAATGAAAATGGTAGATATTTTTTTGATCTATTTCAATTTTAATCAAAAAAATTAAAATTTGTTAGGTCTTATTATTAATATTTTTAGAATATATGCTTTATTTTTAATATAATATAACTCTATTATTATATAAAAATTATATTATATTATTTTAATAACCATATCCTTGCAGTATCGGTATCATATATTTTCGAATTTTGTCGTATCCCCTTCTCCGGATTGTATCCGATACGACCCCGAGTTTATATTCGTGTTTCCTAGATTGAGCCTTATTTATAGCAATACAAAACAAAAATATATATATATATATATATATATACAAAAGCAAAACAATGTCGCATGCAAAGAGTGGGAAGACAAATCAGCTAGCAAATAACCCAACCATTTGCAGCACCTGAGCTAGAAGGTTGACAAGAAAACCTTCTAAATCAAGAAATCAAGGCAGCTTTGTAAAATTATGATCTCACTTCCTTCAGCAAGACAAGTAGACAGATTGAGGCTAGCCTAAAATAAAATACATCAACGAAGTATATTAAACGATGATACCATTGACTGGTAATGAATTGTCTTATCTTCAGGACAGTGCACCAGGTAATCATCTGCCCACTGTTTACGCCAAATGACAGGCAGCAAACTATATTATCATCTTTAGACCTGTGGAAGCAAGCAAAGCTATTCATTATTTGATCCAAACCAAGAAGCACAAAATAGCTGCATCCAATTCAAATATTTACACACACCAATTGAAGTTATGACCTCCATTATAATGTTACAGTTGGGATTACAAAGAGAAAAGCAATAAGCACACTTTCCATCAGCTTCTGAACAACTACATTATCATGGATATGCAGTTGTCATATTCCATGCATAAACAAAAATAGCCAATCTGAACCTTCCTTAGGCTTATGTAAAGCACTAGACTCGAAGTAAAATGAGCATCCTCTTAAATAAAGAAGTCGAGGTGATTGGTTAATTATGAAACCACCTGTCTTTGATGCATGCAAACCCATGCCGGAGATTGTAGACTCAGAACCCTCCTATCCTCATAGGCATTCTTTAAATTTACAATCTGGAACCATATGGAAAAAGAAGTCTAATTGTTGGATCACTCACATTGATGACTGAATGGATACAACTGGGGTTTTAACAACATGGAGACCATATCATCGGTATCTGTGTGAAATTTATATGATGCTTTTAGTTCACTGGAATCCTTGGTAACAGAGAGAAATATTCAGGATCCTTGTTAAACAATAGCTACGTAACATCAGCCCACTAAGAATAAAAGAAGAAAAACTACACAAAACCAGGATAAGGCTGGATATATTTATTTCTTGCAAAAGTTTTGATGCATGATCTCATAGTTACAGAAGCCGACTGTCTACACAATTGAAGGTTTAATAAAAAAAGACAGAAGCTACAAAATGTAACACGTCATCTTGCTTCTTAGGCATTATCTGGACAAAGACAAAGACCTATACATATAAAGAAAGGAAGAAACTATTCTACTGACTGTCAACTAATATGAAAGCCAGTTCCAGCAGAAATTAGGTCTCTCAACTCCTTCAAATGTTCATCATTTGAAATATAGAGTGTAATACGCAGATTTGTCAATAATTCTTCCTTTTCTAGTATATTACATACCAATGTTTGGTATGTAATAATGAAAATTTATTGTCATTTCCATGAAATGCCTAATCCCATCAACATATGATTTATTATGCCTTAACATTTGGTGGTATTTTTTATTCCCAACTACTTCACTTGTCATTACTACCACCACCACTCGGGATCGGGGTTGGGTCGGTGTATGCGGTCTAGTCTAGGTCTGTGTCTAAGGATTTTTCAAATATTTATTTATTTAAATATTTGAGTGAATTTTCAATTATATTACAGCGCTTAATCCTAGTTGTTATTGACTATCCAAACCCACTTTAGATTGTCTAATACCAAAGGTATACGACACTCGGTATCACAGCAGGTAATCTAGTACCAAACAATGTCCGCCACAGGATGTTTAAACTTTGAACCAGCAACACTAATTTAAGTCTCCATAACTTTCACTTTCTCCTCATAGAAGAATGGCAACTATGGTTTTAGAATAGTGTACACTAAAATATGAGACAAAGACAACATTTACAAGGAAGTAATCTACACATTTGCATTCAAAGGCCTTGCATTTACTCTTCCCCATTGAGGAACAAGAGCAGTCGGAGTGATAAATGTAGTGCCAAGCATTGCAAAATATTGTTGAAATCCAAGGATAACAGCATCGGCTGTATCTGAAAATACCCCATAAATTTAAAGGAATCAGACTGAAACAATTGGTTACAAAAACAATGAAAGTGCAACTATGCAAGAGCATGTGTGCTCTATGAACATCAATTAAACTATCGCACAATGGAAACTCAAACATGTTCCACCAAAAATAGTCTTTTCTCTGTAACAAGAAGAGAAGGCAACCTCCTGGATTGGCACGGCAACTCAAAATTAATATGGTTCGTGTTGCCATCCCAAACAGTCCTAAAAAAATCATCTGAAATGTTGTGGGTTTTATCGTATGTGAATTGACAGTGATGAGACACAGGGGATACATAGTCAATAACAGGAATTCCATTAAAACTTTTACGGAATCGTAAATTAACTTCAAACAACTTAAAACATGCACAAATCTGGAATTACCATCAATATTGCAACAAATTCTAGATTAAAAAATCCTCAAACACAGCACACTAAACAACAAACATTTGATAAATGGAAGCACGACCAATTCACAATTTGCTTATGAAGATTGTACTTTGTCGTCTTCTTTTTTCTTTACTATTTTTTTTTTTTTTTTGAGGAATATGTTCTACAATAGAAGATAACAAGCTCTAAAGAGAAGAAGAAAGCAAATGGATGCGAAAGTATCAGAACCCACAACTACCTAGAGTAACTTACTAGAAAAACATGCATCAAGAAATTGAACTAGAGCAACTTGTTACAGAGAATTTAAAACAACTTATCAAACCAAACAAAAAAGGTGAAATTCATTGAATATTATAAAAAACAGAGGGGGTACCTCATTCAAGCATTTTCCAGAGTCTCAAAGTAGCAGAGAACTCATAAGATTTGGCTTCAAAATCTCCTGCACTGATCATTATCTGATAAGTGCTATCCACATTAAGTTCTGTGTATGTAGTAGCCGCCACCGCCACAATGAAAGGAGGGAAATATCGAAAGAAGAGAGCAGGTGGAAGGAAGGAGAATATGAGATGCTAATGTATCACCAGAATCGGTAGAGTTTTTTTTCTTGCTTTGTAACAGATGAAGACATAAATTCCAATTTGTAACTTCGGCATTCAGTGCATATCGGATAGGGATAAAAATGACCTAATTGTGTTGTTTAAGGGTAAAAAAGGAAAATATAAGTTTATTAGAATAGGTGGTATTTAGAAGTAGTGTGTATATATATAATTAGAGCACTTCTCAAACTATGAACAAACTTTCCACCATGGAAATAAATTTATTGAAATCCTGGCTAAATCGTCTGCTTGAAATGGCAACAGGACTCCTCATGTGATGGATCACAACTCTTTTTTGATGCTAAAATGGCTTAGATTCAACATTGTCAAGATAACTTGGAAGACAACTTTGGTGGTTAACAACTCAAGTCCCAAGTTCAAGTCTTACAGAAAAAGAAAACACTCTGGTTGATCCAATGCGCATGCATCCCAAATTTACGCACCAATTACAAATCCAAAGGGACTAAGATGGTTCTTGGCAATAAAAAAACGTCTTAGTTTCTATTCTTGGAGACTCCACCGGTAATGAGCCAGATCCAGAAAAAGAAACAGCTTCTTCCACCCACTTTATACACAATATTTTGTCAGATCATCAAAAAAATAAAAGAAAAAAAGGAGTCTTAAAGGGGAAGTGTGGTGGAGGTATTTGCATATAAACCTGATCTAAACAAGCAATCAGTCAAATAGACATATCACATGGTTTTATATTATATTACATTCACTTCCAAACACAAGTTCAGACACCAGCTCAAAGTTGGATTTAGTTTGGGTGGCAAGGTTGCTATTGAAATAAATCAGTATTACAACAGTATTGGTAGTTGTAGCTACTTCTTTCTCATCCATCCATGTAGACAGAACTACCAAGCACTCTATGTTAAGCACAGAACACAGCACTCACAAAATTTCTATTTATTCCCTCTGCCAACTGGACAGCAACAGACTAATTAGTTGTTTTTTTTGTGGTGGTGGTGGTGGTTTTTTTTTTTTGGAGGGGGGGGGAGTGGATTGAGGCCAAGAGTTTCAGTATATATTATACTGACTATATAAATTATATAGAGTTTGAATCATATAAACAACTCATCAATCAAGCATCTCTGGTTCATCCAAAGAATATTCAGAAGCTTACTGACGGCCATTCTAATACTGGTTACCTAACCGTTCATGCACGGAAGCCCCTCATAGATTCCCAACTATCCAATCTTCTTAACAAAACTGCTGCTTGAAATAAGTTATACATGCTGTGGTACTCCAACATTAGTTTTCCTGTGAGCTAGGTTGATGGTTCTTCCTCCAGCAAACAATAATAGCCAGCTATAGTATAGAGCTCTGCAAGTTAAACCCAACTTATTATCCACCCAAAATAGTAAACTGTTTGACATGTGAAAATAAAATAAAGTTAAGAGTGCTAGTACATTAAAAATATATACATCCCAAACCAGAATAATTTTTTAATGGGAAACAAAATTTCATTCCATAGAAAGATGAAAGTGTACAAAAATAGTGGATAAGAAATCCACCTACAAGAACAGAATAAAAAGAAAAAACAAATTTAGATCTACAAATAGCTTTCCAGTTATGTTGTGAACTAATAAAGGAGTGTCACAAGTCATGTAAAATCCCAACTGATTACAGCCGAAATTCAGAATTACTAATGGGGTTCCTATTAGAAAAGAAAGAATTACTAGATTGTAGTGGCAAGTGAATTTTACCTTCCAGAGCAGAGGGCGGTACATTGACTTTCAGGGAGCAAATATTTTCTCTCCTTTAAGTGACCAATCTAAAATGGGTAGTAAACCATTGACTGGTTATTTAGACACAAGAAGCCCCAACAGGGGACTTATTGCCCTTAAACTTCCCACTGACGAGAATATCATAAGTCGTATCATCAGGTACAAGTCCTCTGTCAAGCATCTCATCATGCAATCTAAAGGCCTCTTGCAAATTCCCCTCCCTGAAGTATCCAGCAATCAATGTATTGTAAATAAGAACACTAGGAGCCATATTCTTTCCATCCATCTCTTTCAAAACCTTGCGCGCATTCTCTACCTGTCCTTTGTTACAGAGACCATGTACCAAAACAGTATATGTGATGGCATCAGGCACAATACCCTTGGAAAGCATCTCTGTGTACAAATCTGATGCGAGGAGTATTTTCCCTTCTTTCAACAACCCATCAATTATCGTAGTGTATGTTGCCAAATCCAATGGAATTTCCTCTCGGATCATTTTGGTATGCAAAGCGAGCGCTGCTTCCATGTTATTTAGATTTCTGAAGCCACTAATCATGCTGTTATAAACAACTATATTGGGAGACAACCCTACTTGAAGGAGTTCATCAAAAAGTTCAAGTGCACTTTCCATGTCTCTTCTTTTGCAAAATCCATCAATTAGGGCACTATATGCGGTAACATCTGATTCAAGGCCCTTGTTTCTCATCTCATTCCGCATCTTCAATGCAAGATCAAGATTGTTGCTTTTGCAAAACCCATCAATCAAACTTGTGTATGTAACAACACTGGGGTAAACCCCACTTTCACACATCTCTCTATATACAGCCAATGCAGAATTTATGGTGCCCTCCTTGACAAAACCATCTATAATGCAATTGTAAGTCATACAGATTGGAACAAAACCACTCTCCACCAACTTCTTCAGCATGCTTCTAGCATCAGATGTTCGTCCAACTTTGCAAAAACCATTGATAACAGTATTTAATGTGATGTCAGTGGGAGTGATGCCCACACCCTCCATTTGGTCAAACAACTCAAGAGCTCGTTCAGGCTCACCTTTTCTGAAATAGCCATCAATTAAAATACTATACGTGACTACATTAGCTTTCAAACCCCTTGGCAGCATATCAGAACATAAATTTAAGGCCAAGTCCATATCACTTTTTTTGCAGTGGCCGAGTATTAGATTGTTATAAGAAACTACATTTGGTTTCACTCCTTTATTCACCATCTTGTCCCACACACTGCAAGCTTCATCCATCCTGCCCTCTTTACATAGCCAGGATATCAGATTATTATACGTAAAAACATTAGCAATATCATGCTCAACTGCCTCATCAAATTGTTTGCTAGCCTCCTCCCACAGCCCAGCATTCAAGTATCCCCGTATGATAGAATTCACATTATAGACACTTGGCTGGATATCTGCACATTTCATTTGGGCGTATAACTCACATGCTTTTTGCATAGCTCCATTTCTACAGCAACCCTCAATCAGAACCGAGTAAGTGACCTTATTTGGAGTGAGTCCATCCTCAACAATCTTATCAAACAAATCCAAACCCCTGCTCAAATCACCCTGCAGATAATACCCCTTCATCAAACTAGTTGCAACCACCAAATTCATCGAGTGCCCACTACTAACCATTTCATCCTTTAGCCTTAAAGCCTCAACCATTTGTCTCTGCTTCACACATGCAGTAATTACACTCGTGAAAGTGCCCTCAGAAGGGACCCACCCCATTTTCTTCATCTCATTCAACAGTTCGCATGCAGAATTAGCATTGGGAATCTTACAAACTGCCTGAATAGCAATACTATACATCGCTGCATCAAGCTTTATCCCACCAGCCTTCGCTTCCCTAAAGAACCCTTCCGCCTCCTCAACCTTTCCTTCTTTCAAACACGCCCGCATCATCACATGTACGGTGACACAATCACGATGAATTCCTTCCGAAACTATAACATCATATAAATCTCGCGCTTCATTAATCATATTCTTCCTAACCAAAGCAGTCAATAACATATTTACAAATGCAACCCACGGAGTTATATCACAATGGATCATTCTATTTATACATAGAATAGCATCATCATATAGATGCAACCTAACATAAGTGTTCAACAAATAATTAAAAACCCGGGAATCAAATTCAAATACAGATTCAAAACCTTTGAATTTCTCAACCAAGTGATCAACAAGAACATTAGCTGCGGGGACTGAACCACCCAAAATGCACTGATTAAGAAAACTCCGAGCAATTCCCCGATGGTTCGGTGAACCTACCAAAATGTGGAGCAATACACAGAAGGGGCCAGCAATGCCACGGACAAAACCGGGATGCTTCTCAGCCCATTTGTAGTATTTCAAGGCTGAATCAGGGTCATTCTTGTGGCTTAAGAGAACTTCAATGACATGGGTTTGCGTTAAAACAGTGTCTTGCGAAATGGGTTTGGATGAATAGTGATTTGGCTGAGTTGGGTGTGTTGTTCTACCGGAAAACTCAGTGTCCGATGTAGGTTTTACCGGCAAAGAGGGGTTTTTGGTGTTTGAAAGCTGAGAATCTGAGGTGGGATTTTGGGTAAAGATGAGGCCTTGAGACTGTGGGATTGAAGATGAACATAGAGATCTGCAGGGTTTGCGAGAAAGATTCAACCATGGTGAGATTGGAGAAGAAGTTAACCGGATTCTCATGATCTGTTAACGCAGAAGTCACAAATCAGACCTCAATAAACCCTAGCTAGCAACATAAAACTCAATTTGGGATTTTTTGTCAAATGGAGTGCATCGAAACATCAAATATAGCATTCAAAGTTGAGTTATTCGCAGTGCACACGAAACTCAAGTCGAGCAAACTGGAAATTCATCCAGTTTGCGTACTCATTGCTCTAGTACAATCGCAACCGAAATAATTGGACAACAAAAAATTCTGTTTTTTTATTTTCTTCGATTTTGCTGTTCTATTTTTATAAGGATCCTTACCCTTTTTTAAATTTAAATTTAAATTTGAATAAAAAAATTCTTAAATTTTTTTTTCAATGTTGAACTCATAACCATATCAAATAAAAAAACTCATTTTTTTACTCAAGTATTTAATGGTGAGATTATACTTTCATTTAAAGATCTAATGATCATATTTTACCTTCTTTTAAATTTAAATTTTTTATTTATTTATTTTATTTTATATATATATTTTAGGAGAGGGGAGGGGAGGGAGAGGTGGAGGGAAACTTGAACCCTTAACCTCAAGAAAGCAAAGGCTTCACAAGGCAAGGAGTACTATTGGATCAAAGGCTCATTGGTAAAAAAAAAAAAAACATTTGGGAGGGGGAGGGAGGAGGGAGTTTGAACTCTTGACCTCAAGAAAGCACAAGGTAAGGAACATCATTAGACTCAAGATCCATTGGTAAGATTCCCAATGCTAATTCTGCATGCAACGATCATAATTGGGGTGGTTCAACGTAACCTCAATATAAAAGATGGTTCAGATCATCTCATAAAATATTGATCCGACGATCATAATTGGACTTAACTCTAACACTCCTATCTCTCATATAACTCTCTCTTATCTCTTAGACGTTTTAAACACATTATCTCCTTTCCTCTCTCTCTCTCTCTCTCTCTCTATATCTATACTAATAAGATAGAACCAATTTTGAATCTATTTTTACTTTAAAATTTAATCCAAATTTAATTCATTTAGAAAAGTATAAGGACGGCTCAGATTTAATTTACTTTTAATTCAATAGACAAAATTTCATCTCAATTCTTTCAACTTAATCTAAAGGTTCACAATGCATCCCGCACAAATACTTTCTCCTGCCCATTTTAACCAAACACACGCCACCCCATAACACACACACATACGCCAATAGTAACCAGCGACCTTTCTCTCTCTCTCATCTGCCATAGCTAAACCAGCACAAACCTTCCTCTCTCTGTCATGGTTCCTCTCATATCGCCCAGGTACACCATTCTCTCTCTCTCTCTCACGACACACACACACACATAGTCGATCCCACCACACAACACACAGTCAAACTCATAAAACAACGCACAGATAATGCACACACACACACAGTCGAACCCACCACACAACACACATAGTCAAACCCACAACACAACACTCATTGCAGTGCGCGCACACACACACAATAGCAAATTAATTTGGGATTTTGAATGTTTGTGTTTTTAATTTGGGTGTTGAATAAAGTTTGTGAAATTTTAATTTATTTTTTTTAATTATGAAATAGGTTTGTAGTAATTATGAAATAGGTTTATTACTAAATTTCAATTTATTTTTTTATTATAAAATAGGGTTTTTTTTTATTATTATTATGAATGTTAAGATGGAATAGATGTTGAGTTGATTATTATTGAGTGTTCATTTTGTGAAATTTGTAGGCTAATTTAAATGACCTTTGGGTATTGCAAAAGAATTCTCTGGAACCTCAAATTACCCACTCTTAAACACTAAAAAATTGTTAAAAGGTATAGAAGATGGGAGAATGCATGTATATGTGTCTCTGTGTGTTGTGTGGCGCTAGGGATTTGGATAGAGGAACCTGGGTGGGCGTGGGTTGAGTCCCATAAATCCAAATGCCACTAACCTTTTTGGTGTGGAACTGATCAGTGACTCTATGTCATGTTTCCAGTATCATGGCCCTTCTCAGATAGATGTTTGGTGCGGGCACCGAGAATGTGGTCTCATGCATTCATTATTCCCCTTTTCCAATTTTATTGTTATTTTATTACTTGCTCTTGATTTGTAATTCTTTGTTGGTTCTTCTGTAGTTGTGTTTTTGGCTTTTGTTATATGCAGGTGAAGGTTGAGAACAAGACCTAGAAAGTTGATGTGAGTTATGCTCTTCTTAATTTTGTCTCTGTTTTTCTATATGCATGTGTACAATACATTTGCATGTGCTAAGAAAAGAAGAGAGCATTAACAATACCTTTGCATGTGATAATTTTCATTTGTTGTTCTAGCTAATATTGTGTACGTACTACAAGTAAGCATAAAATTCAAATTTCAATTATTTTCATTCTCACTTTCTTTTCATTAGGGTTATGCATAATTTTTTTTTTTTTTTTAATTTCTGGACACTTTACATTTGATCTTTGTTTATACTACGTAAGTTGTCAGTCTATGTAGTGATTGGATAATTGATAAGAGCGGCCATCCAATATATTTTTATTAATATGTTGTGTTTGCACTTTGTCTGTGAAAGCAATGGATGTTGTCTGTAGATAAATGGAGTTCTCTTAATGTTTTGTCAATGCTTTAGAATTTTTATATTGTGTTGCTTCCAAGTTGTGTTTGTACTGACACGTGCATTAGTTGAATGGTGATTTTGGAGGAACTAGAATTGAATTGTGATTGTGACCTATGATAATTATTTTGTATGATTGTGAACAATAAATTTTGGTTATTTTGTTGGACTTACATATATAACATGTGACTGTGACCTTTGTTATTATGATATAAATATTATTTTTGTTTGAATTGTGTAGTGACTAAAATATAATAATGTCTTCGAGTTAGGTTAAGTAATTTATTCTTTGAGATTGTGTTGGGCAATGATACATATAATGAGATATATAAACATTGTATACAAATTGAGATTTTCCTGAATTCTTATTTTTAAAGAAAATTGTTGAAATTTTTTTAAAAAATAGCAAGGGTTAGTTTGATTTCAATGTCTTTAATTAAAATAAATGGAGGAAAAGTTATGATTATGAGTGATTTTTTTAAGTTTCAAAGTGCCTTTAGGTATGGGCAATTACTAGTATATCTATATAATAAAGTAGAGCAAAATTTGAATCCAAAAGACAAAGAGAGATCCAGATCGTTTTGAGACAAAACATAAACAAATCTAACGGACAACGTAATCCCAACATAAAAGACAGTTCAGATCATCTCAAGAATTTTGATCTGATGGTTTACGGTTAGTCCTAAATTTTGTTTTCCTGCCCAACAACGTTTCCTTTTTTAATTATCAGATCGTTTCAAACTCTATCTCTCATCTAACTCTTTTCCCTTATCTTATATTAACTAATACAAAAACTTCTATCTCTCATCTAACTTTATCTTTCTATCTTATACTATAATTTATTTGAAATTGTGTAATTTTAGAAAACAATGAAAAAATAAATTGTGGATTAGAAATACGTATATTGTACAATCAATTTTTAACTTTTTGTACTAAAGTTTGTCTTGAACTTTTTGCGGCTCAGATCACTTGACAATTATTGATCCAACGATTCTAATGCGATGCAAAAATTTCCCCCCAATATTTTGAGCAAGACTTTTATTTCTTCCAGGACTCTAAGACTCCTTCTATATGATGCTACCAGAATTCTATTTGATGCTCACGTCTCTCTCTTTCAACTCCCTCTCCCTTTCCCTCTCTCCCTGTTACATACCTCTCTCTCTCAGCTCTCTCTCCCTCTCACATACAGGATACGAAATTTTTCCCCCAATATTTTAAACAAGACTTTATTTCTCCAGAACTCTAAGACTCGTACTATCTGATGCTCACGCCTCCCTTACTCTCTGTCTCTGCCTACACACCATAACACACAGGTGATCCGGTACCTTTCTCTCCCTTACTCTCTGTCTCCCCCATAACACACAAAGGCCCTAACACCGATCACCACCTCAATCACGGTATTTTTCTCTATCTCAATCATGTTTTTTGTTTTGTGTGGTGTTTGCGTTTGTGTGTGTATGCGTGCATTAATTATTTTTTCTGTGTGAGTGTTTTGGGTTTCTCCCCCCCCCCCTCTTATCTCTTAGTGTGCGTGTGTTCCTGGTGGTTTAAGTTTGGACTGGTGGGAACGACCGTCACTTTAAATTTCCCTTGGTGGGTTATTGTGTTTGGGTTGTTTGGTTACACTGTTTTTTGTGGGTGTCCTCATACTTGGACTGGATTCTCTACTGAAGCTTTTTTTGGTTTATGGGAGTTTGTTAAACTCTCTGCTTCTTTCGAGGTCATGCTTTGGTATCATTGTTCTCTCTTTCTCTCTCTCTCTCCATGGGACCAACACCACTCTAAGACTCCACTCTCTCTCCTCAACTCTAAGGCTTCTATCTCTCATCTAACTCTCTCTCCTATCTCATACTAATACCTCACCCATCAACTCTCTCTCACTGTGTTCCTCTTCTTCCCCTCTCTCTCTTTTCCCCTAGATTTAAAGTAAAAAAATTGGGAAAACCCTTACTGAGAATTGAAATATGGTGACCGAAATTCAATTAATGATTCTTTTGTCTTTGATGGATTTTGGATCCTAGGTATTTTTTTCTTCCTATTGCTAGACATGGTGATGAACCTGAAAGCATTATGTACACCACATGTTTTATTGAGTGTCCTCAATTAAATTGATCCGATATTTTTTTTGTGTGTGGTGGCCAAGAATGAGATTTTGTAGGGTTGTTGTGCATGGATTCTTTTTGCAGGGGTTGTTATTCGTAGGGGCTAACCAAGCATTCTATCTTCTTATCTCAGTAGTTCATGAGACTCAGTAAGTAACTATTAGTTAATTACTTCATGATTTTTACTTTTTAATGTTCGTTTTGAAGGTGTTGTTCCAAATGTTGCCAAGGGAATTGGTGGGTTTTAATTTTTGCAGCAACTGGCTCTATAAATTGCAATGAATGAGTCTTATGGTTTATTTTACTAAGATTTGGAGATGAATTTTGAAGTAGGATATGTGATTTTGAGGTATGTACGATTTTGTGCATTATTTTTACTGGCGGTTTTAGAGTCACTCAATTATGACATCGTCAAATCCATAGGTATTTTTTTTATTCCTTACAGAAAAGTTGTATTTTATTTGTCAAGCCTTAGCGATGTTCACATGTATCAATGGTGGTACCAATTACAGTTTGATTGAATTGGGTCATTCAATATGCTTGAATTTTTCTTCAATTTTTTTTTTTTCTAATTTTTTTAGTTCAATGGCCAATTTTTTTTTTTTTTGTTTGGTGGAATTGGGTGATTGAATGATAGTTGTTTGATTTAATATGGTTGAAACAAATTTGGTTAATTTTCTAATTTTACATTTTTGGTCTTTAGTTCAATGTTGATTTTGTGATTTTCTTATTTTTGATTGTTAGAGATTTTCTCTCTCTAAAGTGGCAGATGTTACACAATGTCTTCCTAACAAACGTAGTGAAGTTTAATAGAGAACAAATTTCTCTCATAGTCCAAGGCCGTTACTATTCCCAATCAAAGGAGCATGTCGGACTCTCTAAATGAATAGATCATGTCAAAGTCCAAATGTTTAGGGATTTGATTTCAGAGTTTAAAATTGCCTATGGGTATCCTCATTATTTTGGTTCTTTAATAAAGTCCCATGTAAGTAGGTTTAAAAAAAAATGGCGTGAGCAAATCAAATCTTTTTTTTTTCTTACATATCACGAGACATTTTAAGGATTTTGGATTTGTGGTAGATAAGGTAGGCGGTAACTTCTCTAATTGTGCAAAAGTTTCGATTACCAATGTAGGTCAATCAAAACTCTTAAATTCATGCAAGATTCAACAATCAAGGAATGATAGATCACCTTACAAGTTGGGCTTCCATTTCATATTCAAACACCAACGATGATGAGGATTGTACACTCCAAAAATCTTGCAATAATTTAACAAGAAAGGAACAGAATGTCTCTTCCTAGAAATAAAGTTTCCTTCTTTTTAAATTTATTTTGCTTGAATCATTTGTAAATTAGACCGAACAAGGGGTTATGCACCAAATTCCCCCCTAACTAGGACTTCAAGTTTTAAATTCTGAATAAAATTTTTCTTGCTAAGTTGAAATTCAATTACAAAAATAGGCTTTAAAGTGGTGTGGTAGGATTAGAATTGGGTGTGAATTAATTTGTTCAAAATATTAGAGTGTAGCACAATTTTTTTTAATGTTCAAATGCAAGATACCAACATGGGTATGATTCATGAAGTGTTGTATTCATTTTTGTATTTGATTTTTTTGATTAGTTCAAAGAAAATTGTTGAATTTTTTTATAGTAATGGGCCCAAATTTTTTATAGAGTGTCTTTTGATAAGAGGCATTAGCTAACACCACTGTGATGATACACAATTTTTTTAAAAAAAAAATTGGGGGGCAAATTCAATTGTACTTTCAACTATAAGTACGAAAGCTATTAGTAATAGTGTTGCTGAATAGGTGGTTGAATGTCGAAATAATAGATCTTGGTGTAATGAAAGGTACATTCTTAAATGTTCTCAACGATTTTCATTTGGTATGCCTTTTAATTGACTAGCAATGGTGAAAATTTTTGTTGAAACATTAGGTAAAATACATAAAAAAAAATCTAATTATGTAGTTGTATTAGATATTATCTCATATTTAAATTATTTGTATTCTCTTCATAACTATAAACATCCAATTGACTCATTTTTCGTGATTCTTTCATTCGAGCTACCAAATAGTAAGGGTTATATTTTTTTTTTTCTCGATTTTTTTTTTCTTTTTGTCTTTCTTATTTTTTCTTTGTGCATCATTAATTTTTTTACCAAATTATTTTAATTGTGAATAAAGAGATAAGATAAATATAGTCATTTTTAGGCATTAGAGATGATATTGTATCAATAGAATTGTCAATGTGTATTAATATTGGGGTTTTGAAAAAAAAGAATAATATTATTTTTCTATATTATTTTAAGCATAACATGACCATTTAAAAGTTTTGCAAAGACAGAGAGATTTGTGTGATATATTAGATATTAATTTATTATTTAAATACAAAGGGATATAATGGTGATTTAAACATCTAAATAAAAAAGGACATGTTAGTCTTTATAGTTTTTTATAAGGACAAAATAGTAAATCAAAAATTTTTTATGTTAAGATACTCTTATTAGTAATAATATAGATAAAAAAAAATTTCATTACTCCGTTCCTTCAGGCACGGGCATTTACTAGTACTTAAATAACAAACTAACATCTAGCATATCATGTAAATCTTAATCTTTACAAAACTTTTAGATGGTCATATATTACTCTTGACAAGATATATAAAAAAATTACTTTTTTTTTCTAAAACCTCAATATTAATACACATCGACAACTTCATTTATATAATATTATCTTCGGTGCCAAAAAATAAATATATGTATCTTTTTCTCATCATCTACAATATAAACAATTTAAGTATGATAAAAATAAGATAGTATCTAATTTAGTTATATAATTAAATTTTGGGTTAATAACACTTTTAGCCTTTAAAGTATTCATTTTTTGTGAGTTTAATCATCATTGTATCAATTTTATCAATTTAGTTCCTAAAATATTCAATCCGTGTCACTTTGGTATCTAATTAGACAATCCGTCAAGTTTTTTGACAAAAGTGACAACGTGTCATTTTTTTTAAATTGTATCATGTGCCCAACACATGATCATTCTGTAAAAAATTTAACGGTTTGTCTATATATGGACCAAAATGACATGAATTAAATATTTTAGAGACCAAATTGACAAAACTGAAACAATGAGGACTAAACTAAAAAAAAAAGATATATATATATATATATATATATATATATATATATATATATATTTTACAGATCAAAAGTGCTACTAACCCTTAAATTTTTATGTATTTTATCAAATATTTTAACGAAAAGTTTTACGTGCAACGCACACGGTGCATTGCTAGTAATATAAATAGAATTACTAAAAGGTAGGCAATGTTGTCCTTATGTGTTTTTTCCAAGGATAATATAGGAATTTAAAAAAAATTGATGCATGTTGATATATAGAAGTTGTACATACAATTCTTACAAATTTTTAAAAAATTACAAAATAAACTTTATAAAATTAATAGGGATAAAATTTTAAAAAATTATTTTGATTATTATACACTTATTAGTAGTATAGAATATATTAGTAGTATAAATAAGATAAGATTGGTCAAGGAAAATTAATAATTAAAGCTAAAATGAATATAATTAAATATTAAATTTATGAACATAATTAATTTAAGAGAATGAAAGGATATGAGAAGCTTATGTAATTAATTGAAGAAAAAAAATTTGAGAGAATATGATTGACTTTATAACAGAAATGAAAAGCAAAATAGTCAAATAATTTTTTTTCTCACTTTTGTTGACATTTTAAAGTAGTATAAATTACTAATAGTTAGATTTTATTCTTATTTAAAGATCAAATTGTCATATTTCACCCTATTTTAAATTCGAGTCTATCATCTTTTAAATTTGAGTTTGTCTATTAAAGTTTTTTATATTAAATCAAACTTTTTATTCAAATGTTGACATAAATTTGAATAAAAATTTAAGTCACGATTGGAGATGCTCTACCGTCAACTAATTAAGTTAATAATACAACAATTTGATCCCAAAAAAAAAATTGCAAGAAGTAAGAAAATACAAAAATATTTGTATTCTTTATTTTGCATAAGATTATTTTCAAATGACAAGAACACGTTCAAATAAAAGAAAGCATTAAAGCACAAGTACAAAAACAACTTCAAAACACCTTATAAGTACCAAAAAAATAGTTGAAGAAATTTGTCAAAGGTAACCACATTAATGATTTCAGTTATATTTCATTTAAATTAGTTTAATAAATAAATTGTGTGGGAATTGAATCAGTTTCAATATGACTCTATTTAGGATAAAACTGTATTGCCCAAATTTGTTTACTAAATCTTGTATCTCAAGTGATGTGTCAAAATCTCATACATTGAATATTTTGTGGAGTTAGTAGACCCCACTAATCTAACCACCCACATTGATTTGAGATACAAAATTTGATCAACATAGTATTGCACCTCGATTTAGACTCCCAATATCACATATTTTTAGGTTTGTTGTTATAAAATAAATAATCCACACCTATGAGATGAATTAAATTCCTCATAGGAAATCAAACCCATGTATGTTTTCATATAAACTATCCAACTTAGGATTCGATTGCAATACATCAAAGCAACATTTTAGTACAATATTTTTTTGTTTTTTTTTTTTTAATCTGATAAAAGTTTACGACACATGTAAAATTTCTTTTATTTTCTTATATTATTGTACTTTATTATTTTTATGATAAATGATGGCAATTAAATCAAAAAAAAAAAAAAATTAAAGGTCAAAACTCATTTTTCAATATAACACTAAAAAATAAATTTCGATACGATAGCACTACTTTCAATAAATCATGTCTAATATTTATACCTTTGTATACAATTTGCTATTATTTTTGTTGTACTAAAAAAAGAGAGGATGATATCAGCATGATAGTCCAGATCATCGTAGACTCGTAGTTGACACTTTAGAATAACTAGCAATGCACGACGTGCGTTGCACGTGAATAATTTTTGTACATAAAAATTAATATAATATATTAGTATATGTGTATCTAAATTAAATATTATCTCAAATTTATCAGACTTAATTTTTCATTACTCATATTCTATTATAGGATTATGAAAACTTAGTATATTTTTAAAATTTGTTATTCTAACTATAAGAAAAAAGATAAAAAAAAATATTTAAAGTTCTATTTTTTTTAGAATTTTGTGATTGAGAGTATTTTTTAATAATGTTTGAGAAATTAATTTTTTTGAAATTCATTCGATTAGAATTTCACTTATAATTCTTTGAATAAAATAAAAGTAATTGTCAATATGCTACTTAATTATATTGAAATTTTACTGTAATTAAGAATTAGTTAGATCAATTAGAATAAGATTTAATATAATACTCTATGATATATATTTTAAAACATATCAAAATTTTAAAAAATTCAAGTTTTACTCAAGAATAAACTACAAACTATTTTCACATAAAATCTTAATATAATTTTAAAAATTTATTGTAAACTAAAAAAATATATTGATGTAGCATAAATTAATTTTAAAAAATTATATATATATAATTATTTTTTATCTTAGAAATAAAAGGGTTAAACTTTTTAAATACAAAAAAAATAAACATATATGCGGATAATGTTATATTTGCATATGAGATGAGCAATATTAGATTGATGAAGTTTTTGAAAGTTTTTTGAACATTTTATTGAAAATATAATGATGCATATTTTTTAAAGATAATATAGTCAATCAAAAAGTTTCATAGAAATTGATATTTATATAGAGAGAATAGATAATTAAAAGAGAAGTTAGAGGTAATTGAGAGATTTCAATACATAAAGAGATAATAGATAATTTAGATATTTAATTGTCAAAGGATAGAGTGACCTTTATAACTTTTTCTAAGGGTAAAATAGAGAATCAAAAGTTTTTCATGTTAAGGTACTTTTATTAGTAGTATAGATTATTCCTAAAAGAAGGACTAGACTCAATTAATAATAAAGAAGGATATAGTACAAAATAACCATGATTGTAAATTTCTTTCATATTGTAAATAATGTCAATAATATACTGTATATAATGAATATTTCTAAAAAATGATATAATCTTCGTATTTAATTCAATAACTTTGTAAAAAAATATGATATGTAAGTACCCAAAATACATACAGACACACAAGAGCAAGTTAATGGGAGTTTTTAATTATCTATGATTTACACACCAAGAGCATAATCGGAAGTAAACAAAAAAAGAGTAATGATAACTATTTTTTCGGATCAGATACGATTGTTGATTGACTTGGAGATCTAATGTTAGATTTACTTCAATTGATTTAGACTTTTGCGTGATCTTTTTTTTTTTTTTTTATTATTATTATTAGTTCTGATTGAATTAAATTATTTACATATATAAAATATGGGGCCTAAAGCCAATGCTTCGGTTGCTTTGTGTTGGAGCCGGACATGACTATAGAAACATTAACTATTAGCCTACGAAGATTAAAGAAGACTAAGACCAACTCTAAAGATGCTAGTTAAAATAGTTAGCCAAAATATATTTTTTTATTATACTATTTATTTTAAAGAACCACTTGTACTAGTTCAATTCAACAACGTTATCTATTTTAATTAACTATTTTAACTAACTTCAACTAACTATTGATAATTAAAATCTAAAATACTACGTAGCACAAGAACCATGGAGTCCTCTGATTTTCAAAAAGCCAGAAATTTGTATGTTTTAGACTTCAGTAACTAATATTTATGTTTTTGTTTTGCAATTAAAGAAGCAAATTGGCCCTCTACATATGTAAACATACCAAAAATTCAGAATTTTGTATCACAATTCACAATTCAGAGAGTTGATTTTGTATCAAAATTCAGAATTCACAATTTAGAATTTTGTACAACAATTCACAATTCAAAAATTCACAAATTCTTATGAAGTAGGAATAATTTTTCTGCTAAATCCCTAAATTATAAATTTCAAATTACAGTGAAGTTTTAAAACACAAATTCACAAATTTCTTCTCTCCACCCAACCCAAACAGATCGAAGACAGAGAGAGAGAGAATTCACAAATTCCATGGTTTTCGGTGGTGGTTTTTCAATCAGAGTCGAGGTTTTCAGAGAGAGAGAAATATGGGGCTTTTGGTGGGGTTTCAGTGGGAACTGTGTGTGTGTGTGTGTGTGAGAGAGAGAGAGAGAGAGAGAGAGAGAGAGAGAGAGAGAGAGAGAAAGATGGGGTTTCAGTGGAATTTTGGTGGTATACACACACATAGAGAGAGAGAGAGAGAGAAAGAACACCATACTTGGATGATGAAGCCTTGGAAGAGGATGATACAGCCACAACCATCATCTATGAAGACGATGAAGCCTCTATGATCATGAGATGAAGACAATGAAGGGTTGTTGTGGTATAAGGAAATTGGTGCAAAAAAAAAAAAATATACCGAACTGCTGTGGCTCGCCAAAAATAACTAATTAAATAGGGGTTATGGAAAATAGCTAGTGAAATAGATAGCCTGTTGGAGACAAAATTTTACGGAGGAGCTCTTTAAAATAGCTAAGAAGAGACTTTTAAAGAGTCCCTTGGAGTTGCTCTAAGGCAGTGAATAAACAGGGGTACCATTTTCACCTCCTCAGACGACCATTAGTCCCCCAATGCTTCTCTGAGTTTGCAATATTATTGTCACCTTAGCAACTCCTTGAAGTCAGATCTTAAAAAATTTATTCCTCATGAATACCCTAATCCCAGCGTGGATAACCTACATTTGACCGATCCGGAGAGAGAATTAAACGAGTTGCGCATAAACTGACCCACACACCCTTCACCGTTGAACCCATAAAAAAAGTTCCCCTCCATAAAACCTTCAAAAGTCTCATCACTCACCCCCAGCCATTTCCCACTTGAAACCACCCCAACCTTACCTGTCATGAAAGAAAAACCCATAGAAAAAAATAAAAATTTACGTTTTACTTTGATAAAAGAAACAAAAATCCCCACATCCAATACACATTCAATTCTTCAAATTAAAAGATTCACAACCCAAAAAAACCCATTTCCCAAAAATAACAAAACCAAAAACTCGCATCAGAAACACAGGAATATAAAAATAACCTAATCATAGAATTCTGGGTTGCATTCTAATACGAGAAAATCCTACAGGATGGGATATAGATCATGAACAGACAGGGGATTGCGGTCGCTCCATCGACCAAACAGGACGAACGAAATTGTGGGTGTAACAAAGGAATTCGACACTCGTATCACAGCAGGTAATCTAGTACCAAACAATGTCCGCCACAGGATGTTTAAACTTCGAACCAGCAACACTAATTTAAGTCTCCATAACTTTCACTTTCTCCTCCTAGAAGAATGGCAACTATGGTTTTAGAATAGTGTAGACTAAATTATGAGACAAAGACAACATTTACAAGTAAGTAATCTACACATTTGCATTCAAAGGCCTTGCATTTACTCTTCCCCATTGAGGAACAAGAGCAGCCGGAGTGATAAATGTAGTGCCAAGCATTGCTAAATATTGTTGATATCCAAGGATAACAGCATCGGCTGCATCAGCAAAATACCCCATAAATTTAAAGGAATCAGACCGAAACAATTGGTTACAAAACAATGAAAGTGCAACTATGCATGAGCATGCGTGCTCTATGAACATCAATTAAACTATCGCACAATGGAAACTCAGACATGTTCCACCAAAAATAAATAAGTATCCTGCAATGACAATGTAATAGTCTTTTCTCTGTAATAAGAAGAGAAGCCAAACTCCTGGATTGGCACGGTAACTCAAAATTAATATGGTTCGTGTTGTCATCCCAAACAGTCCTAAAAAATCATCTGAAATGTTGTGGGTTTTATCGCATGTGAATTGACAGTGATGAGACACGGGGGATACATAGTTTGTAACATGAATTCCATTAAAACTTTTACGGAATCATAAATTAACTTCAAACAACTTCAAACATGCACAAATCTGGAATTACCATCAATATGGCAACAAATTCTAGATTAAAAAATCCCCAAACACAGCACACTAAACAACAAACATTCAATAAATGGAAGCACGACCAATTTACAATTTGCTTATGAAGATTGTACTTTGTCGTCTTCTTTTTTCTTTACTATTTTTTTTTTTGAGGAATATGTTCTACAATAGAACGTAACAAGCTCTAAAGAGAAGAAGAAAAATGGATGCAAAAGTATCAGAACCCACAACTACCTAGAGTAACTTACTAGAAAAACATGCATCAAGAAATTGAACTACAGCAACTTGTTACAGAGAATTTAAAACTACTTATCAAACCAAACAAAAAGGTGAAATTCATTGAACACTATAAAAAACAGAGGGTGTACCTCATTCAAGCATTTTGCAGTCTGTCAAAGTAGCAGAGAACTCTTAAGATTTGGCTTCAAAATCTCCTGCACTGATCATTATCTGATAAGTGCTATCCACATTCAGTTCCGTGTATGTAGTAGCCGCCACCGCCACAATGAAAGGAGGGAAATATCGAAAGAAGGGAGCAGGTGGAAGGAAGGAGAATATGAGATGCTAATGTATCACCAGAATCGGTAGAGTTTTTTTCTTGCTTTGTAACAGATGAAGACATAAGTTCCAATTTGAAACTTTGGCATTCAGTGCATAACGGATACGGATAAAAATGACCTAATTGTATTGTTTAAGGGTAAAAAAGGAAAATATAAGTTTATTAGAATAGGTGGCATTTAGAAGTAGTGTGTATATATATAATTTGAGCACTTCTCAAACAATGAACAAACTTTTCACCATGGAAATAAATTTATTGAAATCCTGGCTAAATCGTCTGCTTGAAATGGCAACAGGACTTCTCATGTGATGGATCATAACTCTTTTTTGATGCTAAAATGGCTTAGATTCAACATTGTCAAGATAACTTGGAAGACAACTTTGGTGGTTAACAACTCAAGTCCTAAGTTCAAGTCTTACAGAAAAAGAAAACACTCTGGTTGATCCAATGCGCATGCATCCCAAATTTACGCACCAATTACAAATCCAAAGGGCATGCAACTAAGATGGTTCTTGGCAATAAAAAAACGTCTTAGTTTCTATTCTTGGAGACTCCACCGGTAATGAGCCAGATCCAGAAAAAGAAACAGCTTCTTCCACCCACTTTATACACAAAATTATGTCAGATCATCAAAAAAATTAAAGAAAAAAGGGAGTCTTAAAGGGAAAGTGTGGTTGAAGTATTTGCATATAAACCTGATCTAAACAAGCAATCAGCCAAATAGACAAATCACATGGTTTTATATTATATTACATTCACTTCCAAACACAAGTTCAGACACCAGCTCAAAGTTGGATTTAGTTTGGGTGGCAAGGTTGCTATTGAAATAAATCAGCATTACAACAGTATTGGTAGTTGGTGCTACTTCTTTCTCATCCATCCATGTAGACAGAACTACCAAGCACTCTACGTTAAGCACAGAACACAGCACTCAGAAAATTTCTATTTATTCCCTCTGCCAACTGGAAAGCAACAGACTAATTAGTTGTTGTTTTTTTTGCGGTGGTGGTGGTGGGTTTTTTTTTTTTTTTGGGGGGGAGGGGGGGGGGGGGGGGGGGTGTGTGGTTGGATTGAGGCCAAGAGTTTCAATCCCTACATTATACTGAATATATAAATTATATAGAGTTTGAATCATATAAACAACTCATCGATCAAGCATCTCTGGTTCATCAAAAGAATATTCAGAAGCTTACTGACGGCCATTCTAATACTGGTTACCTAACCGTTCATGCACGGAAGCCCCTCATAGATTCCCAACTATCCAATCTTCTTAACAAAATTGCTGCTTGAAATAAGTTATACATGCTGTGGTACTCCAACATTAGTTTCCCTGTGAGCTAGCTTGATGGTTCTTCCTCCAGCAAACAATAATAGCCCGATATAGTATAGAGCTCTGCAAGTTAAACCCAACTTATTATCCACCCAAAAGATGTCAAGTAAACTGTTTGACATGTGAAGATAAAATAAAGTTAAGAGTGCTAGTACATTAAAAGTATATACATCCCAAACCAGAATAATTTTTTAATTTTTGTTTAATGGGAAACAAAATTTCATTCCATAGAAAGATGAAAGTGTACAAAAATAGTGGATAAGAAATCCACCAACAAGAACAAAATAAAAAGAAAAAACAAATTAAGATCTACAAATAGCTTTCCAGTTATGTTATGAACTAATACAGGAGTGTCACGACACTCATTAGTAACAACAGCTAAAAAAGAAACCAAAAATTTCACTCTATCCCATAATAATTCTTTTGCCCCCTCCTTTTCTTCAAAAATTATGCAATTCCTTTCTATCCTCAACACCCAAAAAAATGGCCAAAATAGCACATCTCCACAAAGTAGAAGCTTTCTTACCCTTTCCAAAACCAGCAAAACACATTACCAAAAGAGATGCACAACTAGGAAGAGTCACCCACACCAATTCCGCCAGCCAGAACAACTTATACCACAAGAAATAAGCTATGGGGTAATGAAGAAACAAATGATTCACACTTTCACCACTTTTCTTACACAACACACCGATGAGGAGAAATATAAGTATTAGGCCTTTTCTTTTGCAACACAGCACAAGTATTCACCTTACCGTGAAATACCATCCAAGCAAGCACGTGCTTGCACCTTAACGGGCACTCTTGCCTTCCAAATCATTGAGTGAGGTTCAAAAATGGAATCAATTGGATCATCAATCAACCACTGGAAATAGGAACAAGAAAAAAAAATTCCAAAAAGACTCAAGAGACCAAAACCTTTTTATCACTAACCGTAGGATCCAAATTCCGCTCATTAATATTACGAAAAAAATCAAATTCCACCCCCTAAGGAACAAAGATAAGAACTAAACACCCTAGACACCAGAAAATTGAGACCCCCGATAATTTAAATAGTCGTGGAAAACATGATGCTAAGAATGACTCGTCAATCCAATTATCTTCCCAAAAGCGGACTCTTTTTTCGTTTCTTACCCTCAAGGTAACATGCTTTCTAAATTATCCAACTCATGAGAAATAAATTTTCGAGGACAACAGAAGAAGCCTCAACTCATCACATTAGAGTCACAACCATTGGCATGGATTCCATACTTACTTTTGACAATAGAATGCCACAAAGAATTAGGATCCAATGAAAACCTCCAAAGTCACTTCCCAACAATGCCACATTCCTCTGAACTAAATTACCGGTAGCCAACCCCACTCTTGGTTTAGACTTTGACACAACTTCCCACCTAACAAGATGATCTTTCTTTCCTTTCCCACAACCTTCCATAGAAAATCTCTCATCATTTTCTCCAAAAACTTGGTCACTTTTTTTGGAATCTTAAAAATCAACATAAAATACGTAGAAATACTGCCTAGAACCGCTTGGATTAAAGTAAACCTCCTAGAATAAAATTGAAGTGACACCAACGAGCATTGGAAAAGTTTAAAAGCTACTTTTCCAGTTTCCGAGTCCAAATATTCTGCCTCAACAAGTTTACCACCTTTGCCACTGCTGAGATGATAGAAAGAGTTCCTCATTTCACATTCAACATATCTCTTCTGCAGTTGTTGTATCCTCTCTGTAGAATGTTGGGACTTCACCAACTTTTAACTCTAGGACAAAGCAGAATCCTAACTGAATTTAAGAGACACTGCTACACTGGCAAAAGTTGTACTGCAACACAACTTAATTAAATGAAGATATACTAGCAAGCATAACCTATGATGAGAAAGGTTGTTGGCTTCCTGCCTTGTCACTTGTCAGGCTTTCTAGAAGAAAAGCTGCTAAGGTCATCAAAGATTGGCAAGTCCTGAATCTAAAAGCAAGAACACTGAGCAAGAAAACCAGAGCCAGGTGATTGTAATTCACCACTGACAAACAACAGCGGTTCAAATTACCCACAATACGTTCCCCCCCAAGAAGATACATGCAACTTAGGCCAATGTTAGAGGTCTTCAAAGGTAAATTCCATTTTACATATAACCACTAACGCATCAACATCTACACATCTTTAGATAAACAAACCCAAGAGTCGTCACTTCTAGAGAATACAAACCAGACACAAAGGGTCTGTTAGGTTATGTACTCAAAAAACTCTGTCGAAAAACATGTTTCCCAAAAGAATTTCAAGTTTCAACAAAAGTGGTTTCGGCATTTGCTGTATGGCAAAACCCGTTTGGTTACCATAGCTCCAAAATTGTTTTGCAACTTTTTTCAATAAGAATCAACAAGTCAAAAAAATAATAACACAAGAAAAAAAGTTAGTTAGAAAAACCAATCAAAGGTGAACAAGTTGTCCAACCCAATGAACTGAACTATGGAAGATTTTACAGATGAACTTGAACTAACCTTCCGGAAAAAAAACAGTTGAACTTGTTAAAATTATTAACAGTTACACTTGTTTGGATAGCAATTCTTAAAACAGTGAAATTGTTAGATGGGGACTGGATAGATTGGTTTTCTGAAACAAGAAAATATTCTTGTTTGGACCGCTAACCCAAGATGAAATTCTTGTTCGAACACATAATTCAATGATTACTGTGGTTCAGATGAACCCCTCAACATTCTACATACCTTCATAGTTCACACCTCATGTGTTCACTATTTCCATTGTGCTTAAGTTAGGTTTTTCTTAACATATAATGCCAAGGACTGGGGTAGTTGCAGATGGAAGGGCAATTGCATCTCCAACCTCGAAATCGACAGAAGTAATATGCAGGGAGCTACAAGAAAAACTTCATCTATCTCCTCTCAAATGCATGTGAACTACCATGAATTGAGCTCATTATCACCTAAAAACAAATTATAACTCAACTTATCCAATAAATTAACACTCAAACAACCAGTTTAAATTAAACTAGTTTAGTATCAAAAAATTTCATAGCTTTTCAAGAATAAAAACAATTTGATCTTCAAACCAGAGCAATAAGTATAAAAATTCGAAACCAAGCGGAAACACAGGCTTTTTAATCAGAATCTAGTGGCAATGAGAGACAAGGTCATGGAAACCAATGGAGTCCATGGTGGTTTCGCTGTTGTAGAGGTCGTCATCCATGGATAGCGCTTCCAACGTAGATCAACGTCAGATCTAAGTTAAAAACACATGAATATGAGCATGAAGAACATATGTCATATGTGAAGAAACCCAAATGGTGACAATGAAGAAAAGGACCAGAAATATTTTGCCCTGCAGAGGGTTGGGCCTAGATTCAAATGCATGAAGGTGGAAAAGTAGAAAAAACATATTTGGAATTCTCATACTTTATCCAAGTTTCTTGTCAACAAATCTGAAGACGTTTAGTAAGTGGAGGACGGGTGAAGCAAAGGCAGAGTAAGGGCATACTTCTCACAGGCGGTGGTGGGTGACCAATGAAGTGAACAGGAGAGAGAGAGAGAGAGAGAGAGAGAAATTTCCTTTCACATTGGGAATTAAGTGCGCAGTAATTCAAATCTCCGTGTTTTCAAAGTTTTCGGACATTCGTTTATGGAAGTACGAAAAGATATATATGTAGTGTTTCCCAAAATCAGCCCTCCAAAAAAAATCCCAAAAAACTTCTTGCAAACCAAACAGCATTTTGGTGTTTACTTGTATTTGACAACAAATTAACTGTTTTCAACATAGAAATCAAACAGGCCCTAAATTTCAAGTACTTGCAGAAAACTGACAGAAAACAGAATATGAGAAATAGCCATATGTTTTGCTAAATTGGTAGCAAAATTTAAAGTCAAGTCAACAAAGTCCCCATAATTTTAAGCATTACCTAAGAACCCAAAAAATAACTCCAAATCACCCAAAACTGACTACTTACACTAAAAATCTTTCAAAGCCAACCAAAGAGTTGACTTTACAAATTGCTGCAGAATTATATGGCTGAATTAAGTCAAGTTAACCCTGAAATGTTCATGTCAACCTATAGCTCCACGCAAAGTCCATTTTTCTTTTTGCCTACGTTTTTTTGGATGAGAAGCAAAACTCCACGCATATTCTAATTTTATAATCTCAATTTTAGAAATTTTAGACTTACAGACATCATAGAACTTGACAAAAACTTTCCACTCATTTATAGTTACCCCTTAAAGAAAACCTGAACCAGAGCATTCCAATCCAAACCCACTTTAAATAACAGTCCACCACCGACAATCAGGCCGTAAGAAAATTATTAAACTCAACAATACCAAACCCTACGCACATTCTTTGAACACATCCTAATCATAATTGAAGCCAATCTAACGGCAAAAAAACAACTGATATGTGATATCCACTTCTGTTTGACAGACCCATCACTATCCAGAAATTGAAACGCAAATAAAACTAAAATGGGACAAGAACAGATAATAGAACCAATATATATATATGTGTGTGTGCATACTCTGCACATTCAACTTGAATATAACTGCATATATGATTAAAGAACAGATAAATGACCAGTAAGAGCTTAGCCATGTGCACCCCTACCCCATCCATAAACGAGAAAAAGAAAAAAAAAACTCATTTCCACATAAAACTTATGTCCTTAGCAAAATGATACCATACAGTACTTATATAGCACAAATCACAAGTGCAATGGTACTTAGGGAAAACAAATGCATTCAGAGAAATGGAGAAATAGTACCTCAAAATTGGTCACCACTCATCACCAATAATCCCGGCAAGAACACAATCCATCTTTGAAATGGTGAAACCTCTTGGCATCTCGTATGATGAGTTCCCTCCCAACCAGCTTCGAAATGATCTTCAGTGCACTATGACAATCTCCACAAACACGAAGATTCTTGATTATACGCAGTGGCGAGCGGGCTGCGCTGCTCAAAAGACCCTGAGCAACAGCAAGTCTCTCACTATGAGCAAGCAGAGCTTCCTCCTTACCTTCTTGGTCTATGTCATGGAGCACAAACTTAGTCTCTGGCACATAACCAGCCTCTTTCATCTGCTGCTTCATCCCCCTTAGCAGCGCATATATCTTGTCATTATCAGGGTGCGAAGTATCTCCTGCCCTATATTCGTGAACCCTACTCCTAACTTCCAAGAGATTTTGACCCGCCAATTTCTTTCTCTCCTTTTCTTTTGCAAGGTCTGAAGCTTTCACTGGTATGAGGCCTGCCGTTGATTGCTCATTCAAGCGAGAGCAATCCAGGAGCTCAACAAATTCAGCACACCGATCCCCAAGCTCCATGTTTCCATGAACTCTACAGAGGTTCATCAAGGCTTCCCAAACATCTACACTTGGCTCCATTGGCATCTTTTCAATGAACTCCAAAGCTTCATCTAAGTACCCTGTACTTCCTAGCATTTCTACTATATTCACGTAATGCTTCATAGATGGAACAATGCCGTAATTCTTGGTCATTGATTCAAAGTGCAATAAACCCTCAGTGATGTCACCTAGGACAGTACATGCAGAGAACACACCAAAAAACATTTCGCCATCAGGTTTGAGCCCTGAATTTTTGAACTGAGTGAACAATTCAATAGCATCTTCCCCAAGACCATTGTTGGCAGTCCACATTATCATGGTATCCCAAGAAGTGAGATTACGCTGTGGCATTTTATGAAATACCATGCCTGCATCATCCATGGAACCACATGTACAATACATCTCAAGAATCTTGTTGTAAGTGCTGACTTCAGGATAGGGCACTGATTTCATAAGATGCTCATGAACAGATTTGGCCTCTTTTAAAGCTTTAGACTCTCCGCATGCCCTCATCAATATCAGATATCGGGGCATATCAACTGGGATACACTGCTGCTCTAGCAAACTCAAAACTTCAATGGCTTCCTTCAGTTTGCCCTCCTTGCAAAAATCATCAAACTCCTCGATAGTGCCTCTTAATTGGTTACTTTCACCAGCTTCAACAGACTCCCCGTCAGGTATAGAATTATTCAAAACTTGAGGACCCATCCCATACCGAGAATCATTTGAAATCTGCTGATAGTGTCCACTATTAGCATGATAAATCCCACTTGAGTTCTGCTGATATCCTCCAACCTTCTCCCCAGTAAACCCATTTTTTGAAGTCCCAGCATTTTCTCCATAAAACCCACTTGGATTTTGATGATAAGTTCCAGTTTTGCCTCCATAATGATTGCCCTGCGTATTCTGAAAACTGTCAGTGCTTCCCGGGTAATTTTGATAAGGACTTTGCTCAGCAGTTCCAGTGTTTCCCATGGAATGATTCGTTGGATTTTCTTGGGGGGCGTCATTGCTTTCCAAGTGAAAATTACTAGAGCTCTGCCAAGTTTGTCCAGTACTACCCCCAAAATTCCTGTTTACACTTCCTTGAGATTCTAATGCACTTTGTCCATTTGGATTTTGCGGCACTTCTACTGATCCCACTCTGTTAAACCCGTTCTGATCCTGTAAGTTCATGTTTTCTCCATACAATCCATTTGATCTTTGCTGCAAAGTCCTTGTCCTCTCTGTGTTAAACAAATTCGAGTTTCGCCACATTTCACCTGTATTTTCCCCATTATAACCATTAAAGCTCCCATTTTGCCCAAGTGGGTTATTCCGAAAATCATTTCTAGTCCCTTCCCTGACATACCCAGAGGAAAAATTCCCATTTTGCATAATTGGGTTCCGCTGAAATTCACTTACATGGCTTGCTTTATAATCTGCATTATAAGATTTCCCGCTTTGTCCAACTACGTTCTGCTGAAATTCATTTCCTGGGTTTTGCCCATAAATCCCGCTGGGGTTTTGGCCATCACCCACTGAATTTCCCCCATAAAACCCATCTGGGTTTTGTTGATGCTCTCCATTATTTCCTCTATATACCCAATCTCGGCCATGTCCATCTGATTGACTCTGATACTCTACATTAATTGCATTATTACCATGAAGCCCGCTATTATTTTGCGGATATTCCACACAATTTTCTCCATTAGACCCATTTGGGTTTTGAAAAAATGATCTTTCAGCAGCAGTGCTGAGGAGCCTCACGTACGCAACGGTTCTGTGGGAACTAAAAGAGTAGCGTGAATTACATACCTTGGGCAAAGCAAAGAGAGATTTGATGGTGAGAAGTGAGGCTCTCTTTTTGGACATTGGTGGGTAGAACTCGTCCTGGTCCACAGAGAATCGTTTTGACGTAGACAGCGAGAGACGGAGGAAGAAGGAGGCGTCGCTGGAACGTAAAACCCTCTCTATATCTCTACCGGTTTTCGAAATCGTTTCGCGTAAAACCCTCTCGTACAACTCGAAATGGGTTCTCTGTATCTCTCTACCGGCTTTCGAGTTGTACGACGTCGTTGCCGGTTTGTTTACACCCAAAACCCTGCTCTGTATGCTCTGTTGTAGACGAAAAACAGCACAAACAAAACGCCAGCGTTTTGTTAAATGCGTGGCGCACTGTAAATATATTTTCCGCACAAGGAGACAAACGATCCCCAAAATAAAAAATAACAAGTGAAAATTTAATTTGTAATTTTTTTTGGTCTGGAATTTGTAATTTTACTTAAAATTTTTATTTCAACGATCAAATGAATTTAAATAACTCAAATTAAAATTTATAAATAAATTTTTTTTACAAGATATGGCACTAAATTTTCTTTTGAATATGGTACCGAAAAAGATTTACATCCTAAGTAGTATTTTGGTTGTTTATTTCAGATTCGTGTCGAATACTAGTCAATTTTAATCTAATTTATTTTATTAATTAAGTAATATGTCATGACATTAATCCAATGTATTTATTACCACATTATGTTCAGGTTAACCTATTTAACTTCTGGACCTAAAATGTAAAACTAAACATTATTATATCTCATAATTTTTTCATTGACTAAAAATTTGCTAAATCCACCTAATAATAAAAAATATATAAACGATCATATTTTTTACAAGGATTCGTGTTAATACCCAATAAATAAATAACAAAATTATGACATCTCTTCGTACAATAAAAGTCAAATGTGTTAATTGTGTCAATTTTACGTTATTTGTGTCCCTTTCTGTTTATTATTCGTGGTAATTCATATATTTTTTAATTCATGTCAAAAAATAATAAACCTTAACATGCGAACTTCATAAGTTTGAGTCATTTTATTGTATCATGTCAAAAATTACCACCCTAAATATAGTTAGTAGGTGATTAAAATATTTATTTTAGTCAAAGTATAAGTATTATTAAATATAAGTTATTATATTAGCCATCTAATGTAAGCGATCATATTGTGATTTATTTTTATAGATACTGACATAGTTTAGTAAATTTTTCATTCGTCTCCTTGCTAGGGAGGACAGTGGATCGAGAAAAAATTGACTTTCATTCAAATGTATCGTTTGGACTAGGGGTGCAACTTAGACGGGCCAATCCGAATTCAATTCGAGCCCAACCCGAAAAAAAATAGTGTTTGGGTTAGAATTTTTAATACTTGGGTTGGGTCTGACAAAAAAAAATCCAACCCGAATTGAATTCGAGCAAGTCTTAGGTTGAGACCTCGGGTTGTCGGGTTCAACCTGAATATTAAAATCGGATTGAACCCGAATATACATAAATATATAAATATATTTAACTAGGGTTAGTATTTATCTTCACTCTTCAGAGTCCAGACTTTCACTTCACTTCAAATCTTCACCCCTTCGCCTCCATTACTCTCAGATCCCTCTCTCACTCATCACGCGTCTCTCATCTGGTCTCAGACTCTCAGCCTCCCTTTCTCCCTCGTCTGAGTCTCGTCTCAAACTCTCAATCTCTCACTCGTCACTCGTCTGAGTCGTCTCAGACTTTGTACCTCCCTCTCTCACTCGTTACTCCTTCCTCTTTTATCAACCAAAATTAAGTAACTCGAGTCCAACCCGATTTTTAACCCGAAATTAGTCTGAATTAAGTAACCCGAATTCAACTCAAGCAGTACTCGGGTTAAGGTAAGGTTAGGGTTAGGGTTAGAGTTAGGGTTATGGTTAGGATTAGGGTTAGAGTTGAATATTATATACCTAGGGTTGGGCTAGGGTTAACCTCTCAACCCGCCCAAGTTGTACCCCTAGTTTGGACCGAAGATGGATTATACGTATTGAACGGTATACGTATACGAGGATACCTGTACAAACTCGTACAGGAATGGACTGACATTTACCCCCTCCCCTGCCTCTGGCCTCGCTAAACTCGATATATATTATATACTAGGGGTAACTCACGCATGAAGACGTAGTAAGTGAGAGGTGATAGATTTGGGAAGGCAAAATTCATTGTGAATGGTTTTGAGAGGGGTGTTGGTGGGCGTTGGATGAGTCTGTTGAGACTGTCAGATGGACTTATTGAAACTTGTCATGTATTATATTATAGATAATAAGATAGGATACTTTTCAAACTTCACAAATTAAAATTAATTCTCTCAATTTAGAAAAGCAGAATACTTGTTGAGATTTAATTGAAGTTTAAGCATACAATTCAGAATCTCATCTAAACTCATCTAATTAAATTCAATGGCTCACAATCCATCCTACCTAAAACCCAAATCCCACCCACATACCAATACACACGCCACCCAACTCACACCATACTTACACACACATGCCACTCTTTCTCTTCCAAGGCATACTAACTCTCCGATGTGATGAACTATAGAACTTATCCACACACACGCACTGCCCCTTCCAATGGGTTTCGAAGATAAAAATCATTTATTAGCCCATAAACTGACATAGGTAAATCCAAGAACTCAATTTGATTATTCTTTTTTATTTTTACTAAGCATTTGAACCATGAATTTTCTTCTTATGACTCATCAATCAAATAGATGAATTTTTTGAAAGAACTACAAGCGATCCTCTTTCTCGCTATCAATTCACGCTTGCTTCATGGAGTGCAAGTATCTCAGAATGATTGGAAGATGTAGCACTCAAAGTCTGCTTGATAAATCGTCATGAGATCTCTATGTTACCACATGTGAAAACATATCCATTTTGTGAACGAGTGTTTTGGGGATCTGATAGGTATCTAGAATCCGCATAATTGACTAAATATGAACCATTGACTGATTGCATTGAGTATGACAAGCCCAAATTTGTAATTCCACGAAAGTAACATAGGACATTTTCCGTCATTCTAATGTCGTCGAGTTGGTGCAGAACTAAAATCTTGTCAATAAGTTGACTACAAATATTATATCAGGCCTAATACATTGTGCAAGTATAAAAAAACACCAATTGCACTTATGTATGGTAATTCAGGACCAAAAAGCATTTTATTTTCCTCCTTAGAACGAAAGAGATTTTTATTGACGTCAAGAGATTGAACGATCATTGAAATACCTAACGAATATGCTTTATCAATGTTAAATCATTGTAGGACCTTTTCGGTATAAGTTGTTTGATGGATAAGAATTTCGTTAACGTATGCTCGATCTACTTGCCGAGATAATACTTTGTTTTTTATTTCAAATTCTTTTTTCAAATATTCAGCAACTTTTATCAACTATTCAGGAGTTCTAATCAGATTCATATCATCAATATATACTGCAATGATGACAAAATTCAGATTCTAATTTCTTAATAAATACACGTGGGCATATGAAATTGTTAACATACACTTCATTTACCAAGTATTCACTGAGAAAGTTTTACCACATTCTTCTAAATTATTTCAATCCATATAAGGATCATCTTAGTTTAATTGATTACATGTGTTCATGGTTTTAGTGTATTTGCTTCAAGCAATTACAATCCTTTAGGAACTTTCATATAAATATCATTATCTAACTTTTCATATAAATTTGCAAAAACAACGTCCATAAGACACATGTTGAGTCCTTCTGAGACTGCTAGACTAATAAGATACTAAAATGTGATTGCATCCATATCGCATATTTACTTTTTAGGATCCATTGCGTTGTTAGATGTACTCTATATCACATATTTATTTTTTATTTTCATATAAATACTCACTTATATTCAATAGACTTTACATCTTAAAGTGTTGGACTACTTTCGATGTTTTAGAATTACATGTCTACATTTACATCTTCAAGGATATTAAACTACAAATCCAATATTTGGTATTTTGTTAATAGGCTCCAAATGAATTGTTTTCTTCTATTTTGACTAATCATTTTTATGTCGATAATCATATACTATGCATGATTCAAGATCATTACCATTTTAGATTTCAGTAGTTACTATATCATTAATGATCATTCTTATGTTATCCCACACCTCACCTATGTATGCATACTTAATAGAAATTTATTCATTTCCAAATATTTGCATCTTTTCAGGAGTTTGTGTCTCTTCAGAGACTTTTTCTTATTCAGGGGTTATTATTTTAGATGATGTGGGTTCATTTTCATTTTTCTACTTCAACAATTTTTTCTTGAGTTGTATGTAGTTACCCTTCAGGAGCTAAATCTTTTTAGCCTATATGTCGACCACACTTCAGCGCGTGTAAAAAAGTTTATACCATTCTTCAAGTGGTGGATTTCCTCCCCTTAACGGCGAGAAAAGTGTCTCATTTTTCTTTTGTACATATATAACTTATTGAGATCTCATTATTTTTAGGTACCTTTGTCTCTCTGTAAGAGATTTCTCTTTAGGAGACTCCTATCTTGGGGATGTTTATACAAAAAACTTGAATTAATTATTTTGTCTGTTTTGTGGGTGTGACTTTTTTGGGAGTGCCAACTTTTTTTATACAACTTTTATTATATCTTTTTCTTTGGTATCTTTGAGAGTACCAACTTGATTTAAGAGTACTAATTTTCACTGTATTTCTAATATTTTCTTTCTCTTTTGGGGAATGTTGTCCATTGTTACGCCTCTGGTGTAATCTAGATAAATTCATTTTACAATAGTTTATAAACGAAAGAAAGAGATATTTATCTTATATATGCATATACTATAAAATAATAATAATCTTGACCCTTTAATAAGATCTAATGTATTACAAATACTCTATGAAGTATCAAAGGCTAGAAATTGTCAAATTAAAAGTACACATGAAATGTAACTCTAGCATAAATTTCACACAATTTTGACTTAATTTTCAAATAAATTTTCAAAAAACAATTTATCTCTTGTAACTTTGATATTTTTATAGTATTAACTTAAGTCACTTAGACTTGAAATAAGGTTCAACTTGACTGAATAAACGAACATGTTTTTAGAATTCACAAAACTCATATGAAATAATTTATAGTAATAAATGAGTCAATAAAGTCGACTTGCTCCAATAATTTTTTTTTATACATCAACATCCTTATATTTAAAATCACATATTTATATTGAACAATCATAATCGGGTGATATCAACCTTGGACTTATAAATAACATCTTACAATACATGAATAATTATTTGTCAAAAGAATCTTTTAACGTGTATTCACAATTATTCAAAGCTGATCTTGGATGTCCAAAATGAGTATGCCAAAACTTAAAAAAAAAAAAATTGGTCATAGAACTTCAGGTGCATCATAATATATAGTTCAGTTATTTTTCAGGTCATAAAATATGACCCCATATAAAAACCAAGAAGTTTCTCTAGTACAAGCTTCTAGCTTGAAATAATTAAAGGGATCATGTGATATTCATTATCCAAGAATATAAGAAAATATAAATCCAAAAAATCCAAAAAAATATATCAAGTACAAGATACAACGTAATATAAAGTAATTAATTTTTTAAGAACTATTTAGACTTGATATTCAAGATTAATCTATTGTTTTTCATAACTGTTTAAACACATTCTTTTCAGGGAATGATGTACGTCCGGTCAGATGATATTAAATTTTTTTGTAAAAAACACAAAATTATTATTTTTGTTTCAAACCACATAATATCAATCAATTGCAGATCTACCCTCTTGATGTGCTACTATAGGAGCACATTTGAATCATGAAATGTGATCAATTATTTTTCGAACACATATTTCTTCGGGAATTTTTTCCACATTATTTAAAGTATGTTTGGATTTTGTAATCTTTGGTGCATTGAGCGTTTTGGAGGATTAGGATCTTCAGGAACTCATATCTCTTCAATTGATATGTGGATATTTTACCACAAAATAATCAAATTTATTCTTCAAGAATATGGTGGTGAAGGATAATAATTGTATTTGTGCGATTTTTCAGGGATGCTTAATTTCCTTTCTCAATTGTATCTTCAAGATCCATCATATCAAACAGTCACTAATTTACACTTTTTAATACATGATTCATTTGTTTTGGACAATGAATTTATCATTACTTATGGCAGTGGATTCATTCTGCTTCTGGTAGCGAATAATTGTTGCTTATGAAAACCAATTCATTATAATTTTGCCAATACACATAATTTCTAAAATTTGTAGGATCAATGTGAATCTCTTCAAGGATCTAAGAAAAATCTAACTCGAAATATAAAATATAACAATTCCATAAGAGAATTATATAAATACAATCAACAACAATCTATTCATTATAAATGATAATGCAAATTATATAACCTGCAAGAATAAGCAACACCTACTTGATTGAATATGTAATTATTAGAAATAATATAAGAAGTAGCAACACCCACATTCTTGGACATTTGGTAAATCAAAGTTTTATAGAGCAATGACCTTTGGTATGAATTTTCTTAATTGAACCAAAAACTCATAAATAATAGTGGACTTAGGCACAATGCCATCTATATGATTATATAACAAACAGGTTTCAAAGGAAAATGTTTAAGAAATCTCCCTACCCAAATAATAACATTTTAGAGATTTGAAATATTTAGATGGCCCCCACTAGTTAAACTCTTCTAGGCCATTCCTATTTTTTTTTTTGGTTAACAACCCCACATTTGGATTTTTAATAACTACTCTAGATTTAATTTTTTTTGAGAAATTAATTTCATGCATTCATTTATAAATTTTCAATAACGTTGGGGGTAGGAGTGAAGGCAGGTAACATTGAAGATAATGGTGGAGAGAGAAAAAATATAAATTTTGTAAGTTATACGTAGATAGGTTTGATAATTGAGCCGAGTTATTTGAATTCGACTCAGATATGATTCGATATACGAGCTGAGTTTGAACAATTTTATAGACTTACTTAGAAAACGAGCCTAAAAAATTTGATTTGAGTTCTTGTAAAGTTCAGTTTATTTATATATAAAATTATAGTCGAGTTACTCGGGTTTGACACGTTTTTTAAATAGGTCGAATTTGAATAATTTTTTCAATTTTTTTTTAAAAAATAAATCCGATAAACTCGATTCGATTATCGACCTACAAGGAGGTTTAGTCATTTTCTAAACTCCTTGTTGGAAAAGGCTCCAAACTATTTATTAGTTCAAAGGTCGGTAGAAAAGCATGCCCATGATATGAACAGAGGCATTCCTGTCAATTCAATTACCGAATGGCAATTCAAGACATTCAAGAACAAACCCAGGGCCAATTCAGTAAAATCACATCTCAAAAGAAGTAGCTAGGTCCGCTTATAACTCTAGGTTTTCCTCTGGCTCTCACACAGTGTGTCATCATCGTCACACTTCTGTGGAGGAGCTGCACCGTAAGCTGCACCGTCTATTTGGTAATACTTAGGGTTAAGGGTTTTTTTTCCTGTGAAAAACACACATCGATACACATATCTATGTGTTTCCTCTGATCTTAAGTTCGATTTTTCAATATCCTATGTACTGTGTTACTGAATATTCGAATCTGTTGTTCAATACGTGATATTGTGCTTGTGTCGCTGATGAACATTATTTTTATGCTATTTTTGTTTAATCGGTTTCCTTTTTAATGTTACTTTTTATGTCATGTTTATGAAAATTTACTTTGGGTTTAGGGTTTATTGTGAAACCTTTTGTTAAACAGGCATATGTATGTGTATTTATGCATGAGTGTTTATTTTGTTTATTGATTAATTCGATTTTTTTTTAATATTATGTAATGTGATGTAGTGTATACTATGTACAAATATACGTAGTTATTGCAAGAAAGAGTTTTTTTTGGTGATGGGTACGTGTGAGGAGTGAATTCTCTGTTTTCTGATCCAGATCCCCGTGTCAGCTTGTGGAGTTAATGAAATTAAGAAATGATTATGGGTTTGAATAGTTAAGTGAAGAGCCAGGATTGTCACAGTATTTCTAGTTTTTTCACTGCATGGCGTGGTTCTGGAAGCACTTGTTTATGTTTTTCTATTGCCACCTATTGTGTGGGACGAACTAGAGTTTAGTTAAAACTGCATGAATGTTCACTAAGTCAAGCTACCCTGGAAATGGCATGTGTCAAGAGGGATTTATGTGCCACGATAACAGACTGGTTTTTTGTGGTCAAGGAAATGTAAGCTAAGTAATAAATTTGTGCTGTAACACCAAGAAGGTAAAAAAGAAAGGTTGCAACTCGAAGAAGAATGTTTGTATAATAGACAATTGAGTTTTTGCTTTGTAATAGAAAATGGGAAAAGTCCTATAAAAAAATAGAAAATGGTAAAAGAAAAAGATTACAGAAGTTGAGTTTTTGTCAGTGATCACCAAGTTTGGTTAGATGTTCCATACATGTAAATGCTGTGATGTGTATTTGGTTGGCCTAATCAGACTTGTGGAGAGATTTGTCATTTTTGAAAGTTTGAAGTGAGTTGCACATAGTTCACCTATCGGCTATCGTTAGATGAAAGGGAGGTATGCTTATGATGCAGTGATAAACAAAGATCTATAGTACCCTACAAAAACTCTTTTTTTTTTTTTGGGAAAATTTTAAGGCTTCATACATTATGGTATTCATTTCTTGAAGTGCATAACTCCATCAGCGTAGTCTCTCACATATGAGGGCACTTAGATATGTGGTGGGTGGTACATGAAAAGGTGGAATTATATGAATTGGAGCTCAAGAAGTTAGAGGTAATACTACTTAACACATTGGACCTTAATGAACTAGTCCGTGGAGAGCACTTATTGCATCAGTTTGTTTTTATCTGATCAGGCAGTGAAAAGAACGAGCTTGATGTGGAAAGGGACAAAAATGATTCCTAGAGTTATGCCTTGGATAAGGCGGAAGTCGGAAATGGTAGTGTTGGGATTTGTAAAGTACATCACTTGACTGGAACATAAGCCTTGATAACTTGAGTTTGTGCAAGTTGTGTTTAAGAGAGTTTTCTTGTTGCTTTCTTGAAAACCAGGATCATTCTCTCTTCTTTGCCTGTTTGGTATTTTGGGTGTGTATCCTGGGGCAGCTTTTATGAACATTTGTCCCATAGTCCATATGGACATGACACTAATTAATGTGTTGTGCCAGATTGTTCACAGAGATAATTCTACAGCTCTGCTGGATTGTTTTGTATTGCTGCTGCTTTCCTCAATTTGTTAAAATTTATTGGCATGATTTTTATTAGTTTATGTGCCCATGAAAAAGTAATGGTATTCTTGCTTCATCAGATTATTGGTGATGCTGGCTTGATTTCTGGAATATAAAAAAGGAATGAGTAAGAAGAACCCATTGGTTTTCTTGGACATGTCCATTGATGGGGATCCCGTGGAAAGAATGGTTTTTGAGGTATTGTAATATTTTGATTGATGACTCGAGTACTAAATGAGATTTTTTTTTGGTATGGATAATTGATATCTGATTTTTGTTGTTCACTCCTAAAGCCAGCCATGTTTCTATTCTTCCTTGTCCACTATCATATTACTTCCTTCCTCAATGCAAACGTTTACTGTTTATATTTTGTCTTGCAGCTTTTCTCTGATGTTGTTCCCAAGACTGCCGAAAATTTTCGTGCTCTTTGTACAGGTAATATGTTTGTCTGTAATTGATTGTAGGTAGTTGTAATTTTCTCCAGTAATTTTACCCAGTCTTTTTGGTTCAGTAGTTCTTATGTAGCTCCATGTTGTATTCCCACAATGGTTCAAAAAGCTCTCTATAAATGTTCCTAACTGTGTACCCGGTGGGAGCTGTTACACACTATTAGTATCCGTAAACATGGCTACTGATCATGCTATGTAAATTTACATGTTTACTTTTGCTTATTTTTCACCTTCTTTTTAGATGCTTACTCCTATTGTTGACTGGAGTAAATCGTTAATTCTGTTTTCATTTTTTGCATAATTTATTGCCCTCCAGGGGAGAAGGGAAACAGTAAAAAAACTGGAAGACCTCTACACTACAAAGGAACCTTTTTCCACAGCATTATCAAAGGATCCATGGCTCAGGTATGTTCTTCATTCCTTTATTTGTTTTTATCTTTTCCTCAGCATATGGATTGAACGGCTCATTCCCTCTGTGCTTAGTTTCTTGTTGAGAATGACTTAGAAGTGGTCTTCGTCTTTTAGTCAGCTACCCTTTTTTATAATGTAGGATACAGGGATGATTGTCACGACTGCTTTTCTTGTGATTATTTTAAGGTTGTACTTACCGAGTTATTCTCAAAACATTACTAAATATACTCTGCCCACTGCCCAGTATTGTAGCAATTTCCTATACTGATTACAAGATGTTTAACAGCTTGTACTCATTTTGCAGGGTGGCGATTTTCTTAGACGAGAGGGTATGTATTCTTTGGCAATCATTTGCATTCATGTACTATACCCTCTATTATTTTCATGATCCTCCAATCATTTGCATTTGCAAACTATGCTGCTTATTTCATGTAGTGTATGCCATAGATGCTAAAAAGCATCAATTTAGTGAGCGAGGTTTGTATTTTCTTTTTCAAATGGTGAAATATGTACCTTCTATAAATACATTAGTCATGTATGGGCTACATCCTCACCATTCAAAATGGAATTGGAGGATCCTCAAACTATTAGGAAATTGGAGAGGAGCTAACCCTGTAGCAAAATCTCCATCCCACCCCCAAAAAGGAAAGGAATTAAGTACCACAAATCCACAATTTATTACCTCTAAATCCTTGGATTATGTTTTATTGAAAAAAGTGCCATTAGCTAGTGGTTGGTCCTGGGCATTTTGGATCTAAAATCTTTGGCATATTTTTGCCCAAAGCGGCTACTGCCATTCCACCTGCTGTCTCATGTTTGGCAGCCAAGCATTTTAATCAACAGCACCTCAGATTGATGTTTTTCGCCTGATAAGAGTCCATACAGTTTATTCTTTGACTTGAAATAGGACCAGCTGTCAACCCAAGGTTAGAAAAATCCTTTCTGACAGTATATGCCGAGTAAAATCATGAATTGAGCTCTTGCAATGATCGAAGAGGACGCAAGACTATGGATGTTGCAGGCTTGCAGCAGTTCTTTCATTTTTACACATGCTTTGGGAATAGCTGATGACATAACTACCTGCAGTAAATAGATTAATATGTTGACTTCAAAAGTTTAATGACTACAATTGCATATAATTAGTACAGTTGTTGAAACTAGGTGGGCTGAGTAACCTGATCATGTTTGGTTCAGATTGCAGTATTTTCAATATATAGGTTTAGGGACCAAATCAACTGCTTTTATGGTCGTTGAGGTTCTTCTTTCACTGACTTCTATTTTCTTTTTTGCAGGGGCTTACGGAGAAAGCATATATGGTGGAAGGTTTCCAGGTGAGAGCATGTTCACGTGATTGTCCCTTTTTATGTGGATTATGTAGAAAATCTTGATGGCGTTTTGGTGATGCGTACCTCAAGTAGTCGATGGACTAAACCTGCTTGATAATATTAGGAGTGTGTGACTTGGATAGTGATAACATTAATTGCACACACACACATTCATTAATATTTTTCCTGCAAATCATTTGTATCTTGAGAGCAAATGGGTTTCCTTTTGCATTGCCTGTGAAGGTGGGGGCTGACTTTGATCTTATGTCGCTGTGGGAGCTTCAGTCCAATGAAATTGCACAGTTGTAATTCTATCTCTTAAATGGTAGGGTATATGAATGTTACGTCTACTTGTGTATATGCAACTCTTTGGTTTCTGGATTGGTAACCTTACATGTGTTTGACATGCAGCCAGAATTTTTTTTTTTTGATTTTACTTCCATTCCCTTATTTAATTGCTGGTTTAGTTTTGTTTATTTTAATATGTAGTGGATTTGGAGATAAGGGAGAAAAAGTAATAGTGGAGGTAAGATTGTTGTGTTTGTTCACTATTTCAAGGCAAGAAAAGTTTCTTCTTGCAGTTGGATTGAATATGGAAGTATAGTGACACTTTTTTTTTGGTGTGTGATTCTAGTTTAGTAAAGTTATGCTTAAATGGTGAACTTTGGCTGAAGGTAGTGGGTATAACCAGCCCCAACTATTTGAGCTTATGCAGCTATATTATCTATACATATTTGATTTTCTTCTTGGCTGAGCTTGCTTATGTGCATTCATGTGAATTGATTAAAGGTTGCTGTTTGATAGCTCTGCTATGGTGTACCAATTAAATGCTTGGCCTAACGTGGTGATCACCGAGTGGTAAATGTCAACAATTCTCCTAAAGAAAGATCATGCTATTTCAATTTGTATCTTCAATTTGTAGTCTGAGTGGATTAGAAATCTGTCTACATCGGATAGGGGACGATCTCATTTGGCTCGTTGCTTCTGTTTAAGGCTAGACTTGGGAGACTTTATTTTTGTGTGAAAACTGAAGTTGTCTTGGGTCTGATGTTTAATCCCTTGGTGATGCGGGCACCGTGTCGCATCAGTGCTAAAAGTCATACTTAGGGCACAATGCTCTCGCATATAGTTGTATCTGGAAAATGTATATTGTAGACAACTTTACCCCCATAATGTTACTCAACGATAATTGTCACCGTAACGCCATCTTTGCTCCTCTGATTTGCTGCTGGTACCATCAATTCCCACCCCCTTTGCATAACATCACACAGCTGAACCGCATTTCTGTTGTCTCTGCCATTACTGGCGTTCATATTATTGGCGCTGTGAATATCCTTGCTGCATCAACTGTTCACCAGTCACCACAGCTACCGCCGTTGACATCTTGGGCCACTCCCATTTTCCCACCACATCCACAGCTGGACCATTTTTGTATTTGTTGCTCTAAAAATTTATTTCTTGCAATACACCACAATGTTTGCTTTCTTGCTGTCACAATTGTTGCCCCTCTGGTGTTGCTGCAAATGTTTTTTTCCCTGGGTAAATATTGCTGCAAATGTTTCTGTCACCAGATTATTCCGTAGTGCCATCATTACTATTATTAGCACCAACACTTGGACCTTAGCTTCTATGCTGTATTTTTGAACGTATTATCTTTTCTTTCCAGTTAGATTATATATATTTTTTTAATTTGATTTTGACAGAATTCACTCTCTGTTTTTGAATAGACGGCCAATTTTCTGAAACTTTGTAAAGCAGTTGAAGTGTGCTTCTCATTTAAGAATAAAGTGTGTTCTGTGTGCTGCAATGCTTTTCGTATGCATAGCACCATGTTGCTCATTGTGAAGGTTTCCATTGTTGTGTGGTTGTGAATAACAAGCATTGCTCGTGATCTGTGTTACTTAACTGGTGGTTCGCGTGACATGTTTCAGATGAGTCTTCCAAGCTAAAGCATGATGCCCCTGGTCTTCTGTCGATGGCAATTGCTGATCGTGATACACGTGGTTCTCTATTTAATATCACTTTCAAGGCTAATCATCATCTTGACAGGTTCATTTAGCTAATTCGAACCACTTTTTAGTTATCATGAATTGAATATTTATTATCATTCCAAACGTATTCCTAATTATTCTGTATTTTACTTTGCTTTATACATGCACCTTCCTTGAAAATTTTTTTGGTGACATATTCTTAACAGGAAATATGTAGTCTTCGGGAAACTTGTTCAAGGACATGAAGTTTTGAAAAAGATTGAACAAGCCGGCGATGAAGATGAGCGACCAGCAGTAACTGTGAAGATAATTTATTGTGGTGAAATTGGTGAGAGTGAGAATCAGAATGCTGCTGTGTTGGAGAATGGTATTGTCCCATTGTGAAATATTATTGTGCAAATTACTATGTTACGGAGTCGCTTCAATTTTTTTCAAGCTTGAGATGAATCTTTTATGTTATTTTGTGTATTCTTGTTAATGTTTTTTGTTTTCTATATGTAGAGAAAAAGAAAGTGAATAAATTGAAAATGGGGAAGGATGCTTCTTCGGAGGCAAACAGTCAAGAAATACGGCGTAGGGGAAAGCACAAGAAATCTTTAAAAGAGAGAAGGAAAAAGAGAAGAAGATATTACACATCTGAATCAGACACTTCCTCAGACTCCGAGACTGAATCATCTGAATCTGATAGTGATTCTGACTCATATATATCTTCTTCAACTGACATAAGCTCTTCAAGTGCTGACAAGCGTAGGAAGAGAAAGAGATCTTCTAAGAGAGACAAATATAGGCGTGGGAAAAGGAGGGATAAACGACGTGAAAAAAAGCGCAAGAGGCGTGATAAGAGATCAAAACGCAGATCAAAAAGGTTGTATCGGCCTTATTGAGTTTTGTACCTTTATGTTCTTTAGTCCCTGTATAGTTTGAGATGATTTGTCTATTTTTCTCAGTTTTATAGCGATTTCCATGATATTAATTAACTATGGAGGATATACCATCTTGAATCCACCTAGTTTGAAAATGTTTGGTTTGACTTGTTGACGTAGTAGGAACCTTTGTTTAGAAATGCATTCATACATTTTGGAGTCCTTTTTTGTGCACGGCTTTTATGATCCCGATCCCCATTAAATGCTTTTTTGTTTGGAAAATAGTTTCCATTTACTTGGTAGATTTGTGTAACCATACCTTGTCAACGATCTAGGTCGTCGGGGATGCAATACAATTACTCTAAGAGGAATGCTATTGGACCTAAAAAATTGACCTAATTTGTTGACATAATGATGTGACAGTGATGTGGTCCATTAGTGTTGTGACTGTAACTCTTGGACTTCTGCATTGGGACTCCATTACTTGACACATCATTATCAGCAAATCACACGACATTATGTCAGCAAATCAGGTCAGTTTTTTCAGTCCCAAAGCATTACTCTTGCAGTAATATCTTACTGTAATTATATACATTTAACAGCATGTGGTAAAAAATGACTAATATAGTCTAGTGAACTCAGCTGTTCGCTCTGTCTCCTTCTGAGGAGAAAAAGGGGGTTTAAAAAGGGAAAAAAAAGCATCTATCATGCATAAAGTACACGGCACACAAAACTGCATCCCGCTTTGGATCTTCACGTTCTCTTTATGCCGTTTTGTTCGTCAGTTATGCCTTCTTAAGTGATCTGATACTAATCGAAATTTTTTTTCACCCGTGGAGGATGTAACTGTCCATGTAGTGAATGTAAGAGATTATGATGTGGACAATCTCCTGATTTTCAATGAATGCGAGAGTTATGGTGCAGATTATCTTCTGGCGGTCAATATAATCTTTATTTCTTCATTTTTATTTTGTATGCTTGCCTCTTTTTAATAATTCATTTATTCTTTTTGCATGTGCATGTGTTGTGTCCCCCCCCTTCTTTTTCCTTCTTCCCGCTACCTCTGGGTTCTGTTGGTTTTTCTTTTGGGGGGTGGGGAGACTGTTGGGTTATATGGTGGAAGATTTATTGCTTACTTGCTATCTTCTGAAGAAAATATTTACTCTCTTGCTGTTCCAGTGTAAGCATTATCTTTGCATATCATGTTGATTTATTGGTTTCTGTAATATTGTTGAAGGGAACTGGATGGTCTCTCTGAGAGTGGGAGTGGAAGTAGCTCTGAAGGTAACGCTGATGATGTTGGAATGCTAGATTGGAATCCTAAAGCCCTGGCTAAGACAACTGGTATGAGTGAATCAATTTCATTGCGTATCTGGCAAGCTATCTGCTACTTTTGATATATTTGCTGTTGGCCTCCCTCATTCTCTCTCACTGTATGTTTCTGTCCAAGATATTCTATCAAATAATTGTGAGGGAAAATTCTATTTTACCCCTTGGGGTTTGGGCCCGCACTACTTTAACTCATACAGTTCAAATATAACCACAAAACTCTCGTGTAGTTTGCGCTAATGTGATATCGTTACAAAGTCCATCTAATTGTGTGACAGACCCTTTTTGGCTATGTGAACCCTTTTAGTTTCTTATAAATACTGTCTCTCTTTCTACTGTAGTCTGCTCTCTCTCTCTCTCCCCCCCTCTCTAAATGTATCTCTCTCTCTACTCCTATTATTTGATAAAAACTATTGTTGTAGCCCACCAACGTCACGTCCAATTCCATCACCACAACAAATTCACTTGCAACACTGCCAATTCCATAACCACATCAAATTCACTTACACGTCCGCTACAAATCCACCTATACCTCGTAACATGAATCTTGATATAACCTAACACCGTTGTACCCCCAGTCACCGCCACCACCCAGTTATTTCAGAAGTATGACTGAACCATCACCTGCACCAACCCTACCACCTCCACCCCACTTACTATCAAAAATCAAACGCACACGAGCTTAACTGCACTTTCACCTTCTGCCGTGGTCTCTCCACCCACGACCCACTGGTCATCAACCACGACAATAAAAAAATTCAAACCAACTCCATTTTCACCCATTGTCATTACTTCTACACCCACGACTGCCAATCATCAGTTATCCCAATGAAAAACCGAATTGATGAGCCGAATCAAGCAACCTTCGCCATTTATGATGCTTACCATTTCAATTGCAAGTGATCAAGGTGCATCCGTTTCTATTACCAAAAATGCCGACAAGTTGTAACACTAGAGTTGACGATGATTTTCCCAGTGGTCATCTTCTTGTGCTTTTGAAATTTTGGTTTTCCTATGAGTCATCTTTGAATTTATTGGTTGAAGTTTGATGTGTTTGGTTTAATTGCTTTGTGGATAAATTGTGTAGTTAGGGGTTTGATTTTGTGACTGGGTGGTGGAATTTTTTTGCTGGGTGGGTCTTGGTGTGGGGTTGTTAGAGGTCCTGACTGTTTTATGGTGGAGGGAGGGAGGGAGATCAGTCGTCTTTTCATCAGTGAAAACCTAACCCAATTGGCTTTGATTTCAACTGTTAGGCTGATTATCTGGCCTGAAGCAATTTGAGTTACTAATTGGATACTTAGGTTGACTCGTCGAACCAACACATTGAAGGAGTGGTGATTCCAACACCACCATATACAGCAAAACCAAAGTTTGGGGAAGGTTGATTCCAGAGGTTGTGGGGTTGGCACGGGGGGGACAAGGGTTTGTGGGGGTGGGGTTAGAATCGAAGGCAAGCGATGTTTGGGCTACAGTCTGTTTGTGAAGGTTTTTGCCATGGTGGGTTGGTCAAGGTGATTTGGCTATATGGGTTCGATAGTGGGTTGTGGCAGTGGTTATGTATGGGGTTCAGCAGTGAGTGAGGGTGGTTGGATAGTGTGATACTAATGGGAGGAGATGGTTTTCATGTATAGTGGAGATGGTTTTCACATATGGTTGGATGGTACATGGTTTTCATGTATCGGTCTATCACCATATACCAGAGGATGACTGCACGCCATACATGTTTTCCATGCTCTGCATTCTTTTGTCTTTTTAAAACTTGTGGTTCGTGACTTCGTTCCGACAAACTCTGCAGTTATTCTTTCGCCTTTCAAAATATCACCTAGTGGGGAAAGAGTTGGTGACGGACCAAAATTCCTGACAAACCAAAACACAGCTGCTTTGCATAGTCGGATAGATGATGGCATTAGTCCACACTCCCTGGCACCCAAAATTAAGAGGGACCAAACTGATTCTTGGTTATGCACTCACTTTTCATTACTGAATGGTTGCCTGTGATTAATATTGGATATTATCTAGTTAGGTTACTTTCATTCTAAGCAATAATGCATTTGATGGGTGTGGCATAATTTTGAGTTCTTTATGACCTTCTTAATATCGTACTGGCGAATGTTTATAGGGTTTCAAATACGTGTATTTTTATTAATGATATGTGCAATTGTATGTTAAATTTTTGCAGTTGGAAATCTGTCTCCTGTAGTTCAGGAGAGGGAAGCTGATTCCACTCAACATAAAAAGGGGGAGGTGAGGGATATACTCGACAGGGAAGAGGGTGAATTCCCTAAAGAAAATGGAGAGCACCTGAGCAATGGGATTAACCTGCAAAATGGATCTGACAAGAGTGCCGATAGACAACCTGATGTTGTAGATGATCATCCTGGCAAATCTAGGTTTTCTTTCCATTCTTTTCATTACTTGGTTATTCTTTATGCTTTCTGATTCTTCCAGATTGGTATTTAATAGAAGTTGATGAGCAGGAGCCGAAGCGCAAGTCCTAAAAAGACCATGAGTAAGAGTATGAGTATAAGTCCCAAGAAGAGTCTGAGCAACAGCCAGAGTGTGAGCCCCAAACGGAGTGTGAGCAAGAGTGCAAGTGTGAGTGGAAGCCCTCCTCTGGTTTCGCGGAGAAGCAGAAGCATCAGCAGAAGTCCAGTTAGAAGTGGAAGCAACAGGAGCCCGGCTAGAAGTGGAAGCAGAAGTCCAGTGAGGGGCAAGAGAGGAAAAAGCATCAACCTGAGCCCAGTGAGAGGCCACCCTCAAAGAAGCTTTAGCAGGAGTCCCACATCATCCCCCCCTCGGAGGAGCCTTAGCCGGAGCCCACCTAGAACCTCATCAAGAAAGTCATCCCGGAAATCAGTGAGCAGAAGCCCTATGAGACCATCTCGAAGAAGCATAAGCAGAAGCCCTGTTAGACTATCTCGAAGAAGCATAAGCAGAAGCCCTGTTAGATCATCTCGAAGAAGCATAAGCAGAAGCTCTGGTAGGGCCCCTTCTAGGAGAACTGCCAGTCAAAGTCCGGTTAGAGCACCAGCAAGGAATAATCGTCGCAGCTATTCAAGGAGTCCTGTAAGTGCTGGACGGAGGGCAAGGTCACCTATTTCTGATCGTGCAAAAAGTTCATCGAGAAGTCCTTCGCCAGATGGGTCCTCCAAGCGCATTAGAAGGGGGAGAGGTTTCAGTGAGCGATTCTCTTTTGTACGAAGATACCGGAGCCGTTCTCCTGATCGTTCTCCAGTAAGATCATATCGATATGGCGGTAGAGGTGATCGTGACAGGTAATACACACACCCTGTCAGTCTCTTTACATCATTGTGTTTTTCTTGGGGTTTGTTACTTCTACTGTTAATTTACTGGCACCTCTTTTTTTCCATTGCTGCTAGATATACAACTTACAGGAGATCACCTAGGCGTTACCGGAGCCCAATAAGAGGAAGAACTCCTCCAAGGTCTGTGCTCTTGTAATGAGTTAGACATGATTTATTCTGTTGTACACCATAGCATGAACAAAAATATTAGATGGTTAAATGAGACCTGCTATTATATTACTTGTGCTATTGTAACATTCGAAAGACACTGTAACACTTGCAGATACAGAAGCAGAAGAAGTAGGACGAGGAGCCATAGTGTCTCACGGAGCCCTATCCGCTATCGCAACCGACGATATAGTCGCAGCCCCATTCGCAGCCGTTCTCCTGTGGATACATCTAGATATCGTGCATCCCCACGTGCTGAGAGACGTAGATCACCTTCTCGTAGCAGGAGCCCATCTAGATCAAGGTCTTCACGTGACTCACAATCTCCTAAGGTGGCAAGCAAAGAGAAGTCACAGTCAAGGTCATCTTCTGGTAGTCCCCTCCCCCCTGGGAAGAAAGGCCTGGTCTCTTATGGAGATGGCTCTCCCGATTCTGGCCAAAGGTAAGAGCATGGTAGTGGTGATCGTGGTGGTGGTAGTTGGTGGTCTGGATAAGCGTCGATCACTCCTGACAACTGGTGGCTTATGTTTTCCCCAGTGGATGATGAATGATGTTGCTCTCGTAGAGGTAGTGCGGATGTTACAGATGATATTTAACTTCCTTTCGGATGATGGTGTGTTTCGAAGGTGTATGCATAATAATAGATGTTCTTTGCATTGCATCCTTGTGCTTGCAGTCATGAATATTCTTGTTATGAAGTTGCTTGGGCCCTTCTTCTAGTTGAAGGTAACTTTGAGCTGAGCGAGCTTGGATTGCATTTAGGAAGCTGGATAATGATTTCTAGATCTGATGGGATTTGAGAAAATTGATCTGTGTTTGTTATAAACCGGTGATACTTTCTAGTAATCACTTGTCCTTAAATTTGTCTTTTGAATTTGCGGTGAAAATGGTGATATTTTTCATCTCTCTCGTCCTGTCCCGTTCCTGTATGAAAACTCGCCCCCCCCCCCCCCCCCCCCCCCCCCGAAAAAAAAGCGGGTCCTCTGCCCTTTTTTTTTCCTTCTCTTTTTTCTTCTATTGCTTCTCTTCTTGGTGGCTTCTTTCTTCTCTGCCCCAATGTCTCCCCTTCTCCGCCATTTGCACACTTTTTTCTTGCGTCATCCAGTATGTAGATATTGAATTGTTTGTATATACCTCTAAGTATGGTATAATCCGAAGGTTTGTAGAGGTGCTGATTGGTTCTGGTTGTGTTCTTCTAGAGTGTTTCTGTAAAATAATTACTAGGAAGTGGTCTGTAACAAACTTAGTACTCCTACAAAGAAAGAGCCAGGTCTCTGCATGCTTCAACTACTACAAAGTTTCATATATTTACTTGGGAAAAGGACTTGAGAGACTTTGATTGGCCCTTATGTTGCATTTCCATCGTACTTTTGTGGAAGAATCCAAATCCGAAGATTTTTAAGTTGATAAATGATAATGGAAAATTGGCTTGTCACTGAAAATCTTATGCACAGGGAGTAGAATTTTTTTACTGAGCCTTGCTTCTGTCAAAATAATATTCTACTAAACTGGTTCAATAACAAATGAGGACACGTTAGTATGCATGAAAAATATAATGTATAATAATTTTATTAATTTACCCTTTGTACCCCACAAGTTTAGGTTAATTAGACTTTTACCCAAGAACATTTTTTTTTTCTCTCGTGAACTAATGTGCATTAGTCTAGTTATGTGATTGAACCTTACTTCATAAGCAGTTAAAGATCAGACATGGTCAAACGGGGTATTTGGTGTGAAAAGGTAATCTGACTCCTCTCCCGGATCCTAGAGGAGAGTGAAAGCCCAATTGATTTGGCTCCTATGTAGTTCAAGACTTTTAGCTAGGAGAGGGTTTCTGAGGAGAGAACAAGAGCTTCAACCGATACAACGAGTTAGTTAAAAAAATACGTTTTGGGTTCTTGATAAATAACACTTGTTCTTTGTGGAAAGACCACGCTCGAGCCGAAATGTTATAGTAGGTGAGCAACCGGATTTCTTTATCAACAAATGACTAATCTTGTCTAGTAACCATTTTGAGAGGATGTACGAGACTAAGCAAAACTTACTAGATTCTCAATAAAGAACTAGTGGTCCTTATATATTGTATTAACAATTGAAATATGGTCGAAAGAAAAAATCTCTATTTGATAGGGCTTCTTCCTTGGGCACAATTATGAGATTGTTTATAATATTAGACTCTCCAAGCACCTGGGCAACATATTATTTTTTTACCAACAGCATCTGTGTCAAAGTTCATTCTGATGTGTGTGCTCGCGTGCATGCATAGGTTGTACATAAGGAAAGTGATGACAAACTTCTGATGGGAAGGGAAAGTGGGGGGGACTGTATCTGCAACTGATTACAGGCAAGAATGGTCCCTGTGCCTCTGTGCCAAATATATTATACTGATTGATGAGTGGTAGTAGTAATTTATTGAAGTGAGGCAGTTGTAGAATGCAATGTGACATCCTCATGTATGTAGTTTCTATCGTGCAATCTGTTTGTAGGAAGCACCTGCCATCGTTAGGTCTGTTTATGACAAAAGACTAGTTGGATGCTCTGGTGGTGAGGGAGGTGAGAATTAAAAGTATCATACACTTTTTGCTTGCTTTCTTTATAATCAAGCAAAACTGTTTTTTGAATACAGTACATTGTATTACAGATAATTGCTTGATTGATTAACAATGTCATAGATACATTTAATTATTTGTCTAGGTTTTAAGTTCCGAGTCTTGCCAAAGATGCCCTGCTTATTCCTCAGTTGATTACGTGCATATCAAGTTTATGTTGTATTGAATACTCCAAATGGCGCGTGACAGGGATGGTTCTTGATTATTAAAAAAAAAAATGGATCGTGGATGACAGCATGGATGTTTTGTTGGAGTGCATCACAATGTTTACTTCTTGGAGCCTTGCAATTGTTGATTTTTTTAATTTCAACTCTTTGATAGTATCGAAGCAATTGTCCAAACAGGTTAAGTATGGGGCAATAGACAACCCAAGCTGGTGCTGAGGGTTGTCCAATGCAGTTCAACTTTGGGACCATCTATAACTTAATCCTATGTGTATTATCTCTTCATATATCAGAAGACATCACCACTTCTAATGCATCAAGGATCATTTCAGCACGCCGGCAACTCTGATCTGTTGAATGGTTCATAGATAGTTAAAATGATTACAGAAATTCAGAATTTCGGTTCTCTCCCAGTGGCAAAGTACCACCATCTGTAACGATCTGAACAACCTAGACTCGAATCTCTCTTTTCCCATTGTGGTACATTCAGAAACTAAACGATGACAACAGTTCGGTTCCACGATACCATAATCGAGTGTCTGTCTGAAGCCCAATCTGACTCGGATCAAATTCAACAAAAAGCTCTCCAAACTTTAGGTTCCATCACAAAAGTTAGTCCCCAGAACAGGAACTTGCTTGCACAAACAGGTGGTGCCATACCTTCCCTACTCACCCTGCTAAAATTTTCATCCCCCACCATCCAGACTCTCTCACTATCCATCCTCTTCAACCTCTCTCTAAACTCTAATCTAAAGCAGTCTCTCGCAGACATGGAAACCATCAATCACCTCAACTTTGTAATTCTCTCTCCAAGCTCCCCAGAATCGAGCAAACTAGCCGCTTCTTTGATCTGTAGCTTGGCAATGTTAGACAAGAACAAGGCCAAATTTGGGGTAGCAGGTACAATTCAGTCATTGGTAAAGTCGGTTTCAGGACCACGCGGTCCTGCTGCCCATCACCTCCTCAGTTCTCTGGCCGAGCTTGTGCAGTTCCATGGGAACTGCACAGTAGCTGTCCGATCAGGAGCTGTCCCTGTGCTAATACAAATAGTGGAAAGCACTGATGGTGAGGATCTTGCTGGGACTTCCCTGGCCATCTTGTGTCTCCTTGCTAGGTTTGAAGAAGGGCTAAATGCCTTGATCAAAACCGACCAGATTGTAAGTTGTATGCTAGAGGTGTTGAAGGGGAGGTGCATGCTGAGTAAGGAGGGTGCTGCTGAACTACTCGTTCGCCTTTTTGAAGAAAGGGAAGGTTGCGTGAGAGACGCTTTGAGCCTGCCCGATTTCTCTTCTGTGCTAGCTGATCTTTCAGTGAGAGGATCAGGGAGAACCCGGGAGAGGGCGGTTGTGCTGATGAAGAAGATGGTGGAGACTGACTCGGATTCTTATGTGGATGGAAGCCCCATGTTCTTTCAATGGTAGTAAGGGCTTTGTGTTGCTGAAATCTGGAAGAATGCAGCCAAATGAGGCCATGATTGAGCTTTTTTTTTTTCCTACATAACATAGCAGAAGTTATGTTCTATGAAGAGTGTGATTATTATGTGCATTCAATTACTAAAATTTAATCTGTTTTAGAGACTATGTTGTTTCATTTTCATGTAATCCAATAGCTTCAAGTTACAGACTTGATATTCATTTCCACTAGGATTTTCTATAGCAGAGGGGGACTTCTTGGGACCAGGGCATCCAAAGGTCAAAGTAAGGTATCCAAGTATTAATTTTCGGTATCGTACCAAAGTTTATTACAAAATAAAGGTGAGCTTACGACTCTGTTTGGGGAGATTAGTACAAAATGAGATTGTTCCCTAATATTTTTTCAAATTGACTTATTACAACTGAGTTTGGGGAGACTAATACAAAATGGGGGTTTTCCTAATATTTTATTTTGACTTTATTGAATCATAACTCGTCTTTTTTAGTTGTAATTTGACCCGACAAAAACACCTTAATTTTACTCTTTTGTGTCAATTCCCTAAGCAAATAACCAACTTTACAAGTTTTAGCAAAGACAAATAGAACAAATGCTGGCCTTACCCGAGCTAGGATATGGTCAAGAACCACACAATGAATAAATAAATTTTTAATAATTTTCTCAAACCAATAAATTAATTTATATTTTTTAATATTTTAGAAAATCATTAGATCACTCCCCCCTAATCTACATCACCTTGTTCTACTATGTTAAAAAGTTAAATTCACTATTTACAAGCAATGCTAGGAATCTCAAATGAATAGGGACCCTTTGATTAGTAGGTCCGTTAACTTTTTTCAAGTATGCACGGCCTCACAATCTTACTAATAATTGTTGAAAGAATAAGATTATGAACAGATTAATGGAGAAAAGTTGATAGTCTCTACTTAGTTCGGTTCTAGATGAGATCAAGTATAAATTCTAGTTCATTTAGTCCATCTAATTACCAATATCAAGATTAGTATGCGATGCTTTCTTTATTGCTAGTCAGATACAAACAACCTTATCTCCACTTGCAGAAACACTGCTTGTGGAGCTCTAACCTATGAATTTATGGCTACAATGAGAAAACTTTACTGCTATGTGAATACATGTTCTCATCTAATTTTCGATATCCCCCAATAATTAATTTTTTTTTTAAAAATGTTAATTATATCGTCAATTACTATTTTTTCTTAGCCTTGCTAGTATTTTGTTGTTCATGAGGCTGGAAGTTGATTCTGATTTCAATGATATCAACCTAATTGAGATCCATTATATACAAATGGGCTCCCCTCTTAATAAAAAGAGAAATCGAAGGAAAGTGAATTGGAGGAGAGCTGAATCTGAGAAAAAATATCCCAAAAATAACACTTAATATGTGACATTACAAACATTTTACTTCTGTTTTATAAAACATTGAATTTAGGTTGTTATTAAGAATCATTATTTGGATTTGAAAAACTTTTAGGCTAATCTCCATTTTGGAGTCATTCTTAGGCAAAAATGTATTTACATTTAAGTATACATAAAGACTCTTATACCCCCAAGTAGTGTCGCATCAACACATGTCATTTACCATTTTTAAAAAGAGTGTTAAATAGGGGAGAAATTATTTAGTTCATCTCACCATAATTCCAATAGTAGACTTGACAACAAAACACTTAAGGACTTGTTTGGATCGACTTTTGAGAAGGGTTTAGATTGGTTTTTTCAAATTCTTTCAAATTCAAACATTTTTTTACAAAGATGAGATTTAACATTGAATCCGGTTCATACTCATATTTCACATGTAGGATCCACGGATATATCATAATTATTAACAATTATTTGTCCTGTAAATGACTATTTTATCCTTGATCAATCCAATTAATACTCATGTTAAGCAGTATAATTATCTTTTCTATCCTTAACTCCTTACCCATTTTTTCAAATCCATCCCTTAGGTTTGACGAAGCTCATGATCATGAGTTTAATATTCGAGTCAGTTGTGCGCTAAGTTTGAGAACTCAATATTGAATTTTCAATCCAAACATGGAGTTACTATATATAGGATCTTTCTTGAAGACATACACTTGCCTTAAAGTTATGACTTCATAAATTTTGTTTTATGGATAACGGTAAACCGTTCTAATCATACATTATTTAGACTTGTGTTATACCGTAAATTTCAAAGAACAATACTATGTAATCCAAATCTACAACTCAAATTTGTATCCCAAATGAAGGGAGACCATTGGATTAATGGGTCTCATTTAAAAAAATTGATGGGACCCACTCATCCAATGATCTCCCTTCATTTGTGATACAAATTTGAGTTACATAGTATTTCCCAATTTCAAATATACATAATCTGAGATGATAACCCAGAGTCAACCTTGAATTCTTACAACGCGCAAATCTCAGGTATCGATGAGACGCAAGAGTCACCAGAGAGAATTAAATTTAAAATGTCAAAGTTTACAGTTCGACCCAGAGCCACCAGAGTGAGTTAAATTTAGAATGTCCCAAACTAGTCTTACAGTACATATCATGTTTATATATAAGAATTTAGTGGAGTCAATCAGGGGCGGAGCCAGAAATTTGGGATAGTGGGGGCAAAATTTTTAACAATAACAATACTATATGTACTAAATTGGAAAAACTAATACATTATTACCGTTGGTTTAACAAATAAAATGCATTTAATGCTGATACCCTATGCTAATTCAATAATAACAATGTGTTATATTATCAAATTAGGTCTTTCAATTATATGTTAGTAACATTTTTTTAACAAAAGTAAAATTTAAAATTTTGAAGTAATAATAAATTAAACGAGGTGACCCAACGTGTGGCTTCTGCTATTACAAGGCCTGGAGTAAGATGTACATATTATTATCCTGCATGTGAGAGAGTATTTTTTTTTTTTTGCAACTTGAATCCTTAACATTCAAATCATAAAGGAGCAACGTATACTTTATCTTTACCATCTTATTGACTAATTTTTATATTATAAAAAATATTACATAATAATATTATCATTCAATGTGTCAAAATTTACAAAGATGAGAGTAAGGGGGCTTCATATAGGGGAGAGAACGAAAAGCTCCAAAATTTCTTGAACACTTGTTGAGAGATTCAACTAAATAATCAATAATCAAGTAAAGAAATTTAATCTTAATGTTAGAAATTATTAAGTAAATTAAAATGTATATGAATTTTTGTGGGGGCAAATTTAGAATATATTAAAATTTATATAAAAAAATATTTGGACAACAAAATTGAGTGGGGGCAACTGCCCCCACAAAGCTAAGTGTAGCTCCGCCCATGGAGTCAATTGGTGATTAATACTACTACCAAACTATCACTATTCTAAAAGACAAGTGTTCGGTTAACAGTCCCCTAAGTATGTGCCAATCCAATTAGATTGTCACTAAGTTATGTCTTCACTTTCCTTTTCTCCATGTGATAACAGTAGTTAGTTTACATGACCATCTGTAAAGTAGAACTACAAATGAGAAGCCCACTCCTTTGCCCATTTAAACCCACTTTTAAGTCCACCAAAAATTTTATCAATTTTTTTTTATACCAAATCAACGTGAATCATAGAATTAATGGGTCCTACTAACCAGCCAATAACTATTAATGATCGATCATGAAATATTATGATCAATCATAATACCCCTCATAGTTGTAACTCCACTTTAAAATGGATAACTTGACCTCAAAAATTAGTAACTTTGATCACTTTTTCTGTTATAACTTCTACCTCAAAAAATATAATTTGGAGTGCAAATTTGTACAATTGACTAATAAATTACCATAAGATTGTTATAATCTAATTACCAACTATATAACGATAAGCTGTGAAACTAATGCCAAAACTGTGATCTTTTTGGAGTACATTGGTGTACCACTAATACAATGGAATCTATATTACGAGCAAAAAAGACAAGAATAATTTATCTATACTATAATCAGAGGAAAAAACCCGAAGAAAAGCCAAAAAAAAAAAAGGCGCAAATACTATTAAGGAAAAAGACGTGAGAAATCTATCATTTGTTTCTATTTTAATCATTGTATGAATTTTTGTTTTTATCAAACCAATCAAAAGAAATTTATTGAAAAGAATGATGAAATTCGAACAAGCCACATAAGATCAAACTCCAACGGGTTGGTAAGACGTTTGTCCAGCAAAAAGAGGTAGGTAAGAGTGTAGCTAGAGGAGGGTGCTCAGGTTCGAAGGGCATTTTGGTCATGCGGAGCAAAAAAAAAGGGCAAATTATATCCAGGCCCCCTGAAGTTTATCACTTAATCATTCAGACCATTGACATTTGAAATATTACACACAGATCTCTTGAGGTTTGTAAATATATCAGTTAATAAATTATACTTAGACCCCCTAAGTTTGTAGGTATATAATACTTAGACCCTTTAAGTTTAAAATATTATATTTAGACAAAAAATACTTCAATCAAAGATAGAATATCAAATATTTTAAATTTTATAACCAAAATTCATGTTCTATTGTATCATTTATTGAAATAAAATTAAAATTAAAAATTTAATTTTTCTTAAAAAATCATAATTAATGTACAATTATACTATCTATTGGAATAAAACTAAAAAATCAAATAAGGTGTCTAAGTCATTCATAATAGAACAATAATTTTACATCTAAAATTCAAGTTCTATTATATTATTTATTGAAATAAAATAAAAAAATTAGTTTTAAAAAAAAAAAATCATAGTTAGTATATAATTATACAAGAGGTCAAACTGTAATGAACACAATATATTTTAGCTTTAATTGTGATAGTTTGATATTTTAATTTGGTCGTTTAAACGACCAAATTAAATTTTAATAGACAATATAATTATATACTAATAACGATTTTTAAAAATAAATTTAATTTTTAATAGAACATAAATTTTAAATGTAAAATTTAAAATATTTGATAATTTATCTTTGATTGAAGTATTTATGGTCTAAATATAACATTTAAAACTTAAGGGGTCTAAGTAATATATGTTTACAAATTTTAAGGGGTCTGGGTGTAATTTATTAACATATATATTTATGATAGGGGTCTAAGTGTTAGATACGTACAAATTTTAGGAGATTTTTGTGTAATATTTTAAATATCAAAGGATCTGAGTGATTAAATAACAAACTTCAGGGTCTCTAAGTGTAATTCTCCACAAAAAAAAAAAAAGTAACCATTTTTTTAACTTTCTTTAGCTTCTTTTTGCTCTCTGTGTTTTTCTTAGGCCCAGAGCACATGAGCCAACAAAATCTTGCAGTTGGAGAAGGGGGAGAGAAAGAGAGAGAGATAGAGAAGTGGGAAAGAGAGAAAGGTAGTATATAGAGATAGAGAGAGACAAAGAGGAAAGTGAAAAGTCAATATACTTTTGATTTGTTCACCCTAAGACCCTAAGTCCAGGTTGGTGCAAATAGCTAAAACCCCACTTTGCTTTCTCACCATTGAATTCAATATTCATATGCGATCTTTACTATATCTGCAAGGTCATACTAAACTTGGTTAGCTGTTTACTTCCTTTATTCACATGAACTTTTGAACTTCTAGATTTGTGCTTTATGGGTATCAATCAATCATATCTAAAGTTTTAATCTTTATGCGTAGGTGAAATGTATTGTATTAGCTTTGGAAAATGGAATTTTTGTATATTTATTTGTGGAAATATTATTTGAGTTGTAGTTGAAATCTTTCCTTTGGCCTCTATTCATAAGCATGGATTCCCTTAATGTGTGCATTGCAAACTTGTGACCTTCTGGATTCATTGGTTGATTGGTCATTGATGCCTATTGCATTATGTTCTTTGTTATGTGTGCATTCTAATCTCATAACGGTTGCTACTTTTCTTGTCCCTTCTTTATCCCTCCTTTTTTGACTGCTTTCTCTTTCTGATTTACTTTTGTTAGTTTTAGGCAGTGTGAAACTGTTGTTAGCTAAGAATAGTTGATGCAAATTCATGGGTTATATTCCTTTTTCACCCTCCAAAACATGTACAAATAGAGATGGTCGATTTTGATTTCATTCACTGCAGGAGCTCTTTGAATAATAGCAACGGGTGTTTTGCGTAGAGCAATTATTCAAGTTAAAAATATGAGCATCAGTAGCTCCACCATAGGATCTGGTTAGTATTTCTTCACCTTTCAATGGCTATTCTATTTGGGTAAAGCGAAATGCGAATGCCTACAAAAGAGTGGTATCTTATGTGTGGCAAAAATTTCATTCAGCCTGGTCACTTGTAGGTTACGTGTGCTGAACTTTGTTCCTGGAATGTTTCAGGTAGCCAAACTACTAGAAAAACATTTGAGTTTGGAAGGACACACGTGGTCAGGCCCAAAGGGAAACACCAAGCAACTATTGTTTGGTTACATGGCCTTGGTGATAAGGGCTCAAGGTATCAAGATTTCTCTTTCACTGAAATTTTCCTTTTTGCAGTTAGCATTGTTGTAGTTTTAGGCTGAAATGGTATACAGAATAAACTAGCACTAAATTCATTCTTGGTATAGGGAGTCACAATAGAGAGTGAAATTTGATTTTGTTTCTAATCATGTATGTAAATTTAAACTCTTATGCATTGGATTCATTATGATCTTTTGTACATTCTCTGCTGTATGAGAAACACTTGGTGAGGTTTGCTTCCTCTTCTTTTATCCTAAATATATGACTTGCATGGAAGTGGTGGACTAGATTGCTATTATCAAAGGAGTAAGAGAATGTCAATATGTTGCCCTACATTCATGAAGTGTGGTGTTCGATCAACTTCCTGAGCTCGAGACCTTTCTAGAAGATTTTGATTGATTAAATGGGAAAGACCATGGATGCCATTAATGAAAGACATTTTTAGTTGTCGTTTTCTTCCATCCCTTACATTTGATTTTTAAAACTGTATATGCCAAGGTAGAACAGGGGACCACTTGTTCACTACCTCTGATTCACCTTTGCAAACAGAATACTACTATTCTATTTGAATCATAGTACCAAGGTTAATATAATTAATTCTCATTTTTTTCTAAATTAAGCTCTGAGGCCAGATTCCAGAGCATGGAGTTCAATTTCTTTATTCTCATGTACAATCTGGACTGCATTATTATATTCTATGATTTCTTCCATTCTTGCAAAGGCCTGTTCTCAAAAATGAGGGTGATCCCAAAGCTGCCTAGTGCGACACAATCTGAGTGGGTTTATCTTATATACTATGATATGGTGCTTCAAGGTCCTGAAGCGTCCTGCCAATTATAATAGGCAATTGGGTTGTCATATTTTGTCAATTCGTTATCTATTTGCTGCTTGGTTGTGCAATGTAAAGGGACCAATGGAGACTAAGATGAATGCTGATTTTCTTGCTTTCTGGCTTGCAGCTGGTCCCAGATCTTGGAAACCCTACCTCTTCCAAATGTAAGACTACAATGTATTTTAAGTTATGTAGTGGCTTCTGTAGGCATGCACATGCAACATGCCAAACTAGTTCCTATATGCCAAGTTTGGAAAAATTGACCTTACATGATTAGTATGCTTGTTATTCGTGTTCTGTAAAATCTACATTGCAGATCAAGTGGATTTGTCCAACTGCTCCTACTCGTCCAGTAGCTGTATTTGGAGGATTTCCTAGCACTGCCTGTAAGATTCATTGCTGTGAAATTTTTTATTTTTATTTTTATGGTTCAAAACCACCTTAAGAATCTGGATTACTACAGGCTTGAAAGAAGTTCTTCACCATTATTTTATATTCTATCATATTATGCTAATGTCAATGTGTAGTTCAATATTTTCTGTGCTTTTTATATTACCAAAGATAGAACAAAATTCTCACTTAAATTATGTCAGGGTTTGATGTAGGAGATATTTCAGAAGATGCTCCTGATGATGTGGAGGGTTTAGATGCTTCAGCGGCACATGTTGCGAATCTCTTGACAACTGAGCCTGCTGATAGTACGTTCTACTCTTGAGTGTTTCAAGAATATGCGGTTTAACAAGAAGAGAATTTAACATAAAATTGAAGCAATAGATGCTTGAAAAGAAAGCAAAGAAAACAAACGACAGTTTTGCCCAGTGTTTTTGTTTTGTGTGCGAAGTTTAGAATCCATTTTGACCTTTGTATCTTTCCTAGATTCCTTCCCTCAAAGATGTTGTCTACCAAACATAGATTCTATGTGTTTTCATGTCTCATTTCCTAACTTACAGGGCATTGGTGTCCATCAAATCATTGCAACAAGAGAGAGAGAGAGAGAGAGAGAGAGAGAGAGAGAGAGAGAGAGAGAGAGAGAGAGAGAGAGAGAGAGCCCCAATGCCTGTAGTTATTAAGTAAGGTTCGATCGATTCACGGGAGTAACGTTGTTTGCTGTTTAATTTTGGTGGTAGTGTGGTGCCGGCTGTCCTTCCGTGATAGTAGCTATGACTCAAACCGGACATTCCATAGCAAGGGAACCTCCATGGTCATGCCCAGAGGGGGTTACTATCTACTAGTCGCCCCTCCCCCCTTTTTGTTGTTAAAAAAAATGAGATTCTTATATTTATATTCTGAGACTCTTCTATTTTTGTATTTTTTTGTATTTTTGTTGTTATTTTGATGGTGATATCCCCATATCCAACTAAATTGTATGCCTTATGCTAATTGAAGCTCAACAAATTGTTATATCAGAAGCTTTTCCTTGAAATTTTATTTTGTGCATAATATGAATGCTCTGAACACAATGATTTAGATGGAATAATTCTACAATTCTAACTTCTTGATTTTTAAGAAGTTAAAGACAGTAGTTTTCAATTTCAACTACTGCTTTTTTCTTGTCTATTTTTACTTTTTGGACTCTTTGTTTGAAGCTTTTCATGACAAAAGCATCCCTATAGACTCCCGAAGTGCTTCAACTTCTATTCTTTGGTTTGTTTTAGTCTGTTTTTTTTAATTTCCAAAATACTTTTTACATTCCGATTTATTTAATCCCAAGGATTTTGAAATTTTACTGGCCTTACGCTCTAAGGTTTTCAGCGAATGGGGATCAGTAGAACAAATACTACATCCCTTGTCCAGTTACCGGACTTTCATAAACCAATAACGCATGCAATTGTACTTAATGGATGACCTTGAGAGTTAGTGATACTTCAAGAAACTTGAAGACTTCTGACGTGTTTCATGTTCCCCCCCTACCCCTTCCTGTATGTACAAAGACCACACCTGTGTTTTGTTTGGCTTTACATGTAAAATTCTATTTTTATTGTACAGTTAAACTAGGTGTTGGGGGCTTCAGTATGGGTGCTGCAACTGCTCTGTACTCTGCCAGGTGCTGTGCCTTGGGGCAATATGGGAATAGAAAGCCATATCCAATTAGCCTAAGTGTGGTTGTTGGTTTGAGTGGCTGGCTTCCATGTTCAAGGTTTGATTTCAGCTCTATGCATTCTCACGCACACAGCATGCCTGTTGTTGCTAGTACATTGTTGAATGTGAGTAAGCATTTCAAGTCACTCTGCGGCTATTGTTTTCTAGGACTCTGAGGAATCAGGTGGGAGGATCACATGAGGCTGCAAGGTGCGCAGCATCCTTGCCCATTCTGCTCTGTCATGGCTCAGGTACTCAGAAGTATTTTTGTTGCTTTGTAGATTCTAAAGAGTACAAAGTTCAATATTTTTTTGCATTTTTCTGTTTTATGATTTGCACATTATTTTACCTAAGCTATAGATGAGCCTGCGGCTGAAATAGCTGTTTGTTGTTCCATCAACTTGCTATTTGTAAGTACCACCAGTTGTCAGCTCGGGTGGTCTCTCCTCGTACCCTACTGGAGGTGCAGGCTTTGAGTCCCGTTTGACTTGTGTGTGTATTCCCCTCCTCCTCCCTCTCAAAAAACAACTATAAGTAAATTAATTTAACTAAAACAAAGAAGAAAGGCAAAAAAAATCTTGTGATTTGAATGCGAAATGTTATTTCTTTGCTTTTCAATTAGCTACTGGCTTTAACAGCTTTCTTTGGCTATTTGAATTGATCTAAACCAAACCAAATGTTTGAAATTGCTTTACTGTAAAATCTAGTATAGAGCGTAATTAGGCTTGCACGCCTGAGGCCGATGAATTCAGTATTCATTTGCATACTCTGTTGCTGCCTCATCTTACAATTACCAAACTGTTCTTATAGTTGTAAATACAAGCACACATGGACACATGCTTGACCATCTTCTTGGTTATATTCCTTTTATGCATATCTGCTTACATGAATGCTTTCGTCACTTTATTTCCTTATACCCAATTTAGCAGCCTCGTCAAATCCACATTTCACTTTTTACAATTTGATTGGTAGAGTTCTTATGTAAATGTTGCAACTTACAATCTTTATTCCATCATGTAACATACATGACTTACCTCAGCGGCATTCTTATGCCACCCCACCACAAGAACTGTTTTTGTTTTCAATTTTATGAGAAGTAATTACCACTTCCATGTTTCTTAGTCTAATCCTGACTGTTGGTTTGAACTGCAAAGTTTATAGATTTGCATTTGGTTTGTCTTTGCCTTGCATTCCCTCAATGTACATGAAGCATTACACTTTAGGTTATTAAGTGTGTATGGTCTCTGCGTGCTACTATTGCATGCGAGTCATAGAGCTCTAATAGAACATACAGGAGTTCATTAAAATTTGAGATGTTTCTAACAACTAAATCAATATTGGTTTGTTTACTGAGGGCTATAAAGTCTTCAATAACTTTACAATGGAAAGTATGTTGAAGCTGGCCAGAGTTGTCTTTGTCTTGTCTGTGATCTAAAGGACTCCCAATTACTGAAGTGTTAAAAACTTTTTAAGGAAATCGATAAAAATATGGGACAAGTTTCAATATTCAGAGGGGCACCATAGAACCTTTAAGATATTTAAAAAATAAAAAATAGAACCTTTCAGATATTCAGCACCAAAAAAAAGAATCTGTAAGTTATTGAGCTGCGGCAATGCAGAACATAACTTCTTTCTCACTGAGCTTCAAAATTAGGATTATGTTCCTCATAGGCCAGGCTATCATGTACAGTATGTTTTCTAAAATATGTTGCTCCGCCGGAGCTTGATAGTTCTTGGCTATGGTAGCAAGCCAAGTTCGGTTTCCTGGATTGTAAATTACACTATTTTGCACTTTTGTGTCTAGTAGTATTCTAGAATAGGATAAATTGTTAGGCCAACTTGCACTTCTATTGCTGTATATCTTTTGAATACCATATAATGCAAAGATATTATGATGTAAATCTGTATTCACAGAACATAGATGCAATTATACCTGGAGAAGTAACTTGTACATTCGTCTTCCTATTTCAGCTGATGATGTAGTAGCATATAATCATGGAGAGAAATCCGCGAAAACCTTAAGCGCAGCTGGATTCCAAAACCTCACATTTCGAACCTATGATGGGTATTTTTTTTCCTTTTGATTTCATCAACTGCAATTTTGTCGGAAAGAAACAATTTGTTGAGACCTTTATTTTTTTCGCACAGGCTTGGCCACTACACCATTCCTGAAGAAACTGATGAAGTTTGCAACTGGCTCACTGCAAGGTTGGGGCTTGATGGGTCGCAGTCATAATCTTGGAAAAAGTTGGTGAGGAAGCATGGGGTATACTTATGGAAGTTAAGCAATAATGATAAATGTAGCTGTAGGGAGTTGATGATCAACTTAGTTTAGTAAATTGGGATGGGGTATGGTATACATGTTTGACATTCCATTCTCACTTGATCGTGTCTTTCTTTTTTTCCCAAATAAGTGTTGTAACAATTGCATAATTGGTTTGATATCAAAGATCTTTGTGAGTATGATCTGTTGATGCTTTAAAAAAATAGGTTATCCGAGTGTTCAATTTTTTTTTGAAGCACTGATAGTTATTTTTTGCAGTTACATATCTGAATGAGATAGGTATGCTGTTGAAGATCATGACCACATAGAACCAAGGGTAACACCATGCCTATACAACACTTTTCACATCAAATAATGGCAGGAGTTTTGCAAATTGGGTTTTTTTTTAAATAATTATTTTATATCACCACTACATGAACATTTGGCAACCATCTGAAACAGTCCAAGCACTTCTGAGAAATATGAAAAACTACAAAACAGTATTCCAGGCAAACATTGCCAGCATTCAAGTCTTTATTGAAATAAAACACAGAACATTTCATTAATGGGCTTATGTGAACGCTAAAACATAGGAAGTGCACAGAAAAATGTTAGGCAAAGCAACGCAGCCTATATAAAATAGTCAGTACCCACAGTACAACCCCCCCCCCCCCCCCCCCTTTCTTTTTCCTCTTCTCCCACGTAAAAAAAAACTCAGTAACCTCTATGTTTAGTTTAGAAAGAAATTTATTAATATGCCACAATGAATAGGTGCGGCTTCTCTGTATTTCCTTTCCCCTTGTGTATTGCATGTAACACTTGATTCAACAAGTACCAAATGGACAGAGAGACACAATTGAGGATGAAGTAGCAGCATGGTAGGCTTTCCTTCATCTTTGTAGATCAAGTCCCAGTACAAATTGCAGCTTGGGTTCCTAATAAGAACAATAAGCAACAGCATAGTTATACAAATGATTAGAAGTCTAAGCAAATATATAATCAGTTACAAAAGGTTTTACAATCCGAACTGGGACATTTTCAGCTGACAGACCATTATCTGCAAATGGTATGTTTTATGCCCAGCGATAAAGAATCCTCTTGCTAATATAGTGACCAAAAATAGTACATTGCAGCTAGATAACCAAATATTGCTACGACTCACCTTAAACTCATTTAAATTGGTCATTTGGTGCTACTGCAACCTTGAAGATCGCTTGTACTCTGAATATCACTACTTTTGGAATCAAGGCATGGCGTTAGAGGCGGGAAAGAAGGAACAGCTTGTAATATGAACTTCCGGCTAGTTCTTAAGCCTGCTGATGAGCTAGAACCAAGCTCATGCAAGCCTCCCTTAGGAGGAGAAACTCGCTTCTTATTTGGGGAGCTTACTTTCACCGCATTGGGTGAGGTAGAAACCTCCTTCAGAATCTCAGGAGTGTCATCTTCCATTATGTCATGAAGATTGTCATCGGAGTCTAGCACCTGGACAAATTTGGTCCCACCAAACCTAGTCATTGGAGTGACTGGTGAATTACGCCACTGAAGAGAACTCACAGACGAAAAATGGCCACTTCCAGGAACCAATTGGGCTCCTGAACCATTTGACCAGTCCCTTGTCATTGGTGACATCAAAGAAGGAATGTCCATTGATGAATGGTTTGACAGCACCATGCGATGGCCTATATTGCAAAGTCCACGAAATATAGGTAAGGATTTTCAAATTGTTTCTGCATTGCAATCCAATTCTGGATCAAAAGAAACTACATCCAGAATCTCTTTACCTGTTTCGAGCGTCATGCCATGATTATCAGAATTTAGAGGAGATCCAAAGGACTTCCCATAAGATTCCAAGAAGGTGGGATCAGAATCAGGTGATGGGTGGTATCTGCCAGAAGGAAACCGGGATTTTAATGCATCTTTGCCATGGCAAGAGAGTAAAAATAGAGGCACGTAGCCAAAAAGAAATTTTCAATTTGCAAATTTAATCCATCCAGAATAGCTCTAACCATCATATAGCAAAGAAATCTTACTTTGAGGACTGGAATGATGGTGTCAGAGGAGTCAAGTCACGGGGATTACAGAGCTCAATGTGCAGCAAACCTTTTTCACTTGGCACCATGTCCAGCCTCTCATCATACGAGGCATCCAATCTTTCGTCAATGGCTTGTTTGTTCACCACATCTTTGCTCATGCCATATTCTGAAAATGCAAATTTCTTGGTAAATAGATGAGAATCTAGTTCATGTAAGAAGCAAACTTACACAGGCCTAGCAAGAGTTTTTTTTTTTTTTCACATTCGTAAGAATTTTAATTGATTGGAACTAAATTTGGTCATTGTATTTTCTGCTGTGGAAAATATTCCCCTGCATTCAAGTCATGAAATCATCAGCATCTCTGCAAGCCACTCCAGAACAGCACTTTGATGACGTGCACCACACGTTTGTAGAAGTCACTTTATATAAAATAAAACCACAGAAAGTTCATAGAATTTGACATAGATCAAAGGAACTTGTCCTAAAGCAGAGTTCATGTAAGAATGCTCACAAAGACAAACCATACAACATTTTTGGGAGTTAATCGGAAAGTCAGTTTTCAAGTTTTACTAAGTCACAAGGGTTCTAAATTTCCCTCGTCTCTGAAGCAGAATTCATTGACTACTTGCATACAAATACTTAAATGGCATACTTATTGTAATCTCCGCTAAATTAAAAACTCTATATCATTATATAGCATGGCTTTCTAAATCGTTATATACATATATTTGTGTAAGTGTGTGTGTGTGTGTTACTGCTGCTTTGACAAGAATAAGCTTAATTAGTTGGTGAAAGCTGAAAGGTGATTGGCAATTATAAGTGCTACAATCTTAATTTGCTTTTCTTTGTCTCTCTATGAAGCCATACAACACATATTATCCTTCAAATTCAATTAGTTTTGGTAACGAAAGACTCCTTTTTCCAAGTGTTGTTCCCTATCAATCAAAGTGATCTGAGGGGTTTGATAGGACTTCACAATGTAAGAGCAAACCACTAATCATACCCTAAAAGGAAACAGGACATTAACTTGTTCAGTTAATAGTCATTGCCACTAGTTGCCCTAATCGTTACATCTCATTAAGACTGCTTATAGGGAAGAAATTATATCCTATTAAGAATTGATCCTTTAGTTCTGGTATTCAAAAGAAAGATCACTTATGCCGCCAAGTGATTTTTTTTTTGATCAAAAGAAAAATCAACAATAACTAAGCAGAGGGAAACACACTGTATATATTACTGCAAAATGAGCTTTGACAGGAACAGGCTTAAATAGTTTGTTGATTTGTACGATAAAAGGCTGAAATGTGATTGACACTTATTAAGTGCAAAATGTTAGTTTATCCTTCTAATAGTTCTGGACCTTCTGGTAACTAAAGGCTCATTATTACCCAGAGTTGGTTCCCATCATTCAAGTGACGTGAGGGGTTTGTCATGACCTAATAATGTAAGAGCAAGACACAACTTATAGGCCAAAATGAAATGAGATGTTACATTGTTCAGTTAATAGTCATTGCCACTAGTTGTCCTAAATCTTTATATCCCAGTAAGACTTGATATATTATTTTTCGTATTCGAAAGAAAGATCACTTAGTGTTCTGTCTGACAGAACGATCATAGTCAATAGGCATTGCGGTTCATAATAATACTGGTGATTATGTGAAAAGAAAGGCACTCATTTCAATGCTTCTAACATTTTTAGTTAAATCCTAATAATCAAAATCCATCTATGCGCGATGATTACCGCACAATAAACAAATTGACAGATCTCTTCCTTGATGAACTTGAGTTTACCTGGAAAATAGAAGGTCCCGCAATTAGTGAGTGTTTAGAAGCGGTGATGGAACTCCTTACGAGCGATCGAATCGCCGGCTAGTGATCGAACTTGGTCCTATCACTTAGAAAGAAGGGTTAGAAGAACATTAGAATGTTTTCCGACGTGACCTCTCTGACGATCAAGTCAGTATGTGAGAGAGGGGTAGGAAAGACACTGTTCTATTGCTTTGGTGAGATTTCACATACCTTGGACTTGAGTTTATGAGAGCTATTTATACCTCCCTGGAGTTAATCATTGCAGATTGCCAAGTCCCTTGGAGGAAAGGCTCCTCATTGGCTCATTTGGAAGGCAAGTAGTGCCCAGTCCTTGAGCAGTGAGCCTCCTTTTCCTCGTGATAAAAGCTTTTGCATTTAATGCTTGAATCACGAAGCATTCAATGCTTGCCTTTATGAGTTTGCCGGACAACAAATATGTCTCATCCTTCTGAAGGATGATTTAATGTTCCCTATCGTGGCTACGCATGGGCAAGGGTATTTCCGTCCATCACCCTCCAAGAGGTCATGTTATCTGGGCTTTGTACTTCGTACAATCTCACCATTGGTTATCAAAATGTCTTCCATGCCACTCTGACTGTCTTGGGAAGAGGAATTGATGATTAATAGTCAATCCTACTTCTAATGTGATGACGCCATTCTTGACTCTTTTGGGAACTTGGCCATTTGGCACAGGTCAAGCGCCTGGACGATCGTAAACACCTCGATGAGATGGAGTCTCACGCCGAGGACACGTGTCAAATAGGGAATTCCTCGGGGGGACTTGAGGCATCGAGGACAGATGTCGAACGATGAAGGTTCCACGCCAAGGACACGTGTCAAACAAAAGATGTTCCGAGGAGTCCCACGCCAAGGACACGTGTCTCTTCTTGGAGGGTCCGAGTCTTGTTACGCCAAGGACACAGTGTCAATCGAGGAGAGCTCTGAGGAGTTTAATGCCAAGGACACGTGTCGGCTCAAGAAAGCTCCACGAGTTATCATGCCGAGGCCACGTGCCATCTCCCCATCAATTCGTGGAAACGTCCCATCAACTGCCCCCAGCCGTTGATCTTCGTACTGAACGGATGACGTAGCGGAGGGAGACAAAAAGGCTTGATCCCTGCCTCTTCAAATAGCCGTTTTACTTTCTTTAGGTCATGTGCCCCATATAAGGCGCCTCCTTCGTGCCTTGTGCGCAATGATGGGCCTAGTCTTCTTATTTAAACAGAGTCTTCGCCTTTTCTTTTGCTTTCGTCAATCCAGCAACTCAAAGAGCCTTTCACCAAAGTTCCATCGGAGAAGCCTTTATTCGCCTGAAAGCCACCAATCTCTCAGAGCCCACCGAAAAAAGAAGCCACCAACCCCTCCTCTGTATCAGGATCATGTTCATTGGTGAGTAACTGCTATTTTCTCTCTCCTAGCAACCATTTTTCTTCTGTTCCTTCTCCTCTCTATCTTAGTAGCATTATACTGTCTCTCTGTCATTATTCTTCTTCTTTGTTTTCTCAGTAGTGACCCTTAGGCCCCTTATCTTTAGGAATCCCTCTTTTGAGTCCCTTCCCTGCTTATGCCATGCCGAGACATCGTCAGAGTAAGAACTTCAAGACCGATGAGGCTAATCCCTCTAGGCCGAGGAAATATACTGTCAAGGGTTGCCAGCAAATCACCAATTTTAAAACCCACTACTCTATTCCCCTCAGGGTTACTGTAAATGACTTCATGCTTGGTCTCCACAGTCCCACCATCAGCACCGAGGAGGCCATGCCTTTCTCTACCAAAGCCATCATGGAGGGTGGTGTTAGGTTTCCATTCCACCCCATTCTTCTTCGCTTCCTGTTCCAATTTTGCCTCTTCCCGAGACAGTGTTACCAGAACACCTTTAGAATAATCATAGGGGTGATCGCTTTAAATGAGCGTCTGCACTTGAGCCTCGGCTTGGAGGAGATCCTGTTCGGCTATGCTTTGGTGAGAGTGATGCCTCAGCAAAGTTCTATCTCAAGGCCCAAGACCCCACCATGTATCTCGTGACCCACCTTCCAGACTCCGACAAAGGGTACAAAGATGACCTGCTCATCTTCAGCGGCCAATGGGAGAGGGGAGTCGACCCCGAGTACGCCGATTTGTGGTGCCCCAAGCAGTGGCGGACTACAGGTACGTCGGCTTTTCTCTCTCTTTTCGACTTTATGGTCCCTCGGCGTTTCTATACTTGCTTTTAATGTTGATTCTTTTTGTTTTCTGTAGGAATCTCTGATGTCGAGTCTGCTGCCCCTTCCTCTAGCACCATTATGCCTCTGCTTTATTCTTTTCTCCTCGATCTGAAGATCCCTGTCGTGGACTCGGATGCGTCCTGGCGGCAACGGGTCAAATTGATCCTCAGTGGTGGGTGGCATCCAAGGTGGCGCCCTCGGGATCAACATCTCAGAAGGACGAGTCCATTCTTGGTTGGAAGGAGTTGTCCCGGAGCCCGAGCCACATCCCCTCCCAGCGGCACCTTAGTCAAGCTGAGAGAAAGGCGATTGGTTGGACATGGCGATCTACAAGACGTTTTTGTCCTCAAGGTTCTGAAGAATGTCAAAGGCTAGCCAAGCGTCCCTGCCCGAGGTGCTTTCCTCAGCATGAATGATGATGGATGGGTCCCTTACTTTTTCGGCGTCGGCAGATGTGCCTTTGGTAGCTTCCACCTCGGCCTCAGTGGCTCTGTCGGGGTCTTCTTCTAAGTTTTCTCCAGATAACACTAACCACCTCGATCGATCAAAAGGTTGGGGGTTTGGGAGAAGTTTTTGTACTCTAGAATGTAGTTTAGCAACACGTGCGCAGCTCGGCCAAATCCATTGTCCACAAATCCCTAGGCTGTGATAATGTCGCCGAGATTAACTTGATTCTGGATCTCTCCCTTGATGAACTTGAGTTTACCAGGAAAGTCGAAGGTCCCGCAAGTAGTGAGTGTTTAGAAGCGGTGATGGAACTACTTACGAGCGATCGAATCGTCGGCAAGTGATCGAACTTGGTCCTATCACTCAGAAAGAAAGGTTAGAAAGGCGCTGGAGTGTTTTCCGACATGACCCATCTGACGACCAAGTCAGTATGTGAGAGAGGGGTAGGAAAGACACTGTTCTATTACTTGGGTGAGATTTCGTGAACCTTAGACTTGAGTTTGTGAGAGCTATTTATACCTCTTTGGAGTTAATCATTGCGGACTGCTAAATCCCTTGGAGAGAAGGCTCCTCATTTACCCATTTGGAAGGTAGCAGGTAGTGCCCAATCCTCGAGAAATGAGCCTCCCTTTCCTGGTGATAGAAGCTTAGGCATTTAATGCTCAGATCCCCCGAGCATTCAATGCTTGCCTTTCTAGGTTCGCCGAGCAATAAATATGTTTCATCCTTCTGAAGGATTATTTAATGTTCCCCATTGTGGCTGCGCCTGCGCAAGGGTATTTCCATCCATCACACTCTAAGAGGTCATGTCATCTAGACTTTGTACTTCGTACAATCTCACCATTAGTTATCAAACTGTCTTCCCTGCCACTCTGACTGTCTTGGGAAGAGGAATTGATGATTAATAGCTAATCCTGCTTCTAATGTGATGATTCTTGACTCTTTTGGGAACTTGGCCATTTGGCACAGGTCAAGCGCTTGGACAATCGTAAACACCACGGACAATCGTAAACACCACAGGTCAAGCGCTTATTCATATTATGATTCATCCCTAGAATACCAATATTTAGGTAACTTTTCACCAGAACACCAGTAAAGTCTTCATGTTTCCAACTAATGTTTCTCGTGTCATACCCACCGTTTCAACTTAAATATTCTAATGACATCAACGTTTAGACAACCCCAGGTACAAAGCAAGTGAAAGCTTTTGAATCATGGTTCCCCACCTTGGCTATAAACATAAATTTGCGGTAATATATGTTTTTGAGGAATATTCTTCTGCACTTCTCATCATATTGAAATCAGTAATAATATACAACTCATAGTATTAATCATTATGGCATAAGAAGTAAAAGATCTCCACATGAAAATTACCTTCCTTCCGGCCATAGACATTCTTGCATCCTTCACACCGGCAACCATCGGAGCATCCAACATTGCCCTTCAATGATAGAGCGGAACAAGTCCAACAATTAAGTTGAGAAGAAGAAAGTTGAAAGCATGGGGATTACTCAAGCAATAACAGACACCATACCTGATAGCACTCACAGTATTTCTTCAAACACATTGATTTCTTGCAATTGCATCCTCGTTTGTGCCTTGCTGAAGAGGGTGTCGAAATGATTCCACCCTCCTGCAGAGGATCAATATGATTGCTGATTGTTTGTTGCTATGTAAAACGTATTCATAAAAGTTTAAATGGAGAGGCTGCAATACCACAGTACTGTTTGCCTGAGGCTCTGTGTTACGCTGTATAACTTTTGGAGCAAATGCAAGTGGATTTCGAGTTTCAATTTGTTCTCGTGTCTCAAGAACTGTATCTTCGTATTCAGGCCTGTTGAAGCACTCTTGGCAAGCACAAGTTTCAGCGCAATAGATTCCAGCAGCAAAACAATCACAGTAACTGCAAGGAAGCAGATTAAAATGACCAACTATTAAAGTGAAAAATCTATCAACTGAAACCTTAAACGCACTTACAGTTTCAAGCATTTAGTCTTCTTACAATTGCAACGTTTGCAATCATCACCATCGTTGGTCACTGAACTCTTCTTCCTGCAGGAAATGTATAAACAAATGATTTCAGTAATAATATGGACATGCATTGAAATAATTAACAATGAATGATAACAGATATAGTTAGTTGCCTTTTCTTTTTGGGGCTCGATTGGTTACACTCCTCAAGACTGTCAGCATGTCCAGAATTGGAATTCCTCTTATCACCACATGCAGTTGCTTGTTGTTCAATTGGCTTCAAAAGCACAGCATTGGTCAAAGGTTGTACACTGTAATGAGACAGAGATCTGGCAGTGCTTGCTGCTACAGAGGGGTGACTTTCATGCCTACCATCTTCTTTGCTTCCTGTAGTGCGCTCAACAACATTTGAGGAAATCAGGCAATTCTCTAAGTTCTCTGATAGATGACGATTTATCATAGATACTGACTTCTTCCCTCTGACACTCAAATAACCCCTTTCAGCTGATTTGATGCTTGCAATTGCACCAAAACCTGCTGGCATGGCATTAACAATGCTATTTAAGTGCAAGCCAATGCCTGATGGCTTTGAAACTTTTGAACTACAAGTTCCATCATTTCGAGGAGAAAAAGCCAAAAACGTGGGTTGGGTCATGTTATCCAGTTGCATGTTGGCAGGAGTTGCTGGTACATCTACATAATATGATTCTAGAAACTCTGAGTTGGCAGGGATCACAGATGACCTTGAACTAGTTGTACTATTTGATGGAATCCAAGAACCAGGGCTGTTCACTGCCGTGTTCTGTTGAGCCCCTTCAAATTGAAGACAACGTCTACGCATGCCACAGTGGTGTGGACTGGCCTACATTTACCGTTGCAATTATTCTACTGCTGAATAAAATTCCTAGAGAAGTTTGGTTAAGGAAAAAACTAAAAAGTAAAATCCAGAGGCCAGGATTATTTTCTGAAATGCTTTTGCATCGAGATACAAGCGTCAAGGGTTTGGACCCAGATGATATAGTGTTGTATGAAATGTTTAAGATAATGAAATGCTGAAGTTGTTTTTGCGTACAATAATGGATATACTAAGTTGCATGTTCTAACATAGACTGGTGATGATGATGATGGTTGATCCCAATCCCTTTCGATGTCAAATCAACACAAAAGATGTGAAGACATAGGGAAAACCTCAAACAAGCATTTAAATATTCAGTTGGGAAGGAGTCATTAACCTTTGTTGCATAGAAAATGATTACTTTCTGAAAAAAAAAACAAATGCTAGTGATGACACATAAAATTCTGAATACGGTTTTTAGATAAAAATTTGAGTATAAGTAGTCAAATCCAGTTTTTGCTACTGTTAGTCAACACAGTTTTTTTTTGTTAAGTTGCATGCGCTGTGGGAAACTATGATGATAATTGAACTGAATCTTGTAGTATCTAACAAGTAAAACAAAAGAAAAAAAGAATACGTGAAGATTTCACGTTGTATTTAATTATAACTGTCCACAGGGATGGCTACTGTCTCATTGAGCCAAGATATAGCACAAAGAGATGTTGAAAAACTGATTTAGTGGTCTAAAAAGGCTGCGTTAAGATCAAAACAGGCAACATAAGATAAACGTATAAATAGGCTGATTGAAAAGGTAGAAAAATAAATAATTAGAAGACCTACCCCTTACTAATAGACAAGGATCAAACAAGTGTTTCGGTGTATAGTTTCGGTCAACTTAGATACAGAAACGTTTTTGAAACGCAGTGGAAACAGAGAAAAAGTTTAGAAACATGTGAAAACAAATGGAAACATAAATTAGCTTAATGATTGATCAATTGAGCATGTTTATTGTTTTAATATCCTTTTGTACTGCAAAATATCAAGGTGGAGAAAAATAAGGTTAATATGAGGCAGAAGGCATTTCAATTAATGTTAGACACTTCGTTTTCATCAAATAAACACATTTACATGATATAAAGGTCTCATAATACAATTGAATTGCTCATGAGCATCATGCGAATGTATGCACAGTACAAAACCACATCCCATTCCATTGTATACATAGTTCAAAAAGATGATCCAATCAAAGAAAAAAAGTAAAAATTTATTTGCGAAACATTCTAAACGATGGCATTCCGAAACACGCCAACTACCACATATCAAAACACGTTAAAACATACCGAAACACCTCGAATATTTAATCATTCATTTTGATTTTCATTGGAAACGGAGACCTTTCGGCCATTTTAGAAGGTAACATAATGAAGATGGTTTGCAACAAAGCTCTAAATTCCTACATATTGATAGCTCCGTTGATATATTGGACATGTAATAGAATATCATACCTTGGGATCATGAAGCATCATGTTCTCAACTGGTTCACTTGAGAGTGCTCTAGTGGCTTGAACACAATCTTTGTACTCCTCAACAATCTGCATGGATTCTAAAAGCAACTGAGAGCTACAATCAGATTCAACTTTATGGCCAGCTCCTGCATCCTGCATTTTCAAATCCTGTGATCTACCATAACAAAAACTTGTATGATCATTCTTAGTTTTTCTTTTCCAAACTTAGAACACTATTTTCTTTAAATCAGCAGTTACCTCAGTCACCGAATGCTCATAATAATGTTTGTCTAAAGCATGGTCATGATGCTCAAGTTTTGGGCATAGGACAGATGGCATATCACCAACTTCATTTTCTTTTTCTGCCTTATTACGCGCTGTATCAAATGGTGACTTTTCTTGACATTTCTCTACAGCTTGATCAAAGATGGCAGGAGATGCACCCAATGTCATCCTGTCATCTTTTGTCACATCATATTTTTTTTCCACTTCTGTTATAGAGTCCCTTGAATCTGCTACACTACTTGATGATTTAGGGACATTGTCAGATTGTTTTGAAGTTAAATTTTCAGAATGATTTAAGTCCACACAGTCCACCTCCACATGATCAGCCAAAAATTCATCCACACATTCAGGGGGACTACCACATTGGTCGTCTACAGAGCTGCTATTATCAGCCTCCTCTGTGCCAAAAATCAATCCACAACTCAATTTGGTATCAGATTTCCCAGATTCATCTACACCTTTGGCAACATTTATGGTCCTATCATCCTGCTGAGATAATTCTGAACTGGATGGTCGAGCGCATTGAGGCCTGAAAAAAGTTCAACATCTCCACCTAATCAGTTCTTGAATGTGGATTTTCTTCAATCTGAAAGCAACACTCCTAAAGCATACTTCAAAATATATCAAACCTTTTTAGAAAACTTGATTGGCGGTGTGGATGGACTCGAGGTGAAGTAAATACAAGGGGAGGAGAATTAAGTCCTGGGAAACCCTGTGCAACTGGTGCTGCTTTGACAGGCTTTAAAGGAGAAAGATTGCTGATGTAACTGGAGATAGGTGAATCCTGAGATTGAAGGAACAAATATGAGCTAGGAAACCACGGCCAATGGACTTAAGATACAAAAGATCTAACAAGAAGCAGTTCACTTGCCAGCAATCACTACATGTTTTACCCAAGAAAAAAGCAATTAAATACCAGTAAAAAATTTCCCCCTTGCATGGCACCCCTCTTACATCAATATCTACATTGTAGTCATTTATTTTCATATTTTTATCACTTGTAGCAAAAACATATCCAACACTTTTTTCTTCAGACATGGGATACAAAGTAATATGACACTAAAATAGAATTTACTTGCTGAAAATTTGGGGGAAAATTGAATAAGGGAGAAAATCTATTTCTTATATCCATTGCTAAATTGCTGGTTAAAATACAGAGTGTTCTCAAGGAAAAATTAATAGGTCAGCTTGAGTTACAAGTTCCTATGAACCAAAATACAAGAAGCTCCTAACCATCCAAAGGGAACAAATGACTTCTAAAGTTTTCTTCAGAAAAACTCAAAAAGGTGTTTTACAATTGATGACTGAATGAATCTGATTTTAGCTATATCATTCAGAAATGAAATTATACAAATGCAGAGAACAAAAAAATTTCATTTCCTTCTCTTTTCCACAGTTTGCCCAGCAGCCAAACATACTCTCGAACCATAGCTTCATAAAGTCAATCAGTGGTATCCTTTCAGTAAAAAATTTACAGGCTGAAGAAATCAGAAGAATTAAGCAATTTATTGTCACCCTTTATTGATACCCCTCATCAACCTTTATGCTCAACACCCACTTCAAATCACAGCCCACTAACAAAATCAGGCCATATTTGAACCCTTAAGCCTAACAACTAACAATTCAGTGCCACTACAAATCTACAAGCTAACCGCATTATCTAACAAAATTCTAAAACATCAAATTATCATTTTACTAGCTGAAATAGGAAAGGTTGTAAATGGAAATCTGTTCATTGGGTCTCTCGTGAAATTGTGCAGTAAAACAACGGAGACATTTCAATGTCTTGTACTGTTAGCAAGAGGGTTGAGTCAGTTCTTCCATAGAACCAAAAATAACAAACTCCAAACCATCAGAAGTTAAAAAATAACTCTCACCTTCTATACTTTTTTCAGCAGAGCAAAAAAATCAACTCAACAAATCGATGTAAAATTAAATGGCTGAACATATTTAAGTTTATCCATTTCCTTTCGAACCGAACATTGATAAACTCAGAATGTCAAATCTCATTTGCTTTTCTCCTCTTCAGTGTTCTAGCAACCATATACATTCTCTAATAAGAGCTTCATTGCCATTCCTTTTAGTAATCAATTAACAGTTTGCATCCATCAACAATGTTAAACAATCCTCAATTACACCGTAAAATCAGTAAATTACCCTCAACACCCCCTTCAAATATAAATCCAACCAACGAAATTAGGCCAAAAAATGACTCATAAACCCCAACATTTCACTGCCACCAGAGTCCAAACCCTAAAACCATTCTCCAAACAAAACCTTAAAATCCTACGTCTAAATCAATGCACTTGAACAACAACAAACAGCCCATACCCGCATCAATTTGATAAAAACCCATTAACAAGAACTTCACAAAACTAAAATTTGCATAAGATCTTCAACCCATAAAACGAGTCCACACAACATCTTATAAAAAACACAGATTTAGTACATTTTACAGAGAAATCCAATAAACAGTAATGAATCCTTAGATTCACGAATATGACAAAGAACACACAAAGAAAGAAAGTGTACTTGGACTGCCACAGGGTCCAATGAAGAAGTGGTGGCGGCGATGGTGGTGGTGGTGGGTTTGGTAGATTCAGGGGAATCCATAAAACGAGGCCACACAACATCTTAAAAACACAGATTTAGTACATTTTACAGAGAAATCCAATAAACAGTAATGTGTCCTTAGATATACACGAATATAACAGAGAACACACAAAGAAAGAAAGAAAGAAAGTTTACTTGGACTGCCACAGGGTCCAATGAAGAAGTGGTGGCGGCGATGGTGGCGGCAATGGTGGTGGTGGTGGTGGTAGATTCAGGGGAATCCATGACGTGAAACCTAATCCTACCCTTAAAGTTCACTTTTGGCATCCTTTTTTTTACATTCACTTTCTCTCTCTTACTGATCTACTGAATCTGGAAACTAAAAGTGAATGTGAGGAAAAAAATGTGTAGATTTTAAATATTTATTTCTCAATAAATGAAAATTTCTTTTATAGAAAATAAATAACAAAGAAAGTGTGAGAATTTCCAATTTCCAATTTCCACACAAAAAAGAAAAAAGAAAAAAAGGAAAACGTGAGCGAAAAAAAAGCGGGTTTTTAAATCAGTGAGGGTTGGGCGGGAAAATATTAGATTTTTGTGGCTACGAAGGCGGTTGTTGTGGTGGTCCTGTTTGGGTTTGGGTTTGGGTTTGGGTCTGTCTAAGTCCATTAGAGAGAGTTTGACCCAATATGCTTTCAAGTTTCAACATCTTCTTGTAGGGTGGTTTGGGCTTTTTTTTTTCTTTTGAGAAAATTTCGGTTACACCCCTTATAATTTACTATATTTTCAAGGTCCTCTATTATCCAAAACATCACTTAAATTCTTTTTAATTTATATTTAAACATCACTGACACCCACCCCTGTTTGTTAAACCACCATTTCTAACAAAAATAAATCATCCAAAATATCAAAATTACCCTTACATAAACTCTAAATAATCTTTCTACATAAAATTCGATTAAAATTTATTTTTTTTAAATAATAAAATTTAAGATGATTAAAATATTTTTTTTTCTATATATTAAAATTTGAGCCGATTAAAATTCGATTTGAGGTGATTAAATTTTTTTTTTTTTTACGTATTAAAATTCTAGCCAATTAAAATTTATTTTTTATGTATTAAAATTCAAGCCGATCTGAGCTCTACTTAAGCTGTTAGCGCTGATTAAAATTTGCTTCAAGTCAATTAAAATTTATATTTTTTCTTAATAAAATTTGATTCAAGTTGATTAAAATTCAAATTTTTACTTATTAAAATTTGAGTCGATTAACATTTATATTTTTTTATGTATCAAAATTCAGATCAATTAAAATTCAATGCGAGTTGATTAAAATTTTATTCAAAACGATTTAAAATAAATTTTAATCGGCTCGAATAGAATTTTAATAGGCTTAAATTTTAAAATGTAAAAAAATATAATTTTTAAATGACTCGAATTTTAATGCTTAAAAATTAAATTTTAATTAACTCAAATTGAGTTTAATCACCCTGAATTTTAATACGTAAATTTTGTTTTTTAAAAAGAGAGGGTCTCGTTGAAGATATGACTATCTAGAGAGGGTGTGAATAAAATTTTTCTTAAAATATATCATGGATATTTTAGTAAAATTACATTTTAGTTAATACTTTTAATCTGATAGGGGATGTCAGTGAAGATTCAAAAATAAAAGAGATGTCCTTAAAATATAGTAAACTAGAAGGAGTGTGATTGAAATTTTCCCTTTGAAAGGGGGTTGGTGGTGTTTGGTTGAAATATATTAGGACAATAGCATCGGCTAATAATCGAACCGAGTTTTATTAGTTCGTTTTTTTTAACTTAGTCAAAAAAATTGTTCAACTTCGGCTAGTTCTAAGTCCGAACCGAGTAAAAAACGAATCAAACCCGAATAGTTCAACTATTTTACATATAAATAAATCGAATTTTGTGAGTTCTTATTTTTCTAAACGAACTTAAAAGAGTATTCAATCTCGGCAGAGTTTGAGTCTAGCCCTATAAGAGTCCAATTCATTAATGTTGAATGATCCACTAAAAAAAAAAATTTTAAAGAAAAAATATATTGAATAGAATATGAATCTATCATTTCTCAAACAAACACATCACTTGTGGGGTTTTTTTTTTCATAAATTGAAAACTCTAGATATGTGTAGTAGCAAAAACAAGTACAAAAATTATCTAATTTTACAATGATTAATGTCTATACCTTATCAAATATGACAACAAATAAATATTTTATTAATACAATGTCAGTTATATTGTCTATCGTATTAAATTTAAATTATTTATGCTTTACACTAACCTAACCTATTTATTATTTTTATCAAAAAATATAATACCAGTTATATTGTCTATCATATTAAATTTGGATTATTTATGTTTTAATTATAATAAGCTAACCCATTTATTATTTTTATCAAAAATTTATTTTAATTTTTGAGTTCTATCAAAAGCTACTCAACTTTAACCCATTAATTTCATGTGAAATTTGTGTTGTGTTAATGTGTGTGTGGAGGATTAGGGTAAAGATTTGGATACATATCCTCTATGATAGCAGGTAAATAACCCTTATCAAAATAGATAACTAGAGATGATAAATAGTCATGTTTTGCTGGTTTTCATCCCATTCTATGTAGAATAAGGCGGTGAAGTAATAATTACCCAGTTAGTTAAAATAAATATTAATTAAAATTTTGTTTTCCTTAGTGAATTTGTTGCATGGTGCTAAGACTAGGGTTTTGACTATAAGGCTGGCCAGATTGAAGTTCGAGTAAGTAGGTAGTTTTTTTCTTTTTTCTTTTTTAGTCAAGCACTATTACAGGAAAAGGGATAACGAAGTTTGAACCCATGACCTTAATATCTAATAGCGAGGACAGTAACCATTAGACAAATTACAAAACCTCGTATGTAAGTATTTCATAGGCTAACCTGACAAAAGTTCAAGCGCAATTTTACATCACGACCCTTGTTAGATCAATAATGCTACATGTAACCATTAGGAGTAGATTAGTGATTGAACTTGATTTTTGGTAACTTAAGAGATTTTATGTTCAACGCGTCTTATACCTCTAAGGGTCAACCACTTTTATTTCTCAAGAGACATGTTCTAAAATCACTCGGACTACAATGACCAGTATTCTATGTGAACTATTTAGTTAATGGATTTCATTGAGTATATTAAGCATTCAAAAGTTGTAATTTTGACAAGGTGATAAAAGTAAGATGGTGCACAAAAATGGTGTACATATCATTATTCTTTTTATATAGTTTTCAGGCAATTAAAAAATAAAATGGTACAATTTAGAGAGAGAGAAAGAGAACTACATTTTGTACGGATTTGGGCAACCTTAGAGCTAGTTAAGACTGCTTCAGGATTGGGCTTTGTTATTCATGGATGTGCAGTTATTAAAAGTTGGGAAAATTGGAAGGAAGTACACCAAATTAGACTTATTTGGTAAAAAGTACATAAAAAAATGTAAGGTTATTAAGTCCTTAATTTTGATACTTATTTGTAACTAAGTACACAATTTGAATTTGGATGATTTTATTATGACTCTTTTGTCCTTCATTGATCCATGTGTATTTTCTTTAGAAAGTGGTGCATTAAACATCTCCTAGTTTTATGGGAGAACTTTTAAAAAGTACGCATGAATCAAGGTGCATTATATATATATATATATATAATAAATTCGTAATATATGTATATATAAATTCATAATATATATATACTAGTAATTGCCCGTGCCTAAAGACACGGTGTTACTCGTAAATTAGTTACAAATATTTGCTCATACATAAATGTAAAGTAAAATACAACATTGTAGTAAACGACGAACAAAATAAGTCCGCTAATATTTTTTATAACATCAACCTACATGCATAGCATATATTTCCACATTAAATTGTTACGCCACGAAAATTATGTTATAACTACTGAAACATAATAATTCAAACATCTGAAAAAATATATCAGTTGACAATATTCAATGTTATGTTTTTGATTCAAAATTCACGATTTTAACATTCATAATCAACTTTATCTAAATAATAACATAATTCATAACTAATAGAATGAAAATTAAAACAATACTCCCACAAATAAACTAAGTATGTAGATGTTGTCAAATGACCAAATATAACTATCAGAAATTCAACCGACTTCCCAAAGATACGACCTGACTATTGAATTTGTATGATTCGAGTTTATAGTAGTGCTTTTAATTTTATATCATTATTCTCGGTTATTTATATTCTTAGTATATTTTCTTAAACTAAACGTTATTTAGTATTGGATTATTTAGTAAATATTGTTGTTTCGTGTTGTTCATTAAATATTGAATTTGTATGATTCGTGTTCATAGTATTGCTTATAATTTTGTATCGTTTATCTCGTTTGTAATTTTGTATCATTTTTCTTGGGTATTTAGATTTGAATTATTTAGTAAATATTGTTGCTTTGTGTTGTTCACTAAATATTGAATTTGTATGATTCGTGTTTGTGTATGAATTTAATCTTGTATATTTTAAATGTTAAGCATATTTTTTTTAATATATCTCTTAATATCTGAGTTGCCCAATAACTTGAATTTAATCTTGCATATTTTACATGTTAAGCATATTTTCTTTGTTAAATTAGATTTTTTTGCAAGTTATGTTTTTTTCTATTGATTATGGAAAAAACAAAATTGACTATTGAATTTGTATGATTCGAGTTTATAGTAGTGCTTTTAATTTTATATCATTATTTTCGGTTATTTATATTCTTAGTATATTTTCTTAAACTAAACGTTATTTAGTATTATATTATTTAATAAAGATTGTTGCTTCGTGTTGATTCGTGTTCATAGTATTGCTTATAATTTTGTATCGTTTATCTCGTTTGTAATTTTGTATCATTTTTCTCGGGTATTTAGATTTGGATTATTTAATAAATATTATTGATTTGTGTTGTTCACTAAATATTGAATTTGTATGATTCATGTTTATATATGAATTTAATCTTGTATATTTTAAATGTTAAGCATATTTTCTTTAATATATCTCTTGATATCTGAGTTGCCCAATAACTTGAATTTAATCTTGCATATTTTACATGTTAAGTATATTTCTTTGTTAAATTAGATTTTTTGCAAGTTATGATTTTTTTTATTGATTATGGAAAAAAAAATTGACTATTGAATTTGTATGATTCGTGTCTGTAGTATTTCTTGAATGAAAGAGAGAGATACAGAGGAATATTTTTGTGATATATACTATCTATCTAATATTTATTACATAATTTTCCTTCAGAGAGAGATACAAATGAATATTTTCGTAATATACTATCTCTCTCTGTGATATATACTATCTATATATAGAAAGAGATACAGAGAAAAATATTGTGAAAAATTGATATTTTTTGCGTGAATTGAGCGTGAGAGAGAGATATTTGCTTGATTTGAGGAAAAGATTTGGGGGAATTAAATTTTGGAATATCAATTTTGAAAACTATAAATTTTGAGCAGCAAAAATATTTCAAAAGAGTTAATGTGGTACGTTGGATCAAAACGATCTGAGACGTCAATAGTTCGAGACAGTTTGGAATAACGTTGTCCGTTAGATGATGCTTTTTTTTATCACAAAAAGATCTAGACCACTCTTTGTCTCCAAAATTCAAATTCGTTCTACTTTATTATATAGATAATTTTTCTTTCCTTCATTTATTTGCTTAAATCATTCAAAATTTATTTTTACCCATTATTTTATTAAAGATATTGACAAAATTTTCTCGAAATATGTAATTCAATAAATTTTTTTAACAGATCTATACTATCGTGTGTAGATAATATCTGAAATAAAAATTATGTTAAATTACAAATTAATCAAATATTAAATGGTTGAGCATGTGTTAGAAATGAGTGATGTGAGGTTTTGGAGGGAGAAAAATGTATAGGGGATAAAATTCAATTTTCTATGTATTTTATTATATATATTTGTATAGATATAAGAGAAAATTTCACCCAGATCCCTTGTAGTTAGGTATAAATTCAATGACACATCCTTCCGATTTTGAAATTTCATTGTCACTCTCTGTTAGTGATTGTCGAGTTACACCGTTAATGGTAATGGTTGATTTATAGAAATATTCCCGAGTATTTTATAGGGTAAATTTTATCTACACCCTTTATAAATAAACTTAACTTTAACAATACCCCCTGTAAATAGACCTAACTTTAACAACACCCTCTCTTGATTTTGAAATTTCAATGCACTCCCTTTTAGTTCTATTATATTAGCATTTATTTTGATCAATTTAATATTCAATTTTATCAAATTAATTTTTTTTATTTAATTTAAACTAAATTAACATTTCATCTCATCAAATCAACACAAAATTGATATTTAATTTTATCAAATTAGCATTTAGTTATATTAATTTAATATTTCATTTCATCAAATTAATATTATTTCTTTAATTTAATATTAAGTTATTATTTATTTTTATCAAATCAACATCAAATTGACATTCAATTTTATTAAATTAAACTATTTAATTTATTAAATAGAATATTAAATTCCATTAATTTAAAATTTAACCTTATCAAATTAATGACATTTCTTTAATTTAACATCAAATGAACATTCAATTTTATTAAAGCAATATTCAAATTTATTCAATTAACATTAAATTCAATCAAATTAATATTAAATTAATACTTAATTTTATCAAATTAAAACTAAATTAATATTTAAATTTATCAAAATTAAGATCAAATTTATTCAATTAATATTAAATTTTATCAAATAATTTTAAATTTTATATATGAAGTATGATGTGTGAGAAGCAGTCGGGCGACGTTGTGGATGACATATGATAGCAGATGAATTAGAAATGGATGAGATTTTGACATTGACTTTATCAATTGTAATTTTTATTATAGAAAAATCATTTTTAACTATAAAAATTATTATGATAAAAAAATATAAAAACTTGATTATGTAACCAAATGAGTGATATATATGATGACTAATATTATAACAAAGTTATAATACAATGTTTTAAAATAAAAAATTCATTGGGATAATATAATGATTGAAATTACGTTTGTTGGCTGGCTAGCGCATATATAATAGGGAAAGAATTGATGACATTTTAGTCTATTTACATAATAAAAGGTAATTTTGGTATTTTTACAAAATATTTAATTAAATAATTATTTTATCTACTGATAGAGACAAAAGTTATTATTATAGGGGTTGTCATTGAATTTATACTCAACTACATGGTGTTTAGATGAAACTTTCCCTAGATATAACATGTAGATATAGTATGTCTTCAATTTTTGTACTATATATATGTACAATAAAGATGTGTGTGTGTGACATGAACAGTAAAGATGGAGAGCAGCTGCATTAGGATAGAATTTTGGAGAGACATGTGTCTTAGTTTGGAAAGAGAATCATGAAAGATGAGAGTGTGAGAGACAATCAATGTCTCAGTATAGAAAGTGATCCCTTAACATAGAAAATAAAATCAGGAAAATAATGATAAGAGTTGTAATTTGTATTTTAGGGAGAGAGAGAGACAGAGTTGAGGAATGAGAGATCGCTTAATTGTCGGATTTGATTGGGTTGGGGAATTAAATTTAGGGATGTTAGTTTTGGAAACTAAAAGTTTTGAGCGGCAAAAATTTTTCAAGAGCTAATATGGTACGTCGGATCGAAACGATCTGAGACGTCAACAGCTTGAGACAGTTTGAAATATCGTTGACCGTTGGATGATGCCTTTTTTGATCTCAAAACGATCTGAGCCGATTTTTGTCTTTTGAATTCAAAATCATTCTACTTTATTATATAGATATAAATTCGTAATATATGTATATATAAATTCGTAATATATATATATATATATAAATTCGAATTATCTAAATTTTGAATTATCTTTAATTCACCTTGATTCATGCGTATTTTTTTTTTGGAAAGTGGTTTTATTTTCAAATTATATTTATGCATTAAATATTTACTTCTACTAGTTTTATAGGAGAATTTTAATATTTCGTTTATTTTAGAATATATCACTTGTTTGAATTTCAAAATTTGTAATATCTGAACTCCATAATAGTGTAACAAAAACAGTGTAACAAATACACTGTAACAAAGACAGTGTAACAATACACCGTAACAAAAATAATGTTCAGTAGTTTTGTGTATGTGATAACAAATTCAAAACAGAGATGGACTGTTTTAAATGAAATTATATGAAAATATATGTTTGACAAAATGTAATAGTACAATAATTTGTGTAAATGGTTTGTTACACTGTTATTGTTACACTATTCGGGTATTAAATTAATTTGAAAATAAAACCACTTTAAAAAAAAAAAAAAACCGCATGAATCAAGGTGTATTAAATATAATTTGAAAACAAAATCACTTTCCAAAATTTTTTTGCATAAATCAAGGGAGGACATACAAATATAGAATATTAAATTCGTATATATATATTTATATAATATATATATAAATTCATATATATATATATATACGTATAAATTTGTGTATATATATAAATACGTATATATATACTTGTTTGAATTTATATATATATATATATGTATTAACAAATACACATGAATCAAGATGCATTAAAGATAAAAGATTTTGAATTGTTAATACACATAAATCAAGGTGCATTAAAGATAAGAAATTTTGAATTAAATGACCATAAAAGGGGTATTTAGGTATTTGTACCCATGTAGTGTACTTATTTCCAAAACATTTTTTAATGTGTACTTTTTGCCAAATAAGTCTAATTAAGTGTACCGACTTCTAAAAAACCCTTAAAAGTTCACTAATAAATCCTCCTTTCCCCTTTCTAAATTTGGTACATTTCAGAAAGCCCTATTGCATATTAGGGGAAAGGAAGGGAGAATAGAAGCCTCAAGTTCATTAGTCGAAATGGACTCTTTTTTAGTCTTTTTTCCCTATGTAATTTGATAATGTACAAAAATGAGTTTATACAAAATTAATTAAGGATAAGTAAAGAGAGCTCAATACAAACAAACACAAAGATTATGTGATTCGGTCTAGGTAACCTACTCTATTGGGAATGACGACGTTGGCTTGAGAATTTTATTACTTAAGAGGTGTAGTGTGCTGAAATATGTGTGATGCCCCATGTGTATAGATGATGCTTATAATTTATAGGGAAATATAGTCTTTATGGCGGCCCAGAGCAGGCTTTGATGGAGACGCCATTACGGGATAACTCTGATTAAGGTGTCACCTTTGTGACATAAGTGGGTAACTCCGTGATGTTGGCGTAACAGACGAGGTGGTTGAAACTTGTGATGCGTATTCTGATTTCCTTTTTAAGATGGAGATCTTACGTGCATTGCTAGTAGAGTGGGTTTTCCAAGATATTAGACTTGGTCCTTACTGGCTTGTAATTTTTATCTGAACTGAGCTGCAACTATGACTTGAGTTTGATCTAAATTTTTAAACTGAACCTCTGAACTTAGTCTGGTCTGTAGTTTTAGACTGAACCTGATCGGCCCGTCATAATTTTTCTCTGATAGACAAAAAAAAATAAGTTTTTTTATACAATTTTAATTCGACGTGCTAGTTTCTAACGACATGTTTACGTTTTTCGTATTTCTTAAAATAACTTTTCTTTCTACACTCATGAGTAATGCTTGGATAAAAAACACACATTGGTGGAAGTGAATGCTATCTACTTCTTGAAGGACCACAACAATTTAATGGATTTAGTCACATCATTCTGTATGAGAATTTTATCCGCACATTTTCACTTGTAAATTTATAGGATAAATCTCTCAAACTTCAAGTTCGGTGGAGACGCCACCATGTCATCAATCGCTTGGGAGTGATCAAAACCAGAGTCTTTGCTCTTTAATAGAGGGCGACGTTGAGCTCGCAAAGAAATTCCAAATTCATGGTCATGATGTTTTGTTTGTAAACTAAATAATTTGCTCCTTTCATGGATCAGATAGTCAACAACCTAAAACATCCAAATAAAGGAAAGCCCGTGGCCAATTTATTGGTTTGGCCCTAATATTCTTTTGGTGGGCTATCCATCGGGTTGCTCTATAATTAAATGGGTCACAATCAGGTTGTCCTATTTAAAATAAATAAGATTTTAATTTTCTTCTTCATTTTTGCAGATTCAAGGACAGGAGCGGAGCCAGGATTTATCCGTAGTGGAGCAACCTACTCAATACCTAAAATTTAGTAGTAACTTAAAAACATTAATGCTAATATTTTTTTTTTGTTCCAATCTTGTTTTTCTTTTAAGAAATTTATTCATAATTATTTGAAATATTAATTTTTTAGTCAGAGTCAAACTCAATAATAAATGTTGATTCATATATAGATTTAACTTGATAGATTTCAATGCGGAAAGCATTAAACCAGTCAATATTCCATGAGCATGACTATGAATTCTTGGATTTCTTTATTCTGGCATGGAACACGACAATACATATTCGAAAATAGATGAAATACAAATTTCAATCTATCACATTTCTATCGAAAAAAAACGTAGATACAAGAACAATTTAATCTACCAGAAAAAATATGCCCAAGTCTAATATATCAAATTAATTTAATCTAAAATGTTATTCATAATAGAAAAAATTCAATATATAAGAAGAAACGAGAGAATTAGAGACTGAAGAGTGAGTCATGACATCATTGAGCCGTTTGAGGAAGTTTAAGTCTAATTTTTAATTTATGAAATAATTTTGCTTATTTTAAAAAATTACTAGGGGCAAGTTGTAATAAGTTTCATTTTTTTTTTTTAAAAAATTCAATAGAGTGTAGATTTTTTTTACATTTTATGGTTTGTTTGATAGGAATGATGGAAAAAAAAAGGGATGTAAATTATGAGGGATAGACTTTCCATTCTTTAAGGAAAGAAATTTATTTTCTCTTCCTTTTGTTTGGTATGAAGGATGAAACAATAGGACGAATAATTTTTATTTTTATTTTTTGTGGTATGAGAAGATAAAAGAATAAAAATAGGAGGAATTATTTTATCTTCCTTTTGTTTGGTATGAAGGATGAAACAATAGGAGGAATAATTTTTTATTTTATTTTATGTGGAATGAGAAGATAAAAGAATAAAAATAGGAGGAATTATTTTATCTTCCTTTTGTTTGGTATGAAAGATGAAAAAATAGGAGGAATAATTTTTTTATTATTTTATGTGGTATAAGAAGATAAAAGAATAAAAAAAAGGCAAAAAAATTACCATAATTACCCTTCTATATGAGAGATATTTACTGTAACTTTCGTGGACCCTACAAATGTGGTCTACTTGTACATAGAAAATGACAAGAAAAAGGTGGGCCACACTTTAAAATCTGCCACTTTAATGGTTAAAATGGTAATTTCAAAGAATTGTTGCACCAACCACTTTCCGCCCATTTTTGGGGTGATTAAAAATGGTGGGCGGAAAGGATACATCTTCCACCCACTTTTTATTTTCCCTCAATTTTTCTTTGGTACCTAATGAGGATAGGTTTTTGGGCCTGGGCTGCCATTACAACCCAGCCCAAAGACCTCCAGACTGGATGAGGACTCCAAAGCCCAAAAAAGGGAATGGTCCCAACCGGCCCAAATTTGATTCTCAGCCCACGACCCAGGTTAAAGCCTGTTACACCACGCGCGCCCAGAACAAGGAAAACCGGCTCTGATTTCTCAGAGTTAGTCCCTGCAAAAACAGAGAGAGATGGTGCCGAATGAATCCAGGTGGTCGTGGGAACAGTACCACCGGCGGTCAGAGCAGCTTGCAGAGAAAGGACGAACGGTCCCCACAAGATCAAAAAAAGGGAGAACAAGGGCAAAAAAACCCTAGGAATTGACACCATATAAATAGAACAAAAAAGCAGGGAAGGGCATTCCCAAGCCTTCTTCCTCGTCTCCTACCTGGTTCTTTGCCGAGAACCCTAGAATAGTCAGAGCGTTGTTCACGGCCCTGCGCCTATAATTTCCTTGTAATCAGTTGAAATCAATATATACAATCAAGGAGCAAGAGCCTCCATTACAGTGGACGTAACCCAAGTCCTCCGGCTAGGGTGAACCACTTACATCAACAGTCTATCATTGCCTAACTTCAATTTCCTTAAAATCCATTCCATAAAGCCCAAAAGCGCCAGATTGACTTGGGCCTGGGTGATTGTTTCCGATGCATCATCAGTTGGCGCCGTCTGTGGGAAACGATTTTCATCGTTTCCTTGTGAATCTAATCTATTTGATGGTCTCTACTCGGAATATGAGTAAAACTCCTGCCAATCCCCAAGGCCTCCATAACCCACCGGAAAGCTTTCCGACGCACATGGAGGACGTTGAGGGCCACCCCCCAGCGGCGAACCTCCCCCCGCTCAACGAACTGGAAACTTACCATAGAACTACAATAGAGCTGATGAAACAGAATCAGGAGCTGATGGATTGGATACAAACTCACCAGCTCCCCCTTCCCCGATTTCCCCCGGCTCGACAAGAGCCTCCTCCCCTCCAAGAAGAGCACGACGCCGCTCCCCCGCTCCAAGAGCGCCAAGCTCCACCCAACGGGGTGACTGAGCTCCATGAGCGCAGCCATTCTGGCGAAAATCATCGGAGAAGACATCCCGAAGAACGTGACGACGAAGCTCACAGTAGGGCTAGGGTCACCTACCAAGAAGATAGGCCTTACCCCCAGAATGTAAACGACCATGCCTGGGAGCAAGAAATCCGTGAGCTCCAGCGAGAGCTAGGCGATATGAAAAAAGTGGTTAAGGGGCGAACCCCCGACACCATGGACGCCCTGGTGCAGCAAACGGAGTCACCGTTCACCCCAGAGGTCCTCCACTTTCCTCTCCCCCAAAAATTCCGGACCCCCTCGATAGAAGCATTTGACGGGACCAAAGACCCCGTTGACCATCTGAACCTGTATAAGAATCAGATGGAGCTTCAAGGATACGCGGACCCTATCCGTTGCCGGGCTTTCGCCATCACCCTCAAAGGGTCAGCCATAGCCTGGTTTAACCAGAAACGACCGGCGTCGATCTCATCCTTCAGAGAACTGTCCATACAGTTCGTATCCCACTTCATCGGGGCAAGGACTTATAAGAAGCCGTCCTAACACTTGCTGAGCGTCAAACAGGGACCCAACGAGTCCCTCCGAAGCTACATACAGCGCTTCAACCAGGAGTGTTTGAAGGTAGAAAGCGTGGACGACAAGTTCGCGCTGACCACCTTCATGTCCGGACTCGGGGTTCAATCCAAGGACCTTCTCTTCTCGATCGCAAAAAATCCTCAAGCCATCATGGCCGAGGTACTGGCGAAAGCCGAGAAATACATAAACGGCGAGGAGGCCCTGCGCCTGAAGGGAAGTACGGCGGTCATAGAGGGAGAGAAGAAGAAGAGGGACCACAGTCCCAAAAAGGAGAAAAGACGCGACTGATCTCCGAGGAGGGACCGCTCCCCAAGAAGAGGGAGAGAGCCTTCTCCTAAGAGGAGAGGGAACGTTCGGGACCGCCTGGGACCTCCTCCCCAGGAACTGCAACAACGGTATGTACCAGCACGGCTCCCACCTCTCGTCACCTCGATAGCCCAGGTCCTTCACGAGGTGCAGAACGAGAGGTTCGTCCGATGGCCTCCCCGGATGAAGTCAGATCCCAGCAGGCGGGATGCCACCAAATACTGCGATTCCCACAAAGACACAGGACACGAAACAAACGACTGCATTCAGTTGAAGAAGGAGATCGAATACTTAATTCAGAGAGGCCATCTGCGCCGCTACATCGCAGGGGAACAAATAGCACAAAACAATCAAGGGCGAGAAGCCCGAGCTGCCGCTGAGCCACCGCAACATCAACAAGCCATCGGAGAGATCCGAGTCATCTCCGGGGGTTTTGCTGGTGGTGGCGAATCAAGCTCGGCTCGGAGAGCTCATGCCAGAAGAGCCCGGTCAGAAGACTTCCTCACAGTCCAGACTGTCAACAAAATGCCCCGCCTAGACGTGGAGATCACCTTTTCAGATGCCGACCTAGAAGAATGCCAACACCCCCATGACGACCCTTTGGTCATAAAAGCGATCATAGCAAACAAGACCATACATCGGGTGCTCGTCGATAACGGTAGCTCGGCAGATATCATCTTCTTAGCGGCCTTCGAGAAGCTCGGAATAGAGAAATCGAGATTGGAACCCGTGAAAACCCACCACTTGGGATTCTCGGGAGAAAGGGTTTTGCCAGTCGGATCTATACCGCTTGTCCTCACCATAGGAGATCCACCCTGCCAAGTCACCACCACGACCCGCTTCCTAGTAGTGGACGCCCCGTCTGCCTACAATGTCTTGTTGGGGAGGCCATCCCTCAACTCCATTAAGGCGGTGCCTTCTGCGTATCATTTGGTGATGAAGTTCCCGACAGAGAATGGAGTCGGGGTGGTGAGGGGAGACCAACGCCTCGCCAGGGAATGCTACGTGGCATCCATGCGGCAGAAAGAGGTGGAGTCGGTCCAGCTGGAGGACTTGGATATGAGGGATGAGATGGAAGCCCGACCTGCCCCCTCGGAACAGTTGGAGCCAGTACAGCTGGGTGAGGACCCGGAACGCGTAGTCTTTGTGGGCTCCACGCTGTTACCAGTCATCAAGGAGAAACTCGTCTCCTTCCTAAAGGAAAACGCTGACGTCTTCGCCTGGAAGCAAGAAGACATGGAAGGGATAGACCCCGCCGTGATCGTACACCGTCTCAGTGTGGATCCTAACTGCAAGCCGGTAAGGCAAAAGAGGAGGAGCTTCGTGCCGGATAGACAGAAGGCAATCAACGAAGAAGTAGCCAAGCTATCGCGCGCCAAAGCCATCAGAGAGGTCGACTACCCGACCTAGCTAGCTAACTTCATTCTGGTAAAGAAAGTAAACGGCAAGTGGCGACTCTGCATCGATTTTACCGACCTTAATCGAGCTTGCCCAAAGGACAGTTTCCCGCTGCCTCAGATCGACCTCATAGTCGACGCGACGGCCGGCCATGAGCTCCTGAGTTTCATGGATGCCTTCTCGGGATACAACCAAATCCGGATGGACCCAAACGACCAAGAAAAGACCTCGTTCGTTACAGAGCAGAGGATCTTTTGCTACCAAGTGATGCCGTTCGGACTGAAGAACGCGGGAGCCACCTACCAGAGGTTGGTTAACTGGATGTTTAGGGAGAAGCTAGGCTCGACCATGGAAGTGTATATAGATGATATGCTGGTGAAATCGCTCAAAGTCGAGACCCACATTCAGCACCTCAGGGAGTCATTCGAGATCATGAGGAGGTACCGAATGAAGCTAAACCCCGCAAAATGCGCCTTCGGCGTATCAGCTGGAAAGTTCTTGGGCTTCATAGTCAACAGTCGGGGCATTGAGGCAAACCCAGAGAAGGTCAGAGCAGTCCTCGAAATGAAGCCCCCCACCACCACAAGAGAAATCCAGCGCCTAACCGGGAGAATAGCGGCGCTCAACCGCTTTGTATCGCGCTCCAGCGATAAATGCCAGCCGTTCTTCAAGGTCCTTAAGGCAGCCTTCCAATGGGATGAAAAATGCGAAGAGGCTTTCCAAGTCCTAAAGATCTACCTGGCATCCACGCCCGTATTGGTAAGCCCACAAGAGGGCGAAGTGCTGACACTTTATCTTGCGGTATCAGATTTCTCGGTCAGCGCCGCGCTGGTTAGAGACAAAGACCGGATCCAGCTACCTGTCTATTTTTGCAGTAAAGCCCTCCGAGGTGCCGAGGAGAGGTACCCAAAGATGGAAAAACTAGTGCTGGCCCTGCTAGTCGCCGCTCGGAGGTTGAGACCATATTTTCAGGCGCACACCATCGAAGTCCCAACAGACCAACCAATGAGGCAAGTCCTGCACAAACCTGAAGCCTCAGGAAGATTGATAAAGTGGGCGATGGAGCTTAGCGAGTTTGATATCAAGTTCAAGCCCAGAACCGCCATCAAGGGACAAATCCTGGCAGATTTTCTTGCTGAGTTTACCTCTCCACCTGAGGAAAACAAGGAAAACCAAGATTGTGTGCCCGACGTTCCGACCTGGAAATTATGCGTGGATGGGACTTCAAATGTGCAGGGAAGCGGAGCCGGACTCATCCTAACATCACCGAAAGGGTATGATATAGAGTATGCCTTGAGGTTTGACTTTCAGGCATCCAACAACGAAGCCGAGTATGAAGCCCTCATAGCCTGTCTGAACCTGGCCCTTTCAATGGAAGCTCAACAGATCGTGGTATATAGCGACTCGCAATTGGTAGTCAGACAAGTCGAAGAAGAATACGCCGCCCGGGACGAAAAGATGGCGCTATACCTAACAGAAGTGCAGAGACTACTGAGGAAATTCATCTCGGCCGAGCTAATCCAAATTCCCCGAGAAGCCAATCAGCGGGCTGACGCCCTAGCCAAACTGGCCACTATCGGTAGTCAAGACTTACCTGGGCGAACACCCATCGAAGTCCTAGCACGGCCCAGCATATAGCTTGACGACGAACCAGCCGCAGAAGCTCAGGCTATGCTAATCGAAGAAGAGGCTTCATGGATGGACCCCATCATATCCTTCTTGCAAGACGGGGTACTGCCAGATGACCCGAAGGGCGCCTCCAAACTCAGAGCCAGGGCGACGAGGTTCACACTGATCCAAGGTAACCTATACAAAAGAGGTTTTTCCTTTCCTTTGCTGAAATGTGTGACAAGAACGGAAGCAAACTACATCCTAAGGGAAATCCACGAAGGCATGTGCGGCAATCACATCGGTGCTAAGACATTAGCCAGCAAGGCCCTACGTCAAGGCTACTTCTGGCCAACCATGTCCAAAGACGCCAAAGAGATAGTGAAGAGATGCCAAGCTTGTCAGGTCCACGGGAACTTGCCGCATTGCCCACCTGAACTCCTCACCCCGGTGGTCAGTCCTTGGCCCTTTCAACAGTGGGGGTTGGACATCTTAGGACCCCTACCAATAAGAGTCGGACAATGCAAATTCCTCGTGGTCGCAGTGGACTACTTCACCAAGTGGGCAGAAGCCGAACCCCTGGCAAAGATCACAGCGCAGAAGGTCAAGAACTTCGTTTGGAAGTCTATAATTTGCCGCTTCGGCGTCCCCAGAGCAGTGGTCTCCGACAATGGGAAGCAGTTCGACAATCCGATGTTCACAAATTTCTGTAGCGGATTGGGAATCAAAAACTTCTTCTCAGCACCAGCCCACCCGCAGTCTAATGGGCAAGCTGAGGTGACCATCCAGACTATCAAACTGGCGCTCAAAACCAGGCTTGAGGCGTCCAAGTCCCAATGGGTAGACTACCTCCCCGCAATGTTATGGGCATACCGAACAACTACTCGAACTGCGACTGGAGAAATGCCTTTCAGCCTAGCATACGGGACGGAGGCCATGGCTCCCGTTGAAGTAGGAGTGTCCTCCGCAAGAACCGAACTGTTCAATCCAACACAGAACGAAAGGTCCCTATTGGTCAACCTCGACCTCCTAGACGAAAAGAGGGACAAGGCCCTGCAATGAATCTCCTCCTACCAAAGGAGTACAACAAGATACTATAACAAGTGAGTAAGAATGAGGGGATTTAAGCCAGGGGATCTAGTGTTGAAAAAATTGCTCCCAGCCAGGAAGGACCCGGCTCATGGCAAGTTGGGGCCAAACTGGGAAGGACTGTACGTGGTAAAAAGGATTGTCCGACCTGGAAACTACGAGCTGCAAATGGAGGAGGGCGGAGACCTACACCACTCATGGAACGCAGACCATTTGAAGCGTTATTACCAATAGAGTTTCTCGCAAGAAGTGGAGCGTTATTATAAAAAGATCGGATTTTATCAATGAGAGATACAAAAGTTTCCCAAAGAGTTCGCTCCACTAAGGATCTACAGACTTTTCAGTCTAAGAGCTCGTAAGCTCAGGATCTACAGACTTTTCAGTCTAAGAGCTCGTAAGTTCAGGATCTACAGACTTTTCAGTCTAAGAGCTCGTAAGCTCAGGATCTACAGACTTTTCAGTCTAAGAGCTCGTAAGCCCAGGATCTATAGACTTTTCAGTCTAAGAGCTCGTAAGCTCAGGATCTACAAACTTTTCAGTCTAAGAGCTCGTAAGCTCAGGATCTACAGACTTTTTAGTCTAAGGGCTCGTAAGCTCAAAGAGCTCGTAAGCTCAGGACCTACAGACTTTTCAGTCCGAAAAGATCGTAAGCTCAAGAGCTCGTAAGCTCAGGATTTTCCAACTTTCAAGTCTAAAAGCTTGTCAGCTCAGCATCAGCAAATTCTCCTCAGCTTGAGAGCTCGTAAGCTCAAAACCGGCCAAAGACTTTGCTGCTTGAAAGACAACAAACTCAGCAGCTCGACGACTCAGAACAAACAAGTTTCACAGTTCAACAGGTAAACGCATTTCCAGCAATAATAATAATAATAATAATAATAACTGGGAGATAAAAGCCAGAAATTTCATTTCATCGCGGGGTAAAGCCAACAGTTCAAAAAAAAGCCACAGTCAACAGGTACATAGAAGTTGCAAAAGAAAACAGGGCCTCTAGTTCTGCCCTCCCTCCCCTACCAGGACCTCCTCCCTTTTCCCCTCCGTCGGAACTTCTTTCTCCACTTTCTCCATCCGAGCAGCATCCGCCTTGAGCCTGGCATTCTCCTCCTTCAAAACATCTCTCTCTCTCTCCACCTCTGCCAACTTCCTCTTCAGGACCTCCACCTCGGGATCTTCCAAGTCAACTCCCTCTCGCTCATTAGCAAAAGAGGGCGTGCGCTGAATCCTGGTTGAACTTCCCCCTATCCCATAACGGACAAGGTTTTGAGGGGTAACGAGAGCAGAGTAAGGACGAGGGGAAGCCCTCTACCATCCTGACATGGAACGCCTCCAATGGAGTCAGAGCGGGAATACCTGCACAATACAACAACAGCACAAACAAGTTCAGTTAGTAAGCTGCCATCAAAGGATCAGATAACCTTGAAAATGATGAAGTGATTACCTCTCTCCCGAAAGCTCGTCCAGGAGCGAGGAACCCAAACATGCTGGTCTTCCCCCACAGCGGACTCCCAGGAGTCCCCAGATACAAAAAAGAAGCGTTGGGCCCAGCCCTCGGGGGAAGAGGGAATATCGGCAATCAGTGGAGGATGGAAATACCATTTAAAGGAGAGAGAGCTGAAGAACGGTGGAAAGTCGAAAGAGAGGTCAAGAAAATGGAAAAATTCTGAAACAGAAGGAAAAGTCTCAAAACCTTGCATACGCCAGAAAATGAAGAAGCCCACCATGGTGGCCCACCCCTCGGGGGAAAGACGAGAGGGGCATAGGCCATGATGAGAAAGAATCCGGGCGAAATCTGGATGAAGGGGAAGTCGAAAGCCATACTCAAATGCGCCCTCGAAAAAAGACACCTCGCCTGGAATAGACATACTGCAAGGTTCGTCAGGAACGGGAGCCCTCACCCTCAGATCCGCCGGAAGGTCATATCGACTCTTCATTGCAGCAGCATCCGCAGCCGTCATCTGGGAGGGAAGGAGAAAGATGGAGCACCAATCGCCCTTGAGTGACTCTCGGGCTCGATGCTTGAAGAGTGGAGAAGAATCCATCGCCACAAGGTTCAAGTAGGAGACGAAGAGTTAAAGAAGAGAGATTTTCTAAAAAGCGATGAGGCAAACGGGTATAAATAGTACCCAAAGATGACTGTTGGAGTCTCGCAATCAAGATAGCATTGAATGATGGCCCAATTTACGAAGAAGTTGGTAAGCCACCCTGAAGCTTGCCACATGCGGCAAATCCAAAGTAAGGAAGCCCAGATCTCGAGCAATGATACTACTCCAAACAGGCCAAGGCCTCCTCGGAGTAGGGGGGCAAGGGAGTATATAGCAAAAGAAGCAACCAACCAGCAAATACATCACCACAGAGTAAAAGAAGGGAAAGTTCCATTACAAAAAATGTATGTTTACACAAGAAAAGAGTAGCAAGAAAGGAAATCTGCTATGAAAACCCGGGCACTCAAGCCTGATCTGTAGGAGGAGTAGCGTCGGGAGCAGGAGTAACGTCGGGAGCACCACTACTTGAAGAAGCATCAAACCTAGGCTAAAATTGCTCAAGGTCTAAGTCAGGAAATCTCTCCATCGCCTGATCAGCAAAATTAAAGAACCCATCAACAAAGGCCCTAGCTGCCTCCAGCCTCGCCTTCTCAAGATCTTTTCGTTGATCCTCTACGAGCTGACGTTCAGTAGCTAAAGACCTATTCAGCTCAGAAACAGCAGCCCGGGACTCTTTCAGCTGATCTTCCAGAAGGGTGCGGGTAACAGTAGCATTTAGCAAGTCCTCTTTCTCAGCCTCCCGCTCTTCCTTCAAACGAGCCAACTCGTCCCTTAGAGAAACCTCAGCCGAGGTACTGGCAATCAGCTGCCTAAAGGTCTGAGCCCGCTGTTCAAGAACCTGCTCCAACTCCCTCTCAGTGGCCAGGCCCCAGTTCAACAGCTCGGTGCCGTGCTGACGAGCATCAAGGACCTCGGCACCCCTCCTTTGGACATCATTCCTTAGCATAAAAATCTCCCTCCCAAGAACGCAAACATGTGTTGCCGACTGGAGATAAGGGACATTATAAGGCACCAAGGAGTTTGAAACAAAGGAAAAGCACCAAGGTATACCTCAAGTAGGGCATGAAGAACATCACGACTTCGGACTTGAAAAGGAAGATCTACAGAGCGACGCAGGTCAGCTCGAGGAATCAACTCCATCAGAGCACGACTGCTCAGGCTCACGTCCCTAAGTAGACCGGCCTCAGAGCCAGCAATGGAGGTCTGGGGGGCAAGAGCTGAGCTTGGACCGGCTGCAGCAATTACAGAAGTGCCTCGCCGAACAGGCCCTCCCACGGGGTCAAGCATCACAGTACCCGCAGTGGCCTCGCTTGTGACCAACTCTGATGTTGACCTCGAGGCCTCGAGTGCGGAAACAGGAACATTGGATACAGAAGTGAGGACCTCGGCCGCAGCAACAGGAGCCTCAGCTGCAGGAACGGGGACCTCGCCGGAAGAACTGCCCTATTCCAACCTCGTCCTCTTTGCAGGGGGTCCTACGGCCCTATCCCGCCTTCTTTCGTCCACGCGCTCCATGATCATGTGGCGCTGAATCACCAGGTAGGAAGGAACTATGCAAACGAGATCAAAAGCTTAGCAAGGGTTCGAGTAAAGGTATAGAAAAAAACAAAGAAACATTGATTACGCACGATCACCTGACGCCGAGGGAACCCCGGGAAACATCAGTTCAATATAGGAAAAAGGGAGGCGAGCACGTGCTTGGTCGACCTGAGCCAGCTCAGAAGCACCAAGGGGAGGGAGCTCTCCTGCATTAGGAACTGGTAACGCCGTTAGAAGGCGAGCACAAGCATCAACAAGCACAAAGGCAAGAGCTTACCTAGGTTTCTGCGGCGCCCCCAGGCGGTAAGAACTCGGACAGACCCCGAAAATTGGGAACCGAACTCCCAACCATCTCCGGAGAGGAAGAAATATCTCTTTATCCACCCGTCAGGAGTCGATGGGAGATCCCGGATGGGAATCTCTCCCCCTCGCCTAGGGACGAAGTGGTAGAACTCAGACACCTCCTCGGGGCGGGAAAAGTGAAGAAACTCCCTTAAATTAGCCCTGGCCTGAGGGAACATCCTTCCCCACGCCGCAGTAAAGGTCAGCAACACCGCCCAGCCAGATGGGAGGAGCATGGCGGGGCAGAAGCTGAAGAAATGAAGAACATCTCGTATCAAGCCAGGTAGGGGAAATCGAAGCCCTAATAAGAAGGGGGCCTCGAAGAAGCAAGCTTCACCAGTAACCGGGCTATGGAACCTACGCAAGCTTGCGGGGCGCACGACAACACCAGGGGGAAAGTCGAAGCGCCTAGCGAGGACCTGAGCTTCGTCCTCGTAGATTTCTCTAGCCTCGACGTTGCCGAAAACTCGCTCCATAACGTCAAATGGAGAGGGAGTAGCCATGAATACAAGAATGGAAGAGGGTTTTCTTAGGAGCAACAGGTAAAGAAACGTATGTCGCAACAGAAAATAGAGGATTTCTTCTACGCTCGGTAAAGAACAATCATTCCCCGGAGGTCTATTTATAGGCGCTACAGGACAGGCCTTGTCACTGTCGCCGGAAGCAGTTAATGCACGTCCCTCGCCATTAATGAAGGGGACACGTGGCGTCGTGGGGGTCTCCTGGGCACCACGATCGAGGGATCACTAAACCCTCTGACGGCGCACGTTCTCGAACGAACGAAACCGTCGGACCTCCACTACAAGTAAAGAAACTGGAAATGACCAAAATAGCCCTAGGAAGCTCAAGCGACCCAAGGGGGGAGCATGAAGGTCAGCCTAAATCAAATAAGCTCGGCTACCAGTGAAAAAGCGGGAGTCAGCGCCTAAGAAAGGAGCGATGCAACCACAAATCAAAGAAGTCTATAGCAGGACATCACGCGACAAATCATAAAAAGGGAAAAACCACGAGTTCTCATTTCAGCATTTAAAGAAGTTACAATCAAGCATTACACAAAGAAACAACTTGAAGAATCACAAGGAAGTTGGAAACAGCAGGAAGGCCCCACATCAACCTCAAGAAGCGATCTCTTCATCGCCTGCTCCCTCACCAGAAGCCCCTGCCAGCATACATGGCCCCTCCGCCGCTGCCACAACGGAACCAGGCGCCTTCTCGGCATCAGGAGCCACACCCTCGTTGAGGTCAGGGGTCTCGGCCTCCTCAGCCACCACCGACGCCTTCTTGAAATCCAGCATTGGCACAAAAGTATCCAAGTCAAGGTCAGGGTAAGCCTCCTCGAGTTGATCCTTAAGATTTAGAAAACCCTTCACAAAACCAGAGGCGCATTCTCTTTCGAGCTCTGAAACACGAGACCGCAAAGATGACAGCTCGGAATCTCTGGCCCTGAGCTCTGAATCCTTGGCTACCAGGTCGGCCTCCGTGGTCTTGAGCTTGCTATCTTTTGAATCCATGAGCTTGGCAAAGTCCTGAAGGCGGGCATCCATCTCATCGTTGATCCTCTTCAGTTCAATGGACTCCGAGGACAGAATCTTCACCTTCTCCTCGGCAGCCTCCTTGCTCACTAACAGGGCGGCGATGGACTCCTTTGCCCTCGAAAGCTCCTCAGTGTAGTGAAAGCCTAGCATCTTCACACAAGCGAGTGACTGAGAGGAAAATAGGGTCAGACGTAAGAGAAAGACCCGGACACCTCGGGAAAAATGAATATCAGAGATCGAGGAAACTAAGGCTAAGAAAATACCTCCGTCATGCCCCGGATAGCGCGGTTCACCTTCCTATCAAAGGGGACTCGCATGGCCTCCCTAGGATCAGATGTGGAGATCAGCTCGGACAAGGCGGAAACAGCGACCTCAGGGTCACGAAGGAAGCCGTCCCCTTGCTCCTTGGATGAAGAGGGAGTAGCACCCACCTTCCTGCCTCCCTGATGGGCAGAATGAGGAGGAGCTGCCGGGGCTTCTTGCTTCGAAGCTCCACCAGTTAAAGATTCACCCAGAGGCCCCTCAACGGAGAGCGGGGGGGGGGGGGGGGGAGCCACATCCCCAGGAGGAGGAGGGTCTACCTTCTCCTGCGTAAGAGGAACAGGAAGGATCTCGGACACCGATGCATCTTGGGGCAATCGCTGTGGGCCCTTCACCAGTTTCCTCTTCTTCCTCGACCTATCGGTATCAGAGAACATCGCCATTATCAAGTCCTGATTCATAGGGTCAGGAACAGAGGGCGACTCCGGGGCAGGAGCTTGTTCGACAGAAGGCCCGAGCTCGTAGAGGGCTAGGTTCTCGTCGGTCACCAGGTCGTAGAATGATTGCAACCCCAAGGCCTCGGCCCTAGCGACTCTAGTCGTTTCCTCGACTCCTAGGACAGGGCGGTAATCTGCAAATCAGAAGTTAAGTCAGTAAAGGAAGAACAGCGAAAGAAAAAGATGCAGTCGAATTGAAGGGCCTTACTTATGTTCCTTAGAGCTCCCCAAAACCTGGGAATGAGAGGAACGTCCCCTGGTTTCCCGGAAAGCTCCTAAGAATCACCTCTAACAAAGAAAAACTTGGGTTTCCACCCTTTGTTGGAAGAAGGAAGCCCGACGATCAAATTCCTTGCTTTGACCCTTTTCAAAAAATAAAGGAAACCCGCGGAAGGGGAGGACTTAAGTTGAAAAAGAGAGGCAAATTCATTAATGGAGGGCTGAGAGTCGTTTCCGCTCTTCAACCAGTGAACGAGGAATCCGATCAAAAGACCCCATCCGTTTGGAGAGAGCCGGGCAGGATATATGTTGTAAAAAGCAAGAACGACCCGAATGAAAGGATGAACAGGGAATCGCAAGCCAGCACGGAAAGCGGACTCGTAAAAACAGACTAGGCCAGGGATAGAAGAATTACACCTCTCGTGTAACTCCGGAGAGTGTAAGAGAACGGAGTCAGGAAAACGATACTCCCGCCTCAGTTCATCTAAGTCCTCGTCACTGAGACAACTGGGAGTCGTGGTCGCACAGCAAGCGAGGTCAGCTTGATCTCGGCGAACTCTTTTCCTAGGAGTTGGGGGAAGAGCCGGTTTGGATCTCTTAGTCTTTGTCGCAACAAAAGAAGCAGGTGGAAGGGACGAAAGATGACGAGCTTCTTCTATAAGGGCGGACCCAGAGGCAGAAGCTCCAAGAGCGGACCCAGACACGGCCCTATCAACGGAACTACCGCTCTGGGAGCCTGAGGTACTTGCCTTGACTTCTTCGCCTACTTGATCCTCGAAATCCGATTCAGAAGAGGAAACGACCCACTTCCCCATCAAAGGTCCAGGCCGTAAGCCGGAGTGGAGGGAAGACAAATGTAAAGCACAGTCCGTAAAAAATGGAGATCTCAGACACCAACTACGAAGGAAGGACACCCTAAGCAAAGTGGGATGGTCCACGAAGCACGTGAGAGGGGAGAGGTCGTCGGAATGATTCCTAAAGTAACTAAACCTCCATATCAAGAAGCGAAACCCAAAACCCCACCAGGGAGGGTCGAAGGGATCCAGATCGAGCAAGAATGAAGAGAAGAGAAAAGATGTACCTAGTTAAGGCGCTAGATGCAGAAAATAACCGGGGACGCAAAAACCCTAAAAGTCGCCTGAGAGTCTGAAACAAAGCACCCTGAGAGCCAAAGGAGGAGAGGGTAACGCAAGGAGATTCAAAAAACGCGAAAATAACACAGGCGAAGGGACTTCTCCCACTTTATACAAAGCATTCAATGCCTTGATAGGCGAGGCGACAGGACGCGCCTCAGAAACCGTACCGTTGAGATTGCCCGATGGTGACACGTGTAAAAACCATCCCATCACAGCCGACACATACCAGAACAGCCCAAACCAGCGCAAAGCCGCCTGACCACGCTTTCCGCCACGTATGAAGACCATGAGGAATTCGGAAAAGACACTTCCTATCCCCAGGTCAGAGAAGACGTCATTCTCGTGACCAGGGGCTGGGGGGCAACTGATGAGGATAGGTTTTTGGGCCTGGGCTGCCATTACAACCCAGCCCAAAGACCTCCAGACTGGATGAGGACTCCAAAGCCCAAAAAAGGGAATGGTCCCAACCGGCCCAAATTTGATTCTCAGCCCACGACCCAGGTTAAAGTCTGTTACACCACGCGCGCCCAGAACAAGGAAAACCGGCTCTGATTTCTCAGAGTTAGTCCCTGCAAAAACAGAGAGAGATGGTGCCGAATGAACCCAGGTGGTCGTGGGAACAGTACCACCAGCGGTCAGAGCAGCTTGCAGAGAAAGGACGAACGGTCCCCACAAGATCAAGAAAAGGGAGAACAAGGGCAAAAAAACCCTAGGAATGGACACCATATAAATAGAACAAAAAAGCAGGGAAGGGCATTCCCAAGCCTTCTTCCTCGTCTCCTACCTGGTTCTTTGCCGAGAACCCTAGAATAATCAGAGCGTTGTTCACGGCCCTGCGCCTATAATTTCCTTGTAATCAGTTGAAATCAATATACACAATCAAGGAGCAAGAGCCTCCATTACAGTGGACGTAACCCAAGTCCTCCGGCTAGGGTGAACCACTTACATCAACAGTCTATCATTGCCTAACTTCAATTTCCTTAAAATCCATTCCATAAAGCCCAAAAGCGCCAGATTGGCTTGGGCCTGGGTGATTGTTTCCGAGGCATCATCAGTACCAAACAAAAAAAAATGTCATTTTTCTTTCCATTTTCCATATACCCACTTTTCCATCGAACCAAACAGACCATTAGTGAGGGCCATTGCCCCATTCCCTCCCTTCCTAACTCCATCTATCATTTTCCATCTACCCACTTTACCATCAAGACCGCCTTCATGGGACACAACACATGGTCTAACCCGCTGGGCTTATATATCCTTTATGGATCCCCCATGATATAGGATGGCCGGTCCACAACCCAATTAAATGATGGGCTTTTGGAAAAGCCATGGTCCATGGGCCTTTTGCTAATCTTTAGATGTGTTGCATGCATGGTGACTTGTGCCCAAGTAATGCTACTAGAAAGAGAAAAAACATAGGAGGCCATTGGAACATTTTATCTATAGGTGGAGTACTGCTCTATTTCTTTTTTTGTTTTTTTTTTTCAACGGTCAGGAGTGTTTGAGTCAATTTATGCACACCTCGATTAATTTGTTCTTGGGCTGGTCAAAGACAGACCATCTACTCCAAGACTAGGGTATTCATGAGGGATAAATCTCACATGACTTAGTCGCAAAAGGTTGTTGAGATTCAAATTTAAGAAGTCTAAATTTACAGCTTATCTTTATTACCCTTTAAACTACCTTAGTTTAAGTACTGCTCTGTTGTATCAGCTAAGTGTGTGATCTAAAACGTGAGAGTAGGAGCAAAGGAGTTAGATATTGTTGCATTACTTAGATTAGGAAGAAAAATAGAAATCAAAAGAGAAAGTAGAAAGAATGTGTACGTTAGGGGATATTGGACTTGGTCATGGTCATGCATGGCTGCATTTCCCAAAGAGAATCGAATCAATCCTCCTTTCTTTTTGCTTTTTCACAGTACACCTCTCTTTACCATTCCCCAAGAAAATGGTGGGTGATAGATATCTCTCTCTCTCTCTTTTTTTTTTTTTTTTCAATTCTATTAAGGAAAATCATTCTTTGGTTCACTATCTACAAACTAAGCTTTTTAAGTAAGTTTGGATTTTGAAGAAGACTAATGCAATTTATACGTGAGGGATCGATTGTTGAGATATTGCGTTTGAAAATTCCTTATCAAAAAGAATAATAAATGTACTAAGAACTAAGTAGATTTGAGCTTCAAATATAAGTATTGCCTATGTTGCGATTGGACTCCCTTTAATCTCATAGAGAGAGAGAGAGAGAGAGAGAGAGAGAGAGAGAGAGAGATTTTCTTTTGTAGTAAGGAAAAAGAAAAAAATGACAGCCAAAAAGAGGCAACTCAGAGTGGAAGAAAAAGAAAAGATGGTCAAATTGGACCTCGATTCAATCATCAGCTTCGACTATCTTTATCGAAACTCTACCATTTTCACTTTCTTTGATTTCGATCCCTCTTCCATCACATAATTATCTCTTCCATTATATGGAGGGTACTGAAGAAATAATTTTTGTATTATACCTCTAATTTTTATCACTTTAATGGGCGTATTTATAAATTTTTTGCAGGTCATTTTATTTTATAACTAAAAAATTTATTATTTTTATAGGTGATTTATCACTTTTGTGGGTGTTTTTACCACTGTTATGAGTGTTTTTACTGTATTTGTGGTAATTATTTTTATTACTTTTTTGATACAAAAAAATTTATTATATTTGTGAGTATTTTTAGTGAATATTTTTATCACATTTGTGAATGTTTTTACCACTATTGTAATAACTATTTTTATTATTTTTTGGGTACCACAATAGTAATAAAAAGACTTACAAATGTAAATCACAAATGTGATAAATAGAGGAATGGTACCCAAAAAAAATTTCGTACTGTAGATTGTATGTTTTACTAGGGGTAACCCGTGCTAGAAGACACAGTGTAATGTGAATAGTTTTGAGAGGGATATTGTTGGCCGTTGGATGAATCTATTCGAGACCGTCGGATGAACTTATTGAAACCTATTCTGTTTATATTATAAATTATAAATATCCACCATACCTTTGAAAAATACCTATTTTACCCTTTGATTTTCCCTTTTTTTTTTTGGTGTTGAAAACCATCTCAATTGCATACTTCTTGGACTTGTGAGTATAACGAGACTTGAACTTATAATCTTGATATATAATATCACTCGTGCGTTCCTATTCGAGCTATCCTTGATGAGAACAAACTTCAAAGTGGGGGTGGAAGCAAAACAGAAAATACCCAGATAGTATCAAACTTTTAGGAGGCTAGATCAAAAATCAAATGAATGCAATGACAGAAATTTTTAATTTTTGAAACCAAACTTTTAGGAGGCATGTGTCAGAGGATGCATTTTCTTGAAAGAAATAGAAATTCGTTTCTAGGTCTAAAAAATGCCAGTCAGCCTCTCATGTTATGATTTATATTTTTGTGAAAGCCAGTGTTTTCTCAAAACCCTTTTGACTTGCTGTAAAATTTAGTTTCAAGTACAAGTATGGAATATTCAAAAATATAAAAGTAGCTAGAGAATGTGGGTCTCAGAATTTTTTGACAGGGATACATCTCCCCCAACCCCAAAAAAAAAGGAAAAAAGAAAAAGAATTAGGGGTGGGTCATTTTAAAAGATTTAAATGCATGGAATATTCAATTTGTCTGGTAAAAAACAGTGAGTTTTGTTCCTTCTTATCCAATCCTTAGCCAACAAGAATTATTCTCTTTGCTAACTTGGCTTTGTCAAAGTGTTCTCTCTTGTTTATGCACCACAAGATTTGCAGATCCTGAATAAGCAGTGTTTTGCTTAGAGGTAACAGTTTTTAGGTTGCTTTAGCTTTATGTCGGGACAAGGGTGTATTGGTTTGTCTAGCTTAAGATGGTCGAATTTTGACCAATTACATTCCCTACCCTACCTTCACTTTACTTGTATCCAAAATATAGATGCATAGATCTTCTAGCTATATCATTTTTTTTGATCGAGAGAAGTGTTATTTGGACTTAAAATGTTGATATGATTTATTGACTTGATCAATCATAATCATTGAATAGGTAACGGATTCCAATAAATGTTGGGACCTGCAGCTAAATCAATGATGATAATTGATTAAGTCAACAAATCAAGTAAGTATTTTAAATACAAATAGTATTGTTCTTTGATCAATAAGCACATGTATGAACTTTTTCTGAAGGAATATGGTACTTGATTTTAGATCTGCCTGATTAAGAATCGACTCGAGTATTTAATTAAAAAGTGTTAATTATTGAACATTATGGTAGGTCTATTTAGAGTTACATATTAATTTTGGATTGCAATTTCCCTTGGTGTATCTAGTGAGTGGGGCCCTTGTATTATTTGTGTTGTGACCCTTCATGTACTAATTAAGTTGCTCTATACTGACATATAGTTCACGAGAGAGTAATGCTATTGAAATTTAAAAATTTGATATAATTTGTTAATTTAATAATTTAGTTTTATTATAATTATTGAATTAACATTCAGTTTTAATGTTTGATGGAGCCCACAGTCAATTCAAAGGTTATAATGAATGAGACCAATAAATTAAGTACCAATAGTATAGCTCGTCGTGAAATAACCTTTTTGCAAAGAAGGATAAAACTGATTAGACCTGACACTCTACTGGCTTCGCAATGGTTGAAACCTTCTGCACTAGGTTGTGTCTTTTTTTTTGGTATAATATATATTATTCTTAGTGTGTGTATATATATAATAAAACACATAGGAAGTTGAATTTTATTCCTATATATTTTTCCCCACAAACCATCACATCACTCATTTCTATCACATGTTTAATCATTTAATATTTGAACATAATTTTTATTTCAGATATTATCTATACATAATAGTATATATATGTTGAATTTTTTTTATCGAATTACGTATTTTGAGAAAATTTTTAAAAAATAATTGATAAAAATAAATTTTGAATGATGTAATCAAAGAAATGAAGGAAAAAAAAATTATTATTTAATATAGCAAGATAGATTTTTTTGGGCTAAAATTTTATGTTCAATTGTGCTTTCAGGCACGGGTTATGATTAGTATATATATATATATATTATGTATGCATAATTGAGATTCTAAATAAGTTCTCAAATGATAATATATACATTTTCTTTGGGAACAAAAGATTTCATTGAAAATAAAATGGAAATAATGTATGAAGAAGGGCATTTTTGGGACTTGGATGCAGAATATGTTGGTTTGTGTTCATGCAAATTCCCACATCCAGAAGCCTTAAAAGAAGCTGTAGCTTGAGCTTTATCAAATTTCACAATATTTTCTCTCTTTTTGGAATAATTATCTTTATCTCTTTCCTTCATTTTTTAGATTTTGGTGATTCCATTGTTCAAGGAAGGCCAAATGAAAGAATATGAAAAAGAACATCGATCCTTAGCCCCCAGTTAGCTGCCTCGAATCCCCTCGATTTTCGAGACCTTGTCAAGTATATAAATCAAACAATCCCATAACAAGAAATCACAAGTCTCCCCCCTAAGCACTGTCTTCTTCAATTGCTAGCAGTCCTACTATCACTGCTCATCTTCATTTTTCAAAGGTGAGTCATTGTCCATGTCTTAGATATTTCATGGATTTACTATTTCATACTATTTTTCTAGTATAAGGGGTTTGTCTTTCAGCAATAGTAGTGAATACTCATGCTGGTTTTCTGCAACATGCCTCTACAGCATAAAAGGGCAGTCATTGCATAAGTCTCCGTCGTTACATAGTCGGGAAGGTTAGACACATAACCTTATCCCGCACGCAAAGAGACTGTTTTAGTCAATATATACAAAATAAATATTTAACTTTAATATGTGAAATTCCTTCTGTTTTATGTAGTAATACTACTTTTACTTCATGCAATTTGGTTGTAAATTCACTAGCTGGTAAGAGTACCACAAGGATATAAGCAATTCTTTCTTAATAGGATCATGCTATAGTAACCCCAAATTTTTTTTCACTATCATACCCAAAAATGATTTTGTGACTATAGACTTTCAGTTGATTCATTTATAGCGGTTGATCATGAAAATGAGAAAGTAATGTAAAACAACGAAATAAGAAAATTTTACACATGTTACATTGTTATTGATTGAAAATAGAAAGTATAGTCCCGAAATAATTTTTTCGGTACCATAGTTGAACCCTTCTTAATTAAGTCTGTATGTTTATGAGTGATTGCTGCCCAGAAGGTATAAGTATTTTCTTTGCTAGAGGCTGATACATGCTCTCTCTCTCTCTCTCTGTCTTGACACAGGAAACATGAGCAGGCCAGGAGATTGGAACTGCAGGTCATGCCAAAACCTGAACTTCCAGAGGAGAGACTCATGCCACAGATGTGGAGAGCCAAGAACCGGTGAGAGAGGTGATTATGGAGGTTTTGGTGGAAGGGGAAATTCATCTTTTGGATTTGCAGGGCCTGATGTGAGGCCTGGTGACTGGTACTGCAATGTTGGGAACTGCGGAACACATAACTTTGCCAGCCGCTCTAGCTGCTTCAAGTGTGGTGCCTTTAAGGATGACTCCTCTGGTGGATATGATGGTGACATGTCTCGAGGAAGAGGTTTCGGGTTTGGCAGTGGTGGCGGAGGCGGAGGCAGCCGCTCTAGCTGGAAGTCCGGTGACTGGATTTGCACCAGGTAAAGCTTATATATGTATTTGGGTTGGGATGGGAGGGTTTGTTTATGCTTCAAACTTTGAGTTTAAACATACTCCAAACTATGTGCCTCGGTATGGTACCCAAATTTATAAATAAACAATATTTAGTAAATTCAATTATTTGAAGTAAAGTTAAGACTCAATAAGTTCAAGTTATGACAGACAGAAAGAAATTGGGATTTTCTCTAAAAATATTAGAGTCGATCTTGGATGTCATTATTTCTAAACAATCTCATTTCGTCACTAGATTAAGTCATAAATGACACCGAAAAATATCACTTTGATACTGTAATCTTAACCGATAAACATGTTTAGTGTAGTAATCACATCTATTTTTCTGGTGCATTGCAATCTTGATTTTAAACAGGTCAGGGTGCAAAGAGCACAACTTTGCTAGCAGGATGGAGTGTTTCAAATGCAATGCACCAAGGGACTCTGGTAGCAGATCTCCATATTAAATCCCCATGGATTCTCCATTTTTTTGGGTAAAGTCATGGCCAGCTTCCTAAATGATTCAGCTATATATATATATATATATATATATATATATATATATATATATATATATATATATGGGGTAAATTACACTTTGACTCTCTAAACTATGGACTCGATTTCACTTTGCCCCTTGAACTATTGAAGTTTTCACATTATACCTTAAAGTACTCGAATTATTTCACATTGTTTCAATCGCAAATACCAACTATGTTTTTGAACGAAAATTACAGACGTGTAGTGGCAAAGTGAAAAAAATTACATAGTTCAGGGAAAAAAATAAAATAAATTTTCATTAAATATGTAATAGACGTTAGTAATTGGGGAGATACAAAACTAATCACACTGGTGAGGGTGTAATATGAAAAACATGATGGTTGATGGGACAATATGAGAAAAAAGTCATAGTTGAGGGGGTCAAAGTATAATTTGTCATATATATATGCTTTTAAATTTAATGAAATTGCATGGCTTCAATTTCAGGTACTACAGTCTAAGAGAGAATCAAAGAAAGACCATCTGATATGATTTTCCAAGTTGAAGCTTTTTGCCCATGTTTTTTGTTTGGATATTTATCTTCTTTTATGGTAGGAGAGCCTTTGAGAATCCTTCATTTTGTGAGCTTTCATTATTTTAGAAACAGCCATGTACTTCTGCTGCTTTCAATCTAATATCAGTGTGTGTTGACTGTTGAGAGAGTCTATTATTATTTCGGTGCTACTACGTGTTCTATCTAAATGAGGCTTCATTACCAAACCTTCTTTTCCCTTCCCTTTTTAGTATTACAGAAATGATGTTATGGACTTGCTTTAACTTTCAGAAAGATTCTCTCTCTCTCTCTCTCTCTCTGCCCAATTGTTATGACTTTTAATACGAGGGTCTGCTTTTTGTTGGAAAGTTTTGAATGGTCCAAGGAATTTTCAGCAGTTTTTTCTGCAATCATACAACTGTAAATCAAACTTTAAAGATGTTTTGTTCATGGACTGCACTGGGAGCTTTTGCACTGTAAATAAAACTTTAATACTCATGGAATTCAATGGTTAAAATTTGGTTTACTAATCTTTAGGTTATGGTTTTGAACATGAGGGCAATCACTTTGTATAATATCAAAGATTAGATCTCCACCGAATCTACCCGTCCCGAACTCTTACTATGGGCACTAAACTGAGTGTTATTTAGCTTCAACAAATATCTATTAGAATTATTATCTTTCGAGAAGTATTGGGACAATGGATTATGTTCTTTTCGCATTATAGGTCCCATAGATGAGTCCTTACAACATCAAAACCAGGATTTATACCCACAAATTTGGGATAAAACTGCAGTTCAGTGTGTCCCAAAATCAATTTTTATTTTCTATTTACTCCAACATAAATCCTATGAACTATCATTGAAGCATAAAATGGGTATGTCCGGTTTGATCATTCGACCTCCAGCAAGTTGAGACAGTTTAATTGTAAGGCTGACCTGACGCCAAAGGCGTTGTAGCACAGTTGGTTAAGTACTAGTATGACAAATAAGCAATGAGAAGAGCCAGGGGTCCAAAACCTTTCATTATATCAAAAAAGAAAAACTGTTTCTAATATGTCTTAAAAATAAATTAAGTTTATTTTTTAAAGCATGCTAAGAAATCTAGCATAATGAGATAGATAAGCCCTGAAAGGCGAAGGAATGCTAGAATACCATAAAGGCGTATAGCTTCACAGTTGTCACGACTTTACTATTTTATGTGTATGACAGATATTAGCGCATAAGCCCTTTCTTCTATGTTTTTTGAGAAAAAGAACTAATGTATAACCTATTTGAAGCTGCCACTGATATATATGAAAATGTTTTATAGTATGATGTATTTGGTTGTTGGTTGTAGCTCTCATCTAATTAACTTATCATGGAGGGACCATCTATGATTAATTTAATGAACTTTCAATCTAAATAAGTGTTAGGAAATTTTCACAAAATTCCCAAACTTGTGAGGAACAAAAATAGAGAAAACACATGCAAAAAAAAAAACAATCACACACAAAAGATAGTATTTACGTGGTTCGACAATTTGCTTACGTCCATGAAACTGCATGAATTTTACTATTGAGAAGAAGGAATACAGAGGGCGGCTGTACAGTATCAATCCAACCCTAATCACAAAAATAACAGTTTTTATATGTCTTGCGCACCGGGTTACAAAACAAGCGCAAAAGAAAATTTTTCTCGGGGGCGTTGTCCCTGGACCCCCACGAGGCTTGTCTAGGCCCAACCCTTCGCTCCATGGACTAAGCCTCAGAAAATTTTCCATTAAAAATCACGCAACATTATTTCGGGTCGAGTCAATATCCGAATCAACACAAACTAGACTCTACAAAAAAAATCCAACAATAAACTTACTTTACATAATTAATACACAGTTCACATAGGATTCCAAGCTTTTAAGCTAATACCTTTTATGGGTTCCCTTCATTGACCTCATGGGCATGCTTACCTAAAGATTATTGGTCAAAAAGTTACCACACTCTCATTAGTGTCTCCAACTACATTCCATTACATAGCTTTTAGCAAGATTCTTGTCTCCCTTTAAGCTTGCTCTATGTTACTTTACGTGGTTTGTTGATAGGTTCGGCTAGGACTCAAATACCATTTTATTTTATTTTATTATTTTTTCAATCAATGTTTACAAATCATCTAAATTAAAATTCATGATTCAGATCAAATTTTGGGACGGTATTTCTGTGATACCTTAGCTTTATCCTTATTTGTTAGAATTTGGGGCTCATATTCAATATATGGAGAGACTCACCAGGTTCAAGGACAATAGGCCAGTTGTCGGAATTAAGAGAGCCGCATGTGCCTTTGAAATTTGCTCTAATTAGGGTTGTAACTTATATAAATTAAATTGTAACCCTATTTTGGGTGTGGAATAAAAATAAGATAGCCACTCTCTCGGGGACATAAGCAAAATTGCCGAAACACGTAAAATTCTTGTATTCTTTCTTCTAATTAATTATGTTTTTTTGATTGTTCATCGCACACACAAATCACAACATTGTTGATATTAGTCAAGTATCTCCCATGCTATCATGTCACCGGGGGTCCAAGTGCTGGAACAATTACCTAAAGTGATTTTTTTGGTACCATTTTAAGTACTAGATCATAATAGAAAACAATTCATTACCATCGTTTGCATGAGCACCACAGTTTGAAACTACCTCTACAATAATTGGGACCCTTTTTGGTTAGATTGTTGAGCAATTATTTTTCTAACTCCGTTAGTGCCTTTGATTGTTTGAGAACAACATTTGCAAAATTCACCCTAGGGCTGTAAACTATTCGATATCAGTGCGTAATTAGTTAGATTTGGAACTACAATTCTTAATGCAACCCATCAATCTAACACAAAGTTATCTGGTTTGGGTTGTAATCATGCTAAATCACTGCATATTGCTTGATAAATGGGTTGAAACTAACATGAAGATACACGATAAGAGCTCGGCTATGTACAATTATAAATTGAACCAATTTTGATATGATAAAAACTAGACACTATATAAATTTAACATGACAAAACCCAATTCTCAAGTCCTAGTTAGATCCTAGTTTTAGTTCAATGACATGTTTAGGTTAGATGCATCATTGCTCCTTTGAAGTTTCGGGATGTTATATATCACTTTGGTCCATATGTTTTTATTTTTTTCAATTGAGTCCAAAATTTTACCCGTTATTTTAATTGCGTCAAATTGATAATGCTGGTAATTAACCTCGATGAAGAGAATCATGGGACTAACATGTGATCTACACGACGGTGTATAAATTTTATTTTACATATATAAACTACAAAGTTGGTATTTGAAGTTAAATGTAATTGCCAATTTCGTTTTTAATTCTTTTCGAATTATTAAATGCATACACGTAAGTGCACGTACTTGAAATCAGATACATATTTCCAATAAAAATAAGAGAGAAAATCATCGCTAGTACGAAATATAAAAATAATTTATCCAAAATCTAGGGCACTATCACAATTTGGGTGAGAACAAAAGCTACAAAACCATAGCATCACTAGAGTTTATTACTAATCCTGTCATCATATATGCACAAACTCTACTTTTTTTACTTCAATGCTGTCAATTTCATGAAGAACAGACATGATAGCCTCCTGATTCCCTTGAAAGAATAATTTTGAACAAACTTTAATCATGATCTTAATTAGAATCAGAGGACCCCCAAGCCTTCAATGTTGTCAATCCATAGCATTAAGTAGAACAGTTGGAAGTTTAATAAACACAGTGATAGTCAATGACAGCAAAGAGAGATCACTTCTACCAAATGTTCAATGTTAGAAAAAAAAATACCTTAAAATTTTGAGCAAGACTTTGTTATTGAAACAGGTATCACACAAAAGCTTGCCACATTTCTAGGTCCAATTACAACGTTGTTGCAACCAGTGTTATCAGAATCAGATCAAACTGATCGGTCGAATCGGTAAATCGGACTTTAAACTGGTTCGATTTACTAATTAGACCGTCTATGTACCGAAACCGTCTAAAAACCACAAAATTGGTCAGTTTTGTAGAAAATCAGTGAACCAAACTGGTTTTTAAAACCAGACTGTTTAAAATCCTTATTTTGGGGGGCAATTTTGCACCTAAATCAACGAGACCTCCTTCACTTCAGTTCTTTCTCTTCTCCAGACGCACAGACAGAGCACTCGATCTCCTCAATCAATTCGGCAGACCGAAAATAGAGACTAGATCAGCTTGTTCAATCAATTCGGCAGATTGGTTAACAGTGTTTATATGTGTTTTGTCACGTGGACTTTTTTTTAAACTTTTACTGGGAGGGGCTGGTGAGGTTCGAACCCGCAATTTAACGATCCAACGATGGGTTGCAGAACCATTAGACCACCGTTGATCCTCTAGTCACGTGGACTTAATTTGGTTGGCATGGCACTAAGTTGAGAGTGGTTTAGCCTTTATATGTGACCACATTTGTTCCCTGTATTTACAACTCAGCATTTACCTACACCCAAATCCAATTATTAAAAGGTTACCAATCATTCATACTTGCATTCAATTATCATTAAATTTTCCAAGCTTTGTACAACATATTCACAATCTGTGACATAAGTTTGAAGGTATGCCAACTTTATTTACAAGTACCTCCATAACCATTGCTAAGAATGGGATTTCCAAATAAAATAGGACGATGCGATGAGTATAGTAGTTTTATGGAAATTACAAAAGAAGTAACCATCTCTCAATTCTCAAAGCACAGTGATGATAGAACACATAGTCTGTACGAATGTGAGCATTAGAAGAATCGCAGCCACGATGATAGATAGTACACCCCATGGAGTCCCACAATAATCGCATTTCAAAGTTGCCCTCCATTGGTGCAAAGGAATCTTGCAGTATTCATTTAGTTGTTCATGAATTCCACTAAAATAGTACTCTTCATAGTCTATGCGAATTTCTTTAGAGAGTTTGTTAAATAGATTCGACACATCTTCGTTGTCCCCAAGCCCATGCTTGATGACTCCACTGCGAGCAAGTAACTCAACATCCTTGGGAGAGTCAATAAGGCTATCCAACAAGATGATATAATCACTCATGTAACGATGTTCATAATGACACTGCTCCAAGGCAACCAGATTTCGTAGTATGCCTTCTGTTCGGTCAAGTATTTCTAAATAGGGGATCTGCAAAACACCATCCACAAATTTCACCTCAAACAAGTTCTTGCTAACTTCTTCCTTCTTAAACATAACTCCAGCCTCGTGAAGCTTTGTTGCACAAGGTATGAAGTCCAATCCACCTGTTCCTTTGGGTGGCTGCCGTGGTTTTGTTGGTCTGAGAGAATTTCTTTGGAAATCAAGCAAATGCTTCCCACGTGAGGAGTTAGTTTCGGGTAGATAGAATCCTTTGCTCGCTGTTTTCATGAAGTATTTGCGGGTCAGATCAACAAAAGATGGCTGGAATGCCTGGAAGTTTGCCATGTTATAAAGATCGTTGAGAACAAAAAACAGAATTTGATTTTCAAGTAGCCTTAAGTCACAGACTATATCATTTATCATCCATGGATTGTTAAATAGAGGATCGTTCTTCTCAACCACGGATATGTATCTAAAACCCCACAAGACTTCAATGATGAAAGCAGCATCAACAAGAATCATTTCTACAAATTCGTCACTTGTAAATTCGATGGTTTCTGCATAACTATAGCGTATTTCTTCCTCCTCCTCCTTCACTTTTTTAACAAAATCCAGCAACCCTTTTTGGGTTCGTCTGAGAAAGTTCTGTAGGTACCTCTTTTTCTGTTTTTCCATGGCTTGTAACCCTACTTTGCCATGGTGAAGTGGACCGATTGAGACTATGAGAGGAGTGTAGGCTACTTCATTGATTTTTCGAAGTTTGGGGGGAACCCTGTAGATGGAACGATTAGAGGACAAAGTAGGCAACTTTTCTAAGCTCGCCTCCATGGATTTTGCCAGTGAAATGTAGGGTTCCTCTATGTCAATTATATGAGAATTGCTTCCACTTTCTTCCCCTGTGTCACTATTGTCCATTCTTGTGGTTTAGGCAAAAAAACACAAAAATCTTCTCAGCTTTTAGCATCACAAGATAGGTACAAAAATATATAAGAAAAAAACTACTCAACCTTCCATGTGGTAAGGTCTGTGCACCTTATTGTGAACCAATTAACCGATTTTTTCGTAATTGTAGGGATTATATGAATCCACAATGCTATTCTTACTAAATTTTTTACCAAAATTTGTTTGTCAAATCAATCAAAATTGTTAGATGAATATATTCCATTAACTTTTTCAGTAAGACCCATTGATCCGACAAACTATAGTAAGAGTCTTGGTGTGCATCATTGCTCAATATGAATTGCTTGTTCAATATAGAGATATTCTCACAAATAGAGAGATTTACTTAGTATTAATGTGAAAAGCATTAAGGTAGAAGAAGAAAATGTGAATTCGATAATAATATAAACATTTAGGTTAAAAATAATATCTTTTTTAGAAAATTAATTTGACATTACCAGTTATAATGGGGTTGTCAATATATCATGTTGAGTTTCGTTCCGTGTCTCATTCATGTGGGTCAGAATCACATTATGTATAGTAAAATTCTTCTTTATCAATCCATTTATTAAGTGGGTCTGATATATGGGTCAACCCGATAATAACCATAATTCATTAAAGCTAAAGTAACAACGATTGCCTTAAAGTTAATTTCTTATCAAATTGGTGGTATATATATTAAAAATTGCCTACCCATAACACATTAGTTTACGAGAGATAATATTTTAAGCGGAGTTAGATACAGATAATACTGATACAAATAAAGAAAGACACACACAGAGCCATGCATGCGCGCACACACACTCACTCACTCACTCACATAGTGACACAAAGACTTGCTTGTCAGACCAAGTTACGTCCATAACTCTCAAGACAAGAGAGATAAATACTTAGCAAGTTGTTGGTTCAAAAAATAGATAGGTCATAGATCTTTGTAAAAGTATAAGCAGTTTGATTTTTTGCTAGCAGGAATTAGCTTAGGTAGTGAAGCTTGTTCAAAGCTACAATTTAGGCTTCGTTTGGTAACCGCTTTTGTTTTTAATTTTCAGTTTTTGATTTCACTTTTTTTTTGGAAACTAAACAAGCAACCGCGAGCAAATATGGGTGTTGATAAACAATAAATCTACTTTGAGTTGTAAACTATGCTCCAAGCACTTTGTCCCTCTAAAAAGTCTAAAATTGCCTCTAAAGTATATGCTCTGTGTCAATTTAGTTATCATTCTTTTCATTTATCATTTTAATTTTTCAAGTGCCTAATTTGTGTCACTTGGCCCAATTTAAAAAAAGATGTTTAGCTCACTGAATTTGAGGTGGCATTTTCCTTATTTGTACATAAACGATTACTCAACTTAATAAAAATTACTTTACTTTTGAAAAAAATGTCAGTTTAAATTGATTAATGGACGTGGTTATGTAGTTTACATATGCCCACATTTAAGGGGCACATTAGTCTTTCAGGTTTAAAATTTGTGTAGTCACTTAAGTTATCAAAGAATAACTCTCTAGTATAGTCACATGAGATACACATTACCGCCTTTATTATTCAGATTAAATCGCTGTCTTGGACAAAAATGACATAAATTTAAAAAGGCAATGTTATATAGACTTTATTTGTGATCTTATCATTCTCTGTCATTAGATTGACAATGAACCTTATTATTAGTTGGGACCTACTATCAATTCAATGATTATGATCCATCATATTAGCAAATAAGGTCACTAAATTATGTACAAATAACATTTGTTAATTTAAAAACCTGAGGGACTAAAAGTGATAAATTACCCGAGGGACTAAAGTGATAAATTAAAAGGATAAGGACCAAAAAGAAGGACATTTGAGAGATCAATAATATATTGGGTAAAAAACACGTGCACCCCATGAGTTTTGTATTTTTTTACATGAACACCCCCTTACATTTGAACAATTATAATGAGACCCCTTATGTTAGACTGTGTTAAAGGAAATGACAAAAAGGCCGATTTAACCTCAAATTTGACTTTAATTAAAAAAACAATCAAATAAAAATTTGGAAAGACGATAATACGTATCTCAGACATTCCAAATGGTTACTAGGGTTAGTAGAGTTTTTCGTAACCAGTTCTGCATATGAAGGGACACACACAAAGAGTTTATAGTTGTGCCTCAACAACCATAAGTGCCATTGTTATGTTTCTATGGACAAAAACCCTAACATCACCTAGGTTTTGTGGCACGTTGCTATACTTCTGAAACATCAAATAGACAATGAGGTACATTTTATCTTTGAGAGGATATGAGGGATACAATGCCATTAGTCCTCCAATAGAAATTAAAGTGTTGACTTTCCTTTTACCTTGTGGCGTGGATGTAATCAATTCCTAACCCTCAAGTGAGGGTTCAAGGATGGTAGAGAGAAAAGACAAAGAAAAATAGCAATAATATGCCAGAGACAAAGAAATCAAAAGGATAAGTGTCCACAATGAAAGCTTACAAGATCCACATACCTTGAATATATGTTTAAGGTCTTCCCAATAATAGCTTCAAATATGTCTGCAGCTGCAATAATGTAATAAATTATTGGCAAGGAAATGAAAAGAAAGAATAAAAAATTAGATAAATTAGTTTAACTCACTTCTTTGAGGACATCTCTTTGATACAACCTTCAGTGTGCTCTAGCATGGTAACCAAGAGAACTATATATAGCAATACTTGGTCACTCTAAGAACTTCTATATGCTTAAACATTATTTCAAGGCAAGTATTTGTTCTATTTGTCTGACTAAAACTTGGTAAAATTGGTTCTTTGCTTAGTCTTGGTGATCAAACCTCCATAGAAAGAGGCAAAAGAATAAAGTTAAGAGGATGCTTCTTACATATATTCCAGGAAAGCATTTGTACTTTCTCCAACCAAATCTAGTTAAGAATAGGTGCATTAATCGAGACTTGCCTTTAGGCAAGTGATATGCTTAGGCTCGACTCGAATAGACTATCATGGGTTCAAGCTGGGTTCATGTTAGGTAGCCGAGTTGGAATTTTTGCTCAACAAATTCCTAAATTGTTTTCCAAGGTTTGGCTTTGGAGCTAAAATTTGAACTCAAGCTCAAGTATATCCACAAAAACATGCCCAATATGAGTCAAACCCAAAATTTCTTAACTATACAAGTGGCTGTCTACTATATATATATGGAGGGAAACGAATTCCAGGCTTCACTCCAACAAATCTAGGGGTCACCAAGCTTTGCTACAGACCATTCTTCAGACCATTCGAGATAGGGCTTCATCCCTCAAGTTCAAAAACTCACTCAGGAACCTGAGACTGGTTCATGTTTGGCTGCTCCCTAGCTCCTGGTTTGCTTAGCATTTTGTTGACTCTTTGATCTTGAATCCATGGCTTAAGGGCTATTTTGTATGGGGTACCTAGTACCTCTCTTGGCACCTACCCCATACATAATATGCCTCTTTTGTCTTACAACAGGGAGGGCTTGCTTGTTTTCTTTTGGTGTTACTAACCATGCATCTCTTGCATTTTTTACATTAATGAAACTCACTTACCTTCCAAAAAAAATAATTTCTTAACTAGAAATCAAACATCTACTCCATTAAGTTAAAAGTGTTACTTCAATATTTATTCACCACAAAAAAATATCAATATATTACAAACAAATAAAGCTTGAGCTTATCAAGTCGAGCGGCATTTTGTTGGGTCTTTTTTGAATATTGAATGAGATTAAAAATTTGGGCATATTTTGTTCATTTCTAATACACACAAACTTGATTGAATCAAACTACACTTCAAAAAGGTCTTGGCACTCTTGACACTACGATGGAGCCTTAAGAATAATTAAAATTAGTGGAGTTGATTCTTTGCTTTGAGTCCTCAAACAAGCAGAGAGAGAGAGAGAGAGAGAGAGAGAGAGAGAGAGAGAGAGAGAGAGAGAGAGAGAGAGAGAGAGAGAGGAAAAAGAAAAAGATAATGCAACATTCACAATCCATGGTTATTCATTTTTGGTTGACAAGTAATTCCATGAACACTTTCACGATTAGCATTTAGCCTTCACCTAATGCTAGTTAATTAATCTTACACTCAACGCTTTATTCAGCGAATAACAAAATAATTTGGACATAATTTACTGTTTGAATTTACCAACCTATTATATAACTGCTGTATTACTGGTGGTTGCATCTAATATTTTTGTCCAAATCAAGGGAGACTCAAATATTTACCCTTTTCACTAATGTTTAGATTTCATAATCCTTTAAAGATTTTATGGTCATATTCTCTTATCCTTTAAATTTGAGTTTGTCTTCCTTTAAATTTGAGTTTCTCCATTGGAGAGGTCTATACCAAATTAAGTTTTTTTTTTTACTCAAATTTGGATAATAGTTTGGGTTTTCACCAGAGATGGTCTTACTAGGGTTAGTAGAGTTTTTCGTAACCCATTATGAATTTGAAGGGACACACATAGACATTGGGGGAGAGAGAGAGAGAGACCATCTTCGTCTTCATCAAATGTCTTTGATCTGGGTGAAATCTCATGGCAATGTTTCATTCAGACTTGAAGTTGGTTTGCGTATGATCCTAATCCTAGATTCAAATATTTCAGCCTTGTTAATGCTTAACCTTAACCCTTTTCGTCTCATATTCATCTTAGATTTGATCTAAATTTTTGAAATTTCTATCAATCCCTACTTATAGACCTAGATCACTTGACTCGTAACCCATCCAAACCCAAAACTAGGCCCACAAACCCTAAAGCCCATCTTTGTGAGTACTTCTCAAATCTAATCAGTACACAGTGATTTTGGTATGTATTATTCCATCTTCTTGATTAGCTTTTCTGAATTTCTTAAATATTATGTATTCAAAAAGTGTTTTTTTTTTTTTAATTCCAATACACATTATTAATGTTCACTTTATTTGGGTTAATTTGTTGTAAGCTTTTAGATGTTTAGCATGCATTCTACAACTTTTTTCGTAGCTTTGAATGTCGTCTCATTTTTTCGGATAGAGATGGAAGAGCAAAGGCATGATTTTGTTGTCCATATTAGATGTATGGTTTCTAATATCTGTGGGGTTGACTCAGATGAGTACTCATTGAGGTGATGATAGAAATTGGAGCAATAAGTGTTCCTAATATTGATGCGAATGTTATGCTAGTAATTACTATCAATGTTTCGGGCCAAAGGGTAGTAAAACGTTGGTAATATCAGATAATAAAAGTTTAATAGAAATGTTTCATATTTATAGATACAGTAACTAGATTCACTTGTTTGTGGATGTTGACAATGGAAATCAGGCAACACATCCATGCCCACATGTGGAAGTAGAGTGCCATTGTTATGTTTCTGTCTAGATATCGGGCACAGTTCAAAGCAAAGTGCCATTGTTATGTTTCTACAGACGAAAACCCTAACATCGCATAGATTTTGCGACACAGTGCTATACTTCTGAAATTTTGAAAAGATTTATGAAATAAAACTTTTAAAGTGTTTGAGGGATACAATGCCATTAGTCCTACAAAAGAAAGTAAAGTATTGACTTTCCTTTTACATCGTGGCATAGATGTGATCAATTCCTAACCCTCAATTTAGGGCCAGGGGTGGTAGCTAGAGAGAAAAGACAAAGAAAAATAACTATAATATGCCAAAAAACAAAGAAACCAAAAGGATAAGTGTCCATAATGAAAGCTTACTAAATCCACATACCTTGAATATATGTTTAAGGTCTTCACAATAACATCTTCAAATACATTTGAAATTGAAATAATGGAACAAATTATTGGCTAGGAAATTAAAAGAAAGAATAAAAAAAATTGGGAAATTAATTTTTTTAACTCATTTCTTTAAGGACATCTCTTTGCCACTTCCTTCTCTGTTCTCTAGCATGGGAACCCAGAGAACTATATATGGATATGTTTGAATCATGGGTTAAAAGGGGATAACTTTGGTAGAATAGGATAACAAAGTAGATGGGGCCCATATACCCCGCATTTGGTAAGTAAAAAAAGTACCGGAAATTTCATTCAGATTTTATTATAATCCGATTTAAAAAGTCAACTTTAATCTATATACATGGGTTAAATGAAACTGAGGGGGGATGAGATTTTTTTTTACCAGTCAGGATAACTAATTCAAACTACCAAATTGCCTTGTTGTGCTACCCATACTAGGTCAGAACGTTTATTCCCATCTCCATCACTTCTCCATTCTGTCATTGTTTCATCTATTCTCCTTCACTCGGCTAACTGCTGCTTCTCGTCATCAGGTAAGTTCGTCATCTCTCTCTCTCTCTCTCTCTCTCTCGTAGAAATTGGGTTCTTCTATTTGTAGTGTACGAACCACAACGTCTTTTTATTTTTGGCATCAATGGAAAAAAAGAATGTCTGACATTTTTTTTTTGTTTTTGAACTACATGACAATAGTATAGATGTATGTGTATTTTTATCACGAACTTTCAGATTTGTTTTTTTTTTTTTTGAACTACTGTCCTCCCATAAGCTTCTTAACCTTGTGTGGTGCATGAAAAAATTTGTGTGGTGCATGATAATAAAAATGGCACTAAAAAAATATCCAGTGTGCTTTAATCAAAACATGCGAACAATCTGAAAGTTGAAAAAAATTGATTACACTATCTAACTTATATATCAATTCGAAATAACAATTTTTTTTGAATATGAAAACTAATTTGTAATTTAACCGCTTAGAAAATAATCATGGAGAGTTCATTTAGTACCAATGAAGTTAATTTACACACTTAGAAAATAATCTAATAGAAAACTTGTCAAGGAATGGAGAAGTGCTATGTTTGTAGACCGAATCGTCATTTGATCTGTGTTGCACATGTGTTTATTTTATCATTTCTTTTTAGTTTTTGTTATTGTAAATAAAGTTACTGTGAATATCTTAAACATATTAATGCTTTCTCATGAAGCCATGAATAATCTCTATTTGCAAACACGCCCAAATTTGAACAACTTGTAACCTAAACTAATATTTACAATTTTTTAGTCTTGTTATTGTGTGATTCCTTATATTGTAATTCATGATGGCTCTTGCAGAAACAATGCCAAACCGTAATTGATCAGATTGCTGGGTTAATAGTTATGTTATATAGGACTAGAAGGGAGTTGATCAATTTTATGTTTTTGATTTTGATCCTTATTGTTATAATGTGGAAATTGAGATGCAAAAGAAAACAAGACTAAAAAGATCATTGACTAGAAATAGACTACAGATAGAACACTTACATCGATTAGTTGAAGAGAGCGACATTAATTGCATAGAACAACTTAGGATGGACCGGCACAATTTTTGTGTCCTTTGTAATTTAGTTCAAGATGTGGTGGTTTAACTGCAATGAGAAATGTAAGTGTTGAAGAAATAGTAACAATGTACTTGAACATATTGGGGCATGATGAGAAGTATAGACCAGTCAAATTCAATTTTCGTAGATCAGGTGAAACAGTTAGTCAGCATTTCAATGCCGTTCTTATGGCTGTTATAAAATTGCATCGTTTGTTGTTGAAGAGACCCAAACCAGTCCTTCAAGACATACCAATAATAAGTGGAGATGATTTAAGGTAATTGGTCTCTACATTTTTTATGCTTTTGTAAGTAGTATAAACACGGTGGCACTTGATTTAGATGTATTACTAATTTTGAGTTTATTATTGAGTTGTAGAATTACGTAAGAGCATTAGTCGACACACATATTAGAGCAAGGGTATCCATAATCAAATCATGCAAGATATAGGAATAGACACGAGGATGTATTAACCAATGTTCTTGGTGTATGCTCTCAAGATGTGATATTCATTTATGTGTTGCCTGGTTAGGAAGGGTTAGCCACGAATTCTAGGATACTACGAGATACAGTTGACGTAATAGATTGAAAGTGGCACGGGGTAAGTGGTATACTTCACATATACCCAGTTAGAACACCAATATTTTGCTTATGTATACTTTTTGTCATCTTACATAGGCACCTACTATTTAGTGGATGCTGGTTACACTAATGGAGAAGGTTATTAGCTCCATTAGGGGCCAAAGATACCATTTAGAATAGTGGGGTGAGGGGAGTGCTGCACCACGTAACACTGAGGAATACTTCAATCTTATACATGCTATGACAAGAAATGTTATAGATCGGTGTTTTGGTTTACTAAAGACTCGATAGGCGATTCTTAGCACTCCTTGTTACTACCCCGTGCACCCACACAATCGAATCATCGCTGCATGCTGTCTATTGCATAATTTGATTAAAAATGAGATAAAGTACGACCTCATAAAAGATGAATTGCTTGAAAATGAGCCAGCTAATGCTAATGGAGATGCCGAGCCTGATGTGATTGACACTGTAGACACTTCTAATGCATGGATTTCTATTAGAAATAAGTTAGCCAATGATATGTATAATGAGTGGAGAGCCAGTAGGGGGGCTGAATACTTTATTGCTATGTTTATTTTGTTTTATGTTGTTGAACAATCGGTTAAGTAATTGTTATTTGTTCTGTTTGAAATTCTTTGTATGTTATGAGCTTTGAATTTTGGTTACGTATTATTCTTCATTTACTATAATAATTTTCTAGGTATAAAATTTTTCATATATTAGGACATGTCAAATATAGCTGAGAGTAGCCAAAGTGAACGTGGGCCAAGGCGCATATAGAGTGTTGCCGAGGATGCCCAATTGATTAACACTCTAAAGGATTTGTGTGTGAATGGCTGGAAGCGTCAAAATTGCATGTTTAGGTCGAACTATCTACAAACATTGGAGACCAACCTAAAAAAGAGCATTTCCAGGCAATGAGATTCGTTCGTCACCACACATTGAATCTAAAATTAAGGGTTGGAAGAAGCAGTATAGTACAATACACTGTTTTCATTGGTGAACACATCTGGTATCAGGTGGAATAATCATATGAGAAGAAACTTGATATTCCAAATGAAGACATTTGGGCCGAGTACCTAAAGGTGATTTTTTATCATATTGTATTTTTGTTAATCTACTTAAAAGTGTTTATATTATTAAACTTTATAATGTAATGCAATTGTAGAAAGACAAGAATGTGAAGGGAATGCGGGATAAATCATGGCCGTTCTTTGATGATTGGGGTATTATACATGGCTAGGACATGACAACTGGTGAGTATGCTACAGGCTTTATGGAGATGGAATCTAAGAATGTAGGTGAATGTGGTAACCTGACTGGTGATGTAATGTCAGTTGGGATGGTGGACGATGGAGGGGTATCTCAAAGTGTGACTCAAGGCATGGACAATGCAACCGTCACTCCTCAAAGTCGAAAATAAAGGAAGAAAAAAGGTAATATTTTGACGGATGCAATGTCGACAAGTCTTGGACAAATAATTAAGGTGTTTGGTGACTATGTGGAGAACAATTGAAACCAATTGGCAAGTATTGTCTATTGGGTTGGGTATCAGCAAGATGCAGCAATAGCACACAAAAACATTTTTTTTTTCTCAAACCCACCCAGTGTGGATGGGGGGTTTGGCAGGACCCCTACCTGTATATATAATTAAAAAGGGAAAAGTACAAGGGAGGATGACAAAGAGCCAAACCTCCAGAAGTACAAAGTGGGAGGATCAAAGCAAAAGTAAGGTGGTGACTCACCACCAAAAACATTAAAACAAAGTGGAGACTCCCCACATAACAAAATAACTAAAAACATAAATGAAAATAAAATTCACCGATGAACGTGAGGAGTTTGTCAAGCATCCAAGACGAGGATGCCAGCAATCCCAGAAGGAAGGGCTAACGAATCAGAAAATCGCTGATTGAGCTGCTGAGAACAAGCCCAATTAGCCATGAAGTCGGTAGCCTGATTTGCCTCCCGCAGGACGTGACAGACACGAGCCGAGAGAGAAGTACACAGAAGCCGAATCCGAGCAAGCAGGTAAGCATAAACCCATCATCCAGTACCCTGAGAATAAACCCAAGAAACCACTATAGCTGAATCTGACTCCACTACTAACTCTGAAGCTCCCAAATCTGCGGCCAACTCCAACCCAGCACAAACAACCTGCATCTCCGCATACAGAATAGGCTGATGCCCCAGAAACAAGCCAAAAGCCCTGAGAACTCGACTCTGGTGGTCCCGAATAACACCCCCTGCCGCAGACAGCCCCGGATTACCTTTAGAACAGCCGTCAACAATAATCTTCAGGCAACTTGGTACAGGACGAGTCCAAGCAACCAAGCGAAGATGCCAAGGCCAAGGAACCAAGACCCTAAGAGAACCCACAAACTCAACCGACTCATCCCGACGCAACTGACTCGGAGCAAACCCAATCAACTGCAAATCGGCCATAACCCTCTGAACCATAATGGGCACCTGAAAGGCCCGACCATCGAACCTAAGAGCATTAAGAGGCTTCCACAGGTGCCACAGAATAAAGCACGGTAGTTGTATCCGCACATGACCTGTAGAAGGAGCACAACGCCGCCAACGAAGCATTAAAGCATAAGGAGACTGAAACGGCCAAGATCTGATCCCAAACATCTGATAAAAGTGACCCCACACCTGAACTGCAAGCGGGCAATCCAAAAAAAGATGCCTAAAAGTCTCAACAGCCCCACCACACACACACCGGGATACTACATGAAAACCCTGTCTCTCTAATCCATCATCTGTGTCCAGGAAACCATGAAACAACCGCCACATAAAGAAGGAGACCTGAGTCAGAATATGCCTCTGCCAGACATAAGAAAACCCAGGCCGAACTGGAGCCACATCCCGAATATCAGCCCAAACAGTCCTCAAGGAAAAATCCCCATCCAAAGACAAACTCTACCTCATCTGATCAACCACCTGATCCGGAATCGGAATCTGCACAATCTGCTCAACAATTGAAGAAGACAAAACCCCCAACAATCGGCCTCTGTCCCACTACCGGCCCGCCCAGTAAGTAGAAACAGGAACCCCAGGAACTGCCCCCAGACACACTAAAGCCAACGGGTAATCCCCCAACCAACAATCATACCAGAAACTGACCTCACCGGACCGTACTAACCACCTGATCTTCGGCTCAGCCACGGATCGAATCCCACACAATCGCCTCCAAAGAGGTGAAGTTAGGTAACGAAACTCAATCAGGCCAGGATGGGTGGACCTACAATACTTGACCCTCATAAAAGTGGACCAAAGTGATTGTTGAGCACGAAAATTCCACCACAGCTTCACCTCACAAGCCTCAGCTAAGTCAGAAAAAGAACACACCCCTAGCCGCCCTCCTCTACAGGGTAACATATCTCAGCCCAGTGACACCAGTGAATCCTTCGATGGGTAGCTGTGTCACCCCACAAGAAACGAGTGAACATCCTCTCTAACTGGTGGAAAACATCCGCAGGAGGCCTCAGCACATGAAACAAGTGGATAGGCATCGACGCGAGCACATGACGAATCAAAGTGAGCTTACCTCCAAAGGAAAGCAAGCGATTCGCCCATCCAGAAATTCACTCACGCACCTTCTGAATCATCTCATCAAAGTACGAGATCCGGAGATGACCCAAGTAGATAGGGCACCCCAGATAAATAAATGGAAGGTCACGTCTTTGAAAACCAGTGGTTTGTCGTGCAATCACTTCTCTAAAATGCGAGGCACGCGAACTGATATAGAAACTGCTCTTGGCCTGACTAACTAACTGACTAGAGGCAGCCTCATAGTGATGAAGAAATCCATAACTCGCTGCGAGCTCGACCGGCACCCATTAGCAAATATAATATTGTCATCAGCAAAAGCCAAATGTGAAACCGAAACCCCAACTCCAGTACTATAAGCCACCCCCGAAAACCTATCATACAAAGAGTCCAAGCCTCGAGAGAGATACTCTGCAACAATGATGAACAAGCAAGGAGAAAGGGGGTCACCCTGCTGCAGCCTCCCTTGCGATTGGAAAAAGCCCCGACTGACCCCATTCACCATCACAGAAAACCACGACCCCCAAATAGCCCGTCGAACCAAAGAAATCCAGCCCTCAGATAACCCAAAAGCCCGCAACATCTGGAGGATGAATGTCCAAAACATCCTGTCATATGCCTTAGCCATATCAAGCTTCAGCATGACATTCCCACCTCGGGAACCTCTCCCCAAATCATGAACCAACTCCTGAGCTAAAAGAACACTGTCCTGCAACACTCGGCCCGACACAAACCCACTCTGCGTCGGTGATATGATACGCGGCAACAAGGATGACAGACGAGAAACGAGGATCTTCGTGATCACCTTGTTGCTCACGTTACATAAACTGATCGGCCAAAAATATGCCCAAGTAGAAGGTGACTCCTTCTTGGGCAAAACCACCACCAACGTGCTCATGAATCCTCATGGCATAGGAGAACCCCTGAAGTAATCCTAAACTGCAGCCAGCAAATCTGCTCCCACAATGTCCCAGCAAAACTGATAAAAACGACTGCAATACCCATCTGGCCCTGGCGCACTATCAGAATCAATAGAGAACACGACCTGTCTCACCTCCTCCAAAGTCGGCATAGCACACAACCCAACATCATCTGCATCAGTCACAATAGCTGGAATAGTCAAAAAATCTGCAACCTCAACTTGACCAGCCCCCACAGAGAACAATCCCTGAAAAAAGGACACTGCTAAAGCGCCAATAGCCCCAGGCTCAGTAATCCACTATGCGTCATCACCCCGGATCCGATGGACTGAAAGAACATGCCGCTTCTTCCTCACTGAAGCATGAAATAAGCGGGTGTTCGAATCCCCCTCTCGAAGCCAACGGACACGGGACTGCTGTCTCATAAAGCACTCCTCACACTGTAAAGCCTGCTGTAACTCAGCCCTGGCCTGATGAAGGGCAGCCCGATCTGAAGAAGATCCTGACTGATCATGTGCCACCTCTCTCCTACTAACTTTGTCCTCCGCCTCCTGAACCATCTGAAACACATTGCCGAACACTTCCTTGTTCCAAGCCTTCAGGGTCTGTTTCAACTGAATAAACTTCGATTAAAATGCAGACATCCCCGAAGCAAACACAGGAAGGGTCCAGCTCTGCCGCACAACCTCCAGAAACTTTCTATGCCTGGTCCAAGTGTGAAGAAACTTGAATCGGCTCGGCCCTCTACTCTGACGCTGATCTCCAGAGATCAACAATGGTGAATGATCTGAACAAGTCCGATTCAGGTGGGCAACCCGAAACACAGAAAAATAAGAACTCCACTGAGCATTCACTACTACTCTATCCAATCTCCTCCAGGTACGTCCATTCGTCCATGTGAACGGAGTACCCTCAAATCCAGCATCCTCCAAACCACTGGACAACAAAGCTAAGGAAAAGGCATCAATAGCAGACTGAGACTGAGTATGACCCCCTCGGATCTCAGAATGGGACTCGACAACGTTGAAATCCCCACCAACCATCTAGGGACCATCATAAATGCTCTCAAACTGTGTCAAGGCATCCCACAAACCCTGTCGAACAGAAGCCAAACAACTGGCATACACAAAGGAAACAAAAACTGGATCTGGTAAGGAAGAATGCCGCACCTGGCAGTGAACCACCTGACCATCATCCTGAAGAACCTCCAACCGAAAAGGGGAAGACCAAAAGATCCAAATCTTCCCTGTAATAGAACAAAAACTGTGCTCCATGTGCAAACGAATCCGAAAAGACTCCAACCGATCCCGGTCAACAAAAGGCTCCAAAATACAGAACATCGATAAGTGGTGTGAGCGGATCAGCCTACTGAGCCTTCTAAGCGAAGAGGCCTGGATGATCCCTCTGATATTCCATATGAGCGTACTAATCATCAGAAAGGAGTGGAAGAACCACACTAAGCGTCCCTCGACCAGGCCTACCACCTCTATCTCCTCTGCCTGCTCGACCTCCCCTACCAATACGTTGAGATCTACGCAACGGGACCTGCCAACCGGATTGTGAGGCATCATAAAGCACTATAGCTCCTCCAGGTTGAGAATGGTCCTTTTGTGGGTCAGAAAAGGATCCAACATCACCACCCAAGGACTCATCAGAGGATATATCTCCAGTAGAGTGGCTCTTAACCCCAGTAGAAAATCCAGGATTGAGAGGGATATCAATCGAGGTGGTACAATCCATGTGCCGACTAGAAACACTCTTATCTCTACGCCTCAAACCAAAGTCCTCAGAAACTGACACAACCGTGGAATTCTGAACCCCTTGAAGCTTACGAATAGTCGGGCGAACGACCGGGGTAGTCACAGGTCAATCACGGACTAGCTCAAAAACTGTGTCTACTGAATGATCGGGGCACAAACTCTGATCCTGCACAGCACTAACAGGAATAGTATCCGAACTGACCACAACCACTGGACAGGAGCAACTGAGGTGGGCTTTCCAGCGGTAGCAACTATATCCCTAGGGGGATGAACAACGGTAACGACATCTGTCACTCCCCCAGGGGATACTCTAACCCTATCGATACTCTTGGGAGGAACAGTAGGGGCTGGGGCTCTCTGACTGGGTGCTCCCTCATGTGGTCTAATCCTGTGCTGGCCATCACCTCGACCATGCTGTGGTCGGTCTCCACTGACCTCCTCTCGGGGCTGGGAGTGGGTGATGCAGGTCTCCACTGAATGGCCTAGATGCTGACATCCAGAACAATACTGCGGTACATCCTCGTAGAGCACATCCTGCCAAAATCCAGTCTCTTGTCTACCTATCCTAATCCTAATCCTTGGCACCCGCGGCCATGTGACATCATACTCAACTAGCACCCTGGCAACTGATGGCCGGCTCAAACTCGCTGTGGCCTGATCAACCGGTAAAGGCGTCTCAATCGCCGAAGCTATCAAGAAAAATGCATCTTGGGAGCGCACAAAGTGGACTGGTAAATATGGGAATGAAACCCAGATAGGAACTATGGGCGACTCCTCGGTACAACGAAACTACGGAGTCCACTTGAACATGTGCATCTCTCTGTCATAAACCGACCAAGCCTGCTTCACCCAGAGACAGGTGTAATCCTCCTCAAGGTCGCACATCAGGAGCACGTGTCGGCTGTCTAACAAAGAGGCACTAACCTGTCCCCTTAATCCAATCAGCTGCAAGAATCTCCCGATCATTTCCATCGGAGGACAGCCTTGGGTAAATTTGCCCACCAGGGCCAACATGAAAAGGCGCTGCGAGTCTCTCAATCTCCTCGTCAGAAAAGTCAACCGCTGGGGCACCCTTGTACTGTGTGACGGGGCGGGGAACTCGATGAGTGGGAGCGTCAGAGCTAGGAGTGGTAGATCCCCTGAAAACATTTATGAATGACTTGTGTGGTCGGGTCGGGTCCGGGGCGGAACCGGGGGGTCGGGTCCAAGAATTGTGAGTGGTAGGTATGGCTGGTTTTGGAGCACCAGGTTGTGTTGGGTTTCGGCCGGGTTGGTGTTTAGCTTGAGGAGGTAGGCGAATTATGGGAAGTAGGCCGGGTTTGATGATGGGATGGGCAGATTGAGTGGTCTGAGGTTGCTTATAAGTGTAACCCGTGAGGTCAACGTGATGTAGATCGCCGGCCGTGGGGTGATGGATAACTCCACCGGAATAATTGTGTTCATCGGGATGGGGAGGGTCGGGTGGTGGGTTTAGCCCGGCGGTTGGGTCATCACCGACAGCCAAATTGGCCATGTGTGAGGCAAGTCCGTGAATGTGGACTAGGGGCTAGGGTTAGGATTAGGGTTAGGTTAAGGTTTTGATTGGAATGTTTGTTGTTGGTGTGTTTGTCGGTGGGCAGGGCTGGGGTATGGGTATGTTTGTTGGTGGATGGGCAGTCGGTGGGCTTTGTCTTTGTTGGTGGGTATGTTTGGTCGGTAGATGACAGTCAAGGATTTTGTCGGTGTTTTGTTGGTTTGGAAGGGGTATGGGTATGTGTGGGTTGGGATGGTGGTCAGTGCTTTGTTGGTTGATGGAGGCAGCCGATGTATTATGGAGGTCGTTGGTGCTTTGCTGGTATGATGGAGTCAGGCGGTGGGGTGGGCAGTGGGGTTGCAGGCGGTGGAGTCAGGCAGGACGGTGGGGTGGGCAGTGGGGTTGCAAGCGGTGGAGTCAGGCAGGGCGGTAGGGTGGGCAGTGGGGTTGTAGGCGGTGGGGTGGGCAGTGGAGTTACAGGCAGTGGGGTGGGTAGTGAAGTTGCAGGCTGGTATTCCAGGCGGTGGGTGACTGCTGGGTTGGGCTTTGCTGGGTTGAGGAAGATGATAGCAGCTGCCAGAGAAGCAGCCGCCGGAGAACAGTAGGCAGCCGCCAAACCCTAGCAGCCGCCAAACCTTTTGCGTGTCCCTATACAAACTAAAGAGTTATGTGAGACCCGCGACAAAACTTTGAAAAGCTGAGCACACATAAACATACTTGTTGAGTTGTCGAAAATTGAAGGCCTTTCTATGCAACACCGCTATGAGGAGGTGTTCAAAATTGCTTGTGCCCTTATTAAGGTGGACATATTTTTTAGTTTGCCCGTGGAGAAATGGGCAGTTTGGGTTAGTTATCAACTTTGGCCAAGTGTAGATGTTTATCAGAGTTGGATGTGACCTAATTTATGCTACTCGACCGTTTTTGGTTGGTGTCTTGCTATGGCATTTTATTATGCATGAACTTTTTTTACTAGGTTATGGTACTTAGTTATTTGGTTATTGCGCTATTGGATAATGTATGCTACTTGTTTTTTTTTTTTTTAATATTTTATGTTGTTAACTTGAATGGTTGATGAGACATATTTTTTTAATGTAGTCATCTGTATGAACTTATTTTTTTTTTATTGTGTATGAACTTGTTTTGTACTACTAACATATGAACACATATTTTGTCTATTACTATATAGCATTTATGATTACAATATATTTAAAAATATTTATTTTATATTTGAATGAGTTGTTAAAAAATGGATATAAAAGTGTATTTTTTTGTTTGGAATGGGTTGGAGACTATTGATAGCTAGGTGATATTTTTTTAGATATTCAATCCACTCTAACCCTGTCATCCAAATATACTCTATAGAAATACATTGTCAGTCACTTCTTTAAAGGACTTCTATATGCTTAAAAATTAGGGAAAATTTTAGCCACACCCATTCTAGTTTACTATATCTTCAAGGACACCCCCTCTATTATCAAAAATATTACTGACACCCCTTCTAGTTTATATTTAAACATCACTAACACCCCCTACCATTAAACTACCATTTCTAACAAAACAAATTAATCTAAAATACCAAAAATGCGCCTTCATAAATCTCAAGTAATTTTTTTACATAAAATTTTATTAAAATTCGAACCGATTAAAATTTATTTTTCTACATATTAAAATTCGATTAAAGCTGAATAAATTTTATTTTTTTAATGTATTAAAATTCGAGCCTATTAAAATTTATTTTTTACATATTAAAATTTGAGTCAATTTGAACTCTACCCGAGTTGTTAGCGCCGATTAAAATTCGCTTTCAAGTCGATCAAAATTTATATTTTTTTACTTATTAAAATTCGTGTCAATTAAAATTCGATTTATTAAAATTTGAGTCAATTAAAATTTATATTTTTTATGTATTAAAATTTGGGCTGATTAAAATTTAATTTGAGTCGATTAAAAATAATTTTTAATTGGCTCAAATAGAATTTTAATTAGCTCAAATAGAATTTTAATTAGCCCAAATTTTTATATGTAAAAAATATAATTTTTAATTGGCTCAAATTTTGATATATAAAAAAATAAATTTTAATTAGCTTGAATCGAATTTTAATTCACTCGAATTTTAATACGTAAAAAAAATTAGAACACAGAAGGAGTCTCATTAAAGATATGCTTATCTAGAGGGGGTCTCATTGAAGATATACTTACCTAGAGGGGGTGTGGATGAAGTTTGTTCTTAAATATATTATGGATAATTTAGTAAAATTGTATTCTAGTTAATATTTTTAATCTGATAGGGGGTGTCACTGAAAATTAAGAAAATAGAGGGGGTGTCCTTGAAGATATGGTAAACTAGAGGAGGTGTGGTTAAAATTTTTCCTAAAAATTATTTCAAGACAAGTATTTGTTCCATGTGTACCAGAACTGGTAAAGTTGGTTATTTGCTTAGTTTTGGTGATCAAACCTCTATTAGTAGTAGGCAAAAGAATATAAAGTTAAGAAGATGCTTCTTACATATATTCAAGGAAAGTATTTGCACTTTATGTAACAAAATCTTTGTAAAAAATAGGTAAGTTAATTGAACCTTTTAGATCATTGTTATGCTTAGGCTTGGCTCGAATAGACTATCACTGGTACAAGCTCGGTCCAAGTTCGGTTATTAAGTTTGGATTTCTGCTCAAGGACAGTTTGGTTCCTAAATTATATGCTTAGGTCTGGCACATCATCTTCCCCATCTCCCTGCATGATGAGGCCCAAAGCTTCAAAGAGAGGTTCCAATGCACCTACTTCTATACAAATTCTAACATAAGTTGCTCTACTGCCGTCTTCTATTAGCTAATCTATATACAATGGTCTACTAATTGCAATATCAATGAAGTTGAATCTATTGGCATCAATAGTCAGCTTAAGTCTAGGTTGCAATTTAATCAAATTATTAGTTGGCCTCCAATATGCATGGCCCTCCTTCTAAACCCGCTACAGGAAAAAAAAATAGTTTTTTGCGAAAGAAAATATTTGTCGCCAAAAAACGAAAACTAATCACCAAGGCTTTTTTGTTTTGCAGCAAAAACAAAATCTTGCATCATCGTCGCTAGCCATTTTTTGTGACAAAAAAACTAGTCTAAAAAAAAAAAAAAAAGATTTGTGACGACAATATAAATGTCACAAAAAATGTTGTAAATCAAATGCTTTTTTTTTTTTTTGGGAAAGTAAAATCTATTGCATGTGGTGAGAAAAAAAATACAAAGGTGTATAGACAATGACAAAACAATAGATACAACCTATTAGCAGCCACAAAAAAAGACAGCAAAGGTATAATTCAAATGGAAGTAAAGTCGATGACCACTTCTAGACAAATTCCACCCATAGAACAGTACAAAAGAGATCCTCTGGAACAGGGGATTAGAAGAGACAACTATGTGGAAGTCTCCACTTCTGAATAGTTTGGAGATTGCTGCTAGAGGTCTTGAATTTGAGAGAAGCTAGTCTACTCCACACAGTTCACAGAATAAGATGGGTAACAGAGTTTGAGTCCCTAAAATGGTTTCTGATTCTTCTATTACTAGCAAATAAAAAATGAATATAAAAATTGGTAACAACGACGAACATAATGCATCGCAAAAAATAAATTAATATTTTTAGTGTTTTTTATTGGCGATAAAACAGAAAATGTCATAAAAAAGGAAAAGAAATAAAATAGAATTTGTCACATGTATTTTGCAACAGCCAATATAACAACGACATGTTCTCAAAATGCAAGGTAGACTTTTGATAATTATATACATATAGGAGACATATGGGGCATGGAGTAGCTATTCATAGGAAACGAATTGACTACGGTGATGGATGAGATGAGGGGGACTTGGGATCCAACCCATTAATTTCTTTAATTTTAGGTTGTCTTCAGCCTTTTATATCGTCTTCCATCTTCAACCTCCATAATTTCTCTCCTTTTTTTCTCCCCTCCCCACCCCACCTCATGCAACTGAACCTCATCATTGAAATCCCCCACCCAAACCCTCCTCACCTTGCCGAACACATGTAGGAATAGCCAATCTCCAACCCCAACTCCAACCCGCCACCCACCCCCACACTCTATCACTCGAGCATGTGTGTATGTGTGTATTTTGTTACGTGGACTTAATTTGGCTGGTGTGGAGCTAAGGCGAGAGTGATTTGGTATTTACATGACCACATTAATTTGTATCCATTCACCTAGTCATATAAATATCATGCATATTAATAACTCAACATTCACCTGCACCCAATTATGAAATAGTTCCACATTTATCAAATCATTCATATTTGCATTCACTTATCATTAATTTTCCCAAGCTTCGTACATCACATTCACAATCTATGCCACGAGTTTAGTAAAAGGTGAAAGGATGCCACCTTGGTTGAAGAGTACCTCAATAGTCATTGCCAATAATAGTATTCCCATAAAAGAGGATGATGCGATAAATATAATATATTATTATGGATATTACAATAAGTAGTCATCTCTACAAAATTCTCAAGGCTTAGAGATGATTGAACACACCGTTTGTATGAATGTGAGCAAGAGAAGAATCGCAGCTACGACGATAGATAGTGTAGCCCACGGAGTCCCAAAATAATCGCGTTTCAAGATCGCCCTCCATTTGTGCCAAGGAATCTTGCAGTATTCATTCAGTTGATTATGAATTCCAGCAAAATAGTAGTCCTCATGGTTTATGACAATGTCTTTACCGAGTTTGTTGAACATATTGGACACATCTTTGTTGTCCCCATTCGTAGGATTGATGATTCCGCTGCGACAAAGTAAGTCAACATCCTCCGGAGAGTCAATGAGGTCATCGAAGAAGACAATATAGTCACTCATGTCACAAACCTCATAATAACACCACTCGTGGGCAATTAGATTTTGTAAGATACATTCTGTTTCAGCATCAATTGGTAAACGTGGGATTTCCAAAACGCCGTTTACAAATTTCACGTCAAACAAGTTCTTGCTTTCTCCCTTCTTAAACATTACTCCAGCCTCGTGGAGCTTTGTTGCACAACCTACCTTGCGATATTTACCTCTCGTATTGGGTGGCTTCGGAGGTTGCGATGGTATGAGACAATTTCTTAGGAAATCAAGCAAATGTTTCGCTTGTAAAGAGTTTCTAATTTCCAGTAGATAGTCTGCTTCCCATAGAATCCCTGAATATTCCTTGAAGTATTTGCAGGTTAGATCAACCAAAGATGGTCTCTCAGCTGTCCCACCTGGGATCTGGTATGCCTCGAAGTTTGCGAGGTCGAAAAGATCCTCCAGAACAAAAAATGGAATTTGATTTTCAAATAACATTATATCGCGGTTTATGTCAAAAATCATGCATGGTTTGTGGAATATAAGTTCGTTCAGATCAACAGTAGAAAAGAACAGACTCCACATGAGTTCAATCATGAAAGCAGCATCAACAAGAATCATTTCTACAAACTCATCACTTCCAAAGTCGATGATTTCTCCAAAACATTGGCGTATTGTTTCCTCCTTCTCCTTGAGTATTTTAACAAAATCCATCAACCCCTTTGGGTACGTCCGAGAAAGTTGTGTAGGTACCTTCGTTTATGTTTTTCCATGGCTTGTAACCCTACTTTGCCATGGTGAAATGGACCGATTGAGACTGTCAAAGGAGAATAGGCTTCTTCATTATTTTTTCATAGTTTAGGGGAGACCCTGAAGATGCAACGCTCGGAGGATAGAGGTGGCAAGCTTTCTAAGCTCTCTTGCATCGAATTTACCAGTGGAATGCAGGCTTTTTCCATATCAATTATATGAGAATTTCCTCCGCTTGTGCCACTATTGTCCATTCTTGTAGTTTAATGGGCAACTTGTGTTCACTGGCAACCAACAATCAATCTTCTCATTTAGCATTACAACATAGAGAGATATATTTAAGAAAAAAAAAGTTCACAACTGTGATATTTTGCACCAATAGCACTAACAGTATATTTTATCGACTCTCTATTCCGACTTATTTCTTTATTGCAAAAACTCAATGTTATCCTGAAAGGCATTAAGGTATTCGATAAAAATTGAAACATTTAGGTAAAAAATAAGAAAGTTAATCTGACATTAACAAATTAAATTGTTGTAATAAGGTTGATAATGATTCATGTTAGGTTTGGTATCGTGTCTAAATTATTTTAGGTTATTGGAGGGACTCAAGGCGGCTCAGTAGACCCCAAGGCGATACGTGTACAAGGGTAGCCGTTAGGAAGCCGTGGAGCCGGTACCGAGTAGTGAAGCCGACTCCGAGTAGTAAGCCAGCACTGACGACGAGGAGAAGAGCCGATGAAGAAGCGCGGTTTCGTGGAGCCAGGTATGACCTTCTGACACCAGCAATTAATGCGACGTGACCCAGCATTTATGAAGACGTGAGTGACTTGGACAGCATTTAATGCGTCTCTGCACCCTCGAAGACCCAAACTGACAGTCATGAGTGGATGCATTAATGACTGCGATGCCGAGTGCAGATATAGGGCCGAGTGCCCCCTAGACGCCGACTACTCGGGGGTAGGTGTCAGACGCCGTTCATAGGCACTCGAGTAATCGAGATAGCTTGAGGTTCTCGGCGTTGCCCCGAGGGCTAATTTCAACCGCCGAGCATTGATGACACGGGATTCCAGGTAGGAATCACTCATTGCACAAGGGTAATGGGGAACGATATTGAATGATGAGATGACCTCTGTGTCAGAACAATCATTACTAGTCCATGTATAAATACCCTTCGGAAAAATGAATAAAGGTACGCAAAATCAATCCACAACTCATTGAATAGAGCTTTTTTCCCTCCATTCTGACTGACTTAAGCTTCGAAGGGGATAAGCCGGGCGTGCGCCTGACTCCCTTTTTCCTAACCTTGTGGTTGTTTCAGGATTCGTCATCAGTTCAGCCGCTACTTTCTATTGATTGCAGGAAATATCCCGTGCAATTTGGCGCCGTCTGTGGGAACAAACAACCTTTCTTTTGTAGCGGTCGCATCATGGTGAACACACGATCCCAAGGTGAGGGGGTAGGGAGTTTACACATGAGAAATGTGGAAGCTACTCGCCTTCCGGTGGTTAGAGAACTAAGCCCAGCGCGTAGGTCAACTGGGGTTGAATGTTCTTCTAAACGGACGTTCCTCGTGGACCAAGGGCCAGGGGGGCAGATCCCCTTGGCCCGTGATATCGTAGAGATGGTGGAGGAGCATATGAGGGAACGCATGAGGGAACTCGAAAGAGACAACGCCAAGGTGTGGCGTAGGCTCAGAGAGTTCGAGCAGTCAGCAAATGTCAGCTGGCACGCCCGAGAACCAACGGGTCGGAGTCCCAACCGAGAGGATTCTGGGAGGACTAGGCCCGACGCCCTTGAGAAGAATCATCCCGGATGCTCAGTTGGGAGGCGGAATCCACGGGATCGGCGAAAACGTGTACATGCTGAAGGGTCGGGGGGAGATCGCCACGAGGCGGACCTTTCATGGTGGGACCTATGCCGTGGGATTCCTGGAGATGCCATGTCTACCGGGTCCCAGGTGGAATCTACCGCAAGAGGGCCGAGGGAGGCGAGATACCCCCGAGAGTATATTGGCGACAGGCGCTGAGGACCACAACCCAGGGGCGACGACGAGCAGATCTCTTCTCCATTTGTACGGTCCATCAGGGAGACGGAAATGCCGAAGAAGTTCGCCGTCCCCCGATTCAAGGCGTATGATGGGAGGACCGATCCCGAGAGTCACCTACGACATTACAAGCAACTGATGTCAATCTATGACACCGACCAGAGGGTGTTGTGCCGAGTTTTCCCCATGAGCCTGGGGGATACCGCCATGAAGTGGTACGAAAGTTTGGCCCCAGAAAGCATCGAGTCTTGGAAGCAAATGGCCGATCTCTTTAGGGCTCGGTTCATCACTAGCACCAAAAGGCCGAAGGACATTAGCGCCTTGCTGACACTTAGGCGGAAGAGCGGGGAATCCCTTCGGCAGTATGCAGTAAGATACTGGGAGGAGGTTAGCGAGGTGGACGCATGTTCGGAAGTGATGGCTGCAGCGTCTTTTCGGCTGGGCTTGCCTCGGGACACCAGCCTCTACCGGTCACTTACTAAGAAGGTTCCCGAAGACATGAAGGACCTGATGGCGCGCATAGATAAGTATGCACGAGTCGAGGAAGAAACCGCTGCGCCCGAGAACAGAGCCACGGTGCCGAGAAAGAAGGAAAGAGAACAGCCACCTCGCAGAAGTGCACCCGCTTCGCCGCCAAACCGTTTGTCCTTCCAAGGGGTAAACACAGTCTTCAAGGAACCGATTTACAGAATGCTGAGGAAGATAATGAATCAACCTTATTTCAGGTGGCCCCCGAAGATGTTAGGCGACCCGGCCACAAGAGATTCTACAGCCAGATGTTCCTATCATAGGGACTTTGGCCATATGACTGAAGACTGCAAGGTGTACAAGTCCTTCCTCGAACAGTTGGTCCGGGATGGGCACCTTGAAGAATTCATTGACCAACGGCCTCGCCGGAGGGCGGCTGAAGAGAGGGCGGGGTCGCCACGGGAGGTTGTTCCGGTAATTAACGTCATACATGCCTGCACCATTGAAAGGCCGACGTATAATGTTTTACGGTTGGAACGCAAGAAAGTTTCGCAGGCGTTACAGGTTGAAAAGGCTGAGTGGGCTGAGCAATCCTGTAAGAAGCCCCGGCTGGATCACGAGGTCATCAGCTTCTCTGACGCCGACTTGGGAGGGGTGGCCTTGCCGCATGATGATGCGCTCGTAATCACCTTGCGAGTCGACAAGTTTGATGTGAGGAGGATCCTGGTGGATTCTGGGAGCTCGTCCGAGGTGATGTATGACGACCTTTTCCGAAAGTTGGGCCTGACCCGCAGGGACTTGAAGCCTGTTCAAACCCCCCTTGTCGGTTTTAACGGTTCGAGTGCCCTCCCACTCGGCAAGATCACTTTGGTGGTGCAAGCGGCGATCGTTTCGATTCCGGTGGAGTTTCTGGTGATAGACTCTGACTCCCCGTACAATGCCATTATGGGGAGGACGTGGCTGCACGCCATGAGAGCGGTCCACTCCAGCTATCATCAGAAGATGAAGTTCCCCACCCCGCGCGACATCATGGAGATCCGGGGTGATCAATTGGTGGCCAAAAACTATTTCTACGCCGCTATGAAGACAGGACTCGGTACCCGGCTTGGAGACCATGACCCCGAGGAGGTTGTGGCCAAATAGCAATCACAGTATGGTCGGCTGGGAGTAGATGAGCCTGCGGTGGAACCAGCCGACCGTTCCATCGAGCCACTGATCAGGGTCCTTTTGAATCCCGACGATGAAGGAAGGTATTTTTTGATAGGGTCTTCATTGGATAATGCCGAGAGGGAGGAGATGAGTTCTTTCCTGCGCCGAAACGCTGACGTTTTCGCCTGGACTCATGCCGAGATGACAGGGATCAGCCCCAAGGTTATGACCCATCGGCTCCATGCTAATCCGAACTTCAAACCGGTGAAACAAAAGGCGCGCAGGACGGCCCCGCATCACGCAAAAGCTGTAGACGAAGAGGTTGATAAATTGCTAGAGGCAGGTACCATTCGGGAGGTCCAGTTTCCCGAGTGGCTGTCCAATACGGTATGTGCCAAAAAGAAGGAAGGCAAGTGGCGGGTCTACGTGGATTTCACCGACTTGAATAAGGCATGCCCCAAGGATGGATATCCGCTTCCTAAAGTTGATCAATTGGTGGATGCCACTGCGGGTCATAAGCGCATCACCTTCATGGACGCTCGAGCGGGCTATCATCAGGTTGCCTTGGACGAGTCGGATCAAGAGAAAACAGCTTTCATCACGCCCCGAGGAATCTATTGTTATACGGTGATGCCGTTCGGCTTGAAGAATGCCGGTGCAACCTACCAACGGTTAATGAACAAAATGTTCAAGCACCTTCTCGGCGTAACCATGGAAGTGTACATTGATGATATGCTAGTAAAGAGTAAGGAGATCGCCGATCATGTTACCGATCTGGGCACCACATTCTCCATACTCCGACGTTACGGATTGAAGCTTAATGCGTCGAAGTGCGCGTTCAGGGTAAGCTCGGGAAAGTTTCTGGGATACTTGGTGACCCATAGGGGCATCGAGGCCAACCCCGAGCAGATACAGGCGGTCCAAAACGTCCAGGCACCCAGGACTATCAAAGACATCCAGAAGCTGACTGGGATGCTCGCCGCCCTTAATCGGTTTATTTCCAAGTCCTCTGATAGGTGCAAGTCATTTTTTGCCAAATTGAAGGGGGCAGCAAAGGGAGCCTAGGACGAGGAGTGTAGCCGAGCACTGGAAGGGATTAAAGAATATCTGAGGTGTCCTCCGACCCTGTCCGTCCCGGGGGCAGGAGAAACGCTGTACCTCTACTTATCTATTTCGGAGGAGGCTGCTAGTGGTGCCCTAGTAAGAGACCATGAAGGGGCACAGAGGCCTGTCTATTTCGTCAGTAAAAATTTGCTTGATGCCGAGACGAGGTATTTACCGATGGAAAAATTAGTCCTTGCCCTGGTAGTCTCGGCGAGAAAACTTAGGCACTATTTCCAGGCACACACCATTGAGGTGTTAACCGATCGCCCCCTCAGACCCATCCTTCAGAAAGCTGACCTATCGGGAAGAATCGCCAAATGGGCTGTGGAGCTTGGGGAATTCGAAATAAGATACAAACCCCGTACTTCGATTAAGGGGCAAATCCTTGCGGATTTCATCGCCGAGTTCACTGCGCCCGAGCCCCCGCCGGAGATTGCCACTTTGAACGGTGACTGGAGCCTTCATGTCGACGGGTCCTCAAACGCAAGGGGGGCAGGAGTGGGGATAATACTAGCCAGTGCAGAATGATTCACAATAGAACGAGCTATCAGATTGGGATTTAAAGCGTCTAATAACGAAACCGAGTATGAGGCACTACTGGCAGGGCTCGATGTTGCCTACTCGGTTGGAGTGAGACACCTGCAGGCCTTCTGTGACTCCCAGCTGGTGGTGAATCAGATCAATGGTGACTTTGAGGTCCGAGACACCAGAATGAAAGTTTACTGTCAAAAGGCGAAAACCAAGATAGAGAAATTTGAAAAGGTAGAAGTCTCACAGATTTCAAGAGACCAGAACACCGACGCCTTGGCCTTGGCCTGCCTAGCCTCGGCATTGGCCTCAGAAGTAACCCGGCGCATTACCATTGAAAACCGGGAGAAACCAAGTATAGAGGAAACATGTGCCCAGCAAGTGTTGCCGATGCAAGTGCAGTCAACTACGGGCTGGATGGAACCTATTGTCGCCTACCTAACAGAGGGCGTACTCCCCGAGGATACCAAAGAAGCCAGAAGGATCAGACTCAAGGCCCCTAGGTTCTGGATATCCGTAGATCAGCAGCTATACAGGAAATCTTTCTCTGGTCCCCATCTGCTTTGCGTTCCCGAGGACAAGGTGGAACCCCTGCTCTATGAAATCCATGAAGGCGTATGCGGAAGTCACACGGGAGGCAGATCCCTTGCACACCGAGCAGTGACACAAGGGTACTGGTGGCCCTATATGCAAAAAGACGCGAAGAGCTACGTGCGAAAATGCGATAAATGTCAGAAGTTCGCACCCATTATCCGACAACCGGCTGGGGATCTGAACTTGCTGACTAGTCCTTGGCCGTTCTCTCAATGAGGGATAGATATTGTGGGTCCACTCCCGAAGGCCCCGTTGGGCAAGAAATTTTTACTAGTGGCTACCGATTACTTCACCAAGTGGATCGAAGCCGAACCCCTGAGTCGCATCCGAGACGCCGAGACAAAGAAATTCGTTTGGCAGAACATAATCACTCGGTTTGGGATTCCTAGAGCTATCATCTCGGATAATGGCACCCAATTCAACAGTGGCCCTTTCAGAGAGTTTTGCTCGGGGTTTGGAATACGTAATTATTATTCCACACCAGCATACCCCCAGAGTAATGGGCAAGTAGAGGTTTCTAACAAGACTGTGTTGGCTGGAATCAAGAAAAGGCGAAGGGAAAGTGGACCGAGGAACTACTCAACGTACTATGGGCTTACAGAACTACGCCGAGGACTTCAACGGGGGAAACGCCGTTCGCCTTAACATACGGGGTGGAGGCTGTCATCCTGCTCGAAGTCGGGCTCCCAACCATCAGGAGTCGAGCGTTTGATTTAGGGAACAATGACCAGATGCTTGCCAAAGATCTTGACTTAGCCGAGGAAATGAGAGAGTTGGCGTCCATTAAGTTGGCAAAGTACCAAGGAGAACTGTCGAGACAGCACCACAAGAAGATCCGAATAAGAGATTTCAAAGTGGGGGACTTGGTGCTCAGGAAGGTAGTAGGCGCTGCTCGGGAACCCACCGAAGGCAAGCTCGGACCTAACTGGGAGGGTCCCTACAAGGTGATTGCATGGGGGGCACCGGGGCGTATAGGCTACAAAATATGGATGGTAATGATGTAATCCGGCCTTGGAATGTGTCTAATCTAAGAAGATATTTTTGTTAGTAAAAGTTTCGTATCCTATCAATTTGTTAACTAATACAACACGAGACGAACTCTCGGTCATTAGGGGCATGGTCCCGAGGGGTATAAGACCTCACCGTTGAGGCAACGCTCTCAAATACAACACGAGACGAGCTCTCGGTCGTTAGGGGCATGGTCCCGAGGGGTATAAGACCTCACCGTTGAGGCAACGCTCTCAAATACAACACGAGACGAGCTCTCGGTCGTTAGGGGCATGGTCCCGAGGGATATAAGACCTCACCTTTGAGGCAACGCTTTCAAATACAACACGAGACGAGCTCTCGGTCGTTAGGGGCATGGTCCCGAGGGGTATAAGACCTCACCGTTGAGGCAACGCTCTCAAATACAACACGAGACGAGCTCTCGGTCGTTAGGGGCATGGTCCCGAGGGGTATAAGACCTCACCGTTGAGGCAACGCTCTCAAATACAACACGAGACGAGCTCTCGGTCGTTAGGGGCATGGTCCCGAGGGGTATAAGACCTCACCGTTGAGGCAACGCTCTCAAATACAACACGAGACGAGCTCTCGGTCGTTAGGGGCATGGTCCCCGAGGGGTATAAGACCTCACCGTTGAGGCAACGCTCTCGAATACAACACGAGACGAACTCTCGGTCGTTAGGGGCATGGTCCCCGAGGGGTATAAGACCTCACCGTTGAGGCAACGCTCTCCAATACAACACGAGACGAGCTCTCGGTTGTTAGGGGCATGGTCCCGAGGGGTATAAGACCTCACCGTTGAGGCAACGCTCTCAAATCCAACACGAGATGAGCTCTCGGTCGTTAGGGAGGCAACGCTCTCAAATACAGCACGAGCCAGGTCCTCAGACATTAGGGGCCAGCAGTGTAAGGGTTTGATCGTTGTTCACCTGTTTCCCTTATGATTCCGAAGTGAGGTCGTTCGACCTGAGTTGTAAGTTCACTTCCACTTCCTAGAGATAAGGTGTTGTAGATCTCGGCCCCTAACGGTTGAAGGACCGAGTTAAGGCAGCAAGTGACTCAGTTAGTCAAATACAAAAAAAAGAAAACGAAAGAACACATATAAAAGAGGAATGACAGCATAGAGGTGAATTGCATTCACGGTCCAGACACAAACGAAATGATGAAAGGTTCCATTACTTGGTAAAAATGTTCGTTACAATTCAAAACGGGGCTTTGCGCCCTCGGTGTCTTACATATATTAAAAGAAAAAAGAGAATGCAAAGGCAGAAGGGGAGGCTCGCCAACAAATTCACCTCGGCTCATGTGCAGTCAGATCGTCGACAAACGAAGGGGGAAGATCAGACTCTTGGCCACCAATGACGGGAGAGAGGCCATCAGAACCATCACTTACAGTTATAGTTGCAGTGGCCCGCTCGGCTGCCTCGCTTGCCTCGGCGTCTGGTTGTCCCTCTGGAAGGTCCCCGGCTTCAAACCTGGCAAGGGAACTATGCCTCTGAAAGAGCTCGCTAGCCGGGTCCACCCCTGCGGCATGCAGGGCATTCGCCCATCCGCGCCGATAAGCAATCACCTTGGCCTCTTCAAAGGCAGGGACCATCTGCTCTTGGGTTTCCAGGTAAACCTTCTCGCACTCCCTTTGAAGTCTTTGCGGCCCCCCTGCCTTCTCCGCCGTTAAAGAGTCCACCTGGGCGGTTAACTCCCTGACAAGGCCCTCGGAGTCCAGAGCTTTGTTCTCGGCAGCCGAGATCTTCAGCTCGTATTCCTCCACCTTCTTCACCGCCGCCGCCTCACTCGCCCTCAGCTTCTGCAATTCGGCGTCTAGCGAGTCGCGTTCAATGATGAGATTGGTGATGTGTTTCTTCTGATCGGCAAGGACCGCCTCGACGCCTTTGATGTGCGCATCCTTGGCATCGATCGTCTTCTTGGCGCCCCTCGCCATTTGTTTGTACTGCCAGAAACGTTCAATGATGACCCCCAGCTGTTGGGAAACCTGGAAATTGGTGAAAGAACAAGTTAGGCGATTGCCGAGTGTATGGAATAAAGTCGAAACAAAACACTTACCACCAAATTGTTCTGGAGAACGCTCACGAGGAGCGCATTATCAAACTGGTCTTGGTGGACCCTCATGTCGGCGCTGAACTGGAGGGTCGAGGCCACTGCAAAAGCCACTTCCTTGTCCTGGATGATGGAGTCAGATTCCAGGATAAGTTGGCCCCCCCTCCTTTCCGCTTGAGCGACCCACGCGGCGGGAGAGGATGATCTAAGAGCAGAAGTGGTGGCACCCGGGGCGTCGTAGCGGCGCTTCTGCCGGCGCTCTTCGACCTGTTGGTGCTCTCCAGGCCCCTCGGGATCCCCTCCCCTTTGGCCTGTTTGCCGACCGCCGGATGGAGGGACTTGATGAATTGGCGTTGGGTCACTCGGCGAGATTACGGGGTCTCGAGCTCGTGTTGGAGGTGGGGGCGCATCCTGTTGTGGAGTTGGTAAGGGGAGAGCCGATACGGTGCTCGGGGAGGCTCCCTGAGCCAAGGTCCTGGCTCTGCGCCGAGAAGAGGCAGCTTCCATGGCTGCAGCAGAGATTGGAGGAATGGTAAACATGTCTTCGACTGGGGAAGGAGGTGCGAGAGGCGAAGGGGTTCTCTCGGGGTCTTCTTCTGACGAAGAGAAATCCTCCCAGCGCTTTGGATCAAAAGAAGGGGGGATCTGAGAGAAACGGCTATAGGGTGGATGGTAGCCGAGGAGTACGTGTGCTGCTCGGGAGAACTCGTTGGAAGGTTCGGAAGACCACACCTTCAATAGGTCGGCGAACCTGACTTGTGACCTGTGGGGCTGAGCTGCGTCACGCCGATATCCTTCTACAAAAATGAAACACAAGGTCAGAAGTGAGAACAAGGATCGGCTGAGAAGGGATTAATCAGTGCAAAACACACCTTCATTACTCGGCACTTTGGAGCAGTACAATCCGTCATACTCGGGTCCTGTGCCCCTCTCCCAGCTTCCGCCGAGCATGATCAGATCATCAAAATACCCCTTGTCCGAGTCCGGCATGTGTGTGACTAGGTACATGGAGGTGTCCCGAGCTTTGAGATAGTACCTTCCCCTGCTGACTAACCTAAGGTCGTAGCAGAATAATATTTCATCTACCCCTAAGTTAACCCCGAGCCGAGCATTTAGGGCTATGACGCCCATGACTATCCTAAAAAAGTTCACCCCGCACTGGAGTGGAAACAGTCGGAGCTGCATCAACAGCTGGAGTACAAGGGGAGGCAAAGGGAAGGTTAGCCCCCCTTCCATGATAGCCTTAGTGTAAAAAGGCATCATCTCTACACACCCCTGTTCTCGGCTATGGCGTGTGGGGTAGAAGGGGAAGGTCAGGACTCTTTCTGGGATCTGTTACTTGGCCCTAAAGGCACCTATATTGTCCTCGTTTACTGTGGTCTTCTTCAACCTACGGGTTTGTGGTGGAGGAGGGTTTCTAGTTTCCCTACTACGGTTTTTGGCCATGGGTGAAGGATATGGAGGGAATAGAAGATGAAGAAGGAGAGGAGATATGATGGGGAGAGTACTTACAGGATTTTCTTCGCAGAAGAGTTCTCGGGAGGAGGCGGAGGAGCACTCGGCAGCTAATTGCTTGAAGGAAAGACGAAATTGCAAAGTTCTCAAATGGCCAAAACTTCCTCTATTTATAGGCAGAAGAGAGGGCGGGAATCGAGGAGGCGTTGTCATCATTAGCAGATTTGAAAAAGGCGGCTCAAAACGTGCAAGTAACCGCCCCTTTTAATGGACATGACTAGTAAGCCACCACTCCCCTTGCGCCACCTGTCGCACGCTGCAAAGAGAGTGGAGGCTGGGGGGCAGTTGGAGGGACTCAAGGCGGCTCAGTAGACCCCAAGGCGACACGTGTACAAGGGTAGCTGTTAGGAAGCCGTGGAGCCGGTGCCGAGTAGTGAAGCCGACTCCGAGTAGTAAGCCAGCGCCGACGACGAGGAGAAGAGCCGATGAAGAAGCGCGGTTTCGTGGAGCCAGGTATGACCTTCTGACACCAGTAATTAATGCGACGTGACCCAGCATTTATGAAGATGTGAGTGACTTGGACATCATTTAATGCGCCTCTGCACCCTCGAAGACCCAAACTGACAGTCATGAGTGGATGCATTAATGACTGCGATGCCGAGTGCAGATATAGGGCCGAGTGCCCCCTAGACGCCGACTACTCGGGGGTAGGTGTCAGACGCCGTTCATAGGCACTCGAGTAATCGAGATAGCTTGAGGTTCTCGGCGTTGCCCCGAGGGCTAATTCCAACCGCCGAGCATTGATGACACGGGATTCCAGGTAGGAATCACTCATTGCACATGGGTAATGGGGAACGGTATTGAATGATGAGATGACCTCTGTGTCAAAACAATCATTACTAGTCCATGTATAAATACCCTTCGGAAAAATGAACAAAGGTACGCAAAATCAATCCACAACTCATTGAATAGAGCTTTTTTCCCTCCATTCTGACTGACTTAAGCTTCGGAGGGGATAAGCCGGGCGTGCGCCTGACTCCCTTTTTCCTAACCTTGTGGTTGTTTCAGGATTCGTCATCAGTTCAGCCGCTACTTTCTATTGATTGCAGGAAATATCCCGTGCAGTTATAATCAAGTCATGTATAGTCAGGTTCAACCATTTCTTAGTGGGTCTGATGCGTGTCAAACTGATAATGACATCAATGATCAACACATTAAAGGCTAAAGTCACATTTGTTGCATTCATGTTTATTTCTCATTGGATTGACGGGTTATGTTAAGAATTATCGACACATTAGTTTAGGTACTAGATAATATTTGAACTGGAAGGGAGTATTTTAAAATACTTTTCGCACAACTACTATAATTATATATAGATAATGCTCGTAGAAATGAAGAAAAACACACACAGAAACTCACGCATGAATATTAAGCACGTTGTTGATTTAAAGAACGAATTGGTCATAGCTCTTTATATCAGTTTAAGCTATTTCCTGAGATTTGGGTGACTTTGAACAAATAAAAAACAGCCGTTTCTTGCTCTTACATCAATGGTTACTCCATAAACCATGATTTAAATTGACTACATGAAAATGATGAACGTGCTTCAAACCTGACCACACTTGAGGGGTTAACGTTGGTCCCTCAAGTTTCAAATTTGCGTCACTTTAGTTGTTCAAGTTTGCAAAGAATAGGATTAATAACACTTTTGGTTTTTAAAATATGTACATTTTGTCAGTTTGGTCTCTAAAGTATCAATTTTATCAATTTGATTCCTAGAATATTCATTCGTGTTTAAATGATCCTTACATAGACGGACCGTTAAGTTTTTTACATAATGATCATGTGTTGGACACGTGATATCGTCTGAAAAAATGACATGTGGTCACTTTCGTCAAAAAACTTAAAGAATTGTCTCATTAGGGACCAAAGTGACATGAATTAAAACTTTAAGGACCAAATCGATAAAATTAATATAATGAGAACCAAACTGATAAAACGGGCATACTGTAGGGACTAAAAGTACTATTAACTGTAAAGAATATATCTAAAGTATGGAGACATGAGACAAAAATGACTACTCCTGGTAGTCAATTTAAACAACGATTTCAATGGCATCAAAGTGAACAAACCTAGAAACTTGAGGGACTGAAGTGACAAGATTGAAAGAATAAGAACCAAAACGACATAAAGCGCATCTTTAAGGGATTATGTCCGGTCTACAAAGTGTTGAATTGTGCCTCAACTGCCAAATGCAGTTAGGTTTTTCGTCTAGGAAAATATTGCGTTCGTTGCGATGTTTTTACAAACAAAAACCCCAATGTCGTAGAGGTTTTGGGGCACATTGCTATACTTTTGAGAAACTAAACGGACAAAGTAACAGTACTTTTGAACTTTGAGAGGATAAAATAAAACATTAAAGTACTGTTTAAGAGGGCAATGCAATTAGTCCTACAAAACAAAGAAAAGTTGTAGCTTTCATTTTACCTTGTGGTGTGGATAGGAATTCCTAACCCTAAAGTCACGGTCCAATGATGGTAGAGAGAGAAGACAAGAAAAATAACAAATATATGTCAAAAGACAAAGAAAACCAAAGGCTAAGTGTTCAAAGAGAAAGCTTACTAAATCCACATAAGAAAATGCTATTTGGACCTAAAAATCTGACATAATTTGCTGACTTAATGACGTGGCTTCATTGGAACCATTGGATTAACACCAAGTTCCAATGTTTGATGGAGCCCACAGTCAATCCAAAAGTCATAGTGAATTAGGTCAGCAAATTAGGTCAGTAAATTAGGTCCCAATAGCATTGCTCAATCCACATACCTTGGATATATGCTTAAGGTCTTCACAATAATAGCTTCAAATATGGTTCCAACTGAAATAATGCAACAAAATGTTGGCAATGTAATGAAAAGAAAAACATAAAAAAAAGAGGAAATCAATTCAGCTCCCTTCTTTAAGGACCTCTGTATGCCACCTCCTTCTGTGTGCTCTAGTATGAATAACTAAGAGAACTATATATAGTAATATGTATAGTCACTTCACTTTCAAGGACTCCTTTATGCTTAACCGTTCTTTTTAATACAAGTATTTGTTCTATTTGGCTTACAAAAACTGGTAAAGTTCGTTATTTGCTTAGTCTTGATGTTCAAACCTCCGTATGAAGAGGCAAATAATAAAGTTAAGAGTATGCTTCTTACACATATTCAAGAAAAGTATTTGCACTCTCTAAAAACATATAATTTAAGTATATATGTAAGTTAATCGAGCCTCGCCTTTTGATCTTTCATATGCTTCTGCTAGACTCGAATAGACTTTCATCACTTTTGAAAACAATGAAGCTAAACTCAAACAATACTTGAAAAAGGTCTAGGCACTCTTGAAAAAATGGAGCTTTAAGAATATGATTAAATAGCCTATAGTTGGGTCAATGTAGCTAAAACTAGTGGAGTTGATTCCTTGCTTTGGGTTCTCAATCAAGCGTCGAGAAAAAGAAAAAGATGATGCAACCTTCACAATCCATGTTATCCAATAATGAATGACTCCGTTTTTGGTTGACAAGTACTCCTTGGGGTCATGGACACTTTCACGATGGTGCAAAATTAACTAGGCAAATTCTAATGTCTGTTGTCCACACCACACCGACTGCCACACTAACAACTAGAACCTAGGGTTAGGGTTTTTGGCGGCTCTCCACGTCGCAACCACCAGCCAAAGCCACCAGCCACCGTCACTACAACCCAGCAGCCACCCACAGCTTGAATACCAGCCTGCAATCCAACCGACTGAACCACTGCCACACCCCACGGACTGCCCACTCCATTGCCAACAAATAAACATTAAACCCAGCCAACAACCTCAATCCATCTAGGAACCGATAAACCCCACCACCAATTGGCCACTCCTTTCATCAAACACCCCACCGACAAACACCTCATCACCGACTGAACCAACTTACTGCCCACCAGACTTGGTTCCACCGACAAACAAAAAGGCCACGAAAAAGGATTGCAATTGGTGATTCTTTTTCATGTAATTAACCCTAACCCTAACCCTAATCCTAAGCCCTCCTTCCCATCGCAACCACCTGCCCGAACCAATTGCCCACTCCAGCCAACAACCACACCAACAAACCCACTGTCACCCAATCCACCAAATCCCATGGCCAATCTGGCTGCCGGTGATGACCCAACCGCCGGCCTAAACCCACCACCTGACCCTCCTCCTCCCGACGCACACAATACCGGCAGAGTTATCCATCATCCTACTGCCGGTGACTTGCATCACATTGCCAAGTCTATGGGCGGCTCCAACGGAGATCAAACTCAGCCGGCCACTGCCCATCCCATCATCAAATCTGGCCCACTACCCACAAATAACACCATTCGCCAACTTCCACAAGCTAAACACCAACCCGGCCGAAACCCAACACAACCTGGTGTTCCCAAACCAGCTGTACCCACCACCCATAATCCTTGGACCCGACCACCCGGTTCCGCCCCGGACTCGGCTCGACCACACAAGTCATTCATAGATGTTTTGAGGGGATCTGCCAGCACTAGCTCTGACGGCCCCACTCGTCGAGTTCCCCGCCCAGTCACACAGTACAGGGGTGCCCCGGCGGTTGACTTTTCTGACGAGGAGATTGAGAGTCTCATAGCTCCTTTCAAGTTGGCCCTGGTGGGCAAGTTTACCCGAGGCCGCCCTCCGATGGAAATGATCAGGAGATTCCTGCAGCTGATTGGATTGAGGGGGCAGGTTAGTGCCTCTTTGTTAGATAGCCGACACGTGCTCATGATGTGTGACCTTGAGGAGGATTACACCCGTCTCTAGGTGAAGCAGGCTTGGTCGGTTTATGGCAGAGAGATGCGCATGTTCAAGTGGACTCCGCAGTTTCGTTGTACCGAGGAGTCACCCATAGTTCCTATCTGGGTTTCATTCCCATATTTACCTGTCCACTTTGTGCACTCCCAGGATGCATTATTCTCGATAGCCTCGGCGATTGGGACACCTTTACGAGTTGATCAGGCCACAACGAGTTTGAGTCGCCCCTCAGTTGCCAGGGTGTTGGTTGAGTATGATGTCACATGGCGACGGGTGCCGAGGATTAGGATAGGCAGATAGGAGACCTGATTTTGGCAGGATGTGCTTTACGAGGATGTACCACAGTATTGTACTGGGTGTCGGCATTTAGGTCATTCAGTGGAGACCTGTATTACCCACTCCCAACCCCGGGAGGAGGTCAGTGGAGACCGGTCACAACAGGGTCGAGGTGATGGCCAGCATATGACTAGACCATAGGAGGGTGCACCCATTCAGAGAGCCCCAGCCCTTACTGTTCCTCATAGGAATTCTGAACAGGTTAGAGTATCATCTGGGGGAGTGACAGATACCATTGTTCTTTCCCCTAGGGCCATAGTTGCTTCCGCTGTGGAGTCTGCTTCAGTTGCTCCTGTCCAGATTGTTGTTCAGCCGCGTACGGTGGATGAGCCTATGGGTGTGGTCAGTTCGGATATTATTTCTGCTAGTGTTGTGCAGGAGCAGAGTTTGTGCCCCGACCCTTCAGTTGACACAGTTTTTGAGCTAGTCCGTGATGGACTTGTGACTACCCCGATTGTTCGTCCAACTATTCGTGAGCTTCGAGGGGTTCAGAGTCCCCTGGTTGTGGCAGTTTCTGAGGATACTAGTTTGAGGCGTAGAGATAAGGGTGTTAACCCTAGATTGTCTGCTGGGGTTCAGAGTCACTCTACTGGAGATATATTATCTGATGAGTCATTGGGTGGTGATGTTGGATCCTTTTCTGATCCGCAAGAGGGCCTTTCTCAGTCTAGAAGAGCTTTAGTGCCTTATGATGCTTCACAGTCCGGTTGGCAGGTCCCGTTGCGTAGATCTCAGCGTATTAGTAGAGGAGGTAGAGGAGGTAGAGGAGGTAAAGGTGGTAGGCCTGGCCAGGGGACGCTTAGTGTGGTTCTTCCACTCCTTTCTGATGATTAGTACGCTCATATGGAACATCAGAGGGATCAGCCAGGCCTCTTCGATTAGAAGGCTCAGGAAGCTGGTCCGCTCACACCACTTATCGATGTTTTGTATTTTGGAGCCTTTTGTTGACCGAGATCGGTTGGAGTTTTTTCGGATTAGTTTGCACATGGAGCACTGTTTCTGTTCTATTTCGGGGAAGATTTGGATCTTTTGGTCTTCCCCTTTTCAGTTGGAGGTTCTTCAGGACGATGGTCAGGTGGTTCACTGCTAGGTGCGACATTCTTCCTTACCGGATCCAGTTTTTGTTTCTTTTGTGTATGCCAGTTGCGTAGCTTCTGTTCGGCAGGGTTTGTGGGATTCTTTGACACAGTTTGGGAGCATTCATGATGGTCCGTGGATGGTTGGTGGAGATTTCAACGTAGTTGAGTCCTATTCTGAGATCCGGGGAGGTCACACACAGTCTCAATCTGCTATTGATGCATTTTCCCTAGCTTTGATGTCCAGTGGTTTGGAGGATGTTGAGTTTGAGGGTACTCCATTCACATGGACGAATGGACGTACTTGGAGGAGATTGGATAGAGTAGTGGTGAATGCTCAGTGGAGTTCTTATTTTTCTGTATTTCGGGTGGCTCACCTGAACCAGACTTGTTTAGATCATTCACCACTACTGATTTCTGGAGATCAGCGTCAGAGCAGAGGACCGAGTCGGTTCAAGTTTCTTCACACTTGGACCAGGCACAGAGATTTTATGGAGGTTGTGCGGCAGAGCTGGATCCTTCCTGTGTTCGCTTCGAGGATGTCTGCGTTTCAATCGAAGCTTATTTGGTTGAAACAAACCCTAAAGGTCTGGAATAAGGAAGTGTTCGGCAATGTGTTTCAGCGAGTTCAGGAGGCAGAGGCCGAGGTTAGTAGGAGAGAGGTGGCACATGATCAGTCAGGGTCTCCATCAGATCGGGCTGCCCTTCATCAGGCCAGGGCTGAGTTGTAGCAGGCATTACAGTGTGAGGAGTCCTTTATGAGACAGCAGTCCCGTGTCCGCTGGCTTCGAGAGGGGGATTCGAACACCCGCTTCTTTCATGCTTCAGTGAGGAAGAAGCGGCATATTCTCTCAATCCATCGGATCCGGGGTGATGATGCAGAGTGGATTATTGAGCCTAGGGCTATTGGTGCTTCGACAGTTTCCTTTTTTCAGGGATTGTTCTCTGTGGGGGCTGGTCAGGTTGAGATTGCAGACTTTTCGGCTATTCCAACTATTGTGACTGATGCAGATGATGTTGGATTGTGTGCTATGCCGACTTTGGAGGAGGTGAGACAGGTTGTCTTCTCTATTGATTCAGATAGTGCGCCAGAGCCGGATGGGTTTTGCGGTCGTTTTTATCAGTTTTGTTGGGACATTGTGGGGGAAGATTTGCTAGCTGCAGTTCAGGATTACTTCCGGGGTTCTCCTATGCCTCGAGGATTCATGAGTACGTTGGTAGTACTTTTACCCAAGAAGGAGTCACCTTCAACTTGGGCAGAATTTCGGCCAATCAATTTATGTAATGTGAGCAACAAGGTGTTGACGAAGATACTCGTTTCTCGTCTGTCGTCCTTGTTGCCGCGTATCATATCACCGATGCAGAGTGGGTTTGTGCCGGGTCGAGTGTTGCAGGACAGTGTACTTTTGGCTCAAGAGTTGGTACATGATTTGGGGAGAGGATCCCGGGGTGGGAATGTCGTGCTGAAGCTGGATATGGCTAAAGCTTATGACAGGATGTCTTGGTCATTCATTCTTCAGATGTTGCGGGCTTTTGGGTTCTCTGAGGGCTGAATTTCTTTGGTCCGGCGGGCTATCTGGGGGCCGTGGTTTTCTGTGATGGTGAATGGGGTAAGTCAGGGCTTTTTTCAGTCGCAAGGGGGGCTGCGGCAGGGTGACCCACTTTCTCCTTGTTTGTTCATCATAGCTGCAGAGTATCTCTCACGAGGCTTGGATTCTTTGTATGCTCGATTTCCGGGGGTGGCTTATAGTACTGGAGTTGGGGTTTCGGTTTCCCATTTGACTTTTGCTGATGATATTATTATTTTTGCTAATGGGTGCCGGTCGAGCTTGCAGCGAGTTATGGATTTTCTTCATCACTATGAGGCTGTCTCTGGTCAGTTAGTTAGTCAGGCCAAGAGCAGTTTCTATATCAATTCGCGTGCCTCGCATTCTAGAGAGGTGATTGCACGGCAGACCACTGGTTTTCAGAGACGTGACCTTCCGTTTATTTATCTGGGGTACCCTATCTACTTGGGTCATCTCCGAATCTCGTACTTTGATGAGATGATTCGGAAGGTGCGCGAGCGGATATCTGGATGGGCGAATCGCTTACTCTCCTTTGGAGGTAAGCTCACTCTGATTCGTCATGTGCTCGCGTCGATGTCTATTCACTTGTTCCACGTGCTGAGACCTCCTGCAGATATTTTTAACCAGTTAGAGAGGTTGTTCACTTGTTTCTTGTGGGGTGATACAGCTACTCATCGGAGGATTCACTGGTGTCACTGGGCTGAGGTATGTTTCCCTATAGAGGAGGGCGGCTTAGGGGTGCGTTCTTTTTCTGACTTAGCCGAGGCTTGTGAGGTGAAGCTCTGGTGGAGTTTTCGTGCTCAACAGTCACTTTGGTCCACTTTTATGAGGGCCAAGTACTGTAGGTCCACCCATCCTGGGCTGATTGAGTTTCGTTACCCAGCTTCACCTCTTTGGAGGCGGTTGTGTGGGATTCGATCCGTGGCTGAGCCGAGGATCAGATGGTTAGTACGGTCTGGTGAGGTCAGCTTCTGGTATGATTGTTGGTTGGGGGATTATCCATTGGCTTTAATGTATCCGGGGGTAGCTTCTGGGGTTCCTGTTTCTGCTTACTGGGCAGGTCGGCAGTGGGACAAAGGCCGATTGTTGGAGGTTTTACTTTCTTCAGTTGTTGAGCAAATTATGCAGATTCCGATTCCAGAGCAGGGGGTTGATCAGATGAGGTGGAGGTTATCTTTGGATGGAGATTTTTCATTAAGGACTGTTTGGGCTGATATTCGGGGTGTGGCTCCAGTTAGGGCTGGGTTTTCTTGTGTCTGGCAGAGGCATATTCCGACTCAGATCTCATTCTTTATGTGGCGGTTGTTTCATAGTTTTCTGGCCACAGATGATGGCTTAGAGAGACGGGGTTTCCATGTAGTATCCCGGTGTGTGTGTGTGGTGGGGCTGTTGAGACTCTTAGACATCTTTTTCTGGATTGTCCACTTGCAGTTCAGGTGTGGGGTCATTTTTATCAGATGTTTGGGATCAGATGTCGGCCGTTTCAGTCTCCTTATGCTTTGATGCTTCATTAGCGGCGTTGCGCTCCTTCTGCAGGTCACGTACGGGTACTGCTACCGTGCTTCATTCTGTGGCACTTATGGAAGGCGCGTAATGCTTATAGGTTCGATGGTCAGGTCTTTCAGGTGTCCGTTGTGATTCAGAGGGTTATGACCAATATGCAGTTGGTTGGACTTGCTTTTGGGTTTGCTCCGAGTCAGTTGCGTAGGGATGAGACAGTTGAGTTTGTAGGTTCTCTTAGGGTCTTGGTTCCTCGGCCTCGACCTCTTCGCTTGGTTGCTTGGACTCGTCCTGTAGCGGGGTGCCTGAAGATCAGCTTTGACGGCTGTTCTAAAGGCAATCCGGGTTTGTCTGCGGTAGGGGGTGTTATTCGGGACCATTAGGGTCGGGTACTTAGGGCTTTTGGATTGTTTCTGGGGCATCAACCTATTCTGTATGCGGAGTTGCAGGCTGTTTGTGCTGGGTTGGAGTTGGCTGCAGATTTGGGAGCTTCAGAGTTGGTAGTGGAGTCAGATTCAGCTACAGTGGTTTCTTGGGTTTCTTCTCAGGGTACTGGGTGTTGGGTTTATACTTACCTACTTGCTCGGATTCGGCTTCTGTGTGCTTCTCTCTCTGCTCGCGTCTGCCACGTCTTGCGGGAGGTGAATCAGGCTGCAGATTTCATGGCTAATTGGGCTTGCTCTCAACAACACAATCAGCGATTCCTTGATTCGTCATCCCTTCCTTCTGGGATTGCTGGTATCCTCGCCTTGGACGCTCGACAGACTCCTCACGTTCGTCGTTGAGTTTTTATTTTAATTGATATTTTCTGTTATTTTGTACTGTGGGGATTCCCCACTTTGCTTTTCTATTTCTTTTTCGTCTTTTGCTTTGACTTTCTTCCACTTCTGGAGGCTTGGCTCTATGTTCTCCTCCCTTGTACTTTTTCCTTTTAGTTATATATACAGGTAGGGGCCCTGCCAAACCCCCCACCCACACTGGGTGGATTGAAGAAAAAAAAAAAATTCTAATGTCTGTCGGCGGCCACTCATTTAGCATTCACTTGTTTAAGGACCTCTCTACGCCAATTCCAGTGTGGTATAGCAAGTGTAAGTAACCAATTCAAGAGAAGTAGCAATAAATAGTCACCATAAAGGGCTTCTTTATGCTTAAACCTCATTCTAATACAACTATTTGTTCTATTTATCTGTCTAAAGCTTGTAAATTCGGCTATTTAATTTGCTTAGTCTTGATTAAACCTCCATAGAAAAGAGACACAAGAGTATATAATTAATAAGGTAATGCGTCTTACATATATTATTTATAAAATCTGTCCGTACTCTTTCTTATTAATATAATGAAGGCTTTCATTTGTTAAAGATAAATTAATAAAAGCAAAAGACACAACCTAAAGTTCTGAGACTAAACTCAAACATCACTTCAAAACGATATAGATGTTCTTGAAATAGTAAGTGAACATAAAGAACAATTGAATATCCTATTCTTTGTCAATATGGCTAAAATTAAAGAAGTTGGTTCTTTGCTTTGTCTTCTCCATCAAACCTCAAGAGAAAGAATAAAAAGAAATAAAATTAACGCAACATTCGAAAAAAAAAAAAAAAAACATTCGAAGATAACGCAAAATTCCACCCTTATCAGTTTCTATGACGGCTTAGTGTATTGTTTCCATGACGAGTTAGTGACCCTTGGATTGCGATCTAACTATACATGTGAAAAGTTCCCACTAGAGATTGTGGGGCATAGTTTCTATTACCACGCTACTATATATATACACCCCACATATATATTCCATCAAAAGTTAAATAATTTGGATTCCGGCCATAATCCTTCGAACCTGACCAGCAAGCAGATCTCTAATTTACTTGGCATTGCTTCCTTTTCTTCACCTTCCCATTTAAAGACATTAATTTAAGTAAATCATATGACAACAGGCAATTGAAGCTTCAAACCATGATACCTATTGAATGTTCAAAAGTACAAATACGATGAGTACAGAGTATTTAGACAAAAACTTGCTAACAAGTATAACTTCTCATTGGAGAATTAAAAAGTCTTGGTGTTTTTTTTTGGTCAGAAAAAAGCCTTGATGGTTTGAATAAAGGTAAGCACAAGCAATATAACTGCAGCAACAGTAGAAGCAGTTCTCCAGGGAGTACTAAAATAATCACGTTTCAGAGTTGCCTTCCATTTGTGTCGTGGTACATTGCAATATTTATTTACGTCCTTACATATGTCACGATAATAGTATGGTCCACATGAATCACCAGTGCAAAGGTTATTGAAGAGAGTCGCCACTGCAGAGCTGTCGTCTATCAGGCTATAAATAACTCCACTCTTGATGAGTAACTCCACATCTTGAGCAGAGTCAATAAGCCTATCCATGAAAACAAGATAATCAATTATGTAAGTATCAGGGTAATAATGACATACCTCCATAGCAACAAGGTTTCTAAATAAAACTTCGGTCCCATCGTCTACAAGTAATCTAGGGACTTGTAACACTCCATTTGTATATGTTATGTCAAGTAAACGATGGTTTGATGATGCACTCATAATCATTCCTGCCTCTTGCATCTCCGTTGCTTGTGGCATCTCTGAAAAATAAAAATCTTCTTCCCATTCCAATGAGCTCCGTGGACTTGACGGTAAGAACCATACCCTTACCAAATCAACAAAATGCTTCACTTCAGTATTTGATATATCCAGTTCAATGTCCCCAATCGGAATGAAGGTTCGGATGCAAAACAAGGAAAGCTGGCGGAAAGAGTCTGGGTTTGAATGGAATGCTATGTTGAATAGACCCTCTATTATAAAGAATGGAAGCTGATTTTCAAGTAATGCTATGTCTGATGCCACTTGAGTAATCACCCGTAGATCACTTTGTTGGTCAAGTAATATTGAGCCTTCTAGTTCTAGCACATGACGTAGATCACTCGAAACAACATTTTTTCCAAAAAGACGTCCAACACCCAAAAACACCTCAATGATGAAACAACAATCCAAAAGGATCATTTTCACAAAGCTATCACTATTAAGCTTATCAAATCTTTCTGCATAACAATTGCGAACACCCTGTTCCTGCTCTTTTATCTTGCTTAGACACTCATCCAAACTGATGTGAGTACGATCGCGGAATGCTTTCAAGCACCTTAATTTGAACTCTTCCATGCCTAGCAACTCCTTTTCTCCATGGTGTAGAGGCCCGATAGAAACCATCTGGGGTGTATAAGCTTTTGGATTTCGTTCTCGAATTCGTATTGGAACTCTATAAATACAACATGCAGGGGATAAAGAAGGTAAGTCAAGTATATCATTCTCAATGGAATCTACCAATGGAACAGGGGGATTTTCCTTTGCTTCTGCAATGCAATGATCTTTGTCCATTCTTTTGATCCTCTCCCTTTCTGGTACCTGGTGGTGACGTTTTTAAGAGAAGAAAGAAGACACAATCAACACATTCTTCCTTCATGATTAGTTGGCAATTAAATGGATAAAAAAAACACACACACACACACATAGGAATATGGTCCCAGAGTAGAAAAATGTTATTGAACCTAATTTAGGGACTTAATATGGAGGCCTAATTCAACACAACTATTGGATTAAAAGTAGGCTTCATTTAACATTAAAACTCGCAATTAATCCAATCACTACATTGAATTAGGTTCCTATAGTATTCCTCCCCAAAAGAGACAAAAGTATAAAATTAAGATGATGCATCTTTCCTACATTCCGGAAAAGTGTTTGTACTCTTTCTTACTTACTAGCAATACATCATGTGTGTTGCATGTGAATAATTTTCATACACAAAAATTGATACAACATATTAAGTATATGTCTATCTGAATTAAATATCATCTCAAATTTGTTAAACTTAATTTTTTATTGCTTATATTATATTATAGGATTATAAAAACTTTGTACGTACCCAAAATTCGTTGTTCTAACTATAACAAGAAAAATAAAAAAAAATAGTTAAAGTTTTATTTTTTTAGAATTTTGTGATTGAGAGTGATTTTTTAATAGTGATTAAGAAATTAATTTTTTTGAAATTCATTTGATTAGTATTAGACTTATAATTCCTGGAATAAAATAAAAGTAATTGTCAATATACTAATCATATTGGAATCTTAATGTAATTAAGAATTAATTTGGTCAATTGTAATAAGATTTAATATATTACTCTATAATATATATTATAAAGCATATTAAAATTCTAAACGAGACGCAGTGACCAACTACCATAGCCCAAAACATCTTTGTCAGAGCCAATTATATTGGTTGGCAATAAGTCGTGTTGTGTCATGCTTTAAATTTTATAATTATTGTTGTATACAAATTTATTCAACTCATGTTTGATCTATTTATAATTATTAGTAATGCACCACGTGCGTTATATGTGAATAAGTTTCGTACATAAAAATTAATAAAATATATTATGTATCTGAATTAAATATCATCTTAAATTTACCAAAACTAAATTTTCATTACTCATATTCTATTATAAGATTATGAAAACTTTATATTTTCTCAAAATTTTTTTGTTCTAACTATAAAAAAAAAAAAAAGGTTAAAGTTTTATTTTTATAGAATTTTGTATTGAGATTGATTTTTTAATGATGTTTGAGAAATAAATTTTTTGAAAATTCATTTGATTAAAATTCATTTGTTAATATACTAATCACATTAGAACCTTACTGTAATTAAGAATTAGTTAGATCAATTGGGATAAAATTTAGTAATGAAATGGTTAAACTTTTTGATTAAAAAAAAATACACATATATAAGTATAATGTTATATTTGCATATGAGATTAATAATGTTATATTGATGAGTTTTTGAAAGTTTTTGGAACGCTTTATTGAAAATATAATGATGAGTATTTTTTAAGGGTAATATAGTCAATCAAAGAGTTTTATAGAAAATAATATTTATACATAGAAAATATATAATTAACATAGATGTTATAGATAATTTGAAGATTTAAATACATAAGGATATGATTATAATTTATATATTTAATTGTAAAATGATAGAGTAGTATTTGCAATCTTTTATAAAGGTAAACTAAAAATTCAAAAGTTTTCTATCTTAAAGTACTTTTATTAATAGTATAGATGTATAATTAAGTTCATATCGTATCGAGTTTGTGCCATGTATACATTTTATTAAATCAGATTTGTATCTTGTTTGCCTAGCTCGTGTCAGCCCATCTTTTTCACATGTCCAACATGTGCACTCTTTTGCCACTCAACTCCTTAAAATTAAATCTCAATCTAATAATGGGCTCTAGAAGGGTTGGTGAGCAGGTCTATCAAAACGACCAATATAATTGAGTCTACTAATTCTAAAAAGGATCAACAAATTCGACATGAAATTAGTGAGTTTTAATATCATTTTATTGAGTCTGTATAATGAATGGGTGTTCAATACTAGGGATGCAACTCTGACGAACTAGCCAAATTAAAAGATTAACCCAAATTTGAAAACAAACTACCTTCACAATAATAGGGGAAGTTTTGGTTAAATAGTCATGCAAATATTTTGTTATTACAGACCGACGATTTGAGTATAAAAATAGACAATAACGTAATGAGAAATAATTAATTTACATACACAAAGACACAAGAGATTTACGTGGTTCAACAAAAAATCTTGCCTATGTTCACGGAGCATGACCTAGATCATATAGAGCGAGAGCATAAAAACGAAAAAATTAAAAAATATTTGAGAGCAGGAGCACTTTGAAAGTGTCATAGTATATGCATTACGACAAATATTCACCCATAAAAGTTCATAAAAATAAAATATAAAAAATTAAATTTCATGCACAACTATGTGGAATGCTATTTAACCTTTAAATATTGGAGAATTGTCATTATTATAGGGTGCAAATTTTGTAAGTTAAAACTTATTTTATACAAAATGATTCCTCAATTTATCTGTTGAGACTTTTATTGTGAAGATTGAGTAAAATTCGTTTGCCATGTGAATATTGAAAACATACTAACATCATTTTATTTTGTTCTTATGTACAGATTAATGGCTGGTGGTGCGAGTTGTTTACAACGGACAAAACCACACTTGTGCCTTTTTTATTTCTTTCTTTTCCGTACTTATGTCTTTTATTTAGTGGGAAAACACTTGTTTCATGCACTTATTTTGTATTTGCTTGAATGATATTTTTATTTGAGAAAAATTAATTTTAAGTTCTTTGGTTTTGGGTTATTATATTAATTGTCATATATCGTTTAGATGTCAATGACTAGATAATACATTATTGGTTTTGTTACACGGCTCTTATCAGGCTATTTCAAGAGTCAATTGTTATGCAAAAATAAATAAATATAGAGTTTGAGTGACGAAATGAGAATTTGTCTCTACTCTCAACTTCTACTGACAAACTTTTTTTCGTCACTAACAATTATACAATTAACTACTCTATATTTTGTGACAAGCTTAATTTGACACTAAAGACTCACAGTTGGTGATGAATTTAAAATTCGTCCCTGGAAGTAGACCTCTAAAGACGAGAATATATTGTCACTATAACATAACTTACAGTGACAAAATATTTTCATCACTACATTGGTACTTTCAGTGACGTTATTAATCTTTTAATGACACATCTTTTAGGTCTTTTGTGACTATTTTATTTGTCATTAAATGTATTTTTTTAGTAATGAGAGAGTGTTGTCACTACAAAGTATAGAATTAATGACGGTTATTCTAGATTGTCACTATAGACAATTACTGACAAGCTTCTAGTGACCACCTAGTGACGACATAAATATCATCACTGGAACTCTTCAGTGACAAAATACACATTTATAGTGACAAAAAAATTTGTCACTAAAGCCCATAATTGTTGTAGTGACTTATCAAATAAAAATTTCAGTAATAATAAGTAAGCACATATCTAAGTAAGAGCACAAATTCGTGAATTAAAAATTTGAATTCTTGAATTTTGTAAATTGAGAGCGCGAATTCACAGAGAATAAGACAAATAAGAGAAAGGATATATAAGATCTTCACAATGAAAGCTTACTAACTCTACATATATACCTTGATTATATGTCTAAGCTCTTCACAATAATAACTTCTAGATATGTTTGCAACTGAAATAAAGACGGAAACTAATTATTCAAATGGAAATGAAATTAAAGCATTATAAAACTAGAAATTAATTGAACTCACTTCTTTAAAGAGCATCACCTTAACGTTATTCTTCTTCTGTACAGCTATGTGTGTGTGTGTGTGTGGTAGTGGGTATAGAGAGCCAGCGAGAGTTGAAACTGGATCACTTCTGAAGAAGATCGATCAATCTGTACACAGAGAGAGAGAGAGAGAGAGAGAGTTAAGGTTTTTTGCTTTTCTTTCTTTGGTTTTGGGGAATAAAAGGACAGAGTGGAATAATGGAAAGTGAAGGGCAAAGGGGGGATTTTCTGATAATGGCAAGGGGAACGATGTCGTTCCGTTGATTTTCCTTTTAGGCTTCGCGTGTGAATTAAGCCGTGTAGTTTGATTTGTGAGATGTATTTTAGTGTTTTAATTTGATTTATTTAATCAATTTTATCTGTTCATTTATCGTTCTCAAATCGGCATTTACAATTTATATGAACCAAAAATTCAGGATTGTGACGAGACACGGACATTCTCCATGCTGTGGCTTCATCCGGTCCGTTCTCCGGTTGGGTTCGAAGAACATTCGAGCGATTGTTTTTGCATATCCAATTATGCACAAAAAAAATAAAATCAATAGAAACTTCATAAGAGATTAAATTATCCTATGTTAACAACATCAAATAAAAGATTAAGAAATAGAAAACTTAAATATTTTTTTTATATTATATCAATTAAATATATTTATCGTATTACACTTTTATAGCGTTTTATATTCAGGAATAAATTAATTTTTTTATTATTTGTATAAATGAATTATATTATTTTTAAATTCGTGTGAAAAATGGGTCAATGCTAATCTACTAACATGAGGAGTTGAGTTTCTATTACGACACTTAGTTTTGCTTCAGCTTCAAGAAAGTGGTGTGAATTCTTACTGGGCATTACGCTTTTTTTACAGGTAATTTCCTTGATTGCTTTTTTTACACACACACAACCACAAACTGGTAAAATTTGTTATTTGCTTAGTCTTGGTGATCAAGCTTCAATAGAGAAAGACAAAAGAAAAAGGTTAAGGTGATTCTTTACTTTGGGTTCTCAATCGTGAAAGAGACAAAAGAAATAAAGATGTTGCAGCATCACAATCTGTTTCATTCAATGATGAATGACTTTGATAAAACTTGTATAAAGATAATCCATAAACAGTACATGTGAGACAAAGACTTTAACAAAATACATTAAGCTCAGCCTAGTTTAATAAAAAGTATAAGCATGAACCAAAAAGAAACTCTACGAAATAGAATTCCAAAGGAAATATAGGCCTTGAGCCAGTACTTCCAAATGAATCAAACTTCGAGAGAGCATCATTTGACAGAATGCAAATTCATGAAGCATTGATAAATGTTCAAGCATCCAAAGTTATTAAGTCCAAGCTTACTCCCTTCTTCCATGCTTAATAACATTGTGTGTGATGGGACACTTCTGAGAAACGGTATGATTCCAACACGTGTCCTTGGCAACGGGGCACGTCCACCTATTTGATGAAGCCACGTGTCCTTGGCATCGGGGCACGTCCTTCTCTCTGATAAAGCCACGTGTCCTCGGCACCGAGGGCCCTTGCTCGATGCCGAGGGGCACATCCCCCTCTATCGTGATACCACGTGTCCTCGGCACCGAGGGGGGACATCCTCTTCCCTGATGCCGCCATGTGTCCACGACACCGAGGGTCCCTTACTCCCTGACGGATCCACGCATTCCATACATTACTGGACTGAGGGCTAGTTATGGACACGTCACCTCTTTTCTGGAAGGGTCACTAACAGATGCAGCACATCAATCTCAGGGACATGCTATTTATCATTGGTTTACCTTCTCCAATGAAGTCAGAATGGCAGAAAGAATAAGACACTCAGCCAAGGGAAGTTAGACACGTGGCGTAAAGTACAGGATGAGGGGTGAAATGACAGTAATACCCCTGCTGACATACGTCTATCTCAAACGAGCATTTAATAAACCCTCAGTTGATGGGACATCCATGATGACTCGGCAAGCCGAGAAGAAGGAGCATTAAATTCTCCAAGACCCGAACACTTAATACCTTTACATCGAAAAAAGAGCATTAAATGCTCTGAAGTCCGAGCATTTAATAGCGGGGCCTCCCCATTGCAAAATAGGAGGCGTACTGCCCCATGTCTGGACACTATCTACTGTCTAGACCCTCAGTAATGATGAGCCTTTGGTGGGCATAAATAGCTCCCAAAAATACAATACAAAAGTACGCAAATTCACCTCTCAAGAACACAAACAGTGTTTTCTTCTTCCTCTCTCTCAAAAAACTGATTTGATCGTCGGAGGGGATACGCCGGAAAACACTCCGGCGCCCTTCTAACCTGTTTTCTGTGTATTAGGCAACCCCTTTGGCCGCTGGAATCAATCAGACAGCCCCCAAAGTAATTGATCACCACTCCTTAGGCTCCCCCTTTGGCCTTCTTGCCCCTTTCCTTGCCACGAGGTCGTCGACTCTCGAGGCGAACACGAGCTCACCAAGGGAGAGATCTGTTCCTATTTCTTCATTGTACGAAAATTACCGCGCACAGTGTGCTAGTATGCATATACACATATATAATTATGTTATTTGTGTACTAAGATTCATATAGATCAATTTTATCATATAGTGTTCGCATTTAGCTTGCACTTGTTGGCCACTCATTTGTTGCATAAGCCTTTAGTAGTTGCAGAGTAAGGACAATGAAAAAATAAGTGGTGGTATGATTCATTTGCATTTCTACATAGAATGCACCCTGTCACTAAATGAGTAGTGGCTAGCCAAAGAATGAAAATCATTCTCGGTACACTAGAATTGTTGAGAGAAAAAATGATGAACAAACTGAGTATAGAGCCTTGTATATATAGCTAAATAAGAGTGCAACTCGCCAGAACACCTCTCTGGTCTGGGTAAGATATAAAAACCATAGTAAGGATAAAACAGATAAAAAACTAAACATCCTAATAACTAGGCTATAACTCCAATACTCACCCTCAAGTTAGGCGCAAAGATGTCAATCAAACCAAGCTTGACAATGGAGTCTCGGAAAATGGATAGAGTGACAGGTTTAGCGAAGATATCCGCAACTTGATCACTAGTCCCCACAAACCATGGGGTAACAATGTCGTAGCTGACTTTCTCCTGAAGAAAGTAAACATCAATCTCTATATACTTTGTCCTCTTGTTTAGTACAAAATCAAAAGAGAGCTGAATAGCATATCGATTATCACAACATAATGTAGATGGGGAAGTCACTAAAAATCCTAACTCGCCAAGAATATACCGTAGCTGGGTTAGTGCCCTATACTCTACCTCTACCGATGAATAGGAGATAACTGTCTGCTTCTCGCTCTTCTAAGAGATAAGATGAATCCCTCAAAAAGTACAGAAACCCGTAGTAGATCGACTGTCACAAGTTCCCCCATAATCTGAATCTTAATAACAAGTTAGAGAATTGGTCAGTGACCTCAATGCATATAACAACCGAAGTCTAGGACAAGACTTGAGGTACTGAAGTCTGCTCTGTTTTATATTATAGATTGCGCAAATCACCCGTCGATCGTTGTACATTAAATGTTGTACAATTTTGCGTTGAATGTATATTTAGTGGATTTTGGATACAAGTTTATATTTTGGTGGATGTTGGGATGTCACATACAAAATGAATAAATGTTGAATGGATGAATTAAACAAGTTTAATGTGGATGAATTGTACGGATTCAATGTGAACTGGCACATTTTAGTTTGTGTGGATGTTATTTATAATTTAACTAGGGGTAACCCATACCTAAAGGCACGGTGCAATGCGAATGTTTTGAGAGAGATGTTAATGGCCGTGTGGTGAGTCTATTTGAGACCATCGGATGGATTTACTGAAGTCTGCTCTGTTTTATATTATAGATTGTGCAGATTTTATTTAAAAAAATCAAAAAGAGAATACAAAAAAAATAAAAAAAATTCCCTGCGCTTATTTTGAAATGACAATAAATGCTGATAAATAAGATTTTTCATCACTGGAATCTCACCTTTCTCAGCGTTTTCTAAATGCCAGTATTTCTCATTTCGGCCACTGAAAACTAATAGTAGGCTGGCGTTTATGAAACGCCCCTGTTTTACATAAGTCAACGCAGGGAGATTTACCAGTGATAATATAGGAGGCGCTCATTTGAAACACCGGCAAAAGATTTTTCCTATGGTTTTTTCGCTTTTACTGGCAATTGTTAAATGTTGGGTTTGCTCAAAATTCCTATAGTGGTTCATTTAATTAGATGCAGAAAGTCAACAAGTGGTATTAGAGCTTCTAGGTTCAGCACAAAAAGGGTGGAATCTTGATCATGGGCATTAAAGCGCGCATGTTCTTAATTTTTGGTATTCAATGGCGGAAGAAAGAACCTTGATGGACATATTCAATGTGGAACCATGTGATGGGACTATGACAATGCAAAATTAAAAACATCTTGGTGCAACCCAACAGAAAGCTCAGTCCCTACCATTAACTGTTAGGGAGGGTGTGCTGGGAAAGGGAAGTAAAGAAAATGATTGTGGAAACCCATGGAGGAGTCCTCTCTGTCTAGATTTTAGAAAGAGAAAATGCCCTTCCCCTTGAATGACCACAATACGCTTCTTGAAACGCTACCACCAATTGTCTACACAATGAGTGTATCGCCAAAGGTCCACGATGTGCTTCTAGTGCCCTAAGCCCCATTGTGGTCCACTTATTAGAGTACTAGCATGTGATAAGTGAGCATTAATACATCTTCGTTTCTTCTCCTTGACAATTTAGAATTGTCCTTTTAACGCTTTCAACACTTTTGTAGAAATATTTATTAGTGTTTTGAGAAACCGGTAAAAGTATACATACTAAATATACAGATACCAAAAGTACATAATATTTAGAAAGTACGCAAAAATTGCAAACAAACACAATTTCTTCATGAAAGAATTAAAAAGAGTTGATGGCTTGAATAAAGGTAAGCACAAGCAATATAGCAGCAACAACAGTAGCAGCCGTTCTCCAAGGAGTACTGAAATAATCACGTCTTAGGGTTGCCTTCCACTTATGCCAAGAAGTATTGCAATAGTCATCCACGTCTTTAGATATGCGATGGTAATAGTAGCCTCTTAATGGAACACCTGAGCAAAGCTTATTGAAGATATTCGCCACTAACGCGTTATCACCATAGTAGCTTTTAATAATTCCCTCGTGAATAAGTAACTTCACATCTTTGTCAGAGCCGATAAGGCTGTTCATGAAGAATGTATAATCAGTTATGTAAGTCTCTGAAAAATAATGGCATACTTTCAGAGCAACAAGGTTTTTAAGAACCAATTCCGTCCGTCCTTCTACTTTTAATGTAGGAATTTCTAACACTCCCTTTGCATATTTTATGTCTAGTAAACGTTGATTCGAGCCCCTCAAAATCATTCCCGCCTCTTGTATCTCTGTTGCTTTTGGTATTTTCTTAAAACTATCCTTCTGTGTTTGTGATGACCGTAAAGATTATGGCAAGTGACATATCCTCAACAAATCAACAAAATGTTTGACTTCAGAACTTGAAATCTGTGAAGTTTCATCGAAGGGAAATAAGTTTTTGAAGTACGAAATCGAAAGCTCCAAGAAGGAGGGCCCTTGGTTTGTACAAGGATGGAAGGCTAGGTGGTATATGCCCTCAATTATAAAGAATGGAAGCTGATTTTCAAGCAATATTGTGTCTCTTTGCACCTCAAGCATCACCAGTTGCTTACTGAAGTAGTCAAATTCTTTCGAATTAGAGGCACCTTGCGTCAAAATCACCTTAATGATGAAACAACAATCCAAAAGGATCATTTTCACAAAGATCTCACTACTAAGATCATCAAAATTTTCTGCATAACAACTGCGAGCTCTCGGTTCCCACTCCTTTATCTTTTGTATACAATTCTCCACTGTGATGCCAATATCATTGATTAATGCATTCAAGCACCTTAATTTGAACTCTTCCATGCCTAGCAACTCTTTTTTCCCATGGTGTAGAGGGCCAATAGAAACCGTATGGGGTGTATAAGCTTTTTCATTGTTCTCTCGAATTTGTTTTGGAACTGTATAGATACAACAGTTAGGTGGGAGGGAAGGTAAGTCAAGTATTTGCTCCTTAATGGAATTTGCCAATGAAATTTGGGGATCTTCCACTGCATCTACAATTAAATGGTCTTCATCCATTCTTTTGATCCACGCTTTTCTTTTACTATTGACATTTAGAGAGGAAAGGCGACATAGTCAACACATTCTTTGTGACGCCCCAATCTCCGGGGGTCCTATATTAACCGTTGACCACCCGTCAACCCGCGGAAATACCCATGGATGTCACTCAACCTAACACCACGGTAGTAGCATCCCCTTAACCGGGATCTTAATTCACAATTGTTAACCGGATTCGATTATTCATTTGGGTTCAACCAATATTCAATATACCATGATTTATACTCCATTATAGTCCATTTACATCATTGGAGGGAAAGGAAACGTAGATTGAAAATAGGGCGAAGCAGTGTGAAAATCTGAAAATTTTGAAGAGAGTACCGGTACCCAGTACCGGTACCATTCAGTACCGGTACCCGGTACCGGTACTGTCAACCCACTGGACAGGGGGTACCGGTATCCAGTACCGGTACCATTCAGTACCGGTACCCGGTACCGGTACTGTCAACCCACTGGAAAGAGGGTACCGGTATCCAGTACCGGTACCATTCCGTACCGGTACCCAGTACCGGTACCATTCAGTACCGGTACTCTCTGCCCAGTTTTGCCATTTTCAACCATTTTTCCTTTCCAATCCATTCAAAACCCTTCCCAATTCATCAAATACATGTTTGACAAGGATTTCCATATAAAACATGGTTTATACAAGTTCTATTACAATTGATTCCATACATTTACATATCAAAATGAAATTCTTTCAAAAGCTTTACAAAACAACAATAAAAGCCACAAGTCGGCTTTCTTCAACCTTGGGGCTCGAAATGGGAGCCGTCCGCCGGTGTGAACCCCGCACCTGAAATGTTTTTCCCACAAAGGGTGAGCCACGCTCAATAGGGTATCTCCTAATGAGGCTACTCCCCAACCTATATGCATATGAAATGTTCACATGCCACAAAACCACAATTCATAACATTCCAAGCAAGGAAATATATTCAATGATGGAAATTGCAATGCCATGCTATGGAATGAGGTGAGACCCACTCATGCATATCAACCGAGCCCTTCCCGACTCCTCTACACATGCAAATGCCAATGTGTACTAATCCGTCATTGATGTTGCACATCAAATGACCTTTCATTCTAGGGTCTATATAGGGGTGGATGTTCATGGACTCACACCAAAGGTCACCCAACCTACACGGAATTCATGGACTTCCACCAACGGTTCCGCGTACACCGACACACTTTATGGGCTCTTATACCAACGGAGTGCGTATCCAATCACCGGGTCTCTCACCCGAGAGATTTTCTAGCCCTTCTTGCTACCCCAACCCTATCAACATATAAACCATGCGACTCGACTAGGTCATCGACCCATATTACCTGAGCTCACTCGTTATCCACCATGCGTGGTGAAGACAAACAACCATGCACACACACCTCCTAAAATGCGATGTTCCCGTGCATATGCAATGTGATGCTCCATTGCAACACTAATACAATGTCCGATATGATATGAGTGACATATGAACATTCTCAACACATTCCTCATATTCCATGGCAAAATCATATCAAAAGCATATAATTCCCATAATACAAATTTCAAGCATGTTATCAACATACTAAAATTTCAAGGCATATATATAAACACATAACATGCCCACAATTTCATATAACACATGAATTCACATTGAGTTCATTTCACATATCCAATCATAGAAATCACATTTAGTAACTTCTAAATATCCATCCAAGCTAGGATTTCCTTTACCCATTTCAATAGCCAATTCACCCAATTTCACAACAATAGACAAGAGATACATAGGCTATCATCCTACCCATTCCATAAAGACATTATAGGCTTGGAATAAACCTTAGTAGGAGGAAACCCTACCTCTTGAAGCGTAAACCCACTTGGTGGACACCTTCAAGAACCTCTATTTCGCCCAAAATCCTTGATTTCTCCAAGCTCGATTTTTGGAACTTCGGTGAAACCCGCCTTTCTTGGTATGGTTTTGTAGCCCTTGATGCGTAGAACAACCTTTGTTCTTGGCCCAAGTGGATTGGAGCTCCCAATCTTCGTAGATCGTAGAGAGAAGGTGGAGAGATTTTGGATTTTCCCTCTCTTCCTCTCACGTTATCGGCTGAGCTAAAAAAATGGGGAGAAAATCTGATTTTCTCCCCTTTAAGTACCCTTTAAATACTTGGCCCACAACACGCCACACAGTCCTTATTTCCCGGGTCCGTTTTAACCCCGAAACGATTAATTTTCGCTCCGGTTCAAGTTCAAAATATTTTTATTTTAACTTGCCGTCATTTATTTCCAAAAATTTAAAATTTTAATCAGAATTTCGTTTTTGGGTCTCCCGAGGCTCGACCGCCTCGTAAAACGCAAAAAATCCGACTAATTCGGAATTTAATGAAATTTGACAGGGTAACTAGTTTTCGCAAGACGAATCCAACGGTGAGGTTCGTTTCGTCATCCGAGTTCTAGAAAATTTCAGGTTTACAACCTGTACCATAGTGACAATTTACCATTTTGCCCTTTTTCACAAAAGTTCAAATTTTCTCGGGTTTTACATTCTTCCTTCACGACATATTAAGCATTTCTTTTAGAAACCGTTAGCTACAAGTCAAAGCTTGTAGTAAGTTGTGATCTAAATTAGGGAAAATTGTACATTGTACCTTGAAAAATTTAAAAATTTTACTTTGTACCCTCAAAGATTAGATTTTCTACATTACACTCTCAATGTATCAAAAATATTATAATACGTTCCTTCTGTTAGTTTCCGTTACTAATTCTGTCAACATCAATGAGGTGTGTTTTGACAGAATAAACAACCGAATGTAATAGAAGGGTCATATTACAACACTTTTAATACATTGAGGGTGCAATGTAAAAAATATCATCTTTAAGAGTTCAAAGTAAAAAAATTTAAATCTTTTGGGGTGCAAGGTGAGTTCTCCCTATAAATTACAGTATGTATCTTGTGGTATAGATGCCAAACCTAAACCTCAAGTAAGGGGTAAGACTTTGGTGCCAAAAAGAGGTACGGTAACCAAAATTACATTTTTTTTGAGTGAAGTTACAGCTAAATGAGGTCAGGTTATGACAAAAGAAGTTAGAATCGATCTCAAACCACCCTAATTTTGTTATAACTGTAACCCACAAAATTCGTAACTAGACTCAAAAAAATTATAAATTTTGGTATAGTACTGAAAAATAATTTCTTAATACCACAGTGGTAAGAGATTCAAGCATGACAACGAGAAAACAGGTAGATGCCGAAAGACAAATTCAGAATGCAAAAAGGATAAGGAAACATATGACAAGCTTACTAAATCAACATACCTTGGATATATTTGATGTCTGCACAATAATATACAAAAAATTATTCGCAGATAAATAAAAAGAAAGCATAAATAAACTAGGAAATTATCAATTCAACTCACGTCTTTAAGGACCTCTCTATGCCACGTCCTGTGTGATCTAGCAAGTGTAAGTAACCAAGACAACTACAAACATTAATATATAGTCACCATAAAGGATTGCTTTATGCTTAGACATTATTCCAAGGCAAGTATTGTTCTTTTTGCCTAACTAAAATTGGTAAAGTTGGTTATTTGCTTAGTCTTAGCCATCAAGCCACCGAAGATAGAGTAAACTCCAAACAATACATCTTACATGCATTTTTTTTTGGGTAAGTCAAGAAAATTACTGTTGGTACTAGTTCTTCCTAATTAGTGTTTTTTTTTTTGGTTGGTTTATGACAAATTGAGAAAAGAAAAGGGCACAATGGTCGACTAGATTAAACTCAAATATCACACCAAAATGGCCTAGATGTTCTTGAAACGAGGATTCAACTTTAAGAACAATTGAACATTTCGCCATCGTGTCAATATAGCTAAACCTAGGAAAGTTGATTCTTTACTTTATCTTCTCAATCAAGCCTCAGAAAAAGAGACAAAAGAAATAAAGACAATGCAACACTGAATGATTTCATTTTTGGTTGAAAAGTACCTCCATGGTTTTTTTTTTTTTTTTAAAACCACCCAGTGTGGGTGGAGGGTTTGGCAGGACCCCTACCTGTATATATAGCTAAAAGGAAACATGTACAAGGGAGGAGGACGTAGAGCCAAGCCTCCAGAAGTGGAAGAAAGTCAAAGCAAAATTTGGTGGTGACTCATCACCAAAAGTATGAAAAATAAAACATCAATTAAAAAAAATTAAAAACTCAACGACGAACGTGAGGAGTCTGTCGAGCGTCCAAGGCGAGGATGCCAGCAATCCCAGAAGGAAGGGATGACGAATCAAGGAATCGCTGATTGAGCTATTGAGAGCAAGCCCAATTAGCCATGAAGTCTGCAGCCTGATTCACCTCCCGCAGGACGTGGCAGACGCGAGCAGAGAGAGAAGCACACAGAAGCCGAATCCGAGCAAGTAGGTAAGCATAAACCTAGCACCCAGTACCCTGAGACGAAACCCAAGAAACCACTATAGCTGAATCTGACTCCACTACCAACTCTGAAGCTCCCAAATCTGCGACCAACTCCAACCCAGCACAAACAGCCTGCAACTCCACATACAGAATAGGCTGATGCCCCAGAAACAAGCCAAAAGCCTTAAGTACCCGACCCTGATGGTCCCGAATAACACCCCCTGCCGCAGACAGTCCCGGATTGCCTTTAGAACAGCCGTCAACACTGATCTTCAGGCAACCCGCTACAGGACGAGTCCAAGCAACCAAGCGCAGAGGTCGAGGCCGAGGAACCAAGACCTTAAGAGAACCTACAAACTCCACGAACTCATCCCGACGCAACTGACTCGGAGCAAACCCAAAAGCAAGCTTAATCAACTGCATATTGGTCATAACCCAATGAATCACAACGGGCACCTGAAAAACCTGACCATCGAATCTATAAGCATTACGGGCCTTCCATAAGTGCCACAAAATGAAGCACGGCAGCAGTACCCGCACGTGACCTGCAGAAGGAGCACAATGCCGCCAATGAAGCATCAAAGCATAAGGAGACTGAAACGGCCGATATCTGATCCCAAACATCTGATAAAAGTGACCCCACACCTGAACTGCAAGCGGACAATCCAGAAAAAGATGCCTAAGAGTCTCAACAGCCCCACCACACACACACACCGAGATACTTCATGGAAACCCTGTCTCTCTAAGCCATCATCTGTGGCCAGAAAACCATGAAACAACCGCCACATAAAGAAGGAGATTTGAGTCGGAATATGCCTCTGCCAGACACAAGAAAACCCAGCCCGAACTGGAGCCACACCCCGAATATCAGCCCAAGCAGTCCTCAATGAAAAATTCCCATCCAAAGACAACCTCCACCTCATCTGATCAATCCCTTGCTCTGGAATCGGAATCTGCACAATCTGCTCAACAACTGGAGAAGGTAAAATCCCCAACAATCGGCCTCTGTCCCACTGCCGACCCGTCCAGTAAGCAAAAACAGGATCCCCAGAAGCTGCCCCCGGATACACTAAAGCCAAAGGGTAATCCCCCAACCAACAATCATACCAGAAGCTGACCTCACCAGACCTTCCTAACCATCTGATCCTCGGCTCAGCCACAGATCGAATCCCACACAACCGCTTCCAAAGAGGTGAAGCTGGGTAATGAAACTCAATAAGCCCAGGATGGGTGGATCTACAGTACTTGGCCCTCATAAAAGTGGACCAAAGTGACTGTTGAGCTAGAAAACTCCACCAGAGCTTCACCTCACAAGTCTCGGCTACATCAGAAAAAGAACGCACCCCTAAGCCGCCCTCCTCTACAGGAAAACATACCTCAGCCCAGTGACACCAGTGAATCCTCCGATGAGTAGTTGTATCACCCCACAAGAAACGTGTGAAAAACCTCTCTAACTGGTGAAAAACATCCGCAGGAGGCCTCAGCACGTGAAACAAGTGAATTGACATCGACGCGAGCACATGACGAATCAGAGTGAGCTTACCTCCAAAGGAGAGCAAGCGATTCGCCCATCCAGAAATCCGATCGCGCACCTTCCGAATCATCTCATCAAAGTACGAGATCCGGAGATGACCCAAGTAGATAGGGCACCCCAGATAAATAAACGGAAGGTCACGCTTCTGAAAACCAGTGGTCTGCCGTGCAATCACCTCTCTAAAATGCGAGGCACGCGAACTGATATAGAAACTGCTCTTGGCCTGACTAACTAACTGACCAGAGACAGCCTCATAGTGATGAAGAAAATTCATAACTCGCTGCAAGCTCGACCGGCACCCATTAGCAAAAATAATAATGTCATCCGTAAAAGCCAAATGAGAAATCGAAACCCCAACTCCAGTACTATAAGCCACCCTCGAAAATCGAGCATACAAAGAGTCCAAGCCTCGAGAGAGATACTCTGCAGCTATGATGAACAAACAAGGAGAAAGTGGGTCACCCTGCCGCAGCCCCCCCTACGACTGGAAAAAGCTCTGACTGACCCCATTCACCATCACAGAAAACCACGGCCCCCAGATAGCCCGCCGAACCAAAGAAATCCAGCCCTCAGAGAACCCAAAAGCCCGCAACATCTGGAGAATGAATGTCCAAGACATCCTGTCATATGCCTTAGCCATATCTAGCTTCAGCACGACGTTCCCACCCCGGGAACCTCTCCCTAAATCATGAACCAACTCCTGAGCCAAAAGTACACTGTCCTGCAACACTCGACGGCACAAACCCACTCTGCGTCGGTGATATAATACGCGGCAACAAGGACGACAGATGAGAAACGAGGATCTTCGTCAACACCTTGTTGCTCACGTTACATAAACTGATCGGCCGAAAATCTGCCCAAGTCGAAGGTGACTCCTTCTTGGGTAAAAGTACTACTAACGTACTCATGAATCCTCGAGACATAGGAGAACCCTGGAAGTAATCCTGAACTGCAGCTAGCAAATCTGCTCCCACAATGTCCCAACAAAACTGATAAAAGCGACTGCAAAATCCATCCGGCCCTGGCGCACTATCAGAATCAATAGAGAACACGACCTGTCTCACCTCCTCCAAAGTCGGCATATCACACAACCCAACATCATCTGCATCAGTCACAATAGTTGGAATAGCCGAAAAGTCTGCAATCTCAACTTGACCGGCCCCCACAGAGAACAATCCCTGAAAAAAGGAAACTGTCGAAGCACCAATAGCCCTAGGCTTAGTAATCCACTCTGCATCATCACCCCGGATCCGATGGATTGAAAGAACATGCCGCTTCTTCCTCATTGAAGCATGAAAGAAGCGGGTGTTCGAATCCCCCTCTCGAAGCCAGCGGACACGGGATTGCTGTCTCATAAAGGACTCATCACACTGTAATGTCTGCTGTAACTCAGCCCTGGCCTGATGAAGGGCAGCCCGATCTGAAGGAGACCCTGACTGATCATGAGCCACCTCTCTTCTACTAACCTCGGCCTCTGCCTCCTGAACTCGCTGAAACACATTACCGAACACTTCCTTATTCCAGACCTTTAGGGTTTGTTTCAACCGAATAAGCTTCGATTGAAACGCAGACATCCCCGAAGCGAACACAGGAAGGATCCAGCTCTGCCGCACAACCTCTAGAAAATCTATGTGCCTGGTCCAAGTATGAAGAAACTTGAACCGGCTCGGCCCTCTGCTCTGACGCTGATCTCCAGAAATCAGTAGTGGTGAATGATCAGCAATTCAAGGTCGCATACCCAGACGGAAACGAAGTTCCCACTCACAACCCATGTAACAAGCTACACCAAGTAAGAAGTGTAGAACAATTAGTTCATAAGGACCACCATTGTATAACCATTCATCAACGGATGCCGCTTCCTAGATTGGGTAAAAGTGCAAACCGATTTACTTCAAAGAGTGGCACAAATTTAACAAGCCAAATGTTACGTATGAGAATGAGCTTTCTTCTCATGGCCTCTCTGGGATGGACATCATTTTGTATTCCCACAATTTTGCTTTTCTTTTAGCTTTGGCTCTGTCAAGCATAGGTAACCCTAATGCTATCCTAATGTTCCAAAACACACCAAAATTAAAACCCCATGACAAACAGAAGTAACAATACATTATTTGTGATAGTATAATCGTATGTTGTTAAGTGATTGGTTCATCAGTACTAGTTAGTGATGCAAGGAAGAGTGAAGAAAAAGTTTGGATTAGACAACAGAAACTATAATTTGTTCATTACTGCAATAATACCAGATTACAGTCTTCAAGAGCCTTGTTGATTCCTAAGAATACCAAGATAATTAGAATTGAAAGAGAACTAGTCTCTAAATTTTATTCAAAACAAACCAAACCAAACCTACTGAATACGTTTTTAGCACAATATAAATAAGAAACTCTAATGATCCTAGATTACTAGAAAAACCCAGTAGATACGAAATATTACGAAAATAACCAAAACAGCGGGATAAAAATAGAAAAATGTCCTAAACGTTGTTTTTGGTTTAAAAACGACTAGAGTAAAGGCAAAGGCTTCAATCTTTGTTAAATCGTCGAGAGCTTTACGAAATGAGGTCTTTTGTAATATTTGTTCAAGTGCTATAACAAAAGGGTATGTTAAGTGACTTAGAAACGGGGTTTTTGAATAAATTTTGTTTAGAATCTCTCTCAATTCTTATGTTTGATTTAGTATTTTCATATGCCTTTAAGAACTTCAAGGATATCAGTAGATGCTAAACAAAAAAAAAAAATAATGGTGGTGGTGGTGGCACTGGTGGTGTTGACAAGGTAAAATATACGTGGGTTTCTTTTTGACAGATCTTTCTTCATTATTATTTATGTTGGTTTTGTTTTATATTTGATCTATTTGTTCAACTGATGTTTGCTCCCAACTACACCACTATTGTCTAACAGTCATTCTGGTTAAGGGCCATTTCTTGGTTAGATGTTGGAAGCATTCTGGAAGTTACTAATTGTTTCCCCTTCTTGATACGTCAAGCGGTGGCCTGTCTTCTTCTTTTTATTTTTTAAGCTCATCAACCAAGGAACCAACAATTGTCTTAATTAAGTTTTGTTGTTTGGATGTACTGAAAAAAATTTCGATGTAATGATGTCTCTACAAAACTGACAGATACGAAAGCAAAATGAGGAGGTCAAGGCATATGCATGCTAATGTTGACGATAACATTTTTTATGTTGAGGTTGGTTTTTGAAAGTTTTTTTATTTATCCTCTTATGCTAAATTTTCTTAGATATTGGACACTTTTGGAATATCTGGTGAGTGATGAGGTTGGATTGGTTTGATAATGATCACAGGATGAGAAAACTTATGCACTTAAAGAAGATCATTATCTGTCTTCAATCAATTGATCTTGAGTTTTATATGAATTGAGTGAATAGTAAGCGTTTGGCTTGGTAGGAGTTTTTCTCAATTATGATGTGCGAACTTTGTAATTATTATTATTATTATTATTTTGTGTGTGTGTGCACAAATTCATTCATAATATAGAGTTGTTTTGGCTTTCAGGTAGATGGTCTTCAAGACTCAAGCTAAAGCCAAGGAAGGTGGCAGTTGCACTACAATGTTCATCAAACGTGCTTGATGGGTTTTGTTAGAAACTTTTTATTTCCTTTGATTTATATAGTCGATACTTTGGGAATGCGGTGATGAGTGATGAAGATTTCAAGGCGAACAAAATAGGTATTTATTTCACAAGCTATATATATTGTGTTTTAGTGATTAGTGCTTGAATGTCTATCATTACTTGGGGTTTAATATCATAATGATATGTTGTTGTTCTGTATTTGTTTTATTGTTAATGTGACAAATGTTTGAATGTATTTTAGTTGCACAAATTGGGTGAATGTTAAGTTGTAAAAAAAAATGATAAGTTGTAAAGCGGCTTTTGTTTGATTTGGTTGGTATAAATAATAGCTCGATGGTTTTTTTGTAGATGGTATATCTAAATTTGTCTTTTTGTGTGGAAGTGGTTATGGCAATTAGTTTGGCTTTGATTTTTCTTTTTATTTTTTATTTTTTTTGGTGAAATTTGGTATTGTCTCTTTTTTTTTTTCCCTGTGGCGTGGCTGTGATCAGTTAGAGCATCTCCAACGCCCTCGCCAATTGCTGCCTCTACACCATTTTAGCGAGCAAAATTCCAAATCCCATGCTCCAACGCCCTAGCTATTCTAGCTCGCCAAATAGCTGAGGGCTATCTTGCTAGCCAGATCTGGTGAGGGTTTACTAGTTCGCCAGTTGCTGCCTTCCCTCCATTTCTGCACAACGACAAATTGGTTCCTTCCATTTCCTCTTTCATCCTTGCCAGATCAGGTATTGAAGTTTCAAAGATGGGTTTCTAATCTCTGTTTTTGGCTTTCCATTTGGTTGCTAGGCAGTAGAGAGAAAATGAAAGAAAACATGTTTCTTTGCTTCTTCTCTGCTTTTTTCGGGAACCAAACAAAGGGCTTAAATTGAGTTGGTATTCTCATCTCCTGCTCAATTTTTGCTCAATTTTTTGAGATGTGTTTCTGCTCAATTTTTTGCTCAATCGAGTGCATTTCTGCCCAATTGTTTGAGATGTGTTTCTTTTCATTATTCACCATATGTTTGATGTATTGCCTCAATGAGATATGTATTTTTTGAGATGTGTTGAAAACATGGGTGTGTGAACTATGGACCTTATATGTTTGATAGAAAGGTGAAATTCCTACAACTGATACACCAGCTCTTTCGACACCGTCAACTCCTTCCAACTCTTTAGTCATGTATAAAACTCAAAAACACATGGAACTAAGTTCTTTACACAACATATTAACTGCAGTCATAATTTGTTATATATAGCAATCAAAGACTCCACTACCACAGAAATGAAAAGCTTTTGAGCCCATGCTTGAACAAGATACCACAGAAAATCTGGCAGTTTGTTTTCTGTAGTTTCTCTAGTTTTCACCAATTTTTAACCACTGCCCAGTTTGGGTTCTTGTACACTCATGGTTTTCACTTAGTTTTTTCATTGTTGGTATAGAACTTATGTGGTCTTTGTTTGTTCTGGTTTCATTGTTATTCTTTGTTCTATCTTATCAATGGATTTCTTGTGGGCCATGTTTTGTTTTATGCTTCTCCTTGTTATGTCTCTAGAATTATTCTACTTTTTTATCTGTGACCTGGAAAGCAATGTATTTATATGATCATGAGTTTATTTTGAGCTTTGTCTTCACTTTGAAATTGCCTTTAATATTTTGGTCTTCTTATATTGGAGGTTAAGAAATTGTGTATTATGAATGTTTAATATGGGAAGTTAATTATTGTGATTGTGAGATGGGTTGCTCTACTGTAGATGTGGATCATGTGGGTATCTTGTAATTTGGCCTTAGTCCCTACCATAGCTTTGTCCAGTGGATTAGAAATCGACATGCTTCATTTTCAATGTCTTGTGGGTCATGTTTTGTTTTATGCTTCTCCTTAATTTAAGTTGAATGGAAGACCAGTACATCTGTAGTTGAATGGAAGACCAGTAACGTTTATGATATGTTGAAATCATGGTTTATTTTTCTAGTTTCTCAAGTGGATGCATTCTTTGATTAGCTTTGCCTTAATTAACTTTGTTCATATTGTTGAACTTTTTCATCAACAATGTAGGTTGTTGAGTTAAGTTTTGTGATGGATGAACATGGATATTATTTCACCAATCTGTTGAATGACGGAACCAACGTAGATGAGTTTAACACTCAATCAGTAGGCCAAATAAGTCATTCTTCACCAATATCACCTCAAATAGAATCCACCACCAAAAAGCCACGAGGCGGCAACTTTACAGTTGAGGAGGACTTAGTTTTAATATCGGGTTGGCTTAATACTAGTGTGGATGGTGCATGGGAATGAGCAAAAATCTAAAAGGTACTGGCAAAGAGTTTGGGAGTACTTCAACGAATACAAACCCCAGTCAGATTATAATCGCAATCCGAATTCTTTGATGAATCGTTGGTCGACAATTCAACTAGCCACCAATAAATTTTGTGGCTGCTTTGACCAAATTGAAAGGTTGAATCAAAGTGGTCTGACTGAGAAAGACAAGGTATGAGTGTATTTTAATTACAAGTGTGAAAATAGTATTATGATACATAGTATTATTGTACAATTTTCTTTTATGATACATAGCATTATTGTACAATTTTCAGGTCCGTGATGCAAAGAAAGTGTACAAGGAACTTCATAAATCATCTTTTCCATTTGAACATTGTTGGAATGAGTTACGGTATCACCCAAAATGGACGGAGGATTCTCAGTCCAAGAAACAAAAAACAAAAAGTGGTGCACCTCCTAGCAGCTCTAATCCTTCAACACTAGAATCGGTAAACATAGGAGACGACAGTGGAGGCTTGGAGAGGCCAACTGGAAGGAAGGCTGCGAAAGAGCGAGCAAGAAAGTCAAAGAACAAACTCTCTGAAGGCGATAATTCAAGTTCAACCTATTTCGTGAAATTGTTTGAAGAAATGAAGGAGGAGAAAAAGAAGTTGGCGGAGAAGAAAGTCACTTACATGAAAAAAATGGTTGTTGCTGAACAAGAGAAGGTGGCTGTTGAACAAGAGAAGGTGGCTATTGAACAAGAGAAGGTACAACTCGAGCAAATGAAGGAGGAACAGAAAATAATGTTGATAGATACGAGTGTCATGCCTCCGATTCAAGCTGAATAATTTAAGCGCCTCCAGATGGAAATCATAGCAAAGAAAATGTAGTTTTTTCTTATTCATCGACTAGCAACTTATGTTATTGATCCAGATGGAAATCATGACTGAATATTTGGTTTTATTGTTTTTATTTGAGTGCAATGACCTTTGATTTCTTAGTTCTGTTATTGATTTAAAAGGGATGGCTAGGATGCAAACTTGGAATTAAATTACAGCAAAGAAGTTTAATAAAGAAAAGAAAATTACAGTGCCAAAAAGCAAGCCTAACTTGGAATTAAAGACCATAATAGTTCAAATTTTACATTAAGTTTTTCATAGCATATTACTGCTTAAAACATTCCATACATATTCCACAGGTGCTCGACTAGATCAATTTGAAGTATCGAATGAGTGTCTCTGTCTCGAATACGATGTTGAGTATGAATAAATTGAAGCAGTTCTGAACTCCGTTCGGATATCAATGTAGGAGTAGGAATTCCATCCGATGCATCATAACTAAAGTCCATTTCATTATTGTCCCTCTCATCCTCGACAATCATGTTATGCAATATTATGCATGCCTTCATAATATCCTTAAGCACTTCAAGTTTCCAGAAACGTGCAGGTCCACGAACTATAGCAAATCGTGCTTGGAGCACTCCAAAAGCTCTCTCAACATCCTTTCTGGCTGACTCTTGAGCTTGTGCAAAATGTATTTGCTTATTGCCTCTTGGACATGAAATTGTTTTGACAAACGTGGCCCACTTTGGATATATGATTGTCACAAAAAAAACGATATCTTTCCTAACCCCTAATTACTATCCCTCAATGTATGCAATGTATGGACGGGGGAGAAGAATTTCTTCCCCTAGGGATAGTGTCAAAAGGAAAGGCAATGAGGAAAGGGAAATGGGAAGATGTAAGTATAGGATATGTGTGCACAAAAATGCTCCCCAATCGCAAGGAGACTTTCGTGTGTCGTGAGTTACTTGGAAGAGTATTCCAAGGTCGTATCCACAGGGAAGGTAGTGAATCAAGGTTGAAATGATTTGGTAAAACACGAAAATGTAAAATCTTTAGTCTTGAAAGTTGATTGGTGAATTTTATGCTAATGAAAATGTAATGATAATATAAATGTTGGCAATTCCAAAAGATCACTCCAATGGGTATACCACCTCAACTCAAATCACTCCTCCTATTGAGCATGAATGAACGCTTGAATCACGGAAAGCCGAGGATGGCATCGATGAGTATCTAAGCATGAATCGTGACTAAGCCTACGGTTTATCAAAGACTCATCGACACATCCATCTTCTATCCGGTCAAAACGAACCATTTGACTCTAAAGGGAAAGAGGAGAAATAGTTGAAATGGTATCCCCAAGGGAGATCCCTCTTGGTCTTGCCAACTAGAGGATTTAGCTACTCATACTTGGAATGGAAATAACTATGTAATGGAAGAGCATTCAAATCTATGAACTTCTAAGGTGGCTAACTATCAGAATTTATGAGCTAAAAGAACATGTATTTAAACCCATTGCATAGTTATGAAAGATGAAATACTTGGAGCATTAATGGTGAAGCATTAAATGAACATTGAACTAACAAAACATGAAGGAAAAACAACATTCATGGCATTCAATGAACTACTAAGAGTCTTACTCAAGATTACAAGACAATGCAGTAGAAGAATATGCAAAAATCACAACTTTCTCTCTCTAGAAACTACTGTTCATCTTCTTCTCCGCCCAGAGTTTCTCTCTCTAAAAACCTATTACAAAAAATATATTGAATGAATAATAATCTGGCTTCCTGGTCATCCCCATCCTTGGAGAACATTTCTTTCTCCAAAACGTGCCTGGGCATCCCCTGAAGCTTCAGCAGCAGAGCCTAGTCTGCAGGCTTGGACCAGGAAGATGCAGCAACTCCCTGCACCCCAACTTGCCTTCTTGGTGTAATTTCCTTTGCTATGGAGAAAAGCCCCTTTTTCCCTTCCCTCCCCATTCTGGAGAGGAAGGAGTCTCCTATCTGATTACTGGAGGGAGACAAACAGGGTATGACAGAGATGTGCAGAGCTGGTCTGCAGCCCAGCAGCTCCTATTCTCTCTTTCTTCAATTAATGCCATGGCTTCAAAGTCCAAGAGAACAGGCATGGAGGGGTGTTTTGCATGTTGAACGAGTCAGCGGAGTGAGAGAGACTAGATGGTGGGGCCCTTGAGGTATCAGGAATCACCCAGCAAAAATTCGGATGAAATAGCCTCGGCTACCGGTAGCTCGTTCACTGACTACCGGTAGCTGTAGCTCCAGTAGCAAACGGCTACCGGTATCTGTACGGTAGCTGAAACTCCAGTAGCAAACGGCTACCGGTATCTGTGCGGTAGCTGAAACTCCAGTAGCAAACGGCTACCGGTATCTGTGCGGTAGCTGCAACTCCAGTAGCAAACGGCTACCGGTATCTGTGCGGTAGCTGCAACTCCAGTGGCATTTGGCTACCGGTAGCTCTGCGGTAGCTGCAACTCCAGAAGCATTTGGCTACCGGTAGCTCTGCGGTAGCTGCAACTCCAGAGGCATTTGGCTACCGGTAGCTCTGCGGTAGCTGAATGATGTGGATTCCTTCTTGCTTCCTTCTTCTTTTAATTCAACATCAAAGATGGCCCTCATCTCCATTCATCACAGCTTTCACACAGTCGAAATTTGCATTGTTTAACTGCAAAACTCACAAATTACCAATAAGTGCTCGATTAACGCAATTCACATCAATATAATCTCCAAAAATCAATTTAACCCGAGATGATTTGCACACAAAATATACAAAATTTGGTGTGAATCAATATATACCATCAGTAAGATAATATCCCATAGTATAATCGTTTTCATTGACGGAGTAATTAACCGAAGGAGCCCTACCTTCCGAAAGAAGAGTAAAAACAGAAGAGCGTTCTAGTACATTTATATCATTGTGGGATCTAGGTAACCCAAAAAAGGCATGCCAAATCCATAGATCATATGAAGCCACCGCCTCTAAAATAATTGTTGGTTCATGAACATGACCAGAGTACATACCTTTCTATGCTGTTGGACAATTCTTCCATCTCCAATGCATGCAGTCAATGCTACCTGGCATCCCCGGAAACTCACGTCTCTCACCGATTGCTAATAATCTAGCAATATCTGCACTGTTTGGTGACCTGAGGTACTCATCAGAATAAATTGCTACTATGGTCGATACAAATCTTTGTAGACTTTCTATGGCGGTGCTTTCGCCGATCCTCACATAATCATCAACAACATCTGCTGCAACTCCATAGGCAAGCATTCTTATAGCGGCAGTCATCTTTTGCAGGGGAGACAAGCCAATATTTCCAACAACATCCCTTTTTTGGACAAAGTATGGATCATAAACTTCCACGATGGATAGAATACGAACGAAAAGAGATCGATTCATTCGAAACCTCATTCGAAATAAATTTGGGGGATAGGTAGGTGATTCAGCAAAATAATCGCGATAAAGTCTCTCATGCCCTTCAACTCGATTGCGCAAAATAACAGAATGACCTTGAATAGAACCACGACGTATTGCGGAACTTTTCTCAGTATTGAGTTTATCCATTGCCATAGCAGCAACCGCTAACATCTCCAACTCATCATCGGAGTCAGAATCACTAAGAATCATCTTCATTTTACTATCATAAGCCATAACAAAGAAATATGAGTTCAATACTAGTAAAATAAATTTGAGCTATATGACAATGAGAAGGGGGAAGTCTTATTTATACATTTTCAAAAATATGGCCGTTGTAAATATGACCGTTGTAAAATTTAAAATTTAAAATTTAAAATTTGATGACATGGCACGACACGTCATTATTATAGCGCTTACGTGTTATGCCACGTGTCATTTTTGAATTATATTATTGAAAGTTAGTTAAAGTTAGTTGAAGTAGTTAGTTAAAATAGAAAGCGTGGTTTGAGTGAATTTTAAAAAGTTGCTAGCTAAAGTAGTGAATTAAATATTTAAATATATTTTGGGTAGCTACTTTGCTGAGTGTGGTTGGAGATGCTCTTAGGCTTCGGCTTTTTCTTTGTGGGGGCGAGAGTGGTGATCTACTGGGCTTTGCTTTTGCGATATGTTAGGTTTTTTTTTATCCCACATGGCAGTGGGATAACCGATATTAGCTAGGGAATGTTTTTTACTATTTGTGCTGTGTCGCGGTGATAATGGTGAAACACCACCAATTAAAACTTAAAGACTTAACTCAAAACAGAGTGATGGCGAAATTTCTTGCTCTGAGCTTACACCCTTTCCTCCCCTTCATCCTCACCCTTTGCTGTTAATCTCACCTACCCATTCTCCCACCTCTATGGCCATTAATAGTTCTTCCAAAACTAGGGCTTCTACTCAAGGGTCCCATCCCGTTAACCCCACCCCCATTTCGGGAGATGGGTCTGCCCCCACACTTGAAACTAATGGCATCTCCACTTCAACGGTTCCTCAGGAGATATTGCAAGCTCCCAATCCCATTTCGGGAGGTGGGTCCCCCTCCTCTCTTGATCTTAATGACTTCTCCACTACAAAGGTTTCCTCTCATGAGAAATCGCTTTCCTCTGTGCCGATCAACCTGGGTCCCAACCACTCCTTCCCACCAGAACTGAGCTCGGTCCCAACTTCTAAGCCCAAATCTGCAAGTATTCTGAATGAGATCTCTAATGCTAACTCTAATTTGAACCCCACAACCCCTTCGATAAGGAGGCAGCAGCTCCATTCTAGCTTGGTGGGAGCTAATCACCAAGATGCACCAGGTATGTCCCGTCCTTGGAATCAAGTTGTTAAGAATGGCAGGGGAGTGGATCTCTTTGCTAGTCATGCCTTTCATCAACAGGGAACCAATTTTGCTTCTATGAAGCTTCAATACCATGAGCCAACTAGGTTGAATAACAGAGTGATTGTCAAACCCCCAAAAGAGGTTGCTATAAAGGGTAGTGTTGAGTGGAGAAATTGTCTAGTGGGGTACTTCATAGAGAAAAAGCTCCCCTTCTCTACTGTTAATTCATAGCCCACAGGATTTGGGATAGTATGGGTTTATTGGAGGTCTTGGCCAATGATCGTGGCTTTTTCTTCTTCAAATTTGAGGATGAGGAGGCTAGATCGAAGGTTGTTGAAGCTGGACCATGGTTGTTCCAGGGCAGGCCTCTGATTTTGAAGAAATGGCAGGATGATATAGCTGTTACCAAAGAAGACCATTCCATTATTCCCGTGTGGGTGAAATTATATAACACCCCTCTGCAATACTGGACGGATGATGGCCTTAGCTACATTGCAAGTGCCTTGGGAAGACCTCTTTATGCTGATGAATTGACTTCCAGGAAGAGTAGAATCAACTTTGCTAGAATTTGTGTTGAGATTAATGCGAAAGATGATCTTCTTAATTCGTTTGAACTCCAGCTGGACAAGAATGATGTCAATGGGAATCCTGAAGTGGTTGTTATTGATGTGGAGTACCAGTGGAAGCCAAAGCTTTGCCACTTCTGCAACATCTTCGGTCACTCTGATGATCTATGTCACAAGAAGAGCAGGCTGGCAAGTGTTTCTCTCACTCAGGACACTGATCATGCTGTTTCTGACAAAGGAAAATCCATTATCAGCACCATCATTGTTGTGGAAGAGGAAGACTTGCCGCATTCTACTATCCCACAAACCCCTACCTTTCAAGTTTCTAGCTCCTCACACCCTGAAAAGGAGCATATTGTTCAGGCGGACCAGGTTAATCTTTGCTCTCCTTGTCACACTTATCCTATTAGTCTCCCTGACAACAGCATATCTGGAAACAAAAGCCAGAACTTAGACGAAGCAAGAGGTAAACTGGATGTTGACATTAGCCCTCCTCACCTTAACATTCCACATAAGGCCTCTGATCCTATTTCTATGAGCCCTCTCAAGCCTGAAACCTAGTGGCACACACAAAAGAAGAAAAAGGTTAGGAAGAAACCCAAAGACACGGGAAGATTAAGGGGTACTGAGCACCTCAAGCTCAGTAAAGCTCTTCTCCTATGATTAATTTGGCCTGCTGGAACATTAGAGGGCTCAATGATCCCTCTAAGCAGGAGGAAGTGAAGAAACTTGTTAATCAATATAAGCTTGATTTAATTGGAATAGTTGAAACCAGAGTTAGAGAAGTTAATGCTTCTTTTATAATGCAGAATGTGTTTAGGCAATGGAGCTATTTCGATAATTCCAGTGCCACACCTTAGGACGTATCTGGATTGGGTGGAACCCAAACACCCTTGATGTTTCCAAAGTGTATGAATCCGATCAAATCATCCACTGTCATGTTAAACATGAAGATAGCCACTCTAGCATGCATGTCTCTATTGTGTATGCTTCCAATGAATTGGAAGAAAGAAGAGTTCTTTGGAGAGATTTGAGATACCTTGCTAGAATTCACTGCAAGGAGCCTTGGGCTATTATTGGGGACTTCAACACTATTAGAAACCCTTGTGAATCTGTAGGATGTTCAGGGAAGTGGAATAATGGAATGATTAAGTTTGAAGAATGTTTACAAGACTCTGAGTTAGAGGACTTGAGGTACTCTGGTATTTTCTACACTTGGCGCAACAACAGAGATGGGGTGCATTGGATTACTAGAAAGCTGGATAGAATTTTGGTTAATGAAGAATGGCTTACCAAATTCCAACAAACAGCTGCTGAGTTTCTTCCTCATGGGGTCTCAGATCATTCCCCTGGCGTGGTCAAGCTGGGAAGCCCACAGAGAATAAGACAATCTCCCTTCAAATTCTTTAACTATATAGCTGATAGAGATGAATTTTTATCCATCATTGAGCATAATTGGAATGTAAGTGTACATGGGTCACACCAATATAAACTTTGCCACAAACTGAAGAACCTTAAAGGTGTTCTTAAGTCCTTATGCAAAGAAAAGGGTTATGTCACTGAATTAGCTCTCTCCACTAAAGCTGCTTTTGAAGCCTGTCAAAGGAATGTGGACAGTAATCCTAGCAACATATTGTTGAGGGAAGAGGAGAGGAGGTTGCTTGCTGAATATCTGTTTGCTGCAAAAGCTGAGGAGTCTATTTACAAACAGAAGTCAAGGGTTTTGTGGCTCAAGGAAGGTGACCAGAACACAAGCTTCTTCTTCAAGACCATGACCAGTAGAAGAAATAAAAAAAGAATTGTTTCTATCAAAAGGTCTGATGATTCTGTGGCGGTTGGTGAACAAGCAGTCCAGCATGAAGCCGTCAACTTCTTCAAGCAGATGTTGGGACCAAACCCAATGTTTCGTGAAACTGAAAGGATGTGCGTCTTAAACTCAGTCGTTCAAAAGAAGATTTCTAGCCAGCAAGCTATAGTGATGGCCATGCCTTTCACCAATGATGAGATTAAGAATGCCTTCTTTTCAATGAATAACCACAAAGCTCCAGGGCCTGACGGCTTTAACCCTTATTTTTTTAGGAAAGCGTGGCCTATCATAGGGACGGATGTTGTTGAAGCTGTGAAAGAGTTCTTTCCAATGGCAAGCTCCTGAAAGAGTTGAATGCCACTATCATTGCCCTGGTCCCAAAAGTTCCCAATCCTACTTCTATGAATGACTTCAGGCCCATCTCTTACTGTAATATCATTTACAAAGCCATCTCGAAATTGATTGCCTCTACAATCAAAAGTGTGCTTCCAAGCCTTATCAACCAAAACCAATCCGCCTTTATACCTGGAAGAATGATTAGTGATAACATCCTCATTGCCCAAGAACTTCTGAGGAATTATCATAGAAGTAATGGTGCCCCTAGATGTGCTCTTAAAGTTGACTTGAAGAAAGCTTTTGACTCTGTATGCTGGTCTTTTCTGATGGATGCTCTTGAAGCCTTTGGGTTCCCTTTGGAGTTTAGGAAATGGATTTGGCAGTGCATATCCACTCCTAAGTTCTCTATCAATGTGAATGGAGAGGTGGTTGGTTTCTTCCCCGAGTGCTAGGGGCTTAAGACAAAGGGGACCCTATCTCCCCTTATTTATTTGTGATTGCCATGGAAATCTTCTCTCTTCTTGTCCTCCACAAAATCAACTCAAACAAGGGTTTCAAATTCCACTGGAGATGCAAGAAAATTAACCTTACCCATCTATCTTTCGCCGATGATCTGTTTCTTCTCTGCCATGGTGACTACTCCTCTGTTTTGATCCTTAAGGAAGTTCTGGACGACTTTTAGCTCCTTTTAGGTCTACAGGTTAACCTCGCCAAGAGCAATATCTACACATGTGACGTTCAAGCTGAGGTTAAGGATCACATCATCCATCTCTTCGAATTTTCAGAAGGCCAACTCCCTGTGGAGTATTTGGGATTACCTTTTATTACATCTAGACTTAGATCCCAGCATTGCAATAAACTCATTGTAAGAATTGAGAGGAGAATTAGATCCTGGGCAAATAAATCTCTATCCTATGTTGGGAGGCTTCTCCTTGTTAAATATGTGCTATGTAGTACTCAAACTTACTGGTCTTCTCATCTTAACCTACCTCAGCAGGTCATTGAACGACTGGAGCAACTTATGAGAAAATTCTTACGGAAAGGTACAGAGTTGAGTAGTTCAGGGGCTAAGGTATCTTGGGAGGATATCTGCAAACCAAAGAAAGAAGGTGGATTGGGAATTAAAAGAGTTAAGGAGTGTAATGTTGCTTTGATGATGAAGTACATTTGGAAACTCTTTACTGATAAATAGAATCTTTGGGTGAAATGGGTGCATGCTTATCACCTGAAGAAGAGTAACTTCTGGGATGTAAAGGCCACCCAGTCTTGCTCTTGGACTTGGCTGAATTTATTGAAGTTAAGATAGACTATTAGGCCACTAATGGTTCACAAAATTAGTAATGGTGAAGGTACTATGATTTGGTATGATAATTGGCATCCCCTTGGCCCCTTGATGTCTGTGTGCAGTGTTGATTTTCTCCATGACAGGGGACTGCCAAAAGAGTCTCTTGTTAAAAGAATCATTGCTAATGGCCAATGGCAATGGCCACCTTCTACGTCATCTACCTCCTCTTCCTCTCACATTATTACAAGCACAATGCCTTCATACTCCCCCATTCCTTCCGTGGAGGACAAGGTTAACTGGACTCTCTCCTCTAATTCAATTTTTTCCACATCCTCAGCATGGGAGCATATTAGACAGAGGAGTTCCCCAGTTTCATGGTATAAGCTTGTCTGGTCTGGAAATGCAGTCCTGAGAATGAGTTTCATACTTTGGTTAGCTGTAAGGTCCAGACTGACCACTCTTGATAGAATTCAATCTTATGCAACTCACCTGGGCATTACCTGTATCATTTGCAGAACTGCTGATGAGTCACATTACCACCTATTTTTTGAATGCAATTATTCTTCAAGAGTTTGGAGCTATATTATGCTCACTTGTGGATTTGTTTGGCAACCCAAGCCATGGAATGAGCTCATTGAATGGGTTGCTATCAATTGGAAAGGGAAATCAATGCAGAATCTGATTCACAGAATGTGCTTGGCAACCTCTGTATACTATATTTGGATGGAAATGAATGCTAGAAGATTTCGAAATCAATACAGGGACCCGAATACACTGAGCCTACTTATCCGTCAGACTTTAAGGAACAGGGTTTCTACCTTGAAATTCAAGGCTTCCACCAGCAACCTGTTTACAGGCCAATTATGGAACCTTCCCTCTTCTTGTTTCCGTTACACATAAGATGTTTTTTGTGTCTGCTTGGTCGTTGTCCCTGCTGCGCCCCAATGTGACACTCTGTTTCCGCTGTCCCTGGTCCTACTGTGAGGATTTTGTTGGTATTTCCCTTGGTTCAGGCTGCTATGATCATCTGATGCAGTTGGAGAAGATGGTATTTTGGCAGAAGTAACATTTTAATGCAAATGATTGTTTTTGGGTTCTGATGTTGTTATAACATTGGTGAGCTTGTGGACTTGGAAATGGATTTGGTTTTGATTTTTTGGTATCGGGTATGGGCTGAATGCAAATGGCTTACAATTGTGAGCCTTTACTGCTTTGACTGCTGAATAGTCACGTGAACAGTGACTGTTCAGCTGCTGCCTCTTCCTGAGTGATTCACGGTCCATAAGCTGCTGCCATCTTGATCTGGTCTGAGCTGGCAGAAGTGCAGGGATGAGCTGATGGTTAATTGTGGGAGCTGAAGCTGTCAATGGGCTGCTCCGCGTCAATGGACTGCTCTGCTTTTCGGGCTGGTCGTTCTCAGTGATTTTGATGTACAGTCTAGTATTGTTTGTTTGTTTTGTCTACCAATGTATAATTTTGTCAACAATTCTGTGGGAGATACTTTTCTTCAGGGCATCTCTTACAGACTTGTGCTTTGAGCCTTGATTTTTGGGTTTTTCGATGTTTGTCTTTGAGTCTTATGCGACTTCACTGTACATTTTGTGGGTGATCCCCCTTGTATTTCTATTGTTTTAATACATTTTACTTTCCGAAAAAAAACTTGGGTAAAAAAAACAAAAAATGCCTCCGAACTAAGCCTTGGTCTCACTTCAGCCCTTTATATTTTTATGGTTTCACTTAACCCCTCTAACTTGTGAACAAACGGCAAATGTTAACAAATGTAACAACTTATATAAAAAGACTAAACTACCCCTTGATTGTAATCTAATTTTCTTTGTGATGCCATCATTGTAGAAACCTTAACTTTTAAAAAAACAAAACTTTCAACTTGCACACTTCTACCACCATAGTCACGCCCCATCACTACACCCCACAAATTCATCTGCAAGCTATGGAGAAGGCTAGAACAAAAAGGGGAGAGCGAGTGGGAGGGGAGGGGTTAAAGAAGGAGAAAGGAAATTGATGGGCCAAGCCCAAGGGCCCAACTCATGTTATAAAGTCCGGTCCGAGTTTATAGTCCAACTCCAAGAGATCCAGCAAGTCCAGCCCAATGTGGTCAGCCCGATCAAGCTCATCAAGCTCAAGGAGCTACATCAGTAAGGAAGCATGGAAGGGTCATCCAAGAGCCTCCTCCTAGCCACCTTGGAGTAAGGGTCATCCAAGAGTCTCATCCTCGCCACCTTGGAGTAAGGGTCATCTCAAGAGTCTCATCCTCGTCGCCTGGAGAGAGTTACCTTCCCTCATCCTTTAACCAAGTCCTTTGGAGTGCACCATAACTTCTTTGCCCGTTGAGGAGAGGAAAGGTCGCCAAGCCATTTAAACTACTATTAAAGTTGCCCTGGAATCCGGTACGACCGCTGGATCAGCTATTTGATTAATACCCATTATGAGGAAACTACTATAAAATGTAAGCCCCACCAACACTTGGGGGGCATCACACTTCTTTCAGGCAAATCTCTTCTCTCTCACTCTAGATTGTAATTCTCTCCCTACACATCAGAGTTAATAAAATATCCGGCGAACCTAGCCATTCAAAGTGGACGTAGGTCATGTTGACCGAACCACTATAAACCTTAACTTCTCTTTCTCTACTTATTTACTGCATTTTATACTGCTTACTTAACTAGTGGTGTACAAACTAATTTGTGCATCATCAGAAATAATTTTGAATTTTTTATTTAGACGCTTACAATACATAAACTCAACCTGTAGGTCAGGCTTATTTTTAGTGTGATTAGATTTAAGTTTCATGTTGTGTGTGTGTTCAAATTTGTGTTTAAAGTTTAAAGTGGTTATGAATTTTCAAATGGGTTACATAGCAAACAATCATTTCTTCTTCAATTGTGGTTTGGGTTGTGTTAGTACAGTATATTGGAGTGCTTGGAAGCCATGGCCAAGGAGTGTGTGTGGGTGTGTGAAGAAACCAGCTAAGATTTTTTGAAAACTTGGAAATCAAAATTTTGAAAAACTTGTTAAGGCTTCAAAAGGAGGGTTGAGTCTAGTTGATTTGGGGTCAATGAGTTCAAAAATGGCCTTAGATTTGAGAAATCAAAAAATGATTATGCAAGCCTAGAGAGAAAGAGAGAGAGAGGGGGGGAAGATGAGAGGTAAAATTGGTAATTTAATTTTTTAATTTAGAAAAAAATTATTTATTTTATAACACGTGCTTAATTAGTGCGTGCAATTACCGCACCGTTACAATAAATGAATTCTATTAGATTTGCAGTTTGTTCACAAGTTGGAGAGGATTAAGTGCAACCCATAAAAATATAAGGGGGTGAAGTGAGACTGAGACTTAATTCATGAGATTTTTTGTTTTTTACTCTTTCAACTTTTTTTAATTGATTCTCATTTTTTTTTCAAACTGCTAAAATAACGATTTTTTTTATTTGTTAAATAGTGTCTTCAAGCACGAGCAATTAGTAGTTTTCGTATATTTGAACTGCAATTTTATGTCACAAAACAAAAGAAAAAGTGCTAATCACACTCATAGTCCCCAAGTTATATGTTCAATGCCATTTGGGTGCCTCATGCTCTAATTATGTCAATTCCATCCACAAAATGTAATAGTTAGTTTTAAATGGTTACTCCGTTGCACTCCATCCAAATAATTAATAAAACCGAATCATTTGCTCTTATGTGCAAGTATTATAGGAACAATTGATGGAAGAAAACAATTGACCAAATAGTAAAAAGACCTTATCTCCCTCTCTCTCTCTCTCTCTCTCTCTCTCTCTCTCTCTCTCTCTATTGCTCACGTGACCCTCCACTTCTTCTTCTTCTTCTTATCTTCCCCTCCTAATTTTTTGCAGCTGGGACTCTTCCTTCCCAACCACCATGGGTTCTGTTCCAGCGGTAATGGAAGCAAGTCTTCAGGACTTGGGAAATGTTTAATAAGTTTGAATGTAATTAAGCCTATAATTTGGAACCATCATATATATTGGGTGGTAGCAACACAACTACAACCATTATTATTGATTTGATGACAAAGAAACTCTCCATATTTAATTAATCTGAATCCCAAAAGGTTTACTTGATAACACTCAAAGGAATTCCATCCTTCAATACTGGAATTCTAAAAGGGTGGACTGTGGAGGGGGTGTGAAGTTGATAGGGAGGGAGAGAAAGAGAGGTGGTTGTGGCTAGCTTTTGGTGGTGATGGGCGGAGAGAGAGAGAAAAGAAAATGAAGGTTAAAAACAAAAGAGAAATATAGGGATCAGTTTCTTTCCCACATTGAAAGCCCCTCATAACACACTCACGTGACACACGTGTTCCAGTTCTGTTATTCATGTGGATTGATCATTTAAAATCAGATGTCATATACGAGGAATTGAACTAAGAAGATTGAAACACGAGCGACCAAAATAACACTCAACGTATTGGGAACTTCTAGTGTGATTAACCCAAAAAAAAAATACCATGATTTTTCGGTGATAACACTTGGTTTTACATATGCAAGATGATTATACCTAAAATTAGCTAAAGCTAAGCTCGTACTTCTTAGCTCAGACATCTCAGCTTGGACCTCTCAGCCCATGAACTTTAGCCTGGGAGGCACAGATCGGGAATCATCACTGACGTGATCCTTGTGCACACAGTCATAGCAACAGCTCGCATCTTCTAGAAGGTCACGTCACACCTAGGGAATGTAGCCTCTAATGGCCAAATATTCCGCGCATGGGATGTAACAACCTCAAGGGAATCATGCTGATTATGTAAGGACCACGTTGCTTATGAGAGTATCGCAGAGATCACACAAGGCAATCACGAAAGACAACTGTATACTGTAAGTAGGGATCAAATCCCTCGCATTGTAATCAAGCAGACATCTGTGCTTTTACTTTGTGTAAATATGTAATCTCCTTCCCCCAATTAATAGAAAATTCTCCCAGGAGCAAGAGACTCCATTAGAATGGACTAGCCAAGTTTTCGAGTTGGTCAACTACTACAAATTATCTGTCTACTGAACTTCATTCATTTTTATCTCCCTGAATTGATAGTTCAACCCCCAAGAGCCTAGAAGCTCTGACTGGATATCCCAGTAATCCCCTTTAACATCCACAACAAGATCCCCAAAATCATTCACCTCTGCTCAGCTGTGTAGAACAAACCATCATTTGACGCCGTCTGTGGGAATGATTATTTTGATTTTTGTTAAAATTCTAGTAACCCAGTAATTGATGGTCTCTACATGCAATATGAGCAAAAATCAGGCGAATCCCTTACGTTTATAAAACTAGCAGGAAACCACTGCCGACAGATAGCAGAACATTCCCACGAATCCTTTGACAAACCCATAAGTCAATTTGCCAATAGCAAATCCTCCTCCAAACAACGAACTCGATGCACTATGTCAAGCCAACAATTGCCTCCTCCAGGAAAACGAGGATCTAGTAAATCTCATTAGTGCTCAGAAACCCCAAGGGGCACAACCAGCCCAAGATGATCCCCCACGAAGGAAACATCATCATCAAAATCCCTTAAGGGAGATTACGGAAGAAAATGAACTCAGTCATTCAGTTGACAACGTTCTTTGCCGAGCCCAGAGAAATGGGGCGGAAGATGAGGTCCAGAGTCAAAACAGAGGAGTTCTTAGAAACGAACGCTTCCCAGATCCTCTCCAACAAGAGTTCAGCCACATGAAGAAGGCAGTGAAGAGCAAAACCCCTTTGTTTTAGCCTTTCTCATTATTTTGAATGTCTTGGCACTTTTACCTAGAAGCCCTCATCTCTCTCTCTGTCTTTTGCGATTTCGTCTTCTTCTTCTATTTTCTTGTTGTCCAGGCTAACTCAGTGAGTGCTCAAATCGTTCGGATGTCTTCTAAAGCTTGCTCTATTCTTCCTTGGTGCCCCTCTTGGGTTCTCAATCGTCAATCATTTTTGATTTCTAGGTACGTCTTTTGTCTTTCCCCTTTCTTTGCTTCTCTCTCCTTGGGTTTCTTTTTCAACCCTGGATCCTACGAATCCGAGGTGGTTACTCCATTTCTAAACCTTTTGCTTTTGTTATTTTAGGAATCGGGGTCGTTCCTTGTCTTTTCTTCCCCTTTTTTTCGATCCCTACGCCATAACTAAGGTGTTCATCTTTGGTCGTTGGAGTCTTGATCCTCGAGTCCTCGAGGACTATTTCCCAAATGTTCCTTCTCTATACGCTTCTATTGGCCACTTTTCCCCTTTTGCTCTCATGTCTGCTTGTTTTGAGGCCACGAGTTCTTTCATCTCCCTTGTCATGGCCGATAGATCTCCCGAAGTCGAGGTCCGATCTCGTCATAGCAGACGGATCGAAGATACCGAAGAAATTAGTGATCTGGGATATGTGGGAGATGAAATAGATAACTTTCCTGGGGTTGACATTATTTAATACCCAGGTTGCTGGGGTGGGGCTCCCCTACTTCTTCCAGACCCAGCCACGAAGCCCAAGAAATCTCGAAAGAGACAATCTAGGAAGAACGTGGTTGGGACCTCAGGCATGACCGAGGATGCTAAGGTCAATCCGAGTGCCACAGACATCTGGGGACCCAAAAAAGTCACACCTCTTCTTCTTTGTGCATGTACTATCAAGTTTGGCTTCCCTAGGGACATGCATGTCTGGTGTCCTAATGTGGACAACTGATATGACACTGTGCTCTCTAGGAAGACCTACTTCTTCTTTGCTTCCTTTGAGAATGGTCTCAAGTTTCCCATGCACCCCTCCCTGAAATCCGTTCTCCAACACTTCAATGTTTGCCCAGCTCAACTTTCTCCCAACTTCTGTTGTATCTTAGTAGGCCTTGTGGTCTTCTTTAAGAAAAATGGTTTGGCTGGCTTCCCCTTGATTCCTCTGCTCATGCATTTCTTCAATTTCAAGTTCTCTTCTACTGACGACTTTCTTTACATTTCAAAATGGGTGAAGACCCAAGACTTAATCACTGACCTTCCGAACTCCCACAAAGGTTAGAAAATAACTTCTTCTAGTACCTCAGGCTTGGTCAGACCCAGATAATTTGGGTAAGTCCGCGTTGAGGTGCTTTAGTTGAGTTTCTCCTGATTTTATTTCCTCATTTTCCTTTAATTGTTGATGTCTTATTTGATTGTTTAAGTTATTCTTCTTGAGCTTGATGCCGACGAGAGGCTCCTCCTTAGGGACCTCAAGGTGTGTCAACCTGAGCAGTACACTAGGCTTCTTATGCCCTCAATCCTTGCCAGATACAGCTTCATACCTCCGAAGGTCAGAGGTGAAGTGGTTGTACCTCTGTCTACTCTCAGAGGAGAAGACTTTGTTGGTAAGGCCTCTGTCTTGTGCCTTTAATTTACCTTTATTTTGTAGAATCCTCAACAGACCCCTTTTCTTTGTAGATCTTAACGCTATAGCCCCCCTGATGCTGACACTGTGAGGGCCAAGTTGGCCCAAATGAGGGAAGACGCTCAAGCGTCTAAAGTTGCTGGGAAGAGGAAGGTTAAGGTCAATTTGGGTGACGACCTAAAGTGTCCTCATGAGGCTTCAAAGAAGGACTCTCCCAAGAAAGTTTCTCCTGCCTCCAAGCCTCTTATGGGTGGTCATAAAGTCTTTTCCCATTTCTCTGAGTTCAAAAAGTCTCGGGCAGAGGTCGCCAAGACCTCCCCTACGCCAAAGGAGGTGGTCGGGGCTTTAGACTCGATAGCTTCGTCTCTTCGGGATCCTCCCCTATTGAAGTCTACTGAAGGGGCACCCCCGCAATTGCTTCTCGGCACACCAGGGTGTTTTTCGGCAAATATGGCCAAGGGTGGACATTCACTTCTTGGGGACGTGAACTTGGATGTCAATGTCATATGCATATTGATCTCAATTAATCTCATTTTTTTGTAACATGACTTACAAAAATTGTAACTTAAGCCAAAAATGTTAAAAAATTATTTTGGAAAATAATTTTTTAATGATCTTAAGGGACTCTAAGTGTTGGTGATAGGTGAATACATGACTAAAAGTTAGTTAAACCCTAATCCATTAAAATATGTTAAAGAGCCAATTGTGAGAAAAGAGCCCAATGTAGTCAAATCTAAAAAAGTGAGGAATAAATAAATGGTTAAAAATAATTGCACTTGAATTGTGAGAGTACTTATGCTAAATTACACATTGCTTATTTGTAAGGCTCATAGAGCTCATACTAATCATTTCTAGAAGCATACTTTAGTAGTACGAAATTCACAATCGTGATTATTGAAGTCATAAAGTAGAAGGGATAAAAGAAAGGAGGAGTTGTCGAAAAAGAGAAATTATTAGGACACTCACTAACTAGTCATGTAATTACTTAAACAAAGCATTAGGATTTCATATTGAGCTTATTAATGAATTAAACTAAGTATAATCCTAATTGTGTTGGAGTTTGGTTTCACACACGTTGCACTTGAATTAGTCAAAGTTGAACAAAATTTGAACACGTATGAGTGAAATTGAACTAAGTGAAGACACATTACTCTAGGATACATAAAATTGAGTTTAATATCTTTAAATATGCCTTGGACTAATGTGATTAGATGATGAATTTTAGATGGAGATTTTATAATGCTAATTTGTGTAATTTTCATGTTTATGAACACTGAGCATTTATTGTTTAATTTGGAAATTACACTTGACTTTGATCTAAATTCATCCATGCATATATGCATCTAATTGCATTAAGATTGTATATATATATATCATGTAAGCATATTAAGGTTTGAAGGATAGGGAGGATGAGTGAGGTGTCGGGGCCAAGATAGTCCATAAAGGAGCTAAAGTTGATCAGTTTGCAGAACTAAAAAGGTTCAGCAGCCGCTCGAGTGACCTCAAGTTAAGTCGATGGTCAGGGTTTTAAATTAATGTTGTTACACGACTCTTTGTATTCCCAACCCTCTTATTCACATCCCAACCCTCCAAATACCCTAACCCTTGGTTTCTAAGCTCTCACAAACATCTTCTATAGAGATCTAAGGTTGATTCACCGTTTTATCACAAATCCATATCTTTGAGACCTAGATTCTTAGAGTGATTGTTGAGATGGAACTACGAAGAGAGAAACGACCTCGGGTTGATGATGTATACAAGGAAGTCGAGGAGAACTTCGATGAAGGTACTCGATTTCATACACCGGAGTTCGCAGAGAGATTTAGATTAGAGTTATCTCTCATCTCAGGCCAATGTTGATCGAACGAGGTGTGAATACCCCAGAGGTCAATCCTTCAATTGTCACCAATCTCACCAATTGTGGGTGGACCTGGATGTTTAACGACCCCGTGACATCATATGATAGCATGGTGAGATAGTTCTCATCACATATACGTGATCATGATCCTCTAGCTGACCACTTTATCACTTATGTTATAGGTATTAAGTTTATGTTTTCTGCCACTCTCATTGCTACCACACTTGGCTTGTCTAGGGTAGGGAATTACTATCTAGGTGTGCGACCGATAGATGACTTGCCTTCTCTGAGTGTTTTTGACTACTGAACTGTATGGTATAGAATATCCTAAAAACAAGATTATTTTCAACAAAAATATCAAACTCCAGATTACAGGATGCTTAATCTCATGGCCAACTACAACATTGAACTGGAATCCCATATTTTAGACTTTACTACCCAGAAAGCACACATGTTTTATGCCATAGGTAAAAGGTATGATCTTGATTTTTCAATGATGGTCTTTGGGTTTATTCCGAGAGCCTTTTTCGAGGGGAGAGTATCATATAATCTGTCTTTTGGATCTCTGATTATTTGTATATGCTTGGGGCAAGAAGATGTTGTATTGCCTAGGGATCAATTGCAGAACCCCATGAGAACCTTGAATAATAGTTTGATGAAGCAAAGTAAAGCTCAAGCTGAGTATGTTGTATGGTGGAGGATCAGGTCCCACCAGTTCATCTTGAGACTAGTACGTCTAGGAGGACACCACCGCCATGAGAGCTCAGTTCAGACAACCTTGTTGCTCAATTAGCATCGTTGGTTAATATGCTTACGAGTATACAGAAGTGGATGGAGGACCATCATCGTCTTACTTCTGATAGACTAGATGCATTGGATGGTCAGATTGTGAGCATGGAGCCAACTCACCAGGTTGTCTTCAGATCACTTACCAGAAGAGTTGGTCGTCTACGTAGATTGATCAAAGGTAAGCAGATCATAGGAGAACCAGATTCAGCCACTTCAACAATTTTTAGAGACTTGTAGTATTTAGGTCATAAGGGAGTTGAGAGTGTTTTTATTCATTCATGGCTTATACTAAAGTACTCTGTTTATTTTTTGTTGTTGACTTTTTATTTGTTTGGTAATTTTTCTTTGTTGTGACGGTACTCTTAGTCCTACTTTTGATGTTTATCACATTGAGTTATATATCTTGGTTGTCCTATACTAATGTTATGTGCATGATTTAGCTAGTTGCTTTGCATTCTTACCTTCTTGTTATACTATGATTCTATCTCATGCTTGTTATATGTTGTCACTGGTTGGTATTTATAGCAAATAAAGAAAAAATATATTGGGTAACTTGATTCTATACTGTGCTTGCTACATGTTGTTATTGAGTTGGCATTTATGACAAAAAAGGGGGGAATATTTTGCGTACATATGAGAGGACTCGGTGAGATTTTCACTTGATTAGGCTAGATATGTTGCATGTGCACAGAGAAAAGAGGAGTTTGTTCTAATACTCAGGGGGAGTACATTTGCAAACTTGGCATGAAGTCACTATTGTGCACTTGTTTATTTTTTCACTTGTTATTTTAATTGTGAACACCAACTAAGTGGGAGAATTTGATGCATTTGACATTGCTAGATTCATAAGTTCTCAAGCATATTGGACGGACTAGTTCTTTAATATGTTATATATTTCAATCTACCTGATGTAGACATAACTATGCCCTATGCTTATCTTGGTGTTTCCAAACCTAATGACTTGAAAAATGGCTTCATCAATATAGTGTTTTTTCGAAGAAAGAAGATTTTTGAAATGGGTTGCAGATAAAGCACCAATGTTATGTATTTCTAACATATGATATTTTTTACGAGATTTTGATTTCAGTGGTGATGTGTAGGACTATGATCTTCAAGCTTTATCTAAAAATATAGATTTTGTACTAGATAAAGATTTAGGACATATGCATGAGTGTTGAAATTAGATTTACAATTCATTTTATTCAATGGTTTGTGGGTTGTAATCTTAATTTCTTACTTGTATATTTTATCACGAAATTGTCAAAAAGGGATATTGTTGGATCATATTTATAATTGGCTAATTTCGTGGAGTCTATTGTAAATTTCAACCATTTCTGTGGTTACAATACTATCAAGTTGAAGATTTGAAAGCATCATTGAAAGGAGGAGATCAAGCGTCAAAACTATATCATTGAAACTCCGCATGAACCTTCATGCTTAAGACAAAGATAATGACATAGATGCTTAAGATGAACCCTTAGTTATTTATAATTTAGGATGATTAGGTTAAATAGAATTGGAAGTAATTGGTGTATGACTCTTTAGGCATTTTGAAATTAAAAAAAAAAATTCGAAACAATTTGTGTTTTGAAAACATAGTGTGAGCCATTAGCGAATCCCTGTTGAATAACACCCTTTAGTACTCAAGATGACAAGTTTTTTGCTTAAAAACAAGTAGGCACCAATATATGCCTGTTAGCCTTCGCTAGAACTGTCTTTTTATTACTTAGGAATGAAATGAAAAAAAAAAAAAAGTATTTCTAGAAATCACTCTAAAAAATAGAATTACAGAAAAATAGATTCCATTAATTAATCTGAATCTCAAAAAGGTCTACTTGATAACTCTAAAAGGAATTCTATCATTCAATACTCAATGGTGATGGAGGGTGGACTATAGAGGACCTGTGAAGTTGTTAGGGAGGGAGATCAGATTTCATAGAAAATGAAGGGTAAAAACAAAAGAGAAATAAGGATCAATTTTATTTTATTTTTCTATTGAAAGCACTCATTACACACTCCCGTCACACACGGGTTCCAATTCTGTTAACTATTGGATGGACTTAATTGCTGCAACAACATGCAATCAAGCTTCAACCATGATATACATAGAACATTCGAAAATACAAATAACATTAGTTTAGAATGTTTAGAAAGTACATAAAAATGCAAAGAAGCACAACTCTTTATCAGAGAATTAAAAAAGACTTGATGGTTTGGATTAGGGTAAGCACAAGCAATATTCCTGCAGCGACTGTAGAAGCGATTTTCCAAGGAGTACATAAATAATCACGTCTCAAGATTGCCTTCCACTTGTGCCAAGGGACTTGGTAATATGCATTCACATCGTTAGATATGTCATAATAATAGTAGTCTCTTATTGCAACATTTGAGCAAAGGTAATTGAAGAAGTCGCCACTACAGAGCTATCTCCAAGTAGGCTATGGATAACTCCATTCTGGCTGAGTAGCTCCACATCTTTAGCAGAGTCAATAAGAGTATCCATGAAGAAGAGATAATCAATAATGTAAGTCTTAGGAAAATAATGGCATACCTCCAGTGCAATAAGGTTTCTAAGTACCAATTCCGTCGAGTCTTCTACTGTTAATGTGGGGATTTCTAACACTCCCCTTGTATATTTTATGTCAAGTAGATGATAGCTTTTTTTTTTTTTTTTTTTCCAAGCCACCCAGTGTGGGTGGGGGGTTTGGCAGACCCCTACCTGTATATATAACTAAAAGGGGAAAAGTACAAGGGAGGAGGACAAAGAGTCAAACCTCCAGAAGTACAAAGTGGGAAGATCAAAGCAACAAAGTGGAAACTCCTCATAGAACAAAATAACTGAAAACATAAATGAAAATAAAATTCACCGACGAACATGAGGAGTCTGTCGAGCATCCAAAGCGAGGATGCCAACAATCCCAGAAGGAAGGGATGATGAATCAAGAAATCGCTGATTGAGCTGCTGAGAACAAGCCCAATTAGCCATGAAGTCAGCTGCCTGATTCGCCTCCCGCAGGACGTGGCAGACTCTAGCCGAGAGAGAAGTACACAAAAGCCGAATCCGAGCAAGCAGGTAAGCATAAACCCAGCATCCAGTACCCTGAGAATAAACCCAAGAAACCACTGTAGCTGAATCTGACTCCACTACCAACTCCGAAGCTCCCAAATCCGCGGCCAACTCCAACCCAGCACAAACAGCCTGCATCTCCGCATACAGAATAGGCTGATGCCCCAGAAACAAACCAAAAGCCTGAGAACTCGACCCTGGTGGTCCCGAATAACACCCCCTGCCGCAGACAGCCCCGGATTGCCTTTAGAACAGCCATCAACACTGATCTTCAGACAACCTGGTACAGGACGAGTCCAAGCAACCAAGCGAAGAGGCCGAGGCCGAGGAACCAAAACCCTAAGAGAACTCACAAACTCAACCGACTCATCCCGACGCAACTGACTCGGAGCAAACCCAAAAGCAAGCCCAATCAACTGCAAATCGGTCATAACCCTCTGAACCACAACAGGCACCTGGAAGGCTCGACCATCGAACCTATAAGCATTACGTGTCTTCCACAGGTGCCACAGAATAAAGCACGGTAGTAGTACCCGCACATGACCTGCAGAAGGAGCACAACGCCGCCAACGAAGCATTAAAGCATAAGGAGTCTGAAACGGCCAAGATCTGATCCCAAACATCTGATAAAAGTGATCCCACACCTGAACTGCAAGCGGACAATCCAAAAAAAGATGCCTAAGAGTCTCAACAGCCCCACCACACACACACCGGGATACTACATGAAAACCCCGTCTCTCTAATCCATCATCTGTGGCCAGGAAACCATGAAACAACCGCCACATAAAGAATGAGACCTGAGTCGGAATATGCCTCTGCCAGACACAAGAAAACCCAGGCCGAACTGGAGCCACACCGCGAATATCAGCCCAAGCAGTCCTCAAGGAAAAATTCCCATCCAAAGACAAACTCCACCTCATCTGATCAACCCCCTGATCCAGAATCGGAATCTGCACAATCTGCTCAACAATTGAAGAAGGCAAAACTCCCAACAATCGGCCTCTGTCCCACTGTCGACCCGCCCAGTAAGCAGAAACAGGAACCCCAGGAACTGCCCCCGGACACACTAAAGCCAACGGGTAATCCCCCAACCAACAATCATACCAGAAACTGACCTCGCCGGACCGTACTAACCACCTGATCTTCGGCTCAGCCACGGATCGAATCCCACATAATCGCCTCCAAAGAGATGAAGCTGGGTAACGAAACTCAATCAGTCCAGGATGGGCGGATCTACAGTACTTGGCCCTCATAAAAGTGGACCAAAGTGACTGTTGAGCACGAAAATTCCACCACAGCTTCATCTCACAAGCCTCAGCTAAGTCAGAAAAAGAACGCACCCCTAAGCCGCCCTCATCTACAGGGTAACACACCTTAGCCCAGTGTCACCAATGAATCCTCCGATGGGTAGTTGTGTCACCCCACAAGAAACGAGTGAACATCCTCTCTAACTGGTGGAAAACATCCGCAGGAGGCCTCAGCACATGAAACAAGTGGATAGGCATCGACGCGAGCACATGACGAATCAAAGTGAGCTTACCTCCAAAGGAAAGCAAGCGATTCGCCCATCCAGAAATCCGCTCGCACACCTTCCGAATCATCTCATCAAAGTACGAAATTCGAAGATGACCTAAGTAGATAGGGCACCCCAGATAAATAAATGGAAGGTCACGCCTCTGAAACCCAGTGGTCTGTCGTGCAATCACCTCTCTAGAATGCGAGGCACTCGAACTGATATAGAAACTGCTCTTGCTCTGACTAACTAACTGACCAGAGGCAGCCTCATAGTGATGAAGGAAATTCATAACTCGCTGTAAGCTCGACCGGCACCCATTAGCAAAAATAATAATGTCATCAGCAAAAGCCAAATGTGAAACCGAAACCCCAACTCCAGTACTATAAGCCACCCCCGGAAACCTAGCATACAAAGAGTCCAAGCCTCGAGAGAGATACTCTGCAGCAATGATGAACAAACAAGGAGAAAGGGGATCACCCTGCCGCAGCCCCCCCTGCGATTGAAAAAACCCCTGACTAACCCCATTCACCATCACAGAAAACCAGGGCCCCCAGATAGCCCGCCGAACCAAAGAAATCCAGTCCTCAGAGAACCCAAAAGCCCGCAACATCTGGAGTATGAATGGCCAAGACATCCTGTCATATGCCTTAGCCATATCAAGCTTCAGCACGACATTCCCACCCCGGGAACCTTTCCCCAAATCACGAACCAACTCCTGAGCCAAAAGAACACTGTCCTGCAACACTCGGCCCGACACAAAACCACTCTGCGTCGGTGATATGATACGCGGCAACAAGGATGACAGACGAGAAACGAGGATCTTCGTGATCACCTTGTTACTCACGTTACATAAACTGATCGGTCGAAAATCTGCCCAAGTAGAAGGTGACTCCTTCTTGGGCAAAAGCACCACCAACGTGCTCATGAATCCTCGTGGCATAGGAGAACCCCTGAAGTAATCCTGAACTGCAGCCAGCAAATCTGCTCCCACAATGTCCCAGCAAAATTGATAAAAGCGACTACAATACCCATCCGGCCCTGGCGCACTATCAGAATCAATAGAGAACACGGCCTGTCTCACATCCTCTAAAGTCGGCATAGCACACAACCCAACATCATCTGCATTAGTCACAATAGCTGGAATAGCCGAAAAATCTGCAACCTCAACCTGACCAGCCCCTACAGAGAACAATCCCTGAAAAAAGGACACTGCCGAAGCGCGAATAGCCCCAGGCTCAGTAATCCACTCTGCGTCATCACCCCGGATCCGATGGACTGAGAGAACATGCCGCTTCTTCCTCACTGAAGCATGAAAGAAACGGGTGTTCGAATCCCCCTCTCGAAGCCAACGGACTCGGGACTGCTGTCTCATAAAGGACTCCTCACACTGTAAAGCCTGCTGCAACTCAGCCCTGGCCTGATGAAGGGCAGCCCGATCTGAAGAAGACCCTGATTGATCATGTGCCACCTCTCTCCTACTAACCTCGGCCTCCGCCTCCTGAACCCGCTGAAACACATTGCCGAACACTTCCTTGTTCCAGACCTTCAGGGTTTGTTTCAACCGAATAAGCTTCGATTGAAACGCAGACATCCCCGAAGCAAACACAGGAAGGGTTCAGCTCTGCCGCACAACCTCCATAAACTCTCTGTGCCTAGTCCAAGTGTGAAGAAACTTGAATCGGCTCGGCCCTCTACTTTGACGCTGATCTCCAGAGATCAACAATGGTGAATGATCTGAACAAGTCCGATTCAGGTGGGCAACCCGAAACACAGAAAAATAAGAACTCCACTGAGCATTCACCACTACTCTATCCAATCTCCTTCAGGTACGTCCATTCGTCCATGTGAATGGAGTACCCTCAAACCCAGCATCCTCCAAACCACTAGACAACAAAGCTAGGGAAAATGCATCAATAGCAGACTGAGACTGAGTATGACCCCCCCGGATCTCAGAATGGGACTCAACAACGTTGAAATCCCCACCAACCATCCACGGACCATCATGAATGCTCCCAAACTGTGTCAAGGAATCCCACAAACCCTGTCGTACAGAAGCCACGCAACTGGCATACACAAAGGAAACAAAAACTGGATCCGGTAAGGAAGAATGTCGTACCTGACAGTGAACCACCTGACCATCATCCTGAAGAACCTCCAACCGAAAAGGGGAAGACCAAAAGATCCAAATCTTCCCTGTGATAGAACAAAAACTGTGCTCCATGTGCAAACGAATCCGAAAAGACTCCAACCGATCCTGGTCAACAAAAGGCTCCAAAATACAGAACATCGATAAGTGGTGTGAGCGGATCAGCCTACTAAGCCTTCTAAGCGAAGAGGCCTGACTGATCCCTCTGATATTCCATATGAGCGTACTAATCATCAGAAATGAGTGGAAGAACCACACTAAGCGTCCCTCGACCAGGCCTACCACCTCTATCTCCTCTGCCTGCTCGACCTCCCCTACCAATACGTTGAGATCTACGCAGCGGGACCTGCCAATCGGACTGTGAGGCATCATAAAACACTATAGCTCCTCCAGGCTGAGAATGACCCTTCTGCGGGTCAGAAAAGGATCCAACATCACCACCCAAGGACTCATCAGAGGATATATCTCCAGTAGAGTGGCTCTCAACCCCAGTAGAAAATCTAGGGTTAAGAGGGATATCAGTCGAGGTGGTACAATCCATGTGCCGACTAGAAACATTCTTATCTCTACGCCTCAAACCAGTATCCTCAGAAACTGACACAACCGTAGAATTCTGAACCCCTCGAAGTTCATGAATAGTCGGGTGAACGGCCGGGGTAGTCACAGGTCCATGACGGACTAGCTCAAAAACTGTATCTACTGAATGATCGGGGCACAAACTCTGCTCCTCCACAACACTAACAGGGATAGTATCCGAACTGACCACAACCACTGGCTCATCCACAGTATGCGGCTCAACAACAAGCTGGATAGGAGCAACTGAGGCGGACTCCCCAGCAGTAGTAACTATATCCCTAGGGGGATGAACAACGGTAACGACATCTGTCACTCCCCCAGAGGATACTCTAACCCCATCGGTACTCTTGGGAGGAACAGTAGGGGCTGGGGCTGTAGGTGCTCCCTCCTGTGGTCTAATCCTGTGCTGGCCATCACCTCGACCATGTTGTGGCCGGTCTCCACTGACCTCCTCCCGAGGCTGGGAATGGGTAATGCAGGTCTCCACTGAATGGCCTAGATGCCGACATCCAGAACAATATTGCGGTCCATCCCCTTATACTCATTCCTGCGTCTTGGATATCAGTTGTTTTTGGGATTGCTATAAATCTCGTGTTTGCTGGTGGTGACTATAAAGATGATGGTAAGAGACATATCCTTAGCAAATCAACAAAATGTTTCACTTCAGTACTTGATATAGTCTGTGGAATCTCATTGAATGGCAATAAGTTTCTGAAGTACTTGACCGAAAGGTCAAGGAAAGAGGACGGGAGGTGTGGATTAGAATGGCAAGCATGGTTGAATAAACCCTCAATTACAAAGAATGGAATCTGATTTTCAAGTAATATCATGTCGTTTTGCACATGAAGCATCACCCGCAACTCGCTCGAGTAATCAGAATCTGTAACCATTCTTTAGTCAACATCACCTCAATGATGAAACAACTATCCAACAGGATTATTTTCACAAAGGCATCAGTATTAAGCTCACTTCTTTCTGCATAACATCTACGAGCTCTTTCTTCCTACTTCTCTATCACTCTTATACAACCCTCCAAAGTGAGGCGGGTACGATTGAGAAATTCATGCAAGCACCATAGTTTGAACTCGTCCATGCCTAGCAACTCCTCTTTTCCATGGTGTAGAGGGCCAATGGAAACTATCTGGGGTATGTAAGCTTTTTCATTCTGTTCTCGAATTCGTCTTAGAACTCTATAGATACAACAGTCAGGCGAGAGGTAAGGTAAGTCAAGCTTTTGCTTCCTAATGGAATCTGCTAGTAAAATATGGCGATCTTCCACTGCATCTGCAATGGAATCATCACTGTCCATTCTTTTGATCCTCTCTTTTCTTTTCCTGGCCTCATTTAAAAAAGAAAAAAGAGACATAATCAACTTATTCTTCCTTCATATTAGTTGTCAATTAAATACACAGCTTGACATTTTAATAGTTCTTGTGTTCACATTATGTTGAACAATTTCAAACACAAAAAATAGAAAGACGAACAAAATTTGATATACTTTTCCTTTCTTTTCTTTCTATTTTTGTTTCCTAACCCTCAAGTCCGGAGTAAGGCCGAGGTACAAGGCGAGGTACAGTATCAAAAGTTACAATTTTTTTGAGGTCGAGTTACTGCTAAATGAGGTCAATTCATGACAAAAGAAGTTAAACTCAATCTTAAAAAATCAGGATCATGAATCCCAAATAATTCCAAATTGTTATATTTGACCTACAAAATTTGTAATCTACCCCAAAAAGAAAGTTATAAATTTCATACAAAAAAAAATAACCTTTCAATATCATAGAGGTTTCAAGGATGGCAGAGAGAGAAAAAAAAAACAGATAGATGTCAAAAGAAAATTCAGAAAGCAAGAAAGGATAAGAATCTAGATGGCAAGCTTACTGAATCCACATACCCTGAATATGTTTGATGTCTTCACAACAATAATAGAACAAATTGTGGGCACAGGTCCTGTCCTGTGTGATCGTTTTTCGTATGATAGTATTGAAATGATGTTTTTTTGTTGAAGACAAATTGAGAAATGTAAATATACGACAAAAATTTAGGCGGTATCATATGTTCAACACGTGATCATTTTGTCAAAAATTTAACGGTTGGTCTTATGTAAAAATCAAAATGACACGAATTGGATATTTTATGCATTAAATTGACAAAATTGGTACAATGATAATTAAACGGACAAAAAATGCATATTTTAAGGACTAAAAGTGTTATTAACCCTATTTTTTTAATAATAATTTAGTTATATCTATATCATTATCCTATACAATATTGGGGCTCATCTAATATTTCCGCCTAGACCTCCATTTATATTTGGTCACCCTATTTACACCTCAAAATATACGAACTTGGGTATCCTAGTGATCCATTACAACTTTTAATAAATCAATACATAACACAAAAATGATTTTCTCTGCAACCAAATACAACAGAGAAAAATATTCTAATAAAATAAAACTTCACATTAGCAAACAAAGTTATCTTAGAAATATCATGGTTCTTACCTCGATACGTTTGTCTTCAAAATGGTTTCCTATTATGTCTGAGATGGGTTAGCAGAATGCATAAGAACTGTATGTAATGAGATAATGGTTGCTAAAGGAACTAAGATGAAAGAGTGGGGCTTCTGGAGGAACAGGTTGAGATATATATAAGAGTTAGAGAGAAGACTGTTGGGAGTTGGAAGCCAAAATTGATCACCAAAAAACTCAAAAATAGAGAATAAAATTCTGCTATACATTCATACTAATATCACTCAAGAAACATCTCTATTTTCCATTAAGAAATGATCACAATATCAAGAAATACAAAGGGGTAGAACAATATGATTTTTTCAGCAGTAAACACTCAAGAAATACAAGGAAATAGAGCTTCTGCTCATGTCACACTCTGCTGGTTTTTCTTCCAGCAAAACACACTGTTTTCACTCTCTTTCTCTCTGTTTTTTTGTACAGAGAACTCTCTATTTTGGCAGTAGAATCCAACCCCCTTTATACTAATTTCTCCTAGTCAAAATATCCTAAATTTGGCCACTTAATGGCCGGCTGTCCCCAAGAAAACCTGTTCAAATTCCCATGCAATCATTGATGAACAAGACTCAATAAATAGACCTCCAAAAATAGCTTGGACACTTCTACAGACTATCTCTTCAAATACCATGACTTATCATAAACCAAAAAATACAAAAACTACCCTTTAAGAATTGAGTTTATAAAAACTAACATCCCCCCTTAAACTCAATTCCTTGAGTTCTCATGCCTAGCATCATTTTCAATCTTCCAAACACATCATGCTTTAATGGCTTTGTAAAAATGTCGGCAACTTGATCTTGAGTCTTGCAATGCACCAACTTCACTTCTCCATTCTTCACATGCTCTCTAATAAAATGGTAGCAGGTATCAATGTGTTTACTCCTCTCATGGAACACCGGGTTCTTTGCCAACGCCATCGCCGATCTATTATCAACAAGGATCTCCGTGGGAATTTCTTGAGAAAATCCCAAATAATTCAACAAGTTCCTCAACCAAATAGCATGACATACCGTTGGATTTGCAGCCATATACTCCGCTTCACACGTAGACAAAGTAACAATTGCTTGTTTCTTGGATGACCATGTAAAAGCCGTTTCTCCCATGAAAAAACAATAACTCGAAGTACTTTTCCTTTCATCCAAGTCTCGTCCCCAATCACTATCCGAATATCCAAAAAGTCTAAAATCATTAGTGCAAGAATAAAATAAGCCATCATTGAGTGTACCTTTGATGTAACGTAAAATCCTCTTTGCTGCATTAAGATGAGTTTGATCCGGTGTTTTCATGTATCTACTAACCAAGCCAACTCCATAAAGAATGTCCGGCCTTGTGCAAGTAAGGTACCGAAGACTTCCAACTAAACTTTTAAAGTAAGTTGGATCAACATTTCCACCATTAATGTTCTTCCTCAATTCCAAACCAATTTCTACGGGTGTGTTCACCGGGTTGCAAAAATCCATCTTGAACTTCTTGAGTATTTCCTTTGCATAACTACTTTGAGAAATAAAAATTCCATCTTCACTTTGCTTAACCTCAATGCCAAGGAAATGAGACATTAAGCCAATATCAGTCATTTCAAACTCCTTAATCATACTTCTCTTGAATCCATCAAACATCATTGGATCATTGCCGGTGAAGATCAAGTCATCAACATAAAGGCAAACAAGTAGCACACTTCCATTGCCATCCATCTTCATATATAATGCATGCTCATAAGGACACTTTTGAAAACCATTCTCACGAAAGTATTTGTCAATTCTAGCATTTCATGCACGCGGTGCTTGTTTTAACCCATAGAGAGCTTTTCTCAACTTATACACTTTATCTTCATGTCTCTTTTTCACATACCCTAAAGGTTGTTCAACATAAATCTCCTCCTCAAGAAATCCATTCAAGAATGTCGATTTCACATCAAGTTGGTAAATCTTCCACTTGTTTTGTGCCGCCAAAGAAATCATCAACCTAATTGTTTCCAAACGAGCAATGGGAGCAAATACCTCATCATAATCAATTCCTGCTCTTTTCTTGTAGCCTTTAGCAACCAACCTTGCCTTGTATCTTTGGACTTCACCATTTGCATCCTTCTTGGTTTTATATACCCACTTCACACCAATTGCTTTATGACCTTGGGGAAGATTAACAAGTACTCATGTATCATTCTTTTCAATTGCCTTCATTTCTTCATCCATTGCTACTCTCCATTTTTCTTCTTGAACCGCTTCTTCAAAACATAAATGATCACAATCCATGAATAAACAAAACAAATTTAAGTTACCTTCAAAATTTTCCGAAGATTCATAAATCTCTTGCAAACTTCTCATTTTCCTTGGTCTTTCACTTGAACTTGAATCCGACGATGAAGATGATGATGGTGATGATGATGATTCACCTATAGAAGATGAGGGAGATCCATGTGGAGGTGTCTGTGGCTCTCTTTGGACTTCCCTTGGTATTTCAGACTCTTCTTCTTCAAGTATAAGTTCCACTTCGGTGGCTGAAATTTTTTCTTTCCAATCCCACATGTCTTCCTCTTCAAAAATAACATCTCTAGTCATGATCACTTTCTTGGTAATGGGGTTGTATAACTTGTACCCCATTGTTCTATCACCATACCCGAGAAAATGCACTTTTCACCTTTATCATCAAGTTTTTTCCTCCTTGCTTCGGGAATCTTCGCATAAGCAATACATCCAAAAACTCTAAGATGGGCTACACTTGGCTTGAATGAACACCAAGCTTCCTCCGGGGTCTTGAAACGAACATTTTTGGTTGGACATCGATTCAACAAGTATACAGCACATGCTACGGCTTCGGCCCAAAATTCTCTAGGCAATCTCTTTCCTTTCAACATGCTTCTAACTATATCAAGAATAGTCCTATTTTTTCTTTCCGCAACTTCATTCAATTGAGGTGTGTAACTTGGCGTGAACTGATGCACAATTCCATGCTCCTTGCAATAGTCTTCAAATAAATCGAAACTATACTCACCACCTTGATCGGATCTCAACCTCTTAATAAAATAGCCACTTTGCTTCTCAATAAGATTCTTGAACTCCTTAAAAACTTCAAACACATCGGACTTCCTTTTTAAAAAATACACCCAAGTCTTCCGGCTATAGTCATCAATAAAAGTAAGAAAGTAACGATTCTTACCATTTGACATAGGCTTCAAAGGACCACAAACATCGGTGTGCACAAGCTCCAAGGGTCGTGAGGCTCTCCACTTGACTTCTCTTGAAAAACTTAATCTGTGATGCTTGCCAAGAATACACCCTTCACATAACTCATCCAGATGATCTATATAGGATAGACCCTTCACCATTTTCTTGCTAGACAAAAGTTTCAAGCCACCAAAATTAAGATGTCCAAGTCTCAAGTGCCACAACCAAGAATTATCTTTAATAATAGCATTCAAGCATCTCATAACATCATGTTGAATATTCAAAGGAAACATTCTATTCTTGGACATTTTCACATTAGCAATCAAATTACCACGAGCATCTTTAATTGTAAGGTAAAGATTTTTCATGCTAATATCATAACCCTTTTCCAAAAGTTGCCCCAAACTCAAAATGCTATTCTTCATATCCGGCACATAATAGACATCGAAAATAAAATCATGATTGTCATTCTTGAGCTTAATAAGAATTTTACCTTTGCCTTTCACCGGAATGTTGGAGGAGTCACCAAAAGTAACTTTGTCTTGCGCCACTTCATCAAGTTCTACAAACATATGCTTCTTGCCACACATATGGTTGCTCGCCCCGGAATCAAGAAATCACACGTTGCCATTATCTTCCTTGGATCCATCATAGGCCAACAACAAAGTAGATGCCGCTTCATTACTTGCTTTCTCGGCATAATTCACATGTTCTTCAACACCTTTATTTGTACTTGCCCAACACTCATTGCTATAATGCCCAAACTTGTGACAATTGAAGCATTCAACATTTCTCTTGTCAAAACCTTGATTGTTGTAATTGCCTCTTGGTCTTCCTCGTCCTCTCCCTCTTGAACCATAAGAATTTTGATTTCTTGCATCATTAGTGAATTGGCATCTTCCTCCTCTTCCTCTATTAGCATAGCCTCTTACACGAGCTTCGTAACCTCTTCCTCGATTGCCATAACCTCTACCTTGTGTTTCATTACCTCTTCCTCTTTGAGATGTACTACCTTGAAATTCTTTTTTTTCATCTTTCAAAGAAAGCTTGGATTGGAGAGTTTGTTCAAGAGAACTTGAATTCTTTTTATTAATACGTTGCTCATGTATTTCCAATGTCGCCATCAATTCATCAACGCTCGTAGTCTTGAAATCCATGGATTGCTCAACAGCTACAACAACATGCTCAAATTTTGGAGTTAAGGTTCGTAGTATTTTTTCCATAACACGAACATTATCAATATCTTCTCCATACCTTCGCATTTGATTCACAATCACCAAAGTTCTTGAAAAATACTCTGAAATTGACTCGGCTCCATTCATATTCAACCCTTCAAATTCACTTCGCAATATTTGAAGACGAACCCGAATTGTTTTATCAATGCCTCTATGCATACTCTTCAAAATTTCCCAAGCTTGCTTCGAGTTGGTGGTGGAAGAAATCTTCTCAAAAGTGTTATCGTCAATACATTGGTAAAGTAGAAATAAAGCCTTTTTATCCGTCTTCCTTGATTGCTTAAGCACCATCTTTTAAGCATCAGTAAGCGCTTGCTCTTCCTCCATAGTCGGCTCGATGTAACATTTTTCAACAATTTCCCAAAGATCTTGTGATTTTAACAACACCTTGATTTGAATACTCCAATTCCCATAATTATCTTTCCCCAATTTGGGAAATTGGGGTTGAAGCACATTACTCATAGTAGCCATAACAACTTTGCTCTGATACAACTTTTGTTAGGAGTTGGAAGCCAAAATTGATCACCAAAAAACTCAAAAACAGAGAATAAAATTCTGCTATACATTCATACTAATATCACTCAAGAAACATCTCTATTTTCCATTAAGAAATGATCTCAATATCAAGGAATACAAAGGGGTAGAACAATCTGATTTTTTCAGTAGTAAACACTCAAGAAATACGAGGAAATAGAGCTTCTGCTCATGTCACACTCTGCTGGTTTTTCTTCCAGCAAAACACACTATTTTCACTCTCTTTCTCTCTGTTTTTATGTACAGAGAACTCTCTATTTTGGCAGCAGAATCCAGCCCCTTTTATACTAATTTCTCCTAGTCAAAACATCCTAAATTTGGCCACTTAATGGCCGGCTGTCCCCAAGAAAACCTGTTCAAATTCCCATGCAACCATTGATGAACAAGACTCCATAAATAGACCTCCAAAAATAGCTTGGACACTTCTAGAGACTATCTCTTCAAATACCATGACTTATCATAAACCCAAAAATACAAAAACTACCTTTTAAGAATTGAGTTTATAAAAACTAACAAAGACACGGATTGAGAGAGAGAGAGAGAGGAGGAGGAGGAGGAGGAGTCGTTTTGTTGATGACTGGTTGATGTCTAAGGGGGAGAGAGAGAGAGAGAGAGAGGAGTTGTCCTGTTGTTGACTGGTTCATGTATGAGAGATAAATAATTCGTGTTGGAGAACTCTTTATTGGATTAAAAAAAAGAAAAGAAAGACCATATCAAAAAAAACTAGGGTGCCCGGTCCATGCAAAACAGGCTTTTTTTTTTTTTTTTAATACATCGGTTAAGTTGAGTTATTATGATTAAAAAATTAAAATATAAAAATAGCATCAAAAATACCACCAATATATGTTTACACGTTAATGTTAGAATGATCAAAAGTTTGGCTCGAGTTTAGTTGTCGAGCTTGAAATTTGTTTAATGCTTCGTTTGGTAGGAATGATGGAAAGTAGGAGGAATACATTTTCTATCCTTCAAAGAAGGAAAGTATGAATGATACACTTTCCTTCTTTTGTGTTTGGTTGGATGGATGAAAAATAAAAATGACTAATTTTATTTTATTTTATTTTTTTTGTGCTGGCTAAGATTTGGGGTGAAAATCGAGTTGTGTCGTGTCAGATTCGTGTTGAGCCATTACGGGTTTGTGTCGAACATTAGTCAAACCTAACTCAACTCATTTAACTAATTGTGTCGTGTCGAGTTACGAGTTGACCTGTTTATTTTTATTTATTTTTTATTTTTATTTTAAAATTTATTTTTAAAATTTTTAAAAATATATATATATAAATACATATTTTATCATTGTATTTTTATATAAAATTAATGTATATATAATATATGTATATATTAAAAGATATATAGACAAATAAGATACATCTCAACACAAATAATTAACTTTACATCCACTTTCCTCCCGATTTTAGAGGGATTGATTTTGGTGAGTTTGAAGGAAAGTTAATCCATCCACTTTTCCATCCTTTCTACTTTCTTTCCTTACCAAACACGATGTTTTATCTATCCCTCTCACTTTCCATCCTTCCAACTTTTCATTCTTCCATTTTTCCATAGTATAAAACGGAACATAAGAGTCAATCCCACCAATTTGAACCAGCGAAGCCTAAACTAAAGCTCGAATAACTCGGTTCATTCGCTAACCCTAATTAAATTTGTTGCTAATGACTGAGTGGGGATGGGAAAAAAAAAACAAGAAAAAAAACCAAACAATCGACTAACAAACAAAAACCCAAAGTCTAAACACCAACGTCACTTCAAAAAGGGCTAAGCACACTCTTGAAATAGTTGTGTAACTTGAAGAATGATTAAACAGGTTGTCGTCATGTTATGTCTCAGAAGGTCCATAATTTTATTAATTCAAAAAAATAAATTATATAATAAAACTAAAAATACATCCGAGACCACACAACATAGTTTTTCAAAAATAAATAAATAATTCCTTAAAAAGACATCCAAAAATAAGGTATTATAATTAGTCAATTACGCTCGAAAGACAAGCCCAAAGGCAGGGGCGGAGCCCGCGGAGGGGCATAGAGACCAGGAGGCAGGAGGCACATGCCCACTCTGAAAAAAAAAAAAAAAATTTACTTTTGTATATACTAGTTAGTGTACACGTGCGTTGCACGTGGATTATTTTGAGCTATAGTTTTTTTTTCCTTCTTATTGTTTATTTTTACAACAAGGTATTGACCTTATATTGAAACAAAAACAACAAAGCTAAAATCAAATTGAAAAATGCACAATAACACCCAGCCCCAAATGATAACAAGACTCCATTTACAATTATACTCGGATCGAACTAAAAGAAACCAGAACAACTGACAAAAGAATGTCAACTGAATTAACAAGCTTACAACGATCACAACCCACATTAACCTTGGCAATCATTGCTTCACCAATATTTTAGCCTTCTCCTCGATTGTGTTTCTATTTCACCAGTTTGAAAATGAAACTTTATTTAGCTTGCCCCCTGTTAATTATAAGGCTTAACCTTGAATTCCTCTTTTTTCATTGGAATGACAATAGTTTCCTCCTTCGAATTAGCACAAGCGTAGCTTTAATGTTTTCTTTTGTTCGCTGTTGTAGTCTTTTCACCTTGCGGAGATGGTCCGCCGATTAGAGAAATGTCACCATGACCTCATAAAATTTGATTCTGAGAGTCTATTATAAGCATCCAAGCCTGAGGCCAGCCAAACCAATCTCCTAAATTTACTTATTTTAAATTTTGTGAAATGAATTCATGAGCATGTCTAATGGCTATCTTAAATTCAACAAAACAATACAAACCTGTATAAAGCTGATATTCTCTTAATAGAGGATTTTCACATCTTCTAGACTACTGGAAATAAAAACATACAAAAGGGTCATAAACCAAAGCATTAACCTAGTAACAATCCAATGGTGTTCAAAAGCCTGCTTAATGAGCAGATCCAAATTTCTAGTACTCCAACTTTAAAATGCACATTTTAAAATAGAAGTGGAGCTTAGTCGATTGGTTAATAATTTGGATTGCTGTTGGTGCCTTCTTATTAGCCCCACACAGAGGATTGCATGAATGTAATATGTGAGAGACTTATATACATATTGGACAAGGGAAGTTGGATTGTTGAAAACTTTGCCATGAATATAGAGTTGCAAGAGAAAATTTTCAGAAATTCTTCAAAGCCAATGTTGTCCCAAACATTTGCAATAAGAGTTGCTTAAAACAGGATAACCGTTTAGCAAAAAAGAATTAAAGTAAAATCGCTCAATTCACAATTCTAAAATTTTCAAATCTACTAAATTTGCCCAATTTGCGTAATATTCATCTAGGCAAAACCAAACCAACACAAAACCATTCAATTTTAGGAAATGTTGTAACTTTTGGACATACCTCATGTGAGATTCTTGTCGGCGTAAAGTATCTGTTGTTTGTTCATTATTGGATGGTGGTTGCTCTTTGCTATCAAAACGAACAAACTGCAATTAGAATTACAACATAACGGAATGTTAAATCGATCATACGCACAGGAAGCATATAAAGACACACACACACACACAAAGAATACATAAGCATCCACAACATGCAAGGGGAAAAGGTTGGGGAAGAGAGATAAAGAAGAGAAAATTGTACAGCACGCTTACAACTTAAGGACTTTTGTTGTTTTTTTGTGTATCCTGTATTATGAGAAAGAGTGAATACAAAAAAAAAGATGAATGGTTTAAATTGATTGATTCAATATTAATGCTAGAATTTGTAAGGTCTACAAAACGGAAGTCAATTACAACATCTCTTGAATGTGGGATTGAAATTCCACTTATTTGATAGTAATAAAAAATGACTTTTTATATACCATTGTAAGCACAATTCATGTACCAGGGGTGTATCAATCAATAGTTGATTAAGTGGAAGATGGAGTGTTTACAAAATGGAATTATCTAATGGAAGATGGAGTATAGATATAAAAAGACAGCTCATCAGTCACAATTATAAATAATATAATAATATAACATTAATATTGTTATTATAACTCAAAGGATATTATTGACATTAGTTATTTTATTAAGGTTAATATAGTCCAACAAATATTTTTCATTTTTGTTGACATTTTAAAGTAGTATTAGTTGATGCACACGTGCGTTGCACGTGGATTATTTTGAGTTATAATTAAAATAGGTATTAGTAACACATGGATTGAGACTAAAATATGACAACTAATAGGGATTGCCACCTTTTTCCTTATCATGTTTGAATCAACTAAGACATGTTTTCATTCTAACTAAATATTTGAACATACATAGTATTCTCTTTGATGTGAAGACATTACATATGAATGATTGAAATTGGAGATAGGTGAATTTGTAAACCAAATACAAATATTTAAAAAACAAATACTTGACTTAGATAATAACAACTGCACTCCATTTTTCGCATTCCATGATATTGTACCTCATTGTGTCTAATTGCTTCTTCTCCTGGACTAATTCAATACGAAACTGAAATCAGGAAAAAAGAAATTTTATTAATTTTTCATTTGATAATTTATCAAACACAAATGACAGAGACTGCTAATTACGTACTGGAGATCATAAACAATAATTTAATGTAGCTTGTGACCTTTTGATAAATAAAAAAAAATAGTGTCCAAGAAATGGAGACAAAACAAATTATCAATAATATATGATTTGTCTTAAATTGTTCCTCGTTTAATGATAAGTTGTAAAATACTCTCACTATGACCCAAAGCATTCTCTTTGTCAAAATCCTACATGCTAGACCAAATTTTAAAAAAATGGTAAAATTTGTACAAAGTTATTAAGCTAGAATCATGTCCCATGTCATTTACAAAACAAGTACATAACTAATTTTACTACTAATTCATCCATATCAGAATAGCACATATGGTTTAAACATGAAGACACCACTTAGTCTCAAATAACACTAATGATTTCTAGAATCTCACTCCTTAGACAACACAATACATGTATCAATACTCTAATTGGTCCTAAACAAATTGTTACATTTGAGATTTAAAAACCTAATATAATCGAAACCACTCAAATTGACAAGCTAGGAAAAAAGAAAAAAAAAAGAAAACTAACATGAAGAATGATATATGATCACATCAGATAGAACAACATCTAAAAACAGTTCACTGAGAATTAAAACTAAACAAAAAAAATGCAACCATAAATGAAAGAAAAATATATTTGCACAGAAAATCCTTACCGATCTATCACTGCATGAAATTAATTCAACTGATCAATTTAACACACTCAGAGAAACAAAGAGAAAAAAAAATAATTTTTTTAGCAATACCTTTCAAATTGAGAGCAATACGAAGGTGTCAAGGGCATGGGCTCCGCCAGTATGAATAGAGCTTCAGCTTCTTTGGCTGTTCATCGCCACCACCACTCGCCAAATTTTTAGGCTTATAGATATAACAATTTAGTTAATTTTATGACGTATAAATTTGGGTGGCACACGTTGCACCAATGTTTAGGAATTGAAGCCTGCTGCCTCTCTAGTACTTTTTTTTTGAACCTTTGCTGCCTCTCCTGTATGGAGAGCCATAAATACATCATTGTAAACGCAAAGTGGATTGTGGGAAATGAGAAAAACAGGTGCAAGCACCATCAGCAACAGGCGTCCAAACCACAGTGGCAGATTACATTGACTCCACTGGTAATTGGAAGCTACAAATTGCAGGCATGATCTTACCACTCAATATTATTCAAGACATCATGCTTACCCCACTGCCAAAATATGAGACCTTTCGAGACACATCAGTCTGGGGAAATTCAAATAATGGAATATTTTCTACAGAAGTTGTACATGACCTCCTAGTAAAGGAATGAAACCAGTCACCCACATTTGCTATTTGGGAGTGGATATGGAAACTTAAGGTGCCTTATAAACTGAATTATTTCCTATGGCTAGTTCAAAATGATAGAATTCTCTTCAATAATTTGAGAGCCATATAAATCCACAACAGACACCATAAATTCACTTGAAGGAGCTGCAAATATGAACCTGTGACACAAATAAAAATAAAAACAACTCTAACAATAATTAAAAAAAATAACTCAAAACTCATTACATGATCAAGCCAATAGTTGCAGTGTGAAGATAGAAAATCTGTGGGCATCTGACAGAGAAGGACACGATTCTTAATATGACGTGGGATGAATTTTTAGTAGTGAAATTATTGGTAATAACCAGTGCAGTCATTTCAATGTGGTAAATTAATTCCTGGAAGATGGACAGAAGGAGCATGTGGGTGGTTGTTCTCCGTCGAGTTATGAATACGCGCAGAGAGAGGGAGGGGAGTTGAAGAGGGAGCGTGTGGGAGTCTGTTCGTTGCCAATCTGTTAATACGTAGAGAGAGACGAAGAGGGGAAGGTGAAGAGAGGGGCCTGACAGTATGTTCTTGAGCGGTTTGTGAATTCGCGGGGAGAGAGAGCGTGTTTGAGAGAGAAAATAGGGAGAGAGAAAGAGAGACGGAGAGAAAATAGGAAGAGAAAGAGGGGGAGAAATAGTAACAGCTGAGATTCTGAGAAGCAATTAAAAATGATGATTGGGTTTAGTATGACATTAATTTTAAAGAATAAAGATGATATAATTGTAGTATTAGAGGGTAAAAGTGGAAAAAAAAAGTTTTTCATATATGCTGACTTTTTAAAGTAGTATAGAACTATAGATAGATATAGATATGGGTTTTTATAAGGTAGTTGGAATTAGGCCCACCCTCATAACCAAAAATCAAAAATATTGGACCCACTCTAATAAGTTTGGAGACCAACTAAATCTTGTGCAAAAAAAATATACGGACCCACTTTTTACTCAAAAAAATTTTAAAATATGTTAAAAATCTTGAGGAAAAATTGGGCCCACTGCCCACTAATGTACACACAAGTAAAGGGAATAACTCGTTAAACTGTATTGGGTTATAATTCTTGTTGGAATTTTATTGGGTTTTATTTTGATTATTTGTGCAAATTGACCTTAACCATTTTGGCCTTTTGAATTCAAGACAAGTGCAACAACTAGTGAGTGCATGTTCCTTTTCCATAACTTCGACGACGTACGACTAGTGATTGAATTTATTTTTTCAATAATTATCAACCTTATACAATTCATAATTGTTTGAAATTGTTATAATTTTTTAAAATTGATGCGACTTAGTCTGAAATTGATTACTATTAACTTAATTGTTTATATATGGAAATATATTTTCGATAACATTATTAATAACGTTATCATACAATCTTTTCAAAATATGAAAAGTTGTTGGGGTATACTGTACATGGCTGTAATTAGCCTCATTTTTTTTGCAAAAGGTTGTAATTAGCATTTTTTTTATGATTATTGTTTTCATAGATTACATATAGTGCCGTTTGACTCTTTGTGTTTAATGAGTCTTTAAATATGCAAATTAATTGGAGAAAAAATTAAAATTTGTAGGTTAAGTGTATTTATCTTAGAACAAATTTCTGACTCTGTCACTTCCCAAAGGGCACATATTAAATCTCTCACAAGGGAATTGCTCGACTTACCTAGTACATGCATGGGTCAAAACACAAAATCCAGCAAGAATCTTGCAGACACATGGTCACCGGCGTCAAATGCAGCTGAGACTGATAATTGACCAGAGTTTTGTGAACTCGTTTAAAAAATAAATTGAATCTGAGTAGTTTGATTATTTTACGTATAAACGAGCAGGATTCTTTTAGGTTCATTTAGAAAAATAAGTCTAAAATATTATTCAAACTTGAGTTCTAAATGAATCGAGTCCGAGTCAAGACCGAATAATTCGGCTCGATTATGAATGTTAAATACAGATATTTTGTGGTGATGTCTTAGACGTCAGCGAACATCATACATTGGTCGAACACCACACAATGCAAGTAGGTGCAGTGAGCAAATGCCTCAAACGTCAGCGAACATCGCAGATAGATTATGCACCACACAATGGATGGTGAAACAAATGTGCAACCCATTTGAAAGGGATGTGTCGACAAGGCTCATTAAGAATTGGCCGCGACTACCCAAATCAAAATCATACATCACATTCACAATCCATGCCATAAGTTTAGTAAAAGATGAAAGAATGCCACCTTGGTTGAAGAGTACCTCAATAGCCATTGCAAAGAACAGTATTCCCATAAAATAGGATGACACGATAAATATAATAGTCTTATGGATATTACAATAAGTAACAATCTCTGAATTCTCAAGTCACAGAGAGATGATAGAACACACCGTTTGTATGAATGTGAGCAGGAGAAGAATCGCAGCTACGACGATAGATAGTGTAGCCCACGGAGTCCCAAAATAATCGCGTTTCAAGGTCGCCCTCCATTTGTGCCAAGGAATCTTGCAGTATTCATTCAGTTGTACATGAATTCCAGCAAAATAGTACTTCTCACTGTTGATAGCAATTTCTTTGCCGAGTTTGTTGAACATATTCGACACATCTTTGCTGTCCCCATTCACAGGATTGATGATTCCGCTGTGGCGAAGTAAGTGAACATCCTCCGGAGAGTCAATGAGGTCATCGAAGTAAGTGAACATCTTTGTAAGATACATTCTGTATCAGGATGCATTGGTAAACGTGGGATTTCCAAAACACCGTTTTCAAATTTCACGTCAAACAAGTTATTGCTTTCTCCCTTCTTAAACGTTACTCCAGCCTCGTGGAGCTTTGTTGCACAACCTATGGTGCTATATTTACCTCTCGTATTGGGTGGCTTCGGAGGTTGCGATGGTATGAGACAATTTCTTAGGAAATCAAGCAAATGTTTTGCTCTTAAAGAGTTTCTAATGTCTGGTTCTGATAGAATCGCTGAATAGTCCTTTGGCTTCGGAGGTTGCGATGGTATGAGACAATTTCTTAGGAAATCAAGCAAATGTTTTGCTCCTAAAGAGTTTCTAATGTCTGGTTCTGATAGAATCGCTGAATAGTCCTTGAAGTATTCGTTGAACAGAACAACCAAAGATGGCCTCTCAGCTGTCTCACCTGGGATCTGGTATACCTGGAAGTTTGCAAGGTTGAAAAGATCCTCTAGAACAAAAAATGGAAGTTGATTTTCAAATAACATTAAATCGCGGTTTATGTCCAAAATCATCAATGGTTTGTTGAATATAGGATCGTTCCGATCAACAATAGAAGAGAACCGAGAGCTCCACATGAGTTCAATGATGAAAGCAGCATCAACAAGAATCATTTCTACAAATTCATCACTTTCAAAGTCGAAGGTTTCTCCAAAACATTGGCGTATTCTTTCCTCTTTCTCCCTGAGTATTTTAACAAAATCCACCAACCCCTTTTGGGTTCGTCCGAGAAAGTTGTGTAGGTACCTCCGTTTATGTTTTTCCATGGCTTGTAACCCAACTTTGCCATGGTGAAATGGACCGATTGAGACTGTCAAAGGAGTATAGGCTTCTTCATTATTTTTTCGAAGTTTCGGGGAGACCCTGAAGATGCAACGCTTGGAGGATAGAGGTGGCAAGCTTTCTAAGCTCGCTTGCATCGATATTTCCAGTGGAATGCAGGCTTTTTCCATATCAATTATATGAGAATTTTTGCCGCTTGTACCAGTATTGTCCATTCTTGAAGTTTAATGGGCAGCTGTGTTCACTGGCAACCAACAATCAATCTTCTCATTTAGCATTACAACATAGAGAGATATATTTAAGAAAAAAAAATGTTCTCAACTCTGATATTTTGCACCAATAGCACTAACAGTATCTTTTATCGACTCTCTATTCCGACTTATTTCTTTATTGCAAAAACTCAATGTTATCCTGAAAGGCATTAAGATAAAAATTGAAACATTTAGGTAAAATATAAGAAAGTTAATCTGACATTAACAAATTAAATTGTTGTAATAAGATTGATAATGATTCATGTTAGGTTTGGTATCATGTCTAAATTATTTTAGGTTAGAATCAAGCCATGTGTAGTCAGGTTCAACCATTTCTAAGTGGGTCTGATGCGTGTCAAACTGATAATGACATCAATGATCAACACATTAAAGGCTAAAGTCACATTTGTTGCATTTATGTTTATTTCTCATTCGATTGACGGGTTATGTTACGAATTGGCGACCCACATTAGTTTAGGTACTAGATAATATTTGAACCGTGAGCCTATTTTAAAGAAAAACACACACAGAAATAAATATAGATATAGATAATGCTTGTAGAAATGAAAAAAAACACACACAGAAACTCACGCATGAATATTAAGCATGTCGCTGATTCAAAGAACAAATTGGTCACAGCTCTTTGTATCAGTTTAAGCTATTTCCTGAGATTTGGGCAAAAAATCTTGCCTACATTCCTAGAGCGTGAGCTAGATCATATAGAGCGAGAGCGTAAAAATGACACATGCAATTTTGTAGTAAGTTCGGACCTATTAGCTCGGAGCTCTCAGCCCTTGAACTTTAGCCTAGGAGGCACAAGTGGGGAATCATCACGGACGTGATCCTCGTGCACAAAGTCATAGCAACAGGTCGCATCCTCTAGAAGTCACATCACAGCTAGGGAATGTAGTCTCTAACGGCTAAATATTTCGGCATATGGGACGTAACAGCCACAAAGGAATCACGCTGATTACGTCATCTGGTGAGCTTCTCGAATCTACATACCCTTAATATGTTTGATGTCTTCACAACAATAATAGAATACTTTAAGGATTAAATTGACAAAATTGGTACAATGATAATTAAACAGACAAAAAATACATATTAAGGACTAAAAATATTATTAACCCTATTTTTTTAATAATAATTTAGTCATATCTATATCATTATCCTATACAATATTGGGGCCTCATCTAATATTTCTAGCTAGGGCCTCCATTTATGTCTGCTCGCCTTACATACACGTCAAAATATTATAACTTTCGGTGCGGTACGAACTTGGGTATCCTAGGCATCCATTAAAACTTTTAATAAATCAATACATAACACAAAATGGATTTTCTCAGCAACCAAATACAACAGAGAAAAATATTCTAATAAAATAAAACTTCACATTAGCAAACAAAGTTATCTTAGAAATATCTTGGTTCTTACCTCGATACGTTTGTCTTCAAAATGGTTTCCTATTATGTCTGAGATGGGTTAGCAGAATGCATAAGAACTGTATGTAATGAGATAATGGTTGCTAAAGGAACTAAGATGAAAGAGTGGGGCTTCTGGAGGAACAGGTTGAGAGATATATAAGAGTTAGAGAGAAGACACGGATTGAGAGAGAAAGAGAGAGAGAGAGAGGAGGAGGAGGAGGAAGAGTTGTTTTGTTGTTGAATGGTTGATGTCTAAGGGAGAGAGAGAGAGAGAGAGAGAGAGAGAGAGGAGGAGGAGGAGGAAGAGTTGTTTTGTTGTTGACTGGTTGATGTCTAAGGGGCAGAGAGAGAGGAATTGTCCTGTTGTTGACTGGTTCATGTATAAGAGATAAACAATACTTGCTGGAGAACTCTTTATTGGATTAAAAATAAAGAAAGAAAGACCATATAAAAAAAAAACTAGGTTGCCCGGTTCATGCAAAACAGTCTTTTTTTTTTCTTTTTTAATACATGGGTTGAGTTGAGTTAATATGATTAAAAAATTAAAATAGCATCAAAAATACCACAAATATATGTTTACACATTAATGATAGAATGATAAAAAATTTGGCTCAAGTTTAGTTGTCGAGCTTGAAATTTGCTTAAGAGTCAATCCCACCAATTTGAACCAGCGAAGCATAAGCTAAAGTTCGAATAACTCGGTTCATTCACTAACCCTAATTAAATTCGTTGCTAATGACTGAGTGGGGATTGGAAAAAAAACAAGAAAAGACAAGCAAAGCAATCGACTAACAAACAAACACCCAAAGTCTAAACACAAACGTCACTTCAAAAAGGGCTAAGCACACTCTTGAAATAGTTGTGGAACCTGAAGGGCACATATTAGATCTCGGGTAATACTATGCTTACCAAATTTTTTTACTAAATTTTCATCTCAAATGATGTGGTATAATATTTTACTATTAGATCAGTGAATCTCATTAATGTTCAATGATGGAAATTATGTCATATTATTTAGAATTAAAAATTTGGTAAGTATTGCATTTTCCATTAAATCTCTCACAAGAGAATTGCTCGACTTACCCAGGAGATGCATTGGTCAAAGCACAAAATCCAGCCAGAATCTAACAAACTCGTGGGTCCCTGATGTCAATGCAAGTGAGGCTGATAATCGAGTCAAATTTTGTAAATTCGTATCAAACCTGACAATAGGGGTGTTCATCCTATCTTATGAATAGAAATTATGGTATTCTATTTCCTATCTGATATTTTGTGGAGGAATTTTTTCTAGACCTACTCTACCCGATCAAGTGTACTACTCCTACCCAAATTCCGTCCAAAACAATCGGATAAGAAATCTTGTGAACATATATTTTTTAGTTAATGATTTTTGAAATTATTTTAACAATTTAATTAAATAACATGTACCAATTAATTAACACAATAAACCAATAACACTAAAAAAAACACAATAAATTTGATAATACATAAACAATTATAATAAAACACAACAAGAAAATCATAAATATCAATACAACATATATAAGAAAGTCATAAATATCAATAAAATATAAGAGTTTCTAAATTTTTAGATATATATATATATATGCGGATAGGGTATGGTAGGTAAGAATACGAAAATTTTGTAAGTATTCCGCAGTCCTACCCAATTTTTGCGAAACACCAAAATATCTTCTGTTGGCCTACCCAATTCTTTCGGATAGCCGGTCAATAATGTCGGGTAGAGTATTATAGAATCGAAATTTACGGGTAATTAAAAATTTGAACACTCTTACCTGTAAAACTTGTTTTTCTAAACGAGCCTAAACTATTATTTAAACTTGGCTCGTTTAAAAAATGAGTCGAATCCGAATAGTTCGATTTTTTTACGAGCAAGATTCTTTTAAGTTAATTTAAAAAAATGAGTCTAAAATATTATTCACACTTGAATTTTAAAAGAATGAAGTCCGAGTCGAATAATTCGGCTCGATTGTCTGTGTTAAATACAGATATTTTGTGGTGATGTCTTAGACGTCAGCGAACATCATAAATTGATTGAACCACACAATGCAAGTAGGTGCTGTGAGCAAATGCCTCAAACGTCAGCGAACATCGTAGATTGATTAAGAACCACACAATGGACAGTGAAACAAATGTGCAACCCATGTGAAAGGGATGGGTCGACAGGGCTCATTAAGAATTGGCCGGAACTACCCTAATCAAAATCTACACGGAAATTTAACCCAATCTACATAGACTTGCTAAAAAGTCTATGCTTTAGTCTATGTGGGTCCTACACTTGCAATGTATCATTTAATAATTGTTCGCAATAATTGTAGTTCCTAGTAAATAATTACACCCCTATAAGTTTTGAGTCGACTATAGTTACGAACATAATTACAATTTTTCGTACCATAATTTTATAAATTTTTTGGTTTGAGACATAAATTTTTACAATAAAAAAAATTACAATTTTTGAGGTCATATTATAATTTTTATGATTCAAGTTACAATTTTTAGAAGTCATTTATCACTCTTGTTGGTTTTGTGGGATCGATCCTAAACATTTTAGTATTGATCACAAGTAACCTCAAAAGTAGTAAATGATCTCTAAAAGTTATAAATGATACTCAAATGTTGTAAATGATCTTTACAACCAATCACATTTCGCCATTTGGGGTTTTCAACCAACTCTCAAGTGTTGCTTAATGTGGAGATTTCATCTCGTTCGTCATTGGTAGAATCTATTTTTCACTTTCTTTACTTTCGATTGTCTCCTAAAAACAAGATGGATCTCCACTGCCAATAGTTAGTGCGAAAGAAATCATGTCTTCAGTACATAACTAGTGCCTTATTAGTCCTTTCCTCCCTTCCAGTAGCAAGAGTTGTGGGATCTTGTTGCTTGACATCACTACCAGATATATCTTCCTGAGAAGATGTTGGTGAATCATCCTCTCCACTAGGTCCTTGTGTCATATTTGACTCTACCTGGATTGAGAATTTTTCTGCATGAACCTCCTCCTGTTTATCGGCTTCCTTTTTGATTAAATTCAACATATGTACATCCTTGTTGACTATAACATTTCATGCAACCAGATTCTAAAGTTTATACTCTTTTATAACCGATAAAAATCCACTAATTTGACTTTGGGTCCAACTTGGATCATTGTTGTTCCTATACGTGAACATAGGTTGGACAATTAATGACATACGACAATCCTTGTTCATTCTTTCGATCCTCTTTCTTCTTTTTGTGACTATATTTAGAGAGGAAAAGAGACATAATCAGCAGGTGCTCCTATATTGAACAATGTAATACATGAAAAATAGAAAGACACGAAAACATTCAATATACTTGTAATTTTGGTACTAGAACCATAAGGACGTGAGCTTGAATCAATACCCACAACAACAACTACAAATAAATAGGTTACGACTCTTTGTATTTAAGCTTTCTCAAAAGCATGCAGTTAGTTATTTTTGCTCCTGGTTGCTTGCTTGGCTTATGTGGTGAAGCTTTTTTGAAAGCTATTAATGATGTGAAGTTATGATAAAAGAAGTAAGGTGATCCAGAAATATGCATATCGATCCCAAATAATCTCATTTTTTTGTAACATGACTTACAAAAATTGTAACTTAGGCCAAAAATGTTAAAAATTGTTTTGGAAAATAACTTTTTAATGATTTTAAGGGACTCTAAGTGTTGGTGATAGGTGAATACATGACTAAAAGTTTGTTAAACTCTAATCCATTAAAAGACGTTACAGAGTCAATTGTGAGAAAAGAGCCCAATGTAGCCAAATATAAAAAGGTGAGGCATAAATAAATGGTTAAAAGTAATTGCACTTGAATTGTGAGAGTACTTATGCTACATTACACATTGCTTATTTGTAAAGCTAATAGAGCTCATACTAATCATTTCTAGAAGCATACTTTAGTAGTACGGTATTCACAATTGTGATAATTGAAGCCATATAGTAGAAAGGATAAAAGAAAGGAGGAGTTGTCAAAAAAGAAAAAATATTAGGATACTCACTAACCAGTCATGTATTTACTTAAATAATCATTAAGATTTCATATTGAGCTTATTAATGAATTAAACTAAGTGTAATCCTAATTGTGTTAAAGTTTGGTTTCACACACGCTGCACTTGAATTAGTCGAAGTTGAACAAAATTTGAACACGTATGAGTGAAATTGAACTAAGTGAGGAAACATTACTCTAGGATACATAAAATTGAGTTCAATATCTTTAAATATGCCTTGGACTAATGGGATTAGATGATGAATTTTAGGTGGAGCTTCTATAATGCTAATTTGTGTAATTTCCATGTTTATGAACACTGAGCATTTATTGTTTAATTTGGAAATTACACTTGACTTTGATCTAAATTCATCCGTGGATATATGCATTTAATTGCATTAAGATTGTATATATATATATATATCATGTAAACATATTAAGGTTTGATGGGTAAGGAGGATGAGTGAGGTGTCGGGACCAAGATGGTCCATAAAGGAGTTGAAGCTTATCAGTTTGCAGAACTAAAAACGTTCAGGAGCCGCTCGAGCGACCTCGAGTTAAGCCGATGATCAGGGTTTTAAATTAATGTTGTTACACGACTCTTTGTATTCCCAACCCTCTTATTCACATCCCAAGCCTTCGAATACCCTAACTCTTGGTTTCTAAGCTCTCACAAACATCTTTTGTAGAGATCTAAGGTTGATTCATCGTTTTATCACAAATCCACATTTATGAGACCTAGATTCTTAGAGTGATTGTTGAGATGGCGACGCGAAGAGAGAAACGACCTCGAGTTGATGACGTATACGAGGAAGTTGTGGAGAACTTCGATGAAGGTACTCGATTTCATACACCGGAGTTCGCAGAAAGATTCAGATTGGAGTTCTCTCTTATCTTAGGCCAATGTTGATCGAACGAGGGCTGAACACCCCAGAGGTCCTTCAATTGTCACCAATCTCGCCAATTGTGGGTGGACCTAGATGTTTAACGACCCCGTGACATCAGATGATAGCATGGTGAGATAGTTCTCTGCACATATACATGATCCGAATCCTCAGGCTGACCACTTTGTCACTTATGTTATAGGTATTAAGTTTATGTTTTCTGCCACTCTCAATTGCTACCACACTTGGCTTGTCTAGCGTAGATAATTACTATCTAGGTGCACGACCGATAAATGACTTGCCTTCTCTGAGTGTTTTGACTACTGAACTGTATGGTATAGAATATCCTGAAAATAATATTACCTAGAACTTTCAACAAAAATGTCAAACTCTAGATTACATGATGCTTAATCTCATGGCCAACTACAACATTGAACCGGAATCCCATATTTCAGAGTTTACTACCCAGAAAGCACAAATGTTTTATGACATAGGTAAAATGTATGATCTTGATTTTTTTATGATGATTTTTGAGTTTATTCGAAGAGCCTTTTTCAAGGGTAGAGAATCAGATAATCTGCCTTTTGGATCTCTGATTATTTGTATCTGCTTGGGGCAAGAAGCTGTTGTATTGTTTAGGGATCAATTGCAGAACCCCATTAGAGCCTTGAATAATAGTTTGATAAAGCAAAGTAAAGCTCAAGTTTTTAATATAAAATAATTAATAATTCAAGTTTTTATTAGAAATATAATAATTCAAGTTTTTAATATAAAATAATAATAAATTAATGTTTAATTAAAAAACAGTGTAAAAATCACGGACACCCCCTAAGTTTTGGCAATATTACACAGACACTTCCTGACATTTTAAAAATAACATGGAGATCTCCTAAGGTTTGAAATTCATTGTACGGAGACTCCCTATGTCTCCCTTCTGTCAATGTTGCTAACGAAAATTAATAATTTCAGCCCAAAAAACTTTATTATTTTTACAATTTCCCTTCTACAAATTCGGTACAAAAAAAAATTAAAAATTTAATTAAATCAAATAAAATTTGATTTAGTACCCAACAAATTGATTAAATGAATTTCAATATTAATTTGATAACAATAAAAATTAATTTGATATTAATTCGACAAAGTTGAATATAAATTGGACAAAATTAAATGTCAAATTTTGATAAAATTATATATTAATTTATAATATAAGGTTCATTTCGTGTTGAATATTATTTTGTGTTTATAGTCAATGTGCTATTTTTTATTTACATTAAGTGTTGTTTATAAATTAAGAAGTAAGTGACAAAATACACGTCGTTAGATATATAAAAACTTTGAATTGGTTTCATGGAATAAATAATTGCATAACATGTAGTTTCATTTATTTTATGGAGTAAATAATAACAAAAGCAACATGAGGAAAAAAGAAAAGAAAAGATAATAGTATAAGAGAGAGAGAGAGAGAGAGAGAGTTATATGAGAAATGAGAGTTTAGAGTTGTAAAAGGAATGAAAGTTCAATTAGGACTATCGGATCAAAACGATCTGAGCTGCGAAAAGTTCAACACAAACAATCTAGCTACTTTATTATATAGATATATACCAACCCATTAAAGAGACAAAACAAATCAAAACTCAAAAGTAAATAAAAAAAACTGGAACCCAATTCAACTCACTTGTTTAAGGACCTGTCTATGCCACGTCCACTGTGATCTAGCAGGTGTAAGTTGATGATGCAAAAATCGGTTTCGTGCAAGTTCAACAGTCAAGAAGGTGAATAGGTATTGATGAATGTGCAGTAAACAAACAATCAATGACCAAAATAGCAAATAAAGGATCAACACAGAGGTTTATAGTGGTTCGGCCGTGGCCTACATCCACTTTGAATGGCAGCGATGGCCTTGGTGTTCTTTATTAATGAATAATCGTCACCGGAGGGTTTACACCGGAGAGCTACAGTGCTTTGAGGGAGAGAGGAACAACAATGTTGTGCAAAGTAGGAGAGGAGGTTTTTTGGGAGGCGTGCCCTAGATGATGAGAGGGCTTACATTTATAGAGTTAGGGTTTGGAGGTGAGGCGGTGACCTGAGGGAGGGATTTCCTACTTGTTTTGGTAATTACAATTTTGGTAGGGTTTCTCCGTGCGCCGCATTTCTCTCCCTCGTACTCCAATTCCTTCGGAGGAGGGCCCCAGCTGGATTGGACTTGAACTTTGAACTTAGTGGGTCTTTGCATGGTTGGGCTCTTCAATCGAGGTTGGGCCTTTTCACATAAATTGGGCTATTTGGGCTTGACCCATCATTTGCCCCCCAATGCCCCTTGTCCAAGGAAACTTTGGAGAAGGGTGCATTAGTTTACATCTTGAGTTTCAGGTGGTGGAGACTTCCCCTGCTAGATGCATTTTTGCTTTGGTGCATACTCCAAGTTTTTTCCACTTTTGCTAGGATTTTTAAGAGGACAATGTCGATTGATGAAGGAGATGTACAAAGGTCTATTGATACCATGGTGGGTGGCGAAATTGGATCTGAATCCGGCGGTCATGGAGTTCTTGGAGCTGCAAGCATTGAAGGAGAGGAAGGAGGAGGAGCCCCGCTGGCCGCCGCCGCCATGGGCGTTCAAGAGTTAGGCGAGCAGATCCTAAGCGCTGCTGCCCACGCAGTGGGCGAGCAGGTCATGCGAGCTGCTCCTTCCGAAGATGGTGCGGGTGCAGTGGAGAAGATGGTGGGCGCCACTTTGGGCGCTGAAATTTCTGTTCTGGATAGCTTGGGCGCGCAGCCCCTTGGGCGTGCAGCAGAGGCGGGCGGATAGCCCCCTTGGGCGCAGCAGAGGTGGGCGGACAGCCCCTTGGGCGCGCAACAGAGGCGCTGGGCAGTTCTGGCGCGCTGGGCAGCTGCCTGGGCGCTGGGCAGTAGCCTAGGCGCTGGTATTGCTGTCTTGGACAGCTCAGGAGCGCTAGGCAGCAGCTCGGATGCTGTTTCTGCTGTCCTGGACAGCTCAGACGCGCTGGGCAGCGCACATTCTGCTGTCCTGGGCAGCTTACGAGCGCTGGACAGTAGTATTGTTTCAACAAAAGGTGCAGAAAATCAACCCAGGGAGCAGCGTGGAGAGCTGTGCAGCAGCTTGGGTGCAGGGGCAGGTCTGGGCGCCACTCCAGGCGCGGTGACTGCTGGAGTATCAGAACAACCGGCAAATCTTCGAACGACCATAACTTTGCGCACGAGAGTCCGTTTGAGGTGATTTTTTTTTTTGAATCCGAGTATTTTTTCGAGATCTACGACATACAAACTGCCATAGGTGGTTTGGTCAAAATTTTTTTCCAACAAATGCTTCTATCTTTCTGAATTTGAGTTTTAACCGCAATTCAGTGAAACCGACGGTGGTGGAGAGTTCTTGACATTGTCTCTAATTTCTGGAGCTCCTGTTGATAGGGAGATGGTGGAGACTCTTTTTGCTTTAGGTGTGGTGTCTTCTCTCTTCTCAAGATGATGAGGTTTGATGCCCCCAGTGCTTCTCGGTCAAGGTCCGATTACCAGGCTGGTTCCTGGGAGATGGGTTCCGGTGGTGCCCCCATTCTTTTCCAGATTGGGACTTCTGTGCTAGCTTTTTATGCTATAGGAGTTGAGACTCCTGTGCGGTCTTCTACGGGGACTGTAGCTCCACATAGCTGTCATGCTTTGACTTGATTTAGTGGGCGCCCGAGGTGCTATTTTGCGCAACTTTGAAGGGCCAGGCACCTCTCCAGGTGCTGGGCTACCTCGTTTGAAAGAGCATAGGGGATCTGCACCTCTCCAAGTGGTTTGGCTCATTTGGGCGAGCAAAGGAGGTCTGCACCTCTCCAGGTGGTTTGGCTCATTTGGGCGAGTAGAGGGGGTCTGCACCTCTCTAGGTGGTTTGGCTCATTTGGGTGAGCAGAGGGGGTCTGCACCTTTCCATTTGGCTCATTTGGGCGAGCCTGGGGCTACCTTCGGAGCTTTGGCGAGCATGAGGCCTTTTGGGTGAGTCTGGGACTTGGCGAGCTCCCTTGGGTGAGCTCTACTGAAGTAGGTGGCATTTTGGCGAGGAGCCCTGCGTAGAGGGGAGTGCAAAGGTTGATCTGGGCGACCAGGACGGCTGACTAGGGCGGCCAGACAGTTGAGTACGCTGATCTAATGTAGTCCCTCGAGTTGCAGACGACCTAAGTTTCAAGATCCTGCCTAGAGATGGCAAAAATAATGTTATTTCAAACATCAAAATATTTAACATGATTACTTGGAGAGAGAGGGAGGCTGCTTGCGTGAGAGCAAATGCAGAGTTTGAGGACTGCTCGTGAGAGAGCTACACCTTTTGAGACCGAGCTTTTGGCGACCCATGAGAGAGCCGCGAAACTGGAGATAGGTTGCCTGCTTAAGAGCAGTGCAGAGGTAGGTGGGCTGACTGCTTGAGAGCAGTGCAGAGGTAGGCTGCCTGCTTAAGAGCAGAGCAGAGATATACCAGACTTTTTTGGCGACCCACGAGAGAGCCGCTAAGCTGGAGTTAGGCTGCCTGTTTGAGAATAGTGCAGAGGCCAATCTTTTTGGTGACCCGCGAGAGAGCCACTAAGCTGGCGTTAGGCTGCCTGTTTGAGAACAGTGCAGAGGTAGGTCAATCTTTTGACGATCCGCGAGATGATTCACCTCGCCTAGACTTGTTGATTTCATCAACATTCATATATTTTTGAGCTTTTGCCAATAGTTCTGGCATGCTCTTTGGTGGTCGCTTCATCACGGAGAAAATGAAGCTCGATGATCAGAGGCCTCCCAGGAAGGCGGTCATGCTGAATTTTTCATTGGGTTCTTCGACCTGAAGGACCCCCTCGTTAAAATGAGTGAAGTAGCTTCTCAGGCTCTCATCTTGGTCCTGCTTTATGCTGAGCAGATGGGTGACAGGCTTCTGCTGGCGGCGTCCACCAATGAACTGTGTTACAAAGGATCTACTCAATTCGGCGAAGGAGCCTATGGAGGCCGGGGTGAGTTTGGCGAACCACTGTCGCGCTGGTCGGGAACGCTCTGCACATGATTTCGTCGGGGGCGTTGTGCAGCTGCATCAAGGTCTTGTAAGTTTCCAGATAGTCCAGTGGATCTTTCGTACCGTCAAAGGTCTCAACAGACAGCATCTTAAATTTCTGTGGAAGTGGATAGTTCGCCACGTCAGCTTTGAAAGGCGTGTCAGTTCGCCTAACAAGGTAGTCCACTGTCTCGGGTCCCTGCGCCTTCATGGCTTTGAAGACGTCACCCAGTTGACCCCACAAAGTATTGTGACTACCACAGAGATCATGGTCACCATACCGATGATTGCATACAGCTAAAAAAGGAGATCAAGTTTCTAATTCAACGAGGGCAGTTACGTCGCTTTGTGGCCCATGATAATCAGAATCGAGTTCTTCCACCACCGCCACCTCAACAAAAAGCGCTTGCACCACATCAGCAACCTCTAGGAGAGATTAGAGTAATATCTGGAGGGTTTGCAGGAGGCAGAGAATCCAGCTCAGCCAGGAAAGCTCACCTCCGAAGGATCAGAGCCGGAGAAGCTCTCGAGGTGAATATTGTGTCCAAAGAGCCACGCTTGGACACAGTTATCACTTTTTCAGACTCGGACTTGGAAGGGTGTCAGTACCCCCATGATGATCCCTTGGTGGTAAGAGCTGTGGTAGCCAACAGAACTGTTCATCGAGTCTTGATTGATAACGGCAGTTCAGCAGACATCATTTTTGCGACTGCATTCGATAAAATGGACATAGGAAGGGAAAAACTCGAACCAGTAAGTGCCAACTTGCTAGGTTTCTCAGGAGAAAGGGTGCTCCCCTTAGGGTTAATCCAGCTTGTGCTCACCCTAGGCGACCCGCCTTGCCAAGCCACCACAATCGTAAAATTCTTAGTGGTTGATGCACCTTCTGCATATAACATTTTGCTTGGAAGACCTTCCCTCAATTCTATGAGGGATATTCCATCCACCTATCACTTGGTCGTCAAATTTCTAACAGAAAATGGAGTCAGAGTGGTCTGGGGAGACCAGCGTGTAGCAAGGGAGTGTTACATGGCGTCTGTGAAGATAAAGGAGGTTGAGAACATCCAGTTGGATGAACTTGATATGAGGGACGAGCAGGAAACCAGACCAATCCCATCAGAAGAGCTAGAACCTGTACAGCTAGACGAAGAGCCTGAACACCTTGTTTATGTAGGATCCAAGCTGAGTAGAGAGATTAAGGAACTTCTCATACAATTTCTGAGGCAAAACATGGGGGTGTTTGCTTCGAAACAAGAAGACATGGAGGGTATTGAATCCTTAGTTATCACGCATAAGCTCAACGTGAATCCTAGCTGTAAACCCATCAAACAAAGAGGATGAGTTTTGCTCCAGAGCGTCAAAAAGCCATTAACGAAGAGGTCAACAAACTTCTCCATGCCAGGGCCATCAGGGAGGTGGATTACCCAGTGTGGCTAGTTAATGTCGTCCTCGTTAAAAAGACCAACGACAAGTGACACATCTGCATTGACTTTATTGACCTCAATCGGGATTGCCCCAAGGACAGTTTTCCCTTACCTCGGATAGACTTGATTGTGGATTCCACCGCTGGGCACGAACTCCTCAGCTTCATGGACGCTTTCTCTGGGTATAATCAGATTAGAATGGACCCTAGTGACCAGGAGAAGACCTCCTTCATAACCGAGCAAGAGACGTACTGTTACCAGGTTATGCCCTTCGGATTGAAGAATGCTGGAGCCACTTATCAACGCTTGGTGAATAAAATGTTCCAAAAGCAGATTGGAACAATCATGGAGGTTTACATCGATGATATGTTGGTTAAATCACTAAAAGCAGAGCTCCACATCAAACATTTGGCGGAATCTTTCCAGGTCTTGAAGGAGTACAAAATGAAGCTCAATCCCGCCAAGTGTGCCTTTGGGGTTTCCGCTGGAAAGTTTCTGGGCTTCATAGTTAATAGCAAGGGGGATAGAAGCAAACCCAAAGAAGGTAAAGGCAGTACTGGATATGCAACCTCCGTCCAATACAAGGGAGGTGCAGCGTCTAACAGGAAGAATAGCTGCCTTAAGCCGTTTTGTGTCCACCCTTCTTTCAAGTCCTAAAGAAGGTCTTTTAGTGGGATGCCTAGTGTGAGGAAGCGTTCGTAGCGCTGAAAAATTATCTTAGCTCCCCACCTGTTCTAGTGAGCCCGTTGGAAGGTGAGGTCCTTACTCTCTATTTAGCTGTCTCATATATCTCAACAAGCGCAGCGTTGGTAAGGGAACATGACAGAGTTCAGCAACCAGTCTATTATTGTAGTAGAGCTCTGAGGGGGGCAGATGAGAGATATCCGAAGATGGAGAAGTTTATTTTAGCTTTAGTTACGACTGCCAGGAGGCTTAGGCCATATTTCAAAGCTCACACTGTCGAGATCCCAACAGATCAGCCAATGAAGCAAGTGTTACGTAAACCAGAGATTTCGGGTAGGCTGGTTAAATGGGCCATCGAGCTCAGTGAGTTCGATATCAGATATAAACCAAGAACAACCATCAAAGGACAAGTGCTGGCAGATTTCATTATAGAATTCACCACGGGAGCACTCACGGGGGCCACGCAGCTGGTACCTGACCTCTCCACGTGGAAGCTTTCGGTAGATGGAGCCGCCAACGCCCAGGGCAGCGGTGTTGGCCTAATTTTGACCTCTCCCAATGAAATAGATGTTGAGTATGTGTTAAAGTTTGGGTTTAAGGCCTCGAACAACGAGGCGGAATATGAGGCTGTCATAGCAGGGCTAAATCTCGCTCACTCAATGGAGGTAGAATAGCTGAAAATCTGTAGTGACTCTCTGCTCGTGGTGAAACAGATAGAAAGGTCTTACGAGACCAAGGGCGAGAAGATGATACTTTACCTCAGAAAGGTACAGGAGCTGATCAGGAAATTTGTGCAAGTCAAGATTATACATGTCCCCAGATCAAAAAATTCTCGAGCAGATGCGCAGGCAAGATTAGCGACTGCTTCACAGGAGAATTTGGATAGGTTGATACCAGTAGAGCATATGGCGGAGCCATCAGTAAGAATTGAGAAGGAGGAAGTTTTCTCAGTCCTTTCCCCACCGGCCTAGATGGACTCAATTAGGGAATATCTTTAGAACAGAACTTTGCCAGCAGACCCCAAGGAGGCCACAAAGATAAGAGTAAGGTCAGCCAGGTTTTTTATTTTACAGGGAAACTTATATAAGCGAGGATTCTCGATGCCTCTCCTCAGATGTGTAAGAGATGAGGATGCTGATTACATACTTAGGGAGATCCATGAGGGCATTTGCGGTAATCATATCGGAGCTAGAACCTTGGCAGGAAAAGCCTTGAGGCAGGGATATTACTGGCCCACCATGCTAAAGGATGCCTCCGACCTGGTTAGGAAGTGTAAGGCGTGTCAGGTACATGCCAACATCCCTCATTGTCCACCAGAGTTCCTAACCTCAGTAGTAAGCCCTTGGCCCTTTCAACAATGGGGTTTGGATATTCTTGGCCCTCTTCCCACTAGCATAGGGCAATCCAAATGGGCAGAAGTGGAACCTCTGGCAACAATCACGGAACAAAAGGTTCAAAATTTCACATGGAAATCTATAGTCTGTAGGTTTGGGGTACCTAGAGCGCTTGTCTCTGACAATGGGAAACAGTTTGAAAACCCAAAATTCAAGAAGTTTTGTGCAGAGCTAGGGATAAAGAATTATTTTTCGGCCCCAGCCCATCCACAGTTAAATGAACAAGCAGAGGTGACGATCAGCACCATCAAAGCAGCCTTGAAAACCAAACTCGAGTCTTTGAAGGGAAAATAGGTCGAGTATATCCCAGAGGTGTTGTGGGCATACAAAACAACTTCTCCACCATAATTTTTTGAGATCTCCAGTTCCAAGAACCATGCTCATATCATGGATGAAATGGGCTAGTACTTCTTAGGCTCATCGGTCTTCAAAGTCCTCATGTATGTAGCAACATGGCCCCAACAGGTCTACCTACGAAAGAGATCAAGCATCAAGTTATTGACTATCTTTTCCAAGTCCAGCAAACCTCTTGCCACCACGGGGGATGCTAAGTCTCACATCCTAAAGAGCTCTAAGAGACCTCTTATTTTCAGAAAGACGAGATAAAGAAGCCCTCCCTCCTCAATAAACTCAACATTTTCAAAAAACAAGGCCTCATGGTCCCAACAGCCCTCTTAGCTCTGCAGCGGTTAACTCGGTACGTTATCAGCTCTTCTGAGCATCCAAGTTTGATAAATCTTGCTTGGGAAGGAGAACTAAAGAACTCCTCCAAGCAAGAGGGGCAAGGGGAATACAGGCAAAACAATTAATCTTAACAGAAAAGCAATGATAGAATAGACTGTGTTGAGCTCCAAAAACAAAAACAAAAGCAAAGTGTGTTCAGCATTTACATCAATAATTTAAAAGTGTGTTCATCATTTACATCAGTAATTCGAAAATGTGTTCAACAATAAAGGATCCCTAAGATCCTGAAGGGGCAGGAGGGGAAGAGCCCGACGGGTCAGTAGTAGGAGTGCTTGTTGGATCAGTAGTTGAAGCCTCGAGCAAAATAGCATTTGAAGTCTCTGGAATAGTCAATGGAGCAGAAACCTCGACTTCAGTTAAAGCTCTCATCACCAGGTCAGCAGAGAAAGGGGCAGCAGCAGTAAGGTCAGGAGCAGGAGCCAGGGAAGCTTTAGAGGTACCCGCGGTAGCAGCTAATACAGAGATGGGAATACTTTGAGCTTGAACCTCAGCCGATGAGGTAGGCAGCTCAAAACTCGCAGGAACACATTCGGAGGCAAGGGCTGAACTAGGCACTTCTGCCTCCTTTTCGACTAAAGCCTCTGCCTCTTCCTCAGCAGGAACGTCAAAGTTGAAGTCCAGTTCGGGGTAGGCTTCCTCGGCTATCTCCTGAAAAACAATCCACCCCTTAGCCCATTTAGTAACAACATCATCCTTCAGCTTGGCAACCAGAGCATCCCTCTCCTTAACAGCTGCTCTATGGACTTCAAGCTTAACAAGCATGACGTCGTGCGCATCTCCCAACACACTATATTCTCTTTTCATCTCGTTGTAAGAACTCAAGGCCTCAAACTTCTCCTGGTTTACCTTGACCCAAGCTTCGGTCTTGAGTTTGAGCTCCTCTGAGACCTTTTTGAGGTCATCTTTACTCCTCTTTTCTTCCTCTACGGCTTTCTTCTTCTCCGCCTCCAAGCTCTTGATGATAGAAGCTTGCTTTTCCGTATGCTCTCGAAGACTCTGAAGTTGGGCTTGGAGGTCATCATTAGCAAATGTCAGTTCTGCGGCTTTAAATTCCCACGCTTTGGACGCCTTAACAGAGCTCTCCATAGAGCGGATTCGACTCAACAAACCCCTCACGTGTATAGCCAGCTGAGGAGGAACAGGATCAGAAACAGGGAGTAAAAAGGAAAGACAAGCATAAGGGGGGAGCTTAAAAAAGAATGACAGGTACTTACAGCTGTAGTCCCGTAGAGAGCTGAGTTGATAGAGCTCTCAAGAAGCATAGTGGCAGCCCTCAGAACGTCAGAATCAGGAATGATGGAAGTAATGACACTTGCGGCAAGGTCAATGTTGTCAAAAAAAGAGTCTTCACTCCCTTCTTCTTTAGGGACTCCCTTTTCTCCAGCTTGGAGCTCGGTTGAGATGGCTGTGAGATGTTCTCAGATGATCCAAGAGGGGGAGAGCTCAGCGGAAGCTGAGGAATTAGCCCCAGGGCCTCTCAACCTCAGATGATGAGGGTGAGGTCTGGTCTTGCGCATGAGCACTATCAGGAGCCTACAGAGCCCCTGTTGAGGGAAAGATCTCTGGGGCTCGAGGAGAGCTCAATGGTTTACAAGGGGCTCCGGTAGTTGAGACAGGGAAGCTGGGGGGCAATCCCGATTTCTGCACCTTAGCTCGGGTAACAGGACGGTTACCAGAACCGACCTCTGCCTTGTGCTTGCTCCCACTTTTACCCTTCAACAGAGCTATCTTAGCCTTAAGTTCTTCTTGGGTTGGCTCCATCGAGGAAGATCCTAAAAAAAAAAAATCAAAACGAACCAGTTAAAAAGGAAAATCAGGGATGAATAGGGAGAGGAGAGCTACTACCTGCCGCCTCAGCCGTAGTAACTAAAAGAGGAATAGGTGATTCGACAGAAAGAGGAGTGGGAGATTCTATTATTAGCCTAGGGGGGCTGAACCCTTGCTCTACAAGAACCCAAGGTCTGATGAGCTCAGAGTACCTCGCTGTAGAGCACTTCTCTAACCTCAGTAGCACCTTTTCGTCCTCTGCGCTGAGCTCAAGGCGTTCACCTAGGAAACAATATAAACAAAGTAAAGTCAGAGAAAGCCACAAAGCCCAGTTATAGTCAGGACTGGACAAAGACTTACCTTGATTTTCAGGGACAGACCAAGTCCTGGGGATTGGAAGAGTATCTGTCTGATCTGCAGAATTGTATTCCCATTGTGAGCCCCCCCACGAAAAAGAACTCTTTTTTCCAATGCTTGTGGGAGCTCGAGGGGGTCAGAAATGATCACTTTAGTCTTCGTTCGTCTGGAGATATATAGAAAGCCTTCAGAAGCATTGTGCTTGACATTGAAAAAGTGCGTGAGCAAGGAAATAGTAGGAACCCCAAGCTTGTGGATCTTGAAGAAGACAAGAAGACCCACCAAGATCCCCTTGAAATTAGGTGGGAGCTGAGCAGGACAAATGTTGAAGTGCTGAAAAACACCCTTTATAAAGGGTGTAGGGGAAAGCGCAGGTTGTTCTCAAAGGCAGCCACAAAGAAGCAGACATTCTTATGAACCTGGGAAACATATGGGGTATGCTCGTCCGGACACCAACATTGAACCCCCGGAGGAAAACCATAGCGAGCACTCAAAACCCTCAGGAGAGAAGGGATGATCTCACTACGGCCTACATGCTCTGCGTGACTAAAAGCAGACGACACCCCTGGAGCTGAAACACCCACGCCACTCACCTTGCCCTTGTCTTTGTCTGGGTTTTTTACCACAAGGGAGGGAATAGAGGGGGGCTCATCAGTGTGTGCCTGAGCGTCGACGGAGTCAACACCGGGAAAGTTGTCAATCTCCTCACCCACGGCACCTAATTCAGAATCCTCTTCAGCAGATCGGTCTCCTAAGAGGGAAACAGAGGAGGGGGTGGCACCAGAGGAGGCAGACATAACTGGGCAGGTAAAGGGAAGCTTAAAAGACCTATAGAGAGGACGAATTTCAGAAAAACACTCCTTGAGAACCCTAGGGTTGACACAACTGTGAGCGATAATAAATATTCTAGCAGTGGAATAGGGGTCCAAAAAGTGGGGAAGATGAATCAGGGAAAGGCCTATGTTCCTAAAATAACAAAATCGAAAGGTCCAGAAATGAAGAAATCACCTCAGATTCGAGGGATCCAGAACAAAAATAACAGGTAGGGAGCCAAGACCGTACCTAATCGAGGACGAACAGCAAGCCAAAGTTCAGAGGAAGCAAGCCACACACACCAATTTGAAGGAAAAAGAGTTTCAACAAAACCCTAGATTCGCCGAAGGATTGGGGGGAGTCTGAAGCAGCAAAGAAAACGGAAGATGGAAGGCTGGACAGGAAGATTCAAGAGGAAAAAATGGCCGTTAGTGTCAATTCAAAGGCATTTAAAGCCAGCTGCACAAAGTGGGGAACGTACGTGGGAAACAAGGAAAATAAATGATTACCTGTAACTGTCAAAAGCTTGTTCACGTGCGAACCAAGGTTGACAACTGGAGGTCAGCTATAACCGGGCCTCAGCTCAGCCCCTACCCAAATTCACTTGGGCTAAGGGCTGGGAGGCAACTGATGGTACCTAAAATCAGTTCTAAGTGTGAGATCAGCCCGTAAGGTCAGATCGGGAGGTCAGTTCGGAGCTCTAGAGCTCAGGAAACCAGAGCTCTGGCTCACCCAACCCAAATAATAGCCGGATCACTAAGGGAGGCGGCTGTGTGACAGCTGGTACCACCAAAACAGAAGCCAAGCAACCTCTCAGGCGTAAAATTCTTAATTGACCAGGATCCCCTCCCTAATTTAAGGGGAATCCCATGAATAAAGGGTAAGGATCTCGGTAGAGATCCTTTAGGGTTAGGAATAACATTATAATTACGGTACATTACCCCAACCAGAAAAAGGAGAGCCCTAGTTACATAAGAAACTCTCTGTAAACATTTCGGAATCATCAATAAAGAGAAAGAAACAAGAGCCTCCATTAGAGAGTGGACTAGCCGAGCTCATCAGCCGGTGAACCACTATATTTCTACTATATTGCACACACTATACCACGGTTAATCAGAGTATTCATCCACCAATTCACGGGCCTTGTAGCTCAGATTCATCCCATACAATTGAACCCTATCTCGTTGCTCATCCACGGGAAATAACACCATCACTATTATTTGGAGAAGAAAATGCCCAACATGTGTTTGATCAAATGTATCAAAAAATCACAACCCCTGACGCATTAACATTTAATTTGGGCTTTGATGTTGCAGGATTAGTTTCAGACTGGAAAACTAAAAAACCCACTTGCAGGAATCTGAGAAGCATGCACTGAGTGGACTTGCTGATGGGAGTCGCACAATTTATGGTAGCTTTGCCGTGTTAATAATGGCCTATAGGTATTTGCAATTCTTCCCCTGTGGACCAAAGAATCTGAGGACCAAGCAAAACAGAGTTTTTGGTTTGAGTGTGGTGTTCTATCACATCTCAGAAGAATCTCATGAAGGGCCTTTACCTTCCGAATGGTACCAAAATGCATTTCCAAAGCTAGCAAAATTAACCCTCTTGTTAAAAAATGTGGACTTGATTGATGGAAGGCTAGTAAATATAAATGATCATTCTACAAAAAGTAGCCGATTAACGCCTTGAGCTCAAAATGCACACGTTTAAGTCCTTTGCCAGGGACTTTATTGGGTGTCCATCGGTCCAGGAAACACTCAAGAAGAATATTTTAGCTTCATTTGCTGATGCAAAATGCAGACCACCTCTCTGCTTCAGTAGATCAAGCGAAAGAGAACCAATGTCTGTGAATTCACTCACCAAAGCGAGTAACTTTTTGAATGTTTCTGCTCAATAGAGGAAGTAAGTTCATCTCACAATTTGCCCTCAGGTTACGCAGCATCGGGTATGGACTGGTGCACTTGAGGAGGTACTAACTGGATTGAAATCTGACATGGATTCTCTGAATCATAGGTGCCCGCCTAAAGGGATTATAATGGGTTAGCAAATTGTGACTAGTTGTCTAATGTTCTTAGACAAGGCTATTTCTTATGACCCTGATTCAATGTCATGGATGCGCCTTGCACCTGCAAAAGTTGTGGATTCACCCGCTTCCCGTAAATGGGAAGATGTTCTTGAGATGTTCAATGACCTTATAAATTGCTTGGGAGATGAAAAGGAGTTTATTTTATATATTTCGAAGCTCGAGGTGTTGAAAGAAGGGCTTTCCCAAATCAAGGATGTTTTGATAGATAAAAATATTGGGTACAGGGAGACTAGGCATCAAGAGAGTTTAGTGCAGAAGAAGCTCACAAAGATATTGGGTCACTCGTCTAGATGCTTGTTTACACTTCTACTGTATTATCTCTATTGCAGTGTTAGAGATATTGAAGTTGAACTTTGTGGTGGGGTTTATGAGAGTGGTCGAGGGAATGGGTTTTGTTTGTGCATAGGGGAAAATTTTGACATCAGATCAGGAGAATATGGTTAGGTGTGGGGTGAAACAATTGGACAAGGCTCTTGTGCTCTTCAAGTTTGTGTGAGAAATGGCTGGAATGAAAGGAGTTTTGGAGCTGCAAGGCCATTTGTGGTGTGTTGGGGTTGAGAACGGGTCACTGGCATATAGAGTAAATGTGTTCTTTGTACATGATATTAGTCTGTGAGACGAGCATCTCATCAATGGAGATTGTTGGTTTTGTGCGGTGATGCATTCACCAATGGTGACCCTGCTCTAGTCAAAACTGCTTGCATGTTTTTGAACCCTTTATGGTTTTGTGATAGTAAGGGACTAGTTATTTTTCGTGCCTAAAGATACGAAGTAATTAAAAAAATTGTCAACAATAAACATATTTGTATTCATACCTAAAATTAAATTACAAAGATAGATGAGAAAGAAATGATTTTAAGTATCGATTGTAGTGGGGGCGAGCGGTACTAGTGGTGATGAGCGACAGTGGGGGTGGTCGTGAGAGACGATGATTGTTGTGATGGGTGATGACGACCGATTGTGATGGTGGCAGTCGTGGGTGACAATGGTGATTGTGGTAGTGGGGCGGTGGGGGTGGTGGAGATAGGGGCGATGATGGAACAGTGACAGTGGTGATAGAGTGGTGGTAATGGGGATGTTGGTAGTGGGCACTGGTGGAGTGGTGGTGGTGGGGCAGCGGTGGTGGTTGTTGTGGAAGAGGTGGGTGGTAAGAGTGGTGGTGGTGGTAGGGTGGCGACAATGGTAGTGATGCTGGTGGTGGGGCGATGAGGGTAGTGGTAGTGGAGATGATGGTAGTGGGGCGGTTGGTGTGGTGGTGGTGGTGTGGTGGCGACAGTGGTAGTGGTTATTGTGGCAGAGGTAGTGCTGGTGGTGGGGTGACGGTGGGGGTGGTAGTGATAATGGTGGTCGGGTGGTGGTGGTGGTGGTTGGACAGTTCCAAACACTACTTTTTTTTTTTTTTTTAAAAAAGTACTTATGAGAAGTTATAAATTTTAAAAGCATTTTTAAGAAGTTACTCCAAACATACCCTTAGAGACCTATTTTCCCTATTAAATTTGGGGTGTTAATATTAGCCGTCGGATTAACTTTAAAGTAAAATTTAAAGAGATTCAACTGCAAAAAGTAAAAGTCATTTTGTTTATCTTTTGAAATTTGAATTGTATTGTATTTTATTATATAAATAGACTCAATTCTCTTTCAGTACGATAAATTATATGTTGTATAAGTGTACAACACCGCAAATTTTATATCTGGTAGCAATAACATTTCTTAATTCTGGGTGAATGTGAGTTATTTAACCAAATTCACAATAAATGGATAGATGTCGTTCTATGTTCATTTTTTTTTTTTTGGAGATTTTTCATCAAGATTGATTTTCCTAGATCGAGGATATTATGAGGGACGAATTAGATACATACATATTCTTTAACATTATTTATATGAAATGACTGTTGTACATTTCTATAGTCTATAGATTGAAACTTTTTACCTTATCGTCTTTTTGTATCCGAGGAATTGAACAAGCAATTTTTTTGTTAAATCCTTTTCAAATTTTGAGAAAGCAACAAAAGATGTTCTAACTTGTCACCACAATTTTGTCCTTAAAGTTGTTACTAATTAGAAATCTATGAAATCAAATATCATAAATCATTGAACCAAAATGATTTCTTAGTGCAGCAGGGCATATAAATGGTATATAGATTTTGTGGCATTTCCTTTTCCAGCCTGTTAAAACAATTGACCTTCAATAGGTCAATATATTCACCGTACAAGGGGAAAATTATATCGTATATCATAGATGCAATTTTTATAAAATCATTATGTATTAACTATTATTTTTTAATAGTGCATATATTATGCATTGATATGATTAGATGATAGAGAGACTCATCAAGTAATGAAAGATTAGGTCAATGTAGTTAAATCATACTTAGAATATTTTAGCCTACTTTAATGGCAGGGGATTGAGGAAATATTGGTGGTCATTGAGATTAATTAGGTGATTGATAACGACTAGTTGATAATCCTCAAGTAAAAATAAGGAAAAATGTTATATGGACTTAAAATGTTGACTTGATCAATCATAACCATTGAATAGGTAGTGACTTCCAATAAATTATGGGACCCACATTTAAATAAATGACAGTGGTTGGTGAAGTCAACAAATGAAGTCAGCATTTTAAGTCAATGTAACATTGCTCATAAATAAGACTCTCTTGTGGTTATAGATAGAACTATCGCCGAGAAACACTCAATTTAAAGAAAATCCATTAGAGATAAAATCTCAACTCTACTACATTCATATCAAAGAGAGTTTCTAACTCTCAAAAGCTAGGTTCCCATTTATAGAAATTTTTTGATCCTTTATTTCTCAAATTCCAACAAATAGAAATCAACAATGCTACTCGAACGAAATCCATACGAAATTTTGTTTGCCAGATCCATGTGCATTGGGTAAGCAAAAATGGAGTAAGAGTCTGGGTGTGCGCAAGCATTCTCAATAGAATGACTTGTATCGACTGCTATAATAGGACTGCAAATGCATTATTTCGAATTTGGTGTCATGTCTAAATTATGTGGGTCATAATTATATTTGGTATAGTCAGGCTTGTATTGACTCATCTATTAAATGGGTCTGATGAGTCAAACTAATAATGATGTTAAACCATTGAAGTTAAAGTGATACCTATTGCTTTAATGTTTATTTCTTGTCGGATTTGTGGTATATTAAAAACTAGTTATTGTCCGTACTTAAAGGTATAGAGTAATAACAAAAATTGTCAGTCATGAACATATTTGTATTTATACTCAAAATCAAATCATAAATATAAAGAAGAGAGAAAGTAATTTAAACACCAGTTGTAGTGGGGGTGAGTGGTGGTAGTGGTGGTGGGCTGCAGTGGTGGTGGTGGTGGGAGACAGTGATTGTTGTAGTGGGCGACGACGACTGTGGTGGTGGTGACAGTCGTGGGTGGCAACTGTGATGATGGTGGTGGGTGACGGTGGTGGTAGGTATGGGTGACAGTGAGTGGTGGCGATGGTAGGCGACGACGAGTGGTGGTAGTGGGTGGTGGTGGGCAACGATGGTGGTGGTTGGTGGTGGCAGTGGGTGACGGTGGTGGCGAAATGATGGTAGTAGTGATAATAAATATAAGAATGAGATGAAGATAGTGGTGGGTGGTGGCGGTGGGCGGCGGTGGAAGTAATAAATGGTGGTTGTGGTAGAGGTGGTGGTGGGATGACGACGGTGGGTGGCAGTGAAAGTAATAAGTGGTGGTTGTGGTAGAGGTGGTGGTGGGATGGCGGCGGTGGTGGCGGTGGGTGACATTGGAAGTAATAAGTGGTGGTTATGGTAGAGGTGGTGGTGGGATGGCGGCGATGATGGCAGTGGCCGTGGTGATGGCGGCGGTGGCAATGGTGATCGATCATGAATTTTTGTTATCGATCATTAATATCCTTAATTAGTTTTTACTTGATTTTAAAAAATATAACTTGATCTTTAAAATTTTTAACATTTACAATAAATCATGAAATTTTATTATCGGTCATTTCCTTGTGCAATTTTAACTCACACTCATATTATCAGTTTTAACTTATTATCGGTTATTATTGCTCTCACTTGTTCTTTGTGTCATCAACTCCCAGAATGTTATCATCATTTGTTCTTTGAGTACTCCTATGCTTTTGATATTTGGACTCAGCTGATGCAACAATGTATCCAACAACCTCAAGCGCTCCAATGAAATGACTTCATTGCCAGGGCAAGTGTTAATTGGAAAGGAAAATCTTTGAAGGTTGTTCTCCTTAAGCTCTGCTTCTCTGTCACTGTTTACAACTTATGGAGGGAGAGAAACAATAGGATCTTTAACAATCTGGTTACATTCCAACAAAGTTTGCTTTTCAGGATTCAGACAACTATCAAAGAAAGACTTTATGTACTTACGTTCAAGGCCAATCCTCAGAATATGCTCTTAGTGCATCATTGAAACCTCTCATCTGTTTGTCTTGTTTGAGAGTTTTTGTGCTTTGCTACTGCCCAGGGATGGGATTTAGGAGGAGGGGGGGGGGGGGGGGGGGGGGGAAGTAAAGTCATTTGCTCTACTTCTATCTTAATGCCTTCTTTTGTGGTGTTCTGATCATGGCTTGACTGTGCAAGCTTTCTTTTGTACATTTGTACTTTTTTTGTCTTAATACAAGTTTACATTTCGAAAAAAAAATTAAATAAATAAAGAATTTCAGGAGTAAAGTGTCATTGTTATGGTTTTACAGAAGAAAACACTAAGATCGCCTAAGTTTTGCGGTGTGATACATTTTATCTTTGAGAGGATATATAAAATATATTAATGTTAAAGTACTTGAGGGATACAATGCCATTTGTCCTCCAAAAGAAGGTAAAGTATTGGCTTTCTGTTTACCTCGTGGCATGGATGTGATCAATTCCTAACCCTTAAGCCAGGTATCGGGATGATAGAGTGAAATGATAGTTAAACAACCATTTATTCCAAAATTTTAAACTGTTAGAGCTGATGTAATTTATGTATTTATACTTTAACAAAGAGCAAAAAACCCAATAATATGCCAAAAGACAAAGAAACTAAAACGATAAGGGTCTGTTTGGCAGACAACTCAAAAGCCCATCCTATGGATGCAAACATTTCTCAAATAGATAAAATTGTTTGGTGTCTCAAAAAATTTGGACTTATTAAAAAGTGCATATTCAAAATGCCCATTATAGAGAAGTCTCTTAGGGGAGCTTCTCAAAACTATCCTATTTATAGAGGAAGTGATATTTAATTTCACATTGCATTCCAAAATTAGCCTTAATTTTTGCAATTAAATATTTGTTATAGCCTTGCTTAATAGGTAATTTACATATCTCATATTATAAGATAGAAAGTAAAAAAATATATATCGTATTAGAACACTAGTTATAGATAGACATGACTAGCTAGTTATAGATAAACATGACTAGTTGTAGATAGACATTAGTTTAAAAACACTTCTAAAATACACTTTTACCAAATAGTTATGTATTTCAAAAGTTCATCTTAAAAAGTCCATTTTAAAAAGTCCATCTTAAGGATGAACTTTTACTTTGAGAAGTTATGCCAAACACAAGTATCCACAATGAAAGCCTACTACATCCACATACCTTCAATATATGCTTACGGTCTTCAATATATGCTTAAGGCAAAGTTGATTATTTGCTTAGTTGGTGTGGTGCTAAGGTGAGAGCGATTTGGTCTTTACATGACTACATTAATTATATCCATTCGCCTAGACATATAAATATTATCCGTATTTATAACTCAACATTCAGCAGCACCCAATTATGAAGAAGTTATCCACACTTAACAAATCATTCGTACTTGTATTCACTCACTTATCATTAATTTTCCCAAGCTTCGTACATCACATTCACAATCCAAGCCATAAGTTTAGTAAAAGATGAAAGGACACACTGCTGTATGAATGTGAGCAGGAAAAGAATAGCAGCTATGCCGATAGATAGTGTAGTCCATGGAGTCCCAAAATAATCTCGTTTCAAGGTCGCCTTCCATGTGTTCCAAGGGATCTTGCAGTATTCATTCAGCTGTTCATGAATTCCAGCAAAATAGTACTTCTCAGCGTATATAGCAATTTCTTTGCCGAGTTTGTTGAACATATTGGACACATCTTTGATGTCCCCGTCATGATTGATGATGCCGCTGCGATCAAGTAAATCAACGTCCTCAAGAGAGTCAATGAGGGCGTCCAAGAAGGCGATATAATCACTCACGTCACAAACATCATAATAACACCACTCAAGGGCAATTAGATTTTGAAAAGTACATTCTGTGTCAAAATTAATACGAAAAAATGGGATTTCCAAAACACCACTTTCAAATTTCACGTCAAACAAGTTCTCGCTTTCTCCCATCTTAAACGTTACTCCAGCCTCGTGGACTTTGTTGCACAACGTAAGGCTTGATAGTCACCTCTCTTATTGGGTGGCTTTGGAGGTTGCGATGGTATGAGACAATTTCTTAGGAAATCAAGCAAATGATTCGCTCTTAAAGAATTTCCAATTTTCAGTTGAATCGATGAATAGTCATGAAGTATTGGCTGGTTAGATCAACCAAAGATGGCCTCTCAGCTGTCCCAGCTGGGATCTGGTCTGCCTGGAAGTTTGCGAGGTCGAAAAGATCCTCGAGAACAAAAAACGGAAGTTGATTTTCAAGTAAACTTAAATCGCGTTTTATGTCCAAAATCATCCATGGTTTGTGGAATATAGGATCGTTCATATCAACAGTAGAAAAGAGCAGAGTGCTCCACATGAGTTCAGTGATGAAAGCAGCATCAACAAGAATCATTTCTACAAATTCATCAGTTTCAAAGTCGATGGTTTCTCCATAACATTGGCGTATTCTTTCCTCTTTCTCCCTGAGTATTTTAACAAAATCCATCAACCCCTTTTGGGTTCGTCCGAGAAAGTTGTGTAGGTACCTCCGTTTATGTTTTTCCATGGCTTGTAACCCTGCTTTGCCATGGTGAAATGGACCGATTGAGACTGTCAACGGAGTATAGGCTTCTTCATTATTTTTTCGAAGTTGCGGGGAGACCCTGAAGATGCAACGCTCGGAGGATAGGGGTGGCAAGCTTTCTAAGCTCGCTTGCATGGAATTTACCAGTGGAATGCCGGCTTTTTCCATATCAATTATATGAGAATTTCCTCTGCTTGTACCACTGTTGTCCATTCTTCTAGTTTAATGGGCAGCTGTGTTCACTGGCAACCAACAATCAATCTTCTCATTTAGAATTACAACATAGAGAGATATATTTAAGAAAAAAAAAATGTTCACAACTGTGATATTTTGCACCAATGACACTAAGAGTATTGTAAAATAGAAATATAAAGCCAAATTCGACTCTCTAGATTTAGAAAATCAAACTTACTATCTTCTTTATCATTGTTGAATGAATAAATGAAACCTCTTTATCCATTAAAGTCTATTTCTTACTTAGAATCAGAGAGTTCTATTGAAACCTCTTTATCAAAGATGCTTTATTTTCTAAAGATGTATTGTAAAATAGAGAGCATTACTGAATATACTCTCAAGTATAGGGAAGATAGAGTGTACACAATCTGGAGAACGCCCTTAACACCACTACACTGCCCTTATCAAAGATTTCCTTTGAGCGAAGAGGGTTTAAAAATCAACAAATTACAGACACCCCTTACATTTTTGATAAAACGTTAAGGATAATACAAATTTCTTGTTCAATATAGTGATCTGCTCAAGAAGAGAGATTTCTTCAATGTTATCCTGAAAGGCATTGAGGTAGAAGAAAATATTTGAATTCAATAAAAATTGAAACATTTAGGTAAAAAAAATAAGAAAGTTAATATGACATGTACAAATTAAATTATTGTAATAAGATTGATAATGATTCATGTTAGGTTTGGTATCGTGTCTAAATTATTTTAGGTCAGAATCAAGTTATGTATAGTCAGGTTCAGCTATTTCTTAAGTGGGTCTGATGCATGTTAGACTGATAATGACATCAATGATCAACACATTAAAGGCTAAAGTCACATTTGTTGCATTCATGTTTATTTCTCATTGGATTGATGGGTTATGTTATGAATTGGCCACTCACATTAGTTTAGGTACTAGATAATATTTGAATCGTGGGTCTATTTTAAAGAACTTTTCGCACAACTATTATAATTAGACATAGATAATGCTTGTAGAAATGAAGAAAAACACACACAGAAACTCACGCATGAATATTAAGCATGTTGCTGATTCAAAGAACAAATTGGTCATAACTCTTCGTATCAGTTTAAGCTATTTCCTAAGATTTGGGTGACTTTGAACAAATCAAAAACAGCCGTTTAGCTCACTATATATTTGGAAAGGCAGGTTTCTTACTCTTACATCAATGGTTACTCCATTGAAAATGATAACGTGCTTCAAACGTGACCACACTTGAGGGGTTAACGTTGGTCCCTCAAGTTTCAAATTTGTGTCACTTTAATTGTTCAAGTTTGTAAAGAATAAGATTAATAGAATTTTTGGTCCCTAATATATGCACATTTTGTCAGTTTGGTCTCAAAGTATCAATTTTATAAATTTGATTCCTAAAGTATTCATTCATGTTTAAATAATCCCTACACAGAGGTAACGTTAAGTTTTTGACGGAATTATCGCGTATTGGGTACGTGATACCGTCTGAGAAAATGAAACACGGTCACTTTCGTGAAAAAACTTAACGAAATGTCTCATTAGGGACCAAAATGACATGAATTGAAACTTTAAGGACCAAATCAATAAAATTAATACAATGAGTATCAAACTGACAAAATAGATATACTATAAGGACTAAAAGTACTATTAACCGTAAAGAATATCTCTCAAATATGGAGACATGAGACAAAAATGACCACTTCCGATAGTCAATTTAAACATCGATTTTAATGGCATCAAAATGAACAAACTTAGAAACTTGAGGGATTGAAATGACTAAGATTGAAAGAATAAGAACCAAAATGACATAAAACGCATCTTTAAGGGATTATGTCCGATCTAAAAAGTGTTGAATTGTGCCTCAACTGCCAAATGCAGTTAGGTTTTTCGTCTAGTAAAATATTGCGTGTCACACATGCTGTGTGAGATAATTAAACTTAAAATTTCAGGGCAAAATGACGTTGTGATGTTTTTACAAACAAAAACCCTAATGTCGTAGAGGTTTTGGGGCACATTGCTATATTTCGGACAAAGTGAGTACTTTTTAACTTTGAGAGGATAAAATAAAACTTTAAAGTACTGTTTAAGGGGGCAATGCAATTAGTCCTACAAAAAAAGAAAAGTAGTAGCTTTCATTTTACCTTGTGGTATGGATATGAATTCCTAACCCTCAAGTCAGGGTTCAAGGATGGTAGAGAGAGAAGACCGGAAAAATAACAAATATATGTCAAGAAGACAAAGAACCAAAAGGAAAAGTGTTCAAAAAGAAAGCTTACTAAATCCACATACCTTGGATATATGGTTAAGGTCTTCACAATAATAGCTTCAAATATGGTTCCAACAGAAATAATGCAAATTAAGATCTATTGTCAATCTAGGAAAAGCACTCTCTAAAAATTATTTACAAGTATTTCATTAGGAAACCACTCTGATAGTTAATATTGCTATCACCTAATGCTTAGTATTTAGAATGGAAAATTAATATACTTTTGTATATTTATACACTGTACATGACGTGCAATAGTTACTATCATATCTTATTGCCTTCAAGTTCTACCCAAAATAAAGTGAAGATTGTGTTAGAACAATAATTTACTCCAAAAGTTTAAGTTGTTAGAGAGGGTGTAACTTAGGTATTTATACTTCAATACACTTCCACATGTGCATGTTATATTTTGGGCCTAAAACATGTAAGTCTTTTTAATAATTAGGGTGACACCGAGATCAGAACACAAAACCTTCTACTCTAATACTATATTGAACAACCATCTACACTAAAAACTCAAACTACTGGAGAGGGTTATAACTTAGCTATTTATACTTCAGTAGACTCTGTCCCATTGACCAAGAAGAGGGGCCTTAAGGCTTTGTAACTCCTTCCTGGGAAATCAAATTTCATGAATGAAGGTTAAAACTTCCTCTTCCAGAAGGGAAACATTTTGGGTTTTAATTTTTTTTTTCATCACCAAACAAAAACATGTTGCAAGGGTTTCTCCTCTTTTGGTTGCTGCAATTACAAGAAGATTAATCTCTATAAATTGAATTAGAAGAAGACCACGAGCTTTTTAAAGCACAAAGTCAGATATAATATATTGAGTTGCGTGTTTTAGTTAGGGCCATACAATGTGCTTAGGTAATGTTTGGGCTGATTAATAATAGTGCTTGTAAGACTTATGATTTAGCTTTGAACAAAGAAAATATTGTTTGGAACAACTTATTTAAATTACTTTCAAATAAGTTAAACGTAACTCCATTATCTCACCCCTACCACCCTCTTTGCGGCCGCCATCACCATTGTCACCACTTACCATCCTACCACCACTATCACTACTCATTGCCGCCACTGCCACTTGCCACCTGTCGCTATCGCCATTGCTAGCACCACCACCACTACCATCGTCTATACACACGACATACCACCGAGTGGGATGGTCTAGTGGGGTATCGGTCAAACTTCTCACCCTGAAGTTGGAGGTTTGAGTCTTGTAGTCCACATTGAGATTCGGTAGTTGACCGCTACGCTAGCTTAGCTAGGTTTGTTCCCGAGAGGAGTAACGGGTGCGGTCAGAAAGCTCATGATCCCACTAGTGATGGCCTATCAAGGTGGTCTCTGGGCGCTCTTTTTTGTCCCCACCCTTTTTTTCAATAGCAAAATGTACACACACACACACACGACATACAGATTCCATCAAAAGTTAAATAATTTCGATTCCATAATCGTTCAAACCTGACCAGCATATATATATATATATTCAAAACTTCGATTCCATCAAAAACTTAGCTATCTTATTATAGAGATATATATACACACACGACATACATATTCCATCAAAAGTTAAATAATTTTGATTCCATAATCGTTCAAACCTGACCAGCAAGCAGATCTCTAATTTACTTGGCATTGCTTCCTTTTCTTCAGCTTGCCAGTTAAAGACATTAATTTAAGTAAATCATATGTCAACAGGCAATGAAGCTTCAAACCATGATACCTATTGAACGCTCAAAAGTACAAATACGATGAGTACAGAGTATTTAGACAGAAATTTGCTAACAAGTACAACTTCTCATTGGAGAATTAAAAAGTCTTGATGGTTTTTTTTTTCTTTTTTGTTCATAAAAAAGCCTTGATGGTTTGAATAAAGGTAAGCCCAAGCAATATAACTGCAGCAACAGTAGAAGCAGTCCTCCATGGAGTACTGAAATAATCACGTTTCAGAGTTGCCTTCCATTTGTGTCGTGGGACATTGCAATATTTATTCACGTCCTTACATATGTCATGATAATAGTATGGTCCACTTATAGTACCAACACAAAGGTTATTGAAGAGAGTCGCCACTGCACAGCTGTCGTCTATGTGGCTATAAATAACTCCACTCTTGATGAGTAACTCCACATCTTGAGCAGAGTCAATAAGCCTATCCATGAAAACAAGATAATCAATTATGTAAGTATCAGGGAAATAATGACATACCTCCAAAGCAACAAGGTTTCTAAATAATTCTTCTGTCTTGCGGTCTACAATTAATTTAGGGACTTCTAACACTCCATTTGTATATCTTATGTCAAGTAACCGTCTTGACGACGATGCCCTCATAATCATTCCTGCCTCTTGCATCTCCGTTGCTTGTGGCATCTCTGAAAAACAAAAATCTTCTCCCCGTTCCAATGACCTCCGTGGACTTAACGGTAAGGAACCTACCCTTAGCAAATCAACAAAATGCTTCACTTCAGTATTTGATATATCCAGTGTAATGTGGTCAATCGGAAGGAAGGCTAGGATGCAAAACAAGGAAAGCTGGAGGAAAGAGCGCAGGTGGTGGTCTGGGTTTGAATGGAATGCTAGGTTGAATAGACCCTCTAGTATAAAGAATGGAAGCTGATTTTCAAGTAATATTGCGTCTGATATCACTTGAGAAATCACCCGTAGATCACTTTGTTCGTCAAGTAATATTATGCCTTCTAGTTCTGGCACTTGACGTAGATCACTCGAAACAACAGTTTTAACAAAATAACGTTCAATACCCAAAAACACCTCAATGATGAAACAACAATCCAAAAGGATCATTTTCACAAAGCTATCACTATTAAGCTTATCAAACCTTTCTGCATAACAATTGCGAACTCCCTGTTCCTGCTCTTTTATCTTGCTTATACACTCATCCAAACTGATGTGAGAACAATCGCGGAATGCTTTCAAGCACCTTAATTTGAACTCTTCCATGCCTTGCAACTCCTTTTCTCCATGGTGTAGAGGGCCGATAGAAACCATCTGGGGTGTATAAGCTTTTGGATTTTGTTCTCGAATTCGTATTGGAACTCTATAAATACAACATTCAGGGGATAAAGAAGGTAAGTCAAGTATATCATTCTCAATGGAATCTACCAATTGAACAGGGGGATTTTCCTTTGCTTCTGCAATGCAATGATCTTTGTCCATTCTTTTGATCCTCTCTCTTTCTGGTACCTGGTGGTGACGTTTTTTAGAGAAGAAAGAAGACACAATCAACACATTCTTCATTCATGATTAGTTGGCAATTAAATGGACCAAAAAAAAAAAAAAAAACAAACACAGAGGAATATGGTTCCAGAGTAGAAAAATGCTCTTTGAACCTAATTTGGAAACTTATTCTGGAGACCTAATTCAACACAACTATTGGACCTAAAATAGGCTTCATCTAATATTGAAATTCACAATTAATCCAATCACTAAATTGAATTAGGTTCCTATAGTATTCCTTCCCGAAAGAGACAAAAGAATAAAATTAAGATGATGCATCTTTCCTACATTCCAGAAAAGTGTTTGTACTCTTTCTTACTAACTAGCAATACATCACTGTGTTGCAAGTGAATAATTTTTATATACAAAAATTGATAAAATATATTAAGTATGTGTCTATCTGAATTAAATATCATTTCAAATTTGGCAATCTTAATTTTTTATTGCTTATATTATATTATAGGATTATAAAAACTTTGTACGTACCCAATATTCGTTGTTCTAACTATAACAAGAAAGATAAAAAAAAAAAAAAAAGGAATAGTTAAAGTTTTATTTTTTTTAGAATTTTGTGATTGAGAGTGATATTTTAATAGTGTTTAAGAAATTAATTTTTTTTTGAAATTCATTTGATTAGTATTATGTTTATAATTCATTGAATAAAATAAAAATAATAGTCAATATACTAATTATGTTAGAACCTTACTGTAATTAGGAATTAGTTTAGTCAATTGTAATAAGATTTAATATATTACTTTATAATATATATTATAAAACATATTAAAATTCTAAACGAGACGCAATGACCAACTACCATAGCCCAAAACATCTTTGTCAGAGCCAATTATATTGGTTGGCAATAAGTCGTGTTTGTGTCATGCTTTAAATTTTATAATTATTGTTGTGTAAAAATTTATTCAACTCATGTTTGATATATTTATAATTATTAGTAATGCACCATGTGCGTTATAAGTGAATAAGTTTCGTACATAAAAATTAATAAAATATATTGAGTATATGTGTATCTGAATTAAATATCATCTTAAATTTACCAAAATTAAATTTTCATTCTTCATATTCTATTATAAGATTATGAAAACTTTATATTTTCTCAAAATTTTTTGTTCTAACTATATAAAAAAAAAATAGTTAAAGTTCTATTTTTATAGAATTTTGTATTGAGATTGATTTTTAGTGATGTATGAGAAATTAATTTTTTAAAATTCATTTGATTAGGATTCTAATTATATTCCTAATCAAATAAATTTTAAAATTCATTTGATTAAAATTCATTTGTTAATATACTTATCACATTTGAACCTTATTGTAATTAAGAATTAGTTAGGTCAATTGAAATAAAATTTAATATACTACTCTATAATATATATTTTCATGCATATCAAAATTCTAAAAAGTTCAAGTTTTACTTAAAAATGCACTACGATATATATTTTTATAGAAAATCTTAGTACAACTTAGAAAATTTATTATGACTGAAAAATTATACTGATGTAACATAAATTGATTTTAAAATTAAATATTTGATTATTTTTTTATCTTAGTAATGAAATGGTTAAACTTTTTGATTTAAAAAAATACACCTATATAGGTATGATGTTATATTTGCATATGAGATTAATAATGTTTTATTGATGAGTTTTTGAAGGTTTTTTGAATTCTTTATTGAAAATATAATGATGCATATTTTTTAAGCGTAATATAGTCAATCAAAGAGTTTTATAGAAAATAATATTTATACATAGAGAATATATAATTAACATAAATGTTTTAGATAAATTGGAAATTTAAATACATAAGGATATGATGATAATTTAAATATTTAATTGTGAAATGATAGAGTGGTTTTTGCAATCTTTTATAAGAGTAAAATAGAGATTTAAAAGTTTTCCATATTAAAATACTTTTATTAGTAATATAAATGTATAGTTAAGTTCATATCGTATCGAGTTTGTGCCATATATAAACTTTATTAAACCAAATTTGTATCTTGTTTGCCTAGCTCGTGTCGGCCCATCTTATTTCCCATGTCCAACATGTGCACTCTTTTGCCACCTGACTCCTTAAAATTAAATCTCTATCTAATTTTTTGTTGAATTTTTTTATCACATTTAAATTTGTGAGGCATACTCACAAATAATGGGCTCTAGAAGGGTTGGTGAGCAGGTCTATCAAAACTACCAATATAATTGAGTCTAATAGTTCTAAAAACGACCAACAAATCCGACATGAAATTAGTGAGTTTTAATATCACTTTACTGAGTCTGTATAGTGAACGGGTGTTCAATACTAGGGATGCAAGTCTGACCAACTAGGCGAATTAAAAGATTAACCCAAATTTGAAAAAGTTCAATATGAACCCAATCCAAACATCTTAACTTATACTGCCCCAATCTCAGTTTTAAACTCGAGGAGTTATAACTGAACTTATAGAAAATAACAGGCCTTTTTCGAAAAAAAGGTGATGACCTATACTACTATAAAATGTCAACAAAAGTAAAAAAACTTTTGTTTGACTATAATACCCGTAACAAACCAACTAATTCTATTGATCAATCTTTCTTTCATCTTTTTCAATTAATTACATAATTCACTCAACCTTTTATCTTATTCAATTAATTATCCACATAACTCTTTGATGAATAAATATATCTATATATAACTATTTTTCTTCATAACTCTTCGATGAACAATTATCTACATAACTGTTTTTCTATTTTACCTATATATAATTCTACAATCTATCTCTTTGCATTAATGCGGCAATAGTAATTGTTGTAGACTTTCTCTATTCTGTCAGTTGTGAAAGTTGAAAGTTGCAACGAGTGTTGATAGGAAACCTTTGATTTCCAATAATACACTTCATGATGTAAATAATGGCAACATTTAGCTTTTCATATTCTCCTCCATCACAATTGTATATGCACCGGTTTGGTTTAAGCAACAGATTAAAAGGTTGGGAACTAAAAAGTTTTCCTTCGAAGGAGATATTAGATCTGAGGGAACTGCTTTAGTTATTCTCTTTCCATGTATCCAAAATCCAAACTTGTCTAAAGGTAAGATCTCTCTCATCACAATCCATTCATCTACTTTGATCGAGCAAACTGATTTGTCAAGTGTGTACGTTTAGAGGTTTCCTCAGGTACTTCCTTCATTTTTGTTTCCTGTAGAATTAAAATTATTGGCAAAAGTTTGACCCTTAACTTAAATTGTTTGTAGAATCCTCATCATGGATAGTTCCTTACTAGAAAAGTGGATGACTTGTATAGAGGTAGCATATGAATTAGAATCTCTTGGTATTGTATAGTTCCTTTTGTTGTCTAAGTGTGGAGAAAATTAAGAATTAAGTTAATTTATAATTTTATATATAATTAAGTAAATTTAGCATATGAAGTTTATAGAATTTTAGAAAATTAAGAATTAAGAATTTTAGAATTAAGTAATTGTAAGTTTAGACTTACAAATCTTTGAAGCAAATTATTGTTATATATAATTTGGTCAAATTATATTTTTTAATATTTTCAATTCTTGTAAGATAGAGTATATCTTGTTTTGATTTGTCGATCAATCTGATGAATTGAAGAGGGTACTTCTAATAGTTTGATTGTCACTCTATTATTTTAGATTTACAAGAATTATAATTAATAGCATTGTGTCGATTTGTCTCTATGTTGTCTCTGTTATTACCTGCCCCTGGTTTTTCAGTCTCTGTCTATGTCTATGTGGGCACAACCATGTACCTACTTCCTTATTTTAGCACTTCCAATATTTGTCCCAAAGGCTCAAGTAGTTGAAAATGTTAAGGAGAATTGTTGGAAAGACAACAAAGTTTATCTCTCCCTCTTCCTCTCCTTATTCTTTGTAGATAGACAGTAAAAAAAGAGGAAATAAATATTTCAAGGACTTGATTATATAAATTTTGATGAATTTCTTTAATGCCATGTCGTAAACGGTTATATTTTTAAATATTTATCTTCTTTTTTCATGAGCAGCATATAAATACACAATTACACATATAAAACATGTACTAGGAAGATTCAGCTGGACTCTTCTAACCTTAGGATTCTCTTGGCTTCCATCTTAGTAGTAATCTGTGTGATCGTTTTTCGTATGATAGTATTGAAATGACATTTTTTTGTTGAAGACAAATTGAGAAAAGTAAAATACACGACAATCAACTACAAAACTAAACCAAAATTGGTATAATGATAACTAAACTGACAAATTAAATATTTTAGGGATTAAATTGACAAAATTGGTATACTGATAACTAAACTGACAAAAAATGCATATTTTAAAAACCAAAAATACTATTAACCTTTTTTTTAATAATAATTTAGTCATATCTATATCATTATCCTATACAAATATTGGAATATTGGGGCCTCATCTAATATTTCCGCCTAGGACCTCCGTTTATATCTGGTTGCCCTCTTTACACTTCAAAATATTATAACTTTCGGTGTACTACGTAGTTGGGTATCCTAGTCATCCATTACGACTTTTAATAAATCAGTAAATAACACAAAATGGATTTTTTCAGCAACCAAACACAACAGAGAAAAATATTCTAATAAAATAAAACTTTCCATTAGCAAACAAAGTTATCTTAGAAATATCATGGTTCTTACCTCGATACGTTTGTCTTCAAAATGGTTTCCTATGACGTCTAGATGGGTTAGCGGAATGCATAAGAACTGTATGTAATGAGATAATGGTTGCTAAAGGAACTAAGATGAAAGAGTGGGGCTTCTGGAGGAACAGGTTGAGATACATAAGAGTTAGAGAGAGGACACGGATTGAGAGAGAGAGAGATAGTTGTGGAACCTGAAGAATGATTAAACATGTTGTCGTCATGTGATGTCTCAGAAGGCCCATAATTTTATTAATTCAAAAAAAAAATTTATATAAAAAAACTAAAAATACATCCCGAGAGCACACAACAGAGTTTTTCAAAAAAAAATTTTAATTCCTTAAAAAAACGTCCAAAAATAAGATATTACATTTAGTCAATTAATCCAAAAAAAAAAAACGTCCAAATGGCACATATTAAATCTCAGGTAATACTCTATGCTTACCAAATTTTTTTATCAAATTTTCATCGTAAATAATATGGCATAGTTTTTTTTGCTCTTGAAAAAAGGGGTGGGGGCAAGGAAGAGCGCCCAACGACCACCCCGTTAGGCCCTCACCGGTGGGATCATAAGGCCCCTGACCGCGCCTGGAGCACCTCTCGGGACCAGACCTAGCTAGGCTAGCATAGCGGCCAACCACCAAGCCCTAATGGGGACTCCAGGACTCGAACTCCCAACCTGTAGGTGAGGAGTAAGGACGGTACCACCACTAGACCACCCTACTCGGTGGTATATGGCATAGTTTTTTACAATTAAATGAGTGAGTCCTATTAATGTTCAATAACGGAGATTATGTCACATCATTTAAAATAAAAAATTTGAAAAATAAAATTGGTAAGCATAATATTTTCCATTAATCTCTCACAAGGAAATCCGGTACATGCATGGTTCAAAACACAAAATCCAGCCAGAATCTTACAAACACATGGGGTCTCCGAAGTCGATGTAGGTGAGGCTGATAATCGAGCCAAATTTTGTGAGCTCGTATCAAGTTTGTCAAACTCATTTTTTTAAACGAGCCTAAACTATTGTTCAAATTTAGTTTGTTTAAAAAATAAGTCGAACTTGAGTAACTCGATTATTTTACGTACACTACAAGAAAAATCGTTTTTTGCGACGAAATTTTTCGTCGCTAAATTAAAAAAAATCGTCGCCAATTATTTTTTGCGACGTTTTTTTTTTCGTCGCGTGTTCGTCGCAATAGCCTCGTCGCAGAAAGTATTTTGCGACAAAATATTATTTTTATCGCCAAAAAACTTTTTGCGACGAAAATAAAACGTCGCGAAAATATAAACAAACGTAGCTAAAATATATTCCAACAGCGTAAAAAGAAATAAAAATTTAATTAATTTTTAGCGACGTAAACAAAATCGTCGCAAATAATATTATTTAAATAAAAAAATATAAAACAAATAAATTAATTTATTTTTGGCGACGTAAATAATTCGTCGCAAATAAAGTTACATAAATAAAAAATAATAATTTAATAATAATTTAATTAGTTTTAGTGACGTAAAAATATCGTCGCAAATAAGTTTTTACATAAATGAAAAATATAAAAAAATAATAATTTAATTACTTTTTGCGACGTAAAAAAATCGTCGCAAATAAATTTTTACATAAAGTAAAAATATAAAAATGAATAATTTAATTAATTTTTAGCGACGTATAAAAAGCGTCGCGAAAAAAGAAGTTACTTTAATTTTTTAGTGACGATTTTAATTTCGTCGCAAAAAATTTCATTTTTTTTTTAAAATAATCCTGCATAAAAATTGATATTCCAATAAAATTTTTCACCAATACATCTACAATACCTGTGTTCAATAAAAATTAATACATTTCACAACTTTTCCATTCAACAACCAACACAAACTAATATCAAATATCATACAAACAAAAACATAAAATATAATACACTTAATAAAAGTTATAGAAATCATCAAAATATCAAACACCGTAATCTACATACAAGTTTCCCAAAATATTTTAATACATAACCAAAAGTGACCACTAGCTCGGATTGAAAAAAAGTGGGACTTTTCTTTGAAGCCTCAAGAAGATCGGATTCAACCTTTTCCAATGCATTAGCTTTTACTGCTACAATGTACAAAGCAAAGGCATAGTTTCCAGAACCTCCAAATAATGACAAAGGCACCTGAAATGCCACAGAAAGACAAACAAACCAACTCAAAGTAAGGCACAAACACCTGTCAAAACAACCAAAACTCAAAAGGTCAAAAGCAAACAAAAACAAGTATGCTCCCAGTTCAGATTCTTCATAGTAGCAACAACCCTTCCTTCTACTTCCAAAGCATTTCAAACAAATCAACACTTATTCAAAGTGTAGATTTTCAGCAAAACCCAAACAAGCAACCCTTATCATCAAACACCTTCTTCTTTTTCTGCAGAATAGGTAATCCCAACTTAGGAAAATTACAAGGCATACCTTCCAACCTATGAACCAAAACCCCATCACCAATCCAATTATCACTGAAAAAGTCAGTATTCTTTCCATTTCCAACTAAAACCTATAAACCAGCAACTACCAGCTCAAAGGTTTTGCATTGACTCTTACCCTCTTACCATACTAATTCCTGACATTGACTCTAGTTTGCTTTGACACAAACACCAAGTTCCACAGCATAAACTCTATATCAATGAGGTAGGCGGCCTTGCTTTTGCTTACTTACTTAAATATGCATTTTACCTTCTAATATATTTGACTCATCTCTTTCCTAATATATTTGATTCCTAGCCTTTTGTCGAGTAATTGTAACAATTATAGTGCCCTTTAACTACCTAAATCAAAATTTACTCCTCGGCCACACTCTATTCACAATTCAACCTAAACACACATCTACTGATTATGCATCAGCTGTGACCCTTTATATTATCTTCTCAATAAAATAAACAGCCAGAACATAAATGTTTCAAAATGTAAGGATGTTCCAAGATTCACACAAATGCACAATAATCATTCCATTGGTGCTTTTGTTACAGTTAATGGTAAAGATAAAAAAAAAACAAGAACCCCTAACAAGCTTTCAAGGTTAAGTATGGAACCTTAGTCCCTTCAATTCTTTTTTCATATCTGCAAGTATAAGCTGTGCAAAGAAAACCTGCAAAACACAAGGGGACCCTTCAGCAAAATCCCAGTATACAGAAAACAGAGCACCTTCAGCTATAAGGATGCTAAGTGGAGGGGAAATAAAAGCTCATTTGATCAAACGAGTATTTAAGTATGTGGTATGTAGAAGATATGTTTGATAGATAAGATTGAACACCTCGGCTCGATTATCAGCCCTAACTATTGCTTCCACTTCAGAATCCTATAGTATAGTACAGGCACAAACACATGTAATAAGCCAAATCACAATTGTTTTCCTTAATGAATTTAATCATTTAAAAGGATCGACATCTAGATGTATGGATGGATGGGAGGGAGGGGATGACTCATTGGTAAATATGATGCTATAACAACCCAAGAAGCAACAAATGATGGATGTCCGACGGTGGAATACATGAGGATTGAACGTCTAAAAGAACTAGAGAGCTAAGGTTGAAACTTGAAACTACATATCATTATGCTTTTTTAGTGTTCACTAAAAATTTACACTCTCCATATCTTACATATATATCCCAAGCTGTTGGGAAAAAAAATGAATGAATTTGAGTGTGGAATCCACAACTCCCTGAGAGAAATATAGCACGTATACAAGTGGATCGTGATCTAATTGAGGAAAGAAAGTCAACCAAAATGCATACCGGTTGATTTGAAGGAACTGCTTGAAAGATTTGGCAGCTTGATAGTTGCAATTACACCAGCAGCAAGAGCAGACAAGGAAGCCAAAACAAAGGCTTGTATATTTCCTCCACCAAATAGTGCATCCCATGGACCCGCACCTAAGGATACAATCATCTGGGCAGAACAGGGAAAGTACATGAGGGAAAAGGAAATGAAAACAGTACTAGTATAATCCGCCAACATTTGAGAGCATAATAATATCACAAACGACCAAAAATCAAAAGCATAATAATATCAAACGAGGTACAAATGGTAACATGGATCGGGAAAATGAATTGACAAAATGAAATATAGCACCTAACTACCTGAGGTATAACAATTGCAAGATTTAGGACTCCTATCGCCAATCCTGAAAAGGATGTACTACTGCTTCAGAATCTTAACTAAGCAGCATCATCAAAGTAGCAAAAAAAGATATAGAAGAGATGACTAAAGAGATATATATCCACACAAACCTTGCCCGCCTCCTGTATCAGCAGTCAGCTCAGCCGTGACAGAGAAGGGAACACTATAAGTTATCTACAAGACATGTACAGTTAATTCATGCCCAAAAAATATAACTTCTGATGCAGACTGGAAACAAAGAAGATGGACAGCGTAACTTGCTCTCCATCTTAATAATACATGAAACTGACCGGGAAAGGAAAAAGAGTAGTACTTACAGCAAGAGGAAGGCCAAGAAGAGTAAAAACAACCAAGGAGGCAATCTTGATTGTTCCATTCCCTCCGATCACGTGTTCAATACCTTTGGAGTACTCTCTTATGGAAAAAAAGCTAATGATAGCAGTGCCAGCCATGCAGACGAACACAATAAAATTGCTCGTTGCCCAAACTAGTCTTGCACCCATCCGCCGACACATTGGTTCAATAAAGAAAGAGCTAATGCCAAGAACAACCTGCCCCAAAAGAAGTATAAGCTCAAATTGTACATTAAGATAAATTCATCACCACAACACAATGAATGCAATTCCAAAGTCTCCATGCCACCAACTAATAAAAACCTTACTATGATTCTACTACCCGGGAGATTTTTATGAAAAGTAAAACTAGTGATGCTCAATTTTGAGTTCTTACGGAATTCAATAGCAAACCAAATGCACCTTCTCTGACGCCTTGATAATAAGCTTGAACTTCAGAGGCATCCCCTTTTGGGTCCCCATGAAAAACTTCTCTCCCCATCCAATCGGTATCAAAAAGGAAAAAGGGAAACCAAGACAACTGCATGTAAAATAATCACTAAGAACATCAGAATCGGAAGATAAGAAACAAGTATCAATAAGCAAACAACTTATGACTAGTTTGGCAGGACAATGCACTGAATCAAAATCGTGATGCATAACAATGTGTGATTTACCCAGGTAAGAGCCATGACCACAAGCACTGAGTGCATCCCCGGCGGCAAATGCCGTAAGCTGGTCAACAAATTAACCAAGACTGCTCCAGGGCTATCACTATAACTCCCACATTGAACCTCCTCATGTTCTGCTGACTTGTTCCCCATTGCATTATCAACAAACTGTGTATCAGTTTTTGACTTTGAAAGGTCAAATCCAATCTGCTGTGGATCATTCAAGAGAGGAGCATAATCTGATAAATGTTGAGGTTGCTTTGGTGTTAATGGAACCTATTTTGCAACATAGAGAGTCACAAGGGTGCACAAAGTCAGGACAACCTGTCCACATCCAAGATAAAGTAGTTAGAATTGCACAGAATACATACCAAAAAAAAGAATTGGATAAAATGCCAAAATTATACATGCTAGTGGCCTATGCCCAGCTAAAAACCCAGAAAAAGGAAATAAATTCAATTAAATACATAATAGACATCAATTATGAAACTAATGGACATATTCATACAAAAGATTAGTTCATAAGTTCAATACAAAGTTTCCAGACTCAACCATCCCCAATCTTTTATGTTTTTCCTCGTATAAACTTTGCAAGAACAAGTTCTTCGTTCGGCGTTCAGTTGCATGAGTGGAGATGTTACCAGTCCTGCACAGAGATGTAATCAATTGATATAAATGCCAAATCAGACAAAGGAAGAGAATTAACATGACTGGATAGACAAATAAATTTCCAACCCTCAATAATTAAAACAGCAGCAGCTATTGGTTCATTCTTGACATCAAATTGTAAACTTAAACATTAAATTTGAAAAACATTGTTCAACTTAAGTAACTAGAACATCAAACATTGTAAACTTAAACATCAAATTGTAATCAATAGCTCCCTCTGCCCCACCTCCCCATGTGATTCCCGCAAAAAGCAACCATACTAGATAGTTGATATCAAAGTTGATGATATGTAGCAGACAAGTGACTCCTACATGTTGACTGGTGACAAGGGACCGAAAATAGGTCAATATTATATTCCTTTAGACTTCACAAATCAGCCTTTCTCATTTATGGTGGATGAAAAATCATCAAATCATAAGCCATTGTCACCCTTGAGGTTGTTGGCACTACTCTTTGGTCGACTGATCATCTACTAATTCTTGAAATGAATAGTCTAACAATAGGCCATCGACAACCTGATGAAAACAAAAACACTAACATAAGCAACATGTATACTAGCATTTCTTGAAAATTTCTTTGAACAGTATTCTTAGTATTGAATCTGATTCACAATACTATTAGTAAAACCAAGCATAACCCGTACAGCAGTGGCCTGAAGACACAACTAAATCTTATGCTTCAACCCAAGATGCATTAGATCACAAGCAGCCCAATGATATAGCACCTAAATATAAAAAGATGAATCCATGTCTCACCATGTGACAACATCAGATCGTACAGGTGGGATATCATTGTACAGTGTACCACGTGAACTCACGGATCCAAGAGAACCTGTGATGTCAAAAACTTAATAAGTAGCGTTTTCAAATGAAGCCATAATTATGACAGCCACTTTTAGGAGACCTATTGTAGAATTGAAGGTATTTAACCAGTAATTTCCTCTAAACACAGGGCTGATTTGGTCTAAATATAATTGAATGGGATACTGCCATTTCCCAAAATTTTTGAAGTCTAGAGTGATATATTTGGCCAACACAAATTTTCCCACCAAACAATTAACAACCAAAGACAATCTCATTATTCAGCATCAAACCACCCAATATAGTAGAAAAAGGGTTCAGAAGAAAGTAAGAAACACAACAAAGCAAACCAAACAATAAACCATAACCCAAACACCACAGTACACAACCACAACCACAACATACACATCTATTTCTATACACAATATGAGCATTCACATTCATGTATATAACAAAACCATGAAGGAACCAAAGAGTTTGTGGTTCAACCCTGGGCTTTTGATGCTTACCATATGACACCATTCTCTCTCTCTCTCTCTCTCTCTCTCTCTCTCTCTCTCTCTCTCTCTCTCTCTCTCTATGTGGGCTCTGCTCCCTTGGATTCTTTTCTTCTTTGACGACCCTTTTTATAAACAAAATCCAAAGTACATAGATAATTATTAAAGAAGTGACTACGTTTATTCAAGTGTATAGATAATTTACCTCCATCATTAACAAGACATATTGCTGGGGAAAAAAACAACCTGAAGAGCTCGCACATAGAGACCAGCTTTTTCACAAAGTTGAGCAATTCGAGGACGATCATAATGACTGAACATTCCATTTGCTAATATAGCATCGGCAACGTTAGGAAAAGTTACAAGATTGATTTCCAGGACCTATATTGATGGGAAATATTATTATGCTGTGAGTAGGCTCAGATAAATAAATAGTAAGTACCATGGAAATAGTCAACAGTTGACTCTCCAGATCTTCAGGACTTCTCAGAAAATAATAGAGCTTTACCTGATTCCAAGCAACTTCAATCCCTTCATACTCATCAAAAGCTCTGTAACTGCAAATAAGACACCCAAAAAAACCAAGAACAAAACAAAAATGAACACACCCATTTACAGAATCATCACATAGTGCCAGAACAGTTTCAAATCAGCCAAGAACCAGACAGCTTGCAGCATCTTCAGGAAGCAGTCAACTGCCTGTGGTGTCACAACAGAGAATAATATGAGCTTGGCACATTGGATTGGTATATCAGCCCAATGTCTCATGAAATAGAAGCATGTTAATCTAATGTAGTACAAAATAAAAACTATTTATTTTCTTGCTATCTTCCCATCTCAGTACATTCGAAAAGGAAAAAAACACTCTCAAAGGGTGGATATCAACTCGATGATGGTTTATGACTTAGTTCAACCATTCCAAATTGCCCACTCAAATGCAATGAGAATGAGCACACTGCTAGGTGCTAGCTTCTAAATTCATTAAGAAGCCACAGGCAAGATACTTCCATTTCCTGCTTGTTTTTATGAACCAATAGATAATTAATCATATGCTTAGACCATCACTAATTTCATAGTTTGTCAGGATATTGACATCAATATATACTAGAGATGAAAGTTAAACGATACTTCACCTGCCGCCGGCGTGTCAGAAGGTCAAATATATGAGCATAATTATTCATCAAAGTTCCAGCTTCAATATATCTGCACATAAGAAATCACATTGACTGTAAAAAGTATAATAGATGGCCAGGTTAATAGGTACAAGAAAAAGCAGTATTATATGCTATCACGAGAAATAGTGATCACAGAAAACTACACATAAACTAAGACTCAGGTGGCATGTCTGCATTATTTGAGGTGCCACCCAGAGCACGTTGCATTTGAAGTTGCATCTGCAAAAGTTGTTGCATCATCTGTTCCTGCGCGTCTTCAAACTTCTCTAGCTTCAATTTCGTTTCATCACGTTCCTTCTGCGCGTCATCACGTTCCTTCTGGAGAGAATCTTGAAGAGAATCAACAGTTGCTCGCAACTCTTTTATCATATCAGCTTGTGCTCGATACTCAGCAGTGGATTTGACTGACTGAGTAGACGATAAAGGTTTCGGGCCATGTCCAAAGCCTTTCTTATATCCACATCGGCTGCCAAGGACTGTACATGCAATTTCATCCTGTGTCAATGGCTCTACACCCTCTTCTAAGTTCTGCGTGGACAATTCTTTCATCCGCTCCTACAATTTAGTGTATTTACACCCAATTTGTGAGTGTATCATAAAATTTGTTTAAAAAAAAAACATAATTTTCAACAATTTGAAATACTTACATATCTTGACTCTGCCTCAGAAGAAACCCACTCACCCTTCTTGTTCACATGAGAATCGTGAAAAAAATCAACAATGTGGGGTGGGTCATTAGTCATAGGGTCTCTCTGTTACAGTTAATCAAAATATCAATATTCAAATTTATGAATTTCCTATATAATTAAAAAATGTAGTTCAAATGCTCAAGTATAACACCCTTTCATATAATGCAGACTGAAAGGACTTTGAACCCATCGAATGATTGTATGGCAGTTTGGAACGATTTTCCGCATTTTTTTGAGATTTTTCCTATATCCAAAGAACAAAATTAATACACATTTAGATAGGACAAAAAATACATATTAATTTGCATAGCTAATAAAAGTTACCTGAAATTTTGGATTCATATAAAGCGTTTCAATTATGTACTCCCAATCCTCTTGACTCACAGCACCATATGGCTTGCTCTTTGGGTCAACACCGGACTCAACCAAATCCTTGTAGTGCATATGCATATGGTATCGGTGGTCCCTGTACCTCGCCGCAAATTTTTTGTCGACGGCCTTCCTAACGCGAACTTGTTCATGATACTCTCTAATGTTAAACTTTGTCTGCAAAAAAATATAAATATACAAATTAATTACAACATGTTGTAACACACTACACAAATAAATATATTGTTCAAACAACACCAATATATCCACTAACCAATAACCGTGCAATGAGTGGTGTCTTCTCTTCTTCAGTTAGTTGCTTCCATTTGTGCACATTTCTAATTGGGGCAAACATCCTCGCCAGGAAGCCAATCTCTGTCATCACCTTCGCAGAATTTACACCCACTGGAACACCGACTCCATCAGGAATTAAAACATCAAGGGGACCGTGAGCTGCACGAAGACGCTCAGCATTTTTCCCCCTAAACGGTCCTCGACCTCGTTTCTTGCTAGTAGAAGCAGCTGTGCAAACATTAATAAGTCATAATAGTCCACCATATTAAGAAAAATATGTTTAGAAAGTAAAGTATGCAACAAACCTGTACTGCTACCCTCCGTGCCTGCAACAGGCTGTGATATAGGTGCATCAGATGATACAGGCCTAACATGTGTACTCGAGGAAGTTGGACCCCTAGTAGGTGCCTCAGAGGATGCAAACTTACTACCTGTTTTGGTGGCTCGGCGACCTAGTCCCATATATATAAAACACCAGCCATATAGAAACATATAAATTATATCGACAATATCAAAAGAACAAAATATACCAATTATAGTCATACTATATTAATTACCATGAAATTATCTTAATAATTCATCTACATATCTGACTCCTCATCAGAATCAAAATGGGAATGCACATCATCATCTTCATCTGAGTCGACATACTGCACTTGATTATCATCATTGTCATCACATATGAAATCATCAATGTTATTGTCTTCTCTGCTTCCCCACCGGACAATCCGGTCTCGAGGAATGATTTCTGGATCAAGATCAGTCCTATGAAGTTGACCTATGTCGTTATCTTCGACCACTACCGGAGCAACTTCTGTTGATTCATCCTGTTGGAATGCGTCACTTGGAACATACGATCCATTTTCACTAACTTCAACATCTTTCAACTCAGGCACATCCCATATTCCTCGATGATGTATGTGTTGCACAACTTGCCAATCCCTACCCAATTTTGTATCATTAACATAAAACACTTGTTTCACCTGATTAGGTAGGACAAAAGGGTCATTTTGATACCATCTACTTTTCACATTAATGCTTGTAAAATGAGCATCAGTCTGAACTGTTTTCCCACTACCAAGGTTGAACCATTCACATTGGAACAAAAAAATACTATGTCCAAATATGTAATTCATCTCCCACACCTTATTTAAATATCCGTAGAAGTTAATTGTTTTGTTATTATGTTCTCCTTCTACAACTACCCCACTGTTTTGGCTTTTTCGACGATTGTCACGCTCTTTAGTGTGGAACCGGACACCATTGCATATTGCCCCAGAATACAATTTTATTGTCACATCAGGACCGTTTGCTAGTGACCACATTTCATCAGTTGCTTCATGTGACCCTTCGCCTCGTAATTGATTCATCTACACACATGAATATGACATTTTTATGGTTTTACAAACTAATGCGAATAATGCTTATAATTTAAATATGTATAGCTTACACGTTTTGCAAACCACTTGGAAAATTCAGCTTGGTGGCGACGAGTGATGTCACCATTTCTTTCCAACTCTAATATATTTTTGTGTTCCCTACGTATAAAATCATAAATTTGACATATAACAAATTTTAAAAAATTTAAAAGTACAGTAAGAATGCTGACAAATATGTATATTTAACATACACATACTCTAGATACGGATCCAGTTCGGGACTGTTATGTAGGACAAACCAATGAGCCATCTCTCGTTCCTGTTGAGAGACCTCAGTTGCTCTTGTAATTCGACCAAAAGGACGAACATTTTGGGTGAACACAGCTAACCCATGCAAATTTTCAACTCGATCTGCATTTCGTTCCTCGCGATTAAAAACTGTTTCGACACCAGTAAGATACATCGAGCAAAAGGTCAGACATTCTTTGACAATATAAGCCTCCGCGATTGAACCTTCTGGACGAGCTCGATTACGAACATATCCTTTTAAAGTTCCAAGATACCTTCAGTAAATCACAAAACATATAAGGAGATCATAACAAAATCAAATGAGAAGCTAATAACAATTTAAAATATTACCTTTCCACTGGGTACATCCACCGATACTGCACTGGTCCAGCAATCATTGCTTCCCTTGGCAAGTGAACTGCTAAATGAACCATAACATCGAAGAATGTTGGAACAAATATCTTTTCTAACTTACAAAGAATAAGTATTATGTTATCTTGTAATGCATCCAAGTCTTTTACCATCAATGTCTTTGCACAGAGTTGTTGAAAAAAATTTCCCAACTCAAATAAAGTGGTACAAATTTCCTTATCCAAGTAACCACGAATTCCAAGTGGAATAAGTCGTTGCAGAAGAACATGACAATCATGGCTTTTTAAGCCTAATACCTTACCATCTTTCGTGCTCACAGACCTCGATATATTTGCTGCATATCCATCTGGATACTTAACTGATTTCAAAAATTCACAGAACCCTTGTCGTTCTTTTGGAGACAAAGTGTACCACGCAGCAGCTGGTTTTACATATGCCTCCCCATTCTTTTTGAGGTGCAATTCTTTTCTGATATTTAGGTCATCCAAATCCAGACGAGCTTTATCTGTGTCCTTATTCTTGCCATCAATACTCAACAACGTGCCAAGTAAACTATCACATATATTCTTCTCTATGTGCATGACATCAAGATTGTGTCGAATCTTCAGCACATGCCAATACGGTAACTCAAAAAAAATGCTCTTCTTTGTCCAATTAAGTTCCTCAGATGATCGCTTTCTTTTTCGATTGTTTGGATGCTTCCCGAATTTCACATTTGGTAAACACTCCAACTGATCTAAAATCTCTTGCCCCGATAACTCACAAGGTTTTGATTTTTTCTCAATCTTACCATTAAACAACTTACTTTGTCGCCAGCTGTGATCTTGCGGCAAGTAAGGTCGATGGCCTGTGTAGCCAATTTTGCTTCTTAATGGCTGTGATAATGCATCAAAATTACAAATTGGGCATGCCTTGTAACCTTTTGTACTCCATCCAGAAAGGTTACCATAAGCTGGAAAATCATTTATGGTCCACATAATAGCTGCACGCATTTGAAATGTTTGTTTGCTACATGCATCAAAAGTTACAACACCTTCCCACAATTCTTTCAACTCATCATTCACCATTGTTGATCTCTGGAGATCAGCGTCAAAGTACAGGGCCGAGCCGATTCAAGTTTCTTCACACTTGGACTAGGCACAGAGAGTTTATGGAGGTTGTGCGGCAGAGCTGGACCCTTCCTGTGTTTGCTTCGGGGATGTCTGCGTTTCAATCGAAGCTTATTCGGTTGAAACAAACCCTGAAGGTCTGGAACAAGGAAGTGTTCGGCAATGTGTTTCAGCGGGTTCAGGAGGCGGAGGCCGAGGTTAGTAGGAGAGAGGTGGCACATGATCAGTCAGGGTCTTCTTCAGATCGGGCTGCCCTTCATCAAGCCAGGGCTGAGTTGCAGCAGGCTTTACAGTGTGAGGAGTCCTTTATGAGACAACAGTCCCGTGTCCGTTGGCTTCGAGAGGGGGATTCGAACACCCGCTTCTTTCATGCTTCAGTGAGGAAGAAGCGGCATGTTCTTTCAGTCCATCGGATCCGGGGTGATGACGCAGAGTGGATTACTGAGCCTGGGGCTATTCGCGCTTCAGCAGTGTCCTTTTTTCAGGGATTGTTCTCTGTGGGGGCTGGTCAGGTTGAGGTTGCAGATTTTTCGGCTATTCCAGCTATTGTGACTAGTGCAGATGATGTTGGGTTGTGTGTTATGCCGACTTTAGAGGAGGTGAGACAGGCCGTGTTCTTTATTGATTCTGATAGTGCGCCAGGGCCAGATGGGTATTGTAGTCGCTTTTATCAATTTTGCTGGGACATTGTGGGAGCAGATTTGCTGGCTGCAGTTCAGGATTACTTCAGGGGTTCTCCTATGCCACGAGGATTCATGAGCACGTTGGTGGTGCTTTTGCCCAAGAAGGAGTCACCTTCTACTTGGGCAGATTTTCGGCCGATCAGTTTATGTAACGTGAGTAACAAGGTGATCACGAAGATCCTCGTTTCTCGTCTGTCATCCTTGTTGCCGCGTATCATATCACCGACGCAGAGTGGGTTTGTACCGGGCCGAGTGTTGCAGGACAGTGTTCTTTTGGCTCAGGAGTTGGTTCGTGATTTGGGGAGAGGTTCCCGGGGTGGGAATGTCGTGCTGAAGCTTGATATGGCTAAGGCATATGACAGGATGTCTTGGCCATTCATACTCCAGATGTTGCGGGCTTTTGGGTTCTCTGAGGACTGGATTTCTTTGGTTCGGCGGGCTATCTGAGAGCCGTGGTTTTCTGTGATGGTGAATGGGGTTAGTCAGGGCTTTTTTCAATCGCAGGGGGGGCTGCGGCAGGGTGACCCCCTTTCTCCTTGTTTGTTCATCATTACTGCAGAGTATCTCTCTCGAGGCTTGGACTCTTTGTATGCTAGGTTTTCTGGGGTGGCTTATAGTACTGGAGTTGGGGTTTCAGTTTCACATTTGGCTTTTGCTGATGACATTATTATCTTTGCTAATGGGTGCCGGTCGAGCTTGCAGCGAGTTATGAATTTCCTTCATCACTATGAGGCTGCCTCTGGTAAGTTAGTTAGTCAGAGCAAGAGCAGTTTCTATATCAGTTCGCGTGCCTCGCATTCTAGAGAGGTGATTGCACGACAGACCACTGGTTTTCAGAGGCGTGACCTTCCATTTATTTATCTGAGGTGCCCTATCTACTTGGGTCATCTTCGAATTTCGTACTTTGATGAGATGATTCGGAAGGTGCGCGAGCGGATTTCTGGATGGGCGAATCGCTTGCTTTCCTTTGGAGGTAAGCTCACTTTGGTTCGTCATGTGCTCGCGTCGATGCCTATCCACTTGTTTCATGTGTTGAGGCCTCCTGCGGATGTTTTCCACCAGTTAGAGAGGATGTTCACTCGTTTCTTGTGGGGTGACACAACTACCCATCAGAGGATTCACTGGTGTCACTGGGCTAAGGTATGTTACCCTGTAGAGGAGGGCGGCTTAGGGGTGCGTTCTTTTTCTGACTTAGCTGAGGCTTGTGAGATGAAGCTGTGGTGGAATTTTCGTGCTCAACAGTCACTTTGGTCCACTTTTATGAGGGCCAAGTACTGTAGGTCCGCCCATCCTGGACTGATTGAGTTTCGTTACCCAGCTTCACCTCTTTGGAGTCGATTATGTGGGATTCGATCCGTGGCTGAGCCGAAGATCAGGTGGTTAGTACGGTCCGGTGAGGTCAGTTTCTGGTATGATTGTTGGTTAAGGGATTGCCCGTTGGCTTTAGTGTGTCCGGGGGCAGTTCCTGGGGTTCCTGTTTCCGCTTACTGGGCAGGTCGACAGTGGGACAGAGGCCGATTGTTGGGAATTTTGCCTTCTTCAATTGTTGAGCAGATTGTGCAGATTCCGATTCTGGATCAGGGGGTTGATCAGATGAGGTGGAGTTTGTCTTTGGATGGGGATTTTTCCTTGAGGACTGCTTGGGCTGATATTCGAGGTGTGGCTCCAGTTCGGCCTGGGTTTTCTTGTGTCTGGCAGAGGCATATTCCGACTCAGGTCTCATTCTTTATGTGGCGGTTGTTTCATGGTTTCCTGGCCACAGATGATGGATTAGAGAGACGGGGTTTTCATGTAGTATCCCGGTGTGTGTGTGTGGTGGGGCTGTTGAGACTCTTAGGCATCTTTTTTTGGATTGTCCGCTTGCAGTTCAGGTGTGGGGTCATTTTTATCAGATGTTTGGGATCAGATCTTGGCCGTTTCAGACTCCTTATGCTTTAATGCTTCGTTGGCGGCGTTGTGCTCCTTCTGCAGGTCATGTGCGGGTACTACTACCGTGCTTTATTCTGTGGCACCTGTGGAAGGCACGTAATGCTTATAGGTTCGATGGTCGAGCCTTCCAGGTGCCTGTTGTGGTTCAGAGGGTTATGACCGATTTGCAGTTGATTGGCCTTGCTTTTGGGTTTGCTCCGAGTCAGTTGCGTCAGGATGAGTCGGTTGAGTTTGTGGGTTCTTTTAGGGTTTTGGTTCCTCGGTCTCGGCCTCTTCGCTTGGTTGCTTGGACTCGTCCTGTACCAGGTTGCCTGAAGATCAGTGTTGATGGCTGTTCTAAAGGCAATCCGGGGCTGTCTGCAGCAGGGGGTGTTATTCGGGACCACCAGGGTCGAGTTCTCAGGGCTTTTGGCTTGTTTCTGGGGCATCAGCCTATTCTGTATGCGGAGATGCAGGCTGTTTGTGCTGGGTTGGAGTTGGCCGCAGATTTGGGAGCTTCGGAGTTGGTAGTGGAGTCAGATTCAGCTACAGTGGTTTCTTGGGTTTATTCTCAGGGTACTGGATGCTGGGTTTATGCTTACCTGCTTGCTCGGATTCGGCTTTTGTGTACTTCTCTCTCGGCTCGCGTCTGCCACGTCCTGCGGGAGGCAAATCAGGCAGCTGACTTCATGGCTAATTGGGCTTGTTCTCAGCAGCTCAATCAGCGATTTCTTGATTCGTCATCCCTTCCTTCTGGGATTGTTGGCATCCTCGCCTTGGATGCTCGACAGACTCCTCACGTTCGTCGGTGAATTTTATTTTTATTTATGTTTTCAGTTATTTTGTTCTGTGGGGAGTTTCCACTTTGTTGCTTTTATTCTCCCACTTTGTACTTCTGGAGGTTTGACTCTTTGTCCTCCTCCCTTGTACTTTTCCACTTTTAGTTATATATACAGGTAGGGGTCTGCCAAACCCCCCCACCCACACTGGGTGGCATTGGAAAAAAAAAATCAATTAACGGGCGCAAGTATACGTCAATCTCCTTCCCAGGTGCCTGTGGTCCTGGAATAAATAATGTCATCATGAAGAATGGATCGCTCATACACTTCCAGGGAGGCAGGTTATAAGGCATCAAGATCACAGGCCACATACTGTAAGAGTTGCTCATGTTACCAAAAGGGTTAAAACCATCGGTGGCCAATCCAAGCCTAACATTACGAGAGTCCCGAGCGAAATCAGGATATTGCTTATCAAAGTCTTTCCATTCTTCAGAATCACCAGGATGCCTTGAAAAATTCTCGTCGTCCACTCGCTTCTCTTGGTGCCACCTCATATCTATAGTCGTTTTCCTCGACATAAACAATCTCTGTAACCTCGTTTTCAAGGAAAAGTATCGCAAGATCTTATGAGGTATATTCTTACCCTTACCATCATTGAGCTGATATCTTGACTCCTCACATACTGTACACTTATCCAATTTTTCATTCTCCTTCCAAAATAGCATACAATCGTACCTACATGCATGAATGGACTCGTATCCCAATCCCAAAGCACGTAAGAATTTTTTAGCATCATAGAGAGACGTGGGAAGAATATGACCTTCAGGTAAAAGGTCTGCCAATAGCTCTAACATCAATGTTAATGACTTATTGCTCCACTTGCTCAATACCTTCAAATGAAGCAACTTCACCAAGAATGACAACAGTGTATATTTTTTACAACCAGGATACAAAACACGTTTAGCATCCGTCAGTAATTTTTCATAATTTTTAACTTCCTCACTATCAACACCCTCACATGTTTCTCCAACACGAACACCCCCTAAATCATTATCCATGAACATTCCCCTACCAACATCTTCTAACATTTCAGGTATTTCATCTCGATCATCATCTTCACTGTCGGTCATATCATCCTCGACATTATCAGCATCATCATCATCTTCAAAGAATTGGGTGACATTCATAGGAACGGGTTCCCCATGGTGTACCCACGTCGTGTAAGAGGTCATGATTCCTTTCACGTACAAATGATTTTTCACAGTCTCATCATCATGCCATTCTGTATTCATGCAATTCCAACATGGACATCGAATTTTTCCATCTCGACTCGAACGTTCCATGGCAAAAGTGACAAAATATTTGACCCCATCAATGTATTTCGAATCCAACCTATGCCTAATTGTCATCCAACTCTTGTCCATAATTGATAGCCTACAAAAATCACATGTGTCTCAATGTCATGTACCAAGCAGCATGCAAACTATGTCGTCGACTCCTTCCTATTTTGGTAGGTGGTCCTATCCCATTCAGGAATGCACATTCTATATCATAGGAAGCATCTCTTACCGCTTAGTACATCTCTAACTGAAATCTGGCAGCATCTCCCCATAGTTCTCCATGTACACGACATAGACTAGGTGTTGTTGCTACACCCGTCTAGTATGTACACAGAGAACAATGGGATCTGCCACACATGATAGCCAAGAGATGTAACAAGTTAAGCGGTGAGATACTAACTACAATATAAACTTGTGCATTCCCAAACTGTCCGAAATTGGACAATTCAAGAAATCTCCATCGGCAAAGAATACTCTATGTCCGATGTGGATTCTTGAACGGGTACTAAGGTTTCATGCAGGCATGCATAGAATTGAATCCTTAATTTATATTAAGGTTTCAATAAATTACCGAAATTCATAACTCGCCAATTCACAGGAATAAAACGAAGCATCAAAAAAACTACACATATATGATAAGTGATCAAGTGTTGTGTCTCTACATATGGTAGTTTGTATGTGTATTCCTAAAGGGGTGGTGAAGAAGCTGAATTCTTTGGCTGCTAGTTTTCTTTGGTCCAATAAATTGTATGTCAAGATAAGGCATTGGGTGTCTTTGGAGAAAATATTCTAAACCTAAAGTAGAAGGTGAGTTGGGGCTTAGATGGTTTGAGGACATGCAATCTGCATGTAGAGTTAAGCAAGTGTGGTGGATTATAAATGGGGTCTCTGTATGGGACAAGGTAGTTCAGAGTAAGTTTCGTAAAGGAACAAATGCAGTATGAGATACTGAGTTCTGGGGTTGTGTATTACTATGTACTTTCGAGCATATTAAGTCTTGAAATTCTGCGACGTAAATAGCAATAGTAGGACATTCTCTGCTTTAAGAACATTACAGTAAGTAACAATTGTAAAACATAGTTCAATGCTAGTTCAATAATGCAGAATAGTATTAAACATCCTAGTCACTATGGTAAAAATATCACATGATTTACCAAATGCAGCAGAAGAGAACTCCACACATCAAAGATCATATTTATACAAGGGTAACAGTGCTGCATGGAAAAAATTATGTTCCTCTAGAAGATAGATATGTACATGACCGATTCATGTGTACTAGCGATAATCATCGAATCTAATAGACAAAAGCAGAATAAACAAACAGGTATGATATTTTTACACACCTTTACTGCAAGCAGTCCAAGAACACAAGGTTTATCAAAACGGTGAGCCAACAATAAATGTCTATGATCTCCCTGCACAGTGTCCTCAGCCTAAAAGAAAAGTCTAATGTCAGGATTACGAAAAAAACTCATCAATATAAAACTAGACAAGTGATACCCAACAAAGTAACCAGTTGAAGAAACCAAACAGCACAAAAAAACAAAAACAAGAACGGACAAAGAGGGAATACAATGACTGACAAAATAAGTTTAATTAAGCTTAATTGAATTAGAAAGTATTTGTGTATACCAAATGCTAAATAAGTGCCAAAACACTAGCTAGCATGACCTTATTGCTATCGTATTAATCTCGTGTTATTCCTAAGGTCTCAAATCATATGAAAAGATTGACATGGACATAGAGTATGATTTTAGTAGCATTTATAAGTTTAATAATTATGAGGCCTAAAAAAGTAAACGAATAACGAAAACAACATAGAACCCGTGGCATTACCTTTTCAATTGGACTTGACGTATTTTAGATTAAGGGGTACATGTAAATTGGACCTAAAGTCAATGGAATATGTACTTCATCACACAAACACAATCCATAATTTTGGAATTGCCGATAAATATAATCCTTTGCTACAACCTATGTATAGTATAATTTGAATCGTATTGACTGACAAACCATAAACACTTGAGATTCAACATAGAAACAAAAGTTCAATGCATAAAAATTAAATACAAAATCAAAGCACCCTGAAACCTTCGGCTATTACATACAAAATCAAAGCAAGTATCAGAGCTCTCAGATCTGGCTATCGTTGAAGACAAAGCTCTCAGCTCTCATATTCGAACGGTGGTGATGCTGGGCCTATGGGATAGTGGTGGTCGTGGTGCTGGGCCTGTGGTGGTGGTGTGCTTTGTGGTGGTTAGGGATGGGGGTGCTTGATTTCAGATGCTGGGGGATTTGGAATTAGGACTTGTATTTGGGGGAAAATGAGAAGAGCGTAGTGGGATGGGTGTGGTTGATTTCAGATGGTGGGGGAATGGATTAGGGCTTGAATTTGGGGGAAATTGAGAAGGAACTGTGGAGCTCTGGCTTGAATTTCGAACGCAGAGTGAAAGAAGAGAAGGAGGTGGATGCAATGAGCTTCAGTGAGAGAGAGAGAGAGAGGGCCAGCGAGGTGAACTTCTAAGTCCGGTTGTATCAAATTGGGAATGGAAAATGAAAAAAAGATAAAGAAAATGTTGGTGAAGCTCCAGGCATAGAGGAAGCAGTAAGCAAGGGGTAACTAACTCCCTCTCTCAATAATGACCAATGTAAGGTGGTGTTTATGGGCTGCCAATTAAGTCAGTCACTTTGGTGATCAGGTCACTGGAAACCATATGCTTTAACAGCTTTAATGACCAAACCATGTTACAACACTACCTTGAATATTTGGCATTAATCCAATTCTATAAGTCATGGGGCTAAAGGAATCAAATCCAAATCATATTTGGCACCCAAAATATGCATCACATATGTTTCAAATCCAATAGGGCCTCTGTCTTGTTGCTTGAACAAATTAGTTTCAGATGTTCATTCATTGTTTGTGCACCTATCATGATTCCATCTAAATAAATCTCAAACAAAAAGAATGACAAAACTATTCCATCTAAATAAATCCAAAGCCATCAAAGCTAAGCATGCACAACACAAGATTGGTTCAATTCAATCACTCCTCAAGATTTAATCACTCCTCAAGATTGGTTCAGTTCAATTCAATCACTCCTCCGGCTACGATCACTCCTCAAGATTTAAACAGCCAGAAGCCTATACATAAGGAGCTCATAAACCAAAACCCAACAGCCGTAATCAAAACAAGATTGGTTCAATTCAATGGCTAGACACAGAATCATTTTGATTACAATCCATTTGAAACGCCCATATTATGACATATAGAACAAGCACATAATTAGCTCTGATGACAGAAATTTCAAGTACCCAATTTAGCATGGAACCCAACAAAAAAATCTCATCATATCATCGTGCAGGAATTATAAAAGGAATTTCAAGCCCCAAGTTCAATAATGAAATGTAAATCAAAGGAATTATATGATTTCAATTCGTGAAACTCTCATCATATCATTTCAATTTCAGAAAAATAAAAGGAATTAATTGTGCAGAGAGAACCTGGGATGCTTGTGCCTGGCTTGTGGCTTCGAAGATGAGACAGCGAGAGAGGCGACAGTCTCTGAGACTCAAAGAGGAGGAGGCACTAGGGATCGGTGATGGTAGTCGGTGATGGCAGTCGGTGATGGGCTTTGGTGGTGGCAGTCGGTGATGGGGCTGGGCGTTGGTGGTGGCAGTCGATGATGCTGCTGGGCTTTGGTGGTTGCAGTCGGTGATGCTGGATCTGGTGGTGGCTGTCGGTGATGCTGGATCTGGTGGTGGCTAGCGGTGTCGCTGGATCTGGTGGTGGCTGGCGGTGTCATTGGCCAGGGATTTTGGAGGGAGAGAGATTTGCTGAGAGAGAAAAGGGAGAGGCAGAATGGTGAGCGAAATAGCTAGCCGGTTGGAGCCAATTTTTTTGCTGAGCCCATTGGAGATGCTCTAAGGGGGTTACCAAAACGACGTCGTTTTATTTTTTTTAAAAATTATATTTTGCGACGTAAATAAAAAAACGTCGCAATTTACTATTTTTTGTTTTATTTTAAATTTAAATGTTGTTATAATTTATATTCTGCGACAAAAATAAAACCGTGGCAAACTAAATTTTTATTTTATTTTTAATATTCCCGACAAACTTATTCCCTAAAAACATTTTCACTAAACAACATTACTTTTTTTCCCTTTTTCGGGAATTACGCCACGTTTATGTATATCGAATACAAAATGTATAGAAAATCACCAAAACATGTCCCTCTCCCACAATTCTTCCTCTCACAGCCTGTCCACTAAATCTGCCAGATTTTCACTTGGGATTGTTTCAATTTACAAAACAAAAAGTGAAAAAAATAAGAAAAAAATAAAATTAAGGGAAAACCCCCAACGTTCTCTGCCGATATCTATCAAAATGACACTCAAGACAAAGCAGTTATCCAAATCCACAGAGTAATAGTTAAAGAACAAGAAATTTGACACCCAAAACCAGTAATCCCAATAACTTAACCAAGTCATTGCAAATATTTAATTAGTTAAAAATAATAAAAAATATGAGACTCACAAGAAGCATACGAGTCTGTACTTTCATGTGGAGATGCAAAAACTCACCTAGTAATTCCCCCAATGGGATCTTTACCTCAGCAATGGGAGGGCAGAAAACGATCTGGTTTGAGAGTGATAGAGGTGGGTTCACTGGTGGTGGTACTCCGGTGGCTTTCGGTGGCAGTGGCGATTCTCGAGTCGAAATGGTGATTAGGATTAGGGATTTGGGAGTTTGGCGAGGCAGAGTTTAATAAATAGTTACAAATAATTAACATATTATTTCTATAATACTAGTTAAACATGTTAATTTCATCGAACAGTTGATAGGCTTACATGATTTCATTGAGCAGTTGAGGAGTTGGGGACGTGTGGTGATTCCATGCAGTGGTTATGTGACAGGCCGGGGAGCTGAACAACAGGGAATGTGGAGTTGGGTAAATAGCGGAACACAGTGAGGGAGAGGGAGAGAGAGAGAGAGAGGACTTACGGATTAATTAAATTATTATTTTTAAATTTTTTTATTCTCGTAAAAATTTATTGGTGACGTTTTTTAAAAATCGTCGCAAAAATAAATTAAATTGTTATTTTTTATTTAATTTTCCAATTCCCGCCACTTCTCCTGCCAATTCACCCGCAAAAAACAATAAGCATGTAATCTCATTTGGCGACATTTTATAGACGTTTTTATAAAACGTCGCGAAAAATAAATTAAAATGTTATTTTAAAATTTTTTTATTTAAGGAAATAAATCATTTGCGACGTTTTTTGAAAAACGTCGCTAAAACGTGCCAATTAAATTGTTTTTTATTTAATTTGCCATTCCCGCCATTTCTCCCGCCAAAATTAATAAGCATGTAATCTCATTTTGCGACGTTTTTCTAAATCGTCGCGAAAAATTAATTAAATTGTTAATTTTTTAATTTTTCATTTAAGTACAAAATTTATTCGCGACGTTATTATAAAACGTCGCAAAAAAATCAAATTTTTTTTAATTTATCAATTCGCGCCATTACTCCCGCCAAAAACAATAAGCATGCAATATTTAAGAAAAAAGTTATTAGCGACGTATATGAGAAACGTCTCGAAAAAATTAAATTAATATTTTTAAAATTTTTATTTAAGAAAAAAGTTATTAGCGACGTAAAAATAAAACGTCGCGAAAACAAAATTAAATTGTTATTTTTTAAAATTTTTTTAAGAAAAAAGGTTATTTGCGACGTATATCAAAAACGTCGTGCAAAAATTACATTAATATTTTTAAAATTTTTATTTAAGAAAAAATTTATTAGCGACGTATAAATAAAACGTCGCGAAAATAAGATTAAATTGTTATTTTTTTAAATTTTTTTTAAAAAAAGGTTATTAGCGACGTATATAAGAAACGTCGCCCAAAAATTAAATTAATATTTTTAAAAATTTTATTTAAGAAAAATTTATTAGCGACGTAAAAATAAAACGTCGCGAAAACAAAATTAAATTGTTATTTTTAAATTTTTTTATTGCAGAAAAAAGGTTAACTTTTCTCGACGTTTTCAGAAAAAACGTGGCAAAAAAATTTCCATGTGGACGATTTTGCGACAAAATTATAAAATCGTCGTAAAAATGCCTTTTGTTGTCACCCAATTTCATTTTTTGTTGATTTTTTATTTTATGCAAACTATTATTTGCGACGTTTCTAAAAAACGTCGCCAAAAATCACCGAAGTTCTTTTTTGTTGATTTTTTTATTTTATGTAAACTGTTATTCGCGACGTTTAATGAAAACGTCGCCAAAAATCATCCAAGTTAATTTTTTGTTGATTTTTTTATTTTATGTAATCTGTTATTAGCGACGTCGCAAAAAATCACCCAAGTTCTTTTTTGTTGATTTTTTTATTTTATGTAAACTGTTATTCGCGACGTTTCTAAAAAACGTCGCCAAAAATCACCCAATTTCTTTTTTGTTGATTTTTTTATTTTATGAAAACTGTTATTCGCGACGTTTTATAAAAACGTCGCTAAAAATCATTTAAGTTAATTTTTTGTTGATTTTTTATTTTATGTAAACTGGTATTGGCGACGTTTTTTAAAAACGTCGCGAAAAATCAACCTAAGTTTATTTTTTTGTTTATTTTTTATTTCTGTAAAATTTTATTGGCGACGTTTTTAGGAAACGTCGCGAATAATTTTTCCCGCCAGCACTCCCGCCAAACACAATTAGGAGGAAAAAGCCTTTTTGCGACGTTTTATTAAAAACGTCGCAAAAAAACTTGCCAAAACAGAATTTTGCGACAAAACTTTAAAATCGTCGCGCATAGTCTACTTTTTGCGACGATTTTAAAAACGTCGCAAAAAAAAACGTCGCAAAAAATATTTTTTGTTGTAGTGGTATAAACGACCAAGATTCTTTTAGGTTTATTTAAAAAAAAAAAGTAGTCCGAATCAAGACCGAATAATACGGCTCGATTGTCGGTTTTAAATACAGATATTTTGTGGTGATGTCTTAGACGTCAGCGAACATCATAAATTGATCAAACACCACACAATGCAAGTAGGTGCTATGAAAGGGATGGGTTGACCAGGCTCATTAAGAATTGGCCGCAACTACCCAAATCAAAATCTACACGGGTAACACTACAGTACCCACAAAAAAGTGGGTATCATGCAAAAAATAAGATCCTAATTATTGATCTTGTGTTAATTTATTTATAATAATTAATCTTAATAATAATAATATAGAACAATTTATACGTGTCATACTTCCCAAAAATAATTTTTCAATTACCGAAATTTAACCCAATCTACATGGACTTATCAATGCAGTTGCTCATTCCAACTTGCATGGTCATCATTCAATAATTGTTCGCAATAATTGTAGGTCCTGAACTTGCTGAAAAGTCTATGCTTTAGTCAACTTATCTCTCCTGGAAACAATTACACCCAGTGTTATCAGAACCGGACCGGACCGGATGGTCGGACCGCTCTAACCGTGAACCGGGACCTAAAATGGTCCGGCTCTTTATTTAGACTGCCTAAGGAATCGAACCGTTGAAGAACCCTGAAAACCGGCCGGTTTTGACCAAAACCGGTGAACCGTTGGAAAACCGGTTTTGATACTAGGCTTGCCTTCTCTCTGTGACTCCACTCGGCGGAGAGTGAAGTCCCCAAACCCAGTTGAGATTCGCTCAAAGAAGTCCCCTGAGAAGCTTCTACTTCCACACCCAACAAATTTAGATCTAGAAACCTCCCTATCTAATGAGGTCCCAGAAGGACTCACATTATCATCCACCATTACAAACTCTTCTTTCTTCTTCTCTCTTTGTCTCTGCTGTGAAAAAAGCCATTAATGGATGCTTCCATGGTAGTTCTTGTTGCTGATGATACATAGCAGATTTCTTCCGTTTTTCTGTTTGAAGAATGCTTTGACAAGTGAAGAAATGACCAAAACCCTCTCTTGTGAGGACTATGGTCTTCAGATTCATCTAAGGTACACCACGAATAGGGGTGGTGTTGGCTTGCTGGGTCTTTTTTCTCTCTCTCAATTGCTGGGTCTTTTTTTTTCTCTCTCTCACATGCTTTCTGCTTTCTTCTTTCTTTTTTTATCTCTCTCTCTTTCTACACGCACACAGGTTTTTTTTTTTTTTGAACAGTCATATAGTGTATATGAATTGAATATAAGTTTTGATAAAAAAAAAAAAATTGAATATAAGTTAAAAAGCTAATACACACATTCAATAATCATTATATTTTATAATTTTTTTATAAGTTAAATATGAGTAATTGAATATAAGTTAAATAGTTAATAGTTAAATTATTATATTATTTATTTTTTATATTTTTTTATTATATGACCGGTCCGACCAGTTAACTCAACGGTTGAACCAGTGAACCATTGACCCAGTCCCCTTGCCGGTTTGATGTCCGGTCCGGTTCTGATAACATTATTTACACCCCTATAAGTTGGAGTGGACTATAGTTCCGAACAAAATATTTTCGTACCATAATTTTATAAATTTTTTTGGTTTGAGACATAAATTTTTAATTTTGTTTACAATAAAAAAAATTATAATTTTTGAGGTCATATTATACATTTTATGGTTTAAGTTACAATTTTTACAAGTCATTTACCACTATTGTTGGTTTTGTGAGATCGATCCTAAACATTTTAGTATTGATCACAAATAACCTCAAAAATAGTAAATGATCTCTAGAAATTATAAATGATACTCAAATGTTGTAAAAGATCCGTACAACCAATCACATTTCACCTTTCCTCCCTTCCGGTAGCAAGAGTTGTTGGATCTTGTTCCTGACATCACTACCAGATATATCTTCTTGAGAAGATGTTGGTGAATCATCATCTCCACTAGGTCCTTGTGTCATATCTGGCTCTACCTGAATTGAGAATTTTTCTGCATGAGCTTCCTCCTGTTTATCGACTTCATTTCTGATTAAATTCAACATATGTACATCCTTGTTAACTATAACATTTCATGTAACCAGATTCCAAAGTTTATACTCTTTCATTACTGATAAAAATGCACAATTTTGACTTTGGGTCCAACTTGGATCATTGATGCTCCTATACGTGAACATAGGTCAGACAATTAATCACATATGACGATCTTTGTTCAGTCTTTCGATCCTCTTTCTTCTTTTCGTGACGATATTTAGAGAGGAAAAGAGACATAATCAGCAGGTTGCTCTTATATTGAGCAATGTAATACATGAAAAATAGAAAGATACGAAAAAATTCAATATACTTGTAACTTTGGTACTAGAACCGTAAGGACGTGAGCTTGAATCAATACCCATAGCAACAACTACAAAGAATGAACAAATAAATAGGTTATGACTCTGTGTATTTAAGCTTTCTCAAAAGCAGTTAGTTGTTTTTGCTTCTAGTTGCTTGCCTGGGTTAGGTGGTGAAGCTTTTTTGAAAGCTATAAATGATGTGAAGTTATGACAAAAGAAGTAAGGTGATCTCGAAATATGTATATCGATCCCAAATAATTTCATTTTTTTGTAACATGACTTACAAAAATTGTAACTTAAGCCAAAAATGTTAAAAATTGTTTTGAAAAATAACTTTTTAATGATCTTAAGGGACTCTAAGTGTTGGTGATAGGTGAATACATCATTAAAAGTTACTTAAACCCTAAAGGAATTTAGATAGAGGTTTAGAAATAGTATTTCTTTTCTTAATTGATTCAATGTATAAGCCTTCTTATTTATAGAAGGAGATATGTAACAAATTCTACAAATGTGTAGCTATAGTTGGATTGAATTCAAATTCCTAGGATCTTATCTTTTCAGCTGAAGACTTGGTCTCCTCATATTCTGGGGAAGCAGTTTCCTTTGTGTGCGCTGATTCAACACGCCCCCGCAATTGAGTGGGTAGCTCATGCACACGAAGATTGCTTCGAAGATGAGTAAACCGTTTTCCTACTAACGGCTTTGTCAAGAGATCAACTAACTAATCTTTGGATGATATGAAGCAAACGAGTAACTGTTTTTTGAGAACCTGATCGCGATCATGATGAAAGCTTATCTCAACGTGCTTTGTTAGCGCGTGAAACACTGGATTAGAAGAGAGGTAAGTGGCCCCAATATTATCACACCAGAGGTTTGGAGGTTGAGATAAAGGCATGTGCAGATCGGTTAAAATAGCTTGCAACCATTGAAGTTCTGCAACAGCATTAGACAAGGCTTTGTATTCAGATTCAGTGCTACTTCTTGCGACTTTATTTTGCTGTTTACAGACCCAACTGATGAGGTTTTTGCCATGGAAGATGCAATAAGCACCTACAGAGCGATGATCAACCTTATCTCCAGCCTAATCCGCATCTGAAAAACTTTGGAGATCATGTGAAGAATGAGCTGAAATATGTAAACCATGAGAAATTGAATTCTTGAGATAACGCAGAATGCGTTTTACAGCTTGTCAGTGAGGATCCTTGGGCAAATGCATGAACTTGCTGACCCGATGCACGGCATAGGTTATGTTAGGCCGTGTGAAAGATAAGTATTGTAATGCTCCAATGGTGTAGCGATAAAGTAGAGGGTACTCTTAGTCCTACTTTTGGTGTTTATCACATTGACTTTCAGTTATATGTCTTGGTTGTCCCTTACTTATGTTATGTGCATGATTTAGTTAGTTGTTTTGCATTCTTACCTTCTTGTTATACTATGATTCTATGTCATGCTTGTTATATGTTGTCATTGGGTTGATATTTATAGCAAATAAAGAAAGAATATATTTGGTAACTTGATTCTATAATGTCCTTGCTACATGTTGTCAATGAGTTTGCATTTATGACAAAAAAAAATGGGGAGAATATTTTGGGTACATATGAGAGGAATCGGGAAGATTATCTCTTGACTAGGCTGAATATGTTGCATGTGCACATAGAAATGGGGAGTTTGTTCTAATACTCAAGTGGAATACATTTGCAAACTTGGCATGAAGTCACTATCTTGCACTTGTTTATCTTTTCACTTGTTATTTTACTTGTGAACACCAATTAAGTGGGAGAATTTGATGCATTTGACATTGCTAGATTCATAAGTTCTCAAGCATATTGGACAGACTAGTTCTTTAATATGTTATATATTTGAATCTGCATGATGTAGACATAACTATGCCCTATGCTTATCTTGGTGCTTTCGAAACCTCATGACTTGAAAAATGGCTTCATCAATATAGTGTTCCTCCGAAGAAAGAAGATTTTTTAAATAGGTTTCAAATAAAGCACCAATGTTATGTGTTTCTAACATATGATTCTTTTTACGAGGTTTTGATTTGAGTGGTGATGTGCAGAACTATGATCTTCAAGCTTTATCTAAAAATATAGATTTTATACTAGATAGAGATTTAGGACATATGAATGAGTGTTGAGATTTGATTTACAATTCGTTTTGTTCAATGGTTTGTGGGTTGTAATCTTAATTTCTTACTTGTATATTTTATAACGAAATTGTCAAAATGGGAGATTGTTGGATCATATTTATAATTGGCTAATTTTGTGGAGTCTATTGTAAATCTCAACCATTTCTATGGTTATGATGCTATCAAGAGGAAGATCTGAAAGCGTCATTGAAGGGAGGAGATTAAGCGTCAAAACTATATCATTGAAACTCTACATGAACCTTCATGCTTAAAACAAAGGTAATGACCTAAATGCCTAAGATGAACCCTTAGTTATTTATAACTTGGGATGATTAAGTTACATGGAATTGGAAGTAATCCGTGTATGGATCTTTAGGTGTTTTGAAATAAATTTTTTTTTCTAAATAATTTATGTTTTGAAAATATAGTTTGAACTATTAGCGAATCTCTCTTGAATAACACTCTTTAGTGCTCAAGAGGACAAGTTTTTTGCTTAAAAACAAGTAGGCACCAATATATGCTCGCTAACCTGCACTAGAACGGTCTTTTTATTATTTAGGAATGAAATGAAAAAAAGTATTTCCAGAAATCACTCCGAAAAATAGAATTATAGAAAAATAGATTCCATTAATTAATCTGAATCTCAAAAAAGTCTACTTGATAACTCTAAAAGGAATTCTATCATTCAATACTCAATGATGATGGAGGATGGACTATAGAGGACCTGTGAAGTTGTTAGGGAGGGAGATCAGATAGAATAGAAAATGAAGGGTAAAAACAAAAGAGAAATAAGGATCAATTTTATTTTTTTTTCTATTGAAAGCACTCATTCCACACTCCCATCACACATGTGTTCCAATTATGTTAACTATTGTATGGACTTAATTGCTTCAACAACAGGCAAACAAGCTTCAACCATGATATACATAGAACGTTCAAAAGTACAAATAACATAAGTTTAGAATGTTTAGAAAGTAGATAAAAATGCAAAGAAGCACAACTCTTTATCAGAGAATTAAAAAGTCTTGATGGTTTGGATTAGGGTAAGCACAAGCAATATTCCTGCAGCGACAGTAGAAGCAATTTTCCAGGGAGTACTAAAATAATCACGTCTCAGGATTACCTTCCACTTGTGCCAAGGGACTTGGTAATAAGCATTCACATCGTTAGATATGTCATAATAATAGTAGTCTCTTATTGGAACATTTTTGCAAACGGTATTGAAGAGAGTAGCCACTACAGAAATATCTCCAATTAGGCAACGGATAACTCCATTCTGGATAAGTAGCTCCACATCTTTAGTAGAGTCAATAAGAGAATCCATGAAGAAGAGATAATCAATAATGTAAGTCTTAGGATAATAGTGGCATACCTCCAGTGCAATAAGGTTTCTAAGTACTAATTCCGTCGAGTCTTCTACTTTTAATGTGGGAATTTCTAACGCTCCCCTTGTATATTTTATGTCAAGTAGACGACAGCTTGAGCCCCTTATAATCATTCCTGCCTCTTGGATCTCAGTTGTTTTTGGTATTGTCATAAATCTCGTGTCTGCTCGTGGTGACCGTAACGATGATGGTAAGTGACATATCCTTAGCAAATCAACAAAATGCTTCACTTCAGTACTTGATATATACTCTGGAATCTCATTGAATGGCAATAAGTTTGTGAAGTACGAGACCGAAAGGTTGAGGAAAGAGGACGGGCGGTGTGGATTAGAAGAGCGATCAAGGTTGAATAATTCCTCAATTATAAAGAATGGAAGCTGATTTTCAAGAACAATTATGTCCTCTTGCACATGAAGCATCACTCGTAGCTCCCTCGAGTAATCAGAATCTGTAACCATTCTTGCATCACTCAACATCACCTCAATGATGAAAACGCTATCCAACAGGATCATTTTCACAAAGGCATCAGTTTTAAGCTCAATTCTTTCGGCATAACATCTACGAGCTCTTTCTTCCCACTTCTCTATCACTCTTATACAATCATCCAAAGTGAGGCGGGTACGATTGAGAAATTCATGCAAGCACCTTAATTTGAACTCTTCCATGCCTTGCAACTCCTTTTTTCCATGGTGTAGAGGGCCAATGGAAACTATCTGGGGTGTGTAAGCTTTTTCATTCGCTTCTCGAATTCCTCTTGGAACTATATAGATACTACAGTCAGGCGAGAGGGAAGGTAAGCCATGTATGTCCTCCATAATGGACTTTGCCAATGAAATATGGCGATCTTCCACTGCATCTGCAATGGAATCATCACCGTCCATTCTTTTGATCCTCTCTTTTCTTTTCCTGGCCTCATTTAAAAAAGAAAAAGAGACATAATCAACTTATTCTTCCTTCATATTAGTTGGCAATTAAATACACAACTTGACATGTTAATAGTTCTTGTGTTCACATTATGTTGAACAATTTCATACACAAAAAATAGAAAGACGAACAAAATTTGATATACTTTTCCTTTCTTTTCTTTCTATTTTTGTTTCCTAACCCTTAAGTCAAGAGTAAGGCCAATTCATGACAAAAGAAGTTAAAATCAATCTTAAAAAATTAGGATCATGAATCCCAAATAATTTCAAATTGTTATATTTGACCTACAAAATTTGTAATCTACCCCCAAAAGAAAGTTATAAATTTCATACAAAAAAAATAACCTTTCAATATCATAGAGGTTTCAAGGATGGCAGAGAGAGAAAAAAAAAACAGATAGACGTCGAAAGAAAATTAAGAAAGCAAGAAAGGGAAAGGATAAGGAGCCAGATGGCAAGCTTACTGAATCCACATACCATGAATATGTTTGACGTCTTCACAACAATAATAGAACGAATTGTGCGCACAGGTCCTGTGTGATCGCTTTTCGTATGATAGTATTGAAATGAAGTTTTTGTTGAAGACAAATTGAGAAATGTAAAATATACGACAATCCACTACAAAACTAAACCAACATGAGAGTGATTAGGTGTCATTTTTTTAGGCGGTATCATGTGTCTAACACGTGATCATTTTGCCAAAAACTTAACGGTTCGTCTTATGTAGAGATCAAAATGACACGAATTGAATATTTTAAGGATTAAATTGACAAAATTGGTACAATGATAATTAAACGGAAAAAAAATGCATATTTTAAGGATTAAAAGTTTTATTAACCCTATTTTTTTTAATAATAATTTAGTTATATCTATATAATTATCCTATACAATATTGGGGCTCATCTAATATTTCCGCCTAGGGCTCGGTTTATATTTGGTCACCCTATTTACACCTCAAAATATTATAACTTCTGGTGCGATACGATCTTGGGTATCCTAGTCATCCATTACAACTTTTAATAAATCAATGCATAACACAAAAATGATTTTCTCAACAACCAAATACAACATAGAAAAATTTATATTATAAAGTACAATACAATTCTAATCTTAAAAGATAAACAAAATGATTTTTGCTATTCGCATTTGAGATCTCTTTAAATTTTACTTTAAAATTAATCTAACGGCTAATATTAAAACATCAAAATTTAATAAGAAAAATAAGCCATTAAGAGTGTGTTTGGAGTAACTTTTTAAAAGTGTTTCTAGGAATTATTTCTCATAAGTACTTTAAGAAAAAAAAATAGTGTTTGGAACCGCTCCACCACTACTACTACTACCACCACCCCCACCGCTTCACCACCATCACCACTACCACCACCACTATCACTACCATCACCCCCACCTCCACCATCGTTGTCGCCGCTGTCGTCGCTCCCGCCACTGCCACCACCACTATCGCCACCATACCACACCCACCGTTCCACCACCACTACCACCACCACCACCACCACCACCGCCCCACCACGATCACCACTACCACTACTACTACCGCCCGCCACCATCACTACCACTACCACCACCACTCCCACTGCCCCACCACCACCCCCACGACCATCACAACTACCACCACCATCACCACCACTGCCCCACTTGCACCCCCACCCCACCCTACCCCACCCTCACTGCCCTATTGCCACCACCACAACTATCGCCACCAACCACTGATTGCTACCATCGTCGTCCACTGCCACCACCTGCCACCATCATCAACCTATTCTTATATTTATTATCATTACCACAATCATCCCACTACTACCGTCGTCCACCGTCAGCACCCACTACTACCATTGTTGCCCACCGTCACCCATTACCACAACCCACCACCACCTGTCATTGCTCACTATCGCCACCAGTCACTGTCACCCACCCCCACCACACCTACCACCACCGCTCGTCATCTCCCTCCACTGTAGCCACTCACTGTCACCTACCCTCACCACACTTACCACCGCCTCCATTCGCCACCACCCATCACACTGTCGCCTAGAAGCACCCATCGTCGCTCACCACCACCATCGTCACCGTCCACCACCACCGTCGTCGTCCCACCACCACCCCTGCCAACCACCATCACCGTCGTCCACTACCTTCTACACCCACCACCACCGCCGTCACCCACGGCTGCCACTACCATCATCGTCACCCAAAAATCCACCACCACCATCATGGTTATCACCCACGGCTGCCACCACTATCACGGTTGTCGCCACCCACCACAACCATCACCGTTTCCCACCATCACCACTGCCGCCCACCACCATTGACATCGCTCACCCCCATTACAATCGGTACTTAAATTTCTTTATCTCTCATTTATGTTTGTGATTTGATTTTGAGTATGAATACAAATATGTTTATTGTTGATAATTTTTTTTATTATTCCGTGTTTTCAAATACAGGAAAATAACTAGTATTCTAATAAAATAAAACTTCACATTAGCAAACAAAGTTATCTTAGAAATATCATGGTTCTTACCTGGATACGTTTGTCTTCAAAATGGTTTCCTATTATGTCTGAGATGGGTTAGCAGAATGCATAAGAACTGTATGTAATGAGATAATGGTTGCTAAAGGAACTAAGATGAAAGAGTGGGGCTTCTGGAGGAACAGGTTGAGAGAGAGAGAGAGAGAGAGAGGAGGAGTTGTTTTGTTGTTGACCGGTTGATGTCTAAGGGAGAGAGAGAGAGAGAGAGGAGGAGGAGTTGTTTTGGTGTTGACTGGTTGATGTCTAAGGGGGAGAGAGAGAGAGAGGAGGAGGAGTTGTTTTGTTGTTGACCGGTTGATGTCTAAGGGGAAGAGAGAGAGAGAGGAGGAGTTGTTTTGTTGTTGACTGGTTGATGTCGAGTGTATTACCAATGTACAGTATATTGACTATATTCTAAACATAAATATCATTCTACGGTTGTGTTGAACTTAATTATCATTCTACAGCAGTTTTAAAAGCAGAATTAACAAATCCGTATTAAAAGCGAAATTAACAAGTCCAAATTTATCCTTAAAAACGGAATCAACAAATCCGAGTTTATACTTAAAAACGGAATCAATAAGTCCGAGTTTATGCTTAAAAACGTATATATGAAATACGCTTTTAGTCCATCACCTGCAAAACCCTGGAGGCGGAGAGGGACACAGGCATGTTTTTCAACTTCAATTTCAAAACTTGTCGCCGCCGATATCTTTGAATTTTCCAAGTCTGATTCAAAGAGTGACTTCACTTGCTTCTAGCTGCAAGTCTTAACCAATAATAATAAAATAAAATTTTGAATACCGTACAGATTTTTATCATATTTATAAATATTTTTATTATTATTGTGTTGTAAAAATAATAATAATAAAATTAATAAAAATAATTACTATAAGAATGATAAAAACTCTCATAAATGTAATAAATCACTAACAAAAGTGATAATTTATTTTTGTACAAAAAAAATAGTAAAAATAATTACTAAAATAATGATAAAAATACCCATAATAAAAAAAAAAATATCTATAAATGTAATAAATTATTTAAATATAATTTATAATTGTAATTAATAATTATTCTTGAGGTCATGAGCTAAAGCAAATGTCATGTCAACTTTCTAGTTTTCACTACATGGGAAAAGCACAAAGATGCTCCATTCACCTTTGACCTTTTACAACCACCAGTACCCTTAGCTAATTGATGCCTCAGAGATGTCATAACTACTGACTAACTCTATCTGCCTCCTGGGTTTTGCACGTGATGGACGAAAAGCGTATTTCATATATATGTTTTTAAGTATAAATTTGGATTTGTTGATTCCGTTTTTAAGGATAAATTCGGACTTGTTAATTTCGCTTTTAATTGAAATTGAATTTGTTAATTTCGCTTTTAAAACTGTTGTAGAATGGTAATTAAGTTCAAAACAGCCGAAAAATAATATTTATATTTAAAATATGCTATTCATTGATAATAGACTCGGTTGATGTCTAAGGGAGAGAGAGAGAGAGGAGAAGGAGTTGTTGTTTTGTTGTTGACTGGTTGATGTCTAAGGGAGCGAGAGAAAGGGAAAGAGAGGAGTTGTCCTGTTGTTGACTGGCTCATGTATAAGAGACAAACAATTCGTGTAGGAGAACTCTTTATTGAATTAAAAAAAATAATGCTACGTGTATTGAAAAAATAGATTTAAAAATTATACTTTATAATTACAATCATTGATTTTACTGTAGGTCCCAGCATTTATTGGAACTCATTACCTATTCAATGATTGAGATTTATCAAGTTTAGTTTTTAAGTTCATCTAGCATTACTTTTTTTAAAAAAATAATAAAAAAGAAAGACCCATATCAAAAAACTAGGGTGCCCGTTCCATGCAAACCAGGTTTTTTTTCTAATACATGGGTTGGAATGATTTATTATGATTAAAAAATTAAAATATAAAAATAGCATCAAAAATACCACCAATATATATTTACACGTAAATATTAGAATGATAAAAAATTTGGCTCGAGTTTAGTTGTCGAGCTTGAAATTTGCTTAAGAGAGTCGATCCCACCAAGAGTCTATCCCACCAATTTGAACCAGCGAAGTTTAAGCTAAAGTTCGAATAACTCGTTTCATTTACTAACCCTAATTAAATTTGTTGCTAATGACTGAGTGGGGATTGGGAAAAAAACAAGAAAAGAAAAGCAAAACAATCGACTAACAAACAAAAACCCAAAGTCTAAAAACAAACATCACTTCAAAAAGGGCTAAGCACAGTCTTGAAATAGTTTGTGGAATCTGAAGAATGATTAAACATGTTGTCGTCATGTGATGTCTCAGAAGGTCCATAATTTTATTAATTCAAAAAAATAAATTATATAATAAAACTAAAAATACATCCCGAGACCACACAACAGAGTTTTTCAAAAAAGAAAAAAGAAATAATTCCTTAAAAAGACATCCAAAAATAAGATATTACAATTAGTCAATTGCGCCCGAAAGACGAACTCAAAGGCAGGGGCGGAGGGACATAGAGACCAGGGAAGCACATGTCCACTCTGAAAAATAAAATAAAAATTGTACTTTTGTATATTTATGGCTTTTTATTAGGTATTTGAAATTAGACCCACTCTCATGATCAAAAATCAAAAATATTGGACCCCACTCTCATAAGTTTGGACCAACTACATCTTGTGCAAAAAAATAATCGGACACACTTTTCCCTCAAAAAAATGTGAAAATATGTTAAAAATCTTGAAGGAAAAATGGGGCCCATTGCCCACTAATGTACACACAAGTGAAGGGAAGAACTCGTTAAATTGTATTGGGTTGTAATTTTTGTTAAGATTTTATTGGGTTTTATTTTGATTATTTGCACAAATTGACCCTAACTAATTTGGCCTTTTGAATTCAAGACATGTGCAACAACTAGTGTATGCATGTTACTTTTCTGTAACTTCGAGAACCTGCGATGAGTGATTGAACCTATTTTTTCAATAATTCTCAATCTTATACAATTCATAATTGTTTAAAATTGCTATAATTTTTTAAAATTGATGTGACTTAGCGTGAAATTGATTACTATTAACTTAATTTTTATATATGAAAATATATTTTTGAAAAGAAAGTCGTTTTTTCAAAGATATTTTATTTCATATTATTAATGATATCGACCAGCTTGATGTATATCTTAAACAACAATTAATTGTAATACTGACGTGTATTTATTGCTATCCTAATTGTCATGGTTTGTACACAGGACAATTAGAGACTACACAAGTCTCCTTGAATAATTCTTTCCACAAGAAAGTCATTTTTTAAACACTTTATTAATGAGACTAACCCACTTTGTGTATTTCTTTTTAATTCCACTTTATTAAAGGGATCGTTCCTTGCCATGTACATAATTTTGGATAAATTATATTCGGACCCCTGAGATTTGTCACTTGAATTGACAGACCCCCTCACATTTGAAAAATTACACTAAGACCCCTTAAAATATGTGCGCGTGTAACATATATTACACTTGTCGTCAAGATCCGTTAAACACACTGTTAAAATTTGATGACATCCGTATTCTTTTTATATAAAATTCTCAAATTACCCTATCGTCATTTCAACAAAAATTCAAAAAAAATTAATAATTTTTAATTTTCAATTTTTTTTTTTGTTGAGAAATGATGACGTACAAAGAGAGAGTGCAATAAAATTAAACATCTATATTTATATTTTCTACTCCTACTGTTAATCCGACTTCTACCCGCTGCTGTGAGCCATGACCACTGTCCATATCAATGGCTATTTGTGTCATAACCAAGGGATTAAAACCCTAATACCTAACCCAAACCCACATCCACCACCAACTCTCCTCTCTCCTTCTACCACAGCACCGCCAGCGCCAGCGCTAGAACCACCACCACAATACCGCCACACTAGAGCCACAACCCAGAACCACCACCACAACACCGCTACACCAGAGCCACAACCCAAAACCACCACCACAATACCGCCACAACCCAGAACCACCACCACTACACCGTCACACCAGAGCCACCGCCACCGCCATCGCCACCGCCAACACCAACACCACTTCCACCAGTGCCCTTACCATCACCCATCACAACACTGCCACACTAGAGCCACAACCATCGCCAACACCACTTCCAATAGCGCCATCACCATCACCATCATCTATCACATGTATGGATTTTCTCCCTTCTCTCTACTACACCCAACCCAGATATCCCAAAATCCCCCCAAATATGAAATCCCCTTAAATTTGAGAATTCACCAACCCCAACTCTCTGTCAAACGCTTCCTTTCACCACCGTTTACCCAGCCACCACCCTTCTCCTTTCATCGCCACCATTTACCCAGCCACCACCACCCTCCTCTCATTGCCAACGTTTATCCAACCACCAAGGGGCGGTTAGCGATAGAACACAGAGAGAGAGGGTCGATGGTGGGTAGTGGAGAGAGGTAGAGGGGAGAGGTTCTACGTTGGTGGACGGTTAGTGATAGAACAGAGAGAGGGGTCGGTAATGGGCAGTGGAGTGGAGAGAGATAGAGGCAAATGCGAAATAAGGGTTGGGTCAGGTCTGGGTTTCGGGTCGGTCAGTTCGGGTCTGGTATTGGGTTTGATCTAGGCTGGTTTTATTTATTTTGAATAAGGGAAAAATAGTCCTTTTAAAACTTCCGTTAGATATGTTAGTTGACTATGATTGACAGGGGGTGTCATTGTAAATATGTCATACCTGAGTGGGTCTGTGTGTTTTAGTGACAAAGTTCAGGGGGTGTCGATGTAATTTATCCTATAATTTTTCATGCACCTTCAACATTCCATAATTGACGCTAATCAAATACTATAAAATATATAACCTAAGGTCCTCATTGAACGAAGATCAACGGTAGGCTTAATGGCCATCGCAACCCGTTGTTCAACCAGTAAAACTATGAAACAGAGACAAAAAAAAAAAAAAAGGTCCTCATTGAACAATTGAGACTCCAAGCCTGCTTCATTTTTTTCTCCAAAAAAGACATTTTTTTTCAGAACTTTTTCTTTTGTGTGGGAGTAGGTGGCTCGAAGTTTCACAAATGGTAGGCAACCACCACTATTGACATTTCTATCAATGAAGCCACACCAATTGACGAGCACATGGGCAGATCTTGTGTATGAGAGTGTAAGGTTGAGAAGGATGTATAAGAGTTTAAAGACTTAAATTTTAGCTATAAATTTGTATTAATATTTTTCAAATATTTTTTTATAGTAGATCTGATCATATCTCATGAATGTAGATGATTGCTTGACTAGATACATCTGAGTGTCTTTGTGTGTGTCATATTCACTTATTTGTTTTGCCTAACCAAATAAATCAAGGGGCCTGTCACAAAAAAATTTGATTTACTTTTTTTACAGAATATGTCTTCATCAATGTGTCAGCAATGCACCTTGAACTACTTTTTTCAAAAGAAAGTCGTTTTTCAAAGATATTTTATTCCACATTATTAATGATATCGACCCGCTTGATGTATTTCTTAAACAACAATTAATTGTTTATTTAATTTTTAATTGTAATACTGACGTGTATTTGTTGCTATCCTAGTCGTCATGGTTTGTACATAGGATAGGACAATTAGAGACTATACAAGTCTCTCCTTGAATTATTCTTTCTACAAGAAAGTCATTTTTTAAACACATTTATTTCCACTTTATTAATGAGACTGACCCACTTTGTGTATTTTTTTTTAAAAAATAATTATTTAGTTGATTGTTAATTGCAGCATTGACGTCAATTTGTTGCTTTGCTAGTTGTCATGATATGTACATAGAATAATTGAGACTCCAAGTCGTCTTGAAATATTTTTCCAAAAGCAAGTCATTTTTTAAAGCGTTTTTCTTTTCCAATTTCTTGGATGGGGTCCACCCACTTGATGTGTTTTTTTATAGAACCTCTCTTGATCTGTTGCCCACAATACCTGCCATGAATATTTTTATTACAAGTAATGTGGCTTACGCACCCAATAAAAAATAAAATTAAGAGTAATGTGGTTTGAAATGTAAACAAAATTCATCTAAATAAACCACTGTATCTGTCAATTATAGGGAATTGATCGATTTGAAGTTTTGCTCCATGATTGTTTCCCCGTACAATGGAAAATTTTCAATCTAATGCTCCGTTTGGTACGATAAAAAAATGAAAGGATGAAAAGTTAGAAGGATGAAAAGTGAGAGGGATAGATAAAACATCATGTTTAGTAACGAAGAAAAATAGGAAAGATGGAAAAGTGGATGGATTAACTTTCCTTCCAACACGCCAAAATCAATCCCTCCAAAATCAGAAGAAAAGTGGATGGAAAGTTAATTATTTGTGTTGAGATGTATCTTATTTATCCATATATTTTTTAATATATACATATATTATATATATATATATATATACATTAATTTCATATAAAAATACAATGATAAAATCAGTATTTATATATATATTTTAAAAAAATATAAAAATAAATTAAAAATTAAAAAAAATTAAAAATTAAAAATTAAAAAAAATATAAAAATAAATAAATAAACAGGTCAACTCGCAACTCGACACGACACAATTAGTTAAATGAATTGAGTTACTTTTGACTAATGTTCGACACAAACCCGTAATGATTTAATACGAATCTGACACGGCACGACTCAATTGTCACCCCTAATCTTAGCCAGCACAAAAAAAAAAAAAATTAGTCATTTTTATTTTCCATCCATCCAACCAAGCACAAAGGAAGGAAAGTGTATCATTCTTACTTTCTTTCCTTGAATGATAGAAAGTGTATCCCTCCTACTTTCCATCCTTCCTATTTTTCATCCTTCCTACCAAACGAAGCATAAATCTTGGTGTGTTTGTGATTGTTTTCGTTGGTACATTTATTGAATCATCGGTTGAGTTTAGTGATTAACTGAGGATTCTCGTCGAATTCTAGTAAGAGTGTTCTAACATTCGTAGGTTATTCGAACAGTGTTGCTACTCTAGCGAGTTGCATTCAATGCTGATTTGAACCTAAAGTGATGAATCAAGGAATATGAGATTCAAATGGCAGTTTCAACAGTTCTAAATTTCAAAGAAAATTGACTGTAATGTGATCATATACAACCATATAGATTTGCCTATAATTATTCTTTTTCCTTTTTTGATTAATTAAGGAATATGGGACTGAGGACCAGGACTAAGGAGACACGAAAGAAGAGACAGATTAATCAAGTTAGTTGTATTCAAGAAGAAAAAGAATAGCATTGGCATACTAGTTTAAGGTTCAAATTGATAAGGATGTAGGAATATTGGAATAAATAGAGCATATCTCCCTCCAATACACGTGCATTCAATTTTGTTCAATAATTGATGACTTACCATTAGTTCAATTGAGGCAAACTATTTATAAGTGAACATGCTTCTACACACGATGGTTGTTTATCATTGAGAAAACACAAACTATTGACAAAACAAATGAATGAAAAAAAAAAAACAGCAGGCTATCAGACATGAATTGGCAGCTGCCATGACAGAAAAAATTTCTCTGTTTCTGGGGACTGCTCTTGATTTTCTTTAAGGCCTTTCTATTCGTCAGCACATCTAAAATGTCCTTTCGAAGGAATCTTGCATCTTTGGATGACTTCATGAAAATTCTTCTATTACTTTCGTTCGGGTTATGTCATTTAAGATTCATGTCGAGTGCGTACAATTTCATCATAACCCGACTCATTTAATTGATTGTGTTATGCCATGATGCTAACTTTAATTGTATTAATTATGGTGTTGTATTAAGTATTTGACAAACATACTTAACGACCAGCATAGTAAATATTCAGCATAACGGTGATGCGCGTCCAATTGAATAAACATGATTTTATTCAGCTTAATTTCTACATAATTTTGATGCATTTTTTTAAAAATTATGTTTTGATCTATGTGCCAATAATATATGCCTTGTATATTTTTTTTTTAAGAGTTAAAATGTATACGAAATTCAAATGAAATATCAAGTGCCAACGTTTAACGGTGAAATAACAAATTTTAAAATCAAATGAATTCCAAAAATTCAAATGCATGTCAAATTTTTCGTCTTGGAATGTAAATATGATTTTTTTAACTCGTGACTCGTGAGCCAAAGATAACATGGAATAGTGGGTGTAACTAACACCTCAAGTATGTAGAAGTAATCTAGAAGGTGGTGCAACGGGTGGTCACCCTAACTTTTTGTGTTTCAAGCACATGAAACGATTTACTTTGCGACAAAAGTGCACGCGGTCTGCAAAATTTCCTAATACACTTCCAAAAAAATTTTGGGTGCTGCAAGGCAATTCCGAAAAGAGATTCGCCAAACAAATTGAATAATGTAATTAATGAAATTTCATGAATAATATAACGAAATTTCTTGGAGATAATCTTTACTCGTTTGTGGATGATTTCTTTTCTGTCACAAAATTCTTATTTAAAATTATAGTAGTTAATTGTTAATTCTAATTTACAATCTATATGTGTTGCTCTCGTAATTGCCATGGTATGACGGTGAAATGACGTATTTAAAATCAAATGAAATTTAAAACAAATTCAAATGCATCTGTAATTTTTAGTTTCGGAATTTAAAATAATTTTTCAAGCATGTTAGCCAATATTAACATGGAATGGTAGGTGTAACTAACAACTCAAGGGCATTTTAACCTTTTTTTAACCCTTCCCATCCAACCCAAGCAAATCCAGTCAGCTGCATTGGCAAGGATTTGTGGATAGTCCTGTGGAGGCCATTGTTTGGATAGCTAGGTTATACTTCCATGGCCCACGGATTACACCTTACTAACTATTAACGACAGTTCAACATTTTGTGTAAGCAATTTACCTTTATATCCGCAATTTACCTTCTTTTTAAAGGTAGTAATAAGTAGTCATCCCACCATTCAAACAGCACTCAAGTATGTAGAATGTGGTATATTTTTCTCAACGTGGCATCACAGTCTCTTAAAGATAAATAGACACTATTCTAATACTGCCACAGACATTTGTCATTTAACTTGAATTTGATTTTTGATGGGCTAGGCCCAAAAGGCTCAAATTCATGCTCAAGCCCAGTTATTATTAAAGGCCCAAACTTAAATGATCCAGCGGGCCCAATATGATCCAAGTCAAGTCAGGTTCATCATGGAGTTACATTAGCTTGACTACGATATCAAGGGAAGCACTCAGGACCCTCACCTCCTCTACCACTTTGGAAGCGGTCAACATTGACCGAGTCTTATGGAGAGCACCTCAACGGCCTCACCCGTTGAGGAGAAGCCGCAAGCCCTACCAGAATAGTGGGGTAGTCACTACTAAGTAGCCCCAATCCGTTGGGGAACGAATATAAATGGTAAGCCCCACCAACACTTGGGGGGCAAGACATTCAACAGAGCACAAAAACTCATCTCCCTCTCCAACCTGTAACTCTCTGTTATCTCTACTCCCCGGAATTAATAAAATACCGGCAACCATTTGTCATTCAAAAGTGGACGTAGGTCATATTGACTGAACCACTATAAATCCCGTCTCTCTCTCTACTTTAATTACTGCCTTTATTTCCAATTATTTGACAGGTGGTGTACAAAGTCAATTTTGTGCATCATCAATTTGGCGTCGTATGTGGGAATCTTACAAAATTCTCATCTTTTAGTACTTTCTCTATTGGATCGATGGCAATCACTACAAGATCGATGAACCAACATGAAGATAATCCACCAAGAGAAGAGGAGGTTGCTCCTTTCCCAACCAATTTTGTCCCAAGTACGCAACAAATACTGAAGACCATGCAGGAGCTTGTGGCCCAGAACTAGCAAATCCTTCAACTGATGCTCGCTGCGCAAGGAGAAACACTACCTGGACCTCAAGTGAGAGGAGCTCCACGCCTTGAGCGTCAAAGAACTCCCCACATAGGTGCACCCCATCATGGCGCCACCTTTGGAGCCCACTTGGGCGCCCAACATGGGGGAGCTCCCCATGAGGGACTTCCACCTCCTCCTCGTCCAGCTCCTGCTCCTCACGGTGGAGACCCTTATCTCCAAGAGGATGAGGGTGAAAACTAAAGCATGGGGCGTGGGAGCCATTTTCACGACAATTCACGAGGAGCTCCCAATCACTGGAATGAGAAAATTAAAGAAGTACAAAATCAGCTAGGTGACGTCTTCAACGCCATGAAGGCGCAAGGACCTGAGACTGTGGACTATCTTGTTAGGCGAACTGACACGCCTTTCAAACCGAACGTGGCGAACTACCCCCTCCTTCAAAAATTTAAAATGCCATCGGTGGAGACCTTTGACGGTAAGAAGGATCCACTAGACCATCAGGAGACTTACAAAACTTAATGCAGCTGCACAATGTCCCCGATGAAATCATGTGCAGGGCGTTCCCAACCACCTTGACGGGATCCGCTCGACAGTGGTTTGCCAAGCTCGCTCCAGCCTCCATTGCCTCCTTTGCTGAGTTGAGCAGGTCCTTCGTGTCGCACTTCATTGGAGGGCGCCGCCACCAGAAGCCCGTTACTCACATGCTCAGCATAAAGCGGGACAAGGACGAAAGCCTGAGAAGCTACCTCACTCGTTTTAACGAGGAGGTCCTTCAGGTCGAAGAGCCCGATGACAAGGTATCCATAACTGCCTTCTTGGGAGGCCTCCGCTCATCAAGCTTCCTATTCTCAGTGATGAAGCGCCCACTAAGGAGCATGCCGGAGCTACTAGCCAAAGCCCAAAAGTACATGAACGCAGAGGACATCACGAGGGCCAGACAAGGTGAGTCATCTAGATCAGGGGAGAAGAGAAAGGAAAGAGACAGAGACGACAAAAAGGAGACCAGCAATAAGCACAACAGGACAGAAAGGGTACCCGTCAAGGACCGGCTTGGTCCTGCTCCTCAGAGGGACCAACAAGCCTTCACTCCCCTCAACGCCGTTGTCGGGCAGATCCTATTCCAGATCTAGGATGACCTCGCAGTAAAGTGGCCTGGGAGGATGAAGTCTCTTCCAAACCGCAGGAACCCAAGCAAGTACTGTCGCTTTCATCGCGACCATGGCCATGACACCTATGTTGCTGGAAGGGGGCAGGCGCCGCCGCCACCTCACAACCAAGAGGATCCACACCCCATTGGAGAAATTCACACCATTTCTGGAGGACTTGCAGGAGGAGGAGAATCCCTCTCTGCCATGAAGGCTCACGCCAGGAAAGCTAGGCACCTTGATGGTGAGCACCCACCCAAGGCGCCCAAGCATGGCAGCAACGAAGTCATATCCTTCTCAGACAAAGACTTAGAAGGAATCCAGCACCCCTATGATGACCCTCTGGTGCTCACCATGACCGTTGCCAACTTCCAGGTACGAAGGATCCTAGTAGACAGCGGCAACTCTGCAGACATCCTATTTGCAGAAGCCTATGACAAGCTCAACCTAGGCAGGGAGAGATTGCAGCCTATCAGATCACCCCTCATTGGGTTCTCAGGGGAAAAGATGTATCCCCCAAGATCCATCACCCTACCAGTCACTGCCGGCGCAACACCCTGAAGCTCTACGGTCATGGTCAACTTTCTGGTAATCGACTGTCAATCTACCTACAAAATCATATTGGGGCGACCTGCTCTCAACACATTAAGAGTGGTGCCCTCCACCTATCATCCCATCCTTCGTTTTCCAACCCCTAATGGAGTCGGAGAGGTTAGAGGAGACCAAGTAACAGTAAGGGAATGCTACGTCTCCTCAATGAAAACCAGGAAACCACAAGAGGCTTTGCAAGTGGAGGTCCTGGACCCAAGGGATGACACTACCATAGAAAGAGGAGAACCAGTTGAGGAGTTCACCCCTGCGATCCTGGATGAGGAGCATCCAGACAGGAGAGTATACATTGGCTCCTCCCTCTCTGAAGACCTGACTCACCAGCTAATAGACTTTTTGAAACATAACATGGACATTTTTACATGGTCGCATGCAGATCTTGAAGGAATTGATCCTGAGATGGCCACCCACCGCCTCAATGTCGACCCTCGCTATAAGTCTGTACGCCAAAAGCTAAGAGGCGCCTCCAATGAAAGGGCCCAAGCAATGGATAAGGAGGTGGGGAAGCTAATAGGAAATGGGGCGGTCAGGGAAGTGGCATACCCGGATTGGCTCTCAAATGTGGTGATGGTGACCAAAGCCAATGGAAAGTGGCGCCTCTATGTTGACTTCACCAAGCTCAACAAGGCGTGCCCAAAAGATAGCTATCCGCTACCACGGATTGACCTCCTCATCGACGCCACAGCGGGGCATGAACTGCTCACCTTCGTGGATGCGTATTCTGGATACAACCAGATCAACATGCACCCCCCAGACCAGGAGAAGACATCCTTTATCACTCCGAAGGGGACCTACTGTTGCAGGGTCATGCCCTTCGGGCTAAAGAACGCGGGGGCAACCTACCAGCGGCTGGGGAACAAAATGTTCAAGTCCCAGATCGGGCGAACGATGGAGGTCTACGTTGACGACATATTGGTGAAGAGTCTTACCGCAACAGACCATATTGACCATCTCCAAGAAACCTTCAACGTTCTATGGTCATACCACATGAAGCTGAATCCTGAGAAATGCGCCTTCGGCGTAGGGTCAGGAAAGTTCTTAGGCTTTATGGTCAACCAGAGAGGGATTGAGGCGAACCCTGACAAGATCAAGGTAATCCTCAACATGAAGTCACCATCCTCAACCAAGGAGCTCCAGCGCCTCAATGGAAGAATTGCAGCACTTAACAGGTTCGTCTCCAAGTCTGCAGACAAGTGTCTGCCTTTCTTCAAAATTCTCCGAAAAGCCTTCGAGTGGGGAACTGAGGCAGAGGAAGCCTTCCAAAGGCCCAAGGCCTACTTAGCTACATCACCCCTCCTTTCACATACCACTCCAGGAGAAACCCTGTATTTATACTTGTCTGCCTCCTCATCGGCAGTGAGCTCAATCCTTGTCAGAAATAGTGATGGAGTGCAGAGACCTATCTACTATGTGAGTAGAGCATACAGGGGAGCAGAAATCAGATATCACTACAACAAAAAGTATTTTTTGCGACGATTTCAAATTTGTCGCAAAAAGTTAACTATTAGCGACGATTTTATAAATTTGTCGCTAAGTTCAATTTTGTAAGTTTTTTTGCGACGTTTTTAAAAAAACGTCGCGAAAAGGTGATTTCCTCCTCATTGGTTTTTGGTGGGAGAAATGGAGGGAATTCTAAATTTTTTACGACAAAAATTTTTCGTCGCCAATAGTTTCGTGTCGTAGCAAAAATAAATAATCTAAAATTTAAAGTAAAATAAAATTTAAATTTCTATTTTTGACATTTTTTGCGACGTTTTTAAAAAACGTCGCGAAAAACAATTCCCTTGTAATTCTGTTCTGGCGGGAAAAATGGTGGGAATTGGCAAATTAAATAAAAAGATGTAAAAAATAACAATTTCATTGATTTTTCGCGACGTTTTCTAAAAACGTCGCAAATAAATTTTTTAATTAAATAAAATATGAAAAAATAACAAAATCATTGATTTTTCGCGACGTTTTTAAAAAACGTAACAAATAATTTTTTTTAGTTAAATAAAATATGAAAAAATAACAATATCATTGATTTTTTGCGACGTTTTCCAAAAACATCGCCAATAACTTTTTTAATGAAATAAAATATGAAAAAATAACAATATCATTGATTTTTTGCGACATTTTTTAAAAACGTCGCCAATAACTTTTTTAGTGAAATAAAATATGAAAGAATACCAATATCATTGATTTTTCGCGCCAATAACTTTTTTTAGTGAATTAAAAAATGGGAAAATAACAATATCTTGATTTTTCGCGACGTTTTCCAAAAACGTTGCAAATATATTTTTTAGTGAAATAAAATATTAAAAATAACAATATCTTGATTTTTCGCGACGTTTTCAAAAAACGTCCCCAATAACTTTTTTAGTGAAATAAAATATGAAAAATAACGATATCATTGATTTTTCGCGACATTTTTAGAAAACGTCGCCAATAACTTTTTCAGTTAAATAAAATATGAAAAAATAACAATATCATTAATTTTTCGCGACATTTTTCAAAAACGTCATTGATTTTTTAGCTAATAACTTTTTTTAGTTAAATAAAATATGGAAAAATAACAATATCATTGATTTTTTAGTTAGAAACGTCGCCAATAACTTTTTTCACTTATATAAAAAAATGTAAAAAATAATTATTTCATTAATTTTTCGTGACTTTTTTAAGTAACGTCGCAAATAAATTTTTTTACTTAAATTAAAAATTTAAAAAATAAGAATATAATTATTTGCTTAGTTATTTTTCGCGACGTTTTTAAAAAACGTCGCAAATGGAGATTACATGCTTATTGTTTTTGGCGGGAGAAATGGCAGGAATTGGCAAATTAAATAAAAAACAATTTAATTATTTTTAGCGATGCTTTTAAAGAAACGTCGCAAATAAATTTTTTCTTAAATTAAAATTTTAAAAAATAACAATTTAATTAATTTTTGCGACGTTTTTTAAAATACGTCGCCAATAAATTTTTACGAAAATTAAAAATTTTAAAAATAATAATTTAATTAATTCGTAAGTCCTCTATCTCTCTCTCCCTCTCCCTCACTGTGTTCTGCTATTTATCCGACTCCACCTTCCCTGTTGTTCAGCTCCCCCTGTCACATAACCACTGCATGGAATTACCACACGACCCCAACTCCTCAACTGCTCAATGAAATCACGTAAGCCTATCAACTGTTCGATGAAATTAACATGTTTAACTAGTATTATAGAAATAAAATGTTAATTATTTGTAACTATTTATTAAGCACTGACATTATTATTGTTTAAAATCCCTAACTCTGCCTCGCCCAACTCCCAAATCCCTAATCCTAATCGCCATTTTCCACCAGTGAATGCCACTGCCACCGGAGTACCACCACCAGTGAACCCACCTTCATCACTCTCGAACCAGATCGTTTCCTGCCCTCCCATTGCTGAGGTAAAGATCCCATTGGGGGAATTACTAGGTGAGTTTTTGCATCTCCACATGAAAGTACAGACTCGTATGCTTCTTGTGAGTCTCATATTTTTTTATTTTTTTTAACTAATTAAATATTTGCAATGACTTGGTTAAGTTCTTGGGATTAGTGATTTTGGGTGTCGAATTTCTTGTTCTTTAACTATTACTCTGTGAATTTGGATAACTGCTTTGTCTTGAGTGTCATTTTGGTAGATATCGGCAGAGAAAGTAAGGGGTTTTCCCTTAATTTTAATTTTTTCTTCTTTTTTTCACTTTTTGTTTTGCAGATTGAAACAATCCCAAGTGGAAATCTGACAGATGTATTGGACAGGCTGTGGGAGGAAGAATTTTGGGAGAGGGACATGTTTTGGTGATTTTCTATACATTTTGTATTCGATATACATAAACATGGCATAATTCCCGAAAAAAGGAAAAAAGTAATGTTCAACAGTGTCAAATATTTTTAGGGAAAATATTTTTTGTCACAAAATGTTAATTTTAGTTATTAAAGTAAAAATAAAATAAAAATATTAAATCGCGACGTTTTTTATAAGTTTGTCGGGAATATTTATAAGTTTGTGGGGAATATTTAAAATAAAATAAAATTTTAATTTGCGATGTTTTTTATTTTCGCCGCAGAATATAAATTATAACCACATTTAAACTTAAAATAAAACAAAAAAATAGTAAATTGCGACGTTTTTTGTTTACGTCGCAGAATATAATTTTTTTAAAAAACAAAACGACGTCGTTTTGGTTTTTTTTTTCCCCTTACCCAACTCTTTTTCCCTCTTTCCCCATCGTTCCCTCTTCGTTTTCCGTCCACACACACACACTCTCTCTCTCTCTCTCTGCCTCTCCCTGCCAGTCGAAGCCACAAGCCAGTGAAGCCACAAGCACCCTGAAGGTCAGTTCACCATCGATCGTCGCCGCCTCCTCTCTCTCTGCCTCTCTCTTCATCACACCTCTCGGCATCGATGCGCCTCTCAATCGTTTTTCGGAATCCAGAGCCGTCGAGCATGTCTGAGTGTTGTCCAAAGAGATCGATGGTCGCCAGGTTAGAAAGATTTTACATACATTTCTCTTTCAACACCAATAACGACCGTAGTTATAGGCACGCATATGGTATATGCCATGTATGTTGTTCCAATTGGTCATGTTTGAGTTGGATTGTGTTTGATTTAAGGAAACCCGCACAACCTTTCCCCTCTCTGATTTTGTGTCGCCTACCCATACACAAATTTACTCTTCGTCATACCACAGCCTCACCCTGCACATGAAGTGTTTGTTGAAATTTCTAAGAGCTCCTCCTCCTCAACCACTGCCCATTTTGTGTCAATTTATGGTTCAAATTATCTAATCCAAGGTTTAGGGATATAAAACTGGGGCAAATTGTATTGATTTTAAATTAAATAATCAAAATTTTCATTAGTTAAATGAGTTTGAAATCATAAAATTGCGCTAGTGGGGATTCAAAGACCAGTTCAAAGCATTAGAAACTCTTCCAATCTAATTCAATTGGACCCATCCAACGTATAACAAGTGCCCAACACTTTCTCTGTTTCTCTCTATATAGGTTAAAAATGTGTATCTCTATGTTGATATATACATTTATACATATATGAACTGTGTTCAGTGTTGTTCAAAGTTCCAAATTTTGTGTATGTTCCAGAGTTCTATATGCTTTGTTTCTATAGTAGTATGTATTTAATTGGAGAATTCAATTTTTTATTGTTTTTCTGGTGTTGCCCATGCGAAAAGTCAGCTATATTGTTAACAGGTGGAAGATTTTGGTTGCTCTGTGTTAAAGTTTCACTATGCAAAGATAATTTTAATACTCATATGGAAAGTGAAAATCTTTCTCTTTCCTCTGTTTAAATGATATGTTTCATTCATTAGTTGATGTATGGGATCCAACCCATTCGACTCTAAATTTCCAAATCTACATTCCAATAACCCCATTCATTTAAAAAGAGTTTTGTTTTTCAAGAATACTCTAGGCTCCAGCAAAGTTGTCCGAATATGGGATTATGTGTTTCTATGATTATGCATTTTTTGACATTATATGGTTTTCTAATTGTGTATTTATGTGATCTTAGATTTCAGAGCAGCAAATTCTCTGCTGCCAAAATCGGTACAAATATCATGGCCCAAAGACAAAAGAATAAGGTATTTAATTTTTGTTACATGTGTTTAGTAGAATGACTTCGAGGTCGTGGAATTGGGAGAAGTTTTGGCTTGAAAAGTTTGAGTATTTGGTTTTATTGATTTCTTCCAAAGCCTAGATTTTCATGTTCCTAAACGCAGAAAGTCTATGATTTTTGGTGGGTTTATTGAATAATTTTGAAATTTTGATACATTTTTTGTCTTTGAATTTTGTCAGAATGTCTATATGTGTATAGTAGGTTATTTTATTTATCAAAAGGTTTGTTTGACTTCATATAGCTTTGCTTAAGCATATAGCTAATGATTCCACTTTTCATTTTTTTTTAGTTCATAATACTTTTGTGGATGGAATCTTAATTTGGCTAGAGTGTGACTGCTATAGGATGGTCATTTAGGAGTCCATTGGGGGTCAACTTAATTCTAATTGTAATCTTTAGGTGGTGCAGTACATAATTATGTATATAACATTGTATATGTTGTAGATTTGTGTATATTGGTCTAATTTGAAGCTCTTTGTGGCTCTATGGTTTTTAATGTGAAAACAACAGGTTCAATCGCCTGGGACCACAACATGTTCATGGAACACACTGCGGTGTGCAGAGTGTTAGTTTGAAGCTGCTTGACTCAAGTTAGTTTGATTAGTACTTGAATCTTCCTGATTGGTACTACTTTCTTTGTATTGTTCTTTAAGATTTTTCTTTCCATTTCTCCCTTTCTCTACAATGCTAATTCTCCCAATAGTAAGTAATGAGACCCCAAACCTCTTTGTATGAGCAGTACCCATTGTTAAGCTACGTAAATGTTCATTGGAATTTTTTTTTATAGTGCCTTTAGGCACGGGTATTATCTAGTAGACTTATAAGATCTAATTTTTCTATGTTATTTGCACAAAATGGTTGGTCACAAAATTCTGGAGAACCCACCGCACCACACTTTATAAGAAATGATTGGCACATGGTATGGTTTTCATTGAGCATATCTTCTAGTTTGACATGCAAGAAACTAATGCATAACTTGGTGTCTAGTTAAGAAGACTTCAATTTTCTGTGGACAGTGTTTTCGAACAAGGCATTGTAGTTGGTGATTTTAGAGTCAACCCTCTCCTGGTATTGGCTGGCCTAGTTATTGATGATTTGCTAGAGTTTGTATGATTGCTAGCTAGCTCTAAACTATTCCAGTGATTTATAGCTTCATAAGAGCAATCCGGAGAATTTTAATAAATACAAGAAATGCAATGACCCAAGAAAATATTTGAAATGCATGAACTTTTTAATGGTCTGCTGGGAGTCTAAGATTAGTTTTGTGGTATGATAATCTTGTTTTGATGGTGATGATCACGCAGCAAAGGCTCTTACTGATGAGGAGAGGCTCATGGCCATGAGTTCAATCAATCCCAGGGCTCTTAAAGTTCTGAACCGGTAATTCATCTTCACTAGAAACCCATGGGAATGAAAATTTGGTGAGTTTATTGTAATTCAACGAGTACATGTTTATAATCCTCAATGATTAAACCCCACCCACTCACTGAATAATGGTAATTACAAGAAGGAACATAAAAATAATTCTCTCCGAAGGTAGAGGGGAGCATATAATATGTGGGCGTATGGCCAGGAAAATTGAGAGTTTAAGAGCAGAGTAGAGATACTTTGTACTTTTATCATTTTTGCATTCTCTTTACGTTAAATATGATTTGAAGGGATGATTGTTTGGTGATCCAAAACAAAGTCACAACTGGCCTCTTTGTAATGATTCTTTGAGTACTGCCTAAGTAAGTAATTTTTGATTAGTGTAATCACTTGGCCTCTTTGTTTTGATAAATTTTCAAAATTTAAGGAAAAATGTTTGGTTGGTTGGTTTGATAAATTGATCACTCAGGTTTGTACTTTGTACATCCTATGGTAGAAAGTAATAACATAGTCTGTTTATGAAGCTTGTTGCTGTTGTTTAAGTGCTTTTGTAACTTCCTTCGATGGTCTCCTTGTTGGTCTTGTGATAGTGCTTTCTTAACTTCCTGCTATGGCCTCCCTTGCTAGGTGCGTGTGAATTTGGTGCGAGTCATAGTATATCTTGATCTCAGATAAAACTTTTTATTTTTTTGATAAAAGAGGATTAATATCAAGAGGGCAAATAGAGAAACAAAATACTTATTAAAGAGACATTTACCTGTTGGTACATTTTCGCTCTTGGTGCTACTCTCTCCCCCCTTCCTTCCTCTCTCTCACACATACACACAGAGCATATTGATCGCTTCTTGGGCATGTTTTTTGTCTTGCATTTTGCTATTCTGGGAAAATTCTCATGACTTACTTTATGCTGAGTTCTTAATGTCACTTATACTTCTGCCTTCTTATGTGCTTCCCTGTTTTGTGACTTGTTTTCATCACATAGATGATCATGGGCACCATGATCATGAATCATATTATGGGGATCGAGATACAATGAGCCTCGTCACTGTAAGAACAGTTTTAAGTTTTGATCTGCAGAGTTCATTAGAGCAGGAAAAAAGGGGGGAAATAGAGAAATGAAGTAGGAAATGTATCACTCACTGTACACAAAAATTTCCCCCTTTTCTATTACTTTTTCAAAATTTAATATTAAGTTGTAAACTGCCTTGATTGTTTTAGTTCCATCTTCTTTCACACAGAGAGCAATGTTTTAAAAGAGTCCAGCATGACCTAGAGTTTCCATCTCTCGCAAGCAATGGAACAGTCGGCATACTCTTGTGAAATATGAACATAACTTTTGATAAAATGTCCAGTTTCATTGTATCATTGGCTGCTGAATTTAGTATTTCATCTCTTCACATTTAAGTTTCCCTTTTAGTTGATAAGGTATCATTTGCAGTGAGTTGCAGAAACTTCATAAGCAGTTGGTGATTGGAGGTGTCCTATCAGAGGCTGAATTTTGGGCAACAAGAAAGGTTAGCTATTGGTTATATTTTTCCCAATATGTCAGCTTCTACGAGCATGGATTTTAGGAAAAGCGAATTGAACTTTGAGCCGATGTGTGTCTACCTGGAGAGATGTGCTCTTTTTATTAGTTAGATATACTCTTGGGAAAGCTGTAACAAAAAACTTTATTTTACGATAAAGTGCAGAAGTTGCTGGATGAGAATGCCAGCAGAAAGTCAAAACAACAGGTGGGGTTGAGAAATGACATGTTCCATGTCAAACCATCTTCTGATGGTCAGGTATAACATAGATCTCTCTCTCTCTCTCTCTCGTGAAGTTTGAAACGTATGCTATGAATTATAAGTTCTGTTTTTTACTTGCAAGATTACTTGAGGTGCATTCTTTACTTTGCAAGATTTCAGTTCTTAACGAGTTCATCTTTGATAACATTGATCTTTTCCTGGATCTTTGTTCTACCTACATTTTTTTTTAAAGAAAGAGGGAAATTTTATTCCAAAATTCAAGCATTTACAAGAAGCAAAGAACAAAGTTCTAGAAAAAATTGAAAGTTGGCTTTAATCCTTCAATGGATTAAGCCAAATCTAATTACAGAATGAGATACTCAATTTTTAAAAAATAGATCCTGCTTTGCAGCACACCAAACACCAAACAGCTCAATGCAGAAGCAACACAGCATAGCACAAAGTGCACTATGCAGAAAAGCACAACACAGAAAGCACTATGCAGCAACCACAGCACAGAGCATGCCAGTGCATGTTTGATCCAGCTGCATCAGTACTTTGCACCAAAACCATTCTGCATGGAAACAATTTCTTAACTATGTATTTTTTCAGTTTTGCCAAATTAGCTTTGATTTATGTGATGAACTCTCAGTTTCAGGAAGCATGGCTTCCAGCTTGGCTTGCAGTCCATTGCGTTCATTGACAGGTAAATTTTTATCCTCTGCATTGACAAATCTAAACAAAAACATGATAAAAGTAGAAGGCAAAATGCGTTAACCCAAAAGTATTTTTTTACCATCTTAAATAAAGTATGAGTTCAGCATCTTAAATTTGTCACAAAAATAAATGATGATTCCATCACAGACTCTCTAATGGTGTTATATTGAAAGGAATTAACAAGAAACGTAATTTAGCATTAATCAATTATAGGCAATTTTGGAGATTTGAAAAAATATTTTGCTTTAATGTAATAATAATATATGAATATGATTTAGTTGAAATGTACCCCAAGAAAATTTGAATGTCTTTGTTGTTCATGTTTATTTAGAATAAATGAAAACTATTGTGTTTATATCATATAATTATTATTTTTTTAAAGTTGTGCTTAATTGTTCTGATCTGACTTCAGTCTGGGCTGGTACTGATCTGTTGAGCTTGGAGATGGTATGTCAAGGCATGGAGCTGGACTGCTGGAGCTGTTCAAGTTTAAGGGACATTAAATGTAATTAGAGATGGTTTAAATCCTCTTGAAGGATAAAAGCCATTTTTTCAATTTTTAGAACTTCTTGTTCTTTGATTTTTGTAATTCATTTTTTTTGAAAATAAAATTTTATTTTTTTTTACAAAGATGTGAAATGTATGTTGAATGGAAAAGTTGTAAAATGTATTAATTTTGTTAGTTTTTTATTAAACACGGATATTATTGGTGTACAGGTGAAAAATTTTGTTGGAATATCATTTTTTATGAATTATTTAAAAAAAAAATGAACTTTTTTGCGACGAAATTAAAATCGTCGCAAAAAATTGTAAGAATAATCTTTTTCGCGACGATTTTTATATGTCGCAAATGTATTTATTAATTTTTTTGTTTATGTAAAATTATTTGTGACGTTTTTTTTATGTCGCGAAAAATTAATTGAATTATTATTTTTTAAATTTTTATTTTTTAAAAATTATTTGCGACGATTTTTTTAGGTCGCGAAAAATTAATTAAATTATTATTTTTTACATTTTTATTTTTGTAAAACATTATTCGTGACGATTTTTTTACGTCGCGAAAAATTAATTAAATTATTATTTTTTACATTTTTGTTTTTTAATAAAATTATTCGCGACGATTTTTTTACGTCGCAAAAAAATTAATTAAATTATTATTTTTTTACATTTTTATTTTTTTTAAAAATTATTTGCGAAGATTTTTTTACGTCGCGAAAAATTAATTAAATTATTATTTTTAATTTTTGTTATGCTGGTGGAATAGATTTTAGCTACGTTTTTTTTGGATTTTAGCGACGTTTTTTTTTTTCGTCGCAAATTTTTTTTTTTGCGATGAAAATATATTTGCGTCGCAAAATATTTTCTGCGACGAGGCTATTGCGACGAACACGCGACGAAAAAAAAACATCGCAAAAACCAATTGGCGACGATTTTTTTAAATTTAGCGACGAAAAAAAATGTCGCAAAAAACGATTTTTATTGTAGTGTATTCAGGGCTCGAAAAACTAGCGTTCGCCCTGATCTCAGCGGCAAGGCGCCTACGACACTACTTTCAAAGTCACAGCATTGTTGTCGTTACAGACCAACCTCTAAAAAGGATCATGGGAAAGCTGGACGTATCCGGGAGACTCCTTAAGTGGACAGTGGAACTTGGCGAATTTGATATCTAGTACCAACCAAGGGCGGCCATCAAGGCACAAGCACTGGCGGATTTCATTGCTGAGCTTACTCCAGCAAAGGAGGAGGACAGCGAGCTCTCCACCTCCCGGCGAGAACACCTCAACTCCCAACGAGGACGTACAGGAGTTCAGTGAGGACAGCCTAACGCCCAACAAAGATCCCCAAGCGCCCAAACTGGATGCCCAAGCCATCCCTGGCGCCCAGACCATCACATCAGGCACCCAGGCCCCCTCAGACGCTCAGGCTGGCACCCAGACAGCCCCTTCAGGCGCCCATGCCCCCTCAGGCGCCCAGGCTGGCGCCCACGTAGCCCTCTCAGGCGCCCAAACAACCCCTTCAAGTGCCCAGGCAGCCCCCTCAGGCGCCCAGACAGCCCCTTCAGGCGCCTAGGCCCCCTCAGGTGCCCAGGCTGGCGCCCAGACAACTCCCTTAGGCACCCAGACCTCTTCTCCACCACTCTGGAAACTATACATCGACGGCTCCTCAACCAGTGAAGGAGGTGGAACAGGCCTCATCTTGATTAGTCCCGATGGTACCCCTATCAAGTACGCAGTGAAGCTTCATTTTATTGCCTCCAACAATGAAACATAATATGAAGCTCTTCTCTCTAGCCTAAGGTTGGCAACAGAAATGGAAGCCCAACATCTTATTTGTTATAGTGACTCTCAGCTGATAGTCAACCAAGTAAAGGGCGAGTTTGAGGCAAAAGGTGCCAAGATGCAAGAGTACCTCGCCCTAGTGAAAGCCTTGGTCGCTAAGTTTCAATACTTCCAAATCCAACACATCCCAAGAGAAGACAACATGGCCGCAGACGCACTTCCTAGGCTCGCCTCATCTTCCAAAGACATCTTAGGACCAGCACTCATCGGTCATCAGTTTGAACCAAGCAAGTTAGATGTGGGAGCCGCAACCGTCAACTGTGCTTCCACCGAATCAAACTGGATGACCCCGATAAGGGTATACCTCCAGGAGGGTACATTACCGGACAATCCCCTCGAGGCCAGGAAGCTTAGGATGAGAGCTTCCAAATTCACCATTATTCAAGACATCCTCTACAAGAAAGGCTACTCCTTGCCATTGTTGCGATGCCTTTCACCCGAGGAAGCCGACTATGCATTGCAGGAAATCCATGAAGGAATTTGTGGGAATCACTCCAGAGGTCGCTTTCTCGCCCACAAGGCACTCCGACAGGGCTACTTCTGGCCTAGCATGGTGAGGGACGCCCAGGGGTTCGCTAAGAAGTGTGACAAGTGTCAGCGCTTCGCTACTGTGCCCAGGTTGCCGCCAGAGGAACTCACGGTCATCACAAGTCTGTGGCCTTTCTCCAAATGGGGCATCGATATCTTAGGGCCCCTACCTCTCAGCAAAGGACAATGCAAATTTGTGGTGGTGGCAGTCGACTACTTCACCAAGTGGGCAGAGGCTGAACCCTTAGCAAAAATAACAGATGCGAAGGTAAAAGACTTTATCTGGAAGAACCTGGTTTGCCGCTTCGGGATACCCCATGCCATTGTTAGTGACAATGTTAAACAGTTCGAAAACAAGCTCCTTAACTATTTCTGCTCCGATCTTCAGATAAAACAACCTCATTCTAGCCCAGCACATCCGCAAGCAAATGGGCAAGCAGAAGTCATGGTGAGAACAGTGCTATGCAACCTGAAGACAAGGCTCGAAAGAGCGAAGGGTCTTTGAGTTGACGAGCTCCTAGGTGTCCTATGGGCTTACAGAACCACGTCGAGAACCCCAACCGGAGACACCCCCTTCTCACTTGCCTTTGGAACTGAGACAGTCATCCCTGTGGAGATTGGGGTTTATTCTCTAAGAGTCCAGCACCACGACCCTATCACCAACGAGGAAGGACTCCGCATCAACCTCGACTTGGTAGAGGAGGCAAGGGAGATGGTTGTGGTCCGCAACGCCGAGTACAAGCGCCGCATGGCGAAGTTCTACAACTCGAGGGTGAAACATCGATCCTTCCAACTAGGTGACTTGGTGCTCAAAAAAGTGATCCTCGCCACAAAGGACTCACGCGAAGGGAAGCTCGGACCAAATTGGGAAGGACCCTACCTCGTAACAGAAGTGGTGAGGCCAGGTACATACAAGATCCAGAATTTTGAGGGGAAGGTCTTACTCCATCCGTGGAACGCTGAGCACTTGAAGAGGTACTACCAATGACACCTTGAGAGAGTCAAAGTAATAAACAGTGGAGACTTGTTTTTATTTTCTACCTTTTTTGGGATTATTACCCAGTATTCAATGTACTTTTTTGGGGTTATTACCCGATATTGCTTGACATAAGCAATGGATAAATAAAATTCTTTACATTTTACTCCAAAATGATTTTGGCATTTTCATTCAATTTCAAAGGAGTATCAGTACAAAAGTAAGACTATGAACAATCTTTCTAAAAAAAAAAAAAGAAAAGAAAAATCAAAAGTCTCCAATACTCTAGCTACTCTCATACTCGTCCCCCTTCTCCTCCTCTTCACCTTCCTCATCATCCTCAGCCTCATCATCCTCAGCCTCGCCAGAGCCTCCATCACCATTATCAGGCGCCTCAGTTGGCATGAAGCCTGAGACATCAATATCAGGATAGGCAGCCGAGATCTTCCCTCGGAGCTCATCATAATCGTCGATGAAGGCATCTGCAAAGCCATTCATTAAGTCCCTCTCAGCTGTGACAACCCTCTTCTCAGCCTACAGAGCTCTCTCATGAGCCTCCTTCACCTCTGCCTCCACAATAGCCTCTCTGAGCATGACCCTCTCACGGGTCTTTATAAGCTCAGCCTCACTGAGCGTGGCCTTCTCACGGGCCTTCGCAAGCTCAGCCTCTCTGAGCACGTCCCTTTCATGGGTTGCCAAAAGCTCATACTCAAGATCAGTTACCCTCTCACGAGCCTCCTTGAGTTCAGCCTCGAACCTAGCCGCCTTCTCATGGGACGCCAAGAGATCTGTCTCCCTCAACGCGGCCCTCTCACGGATTGCCACGAGCTCAGCCTGAGAAGCCCCACTAGCAGCTTCAAACTCAGCAATCCTCACCTGGGCTACAAGGAGCTCATTTTGCATAGCATCATGATCTTGCTTCATCTGATGATAACTATAAGTCCTTGAAAGTAAACACATGGATGCAGTAGAGGCCTGAAGAAAGATAAAAGTTAGAAGAAGTTTAAGAAAGGATTGGAGAAAGGGAGACAACTAACCCTTACCTGAGCCAGACCTTCCAAAAAAGTGCGGACAATCCCTTCGGTACCCAGGGCATTAATCCCGATAACATCATCAGAAAACACAAATCGCCCAAGTCGATCCCTTATGATTGATGCGTTACCCAACATGGAACTGATCATCGGTGCACCTCTTGGAGTTCCCACAGGAGGAGTCGAGGAACTTGGAGCAGAAGGTGCTGTCAAAGGGGTCTCCGAAGTAACGGATACAGATGAAGGAGTCACCGCCCGAGGAGGCACTTGATGGAGGCACACTCGAGGAACCACTAGAGGGGTTGCTTGAGGAGAGTTCACCTCGGTCGACACATTTGCAGAAGTCACTTGGGAGGCATCCTCTTTCCTCGCCACCTTGGAAGGAGGAGGGCTCCTACCGAAAAGGCGAGACCCAATCACCCCCTATATATCTCTACAGAAGCAATAAAGTGTTGTAGACAAAAAGTACCAAACAGAAATGGAAAGTACAAAACAATCATCGTACTTTTCCTCTTCAAAGAGGAACCACTAGACTTCGAAGAGGGAGCATCAGCCTTGCCAGGAACCGAAGAGGAAACACCAACTCCTCCATCTTTGAGCACGAGAGCTCCAATATCCCGTATAGGATGAGCTCGCACAGCCTCAAGCTTCCACTCCTGACCCTAGGAGAGCGTAGGGGAACCTGCAAGGAATATGGTAAGTATCCAGCCTACAAGGAATGTAGTAAGAGAAGAGTAAATATATGGGACGTACCAACTTTCTTCGGAGTAACCCATCGTGATGGCACCAATGCCCTATCAACATCCGAAGCCCACTCTCCGCCAACAAATATGAAGTGAGACTTCCAGCCATGGCAGATGGAGGGCAACCCAGTAATCAACTTGCCTCCCCTCGGAGTGAAATAATACCAGCCTCGGTAAGAAGCAGGAGTCTCACTCAGGTAATAGGCTACATGAAACTCAATAGGGGAGGCATCTTCATGATGCACTTTTTTCCACAATTCAAGAAAGGCCAGCATAACCCTCTAACCATTGGGCGTCAGTGAAAAGTAATTCAAGATGCCACAAACGGTAGAAGGAATGGGGAGCCTAAGCCCAACCTCAAGCATCTCCTCATAAATGACAATGTCACCAGAGGAGTCATCACTAGCGGGCTTGCCCTTTTCTGCTCGACGGCACAACACAGTCAGAGGAATATGGGAGGCGAAAATAATCCGCGAAATATCGGCGTCTGAAATTAAAGTGCTGGACAGGGTACTTACTTTGGACTCGTCGTTGTCACGGGCTACTTTACCTTTGTGTTTTTTGCTGCGAAGACCTGAAGGATTACCCAAACCACTGCCAGGGTCTTTGCCATGAAAGGTGCCCAGAGTGCTCACCTCCTGCGCTGCGTACCCAGCAGTCCCACGCACATCAATGGTTCTCTTGCTCGCCACAACACCTAGGCCAGCACTACTCAGCCCAACACCTTGAGAGGTGCCTGACCCTCTTGGCTCGCCCAACGGAGGATGCCCAGCACCTGGAGATGTGCCTAACCCACTTAGCTTGCCTAGAATGGCACCTCTTGGCGCCTGCACACCAAAACCAGCTCGCAGTCCTCCTCCTTGCTCACCTGAGTCAACGCCTAAGGCACTCCCGGGCTTACCCAAGACGCCCAGCTCAGCAGGTGGCTCGCCCAAGCGGTCCTGCACAACTGGATGCTCGCCCAGCTGGTTCGCGCGCACAATGGCGCCTAGGCGCTTCCCTCGGCTCGCCCCATCAGCGCCTGGGCTGATCTGCTCGCCCAAACAAGTTGGAATGGCGCCTAGAGGGGCACCTGGACTGATATGCTCACCCAAACATGCTGGAATGGCGCCTAGAGGTGCACCCAAATTGATCTGATCGCCCAAATCAGCTGATTCAGCCTCCAAAGAGGTGCCCAAAGCTCCCTGGCCGCATGGATTTCTCAAATCAGCGCCTAAAGTGGCGCCCAACTTCTCCCCTTGCTCGCACAGCCCCATGGACAGCTCGTCTGATAGCAGTCCACGCGTGCTCCTTGTGCGAACAGTAGCGAAGGCGCCCAGCGGTGGCTCCACCTGCCTCAGGCCGTGCGCCTCCATCTCTCATGTCTTCTCTCCGAGCTTTCCACCAAGGTCCATTAGCAGCTCATCTCCACCATATTCGGCAATAAGGTGCTCATCACCTTCAATATGCACCTCTCCCTCTCTAGTCGACATGGATGCTCAAGCTCAAGAAATCCCAAACCTTGGGTCTCCAAAGATTTCAAGGGCACTCTTGAACAGGTTGAAGGAAATGGGTATAATAAGGAAGGAAGGATATATTTATAGCCTAGGGTTTTCAAAAGAGGAAAAAACCCCAAATAGAAAATCAAGGGCTCTTTTTAAAAATCCAGGTGAAGATGGAAAAGACTTGGAGAGTTCAGCGAGGCGAAATATATCATGAAGGGAAAGAGTCATCTAGTAGAGGAAGTCTCCACCATCCAGAGCTCAAGATTCAAACAAATGCCCCCTTCTCCAAGTTTCCTAGGACACGGGGCATTGGGGGGCAAATGATGGGCCAGGCCCAAAAGGCTCAATTCTATGCTCAAGCCCAGTTATTATTAAAGGCCCAAACTTAAATGATCCAGCGGGCCCAATATGATCCAAGTCAAATCAGGTTCATCATGGAGCTGCATCAGCTTGACTACGACATCAAGGGAAGCACTCAGGACCCTCACCTCCTCTACCACTTTGGAAGCGGTCAACATTGACCGAATCTTATGGAGAGCACCTCAACGGCCTCACCCGTTGAGGAGAAGCCACAAGCCCCACCAGAATAGTGGGATAGTCGCTATTAAGTAGCCCCAATCCATTGGGGAACGAATATAAATGGTAAGCCCCACCAACACTTGGGGGGCATGACATTCAACAGAGCACAAAAACTCATCTCCCTCTCCAACCTGTAACTCTCTGTTCTCTCTACTCATCGGAATTAATAAAATACTGGCAGCCATATGCCATTGAAAAGTGGACGTAGGTCATATTCACTGAACCATTATAAATCCCGTTTCTCTCTCTACTTTAATTACTGCCTTTATTTCCATTTATTTGACAGGTGGTGTACAAAGTCAATTTTGTGCATCATCAATTTGGCGCCGTCTGTGGGAATCTTACAAAATTCTCATCTTTTAGTACTTTCTCTATTGGATCGATGGCAATCACTATCAGATCAATGAACCAACATAAAGATAATCCACCAAGAGAAGAGGAGGTTGCTTCTCCCCCAACCAATCCTGTCCCAAGTCCGCAATAGATGCTAGAGACCATGCAGAAGCTTGTGGCCCAGAACAAACAAATCCTTCAACTGATGTTCGCTGCGCAAGGAGAAGCACTACCTGGACCTCAAGTGAGAGGAGCTCCACGCCTTGAGTGTCAAAGAGCTCCCCACACAGGTGCACCCCATCATGGCGCCACCTTTGGAGCCCACTTGCGTGCCCCGCCTATGGGAGCCCCCTTGGGCGCCCAGCATGGGGGAGCTCCCCATGAGGGACTTCCACCTCCTCCTCCTCCTCCTCCAACTCCTGCTCCTCACGGTGGAGACCCTCCTCTCCAAGAGGATGAGGGTGAAAACCAGAGCATGGGGCATGTGAGTCATTTTCACGACAACAATATGAATCTCCCACGTGCCTTAGGTGTGACAGTGAAAGATGAGGCAGAAACCTTGCGAATGGATGTGCTCACTGCAGCTCCTCCACACCTTAAAACTCTAGCATTAGCGGGGAAATTAGAGAAGGTGCCACACTGGTTTCAATCACTTCGAAGCCTCACGTACTTGCAGTTGTATTGGTCTAGACTGGCACAAGACGTGCTTCCTTTCATCCAAGCACTGCCTTGTTTAGGATATCTTTTACTTGAGAATGCATATTCTGGTAAACAGTTACTCTTTGATGTTGGGTTCCAAAAGCTGAAGACTTTATTCTTAGTCAATCTCCCGCAACTGAAAGAGATAACAATAGAGAGGGGAGTGATGCCAGATCTCGAAAAACTTATCGTAGAGAGATGTACGCAGTTGAAGATGTTCCCTCATGGGATTGAATATCTCACAAATCTCCAAAAATTGGAATTTGTAACCGTTTCAAGTGAGCTCATCCAACACATACACGATGAACAGAGTGTGGGTTGTCCAAAAGTTCGACATATCCCTAACATCAATCATTTTTACAAATCAGCCTCTGGGATATTCCAATTTGAAAACTTGTCTTGAATCTATTGCAAGAAGGTAAGACACTATATTACCCACCCCTTTAATTTGAAAATAATTATTATTCTTGTTCCGTTATTTTTGTCATTTGAATTGTTGTGAAAAAACCTACTTTTATTTTATTCCATGACATTGTGCTAAAAATATTCTCTATTGTAGGTCACATTTTTAAAATTTCTTGTACTTCAATTTCAAGCACATGTATCTCCAGCCAACAACTGATTCATACTTTTAGTCAGATAGTAAAGAGAATGAAATATTTATGTCACCTATTATGAACATTTTTCTTGATTTTCATTGATAATGAATTTTTAGTGAGACTCACCATATATAAATGGGTGTCCCATACATTATGGATGATCGACCATTGAGAGCAAGAGCATTGACGGAGATTCAGTCGAAAGAGACTACAAGTTTGTAAATTTGCTCATCGGTGGTAGCAATATTATTTTTCCTATATTAGCACTGCTTCCTTCTAATGTTTTATTTTTTTATAAAAAAAATAAATGGGTCTTCCTAATCTGTTGGTTAGCATATGAAAATATCAATATGTTCCCCATTTGTTTGTGTTCATCTTCGCGATTATACTTTCTTATATTCAATGTTTGACAATTTTGTTAGGAATAAGGTGCAAAGATGAAGATTTCTTCAGGCAGCCTTGGCTTATGGATGAAATAAAATTTGTAGCAGGAGCATTAGTATGTATGTTGTTATTGGTCTTGTAAAGCGGTGATGCTTGTGGTGGAATACTGTGGCCATCTTTATTGTAATCTATCTTTATATCTTAGCTTGGAGTGCATTGGGGTTGTATTGGTCTCAAGATTTAGGCACAATTTTGAGACAATAAACCACTGTAACTTGTCAATTATAGTGGATTGATTTGAAGTTTGCCCCATGGTTGTTTCTTTGTAAAATGGATAAATTTTCAATATAAATCTTGGTGTGCTTCTGATTGTTTTTCTCTGTTTTATTTATTAAATTAGTAGTTGAGTTGTTTGTTGAAGGATGAATGTGAACTGAGGATTTTAGTCGAATTTCTGTAAGGCATTCAAACGTTCATTAGGCTCGTTTGAATAGTGCTACTCTCGTGAGTAGCATTCAATGCAAGTTTGGTACGATGTTTCGAATGGTGATGCAGATACCATAAGTTACTCCTTTTTGTTGGATAAAAAAGGTTCCTTTGTTAATGGAGCTTCCAGTTGCAACTAATTAGCAAGTACCTTTTTAATAGTATCAGTGCATGCGTGGATTATAATCTTTTTTGCAGTTAAAACACTTGCTTATGACTTTTTTCAAATCTGTATCCCCTCCAATCCTTTGAATTCCTTGAGTCTGCACAAAGAGTCCCTGCTAAAATGGTAGTTTGACTAGTTCAAATTCGAAGAAACATTGACCGATCATGGTATCGTGTCCAACCGTATAGATTTGCCTATAAGTTTTCCTTTTCAATTTTTGATAAATTAATGAAGCTGGGATTCTAAGACCAACCAGACGCTAAGGAAGAGAGATTCATCATATTGGATTCAACAAGAAGAAGAATAAAAAATAGCATTGTCATCTGATGGAAAGTTTATGGCTTTGAATTGAAAGCAATAGATCTGGAATGAAGCACTTTGTCCATGGCCATTGTAGAAAGTATAAAATGTGATCCTAATTGTTCTTTTCGAATCACTCCAGTATGATGATGGACCAAGTGAATGCAGCTCGGTTACCTACAACAACTACCATCCGGGGTCCATTTTGGTTCCCTTCCCTGCCCGAGATGGTGGATCAAACAAAGGTAACTTGCTTCTCTCCTAGACCCATGGCAACTTATGTGGTGGTCAGCCTTCTTACCAGAATGCCTCCTTGGTAGATGTTGAAATTTTGAAAATAGAACAGAGCACTAAGAAAAGGTAATGGAGTCCCATGGCTGGAATGATTTACATAAACCTGCTTACTATATCTAATTACCAGAGGTAACCTGTGCCTCAAGGCACGGCACAATGTGAATGAATTTGAGAGGGATGTTGGTTGCCGTTGGATGAGTCTATTTGAAACCGTCGGATGTACTTTTTGAAGCATGCTCTGCTTTATATTAGAATTAGATTAGATTAGATTAGATTATAGATATGGATATCAAAAATTAAAGAATGGAAATGACAAAAATTAAAGGAACATATTAATTTCAAGTTTCTAGAAAATCATGGCGGAACAGGATTCATGTAAATGACCCAAACATCTGTCAAAAATATTTCAAGCTCCACAAATAGTTTATGGTGTCCTTATCGATATTTTTGTAAATCAACGTTTTAAACTTGAAATATCAACATTTCTTGAAATTTTCTGGTAAAGGACCTAAAGTACATAATTTATTAAATGTGTAAATCCCCCAATTCTCTCGGTTGGATAAAGCCTCCATCCTTTGAAATACCATTCAATTGGTGAAGGAATTGCATAAGTTAAAGGTGTCCAAAATGACCTGCTTTTTGGTTCTATATCCTCAAATTGACTACAGTTATCATGTATGAAAAATCCAAATCCTATCTTTTTTTGGGCACTTGTTTCGCCCGGATGATGAAGATAAATGCTTACTGAAGTTTTGGATTTTGCAGAAAGTAGTACATGGTTTTAGTATACAGTATTTCATACTTGAAATGGTTCACGTACAACACGTATACATCAATTAGTTATGTATAAAAGGAGGAAAATATAACAAATACCACAAAAAAAAATTGATGGACAAAGCAATGAGTGTCTGATTTGGACCACATTACTTTCATTTTATCTGATTGAGAGTGTAATTTACAAATTTTGATCTTTCAAAAATGTACAGTGATAATTTAAAAATATTTAAAAATGCAAAGTGTTATTCACCCTTTATTTCATAACTATTTCATTGTGATATCATGTCAATTCAATTTTTCATGATCTTTTGGTACAAAGATGTATGGAGTTGAAGAGCCAGAACTCCAAAACTATTTCATTGTGATATTTGTCGTTTGATATTTTTGTGAAAAGCCTACTATGATTTTATCCCACTGCATAGCATTGGCATGTGATGGAAAGTTTATGGCTTTAAATTGTTAGAAATAGATCTCAAACAAACCACTTTGTCTATGGGACACTACAAGAACAGTGACTTTTATCGGCATTTAATAAACGCCGCTAAATGTAAATAAACGCCGCAAAATATTATTATTGACGTTTTGTGTTAACGCGGTCTAAACCTCCGTCGGGAAAATTACCGGCGTATAATTAAACGCCACAAAAATTAAAGTGACGTTCGCCAAACGATAAAACGGCGCTTATTTAATCGATGACTTCATTGTAAAATTCTGGTTACCGGAGTTATTTTACGGCGTTTATCTAAACGCCAGTAATTATTATGTCTGAGTAACAACTTTGCGGCCGGTAATCTTTTTTTTTTTTAAATACAAATTTCATTATAGCTGTAAAATCTCAGCCTGCAACCATCAGTCAGTCCAAAGACTTCATTATAGCTGCCCTCCTCCTTCCAAAAATGCAAACAAATCAACACTACCCAAGCCAAAATGCATTAGCCTTTATCATCAACCAAAACATGCAGATTCAACATAGACCGAAGATACCAAAACATGCAAAGATACCAGTAGCTGCCTTACAAAACAACAAAATTAAATTACATGACCATGTCTTCCACTTTCTTCCATTGAGCCACTATGTTCCATTCTTCTGGTTTAATAGGCAGCAAAATTCACTGGCAACAAAACAACAATCTCCCTTTTAGCATCACAACATGGAAATGAATATGAGCAAAAACTATTCAAACTTTTGTTTCCATTTCTTGAGATCAATGATGGAGACATCTGTCATCATAATTCCTTTTGATTTGATTTGCATGTTTATCATTCCTACTATCAGATGTTGGAATGTATAAAGTTGATTTGTTTGGTATATTTCTAACAACCAGAAAAGATTAAAAAAAATTGTTGAACTGATCCACTTATACAACTAGCATTGTCAATGACATACACCTACCAGTTGGGCTGGTAGTGGCAGGTTCAAGCTTAGGATTAGTCATAATTTTCACCCTACATCCATATTAGCCAAGTTGTTTTTGGAAAAATAACAAATTATATTGACATCCCTTAGTTTTCCAGCAAGTATACATCAATGTCATTCCCGGGAGCACGAGGACCATCAATAATCAGTGTTAACATCATATAAGGTTGTTTCATGCACAACCATGGCGGCAAGTTGTATGGCATTAAAATAACATGCCATGTGCTATGAGAAATACTCATTGTCCTGTATGGATTGAACCCATCAGACGCTAATCCAAGTCTAACATTGAATGCATCATTAGCAAATCAGGATACAACTGGTCAAGAGTTTTCCAAGCAAGAGAATCAGCTGGATGTCTTGGTACTCCATCATTTGTTCTGTCTGTTGCATGCCATTTCATCAATGATGCTGTTTTTTATGACATAAACAATCTCTGAAGTCTCGGTATTAAAGGGAAATACCTTACAACTTTTTGCGGGATTTTTTGCCCTCCAATATTTGTTTCATCTCCTTGACCATCAATTTGTTTATATCTAGATGTTTGACATTTCTGGCAGTCATTCCTAGGTGTTGTCTCCTTCCAATACAACATGCAATCATTGGGACATGCATGTACCTTAATGCAATCTAGACCTAACTCTTTAATCAACTGCCTAGTTGCATAAAATGAAGTGGGCAACGTGTTACCCTCGGGTAACATATCATTTAGTACTTGAAGTAACATTGTGAATGACTTGTCGCTCCATCCATTAAGACACTTGATGTGCATCAATTGAACAACAGATGACAGTGTCAAAAACTTGGTACATCCCGGATATAACTTTCGTTCAGCTTCACTCAACAGTTTGAAAAACTTTTCTGTCGCCTGATCTGGCCCTTCTCTACTATCCCATTCAGGTTCGTCAGTACTCATTCCAAAAACTGGACTTGGAGGTGGAATCCCAAATGCATCATGCAACATTTCTTGAATTTCATCTCCCGAACTACAGTCACTTGATTAATTATCTCTAGAAACCGAAGCAAATGAACTTTCCCCATGAAAAATCCAACGAGTGTAACTCTCAAGAAACCCATCTACAATCAAATGCTCTTCCAAAAATTTTACTTTTACCAATCTAACATTACGAAATTTTTTGCATGGGCACGTGAGTTCCAGTGCATTTGGCATATGCAAATTTGATAAAATTCTTAAATCCTTGTTCGTACAACGGGTCTAGTCTATGTAAATGTATCCAACTCTTATCCATAAACGTGTTCCAATATGATCTGTTTGCAAATCTGAACCATAAAACATATGCGGTTTCAAGATACCAAAATAATCGAACACAAAAAAAACAAGGAAAAAAGAGAGTTGGAAATTCGATAAATTGCTTCACCTCTGCATAGGAATCCACACAACTTAGCAAAAACATTCATTCATTATTCAATTATCAACTACTAGGCCTAGGATGAGAGACAAAAACACATACTAAGAGAACAATTACTCCTGAAGCATTATCTAATAAGATAGTATAAGCACACTCCTAACACAATATCAAGCAAGTAGTAAAAAGCCAAAAAACATTGCAAATGGTATTCTTCAGAAATACCATAGAAGTAAATATTACCTTCAGAACAATGATAAGCTAAATGTAGCAATAAATCTTTCCAGAGAAGGTAAAACAAACAAAAAAAATTCCAATATGGGAACAATGTAAATGACAACACAAAAACGTAATTGTTATAGAAAACTAGAGGTTCAAAAATACAAAAAATTGAGGTTTAAGATAAAAAGGGAAAACTAAAATAGAAAGTAAGGTGAATCCGAAGTAAACCCAGTACAACATACTCAATAAGACCACCAATTTCAAAAAAAAAATATGCACATAAATATTTACATATAATGATCTATGAAATCCTGCAGATAATGCGATGAATTCCTCAAATTCAACACAAGAGGGACAATTTTTTAAACTCCTATCAGTATAACTCGCTATTAAAAATTCAAAAACACAATTCAAAATTTCAATTTCAAAAGATCTAATACACTTTGAACTCAGTTCAACGCAAAACTGGAAATGCTGAGTTATGTAACCATCAAAGTCATACCAAATTGCCAGGTTAAGACATGTCAGCATGAAATACATCAGAATTCAAACAGATGAAGCAAATGTGTGAAACAAACGCACGCAGAAGCATATAAAATAGAGCAATAGCATTGGATCCGGTGATAAGAGATTGCGCAGAACAAGATCTGAGACTCACCTGCTTGTATGAAATATAACTTTTCGGGATCGATGAATTAGCTCCGAACAAATTCGAAGAACGGAACGGAGATGAAGAAGCACTACAAAACGTACCTCCAAAAAGTGGTTGAGAAGCAGAGAGTTCTGGAACTTGCTAGTGTAGCACTGGAACTTGCTAGTGTAACAGTCGCCTGAGAGAGAGCCGACGAAGAGTCAGTCGCCTGAGACAGATTTGTAGCTAGGTTTCGCAAGGTTTCTGTGGCTATTTTGAGTCCAGAGGGTGAATTGGGGAAAAAATGAGGTTTATTTTGGGGAGGAAAAAAAAAAGTTTTTATTATTTTTATTAATAATTTTTGACGTTTATAAACAAACGCTGGGAATTGAGCGGGAAAAAAAATATTTTTATTATTTTTTATTAATAATTAAACGCAATAGCAATGGATAATTAAATATTCAACGTTTGTTTATAAGCGCAAAAAAAAAAATTTACTTTTATTAATAATTTGTGGTGTTTATAAACAAACGCCAGAAATTAAGCGCAAAAAAAAGTTTTATTTTTATTAATAATTTGTGGCGTTTATAAACAAACGCCGGAAATTAAGCGTAACTTTTTTTTAATTTTTATTAATAATTTGTGGCGCTTATAAACAAACGTTGGTTTTAGTGGCGTTTAAGTTAAATGCCAGAAATTAAATGCCGGATTTTTCCATATTTCTTGTAGTGGGAATTGTAGAAAGAATAGCATATGATACTATTTGTTCTTCTAATAATACTTATTAACGAGTTATTCGTGTCTAATACTAACATAAACTATTTATCATTTGTATTAAGTATGTAACATTTTCAAGTTCGTATTGTATTTCTCTTATTATGTAAAATTCACATGCCTAGACAGATGCTTATTAATGTGCAACCGAAGACTTCTCCTAATGTTGAAGGACAATGTGAGGGACCTTCTGATCAAAGAATTTTCTACTCTCCTACCTGTCATGGTATATATATTGGACAATTGAGACTCCAAGCTGATTCCTTTAATTATTTTTCCAAATAGATATTTTCAAAGACTTTTGTTTTCCACTTTCTATATACTGACAATACAGGTCTAGAAAATTTTGGTGGGAGTCATACAACTTGAAATGCACGCGATAATTTGTTTTTCAAGGTGAAATGAGAGCTTCTGAAATCTAATGAATTGAGTTAATTTGACTCTATCGTTTTATCTACTTTGTTGCGTAAGACAAAGGGTGTAGGAGTGGTTTATGATACATTATTCAGGTTCGTGCCTTCTTCGGGTCACGTCATATTCATCCTAATAAAAAAATTATTAAATTGTAAAAACAATTCATACAATACTAGGTTAAGAAAAAAATATATATATTATACATTTTCTTCTAACAATGTCAATAAATGGCTTATCTACATCTAATACTAATTCAAACTACTAATCATTCATGATAAGCAATCGTAACATTTTTAAGTTCGTATTGTATTCAGTTCATACTGTATTTCTATTAACGTGTAAAATTGATGGATCTACAAGGATGTTTATTATTATTGTGCAACTAAAGACTTTTCGTAATGTTGAAGGACAATGGGGGAACCTCCTGATCAAAGAATTCGTTGCTCTCCTAGATGTGTTGATATGTGCATTCAAATGGATCTATTTACACTTTATGTGTGTTGACATTACATGTCCTGAAGATTTTTGTGGGAGTAATATCATTTGAAATGTAACTAAAATGTTAAATGCATACGATAGTCTGCGTTTTGAGGTGGACTAGGTGGTTCTGAAATCAAATGAAATTCGAATCTAAATGCACAACAAATTCAAATTCATGTTAAAGTAATTGGAGACAATTTTTGTATTTTTAGTGACAAAAAAAATAGTCGCAAAAAATATATATATTTTTTGTTGTAGAGAGCTGAATCTCCGAACCAAGGCTAAAGCCCAATTCACGAGAGCAAAGCTAAACAGACTAAAAGTCTAACAGCTCAACTCGAGACCAAGCTTTACATGTAAAAAGAAAATGCCTAACAACTGGTAATAAAATAGAGCTTAATAGGCAAAGATTTATACCAATAGCTCGACAACGTAGATAAGCTCTACAAGCATAGTTAAGTGCCTAGAAGCTCTATCCCATAAACAAGTTTTAAAAACAAAGACAGATGCTTAACAACTCGCTATCAAGCAGAGCTCTCAACTTATGAGCCAACCTCAGTATATAAGTAAAGAAATCATTGGCGAAAGTTACGAAGCACATACCACACAAGCTGGGCTGCATTGAGGGGCTACTGATGGAGGAAAAAATTGAGCTACGTAAATCCCGGCTCTATTGAATTATCAATCCAACCCGTCTGGTAAAAGTTCCTAATCCGAATATAATTGGGACATTTGAATACCCGATATGGGATAAAGTCAATCCTTTAGATAAGGATAACATGACTACCAAGGATAAGGCCCATTCAAATTGATAACAACCTAATCCTAACTAACATGAGGATTGGGAGGCCATAGTTCAATCCTAGTGCAACTCTGTCACTAAACGACCTATAAATACACCTTCTATCAATGGCTCAGGTATGCCACTCTCAGTGTTCTAACGTACTGAATACCGTTGACTCTTTTATTGACTTAGGCATCGAAGGATCGACCTCCGCAGTTCTCCCTCTTGTCTCCGACTTCTTTTTCAGGTGATTGAGGTCCAACGAACTGACGTGGAGGTCGCCCCATTTTTTGCATCAACACTAATATAATTCATTTATCATTTGAATTAAGTGATCGCAAGATTTTCAAGTTCATAAAATATCCAATCCTATTGAATTCAATGTTTCAAATTGTCAAGAATGCAAGATCTGCTTGAATTGCATTAGATAAAATTCTTATTAACAAGGTCTAATATAAATACTACACGTACAAGAGAGATATAAATAAACTAGGAAACTACCACTACAATTTAGCTAATAGGTCCTAAAATAAAGCTAAACATATATCTACAACTTAACACTCCCCCTCAAGTTGGAGCATGGAGATTAGTAATGTCTAACTTGCTCAGAAGAGATTGGAACTGAACATTGCCCAGAGCCTTGGTAAACAAATCAGCCAATTGATGTGTACTGGGAACATATTTCGTTTGCAGGAGCCCTGATTGAATCTTCTCTCTGATAAGATGACAATCCAGTTCAATATGTTTTGTTCTCTCATGAAAAATGGGATTGGCAGCAATATGCATAGCTGCTTTATTGTCACAATACAAAGTAGCTGGACGAGAAACTGGAATGTGTAAATCATGAAGTAAGAAATATAACCAATTAATTTCACAACTCGCAGAAGCCATTGCCCGATATTTTGCTTCGGCGGATGAACGAGAAACTGTAGACTGTTTCTTTGTTTTCCAAGAAATCAAGGAAGTTCCAAGTTTGATACAAAAACCTGTGGTGGAATGTCGTGTCATAGGACAACTAGCCCAATCTGAGTCACTGTAAGCAATGAGAGCAAGAGAACTTGTTTTTGAGAGCAAAATTCCTTGCCTAGGAGATCCCTTAAGATAACGTAGGACTCGAAGTGCTGCATCATAATGTGTCTTTCGAGGAGCATGCATAAATTGACTAAGCATATGAACAGCATATGTCATATCTGGTCTAGTAATAGTAAGATAAATGAGTTGACCGACTAGCCGATGATAAGAAGTAGGATTGTGGAGCAAATCACCTGTCTCATTGGTCAATTTCAAATTTTGCTCCATAGGAAAATTACTGGGTTTGGCCCCTAAAAGACCTACATTAGATAAAATGTCCAAGGTATATTTTCTTTGGGAAATACATATACCTTGGCGAGAACGTGCAACTTCAATACCCAGAAAATATTTAAGCGGGCCAAGATCCTTTATCTGAAACTGATCTTGAAGGAAAGCCTTGAATTGATTAATAGCTTGAGAGTCATTACCCGCAATAATAATATCATCAACATAAACAAGAACTGCTGTAAAAGTATTTCCATGTTTATGTGTAAACAAAGAGTAATCAGCCTTTGATGTTTGAAAACCTGCAGTATGCAAAACAGATGATAATTTGGCAAACCAATTACGGGAAGCTTGCTTAAGACCGTAAATGGATTTCTGCAAGTGACAAACTCGTGTCTCCCCCTGTTTGCCAAGACCAAGAGGCAGTTCCATATAGATGTTTTCACTAAGATCACCGTGAAGAAAGGCATTGTGGACATCAAGTTGATGAAGAGTCCAATTATACACTGCAGCAACTGCTAAAAGACAACGCACAGTTGTTAATTTTGCAACAGGTGCAAATGTTTCATGATAATCCAAACCTTCCTGTTGAGTGTAACCCTTGGCAACAAGACGAGCTTTGTAACGTTCAATGGAACCATCAGCTTTATGTTTGATCTTATAAACCCATTTGCAGCCAATGGGTTTTGTATTAGGTGGCAAAGGAACTAAAGTCCATGTGCGATTGGCTTCCAAAGCGGCAAGTTCAGCATCCATGGCTTGGCGCCAATTAGGGTCTTGAACCGCTTGAGCAAATGTAGTGGGTTCAGTGGTTGTAGAAATGGAGGCTATAAAAGGGCGATGACAGGGAGAAAAAAGATCATAGGAAACAAAATTAGAGATGGGAAAGTGAGTACCTGAGTGGCGAACCTGCGTTGAAGTAGACGACGAGTCGGGGGCGGAAGTCGATAATGTTGGACAATGATAATCCTCAAAACGTGAAGGAGCTTGACGAATGCGAGTTGAGCGTCGCACAGGGACGGGCGAAGCAGCAGTGGGCTGATCGCAAAAGGGCAATGTGGGCGAAACAGTGGGTGGGCTATGCAAGGAGTAGAGCGGGTTGGCTGGACCAGGTAAGGATGAGTTGTCAGTAAGGGGCTGGACTATGTTAGGAGTCGGATTAGAGCTAGGTAGGTGGACGGGCTGACTTGTTATGCCAAGAGGGGAGTGATGGTCATTAGGGGGTTGGACAGCAGTAAAGTGGGGATCAGGAAGGCTACTAGAAATAGGCGGAAGTGAGGGAGAGGAAGAAGATGGCACAGAGGGCAAATCACACGTGGGTGCCATGGGAAATTGAGACTCGTGAAAAATAACATCCCGACTCACAAAGATTTGATGAGTTGTGAGATCAAAAAGAAGATAGCCTTTTTGGCCAAATGGATACCCAAGAAAAAGACATCGACATGCGCAACTGTCAAATTTATTTTTGTGAAAAAGAGTGGTGGCATAGCATAAGCAACCAAAAGCACGAAGGTGGTCGTAGGAGGGCTTAGTGTGAAATAAGATCTCATATGGTGATTTTCCAACAAGAATAGTACTGGGCATCCGATTAATAAGATAGGTGGCCGTAAGAATACAATCACCCCAAAACGGCATAGGTAAGTGAGAGTGGAAACGGAGTGCACGAACCACCTCAAGGAGGTGTCGGTGCTTGTGTTCCGCAACCCCATTTTGTTGGGGGGTGCCAACACAACTGTGTTGTTGGATGACACCACGCTCACGAAGAAAATGACAAAAGTCATGAGAAAAAAATTCCTTGCCATTGTCGGAGCGAAATTGTTTAATGGAGCAATTGAATTGAGTTTCAATCATGCGGAAAAATTGTTGTAATAAGTCACAAGCCTCGGATTTAAATCGCATTAAAAAAACCCATGTACAACGGGAAAAATCATCCACTATAGTTAAAAAATAATGGGCTCCTGATAAGGAAGCAATAGGTTGGCGACCCCATATATCACAATGGATTAAAGCAAAAGGCGCATCCGTCATAATAGAACTTTTATTAAATGAAAGACGAGTCTGTTTGGCTAACAGACAATAAGGACAAAATAGAGACGAATCAAAACAAATGCTGGAAACGTCTTGAGATAATTTTTGAGTTCTAGTAGTAGAAGGGTGGCCGAGTCTTTGATGCCAAATTTGGGAAGACATACTAGATTTCGAGGCTAGGGCGCACGGAGAAGGGAACTGAAGCAAATAGAGAGTCCATCAACTTCTTTACCCAAACCAATCGTCCTCTTCGTTGCAAGGTCCTGAAAAATACAAAAAGTGGGAAAAACTTTTTGTAAGTTTATGAACTGACAATAGATTGACGTTGAAGGAAGGTACATATAAAACATCATCAAGGATAATATTAGAATCAAGAGTAACAGATCCACTAGAGTGGATTGGAACAATAGTGCCATTGGGTAGCCGAATGGGGCCTTTTGAGACCTGGGATTTTAGTGTAAACAAATGAGGTGAAGCAATCATGTGGTCAGTAGCACCGGTATCAATAATCCAAGATGAAGAAGGTAAAGAAAATGAGGCTGCCGAGAGAGATTTACCTGCTACATTTGCCAAAGGGTGTGTACCTTCATTGAGTAAAGCCATGATTTGCTTATATTGCATGGGTGTAAAATTGGGAGTCAAATCAGGGCCTGTTGTTGGTCCGGCTTGATGAGCAAAATAATTGGGGCCATTTGTTTTACCAGATGAGTTATCAGGTGGTTTGTAGAGCCAATGACCTTCGGGATAACCATGAAGCTGCCAACAAACTTCAATAGTGTGACCAAGGCCAGATAATCCAAGCCCACATCAATGAGTACAAACGGACCGTCTTCCTCGTGTGCCTGTTTGATTAGAATTTCCACGTCCGAAATTACCACGATTGGCACCACCTGAAGGTGTGCCTCTTGAATTACCACTGTTGCGGTTGCCGGCACCATTAAACTCATTGTTGTGGACACCACTATCAGTGGCTTGCGCAGGACGTGAATTGGAGAAGCCACGTGAATTTGAAGAGCTAGATGGTGGGCGATGGGCCACAAGAGCAGCATCATCATTAATAATGTGAGAAGCACTGATCTCCCGTTGTTTTTCTTCTTGAAGGACCATATTGTAGGCTTCGTTTATCGTCGGTATAGGTTTCATAATAAGAACATGACCTCGGATTGCAGAGTAAGTAGAATTAAGGCCTATCAAAAATTTCATCACCTTTTCATCTTGTTCGTTCTTCTAGAATTTTAGCCGCTTCACATGAACATGAAATTGGTGATAAATGTGTAGACAATTCATCCCAATAACCTTTGAGTTTGTTGAAATAAAGCGTCACGGAGGACTGATCCTGATGAATTTGATAGATCCGTTGTCGAATTTGATAGATTGAAGCTTTATTGCTTTGGGAATAACGTTCTTTCAAATCTTTCCAAGCATCAGATGCAAAATTCTTGTGGAGTACTGAATCTTGGAATTCTTCGGCCACTGAACTGACTATCCAAGAATGAACTATATCATTGCAACGTTGCCACAAGGTACGCTCGTGTCCAGGTGTATCTTCATCAGGCTGCTTTAGGGGTCCATCAATAAATCCTAATTTGTTTTTGCCACTTAACGAAAGCTTCATAGCACGACTCCATGTATCATAACTGTCGCCGGTAAAGATTCGAGGCACAATAGAGACACCCGGATTATCAGAATTATTGAGATAATAAGGACTATTGGGATTAGAGGCAGAAGTTGCCTGTTTGAATGGGGTATTTTCACCCATGATTGAAGATGGTAAAGTTGTGGCCGAATTCCGGGAAACACAAGGAGAAGAAAATTTTAAGAGACAAACCTAGGTAACAAGGTCTAATATAAATACTACACGTACAAGAGAGATAGAAATAAACTAGGAAACTACCACTACAATTTAGCTAATAGGTCCTAAAATAAAGCTAAACATATATCTACAACTTAACACAGATTGTGTTTATTAATGTGCAATTGAAGATTCTCCTAATATTGAAGGACAGGAGTAGGAGGCCTCCTTATCAAAAAAATTATTGCTCTCCTGGCTGTCATGATGTGTAAATTGGACAGTTAAGACCCCAAGTCGATGCCTTCAATTATTTTTCCAAATGGGTCCATCCACTTGGTGTCCTTTTTAATCTTGTTGTATGTGCTGACGATACATATCTTAGAAGATTTTTATTGGAGTATTGTCATTCGAAATATAGGTGAAATTAAAATGAAATGTCAAAAACAAGCAAGAATCTGTTTTTCAAGGTGAGATGAGAGATTTTGAAATGAAATGAACCGAGTTAAATTTATATGTCGTATTATCCACTCGTTGCATAAGACAAGCGGTGTATGAGTGCTAATTAAACTATTTCGTGTTTGTGTCACATCTTTTGGGCCATGTCTTATTTGGCATATTCATTCTAAAGAAAAAATTATTTAATTGTAAAATAATTCATACAATACTAGGTTAAGAAATAAAAAAAAAAATTATACATGTTCAGCTAACAATATATCTATCTATATCTATACTACTAATAAAAGTACCTTAACATGAAAATGTTAAGGTGGATGTGTAGAAAAACTAAAAAGGATAGAATACGAAATGATTGAATTAGAGAAATGGTAGGAGTAGCTCCAATTGAGGACAAGTTGAGAGAGAATAAATTAAGATGGTTTGGTTATGTTCAACGGAGACCGATAGAGGCATCGGTTAGAAAAAGTGATAGAATTTATATTAATGGTACTAGGTGTAGGGGTAGACCTAAATTAACATTGAACGAAATAATAAGAAAATATATGAAAATATTTAACTTAAATGAGCGTATAACGCGTGACTGAAATGAATGGCGAATACAGACTCATATAGTCAACCCCAAATGATTGGGACGTAAGACTTTTTTGCTTCGGTACATGATGTCGATGCAAAAAATAGAGTATTTGTTTCGGTATTCAGTCGAGGCAAAAAAACCCATTTTTGTTTCATCTTTCCTAAGTAAAGCAAAAACCCATTTTTTACTTCAGCATTAGAACGAAGCAAAAAACACTGAAGCAACATGCCCTTTTTCTCTTGTAATGTGTTAAGTTTGCACTAATCTGGGGGAGGAAAAAGAAACCCAAGAAATAAGTTTAGGTGTTTTGTTAGAGATCTGGTGATCCAAGTTCTCATAAGCGTGAGCAATTTCCTGGGCTAGTTGTATGGCTTTCTTTGCCATTATGTATCGCGAGGTGATCACATTCTCAATGCATTTCTGTCCTTCCAGATGTTCCATATAATTGACAGGAAAAGTGTGATCCATGGAATTCCATTCCAGATTTCAGAGTTTCTCGTACACAACTTGTTTAGCCAATTGGTTAGATATAATATGTGGTCACTGTCTCCCTCCTGAGGTTGTCTGAAATGGTCCCAGACTAGTTGGGCTTCATTACAGTCCCTGATGATATGAATGCATGGTAGTTTCCAAAGCAGCTCCACACCTATGGCAGCTACTGCTAGGGTAGGGTCATCTGTAATGTTCCTAGTTTCTCTCATGTTACTGGACTCAATTCTATCATGTTTAACGAGCCACGGAAAATGCCCAAGTTTTTGAGGAATTTTAACAAATGAATCTTTTCTTCTCCTTAGAGTTCCCCCCACATAAAATTTCTATTTAATCTATCCAAATGATCACAAAGCCCCAGCAAACTTTGTCAGAATTACCATACTCCCAGTTTTACCTTCCTTTCTTCTAAGTGAATGTATCGTTTCTTGGGTGATGATAATATTGTCTGTTGTTTGTCTACCAGGTATAAAGCTGCTCTGATTTGAACTTTTGAGACTACTTAACAAAGGTCTTAATCTAGCAACCACGAGTTTAGACAGTATTTTATAGCTCACATGCCCAAACTTTTGAGACTACTTAACAAAGGTCTTGATTTTGTTATCATGAGACCACGTTGTTTGTCATGTATGGGAATGAGGAGGCGGTCACGAGACTATGTTATTTTGGACCACGTGAACATGTCTTGTTCTTGTTGGTGAACCCCCTTGCGTGTGGGTGCTAGCCACATGCATAAATTTTAGTGGACCATTATAACTTGTTAATTGTCTAAAGTAAGGTCCTCTCACTTTTTTCCTTTTATTGAGCCGTTTAAATTTCTGTAAAAACAAAAACGCTTCAATAGAATTTTGATTCTTGCTAACAATTTTGAGGAAAAAAAAAAACCCATCCTCTCATATTGTTAAGTATAAGTATTTTTAAATTATAATTGCTCCCCTAATTTTTTTCAAAAATCTAAAAGGACCCCTTGCACACCTTTGCCTTTCTCTTTCTATAGACAAGTACCAAAATGACACCTTCTGTCATATTTTTTGGCTTTAAGAGGGAATAAAAAATGAAAAAACCCATTCGAATCCAAACAATTAGATAGGTCTATTTTTTGTTGGGACATAAGGTTTTTTTTTTGGCTAAAAACCGCAAGGGTAGTTTAAGTAATAATAAGGACGAGTTGTAAATCTAGACATCTTGAATCTTGACAACTCCTTAGAGTCAGACCATGTGGTATTTATCCCTAATGAATACTCCAGTTCCGGTGTGGATGGTTTGTCTTTGACTAGTGATGAGTGGGTTTTATACCTACGAATTGAGTACTTTCGGTTTGATGAAATTGCAAGTTTTCAATTACTTTATGTTCCTTTTTATTTGTTTTGTGTGTTTTGATGTTATTTTGTAGGGATGATCATTTAGAAGGAAACAAGGTCAATTTGGAGCCAAAATGTTGAATTTTTGAAGGCTAAACAACAAGGGAAGATGCTAGGCTTAAAAGGGGTCAGCGCCCCAGCGTCAAAACCAGCGCCCTTGCGCCACAAGGGCAGTAAATCAGCGCCCCTGCGCTGATTTTGGCGCAGCTGCGCTTATGATGGAAGTTGGACGCGAATTAGGATTCGTTTTTGACCCGAAATTGGACTCTAATGCCTCTTATGTGCTAGGGTTTGAGGGGAAGATATAAAGAATGATTTTGGGGGCTGAAAACAGAGAGGAGAAGACCAAGGATTGATAGAAAATTGAAGGCAAGAATCGAAGAAACCGACACGAAGAAAATCGGACTTGAAGGCTAGATAGAGATTGAAGATTGCAACTAAGTTTTCATTCTTTTCCCTTACTTTTACTTCTTGATTTTCTAAGATGTTGTTTAATTTGAGAATGATGTTTTTCAATTACATTATGAACTAAATTTGTATTAAGATTGCAACGGAACCTAATGCCTAGTTAAATTGATCTACTCTCGTTTCTAGTTTTTGTTGATCTTATATGAGTTGTTTGTCATATTTTGTATTTAATATATGATTGTTTGGCCAACAATTAATTTGATAACTTAGATGAAATTGGAAGATGAATTCTAGGTTTAGATCTGAATATGATGACATGCGTCTGGTTAATTCTTCTTAGGATTGAATTACTGGGTTTGTGTATAGGATAAGAAGATACCTATATGATGTGTGTAACTTTTATGAGAGTTTGAACTTAATGAATCTATTCCAACTTATTTTGCATAGGAATATAGCAATTTAATTGAGAGAGATATGCTTATCTAACTATCGGAAGAGGTTTGATAAATAGTTTTGAAGTCTCAGTTAACAACTTATTTTGATCAATTAACTAGAAAGAGAGTGGAAAGATTTATACGAAACATTAGGGAAAATTGTAATCTTAACTTCTTTTATCCGGTAAATTCAACCCTTGATTATTAAGTTTAGATTTAGTCTTAAATTAGTAATTCCATAGTTCAATTCCAATTGTTTAAATAAAATCGAATTGATATAAAGTTAGTACTTGGAAGTTATTAGCAATAATTCTCCGTGGGAACGATACTCTATTTATCACTTTATTACTTGTTGATCGTGTATACTTGCACGTAAATTGTCAATACCAAATTCGGACAACAATTAGACATGGGAAAAAATTAATTAAGGTGCACGTAACTTGGTTCAGATACTTTTAACCGTTGAAAAAAAAAGTATATTATTTAAAAAAAATAAGTTGCTATTCGAGTGGTCGTCTTAGCTTTTGGAATTAAGAGGGAGTCAGATAAAAAGTGACCCACTAGAACACCAAAGAATTGAAAAGGCCAATTTTTTGTACCTCCAAATACTTTCAAATTTTCTTTTTACATTCTAAAAAAATTAAAATTCTCACAATACTCAGTCACATCAAAAATAACAATATAGCTTGTTTTAACAAAACTAATCGATGCACACATGCATGAATATTATACAAGACCAATCCCACTTTAATCGCAAAATCTCAATAGCCTTCTTCATCCCTTCATTTACGGTATGCAAAACAAATTCAAACACAAGCGAGCGTTGTCGTCCTTATTATCACTTGAACTACCTTTGAGATTAAAAGAGGAATGTTTGAGCCTCAAAAAACTTGAAGGATTGGAATGCAATACTAGACGTCTCTCAATACTATTTAAAACAGAATTTATGGGCTCATTGGGTCCATACTTGTGGGCTAATTATTTGGGTCCATGTTTTTTATCTCAATTCAATGTGCGTTCTCTCTCTTCGCTTGGAGTCATACAATGAAAATAATACTGTTTTTCATGATGTTAAATTCGAGTGATGTAAATGTTGATACGCTTAAGCAAATTGATACCTGGTGAATACGAGTTTGGGAATCTCTTCTAAAATAAGGATAAATGTGCTTACTATTTATCTATCTCATGCACTCTATAGACGAGAGTCTTGTGAACTATGTACAACTTCTTTTATTTCATAAAAAATGAAGACATGTTATTAATCATGATAGAAACGAAGTTAAAACGAAGTCATTTCTAGAGATTATCATGCAACATAAAATGTCCTCAATTTAGATATTGAAAGTAAAATAATTCACTAAAGTCAGAGATCATCCATGAATTTAGTTTTGGAATAGTCTTTTCATTTTTGAAAAAGTTTAGGGGAGATATCTTATCAAACTTTTTGAGGAGGGGGGATGGGCGATCTTTTACCCCTCCCCGCGTCCCCTAGATCCATCGATCATTGACTAAGATATGATGGACAAAATTGAGCAAAGTGTTTCAACTAGAAATATGTAAGGTCCATTAAAGTCAATGAACTAGAAAAATTCAAACCAGGCACCAATAAATTAATTTAATGACATATAATTGAACTTGATTGAATTTGACAAAATTTGAAATTGAGAGGATCGGGATGCATCAGATAATTTTCAGCAATCAGACCTTAATTGTTTGGCCAACCCAAACAAAATAATCAAACTTCTGTGATTGACCCAAACAAAGATACTTTTGTGTGCCACCATGCCTCCATTGGCTGCTCTACATAGATTTCTTGGGTGACCTTGGACTGTTAATTGGCCATGTTCTGTTAGGTTCATAATGTGTTTATGTTTGATAACTTTTTAAATTATAGTTTTACCTTTTTTTTAATTACATTTTTAAGTACTGTTTGGTTTGCAAGTTTTTTCTTCACTTTTTTCTTTTCATAGTGTACATTCGTAAACATATAAATGTAATGATTGGAATCAAACATGTTACTTTCATTTGTTATTAAATAAGGTCTTCAAACATAGACTTAGGTTGTGTTTGTTAAAACTGAAAGCTGAAGTCTAAAAAGTGAAAGTTGAAGTCTGAAAGCTGAAAGTTGAAAGTTGAAGTCTGAAAGCTGAACGCTGAATTTGTGCACTGTTTGGTATCCACTGAAATTTAAGTACTGAATTAAACCAAACTGTTTGATAACTACACAGAGCTGACGTCTGAAAATAAATTAATTTTCAGTTTTACCCTTCCACTATTTAATTTAAAAATATTTATAAAATATGATTTTATCTAATAAAAAATGACAATATATCAAATCAATTTAATTCATAAAATAAATCATAATCACTATTATCATATTGTAGTCTACATTTAACAAACATGATATTAAAATTAATTTAAGTTAAATTAATCACATATAGCTACCAATTGTCATAAATTTTGAAAATTACAACTAGGATACAAATGAAGAGTTTAATTGTCGTGCAATTTGTTCACGCAAATTGAGCATAAAAATTTGATCAGCTTGTGTCCTTCCTCCTCCAGCTTCCAAACTAGTTGAAGTATGCAAATTTTGATGGGAATTGCCATAAGCAGCATTGACATCACTAAACTGGTCCAAAAAAGCATCTGTGATACGGGTTCGTCGAATAAAATTATGTATGCTTATACAAGCAATTACAATATTCCTTTGGACAACAAAAGAATATGATGACATCTTTTTTAGTATTGGAAAACGAGATTTCAATACTCTAAAGGCACGTTCAATCACATTTCTTAACTTAGCATGTGCTTGGTTGAATAACTCTTCTTTTGTTCTTGGACAAAGATTTTGAAAATCAGACAACCAATACCGCACATTACGATAGGGTGACATAAATCCACGGGTATGTGTATATGTCTCATCGCATAAAAAGTATTTATCTGCACGAATGATATAAAATAAACTATCTACATAAATATTTTGTAACAGGAATTAAATATTTTCATCTAACCTGGAGGAAGAATTGGAAAATTATTAGCTGGATCACTCATAGTTTCTTTTAGAACTCTTGAGTCATGTGCTACCCCTTCCCAACTTGCCCAGACAAATGTAAACACAAGGTCAAAATCACATATAGCAAGTACATTTTGAAAACATTTTCCTTTGCCTCTTCCTTTGTATGGAACTTGTTCGTCTGGTAGTATAACAGCAGAAATAAGAGTTCCATCAAGTGCACCCACCGCACCCTTTCAAAAATAAATATGTTAGTATAAATGTGAGAATTTTAAAAAGCTGTAAATCATTTTATATCCTATGAAGTTAAAATAAAACGAAAAAAATACCCTAAATATTCCTCTGAGCCGACGGTGATGACTTATGTCATTAACTGAATTCGTAGTTGTTGGGACAATCATCTCTTTTGAAAAATGGAGCATAGCATATAATACTTCATGGAAGTATTTATGTATTGTTTGTGTTGAATGATTGAATCTTCGTTTCACAAAACGATTTCATATGTTATGACTCAATGTTATGAGAAACATTGTCATCTTCTCTTACATGGATACATAACGACTATCTTCAAGCCACCCTCTATTTCGAAAATGACCACATAAACTTATAAAAACTTCTTTTTTCATCCTTAACATCTCTTGACAATGACTTGGATTTCCATCAAGTATTTCATTTAAATATCCAGACCCACGAAGCAAACCATCAGTGTCTGGCCTCCGTCCAACATGTTTTTTCCTCAATATTTTGAATGCCAAAGAAGTGACAACAACCTTCAATGCACGCTTTTGTTTTTCAGACAACATGCTGTTGGACAATATTAATAAACTATAATCAGTCTAACATAAGACAATTTAACTATGTATGTCATCTTCCAAAATAATTAACATTCAAAAATCACTACAGATAATTTCAACAATAACAATGCCATCAATGCATGATATACTTATTGAAACAATTGCAAAAATTATTAAACAAATAAATTTAAACAATCTTTCACATTCAAAATAGTCATAAATTCTTCCTATAAAAATAATAATTATAACTTCTAGTAATTCCTAAAATTCAAAGCAGCTTTAGTTTCTTGCCATTTATTTCTATCCATGTCTTTCTAACTACTTCTGGTTTTTGACGTAATAACATCCACTGCTCCCTGTGTGCTTTACTCTCACAAAAAACACTACACGCAACATAATACAATGGATCACTCATTTCAAAAAGCTGCATCTCATCCAAAATACGATTGCATTCTTCTATACTTGGTCCGTCGGCATTTTGTAATGGCTTAAGAGTTTCAAATAGTTGTTCATCAAGGTCACTATGTTTACTTTTCTTTTGACGTTTATTGTCTTGTTTTGTCACATCCTTTGGTGAAGAAGGTATCTCAACAGATTCAAAGTCAAGATTAATCGGTGTTTGTGACTGCGAGCCGACCATATCCGTTGGCAACCCTTTCTTCGATGAACCCCATGAATTTTTTCCAATTGCTCTAAAACCATCAAACAAAACTTTTAACTCATTTGCGTACTGTAGTCCATTATAGTGAAATTGCTTTGCATCTAGATTAGTCTGTGACATAAAAATATAAAAAAGCACAAGAATTATTTGTGTTATAGTTCTATAAGAATAATTAACAATGAATAAAGTAATACCTTTATATACTCCTCCCATTCTGTTGAACGCCAATTTATAGTATTTGTTTCTGGATCGTAACCATTTCCAGTTTTTGATATTATTTTTTACCATATTCCATATTTTGTTCTTAGATATTCCCACTGATTCTTCAATTGTTTCTGGAAGAAGTCAACATTCTTCCGCTCCTTTAAAGCTACCCTCATATAATCCCAAGATTCTTTTTTCAAGCTACCTCCATTTCTTCCTTTATCAGATGATTCTTGCACACACAAATCTATAAAGATTTTAAGCAAATCTGGATCCTTCCAATTTGCTCTAGCACCATCACTAGAAGTCATTCCTACATAACCATTTTTTAACAGAATATCAGACAATATGGTGTTGTTTAACATTGTCAAATTATTATCGTGACCCACTAGTATACAAAAAAATTGATGATTACAAGAATTGAAGAACACAAGACAATTAACCAATAAACAAAAAAAAAAAAAAAAGAACAACAACACTGGCTATCGTTGGCTTCGTTGCGGTCGTCAACACATAAAAAACCAAGCTTTCCAATGAAACATCAATACTTCACACACCAAGACACACCAAGGATTAATTAATTACCAAGGATTCCTTCGGATTCACTCACACGATATTTCTTTTTTATTGAACAGACTCACTCGATAATTCAATAACCCATAAATCAATTTAACATAAAAAAAACCTTGAAATTCTTGCCATCTATAAACACACTCAATAGCGAAGGAGTTAAACGTGACAAAAAAATCAAAGGCTAGAGATGAAAATTGATAAGGTACCTGCTGTGAGTTTTGCAGAAAGTATGCTATGGTTGAAGTGACGTGTCAATGTAACACCCCGCAATTTTTTCTTTTATATATATATATATATATAGATATATAATATATAATTGTGGTAAAAATGTGGATATGTGTAGAAATATGTGTTGGAAAGGTTTGAGATGGATTTGGTTGGCTTAGGAATGGATTGAAAATGAAAAATAAAGGAAGTAGGCAAATCTGGGATCAACTATCGGTAGTAACTACCGGTAGTAACTACCAGTAGTCAAGTGTCCAGTGTACCCGAGCTACCGGTAGTCAACAGGTAGTCGAGTGCCAATGTACCCGAGCTACCGGTAGTCAAAATCAGCTACCGGTAGTCGCTGTAAAAATCAGACAATTTTAGTTCGCGAACAGCCGATTTTTCCCCCACTATAAATACTTCTTGCCATCCCCTTAGCCTTCATTACACACCTTAAAACCCTAGAAAACATTAGAGAGAAAGAGGGGAAGAGAAAAACACAAGATCAAAGGTGAAAAACAAGGAATTTAAGGGTGATTCAAGATCCAAGCCCTAGATTTCCAAGAACATCAAGGTAGGGGTTTTCTCTCACTCACTTACATTGATGGCTAGGGTATTTATATATGTATGTTTTGGCTATCAATGGTATATATATATGTTATGGAATCATCCTCTCTTAGGCTTTTTGGCAAAGATTACATGTTTTGAACAAAGTTAGGGTTTAATACCCATGAAATCTCTTTTCTAGTTTTAAAACCCTAGTTGTTGGGAGAGTGATGTATTTCTTCTTAAATGCTTCTTTATTATGAACTTCAAAAACCGTAGTTGTTTGTGTTGGGTAGAAAAATGATGTTATTGTGATCTCATGTATTTTCTTTGTTGGTTGGGGAATTGTTACATAATATATCTTGGGGATTTTGGAGAGATGTTTGTAAAATGATATAAATATTGGAATGGTATGCTTGGTTGGGTTGTTTGTGATGCCTTGAGGGTGAGAGGTTCCTTATAAGGATGCTCATACCAAGAGAGGAGAGTATGTGATTTCCCTCAAGAGGTTCCTTATAAGGATGCTTGAGTTTGTGATGTCTTGAGGGTGAGAGGTTCCTTATAAGGATGCTCATGCCAAAAGAGGATAGTATGTGATTTCCCTCAAGAGGTTCCTTATAAGGATGCTTGAGTTTGTGATGCCTTGAGGGTGAGAGGTTCCTTATAAGGATGTTCATGCCAAAAGAGGATAGTATGTGATTTCCCTCAAGAGGTTCCTTATAAGGATGCTTGAGTTTGTGATGCCTTGAGGGTGAGAGGTTCCTTATAAGGATGCTCATGCCAAAAGAGGACAGTATGTGATTTTCCTCGAGAGGTTCCTTATAAGGATGCTTGAGTAACCAAGCCTTGAGGGTGAGAGGTTCCTTATAAGGATGCTCATGCCAAAAGAGGACAATATTATATAATGTGTGGGAAATGGTTTATATTTTGAAAATGAATGTTTATTAGAATTGGTTATTATTGTTCATTTCTAGTACTATGGCTACTTAAACTTGAGATCAGTTGTAAAATGTCATTGTTTTACTGCAAAGATTATGTATGCTATTTGTGAAATGAGACCGGCCGTTTTAAATGCTTTTCTAAACCTTGTATGGGTTTGAGAGAATTTTTCTACAGAGCTTCGTGCTCACCCCCTACTAATAACATTTTTCAGATTACCCGCTTGAGGAGGACTTAAGGGTCGAGGAGCCCGCTACTTGGGAGACTCCACTTGACGGGAGTGTGGATCCCGAGGTGGACGCGTAGAGCGACCTCCTTTCCTTTTTGTACTAGACTAGGATATTCATTTTGAACCTTGTAAAGTCTAGTTTTCTTTTGTAATTCCGCTGCGCTACATTATTGGATTTTTGGGATGTAAAGGCCAAAATGGGTCTATTCTTTTGGGATAATGCTGTAAATTTTATGGATGACTTTATGAAGTCTTATTTATTGATGGATTATTTTAGTGCTCTCATGATATGAATGTTTTAGAATGTAATGTCGTCCAGGGTGTGTTTTGGGGTGTTACAAAGTTGGTATCAGAGCCTAGGCTTTAGGTCTTACATGGGAGCTGTAGGTTATGGATCTCCACTAGAGATGTAGGTTTAGGGTGAAGGAAATTGTTAAGTTAAATTTTGTATATGCCTTGGGCTTAAATCAAGACATCCTATATATTACTTTAGTTTATATCATGCACATCAAGGAAACTAAATTGTGGATTGATGTGCAGGATGGACGGTACACGGGGACGAGGACGTGGTCGTGGCCGTGGAGGTCAAGCAAATCCACCACCACCACCACCTCCGGATGCCATGCAAGGCATTTACCAATGCTTGAGGGAGCTCACCACTTTGGTACAAAGCCAAAATGGTAACAACAACCACAATGGTAGAGCTCATCCTCTCGCTCAAGTACCGGGCAATGAGAACGGAGACCGAAGGATGATAGCCCTTCGGGAATTCTTACGACAACGACCACCCAACTTCCAAGGGAGCTCCAATCCTTTGGAGGCGGATAGATGGATTCGCCGAGTGAAGAAGATCTGTGACGGCATGGGAGTTGCCGAGGAGTTGAGAGTGGGTTTGGCGACCTACCTGTTTGAGGGGGAGGCCGACTATTGGTGGGATGCCATAAAGAGGAGAAGGGACACCGACATACTCACTTGGGAAGAATTCGATCAACTTTTCCAAGATAAATATTTCCCTGAATCAGTCAGAGACCGAATGAAGGCGGATTTTCTTGCATTACGACAAGGTGGTATGACCGTGGCTGAGTATGAGAGGCGGTTCGACGAGCTCTCCCGTTATGCTACGGGATTTATATCTACTGAGGCCGACAGGGCCAAGCGCTTCGAGCAGGGTCTGAGGCCGGCTATTAGGGAGAAGTTGGTGGCTCTCAGGATCCGTGAATTTGGGGACTTGGTGGACAGAGCTGCACTGGTAGAGAGAGACATAGAGGATAGCCAGCGACGACAGGGCTTCTCAAGAGGAGGTCCGATACGGACAGGTGCTAGCACTAGTGGGGCACAGAGACCGACACCATACCGTCGCCCCGATCAGACAGGGGGACAGCGACTTTTGACAGCCCGAGGAGAGGGAGACACTCAGACTAGAGCCGGTTTTATCCCACGATCCTGCTTTGCATGCGGAGGTGTGGGACATCTTCGGATGCATTGCCCAATCTATCCACCTCAGGGGCCGATCCAGACCGCCAGACAGGTACCAGCAGCCCAACCACCACCACCGAGGCCTGCACCGCAGCGACCGATACAGGCTCAAGCCCCCGGCGGCGCCAACCAAGGGCGAGTATTTGCTTTGACTCAGCCGGAGGAGGACATCGCCAATGCCGTTGTGGAAGGTATCGTCCTTATTTATAATTCTTGGGCCCGAATATTATTTGACCCCGGTGCAACACACTCATTTGTACGCACGACATATGCACTTGATTTGGGATTGAGTTTTGCGAAGCTAGAGCATGTGATGAATATTAGCTTGCCCACGGGAGAACGGTTAGATACTAGCCGAGTCTGCAAGGGTTGCGTGCTTCACATTGGGGAGCACGAATTGATAGTTGATTTGATTGCTTTAGAGATAAGGGGGTATGATGTGATTTTCGGGATGAACTTGTTGTCTGCTTTCTGGGCGGTAATGGATTGTTTCCGCAAGCAGATTACATTTCAGTTACCGGGAGGAGTCGTTTTTAGTTTCGTGAATAACCGAGATTCTTTCCATCCGTTTCCTACTACGGGTAGTAGATTCTTAAAAGCAAAAGCGGGAAGTCAATTGAGTTTCTTAGCGAGCTTGATGGGAGATGACCGGGATAAACTCCACACGGATGTGGTGTTCATTGTATCGGAGTTTTCAGATGTTTTTCCCGAAGAATTACCCGAATTACCGCCACATAGGGAAATTGAATTCAAGATCGATCTCTATCCGGGAACCGAACCCATATCTATTGCTCCCTACCGGATGGCACCTTTGGAGTTGAAGGAGCTAAGGAAGCAATTGGATCAGTTGTTGTCGATTGGGTTTATCCGTCTAAGCACTTCACCCTGGGGAGCCCCGGTCCTCTTTGTGAAGAAAACGGATGAGACTCTACGGTTGTGCACGGATTACCGGAGGTTGAATCGGGTTACCGTGAAGAATAAGTATCCGTTGCCGAGAATTGATGACTTATTTGATCAGTTGAAGGGTTCAAAGTATTACTCCAAGATTGATCTTCGCACGAGGTATCATCAGCTGCGGATTAAGGAGGAGGATATTCCTAAGACTGCTTTCCGTACCCGGTATGGTCATTTCGAGTATACGGTGATGCCGTTCGGATTGACTAATGCCCCCGCAGCCTTCATGGACTTGATGCACAGAGTCTTCCGGCCTTACCTCGACCAATTTGTCATTGTGTTTATTGATGACATATTGGTTTACTCACAGACCCAGGAGGAATATGCTCGTCATCTCTCTATGGTGCTACAAACATTGAGAGAACATAAGTTATATGCGAAGATGAGCAAGTGTGAGTTCTGAATGAAGGAAGTGAAGTTCCTTGGCCATGTTGTGTCCGAGCAAGGAGTAGCAGTTCATCCCGCAAAGATTGAGGCCGTGATGAAATGGGAACCACCGAAGAACGTAACGGAAGTCCGGAGTTTCTTGGGGTTAGCCGGCTATTATCGTAGGTTTGTGGAAGGGTTCTCCAAGCTTGCGATGCCGATAACTCGACTTACAAAGAAGGGGGAGAAATTTTTCTGGACTCAAGCGTGCGAACTAGCTTTTCGCACCTTGAAGGAGAAGTTGACGACGGCACCTATCCTCATTATTCCGAGTAGTGGGGAAGGCTATGATGTCTACACCGATGCTTCATTACGAGGTTTGGGATGCGTTCTAATGCAAGGAGGGAAGGTAGTGGCTTATGGCTCGAGGCAACTCAAGGTGCATGAGCAGAATTATCCCACACACGACTTGGAGCTGGCCGCGGTGGTATTTGCTCTTAAGTTGTGGAGATGTTATTTATACGGGGAGAAATTTCAAGTGTTCTCGGACCATAAAAGCCTCAAGTATATCTTCACACAGAAAGACTTGAACCTCCGGCAAAGAAGGTGGATTGAGTACTTGGAAGATTATGAGTTCATGCTCAACTACCATCCGGGGAAGGCCAATGTAGTTGCCGACGCTCTAAGCAGGAAATCTCGGGGTGAAATCAATTCCCTTGCGGTAGGTAGGTGGAAAATGGTGGATGCATTGGAGGAGTACGAGCTATGGGTGGATGGATCGGAGTATCAACCATATCTATTCAACCTTGTAGCTCAACCGACGCTTTTGCAACGGGTGGTGGAGTTACAATGCCTGGATTCAGAACTCGATTTGATTAGAGCCCGATTAGAGAATGGAGAAGCGATGGAAGGATGGTCTTGGAAGAATGGAGAGTTGAGATATGGGGAGAAGCTATGTGTCCCCAATGATTCGTCCCTAAAGGAGGAAATACTTGGGGAGTGTCATCGCTCCAAGTTTGTTATCCACCCCGGTAGCACAAAGATGTATAGGGACATGAAGCGTCAATACTGGTGGAGGGGAATGAAGTGAGATGTGGCCAAGTATGTGGCCAAATGTACGGTGTGCCAGCAGGTGAAGATTGAGCACCAAAGGCCAAGAGGAGTCCTACAGTCTTTGCCTATCCCAGAGTGGAAGTGGGATCACATCACCATAGACTTCGTATCTGGCTTTCCACGGACTTCATGAGGGCATAATGTCGTATGGGTCATCGTTGATAGACTCACCAAGTCCGCTCACTTCTTGGGTATGAAGACCACCGACACGTTAGAGACCCTGAGCAAGCTCTATATTCGCGAGATAGTGAGATTGCATGGAGTTCCACTATCCATTGTGTTGGATCGTGATTCTCGTTTCGTAGCGCAATTTTGGCAAAGTCTTCAAAGAGCTATGGGGACAGAGTTGCACTTCAGCACCGCTTTTCATCCCCAAACGGATGGCCAATCCGAGAGGGTAATCCAGATTCTAGAAGACATGTTGCGGGCTTGTGTGTTGGACTTCACGGGAGGTTGGAGTGACCATTTGCCATTGGTGGAATTTGCATACAACAACAGCTATCAGGAAAGTATTGGGATGGCACCGTATGAAGCGTTGTATGGAAGACCATGCCGATCACCGACTTGTTGGTTAGAAGCCGGCGAGAGTAGTTTGTTGGGACCGGACATTGTTCGAGAAACTACGGAGAAGATTCAACTCATCCGAGAGAGACTACGGACGGCGCAAAGTAGACAGAAAAGCTATGCGGACCACAGAAGAAGACCCTTAGAATTCAAAGTGGGAGACTACGTGTTCCTCAAAGTGTTGCCTAAGAAAGGAGTATTGAGATTCGACAAGAAGGGAAAATTAGCACCAAGATATACTGGGCCATTCGAGGTAATTAAAGTGGTGGGCAAAGCGGCGTATCAGTTGCGGTTACCAGCTCAGTTGTCTGGGGTGCATGACGTGTTCCACGTGTCGATGTTGAGAAAGTGTCAATCGGATGCAACTCCAGTAGTGAACTTGGAGGAGATTGAAATCCAAGACGGAGCAACCTACGAAGAACAACCGGTAGAAATTATCGACACCAAGGAAAAAGTGCTTCGCAACAAAGTTATCAGATTGGTAAAGGTTCGGTGGCAACACCATGGAGTGGAGGAAGCTACATGGGAACCGGAGCAAGAAATGCGGGAGAGGTATCCATATTTGTTCGCTACTTGAGGTAAGTTTCGAGGACGAAACTTTCCTTAAGGGGGGTGGATTGTAAGACCCCGCAATTTTTTCTTTTATATATATATATATATATATATATATAAAATAAATAATTGTGGTAAAAATGTGGACATGTGTAGAAATATGTGTTGGAAAGGTTTGAGATGGATTTGGTTGGCTTAGGAATGGATTGGAAATAAAAAATAAAGGAAGTAGGCAAATCTGGGATCAACTACCGGTAGTAACTACCGGTAGTCAAGTGTCCAGTGTACCCGAGCTACCGGTAGTCAACAGGTAGTCGAGTGCCAATGTACCCGAGCTACCGGTAGTCAAAATCAGCTACCGGTAGTCGCTGTAAAAATCAGACAATTTTAGTTCGCGACCAGCCGGTTTTTCCCCCACTATAAATACTTCTTGCCATCCCCTTAACCTTCATTACACACCTTAAAACCCTAGAAAACATTAGAGAGAAAGAGGGGAAGAGAAAAACACAAGATCAAAGGTGAAAAACAAGGAATTTAAGGGTGATTCAAGATCCAAGCCCTAGATTTCCAAGAACATCAAGGTAGGGGTTTTCTCTCACTCACTTACATTGATGGCTAGGGTATTTATATATGTATGTTTTGGCTATCAATGGTATATATATATGTTATGGAATCATCCTCTCTTAGGCTTTTTGGCAAAGATTACATGTTTTGAACAAAGTTAGGGTTTAATACCCATGAAATCTCTTTTCTAGTTTTAAAACCCTAGTTGTTGGGAGAGTGATGTATTTCTTCTTAAATGCTTCTTTATTATGAACTTCAAAAACCGTAGTTGTTTGTGTTGGGCAGAAAAATGATGTTATTGTGATCTCATGTATTTTCTTTGTTGGTTGGGGAATTGTTACATAATATATCTTGGGGATTTTGGAGAGATGCTTGTAAAATGATATAAATATTGGAATGGTATGCTTGGTTGGGTTGTTTGTGATGCCTTGAGGGTGAGAGGTTCCTTATAAGGATGCTCATGCCAAGAGAGGAGAGTATGTGATTTCCCTCAAGAGGTTCCTTATAAGGATGCTTGAGTTTGTGATGCCTTGAGGGTGAGAGGTTCCTTATAAGGATGTTCATGCCAAAAGAGGATAGTATGTGATTTCCCTCAAGAGGTTCCTTATAAGGATGCTTGAGTTTGTGATGCCTTGAGGGTGAAAGGTTCCTTATAAGGATGCTCATGCCAAAAGAGGACAGTATGTGATTTCCCTCGAGAGGTTCCTTATAAGGATGCTTGAGTAACCAAGCCTTGAGGGTGAGAGGTTCCTTATAAGGATGCTCATGCCAAAAGAGGACAATATTATATAATGTGTGGGAAATGGTTCATATTTTGAAAATGAATGTTTATTAGAATTGGTTATTATTGTTCATTTCTAGTACTATGGCTACTTAAACTTGAGATCAGTTGTAAAATGTCATTGTTTTACTGTAAAGATTATGTATGCTATTTGTGAAATGAGACCGGCTGTTTTAAATGCTTTTCTAAACCTTGTATGGGTTTGAGAGAATTTTTCTACAGAGTTTCGTGCTCACCCCCTACTGATAACATTTTTCAGATTACCCGCTTGAGGAGGACTTAAGGGTCGAGGAGCCCGCTACTTGGGAGACTCCACTTGACGGGAGTGTGGATCCCGAGGTGGACGCGTAGAGCGACCTCCTTTCCTTTTTGTACTAGACTAGGATATTCATTTTGAACCTTGTAAAGTCTAGTTTTCTTTTGTAATTCCGCTGCGCTACATTATTGGATTTTTGGGATGTAAAGGCCAAAATGGGTCTATTCTTTTGGGATAATGCTGTAAATTTTATGGATGACTTTATGAAGTCTTATTTATTGATGGATTATTTTAGTGCTCTCATGATATGAATGTTTTAGAATGTAATGCCGTCCAGGGTGTGTTTTGGGGTGTTACAGTCAACCACCACCTGCAACGAAACCTTCACGATCTTCCTGATGCACTATTGGTAAACATTCTAGGGATTAATTGTGTGTATTTAATTATGATTGTGTATTTAATTCTGTGTGTATTTAATTATGATTGTGTGTGTTGTTGCATCAAGAAGAAAAGAGGAAGAATGGAGGAAGAAGATTGGAAGAAGAGATGAAGAACATACCTGCAGTTTGGAAGACGATGGCAGGCAACGAAGAAGAAGTCTGAAGAGGCAGAGGGAATGAAGGAGATATGCGTTAAGGCTGTGAAAACTATTGGGGCAAATTTGTCAAATAAAATTTTATTAAAAAACCTAAAGGCTGAGCGTTTTCAATCTTCAATATTAAGCAGGTAAGAGCTACTTAAATTTTGCCTTGCATTTAGGTGGCACTTATTTTATTAAGGAGTTGTAATATTGAGTTATCAAACGTGCTTAATTCATTAAGTACTGAAAGTGTTCAGTTTTAAGACTTAAGTTAGGTTATCAAACACACTCTTAGGGGCTGTTTGATAACACCACTTAAAGCTTAAAACTGAATGCTTTAGGCACTTAATAAATTAAATCCGTTTGATAACCTAAAACTCATACTACTTAATATTTTAAGCACTTCTTAAAAATAAGCTAAAATTTTAAGTAGCAAGCCACCTACTTATCACTTAATGTTGAAAATGTTTGTCAGTAAGGATTTTATCAATTTTTTGACCTCCAAATATATGCTATTGGGATGGGATGGCTCCTACTAGCTCTCCCCCTCTACGAACCGCACGTACGAGTTCCCCCGCATACGGCTCAAGTGGCGAAGGCCCTTTCCTTCGCGCTTGGTAAGCGCTTCCATGATCAATAATGAAAAAGAGGACAAGGGCCAAGCTTACTGCTAGCCTATCGGCTAGAGCCAAGCTTCGACCGCGACTGCTCGTCATATTGGACAAATATACCCTCACCACCATTGTGTCATCGCCACCACCACTAACAGTATCACCAGCACCACCATTGTACTGCCGCCGCCACTACCACCACTATTGTTGCTACCACCACCATCACTACCATCACCATTGCTACCATCACCTCCACCACCACTACCGTCACCACCATTGTGTCGTCGCCACCACCACTACCATTATGTCACCGCTACCACAACCATTGTACCACTGCTACCACCACCACCATCATTATATCACCGCCACCACCACTACCACTACCATCGCCACTACTATCATCGCCACCACTACCACTATCATTGTGTTATCGTGACCACCACCATAATGTTGCCGCCACCACCTCATCGCTGCTGCCCCAACTACCATTGTGTCATCACCACCACTACCACCACCATTGCCGCCACCATCTCCACTACCATCACCATTGTATCACCGTCACCACTATTGTGTCGCCATCACAACCACCACCATTGTGTTGCCATCACAACCACTATCATTATGTCACCGCCACCACCACCATTGTGCCACCGCTACCACCACCACCACTATCGCTATCACCACCACCATCACTATCACTGCCATTGCCACCACCACTACCATCACCATCACCATCACCATCACCATCGCCATCGCCATCGCCACTACCATTGTGTCGTTGCCACCACCACCATAGTGTTGCCGTCACCACCACAATCGTCACCTCCATCTTTGTCATCACCATTACTATTGTGGCACAGCCACCACCACCACCACTATTGTGTTGCTGCTACCACCACTATTGTGTTGCTGCCACCACCACCATTCTGATGGTGGTGATAAGAATAAGGTAGTTGCAGAGAGATGGTTAAAGAGAAGGGCAAAAGTAGAATAATAAAAATTTTCAGACTTCAGTTCCTTATATTTGTCAAACAATTTGATTAAATTCAATTCTTAAATTTTAGTTGATTCCAAACAGTCTGCGAATTAAAAATTCAGCATTCAGCACTTAAAATTCAGCATTCAGTTTTCAGTGTTCAGCTTTTAGTTTTATCAAATACCACCTCACCAACGGGCTTTTGATTCAATAGTATTCCGTCTTTTGTGAAGACTTTACTTTCTTGAGGTCAAAGGTTCAAGTCCCTCCTCTCCCCTCCCTCCTCCCAAAAAAAAAATGAAAAACAAAAGCTTCGACTTGACATTATCCCTTCATTCCCCAAAATTCCTTAAGGATTTTTTTTCATCAATTTGTGTTTCCTCCTAAAAGTTAAATAGACTATGTCGGATACGATACAATAAGATATTGACTATGTAAAAATAAAATATTGAAGTTTAAATAGAGTACTACTACTACTATTCCTGAATTTCAGTCCAAAATTATCGCACAATGAGAATAGTGTGAAAGAGAAGGATGAAAAAAAAAACACTTACAATGTGCTATTTAGGTTCTCGATCTTTGTTACTTTGAATTATTCTTGTCTAAGCCCTCCAAGTTTCAAGCACTTTTTTGTGTTACTATACCTTTCTTGAGAACCTCTTAACATTGCTTCAGAGGGTTTGCCTTATCAATTATGTCTTTATTCCTCAAAATTCCGCAGAATGGACCATATTCGATAGTTGGGATTGGAATAGAGTTCCAAAGAAGTTTGATCTCTAGGCCTATAAATAGCCAAGCATTGAGTAAAAGGAATATGAAAATTGTTACATTAAAAAAATTTAAAAAATTTTAGGGCAAATTATATTTTGTACCTTGAAAAATTTAAAAATTCATAATTTGCACCCTCAAAGATTAGAATTTTTACATTACACTCTCAATATATTAAAAGTGTTTCAATGTGGTCCTTTCGTTAATTTTTGTTACTACTGATTCCATCAACATCAATGGGTGATTTTTAATAGTATAAGCAACTGAAGCTAACTGAAAGACAATGCCACATTGAAACACTTTTAATTCATTGAGAATGTAATGTAAAAATTTTAATTTTTGATGGTGTAAAATAAAAATCTTAAATCTTTTGAGATGCAAAATGAGAGGGGAGAATGACTTATCAACTATCACCAAAAGCATTGGCAATATTTTCTTCTACTAAGGCTAAAAATTTTCCTGGCAAGTTTTTATCATCTTAGTGGTGTATTATGAGTTCAAATCCATGATCAATCTATCCAAGCTGGAGATAAAACTATCAAACACTTATCTTGCATAGACATCGCTATAAGTAGTAATATTTCTTCTACTAAGGCTAAAAATAAGGGAAGAACAATTATGGAATATTACTAATTTTAAACTTGGATGTCTCAAATGGTTACACAAGGACCCTTTAGATAGGGCTTAAGAAAAACTTCTACTATCTTCCACCTATCACATTTTATGCATCCTCCAACGACTTACATTAATACATTTTACCATTTTTCACCTACCTTGTTTCAGGTTTTGATAACTTTCAAATTTTTTTTTCTTTTCTGGACTTGCATAATTTTTAAATTTGGGAGTACTTGAATCAACCTTTTTCTCAATAATTTCTTGATCCATCAAGGTGCCTGAAAAATCCACATTCCTGGGTTCTGATATGAAACTTGATGTATAGAGTAATTATTATATAATGAAAAAGATTATAACCCAGTATACACATCATATTCTTCAACATCATTGCAATATACAATAGGTGATATTCAAATAGTTGCACTACAAACACATCGCCACATAGGTTAGAGAGGAATGCAATTTCGAATAGGTTGAAAACGAGTCCTATCAGCTATTTGCACCCTATCTCAATTGGAATCTTAGTTCGGACACAACATCAACTGGACAACCATAGTCTACAGTTTCTACAAAGACTGTTGTAACTGTTGGAATTGTGTGTTTTGGTTATTGTTGTTAATATCCAAAAATTTAACTCTCGTGGGAACCATTCTCCCATGATCACCGCTATTAAAAAAGTTGACACCACTTCGCTGATTAGAAATCATGACAAGTTAGTTAAGGCTCTAGTACTAATTGACGCAGCTGTAAATGAAATGACACTAGGAAATCAAAGTGTTAAACACACACACTCCAAAACCACATAAAAAATAATAGAAGAACTCTTTAGGAATATTATTGGTTGTCTCAAATGGTTACACAAGGATCCAATATGGCACAAGAAAAGTTTCTATCATCTTCCACATACCTCATTTAATACATCCTCCGACCACTTCTATTAATACATTTACCATCTTCCACCTACCTTATTTAATGTATCCTATAACCACTTACATCAATACTTCTACCTGTAAGGAATCATATATAAGAAACACAATGAAAATTAAAAAAAATAATTAATTCAATTCCTTGTCGTAAGATCTATTCATGTTTAATATAAACTGAAAACCCTTGATCTATAGAGAAGATTAAGAATTATCTTTTTAGGCGTGTTTTTAACAATCTTCAATCTTTCTCAAAGAATATTGAATCCTTAAATTTGAATTTGATCTTTATCTCAAGTCGTAATTGTTTGGCTTCTATCGGTATCCACATGAATTGACAAACTTGAAAGATAGATCTCAACCTTCGATGAACTAGTAGAGAGAGAGAGAGAGAGAGAGAGAGAGAGAGATAATGAGGGGTGTATTTTTTTGTGCTATCAAGAAAATGGGTAGTATATAACCACCTCCTCTATAAGGGTATTTATAGAACCTCAGATTATCCCAATCCTAATTTTGGTCTAGTTGCAATTATCCCACAGTTACATAATGACTCATTTATTAACGATTAATTGTAATAAACTCTCTACTTAACTCTTAATTATGTTTTCACCTCAATTAACTCTTAATTGATTTTTCCTCATTTATTCTTTAGTTTTGAATCAATTTTATTTTGTTTGACCCTACAACCCGGTTGTAGGCATTCAATATTAACTTCAAGCAATATCTCAAATTAGAACTCTTTTTAATTTAATTTGAATTAAAACTCTTCTAATTCTCCTTTTATAAAGAACAATATATCTATATTAATTTTGTTATTTGGGCTTCTACTAATCATAAGTGAAACCTAACATTATATTATGATCAAACCTCCGGATAGCATGAAATAGGTAAAGAAACCATTTGGTTTATAGTTGCCATGCAATTCGATTCTTATAAGTTCTATCACACAATGTCCCAATTGATTTAATAGGGTATGGAATTATTGTCAAACCTCTAACTCAATCTTATGTTCTTACAACTATGACTCCTTGTGATCAATTAGAAACTCATTTTCGATTGTTATTCTGCCTTGACCAATGACTCCTTGAGTCATATCCTAGAATATAATATAGGGCATTCTCCATTTTCTTACTAAGTGTGATAGATTCCATTTGTACACTCATAAGTCTCCATGCATGTCTAACTATATCTAATGATACATATCTAAGTTACATGGTTAATATATGAATATTTTTATAGTTAAAACATTGAAGTCCATACACAAGTCAACCATGGTGTCTCAAGTCTAAGGACTAATTTTATAACTGTAACTTATGATTTAACATTGACAGACATGTAAAACTCCATGTGAAAAATTCTATGTTAGTCAATGGTCACGTTCAGTGTACTTGTTTTCTATTAAGCACCTACACACCTGCTTTAGTGTTCCTACACTAGTTATTTAGATAATTCACCTAATATCGAGAAGTTATAAAATGACAACCATATGGAAAACGTAGGGGGTCGAACAAAATAATAACCAAAGGGAGTGGAGAACAATTAAAATATTTAGCGATGATAATATTGAAAATATCCAAAAGTATAAATGATAATTTATCTGAATAAATCTAGGAATCTACTTATAGATCACAAGCCATCGTACCCGGAATCTACGATGAAATCAAGATCTCTATTAACCATAATTTTATTGAAAATAATAAATCTAATATTTTATAAAAATTCTAATTAATTAATTCAAGCATTTAAAACCAGTTATTTGACTCATAGGAAATCTCAAGTCTTTGATGTACGTGGCACAACGAATCAATAAATTATACAGAGTAAAAACTTTACTAAAAACACAAGAATTAAATTAAAAGAATAAATCATGCATTAAAAGAATATTGGATCAAAGATAAATATTGTGCTTTATTGAAAGCTTCTCCTCTAACTTTAGTTCGAGATTTAGTAATCCATAAGAAGACTAATACAAAAACTAGAAAGAAAAGGCTAAGAATAAAATGAATACAACATAAGACATACACCCCTTTATATAGATTTTAGGAATAAAAAACTTAATTAACATCAAATTCTAGGGTTACTGGTTGAACTTCGTCATCGTGTCTGAACGCGTGTTTTCAACCGTTCGGACGCACCTTGGAATCTCGGTGTCTCTGTCCATCGAGTCCAGATGCACTCAGTAGTATATTTCTCGTGTCTTCTCTGGAAGTCTCGTCCAGATGCAATACATTCTTCGCCCGGACATGTGTCTTTTGTCCTCCTTTGGGCATCCTTTGGAACTTCCATCCAGACGCACCTGATATACCGTTCGGACGTGTGAGGCAGAAACTGCCCTTTTTGCTTCTTGTTGCTCTGGTCCCTTCTCGCCTTGGCTTTGTCGTTCAAATCATTAATTCATCCATTTTACCTGCAAAATTAGACAAACACTACCAAAAAAGTACGATATCCAAAACTCAATTAATTCGACACAATTAACACCTTGCCTAATGTAATTAGCCAATAATTAATATCAAAATCACAAAATATCCGAGGCTAATGAAAACTTGTGGGAGATTCAAGTGGATATGCTCTCACAATTATACATGTGAAATTGTTAGACACAACCTCGAGGGGGGATCAATAAGTTAATTGAAATTAAGATTCGGACAACTACCAATTTTTAACATAATTGACCTCAATTACCAAATTAAACAATGAAGCCCCTTTGAACCTCTTTTCGCCAATAAGAACAACCTGCCATGCGAATGAATGGATGATAAACCCAACAATCCTTCAAGCCCACCAACAACCACAAAACCTAATTTGATGAATATATCAAGTAAAGCAATTAAAGAGAATCCAGCGAACACTGTGTATTATTGGAAGTGTGTGTGTAAAATTAGTGCAAGAATAAGAACATCCACAATACAAGTAATTTGTTGGTGGAAAATTCCCCATGGAAAAAACTGCAGAACACTCTCAGTTCACCTAGCCTAATCCACTACTCCAAAGTCAATTTAAGAGTACTCGAGTCTTATGCCTAATGCAATTCCCGTGGCTAGATGCTCCTTTTTGTTATAAATCCCTTCTCTGGATTCGCCCACCGAGGTCTTGAGTATCTTCACTTAGACGTGCTCACCGCAATGAATTGTATAGGCCTCGAGCATTCTTTTCTCCTAAGATCCTCAAAATGCACACCTCAACATGGGTTTTGTAGAATAACAAGCTAGATCTCCTTCTTCAATGTGCGAGGTTGAATTAGAAGAATCAAATTGGGTTTAGTCTTTTTGGATTTAGGGATCTAGAGTTGTTCTTAGCTGTCTAGATGTTTAGGAGGCTGAATTTTAGCTTACAAGCCTTGCTTGAAAAGGCTTACCCTATTTATAGGTCTGAAATTAGGTTTATCTTGGGGTCTAAGTAAACACAAATTCGCAAACCACCGCTCATGTCATTAAAGAGCGGTACGAGGGCCATTGTCATTGGAATGAGAAAAATGTTCAATCCATATACGTGGAGCAAAGATAGCTCGAGCCGTCTGTAGAGCAATCGAGTGGCCTAAGAGCGGCCAAAGGGTGGTCTCCACTGCCCAACTCATCAACATTCTTCGATTTTATCCCTAAGTATTCAGAGACCGCTCTAGCCGAAAGCAAACGACTAGAGGCTGGTCCCTACTGGTTTTTAAGGTAGAAATCAAGAAAAAAATTAGACGTATTGAGCACTAAGGAGTGTTGCTCAAATAGGATCCGATACATGACTCATTTTATATTTTCAAAACACATTTAAAGCTTAGAAAATCTTATATCTTGAAAAGTCTAAGAGTCAGTCAAATATTCCTAATTTCAATTCTATTAATCTAATAATCCAAAGTCTAAAAATAAAATAAGAGTTCTTAGATATTTAGGTCATTACCTTTGTCCTAAGTATTGAAGGTGTATTGGAGATCTCTTGATTTGACTTTGTAGCTTGAACTCCTTCCTTCCTTGATGCTTCCAGAACTTGATTTTTGAAGCATCATGACAATGGAATTATGTTGAGATTTATAATAAGACTTCGCGAAATTAGTCAATTACAATCAAATTTTTAATAGGGAGACTAACAAAAATAGGTTTTTTCTTAGAATTTGGGTGTTTGAAGTAGAGAATGCATTAAAGAAAATTAAAATTAAAAAATCTTTAGGATAGGATAGTGTGCCAATTGAGGTTTAGAAGTGTTTAAAAGATGTCGAGGTATCTTTGGTAACTCTATTATTTAACAACATTATAACAACTAAGAAGATGCCAAATGTGTAGAGGAAGAGTATTTTAATACCCATATATAAAAACAAAGGGGGTATTCCGAATTACACAACCTATCAATATATTAAGTTAATGAGTCATACAGTGATACTTTGAGAGAGAGTGATCGAACAAAGACTAAGACTTCAAATAACCGTATATAATAATCAATTTGGGTTTATGACTGGAATGTCAACTATGGAAGTTATATACATACTTAGAAGACAAGAGAAAAGCTATATATATAAGAGAGAGAGAGAGAGAGAGAGAGAGAGAGATCTTCATATTGTGTTTATAGACTTAGACAAGACACATGATAGTGCCTAGGGACATATGGCAGGTTTGGGAGAAAAAGAGAGTTGCAAATAGATATATTGATATGATTAAGAATCTGTATGAGAATGCAGTAACCTTAGAATAACTGCAGGAGAAAGTAGGGAGTTCCTAATTATGCTAGACCTACATCAGGGGTTTGCTTTAAGTTTGTATTTCTTTGCCTAAATTATAGATGAATTGACTAGACACATTCAGGATGAGGTTCCATAATGTATACTATTTGTCGATGATATAGTATTTGATTGATGAAGATAAAATAGAAATTAACAACAAACTAGAATAAAATTAACAAAACATATAACCCTTGATAGAGCATAATGGTGAAATAAAATTAATGTAGCCGATCCCAAATATAAATTTTTGTCAAGTCGAGTTCAAGGTTTTAAAATAAACATAATCGTTGATTCCTAAAATTTTAAGAAAAATTATCCAATCTAACATTGACAAATGATACTGGTGGTAAATTATTGGATTTTTAGTGGTCTTATTTATTAAACTTATCAATAAATTTAACAGAAATTCAAAAATAAGAAAGATAAAAATAGAGTAGAGAGATGCATAAAGGATGGTAAATATAGCCGTTAGATATATAAAGTATGATGAAATATGATTGCTGGAGATTTGAGTAAACTTTGAGTCTTTCTTAATTTAATTGAAAATTTAAGTCTCCCTTTATTTTGATACAAGTTTTAATAAAAGACTAAAGCTTATTTTAAGCGTGTTTTAACTCAAATCTAAATTTAAGTCAAAATTTGAGTAAATGTTGGAGATATCCTTAGCATGACTATGACCAGCAAATTAAGAAATACTCAAAGTTAAATGGGTTTAACTTAAAAAAAAAATAAAATATATGACCAGTAATGTGGTTTACTTACCTGAAAAAACAAAACAAAGTGTAATGTAGTTTGAAATGTAAATGAAATTCAAAACAAATTCAAATGCATCTGAAATATTTAGTTTTGGAATCTAAAATGTTATTGCTCTTGTAATTGCGGTGATGCTTGTGGTGGAATACTATGGCCATCTTGATTATAATCTATCTTTATATCTTAGTTTGGAGTGCATTGGGGTTGTACTGGTCTCAAGATTTAGCCACAACCTTGAGATAATAAAGCACTGTAACTTGTCAATTATAGTGGATTGATTTGAAGTTTGTCCCATGGTTGTTTCTTAATGAGAGATTTCTTAAATACAACATTCACAATATCTGAAATACCATATTAATTATTGACAGCCAAACATATACTATATAGACCACTTGATAAAACACAATGACCAACAATTTTGAAATTTAAAGACAACTGAGTTTTACCATTACTAAAATTAAAACAATATCCAATTTTATCAAGCAAGGACACTGAAATCAAATTCCGCCTAAATGACGGTACATAAAAAGTATTTTCTAAAACAAGTTGAAAACTAGTGTCTAAATTTAACCTAATAGTTCCTATGAATTCAATATGGACTTCATTATTATTTCCTACTCTAAGCTTGACTTCCCCTTCACTTGACCTCTGTTTTCTTGTGAATCCCTTCTTCTTTATTCTTCTTTTCTAACGAAGGCTTGAATCGAGTGCACTCACTTTTCTTATGACCTCGTTGCTTGCAAAAGTAACACTTGACATCTTTTCGAATGACAGCCTTAGGACCTCCCACATTCTGACTAGTACCATGCCTTTTGAAATTCTGACCATTTTTTGGAGTATTATGATTAGGTTTTCTATTATTTCTGTGATACCCACATTTGAAACTAGATTTAGGCTGAGAAATAAACAAGGTAGTTTCACTCTTTTCTTTTCTAAGTTTTTCTTCCTCAGAATCAAACTTGGAGATAAGGTCATTTATTGTCCAGGACTTATTTTGGGTATTGTACGCAGTTTTGATTTGACTAAACTCTGGAGACAAAGAGTTAAGAGTGTGATGAACAATGAAATCATCAGGAATAACAATTTTGAAAACTTTGAGCTTGGTTTGAACATGGACCATTCTAAGGATATATTCTCTAACACCACCCACATTGTCATATTTCATACTCGTTAATGCATTCATTAGGCCCCCAACTTCATTCTTATTGGATACCTTTTATCTCTCTCTTACAGCGGTAAAGAACTCCTTGACATTATTGGTTTCAGGTAAGCCACTCATAAGGTGTTCAGAGATAGACCATTTCATGACAACCATATTCAGTCGATTAGATTTTTTTCACTTTGCATAAAGTTCTTTTTCTTCAAGGGAGCTCTCACTAGTAGGTTTAACAAGTTCATTCTCTTTCAAGGCAAAGTCTATATCAGCAATTCCCAGGGCAAACTCAATATCTTGCTTCCATCTCTTATAATTAGAACTAGTCAAGACGTCAATGTTAGCATTATTATTATTCACAGCAAAAGAGACTGTTCAAGGCAACGAGAATATAAACAGTTAGCAAAATTGAGCAATAAATAAATAAAATATGTTTTGAACATAATAAGTCATATTTTATTAAGAGAGTCTAAATACATCACTACAAACTCCCATTTGAGCAGAGAATATAATATGCTATAGGTCTTTTCTTTCATGAAACTAACCAATGAGAATACTCAAGTTTCGAAAAATTTATCCCCTTTGAGCAGATAAACCTGCTAGACTATTACACCTCTATCACAATATTTCATGACATCTCCAAATTATAATACACAACAACCCCCTTTGGGCAGGTAATGATATATTATAATTTAGAAACCATCCCGTAACAAAAACATGAAAAAAATCTACAAATTTCAACGAATGGACTACTTTAGTGGCAACTATCCATCTTAACTCATAGAATTTTCCAAACCGGGATATTATAATAAATTGCCCATAATTAAATATTATGTGATCAATCAATATGAGGTACTAACCAATATCTATTTCTTTAGATCACCCATCATCAATCGTTGCGTTCAGGTCTCAATTCTATTTTTACTATTAAAATTAAGTAATTTAAATTCACATCTACTAACATTTAATAAATAATATGTAGATCATAAAAAAAAATTCATCGTATAAATCACTAGGGACTAAAATTAAAATTATACAAACACCCTCTACAAATTATAGCAATTCAATCAAAATTATATCAACATGAGAAAATAATTTGTATGGGTAAAACATATGTCTATTCATCAATAAGACCAATAAATAATTAATAAAAATTTAATAGGCTGATCGAATATGACATAATCAAATAAAATAGCAACCCCACCTTAATAATATTAAACTTTAAAAAAAAATTATAGGGGTCGTGAATACAAAATTTATTTGATACACATATCCAATTCAAATCAAATCCCTTAATCAAATTATATTTGTATATATAATTGGATTAAAAGTCAATATAAATGTCTAATTTGATTAAACCATCAACTAAACTATATATATATATATATATATATATATATATAAAACACATAACAACTTAAATTTTTATTCCCTACATATTTTCCCTCTAAAAATATTACATCATTAATTTCTATCACATGTTCAATCATTTAATATTTAATTAATTTAAAGTTTAACATAATTTTTATTTCAAACATTACCCATATACGATAGTATATGCATACTGAAAAAATTTAATATAGTGAAATTAATTTTTTGAGTACTTAAATTTTATTTTTCATCATGTCTTCAGACACATATTATGACTACTATATAGATATCAAGTATAGCCGCCAAACTAAGGAGATGTGTGAACCCACACTTTTCTTTTCTTCTTGTTGATAAAGTGCATGTCATGTATGTATAGATGACGTGAAAAATTTTTCTTGTTTTGACTTTTTTTTTGTAGCCTCCTGTTGTAGCTTTTGATCAACGCCGTCTGCCGTCTGCCGTCTTGTGTTAATTACAACTATAGAGGGTGACACAAAAAATTGAATTCTAGGCTCGAGTCATAAAATTGTAATATAAATTTTATCTAGTCTTAAATTCATATATGATAGACTCTGATACCACCGGTAATAATTTTAATGATTCGTATATGAAATTTAGAACACCTAAATTATAAAGTTTAGAACATATCTCTATGAACTATGATACTCGATCTCCGAATTTCTTTTGCGTAAGGGCAAAGTCTTCCTCTCATTCTTCAAAGTAATAGGCGGTTCTCAATTGGACAAGCCAAATTAGGGTTATGAAGTGGAGAGAGGACCTAGCCTGCTATTTATAATGAATCTAATGAGCTCTCCCATTACGGGCCACAATTAAATTAAGGCCTACACTTAACCGCTTCAACCACATCAATTAAAAAGATGTAAATAAGCCTATCAAAATAGACCACTTAATAATATTGGGCTCATCTCATTAGATCATAAATTCAGCCCGTTTTTTCACAAACTAAAAATTAACTATCAATTAATGGAAGTCCAATATGGAAAAAATTATAACACTTCAAAACTAAATTTAAAATATAATAGAAAATAATATAACAATTTGAATAAAATAAAATGAGCTAGCCTCCAAATTCGAGAGACGTGTAATCACCGTCTTAAAGCAACTGAGCTTTTCTGTGCGTGAGAGTGCTAACGGACATCAGCAACTCCAAAATCAATTCAATGGTCATGCCAACTTAAATATAAGAGTGAGTCTGATTCAAATCGTAATTGTCCATGAAACTCGAAATGGTAGAAAATTAGCATAACTTTGTTTAAGATATGAAGCTATATCAAAAACTTGGGAAGTGGTATTAGCTGTACCCATTAGTTTGCTTATATAGCATGTAGAAAAATTTAACAATTATGTGCTTTAATACCCCCAACAGCGAGTAACAAACCCAAGCATAGAATTAAAGAGCCCATTAAAACCAGGTATATAGAAGTCCATATTGAAGTATATAAACCAACCCATTAAAGACAAAGCAAATCAAAACTCAAAATTAAATAAAAAAAAAACTGGAATCCAATTCAACTCACTTATTTAAGGACCTCTCTATGCCACGTCCAGTGTGATCTACAAGTGTAAGTAAACAATTCAAGAGAACTAGTAATACATATAGTCACCATAAAGGGCTTCTTTATGCTTAAACATCATTCTAAGACAAGTATTTGTTCTATTTATCTTACTAAAGCTTGAAAATTTAACTATTAATTTGCTTAGTCTTGTAGATTAAGCCTATGTAGAAAAGAGACACAAGAGTATAATTAATAAGGTGATGCGTCTTACATACATTCAAAAAAGTTGTCCGTACTCTTTCTTACTCATATAATGAAGGCTTCTTTTTTTTTTTTTTTTTGTTAATGATAAATTAATAAATGAAAAAGACACGACAATTGACGAACAACCTAAGACTCTGAGACTAAACTCAAACATCACTTCAAAATGGTTTAGACGGCCTTGAAATAGTTATTGAACATCTTATTCTATATCGATATGGCTAAAATTAGAAAAATTAATTCTTTATTTTGTCTTCTCCATCAAACCTCAAGAGCTAAAAAGAAATAAAAGTAATGTAACATTCAAAGATAAAAAGAAATAAAGGTGACGTGACATTCAAGGATGGATGGCTTCTTTTTGATCAATAAGTACCAACCTAAACACCTCGAAAGAGTGGCACAAATGTAAAGAGTCAAATGCTAATGAATGACTAGGGGCGTTCATTTAGACTTCATGTCGTACTTAATTAACCAATCGTGCAACAATAATTTTGATTATTTATCAAATTAATGATATAGTTGATTGAAATATACTTCTATACAATTCTAAATGTATAGCAGATTCATTAAGATAGAGCGTAGGATCATAATATAGCAATCCCATAGGGGAAGAGCACATGGGAGGGACGAGAAGGGACTTTCTTCACATGGTCTCACTGAGATGGGTCATCACATTCTTTTTCCCTTTAGTTTGCTTTTCTTTTAGGAGTAATGTAACAAGGACTTAAAAAGTAGGCTTGATAATTACAATTATTAAATAGGTAGTGAGTCTCAATAAATACTGGGACTCAATAAAATCAATGATTGTAATTATCAAATTTACTTTTTAAGTCCATGTAATATTGCTCTTTCTTTTAGTTCAGCCTCTATGAAGCATAGGTAACCCTAATGCTCTCCGGATATTGGTTTCCAAAAGAAACTAAAATAAAAAACTCACGACAAACAAACGTAAATTCCAAATAGAAGATTGATCAACAAGGGTGTTTATTGAGCTAGGTTTGTCAAACTTAGAGTATGGTTCAGTTGATCAACAAGAAAGACTAAAATTTTTAATACTTAGATTTTATTTTTTTTAAAGATCTAATAGTCATATTTCACCTTCCTTTAAATTTGGGTCTATTCATTGAAGTATTTTGTATCAAATTAAAATTTTTATTTAAATTTAAATAAAAACTTGAGTTAAAGTCGGAAATATCCTTAGGAACTTGTGACCCAAAAGCCAAGGGCAAGAATGTCTTATGACTTACTCCAAAATGATTAATACTAATGCTATTAGAATATAATTAAGGAACATAATTTGTTGACATAATAAATTATGAATAATGGAATAATAGTGGAATGTATTTAATGACAAACCATAGCATTGCTAAATGATTAAAGAAGAGAAAAGGGAAGGTTGAGCTAAGGCACGTGCCCTCCACGTGCTACGCCCTATAGCTCTGCATTTATTGTTTATCCATCCCCAAAAATCATTTGGATGCAAAATCTACCATCTTTTATTTCAGTAATGATACACTGACTAAATTAACCCAGCCAGAACATTATTAGCAATTCGTCCAACAAATCGTCTTTGTGCTTGCATATAAGCTTGTTTTAATTGCAGAAATAAAGCTGGCCAACATGATCTATGATTTCCATTGTCCCTTGGATTTGTCAATGGTTGCTATTATTTGGAGAAGAAAATGCCCAACATGTGTTTGATAAAATGTATCAAGAATCACAACCCCTGATGCATTAACATTTAATTTGGGCTTTCATGTTGCAGGATTAGTTTCAGACTGGAAAACTGAAAAACCCACTTGCAGGAATCTGAGAAGCACACACTGAGTGGATTTGCTGATGGGAGTCGCACAATTTATAGTAGCTTTGCCGTGTTAATAATGGCCTATGGGCATTTGCAATTCTTCTTCTGTGGACCAAAGAATCTGAGGACCAAGCAAAACAGAGTTTTTGGTTTGAGTGTGGTGTTCTGTCACTGCTCAGAAGAATCTCATGAAGGGCCTTTACCTTCCGAATGGTACCAAAAGGCATTTGCAAAGCTAGCAAAATTAACCCTCTTGTTAAAAGATGTGGACTTCATTGATGGAAGACTAGTAAATCTAAATGATCATTCGACAGACAGTCACTGATTAACACCTTGTGCTCAAAATGCACACGTTTGAGTCCTTTGCCGGGGACTTTATTGGGTGTCCATCGGTGCAGGAAACACTCAAGAAGAATATTTCAGCTTCATTTGCTAATGCAAAATGCAGACCACCTCTCTGCTCCAGTAGATCAAGTGAAAGAGAACCAATGTCTGTGAATTCACTTACCAAAGCGAGTAACTTTTTGAATGTTTCTGCTCAATAGAGGAAGTTAGTTCGTCTCACAATTTGCCCTCAGGTTACACAGCATCGGGTATGGCCTGGTGCACTTGAGGAGGTATTAATTGGATTGAAATCTGACATGGATTCTCTGAATGTTTCTGCCCACCTAATGGGATTATAATGGGTCAGCAAATTGTGGCTAGTTGTCTAAAGTTCTTAGACAAGGCTATTTCTTATGATCCTGATTCAATGTCATGAATGCGCCTTGCACCTACAAAAGTTGTGGATTCAGCCGCTTCCCCTAAATGGGAAGATGTTCAATGACCTTATAAATTGCTTGAGAGATGAAAAGGATGTTTTGATAGATCAAAATATTGGGTACCGGAAGACTAGGCATCAAGAGAGTTTAGTGCAGAAGAAGCTCACAAAGATATTGGGTCACTCATCTAGATGTTTGTTTACACTTCTACTGTATTATCTCTATTGCAGTGTTAGAGATATTGAAGTTGAACTTTGTGGTGAGGTTTATGAGAGTGGTCGAGGGAATGGGTTTTGTTTGTGTATGGGGAAAATTTTGACATCAGATCAAGAGAATATGGTTAGGTGTGGGGTGAAGCAATTGGACAAGGCTCTTGTGCTCTTCAAGTTTGTGTGGGAAATGGCTGGAATGAAAGGAGTTTTGGAGCTGCAAGGCCATTTGTGGTGTGTTGGGGTTGAGAATGGGTCACTGGCATATAGAGTAAATGTGTTCTTTGTACATGATATTAGTCTGTGAGACGAGCATCTCATCAATGGAGATTGTTGGCTTTGTGTGGTGATGCATTCACCAGTGGTGACCCTGCTCTAGTCAAAACTGCTTGCATGTTTTTTAACCCTTCATGGTTTTGTGATATTAAGGGACTAGTTATTTCTCGTGCCTAAAGACACGAAATAATTAAAAAAATTGTCAACAATAAACATATTTGTATTCACACCTAAAATTAAATTACAAAGATAGATGAGAGAGAAAAGAATTTAAGCACCGATTGTAGTGGGGGCGAACGGTACTAGTGGTGATGGGCGGCAGTGGTGGTGGTCGTGGGAGATGATGATTGTTATGATGGGTGATGACGACCGATTGTGATGGTGTCAACCGTGGGTGACAATGGTGATGGTGGTAGTGGGGGTGGTGGTGGTAGGGGTGAAGATGGAACAGTGACAATGGTGGTAAGGTGGCGGCAGCAGTGGGGGTGGTGGTAATGGGGATATTTGTAGTGGGGCACTGGTGGAGTGGTGGTGGTGGGGCAGCGGTGGTGGTTGTTGTGAAAGAGGTGGTGGTGGTGGTGGTGGGCGGTAGGAGTGGTGGTGGTGGTAGGGTGGCGACAACGGTAGTGATGCTGGTGGTGGGGCGATGGGGGTAGTGGTAGTGGAGATGATGGTAGTGGGGCGGTTGGTGTGGTGGTGGTGGTTGGGCAGTTCCAAACACTACTTTTTTTTTAAAAGTACTTATGAGAAGTTATAAGTTTTATAAGCACTTTTAAAAAGTTACTCCAAACACACTCTTAGGGGCCTATTTTCCCTATTAAATTTGGGGTGTTAATATTAGCCGTCGGATTAACTTTAAAATAAAATTTAAAGAGATTTCAACCGCGAAAAACAAAAATTATTTTGCTTATCTTTTGAAATTTGAATTGTACTGTATTTTATTTTATAGATAGACTCAATTCTCTTTCAGTACGATAAATTATATGTTGTATAAGTGTACAACACCACAAATTTTATATCTGGTAGCAATAACATTTCTTAATTCTGGGTGAATGTGAGTTATTTAACCAATTTCACAATAAATGGATAGATGTCGTTCTATGTTCCTTTTTTTTTTTTTTTTTGAGATTTTTCATTAAGATTGATTTTTCTAGATCGAGGATATTAGGAGGGACGAATTAGGTACACACATATTGTTTGACATTATTTATGTGAAATGATTATTGTACATTCCTATAGCCTATAGGATTATACATTCCTTCTCACAGACTGAAACTTTTTACCTTACCGTCTTTTTGTGCCCGAGGAGTTGAACAAGCAATTTTTTTGTTAAATCCTTTTCAAATTTTGCGAAAGCAACAAAAGATGTTCTAACTTATCACCACAATTTTGTTCTTAAAGTTGTTACTAATTAGATATCAATGAAATCAAATATCTCAAATCATTGAACCAAATTGATTTCTTGGTGCAGCAGGGCATATAAAGGGTATATAGATTTTGTGGAACTTCCTTTTCGAGGCTGTTAAAACAATTGACCTTCAATAGGTCAATATATTCACTATCCAAGGGGAAAAATTATGTCATATGTCATATGTCATATATTATATTATTATAGATGCATTTTTTATAAAATCATTATGTATTAACTATTATTTTTTAATAATGCATACATTCGTATATTCTAGTCAGCATGAGTGACTTTGCTAGAGGGACCTATCAAGTAATGAAAAACTAGGTTAAGGTAGTTAAATCATACTTAGAGTATTTTAGCCTACTTTAATGGCAGGGAGTTGAGGAAATATTGGTGGTCATTGAGATTAATCTGGTGATTGGTAATGACTAGTTGATAATCCTCAAGTATAAATAAGGAAAAATGTTATATGAACTTAAAATGTTGACTTGATCAATCATAACCATTTAATAGGTAATGAGTTCCAATAAATTCTGGGACCTACATTTAAGTCAATGACTGTGATTGGTGAAGTCAACAAATCAAGTTAGCATTTTAAGTTAATGTAACATTTTAAGTTAATGTAACATTACTCATAAATAAGACTCTCTTCTAGTTATAGAAAGAACTACCGCCGAGAAACACTCAGTTTAAAGAACACCCATTAGAGATAAAATCTCAACTCTGCTACATTCATATCAAAGAGCATATCTAACTCTCAAAAGCTAGGTTCCCATTTATAAAAAAAATTCAGATTCTTTATTTCTCAAATTCCAACAAATAGAAATCAACAATGCTACTCTGACGTAATCCTTACGAAATTTTGTTTGCCAGATCCACTTGCATTTGGTAAGCAAAAATGGAGTAAGAGTCTGGGTGTCCGCAAGCATTCTCGATATGAATGACTTGTTCAATATAGAGATCTTCTCAACAAAAGAGATTTCTTTGGTATAATGTATTTATCGCGAAAACATTAATGTAGAAGAAGAACATTCGAATTTGATAATAATATAAACATTTAGGTTAAAAATACAATTTTAAAAATTAATCTGAGATTGTCATAACTGTTATAATAGGACTGCAAATACATTATTTCGAATTTGGTGTCATGTCTAAATTATGTGGGTCATAATCATATTAGGTATAGTCAGACTTGTATCGACTCATCTATTAAATGGATCTGATGAGTCAAACTGATAATGATGTTAAACCATTAAAGTTAAAGTGACACCTATTGCCTTAATGTTTATTTCTTGTCGGATTGGTGGTGTATTAAAAACTAGTTATTGCCGGTATTTGAAGGCACAGAGTAATAAAAAAAATTGTCAATTATGAACATATTTGTATTTACACTCAAAATCAACTCACAAATGTAAAGGAGAGAGAAATGAATTTAAGCACCAGTTGTAGTGGGGGTGAGCGGTGGTAGTGGTGGTGGGCTACAGTGGTGGTGGTGGGAGACAGTGAATGTTGTAGTGGGAGACGATGATTGTGGTGGTGTTGACAGTCATGGGTGACAACTATGATGGTGGTGGTGGGTGTGAATGGTGGTGGGCGACGGTGGTTGTAGGTATGGCTGACAGTGGGTGGCGGTGGTGGTGGGCGACGACGAGTGGTGGTTGTTTGTGGTAGTGGGTGGTTGTGGGCAATGATGGTGGTGGTGGTGGTGGGTGGTGGCAGTGGGTGACGGTGGTTGTGAAATGATGGTGGTAGTGATAATAAATATAAGAATGAGATGATGATAGTGGTGGGTGGTGGCGGTGGGAGCCGGTGGAAGTAATAAATGGTGGTTGTGGTAGAGGTGGTGGTGGGATGGCGGCGATGACAGAGGTGGCAGTGGAAGTAATAAGTGGTGGTTATGGTAAAGGTGGTGGTGGGATGGTGGCGATGGTGGTAATGGCAGTGGTGATGGGAACGGTGGCAGTGGTGATCGATCATGAATTTTTGTTATCGATCATTAATAATCTTAATTAGTTTTTACTTGATTTTAAAAAATATAACTTGATCTTTAAAATTTTTAACATTTACAATAAATCATGAAATTTTATTATCAGTCATTTCCTTGTGCAGTTTTAACTCACACTCCTATTATCAGTTTTCACTTATTATCAATTATTATCGCTCTCACTTGTTCTTTGTGTCATCAACTCCCAGAATCTCATCATCATTTGTTCATTGAGTGCTCCTATGCTTTTGGTATTTGGACTCAGCTGATGCAGCAATGTATCCAGCAACCTCAAGCTCTCCAATGGAATGAGTTCATTGCCTGGGCAAGTGTTAATTGGAAAGGAAAATATTTGAAGGTTGTTCTCCTCAAGCTCTGCCTCTCTGTCACTGTTTACAACTTATGGAGGGAGAGAAACAATAGGATCTTTAACAATCTGGTTACATCCCAACAAAATTTGCTTTTCAGGATTCAAACAACTATCAGAAAAAGACTTTCTTTACTTAAGTTCAAGACCAATCCTCAGAATTTGCTCTTAGTGCATCATTGGAACCTCTCATTTGTTTGTCTTGTTTGAGAGTTTTTGTGCTTTGCTACTGCCCAGGGATGGGATTAGGGGGGAAGTAAAGTCATTTGCTCTACTTCTATCTTAATGCCTTCTTTTGTTGGCTTTGCCTTCTTTGTGGTGTTCTGATCATGGCTTGACTGTGCAAGCTTTCTTTTGTACATTTGTTCCTTTTTTTGTCTTAATACAAGTTTACATTTTTGAAAATAAATAAATAAATAAAGAATTTCAGGAGTAAAGTGCCATTGTTATGTTTTTACAGAAGAAAACACTAACATCGCCTAGGTTTTGCGGTGTCATACATTTTATCTTTGAGAGGATATATAAAATATATTAATGTTAAAGTACTCGAGGGATACAATGCCATTTGTCCTCCAAAAGAAAATAAAGTATTGGCTTTCTGTTTACCTCGTGGCATGGATGTGATCAATTCCTAACCCTCAAGCCAGGTATCGGGATGATAGAGTGAAATGATTGTTAAACAACTATTTATTTCAAAAGTTTAAACTGTTAGAGTTGATGTAATTTATGTATTTATACTTTAACAAAGAGAAAAAAAACACAATAATATGCCAAAAGACAAAGAAACCAAAAGGATAAGGGGTCTGTTTCGCGGACAACTCAAAAGTCCATCCTATGGATGCAAACACTTCTCTAATAGATAAAATTGTTTGGTGTCCCAAAAAATTTGGACTTATCAAAAAGTGCATATTCAAAATGCCCATTATAGAAAAGTCTCTTAGGGGAGCTTCTCAAAACTCTCCTATTTATAGAGGAAGTGATATTTAATTTTACATGACTACATTAATTATATCCATTCGCCTAGACATAAAAATATTATCCGTATTTATAACTCAACATTCACCTGCACCCAATTATGAAGAAGTTATCCACACTTAACAAATCATTCGTACTTGTATTCACTCACTTATCATTAATTTTCCCAAGCTTCGTACATCACATTCACAATCCAAGCCATAAGTTTAGTAAAAGATGAAAGGACACACTGCTGTATGAATGTGAGCAGGAAAAGAATAGCAGCTATGCCGATAGATAGTGTAGTCCATGGAGTCCCAAAATAATCTCGTTTCAAGGTCACCTTCCATGTGTTCCAAGGGATCTTGCAGTATTCATTCAGTTGTTCATGAATTCCAGCAAAATAGTACTTCTCAGCGTATATAGCAATTTCTTTGCGGAGTTTGTTGAACATATTGGACACATCTTTGATGTCCCCGTCATGATTGATGATGCCGCTGCGATCAAGTAAATCAACGTCCTCTGGAGAGTGAATGAGGGCATCCAAGAAGGCGATATAATCACTCACGTCACAAACATCATAATAACACCACTCAAGGGCAATTAGATTTTGTAAAGTACATTCTGTGTCAAAATTAATACGAAAAAATGGGATTTCCAAAACACCACTTTCAAATTTCACGTCAAACAAGTTCTCGCTTTCTCCCATCTTAAACGTTACTCCAGCCTCGTGGAGCTTTGTTGCACAACGTAAGGCTTGATAGTGACCTCTCTTATTGGGTGGCTTTGGAGGTTGCGATGGTTTGACACAATTTCTTAGGAAATCAAGCAAATGATTCGCTCTTAAAGAATTTCCAATTTTCAGTTTAATCGATGAATATGTCATGAAGTATTGGCTGGTTAGATCAACCAAAGATGGCCTCTCAGCTGTCCCAGCTGGGATCTGGTCTGCCTGGAAGTTTGCGAGGTCGAAAAGATCCTCTAGAACAAAAAACGGAAGTTGATTTTCAAGTAAACTTAAATCGCGTTTTATGTCCAAAATCATCCATGGTTTGTGGAATATAGGATCGTTCAGATCAACAGTAGAAAAGAACATTGTGCTCCACATGAGTTCAATGATGAAAGGAGCATCAACAAGAATCATTTCTACAAATTCATCACTTTCAAAGTCGATGGTTTCTCCATAACATTGGCGTATTCTTTCCTCTTTCTCCCTGAGTATTTTAACAAAATCTATCAACCCCTTTTGGGTTCGTCCGAGAAAGTTTTGTAGGTACCTCCGTTTATGTTTTTCCATGGCTTGTAACCCAACTTTGCCATGGTGAAATGGACCGATTGAGACTGTCAAAGGAGTATAGGCTTCTTCATTATTTTTTCGAAGTTTCGGGGAGACCCTGAAGATGCAACGCTCGGAGGATAGAGGTGGCAAGCTTTCTAAGCTCGCTTGCATCGATATTTCCGGTGGAATGCAGGCTTTTTCCATATCAATTATATGAGAATTTTTGCCGCTTGTACCAGTATTGTCCATTCTTGAAGTTTAATGGGCAGCTGTGTTCACTGGCAACCAACAATCAATCTTCTCATTTAGCATTACAACATAGAGAGATATATTTAAGAAAAAAAAAATGTTCACAACTGTGATATTTTGCACCAATAGCACTAACAGTATATTTTATCGACTCTCTATTCCGACTTGTTTCTTTATTGTAAAATAGAGAGTATTACTGAATATACTCTCAAGTATAGGGAAGATAGAGGAGTGTACGCAATCTGGAGAAAGCCATTAACACCACTACACTGCCCTTATCAAAGATTTCCTTTGAGCGGAGAGGATTTAAAAATCAACAAATTACAGAGACATCCCTTACGTTTTATCAAAAACGTTAAGGATAATACAAATTTCTTGTTCAATATAGTGATCTGCTCAAGCAGAGAGATTTCTTCAATGTTATCCTGAAAGTTAATCTAACATGAACAAATTAAATTATTGTAATAAGATTGATAATGATTCATGTTAGGTTTGGTATCGTGTCAAAATTATTTTAGGTCACAATCAAGTTTTGTCTGTCTGATGGTATTTTGTTGCATTATATTTATTTCTCATTGGATTGATGGATTATGTTAGGAATTGTCGACCCATTAGTTTAGGTACTAGATAATATTTGAATTGGAAGGAGTATTTTAAAGAACTTTTCGCACAACTATTATAATTAGATACAGATAATGCTTGTAGAAATGAAGAAAGACGCACAGAAACTCACTCATGAATACTAAGCATGTTGCTGATTCAAAGAACAAATTGATCATACCTCTTTGTATCAGTTTAAGCTATTTGCTGAGATTTGGGTGACTTTGAACAAATCAAAAACAACCGTTTAGCTCTCTATATTTAGAAAGGAAGGTTTCTTATTCCTAAATCAATGGTTACTCCATAAACCACGATTTAAATTGACTAAATGGAAATGGTCAAGTACCTTTAAACCACGATTGCAATGGCACCAAAGTGAACAAATTTATAGGGACTGAAGTGACAAGATTGAAAGAATAAGAACCAAAACGACATAAATTGCATCTTTAAGAGATTATGTCGGGTCTAAAAAGTGTTTAATTGTGAATCAACTGCCAAATCCCGTTAGGTTTTCGTCTAGGAATATATTGCGTGCCACACATCCTGTGTGATATAATTAAACTTTTATCGTGAAAAGTGTATTAAAATTTTGGAAAATGCTATTTGTACCTAATTTAGTGATCTTATTTGGTGACATCATGGATCACAGTCATTAAATTGATAGTAGGTTCCAACTAATAGTGGGGTTCACTGTTAATCTAAAGGTAGAGAATGAAAGGTCGCGATTTGAGTATCGAGATAGACAATAAAATAATAAGAAGTAATTAACACTACTGTACACACACAAAAAGATACAAGAGATTTACGTGATTCGACAAAAAAATCTTGCCTACGTTCACGGGGCGTGGCCTAATCTATTATGAGAGAAATTGAAAATACCAATACAAGCTAATCACATAGATTTGTATCCCAAAACCCAAGCCCTTAAACCCCCATGTATAACCCTTGGCAACCTCACACTCTCATATATATCCTCAACACCGAACCTATGTGAAGTTCTGTTCTGATGCTAAACCAAGAAATTCGGTAGTCTATAGGTAGATGCACAGTACTCAAAATTAGAATAAAAAGAAGGTCTGAATGTATTACTCTAAGAAGAATCCTTATGCTATTCAGATATTTAGTTCTGAATAGCTTTACTCTAAAAACAATCCTTTTGAAGAACCTTATCATAGTTGCTCTAGAACCTCCACAACCTATACTATCGCCAGCTGAGCAACTATGATATTTTGACCTAGATAATGCTGGTATAGATAAAGATTTTGTTACAATTAGATGTCAGAAGACAAATAAGACAAAGGATATATAAGATCTTCACAATGAAAGCTTACTAACTCTACATATATACCTTGATTATATGTCTAAGCTCTTCACAATAATAACTTTCAGATATGTTTGCAACTGAAATAAAGACGGAAACTAATTATTCAAATGGAAATGAAGTTAAAGCATTATAAAACTGGAAATTTATTGAACTCACTTCTTTAAAGAGCTCTATGTGCCAATTTGGTTTGCTCTAGCATGTGTAAACAATTAAGAGAACTATATATAGAAATACATGGGTACCATGGAGGACTTCTTTATGCTTAACCGTTATTTCAACTGGTAAAGTTTGTTATTTGTTTAGTCTTGGTGATCAAGCTTCAATAGAGAAAGACAAAATAATAAAGTAAAGGTGATGCATGTTACATGCAGTCAGTAAAAAAATATGTAGTTTCGCCAACTTTAATTGGTGTGTTTAGGCTCTACTCGAATAGACTATCACTGGTTCAACTTAAGCTCAAGTTCGCTTGCCTGCTCAATTCCAGCTTTGGTTTCTATGTCATATTCTTAGGTTAGTAATTCCAAAAACACATGCCCAATCTAGAGCTTGAGCATATTAAATCGAGCGTATATTTATATATCATAAACGGATAGACATCACAATCTATGGCCCAAATGTTAAACTCCACGAACTTCAGAAAGGTCTAGTAGGCACAGTGATTGAGCCTTAAGAATAATTAAACATCCTCCATATCTTTTTTTTTTTTTTGGTAAGTAACAACATGTCCATGTCGAAGTAGCTAAAACAAGTAAGGCTGATTCTTTGCTTTGAGTTCTCAATCGTGAAAGAGACAAAAGGAATAAAGTTTGTCTCTTTCAATGATGAATGACAAGTACAAAAAAGTATTAAATACTAGTTGAATATGCTAAACTCGACTCCTTACTCTCTTCTTCCATGCTTAATAGCATCGTGTGCTAGTATGCATATACGCATATATAATTGTGTTATTTACTTTTTGTGATGAAATTGTCTTTTTACATAAAAAAATGTACTATCAAATGGTAGCTAACTAATATTCAAACCCACGGCCAATCTAGGAAAACAATTCTTTAAAAATTACTTACAAGCATTTCTTCATGAAACCACTCTGATAGTTAATATTGCTATCACCGAATGCTTAGTATTATAATCATTAGAATGGAAATTTAATATACATTTGTCTATTTATACACTGGACATGATGTGCAATAGTTACTATCATATCTTAATGGCTTCTAGTTCTACCCGAAATAAAGTGAAGACTGTGTTGAACAACTATCTATTCCAAAAATTTAAGTTGTTGAAGAAAGTGTAACTTAAATATTTATACTTCAATATGATCTCTCACGTGAAAATGTTTTTAATAATTAGAGTGACGCCATGATTCGAACATATGACCTCCTTCTCTGAAATAATGTTAAACAACAATCTATTCTAAAAATTTAAGTTGTTGGAGAAAGTGTAACTTATGTATTTATATTTCAATAAACTGGGATGATTAATAAAAGTGCTATGATTTAACTTTGAACAAAGAAAGTATTGTTCGAAATAATTTATTTAAATTACTTCCAAATAAGTTAAAAGTAATACCATCATATCACCCTTACCACCACCACAAGAAATTGCAATTAAAAATGTCATCACTAAATGCATATATTTAGTGGTATGATATTAAAATAATTTAGTGGCCATAATTATTTGTCGTCACTAAAGATGTATAACTAGTGGTTAAAAATTATTGTTTTTTTTTTCGAAAAGTAAATATATTAGAAACAAGATATACAAGGGTAATCACCCACAGTTGTACAGTGAAGTCGCGTAGGACTCAAAGTCAAACATCAAAACCCAGAAAAAGGGAACCAAAACCAAAATACAAGTCTGTAAGAGATGCCCTAAGTGGGGTATCTCCCACAGAATTGTTGACAAAAGAATACATTGGTAACAAAATAGAAAAAGTCAGGACCAATACAGCCCATAACACCACAAAAAACGTCCAGCAAGCACAAGCAGCATGCATCAACCCCCATAAGCAGCCAAAAGCAAGAAAGCAACACCAAGGATTCACACAAGTGAGCCAAAAGCAAAGGACAACAGCACCAACAACACATAGCACAATCAGCAATCACAACCCAGAAGGACAACCACCAATAAGCAAGAAAGTCAGATAGACCAAAGAAGACCAGCTGGATGGTGCAGTTGCTAACATATTAGATGGAAACATCATAAGACCGCTGTTACTGAAGAAATGATAGTAAATCTAGTTAGTGGTAATTTGAATGTTGAAGCAAAAAATATATCACTAACTTGCCACTAATTCCAAATATCAGCGGCAATTTTTTTTGCCACCGAATGTCAATTTAAGTACTAGAAGAAAAAGACATTACAAGCAATTTTTTTATGGATGACCACCCTCTCTCTCTCTCTCTCTTGACTACTTCACCGTCACACTTTCCTCTGGTTTGAAGACTCCCTCGCAGACACCTTCTTCGCCACCATCGAACTGGTTGTTGAGAAGGCTGAGGTCGTTTCGAAAATCGTCGAGAAGAAGACTTTTTTTTTTTTTTTTTTTTTTTGATAAATATTTTTTTTTTTTTTTTGTCCAGTTCTGAAGTAAATATTCAAATTTTCTTGATAATCTAATATCCTAAAATGAATCTAACCCATGCTGCCTTTTGGAAAGCCAGCTGAACAGTCACGTGAACAGTGACGTGAACAGTGACTGTTCAGCGGCTGTTTCCAATTGAGTGGTAGAGCAGGAAAAAAGGCAGTAGGCTACTGGAGCAAACAGGGAGCTGCAACAGAGGACCCATCGTGCTCATTTATTGTATTTTGACTGGATTTCCTTCTTTGGATATGTTATATGTTTGCTTTAATTAATCTCAGTTGGATTTACTCATGTTTGGATCTATCGATGTTCCTGTTTTTTGGTGTATAATGAGAAATTTCCTAGAATTGTGAGGTAAATTTTCTAGAATTTATAGAATACTTATTTATAGAATTTTCAGTTTCATGGACTCTCTCTGTCTTTCTCTCCATGGGAACTTAGAGAGAGAGCAGAGGTCTTTCTGACCTCCAAAGCCCTCTACGTACATTGCATGGCTGATGCCATCTCCGACTCTGATCTATCCTTTTTATTGAGATCGACTCTGGACCTATCCTTATTTGCTTCTGTTTTGACCTATTACTGTTTTTCATCGTCCGTTATGAATTATATATACTGCTTGCAAGAGGGCAACTTTTAGTTTTGACTCTGCTCTGTAATGCGTGTTTGTGTTTGCAATGCTGTTCATCTGCGTCAAGTACTTCTGTTGTAGGAGGCATGGTGTTCTCATGCTTCAGGTATGATGTTCTTGTTGTTTTGGCAGATAAGAAAAAATAATTTCCGAGCTCGTCTCAAATTTATGTAATTGTTGGGGCATGATGAGGCCAAAGAGGGCGTGCCTTGGCGTATCGGTTCGGTAAGGTTATTCGATTGTGACATGATATGTTTTGGCCTTCACCCTTGAGTTTTGAGGGAACAATGGATGTGTATGTTTGATATATTTGCAGCAATTTTGTTCGTAGAGATGTGTTCATCTTTGTACCTCAGGATGCGTAAAATTTTATGAATGTACACCCCCTACTGTATGGGTTGTGAGAGTTATATTTGTGTTTAGGGGCTAGGCGACGTTTAGGTGCTGAGCAATTCTCATCCAATAATTGTTTAGTATCGACATGCGTTGAACTATATTGTGTATTTCTTTCTGATAGTAAAAGTTATTGTATTTTTCATACGATGTATGTCTCTGTGTGTGTAAAATCTTGAACATTGCTAATAGATGGAAACAACGTCGCTTATTAGATTATTAACAGTTGATATTCTAAAAAGTTTTGTGGACTAAATTGTGATATTAGATTATTAACGGTTATTAAATTTTAAAAATTAGCCTAATTGTATTTCATTTGTCATGTTTGCAATCTAGGACATGTGATGCATAACTCTTCAAAAGCCAAATGACCATTACATTTTTTTATTCATTTCTTTTATTTTATGGTAATGCATTTTGTACACGTGTACAACCAAATGATACTATATTAAAATATTTCTTTCACATTAATTGATTTGAAAATATATGTTTTACAGTATCAAGTGTTGATTATAGTATCAATATATATTAAAATATAGTCATTTTTTTTACTGTTGTTCTTGTTCCCGAGGCAAGTGCTATGTTTGTTCAAAAAATTAAAAAAAAAAAAACAAAAAGCATGTGCTGATGTGTATGAGTGCATGTGCATCTTTTACAAAATTAAAAGATGGCACCACCTTATGAATGTCTTGTGTTGCACGTAAATAAATTTAAATGATATTATTTTTATAAAAATATTAATTATATGTGTAATTAAATTAAATAATAAATTAGCTTCCAAATAATTAATTAATATTTTAATTATTACTAAATTTAGGTAGCGTTTGGTAACTCTTTGTTTTTGTTTTTTTTTGTTTTTTTTTTTTATTTTTGTTAAAATTAAAAACAATAATACGTTTGGTTTATGTTTATGTTTTTTTTTAGTCAAGTTGTTTTGAAAACTAGGGTGAATATTGAAAACAAAGAAAATGATGTTTTTGAAAACATAGAAAAATGAAAACACGCGGGGCTGAGGGGGCCTTTAATGAGGTCCAGCCTTCGACTTTCATTAGAAACAAAAAATAATACATTTTTGTGGCACCTATATAAAGCAAAAATAAAGCTCTCTCTCTCTCTCTCTCTCTCTCTCTCTCTCTCTCTCTCTCTCTTGTCTATGGGTCTGCGACTGTGGCGAAGCAGGGATCCCAATCTACGAAGCTCTCTCCGGTGAATCGGTGGTGGCTTGCAGATCTAGGGATTTTTCTTCATCTCCATAGAAGAATGGTGGTGGTGTATCGATGGTGTAAGCGTAGGTGTATCAGTGGTTTTTCTTCATCTTCATCTTCAGCTCTTTATGGATTGGTGTATCGGTGGTGGTGGACTGGTATTGGTGGTGGTTTTGGGTGGTTTGGGTGGTGGGTTTTGGGGTTGTAGCAGCTGGGTTCTCTCTGTGTGTGCATCGGTGGTGGTGGACTATTATTGGTGGTGGTTTTGGGTGGTGGGTTTTGGGGCAGCAGCAACTGGGTTTTCTCTGTGTGTGTATCGGTGGTGGTGGACTGTTATTGATGGGGGTTTTGGGTGGGTTGGGTGGTGGGTTTTGGGGCTGCAGCAGTTGGGTTATCTGTGTGTGTTTGTATCGGTGGTGGTGGACTGGTATTGGCGGTGGTTTTGGGTGGGTTGGGTGGGTTGGGTGGTGGATTTCGGGGCTATTCCAGCTGAATTTTCGAGCTGCTGCAACTGGGTTTTCAGGGCTGGTGATGGTGGGTTTTGGGTGGTGGGATTTTGGTGGTGTTGGTGGTGGGTTGGATGGTGAGTTTTCGGCGGTTGAGTGGTGGCTAAACAGGGTGATGGTGGTGGGTATTCGGTGGTATTGATGGTGACCAATAGATGAGTTGGTGGTGGGTTTTGGAATGGTGGAGAATATGGTGGCTGGGTGGGTGGATTTTTAGTGATTGGGTGGGGTTGTATTTGGAATTAAAAAATTAATTAAAATAAAAACAATAAATTATGGAAACACTGTTATAATACCAAACATATTTTTATTTTTGTTTTCATAAATTTTTAAATATAAATGACTACTAAACATGTTTTATATTTTTAATTTTTATCACAGAAAAAACAAAAATTTGTTTTATTTTTTTTAAAAAAAAACATAAAAACAAAAACGTTACCAAACGTACCCTTAATTATTGATTTATTCTATAAGTTTTTTGAGTAATTAATTTATCATTTATTTAGGTATTTCTTGGGATTCATTTATGTATTTGCACATCTAGTTATATTATATAATTATTAATTTTTATTTTGTTAAATAGATTGATTAGATTGCATAATATTATTATATTATTGCATGCTAAAAAATAAAACATAACATATATTTGACCGTAGAATTCAACCTGATGATTACATCTATATAATAGTTTAATATATATAGGAGTTTATTTTTTATATAGATATAGATAATTGTATGTAACTATATTACTAATAAATGAGTCCAAAAAAATTTAGAAATTCTTATAAAAGAGTCCAAATAAGTTAAAAGTCAAATATGTGTAAAAAAAAAAAAAAAATTAGATAAAAGTATATAGGTTGGTATAATTGACTTTATTATAATAATTATGGATAAAAAAAGATATCAAAATTTTTTGACTGATACTGACATTTATAAGTAGTATAGATATAGATATTGATGGGCCAGGCCCAAATAATCTAATTCGGGTGGAAAGCCCAAACTATTTAAAAGCCCAAGCTCCAGGAGACCAAGCAGGCCCAAAGTGGTCCAGACCGGTCAAGCTCATTAGGGAGCTACACCACAAAGGGAGCATCCGGACCGCTTAGAGAAAGTCAACATTCCCTCATCATTTGGCCAAGACCTTTGGAGAGCACTCCCCTGCCGGTTGAGGAGAGGAGAGGTCGCCAAGGAAAGGAGGGGTCGCCAAGCTGTTTAAAGCTATTAAGTTTCTACAATCCGTTATGACCGTCAAACTACTCATTCAATTACTACACAGACGACTATAAATTGTAAGCTTCCCCATCACTTGGGGGGCATCTCACAAAGATCAAGTTCATCTCTCTTCCCTCTTGTAATTCTCTACTCTCCCAACACACCGGAGTTAATAAAATATCCGGTGAGCCTAGCCATTCAAAGTGGACGTAGGTCATGTTGACCGAACCACTATAAACCTTGTCTTCGCTGTCTCTACTTATTTTACTGCATTTTATACTATTACTTGACTGTGGTGTGCAAACCAATTTGTGCATCATCAGATATAGATATAAATAGATTATAATAAAGTAATATGCCATTAAACTTACCTAACCAGACAATTTTTTTTTCCCAAACAAAGTAGGTGGACGGATTAGGCTGTGTAGGGCTAGGCTTGGTGGGCGGGTTCTTGAGCTAGATTTTTGAGGGTGGGCTAATGGGCTGAGTACTTGGCTTGGGAGCAAGTCCAAGCCCTCTCTTGAAGAATATTGGACTTGGGTTCGGGCATGTCAATTATTGAGCCTATCGAGCTTCAGACCTATTTTTTGGTCCGAGTAACGAGTCTTGTGGGCCAACTCAACCCATAAACACCCCTAGGCACCCATCATTGCAGCCAGGGACAGAACTAGAATTTTATTTCAAGAAAGGCCAATCATTGCCTTATAGTTTTGGACTTTTTGCATTTTGTACCTTAAAAGATTTTAAAATTTTTACTTTGCACTTTCAAAGATTAAATTTTTTACATTATATCCTCAATGTATCAAAAGTATTGAAATATAACCATTCTGTTAACTAATGTTATTTTTGTAGTCAAAAGTCAACCTATTGACACAGGGGAAAAGCTAACGAAAAGTTAACAGATGGATCATATTGTAACACTTTTGATATATTGAGCTGCAATGTGAGAAATTTAATCTTTGAAGGTACAAAGTGAAAATCTTAATAAAAAAATTGGGCGATAGTGCAATTCGCCCTACAATTTTTTGTAAATTTCCATAGTAAGGTTTTAAATATAATCAAGGCATGCAAAATACACATGAATAGACAAAATTCTATCTACATGATTGCGACATGATCTTAATTTCATCTATTTTATATTGAAAATCTTGAAAAAAAAAATAAATTGCAGACTTGAACAATTCAAGTTTAAAATTTTGAGAAAAAAGAGTTAAACGCAATTCAAGTTTAAACACCAAACCCTAAACTTGTACAACTCTTACCTGTCTCTCCCACACATGAATAATCTTGTTGCCTTGTACTGCTTTGTCTAAGCAGTTGGTTTCAAAGATTGTGTGTGACTAAATTGAGCAGGAAAGGTTGGCATTCACGGCCTCATTACCGTTATTGAGAGGATCAATGGCAAATGCCTTACTTTTCCTTTCTCTTTGTGTACTGGGTGCTTTAATTTGTTGCCTCAGCCTATTGCTTCTAGAGCCATTTGTTGCACATGGTTGGTGAGTGTGTCGCACCCATAAGCTTAATAGGAACTAACAGTATCGGAATATTGGGTTTGAGTTTTTAGTGTTTGAATTTGGTAAGTTTTACCATTTAATTCCAAGCATTTTTGAGTGGTGACCGTTAGATAATGATTTATTGGTTCACATAGAAAGAACTTACCAAAGGATATGATGTATAGTTCCATGACAGCTTAGTGCATAGTTTCCATGACGACTGAGTGACCCTTGGATTGCGATCTAACTATTCACGTGAAAATTTTCTACCAGAGATTGTGGTGCATAATTTCCATTACCGCGCTACTATATATATACACACGACATCATAAGTTAAATAATTTCGATTCTATAATCATTCAAACCTGACCAGCAAGCAGATCTCTAATTTACTTGGCATTGCTTCCTTTTCTTCAGCTTGCCAGTCAAAGACATTAATTTAAGTAAATCATATGTCAACAGGCAATGAAGTTTCAAACCATGATACCTATTGAATGTTCAAAAGTACAAATACGATGAGTACAAAATATTTAGACGAAAACTTACAAACAAGTATAACTTACTCATTGGAGAATTAAAAAGTCTTGATGATTTTTTTATTTTTTATTTTTAAAAAGCCTTGACGGTTTGAATAAAGGTAAGCACAAGCAATATAACTGCAGCAATAGTGGAAACAGTTCTCCAAGGAGCACTGAAATAATCACGTTTCAGAGTTGCCTTCCATTTGTGTCGTGGGACATTGCAATATTTATTCACGTCCTTACTTATGTCACGATAATAGTATGGTCCACATGTAGCACCTGTGCAAAGGTTATTAAAGAGAGTTGCCACTGCAGAGCTGTCGTCTACCAGACTATAAATAATTCCACTCTTGATGAGTAACTCCACATCTTGAGCAGAGTCAATAAGCCTATCCATGAAAACAAGATAATCAATTATGTAAGTATCAGGGTAATAATGGCATACCTCCATAGCAACAAGGTTTCTAAATAAAACTTCCGACCCGTCTTCTACAATTAATCTAGGTACTTGTAACACTCCATTTGTATATGTTATGTCAAGTAAACGCTGGTTTGATGATGCACTCATAATCATTCCTGCCTCTTGCATCTCCGTTGCTTGTGGCATCTCTGAAAAATAAAAATCTTCTTCCCATTCCAATGACCTCTGTAGACTTGACGGTAAGAACCATACCCTTATCAAATCAACAAAATGCTTCACTTCAATATTTGATATATCCAGTGCAATGTCTTCAATCGGAATGAAGGCTCGGATGCAAAATAAGGAAAGCTGGCGGAAAGAGGGCAGGTCTGGGTTTGAATGGAATGCTAGGTTGAATAGACCCTCTATTATAAAGAATGGAAGCTGATTTTCAAGTAATAGTATGTCTGATTTCACTTGAGTAATCACCCGTAGATCACTTAGTTGGTCAAGTAATATTGTGCCTTCTAGTTCTAGCACTTGACATATCCAATATTCAAAAACACCTCAATGATGAAACAACAATCCAAAAGGATCATTTTCACAAAGCTATCACTATTAAGCTTATCAAATCTTTCAGCATAACAATTGCGAACTCCCTGTTCCTGCTCTTCTATCATGCTTAGACACTCATCCAAACTGATGTGAGTACGATCGCGGAATGCTTTCAAGCACCTTAATTTGAACTCTTCCATGCCTAGCAACTCCTTTTCTCCATGGTGTAGAGGGCCGATAGAAACCATCTGGGGTGTATAAGCTTTTGGATTTCGTTCTCGAATTGGTATTGGAACTCTATAAATACAACATTCAGGGGATAAAGAAGGTAAGTCAAGTATATCATTCTCAATGGAATCAACCAATGGAACAGGGGGATTTTCCTTTGCTTCTGCAATGCAATGATCTTTGTCCATTCTTTTGATCCTCTCCCTTTCTGGTACCTGGTGGTGACGTTTTTTAGAGAAGAAAGAAGACACAATCAACACATTCTTCCTTCATGATTAGTTGGCAATTAAATGGATTAAAAAAAAACACACACACACACACATAGGAATATGGTCCCAGAGTAGAAAAATGTTATTTGAACCTCATTTAGGGACTTAATATGGAAACCTAATTCAACACAACTATTAGATTAAAAGTAGGCTTCATTTAACATTAAAACTCGCAATTAATCCAATCACTACATTGAATTAGGTTCCTATAGTATTCCTCCCCAAAAGAGACAAAAGTATAAAATTAAGATGATGCATCTTTCCTACATTCCGGAAAAGTGTTTGTACTCTTTCTTACTTACTAGCGATACATCACGTGTGTTGCATATGAATAATTTTCATACACAAAAATTGATACAATATATTAAGTATATGTTTATCTGAATTAAATATCATCTCAAATTTGTCACACTTAATTTTTTATTGCTTATATTATATTATAGGATTATGACAACTTTGTACGTACCCAAAATTCGTTGTTCTAACTATAACAAGAAAGATAAAAAAAAAAATAGTTAAAGTTTTATTTTTTTATAATTTTGTGATTGAGAGTGATTTTTTAATAGTGGTTAAGAAATTAATTTTTTTGAAATTCATTTGATTAGTATTAGACTTATAATTCCCTGAATAAAATAAAGGTAATTGTCAATATACTAATCATATTGGTATCTTAATGTAATTAAGAATTAATTTGGTCAATTGTAATAAGATTTAATATATTACTCTATAATATATATTATAAAGCATATTAAAATTCTAAACGAGACGCGATGACCAACTACCATAGCCCAAAACATCTTTGTCAGAGCCAATTATATTGGTTGACAATAAGCCGTGTTGTGTCATGCTTTAAATTTTATAATTATTGTTGTGTAAAAATTTATTCAACTCATGTTTGATCTATTTATAATTATTAGTAATGCACCACGTGCGTTATATGTGAATAAGTTTGGTACACAAAAATTAATAAAATATATTAAATATATGTGTATCTGAATTAAATATCATCTTAAATTTACCAAAATTAATTTTTCATTACTCATATTCTATTATAAGATTATGAAAACTTTATATTTTCTCAAAAGTTTTTGTTCTAACAAAAAAAATAGTTAAAGTTCTATTTTTATAGAATTTTGTATTGAGATTGATTTTTTAATGATTCATTTGTTAATATACTAATCACATTGGAATGTTACTGTAATTAAGAATTAGTTAGATCAATTGGGATAAAATTTAGTAATGAAATGGTTAAACTTTTTGATTAAAAAAAAATACACATATATAAGTATAATGTTATATTTGCATATGAGATTAATAATATTATATTTATGAGTTTTTGAAAGTTTTTTGAACACTTTATTGAAAATATAATGATGCATATTTTTTAAGGGTAATATAGTCAATTAAAGAGTTTTATAGAAAATAATATTTATACATAGAGAATATATAATTAACATAGATGCTATAGATAATTTGGAGATTTAAATACATAAGGATATGATGATAATTTAGATATTTAATTGTAAAATGATAGAATGGTATTTGCAATGTTTTATAAAGGTAAAATAGAGATTCAAAAGTTTTTCATCGTAAAGTACTTTTATTAGTAGTATAGATGTATAGTTAAGTTCATATCGTATCGAGTTTGTGTCATGTATAAACTTTATTAAATCACATTTGTATCTTGTATGCCTAGCTCGTGTCGGCCCATCTTATTTCACATGTCCAACATGTGCACTCTTTTGCCACTCAACTCCTTAAAATTAAATCTCAATCTAATTTTTTGTTGAATTTTCTGATCATGTTTAAATTTGTGAGGCATACTCACAAATAATGAGCTCTAGAAGGGTTGGTGAGCAGGTCTATCAAAACTACCAATATAATTGAATCTAGTAGTTCTACAAAGGACCAACAAATTCGACATGAAATTAGTGAGTTTTAATATAATTTTACTGAGTCTGTATAATGAACGGATGTTAATACTAGGGATGCTACTCTGACAAACTAGGCAAATTAAAAGATTAACCCAAATTTGAAAACAAACTACCTTCACAATAATAGGGGAAGTTTTGGTTAAATAGTCATGCAAATATTTTGTTATGACACACCGACGATTTGAGTATAAAAATAGACAATAACGTAATAAGAAATAATTAATATACATACACAAAGGCACAAGAAATTTACGTGATTCAACAAAAAATCTTGTCGTTCACGGAGCGTGACCTAGATTATATAGAGCGAAAGCGTAAAAGCGACAAAATTAAAAAATATTTGAGAGCAAGAGCACTTTGAGAGCGTCATACTATATGCATTAAGACAAACATTCACCCATAAAAATTCATAAAAATAAAATATAAAAAATTAAATTTCATGCACAACTATGTGGAATGCTATTTAACTTATAAATATATATTGATTATAAGGTTTTGAAATAGCAATTATAGGTTACAAATATCATTCTATTATGATATATATCTTTATGTATGAGTCAGTACTTTTCAAATAAAATTTCAGTAATAATAAGTAAGCACATGTCTAAGTAAGAGCACAAATTCGTGAATTGAAAATATGAATTCTTGAATTTTGTAAATTCAGAGTGTGAATTCACAGAGAATAAGACAGGATATATGTCTAAGGTCTTCATAATAATAACTTCTAGATATGTTTGCAACTGAAATAAAGACGGAAACTAATTATTCAATTGGAAATGAAATTAAAGCATAATAAAACTGGAAATTAATTGAACTCACTTCTTTAAAGAGCTCTATGTGCCAATTTGGTTTGCTCTAGCAAGTGTAAACAATTAAGAGAACTATATATAGAAATAGATGGCTACCATAGAGGACTTCTTTATGCTTAACCATTATTTCAAGTAAAGTATTTGTTATTTGCTTAGTCTTGGTGATCAAGCTTCAATAGAGAAAGACAAAAGAATAACGTTAAGGTGATGCTTGTTACATGCAGTCAATAAAAAAAATATGTTGTTTCTCCAACTTTAATTGGTGTGTTTAGGCTCTACTAAAATATATTCGGTTACAAAACCATCACTCATCCATGTGTTACATCCCTCATTTAGCTATTAAATATCAATTTGTTGGTCTTTTCAAATGCATTAAGTAAATTGTCTATGCATACAATTTTTTAGAACCTAAGGAGAAACATAGGATTTTTTTTAAAAAAACTTATGAGATGTTATGGTGATTTTTGAAAATTTGAGGGCGCCATGGCCCCTTTAGGCCCCTTCTTAGTTCGGCCCATCTCGTGGTGATATTTTATCTATTAAGCTAATGGTGATATTTTGTTATTTCTTCACCAAAAAAAATATTTTTATATTATAAACAAATAGCACTTGAGCATATCAAATCGAGCGGTGTAAATTTATATATCATAAACGAATAGTGCTTGAGCATATCAAATCGAGCGGCACACACTTTTGAACTAAGATGAAATATTTAGAAATTGAATGACACTCAATTCATTTTTTTAATACGGTCAAACTTGAATGAAGTCAAACCAAGTCAAACTCAAACAATTGACTCACAATCTATGGCCCAAATGCTAAACTTAAAGAACTTCAGAAAGGTCTAGTGGGCACAGTGATTGAGCCTTAAGAATAATATATTAAACGACTTGTTCATATCTTTTTTTTTTTTTTCCTAAGTAACAACCTGCTCATGTCGAAGTAGCTAAAACAAGTTAAGCTGATTCTTTACTTTGGGTTCTTAATCGTGAAAGAGACAAAATAAATAAAGATGTTGCAGCATCACAATCTGTTTCATTCAATGATGAATGACTTTGATAAAACTTGTATAAATATAATCCATAAACAGTACATGTGAGGCAAAGCCTTTAACAAAATACATTTGGCTCAGCCTAGTTTAATAAAAAGTATAAGCATGAACCAAAAAGAAATTCTACGAAATAGAATTCCAAAGGAAGTATAGGCCTTGAGCCAGTACTTCCAAATGAATCACACTTCGAGAGAGCATCATTTGACAAAATGCAAATTCATGAAGCATTGATAAATGTTCAAGCATCCAAAGTTATTGATAAATGTCCAAGCTTACTCCCTTCTTCCATGCTTAATAACATCGTGTGCTAGTATGCATATACACATATAATTGTGTTATTTGTGTACTAAGATTCATATAGATCAATTTTATCATATAGTGTTCGCATTTAGCTTGCACTTGTTGGCCACTCATTTGTTGCATAAGCCTCTAGTAGTTTCAGAGTAAGGACAATGAAAAAATAAGTGGTGGTATGATTCATTTGCATTTCTACATAGAATGCACCCGGTCCCTAAATGAGTAGTGGCTAGCCAAAGAATGAAAATCATTCTAGGTACACTAGAATTGTTGAGAGTAAAAAGGATGCACAAACTGAGTGTAGAGTCCTGTATATATAGCTAAATAAGAGTGCAACTGACCAGAACCCTCTGGTCTGAGTAAGATATAAAAACCATAGTAAGGATAAAATAGATAAAAAAACTAAACATCCTAATAACTAGGCTATTACTCCAACACTCATCCTCAAGTTAGGCGCAATGATTGGCCTTAAGAATAATATATTAAACATCTTGTCCATATCTTTTTTTTTTTGTAAGTAACAACCTGCTCATGTCAAAGTAGCTAAAACAAGTTAAGCTGATTCTTTACTTTGGGTTCTCAATCGTGAAAGAGACAAAATAAATAAAGATGTTGCAACATCACAATCTGTTTCATTCAATGATGAATGACTTTGATAAAACTTGTATAAATATAATCCATAAACAGTACATGTGAGGCAAAGCCTTTAACAAAATACATTTGGCTCAGCCTAGTTTAATAAAAAGTATAAGCATGAACCAAAAAGAAATTCTACGAAATAGAATTCCAAAGGAAGTATAGGCCTTGAGCCAGTACTTCCAAATGAATCACACTTCGAGAGAGCATCATTTGACAAAATGCAGATTCATGAAGCATTGATAAATGTTCAAGCATCCAAAGTTATTAAGTCCAAGCTTACTCCCTTCTTCCATGCTTAATAACATCGTGTGCTAGTATGCATATAAACATATATAATTGTGTTATTTGTGTACTAAGATTCATATAGATCAATTTTATCATATAGTGTTAGCATTTAGCTTGCACTTGTTGGCCACTCATTTGTTGCATATGCCTCTAGTAGTTGCAGAGTAAGGACAATGAAAAAATAAGTGGTGGTATGATTCATTTGCATTTCTACAGAGAATGCACCCAGTCCCTAAATGAGTAGTGGCTAGCCAAAGAATGAAAATCATTCTCGGTACGCTAGAATTGTTGAGAGAATAAAGGATGCACAAACTGAGTGTAGAGCTTTATATATATAGTTAAATAAGAGTGCAATTGATCAGAACACCCTCTGGTCTGGGTAAGATATAAAAACCATAGTAAGGATAAAATAGATAAAAAAAACTAAACATCCTAATAACTAGGCTATAACTCTAACATTCACCCTCAAGTTAGGCGCAAAGATGTCAGTCAAACCAAGCTTGACAATGGAGTCCCGAAAAATGGATAGAGTGACAGGTTTAGTGAAGATATCCGCAACTTGATCACTAGTCCCCACAAACAAAGGGGGTAACAATGTCGTAGCTGACCTTCTCCCGAAGAAAGTGAACATCGATCTCTATATATTTTGTCCTCTCGTGTAGTACAGAGTTAAAAACGAGCTGAATAGCAGATCGATTATCACAATATAATGTAGATGGAGAAGTCACTAGAAATCCCAACTCGCTAAGAGTAGACTGTAGCCAGATAATCTCACAAGTGTCAAGCGTCAGTGCCTGATACTCTGCACCTGCTGATGAATAGGAGATAACTGTCTGCTTCTTGCTCTTCCAAGAAATAAGATGAGTCCCTCAAAAAGTATAGAAACCCATAGTAGATCGACTGTTACAAGCTCCCCCATAATCTGAATCTGAATAACAGGTTAGATAATCGGTCTATGACCTCGATGCATATAGCAACTCATGTCTAGGACAAGACTTGAGGTACCGATAAATATGATATACCGCATCCAGAAAAGACTGACACCACTTGTGTATGAACTGACTAACCCGGCTGATGGCAAATGAAATGTCTGGCCTAGTGTTAGTTAGATAGATAAGCCTACTTTCCAACCTCTGATAAACAGTCGGATTTCTCAATTCCTCACCTTCAACAGTAAGTTTCCTAGTTAATTATTGACAAGTCCTCCAATTGGGTTCACTCCCTAATTGAATCTCAATTGAGATTGAAAACTATGATCGATTTGCTATCCAAGTGTTATTGAAATAGTATCCAATACCTTAGTATTTTTTCCAAATTATTTTTCCTAAACAATTTTAGTTTATTTGTTTTAAATTCCAGTTACCAAACCACTCTCTCAAACACTCACATATATATATATTTTTTTTTTATCCTTTTCCACACTCCGAAATTCTCATCTCCCTGTGGATCGACCTTGGACTCTATCAAAATTTACTACTTGCTTGACAACCTATACATGGGTTTACAACTTCTGAGGCGAAGCAAAAGGCCCATTCTGATTCGAACGTGTAAACTTAGAAAATCACTTCCCATATTTGATTGAAAAATATTTTTTTGATGAAAAATAAAAAAACCAAGCATTTATTAAGGAAAAAGAAGAAGTAGGATATGTTAGGGTTTTGTAGATGTTTTTGAAGAAGAAGAAGAAACATACCTAGAGTGAAGGAGACGTCGCCTTTGTGTGATGTTTATAGAGACTTGAACAATCGCTTGAGAGGCAGAGACTAAATCGAATAGGGACAAAATTGATTCTATAGTAAGATACGAATTAAATGGGGACTATATTGAATCTACTTGTACGATTTTTATAATAATGGAATCAATATATAATTATCATTGTCGTTTTAATGGCCATTATAGAGTTTGTTACTGTTACTGGGTGTCTTATTTATTAAAACCTTCCCCTTGCCTATATTGAATCTAGACCGAGTCAAACCAAGAAAGTTGGTGTTTTAGAAGATTTCAGTTTGATTTAGATTTGTAGCTACCTTACCAGACTAGCTAGGAGAACTTCAGTAAAATTACAATGATTTAGGGCATTTTCTTCTGCTAATCACACTTCATCGGTCTGGTGAGTTAAATTGTTGAGTTTGGAATTTAAATATGAAATAGGTTTCACTTTAACTTGATATATGTGAAAAAACTGATGCTTTTATGATTGGTGTTTATGCTTAACTTTCTATATCATTAGTTTTTACGGTTCTATGATCATTGTTATACTTAATACTTAGTAATGACTAAATGATATGCATGCCTTTGGGAAAGAAATGACGAAATACTAAACTTTAATCTGGTTTACAACAATGGTTATGTCACACACCACAGAAAATGTGATGTGATATTATTTATTTGGGTGAATGACTTCCTAAATTTCTCAAGTATGGACTCTTAAGATGACCTTGATTTCCATTCCAAGTGGAATAAAAATAGGTGGAAGATGGGCACTACTGAAGTCGGAGTTATTTGTGCAAAAATTAAAGTTTGGTTAGTGATGGGTTCTCGAAAATGGGGGCCCAAGTTCGATGGATTAACCAGTTATCTCGGAGTGAATGTGTGGGACAATAAAAAATGAATAAACAATGCGAGGAAGATAAGAACGCAATGTAAATGGTTCACCTCAGTCGAAAAACTAAAGCTACATCCACTGTAAGGGAGTTCTTTGCTCCTTGGAGGTATATTATCCAAGCTTATGGTGGTTACAATGGTATAATGGGCTCGGGGCCTTTACAGTATTCAAGTGTGTTGAGTGCCTGATAGAGCAAAGGAAAGTGATGATCCCCCACTGTAATGGAATAGTGTTCTATTTATACAAGTGGCAACCCCTAGGGTTTCCTGCGGCTCCTTCCCCTTTCTGTTTATTCTGTGGACTCTCATCTGTCCTGCAGCCGTCTCTGCCATGCGATGCCACTACCCCCGCCGTCTCTGACCGGCTACGCGCGCCAACACACCCAGTATGAAGGAGTGCGTGTCTGTTATGAGTGTCAGAAGTGGTCCTCTTGTCCTTGGGACACATGGCACGACGAAGAGGCTTCAAGACAAGCATTGGGCTGGACTTCCTTCTTGGAGTGGCATATGGCTGAGTTGGACCAGAGCTTTTAGGTCCTTTGGTATCGCTGGGCCTTTTCCTTTGGGCTCTTAAATTATGGTGGCTCATACTCAGGATTCCATCCTTATCAGTTGCCCCCCAGCCTTAGGTCACGAGGATGACGTCAACCTCTGACTTGGGGTTAGAAATGTCTTTTTTGAATCCGGCAGGGTTTCTCTGTACGGCAGTTGTGCTTGATGGCCGATTCTGATCTGAGTTGTATGGGGTGATCCTTTGCCGGTTGTGACGAGAGGGCTGTGGGCACATGTCACCTGCGGGTGAGTCCTCTGGTACGATTTTTCTTGCGTGTCCTGTTACTTGCCTATCACGACTTAAATGCTACGTATAAAAGAGGGAAAAAATCCCTTCGTCTTTCCTACTTTGCACTTTTGAATCCTCGTCCCTTCGCATCTACTCCTCCTTTGGTTTCTGCAGCGTCTTGTTCCATGCTCTATGGCAATTTGGGGCTTCTGCGTTTCTGGTTCCTTTCTGCTTCTAGTGTCCTACTAGGTATGTTTCCTTTTCCTCCTTCTTTTTGCTCGTCGTGGATCCCTTTAACCCTCCATGGTGGGGCTTTGGGTTCCATTTCTTGATCTGGAGGTTTAGTTATTTCAGGAGTCACTCCGACGACCTCTCTTCCCTTTCACAATTCGTAGACCACCCTTCATTATTAAGGGTATCCTTTTTTAGGACCTGGAGCTTGAGACCTTTGTTCTTGACGGACTGTGCCTTGCATTTGCCTTCTCTACATTCTAGTTTACGACCTGAACCACTGATGGGAAAGTTTTTCGTTTCTTCTTCTGAGTCTGAGTTCAAGGAGTGGGTCGACGAGGAGGCTGGAGAAAAAACTGTGGCTTCCTGCAGCGGCCGTTCTCTTACTGCTGGTGGGGAGGCTTCAGGGTCCGCCCTTGAAGTTTCGACCTCGGCCCCTTTAGCAAAGGCTCGGGCTCCTACTTTACCTTTTATTCCTTCCGACCAGTCGAAGAAGAGAAATCTAAGTCGGTTCCGCCTTCTTTACCCAGGATGAAAACTCGTCGCGATCAAACCGACCTGACTTGTTGTGCGGAAACGACTCCCAGTTGTCTTAATGATGAGGACCTGGAGGAGCTGAGGCAGGAATATCATTTCCCGGATTTCGCTTCCTTGCATTCTCTTGAAGAACATGAGAGGTGCAATTCTTCCATTCCCGGGTTGACCTGTTTCTTTGAGTCAGCATTCCGGGCTGGTCTCCGGTTCCCTGTCCATCCTTTTATTCGAAATGTCCTTGGTTTTTATAACGTTTGTCCAGCTCGACTCTCCCCGAACGGCTGGGGCCTTCTGATTGGATTCCCTGTCCATTGGTTTTTGAGTGGGAACGACTCTCACCCCACCATTCGGGAACTTGCCTCCCTCTTCTAGCTCAAGTCTTCCCCTTCCTTGGGATTTTTATATTTCGCAAAAAGGGTCAAGGCGAAGAACCTAGTTTCTGGGCTCCCTTCCTCCAACAAGGGGTGGAAGCCAAGGTTTTTCTTCGTTAAGGGTGATTCTTGGGAGCTGTCAGGGGAGTCCGGTGATGTTTCTCGCATCCCCAAGTTTTGGGGGGTTCCAAGGAATACTAGTAAGGCCAATTGATGGGTTGTGCTTTCCTTTTTGTTCGCATTTTTATGTTTTGCTAACTTCTGATCCATCCTGCAGGTTTCTGTCCAGCCCTTAACGCGGAGGAGGCTTCCGGTGTTGCCAGAGCCGAGGCCTTTGGGTTGCAATCCTTCTTTGACCTGGTGACCGACGAGAATCTTTGCCAAGTTCGAGCTCGGGTCGTCCGTCGATCCTGCTGTGGAAGTAGCACCATCGCTAGCCCCCTAACCTAAACCCATGGACCAGGATCTAATCATGGCATTCTTCTCGGATACCAATAAGATGAGGAAGAAGAGGAAGCTGTTGAAAGGTTTACAGCCGCCGTCCAAGGAGGCATCGGCTTCTAGGCCAATGTCTATCTCTTCAGAGCAGAAGTGCGAGGACTTTGCCTCCCTTGAAGGTGTGGCCCCGTCTTCATTAGTCCCTGAGCCCCTTAAAAGCAAATCTCCTCTTGAGGAGTCCTCAGCGGGGAAGCCCAGGGCTTCGGCAGCCTCTCACGTTCCTCCTCAGTCTGTAGCTCAGAAAAGCGGGAAGGATAAATCTGTTCCCTCCAAGTCCAAGACCCAAGGGAGTGGCTTCCTTCTCGACCCTGAGGCCGCCGTGTCTGCTTTATCAGAGCTGGTCTCCACGTTGGACCCCAGGGTGGCCATGCAGGTTCCCATGAAGAGGAAAATTCGGCACGCCATCCAGGGCCTGGTCAAGGTACTTCCTGTATTTACTTGTGTCTTTTCCCTAGAATACTTTTCCCGTTATTCTCTGCGCTGATCGAATCCTCTTCCTTTCCAGTCTCTTGCCTGCATGAAGATGATAGACTTTCACCATGAGCAGGAGCTCCTGAAGGCCAAGGAATCTTTCGATGCCGTGGTAGCGGGCAAAAAGACTGCCGAGGAGAAAGTGAAGATTCTGACAGCTGAGACCTTTGAGCTGAAGAGGATTCACGATAAGCTTGACATCCGCCATCAAGACCTCATCAAGATCAAGGATTCTCAGATGAAAACTAAAGAAGTCGAGCTTACAAGCCATTTTCAACGAACAGATCCTTCACCGCCATCAACACCTCCACCAATCGTCTTTGTCTGAACATTGGCCTCCTCGGTCACAACTACCTCGGCCGCTGACCCCTTCTCGGCATCAGATGTCCCATTCTCCACGACCACCTCAGTAGCCTTCTTAAACCCGAGCAGTGGCGCGAAGGAATCCAGGTCAAGGTCAGGATAAGCATCCTCGACCTGCTCCCGGAAGTTTAGAAACCCCTTCACAAAGGTAGAGACGCTTTCTTTCAGAAGCTTCGACACCTTAGCCCTCAGAGACGACAGTTCGGTGTCCTTAGCCGCCAGATTGGCATATTTAGCCTTAGAACTTCGATGAAGGTACTCAATTTCATACACCAGAGTTCGCAGAGAGATTCAAATTGGCATTCTCTCTCATCTCAGGCCAATGTTGATCAAACGAGGGGTGAACACCCCAGAGGTCAATCCTTCAGTTGTCACAAATCTTGTCAATTGTGGGTGGACCTGGATGTTTAACGACCCCGTGACATCAGATGATAGCATGGTGCAGAGATAGTTCTCTGCACATATACGTTACCCTGCTCCTCAGGCTGACCACTTTGTCACTTATGTTATAGGAATTAAGTTTATGTTTTCTGCAACTCTCATTGCTACCATACTTGGCTTGTCTAGGGTAGAGAATTACTATCTAGGTGTGCGACCGATAGATGACTTTCCTTCTCTGAGTGTTTTGACTTATGAACTGTCTGGTATAGAATATCCTGAAAACAATATTACCTAGAACTTTCACCAAAAATATCAAACTGCAGATTACAGGATGCTTAATCTCATGGCCAACTACAACATTGAACTGGAATCCCATATTTCAGACTTTACTACCCAGAAAGCACACATGCTTTATGCCATAGGTAAAGGTATGATCTTGATTTTTCGATGATGATCTTTGGGTTTATTCGGAGATCCTTTTTTTAGGGGAGAGTATCAGATAATTTATCATTTGGATCTCTGATTATTTGTATCTACTTGGGGCAAGAAGATGTTGTATTGCCTAGGGATCAATTGCAGAACCCCATGATAGCCTTGAATAATAGTTTGATGAAGCTAAGTAGAGCTCAAGCTGAGTATGTTGTATGGTGGAAGAGCAGGTCCCACCAGTTCATCTTGAGACTAGTACGTCTACGAGGACACCACCGCCATGAGAGCTCAGTTCAGACATCCTTGTTGCACAATTAGCATCGTTGGTTGATAAGCTTACGAGTATACAGAAGTGCATGGAGGACCATCATCGTCTTACTTTTGATAGACTAGATGCATTGGATGGTCAGATTGTGAGCATGGAGTCAACTCAGCAGGTTGTATTCAGATCACTTACCAGGAGAGTTGGTCGTCTACACAGATTGATCAAAGCTAAGCAGATCATAGGAGAACCAGATTCAGCCACTTCAACTGTTTTTAGAGACTTGTAGTATTTAGGTCATATAGGAGTTGAGAGTGTTTTTATTCATTCATGGCTTATACTAAAGTACTCTGTTTATTTTTATTTTTTTTGTTGACTTTTTATTTGTTTGGTAATTTTTCTTTGTTGTGACGATACTCTTAGTCCTACTTTTGATGTTTATCACATTGACTTTGAGTTATATGTCTTTGTTGTCCCTTACTAATGTTATGTGCATGATTTAGCTAGTTGTTTTGCATTCTTACCTTCTTGTTATACTATGATTCTTTGTCATGCTTGTTATATGTTGTCATTGGGTTGGTATTTATAGCAAATAAATAAAAAATATATTGGGCAACTTAATTCTATACTGTGTTTATTATATGTTGTCATTGAGTTGGCATTTATGACAAAAAAAAGGGAGAATATTTTGCGTACATATGAGAGGAATCGGAGAGAATTTCTCTTGATTAGGCTAGATATGTTGCATGTGCACATAGAAAAGGGAGTTTGTTCTAATACTCAGGGGTAGTGCATTTGTAAACTTGGCATGAAGTCACTATTTTGCACTTGTTTATTTTTTCACTTGTTATTTTAATTGTGAACACCAACTAAGTGGGAGAATTTGATGCGTTTGACATTGTTAGATTCATAAGTTCTCAAGCATATTGGACGGACTAGTTCTTTAATATGTTATATATTTGAATCTGCATGATGTAGACATAACTATGTCCTATGCTTATCTTGGTGCTTTCCAAACCTAATGACTTGAAAAATGGCTTCATCAATATAGTGTTCTTTCGAAGAAAGAAGATTTTTGAAATGGGTTTCAGATAAAGCACCAATGTTATGTATTTCTAACATATGATGCTTTTTACGAGGTTTTGATTTGAGTGGTGATGTGCAGGACTATGATCTTCAAGCTTTATCTAAAAATATAGATTTTGTACTAGATAAAGATTTAGGACATATGCATGAGTGTTGAGATTAGATTTACAATTCGTTTTGTTCAATGGTTTGTGGGTTGTAATCTTAATTTCTTATGTATTTTATCACGAAATTGTCAAAAAGGGAGATTGTTGGATCATATTTATAATTGGTTAATTTCGTAGAATCTATTGTAAATTTCAATCATTTTTATGATTACAATACTATCAAGTTGAAGATCTGAAAGTATCATTGAAAGAAGTAGATCAAGCGTCAAAACTATATCATTGAAACTCCGCATGAACCTTCATGCTTAAGACAAAGATAATGACATAGATGCCTAAGATGAACCCTTAGTTATTTATAATTGAGGATGATTAGGTTAAATAGAAATAGAAGTAATCCGTGTATGGCTCTTTAGGTGATTTGAAATAAAAAAAAAAATTCTAAACAATTTGTGTTATGAAAACATAGTGTGAGGCATTAGCGAATCTCTCTTGAATAACACCTTTTAGTGCTCAAGATGATAAGTTTTTTGCTTAAAAACAAGTAGGCACCAATATGCTTGTTAGTCTTCGCTAGAGCGGTCACTTTATTACTTAGGAATGAAATGAAAAAAAAAATATTTCTAGAAATTACTCTAAAAAATAGAATTACAGAAAAATAGATTCCATTAATTAATCTGAATCTCAAAAAAGTCTACTTGATAACTCTAAAAGGAATTCTATCATTCAATACACAATGGTGATGGAGGGTGGACTATAGAGGACCTGTGAAGTTGTTAGGGAGGGAGATAAGATAGAATAGAAAATGAAGGGTAAAAACAAAAGAGAAATAGGGATCAATTTTATTTTTTTCTTTTGAAAGCACTCATTACACACTCCCATCACACACGGGTTCCAATTATGTTAACTATTGGATGGACTTAATTGCTGCAACAACAGGCAATCAAGCTTCATCCATGATATACATAGAACGTTCAAAAGTACAAATAACATAAGTTTAGCATGTTTAGAAAGTACATACAAATGCAAAGAAGCACAACTCTTTATCAGAGAATTAAAAAGTCTTGATGGTTTGGATTAGGGTAAGCACAAGCAATATTCCTGCAGCGATAGTAGAAGCGATTTTCCAGGGAGTACTGAAATAATCACGTCTCAAGATTGCCTTCCACTTGTGCCAAGGGACTTGGTAATATGCATTCACATCGTTAGATATGCCATCATAATAGTAGTCTCTTATTGAAACATTTGAGCAAAGGTTATTGAAGAGAGTCGCCACTACAGAGCTATCTCCAATTACGCTATGGATAACTCCATTCTGGATGAGTAGCTCCACATCTTTAGCAGAGTCAATAAGAGTATCCATGAAGAAGAGATAATCAATAATGTAAGTCTTTGGAAAATAATGGCATACCTCCAGTGCAATAAGGTTTCTAAGTACCAATTCCGTCGAGTCTTCTACATTTAATGTGGGGATTTCTAACACTCCCCTTGTATATTTTATGTCAAGTAGACGACGGCTTGAGCACCTTATACTCATTCCTGCCTCTTGGATCTCAGTTGTTTTTGGCATTGCTATAAATCTCGTGTTTGCTCGTGGTGACTGTAACGATGATGGTAAGAGACATATCCTTAGCAAATCAACAAAATGCTTCACTTCAGTACTTGATATAGTCTGTGGAATGTCATTGAATGGCAATAAGTTTGAGAAGTACAAGATCGAAAGTTGGCCAAAAGATGGCAGGTGGTGTGGATTAGAATGGCAAGCATGGTTGAATAAACCCTCAATTACAAAGAATGGAATCTGATTTTCAAGTAATATCATGTCTTTTTGCACATGAAGCATCACCCGCAACTCGCTCGAGTAATCAGAATCTTTATACATTCTTTCTTTACTCAACATCACCTCAATGATGAAACAACTATCCAACAGGATCATTTTCACAAAGGCATCAGTATTAAGCTCACTTCTTTCTGCATAACATCTACGAGCTCTTTCTTCCCACTTCTCTATCACTCTTATACAACCCTCCAAAGTGAGGCGGGTACGATTGAGAAATTCATGCAAGCACCATAATTTGAACTCTTCCATGCCTAGCAACTCCTCTTTTCCATGGTGTAGAGGGCCAATGGAAACTATCTGGGGTGTGTAAGCTTTTTCATTCTGTTCTCGAATTCGTCTTGGAACTCTATAGATACAACAGTCAGGCAAGAGGTAAGGTAAGTCCAGCTTTTGCTTCCTAATGGAATCTGCCAATAAAATATGGCGATCTTCCACTACATCTGTAATGGAATCATCACTGCCCATTCTTTTGATCCTCTCTTTTCTTTTCCTGGCCTCATTTAGAAAAGAAAAAGAGACATAATCAACTACTTATGCTTCCTTCATATTAGTTGGCAATTAAATACACAGCTTGACATGTTAATAGTTCTTGTGTTCACATTATGTTAAACAATTTCATACACAAAAAATAGAAAGTCGAACAAATTTGATATACTTTTCCTTTCTTTTCTTTCTATTTTTGTTTCCTAACCCTCAAGTCAGGAGTAAGGCCGACGTACAAATTTTTATATTGGACCTACAAAATTTGTAATCTACCCCCAAAAGAAAGTTATAAATTTCATACAAAAAAAATAACCTTTCAATATCATAGAGGTTTCAAGGATGGCAGAGAGAGAGAAAAAAAACAGATAGGTGTCGAAAGAAAATTAAGAAAGCAAGAAAGGATAAGGGGCCAGATGGTAAGCTTACTGAATCCACATACCCTGAATATGTTTGATGTCTTCACAACAATAATAGAACGAATTGTGCGCACTGGTCCTCTGTGATCGCTTTTCGTATGATAGTATTGAAATGAAGTTTTTTTGTTGAAGACAAATTGAGAAATGTAAAATATACGACAATCGCCTACAAAACTAAACCAACACTTTGAGTCATCACATGTTATTTTTTTTAGACGGTATCATGTACTGAACATGTGATCATTTCGTCAAAAACTTAACCGTTTGTTATAGAGATCAAAATGACACAAATTGAATACTTTAGAGATTAAATTGATAAAATTTGTACAATGATAATTAAACTGACAAAAAATACATATTTTAAAGATAAAAAGTGATATTAACCCTATTTTTTTAATAATAATTTAGTTATATCTATATCATTATCCTATACAATATTGGGGCCTCATCTAATACTTCAGCGTAGGGCCTCCATTTATGTTTGGTCGCCCTACTTACACTTCAAAATATTATAACTTTCGGTGGAACTTGGGAATCCTAATCATCCATTACAACTTTCAATAAATCAATACATAACACAAAATGGATTTTCTCAGCAACCAAATACAACAGAGAAAAATATTCTAATAAAATAAAATTTCACATTAGCAAACAAAGTTATCTTAGAAATATATATCGTGGTTCTTACCTCGATACGTTTGTCTTCAAAATGGTTTCCTATTATGTCTGAGATGGGTTGGCAGAACGCATAAGAACTGTATGTAATGAGATAATGGTTGCTAAAGGAACTAAGATGAAAGAGTGGGGCTTTTGGAGGAACAGGTTGAGAGATATATCAGAGTTAGAGAGAGGGCACGGATTGAGAGAGAGAGAGAGAGAGAGGAGGCGCCGAGGAGGAGGAGTAGTTGTTTTGTTGTTGACTAGTTGATATCTAAGCGAGAGAGAGAGAGAAAGAGGAGGCGCCGAGGAGGAGGAGGAGGAGGAGTTGTTTTGTTGTTGACTGGTTGATGTCAAAGGGAGAGAGAGCGAGAGAGAGGAGGACGAGTTGTTTTGTTGTTGACTGGTTGATGTCTAACAGTCTAAGGGAGCGAGAGAGAGAGAGAGAGAGAGAAAGAGAGGAGTTGTCCTGTTGTCAGGGCCGGCCTAACAACATACTTACAAAAGCTTGTATTTTAGGCCCATTCCAAAGGAAGGACTAAATTTGTAAGTATTATAAATAGAGATAAGAGGATGTGGGTACCTTTTTCAGAACTTATTTGGCATTAAGTATCATTTCGAAACTTATCCTTATTTAAATCTTTTTTTTCATCAAATAGTTGTCAATAAGTACACATTTTAAAATATTTTTAAATTCTTTTTAAAATGTATTTCATAATTACCCATATTATAAATAGTGCATACCTAATTGACAGCTTTTATATTTTCAATATATAAATATTATAATGTGAGACTTTCAAAATTTCTTTTAATATTTGTGTATCATTTGATTTTTAAAATTTCATATATATATATATATATATATAGACGACCTGGATGTCTTCTTGTTGAATTATATTTGAATTATCTGATTCATTTACATATTCTCATTGTTTTCAATCCTAGAAATCATTTATAAGTTTGAACTTACCTAGGGCACCCATCCTTTGTTTCTCCAACAGTCTGTAAGCCTCTTTTTATTCCGTTGTAAGTCCCTGTGTGTGGCAGTTAGGAATTGTAGGCAAAAAAGTGAGGAAAAAATGTTAGGGGGTATGATCCTAGTGGTTTACTGCACTTGCAGTTTTAACTTATAAATAATTTTGAAAATTGAAACAATTTGTAATATCAAAATGAATAGATTTTTCAGATCTAATTCCACAGTTAGTTCGTCTAGATCTTCATCTAGCAATATACCTAATATTGTAAATGAAGAGGAATATGAATGTGAAATTACACAACCTAGTTGGACAGGTTGGAATATTCCCAAAGTACCACATAAAGAAATTTACAAAACTAGTTGGATGCCTAATGCATTCAAAGAAGAGTTAAAAATAAAAACTATTGAACAAATTCACCCTCTAAAAAAGATTGGTGAATCACATCAACTTTTGAAAAAAGAAACTTTAAAAAAATACAAATCTGAAGGATTTAATTTTATTCATTTAGGATTGGTTCAAGTAGCTATTAAACCTTTAATAACTACTGGGAAAAACTCTGCTATTCTATTAACACTTTGTGATGGTAGATTCAGAAGTTTTCAACCAAGCCTACTAGGCATGATGCAAGCAGGTTTGCATAACGGTCCAGTTTATTTTAATTGCTATCCTGATTTTACTCTCAGTCTTAGAGATGAAAAAACTGTTAAAGCCCTCACCTTAGGAATAGATCTTACAGGTGATATTGAAAATGATATTGATTCAATTGTCCTTATTTATAGGATTTATTACAAATGCATTAAAACCAATTTAAATGTGAATGATTTACAACGAAGTCCTAAAGATATTACTCTTTTAATGGAACCTAGTACTTCTGATGCTAATATTCAGGTCCCTAAAAGACTTCACTGGAAAGATGTCACATTACCTACAAAATGGTTAATTCAAAATCCTAATTATAAACCAGAATCTGAAGAAACAGAGTCTGATTTAGAAACAATTAAACAATTTAATGACGGAAGTGTTGAAATTTCCTTTAATAATGTTAGATCACATTCTAGCAGATTTTCTGGAACACATTATAATAAACCTCTAGTAATAAATGAAGGTAGAAGATCTGAATCTCATTCCAGTATCTCTAAACGAGATAAAGAGATTGATAATGAGTTACAACAAAGATTTAATAATCTGAATATGAAAATGAAAGGAGTTGATAATGAATCCTCTCCTCAACTTAGCAAACCCTTGTACACTCATTATAAACCTACTCCTATAAGTACATCTTATTCTAGGTTTAAAGAAGAAGAAGAAAAAGGTAAAGAAGATGATTTTACCCCATCTCCTACTGCTTCTATTACTCCTTCTGACTTTCAAAGCCATAAACCAAGTGCAAATTTAGATCACCAATTGTATGTTATAAGTAAAGAATCTGCTATCTTATTTTTACCTGATATGACCAAATTATTGAAAAATATGAAAAGTGACAAAATTCGATTTAAAGAATTCTCCAAATCTTTTGATCTTAAACATCAACAAAAAATAAAAGTTCAATGGGTTAAAACAATGCATAAATTAGAATCAGAAATAGAATTTTTTGATTATTTTGATTCTTGTCACAAAAATATAAAAGTAATAACAAAACATAAATGGAAGACAACTGATTCTGGAACAATTTCTGCCAGTCATCCTCCCATACAAGCTTTTACTTTTAATATTGCTGATAAAGAAATTACTGCTTCACCTTTCAAGATTCCTTCTAATGAATCTGACAAATTTACCACAGATCAAGCCATGCTTGTAAAATTTGAAAAGAAAGTGATTGAACAACATAATTTTACCAACCAGAACCTAATTACCATAGGAAAACAGTTGGATAAAATTGAAAATAAAATTGAAAAAATTGAAACTTCTTCTAGTAAGAAAATAGAGAAACCTTTAATTCACTTACCTGAAGATAGAACAAATTTAGGAATTTCATATCATCTCAGAATTGCTAAAATTGATCAGTTACTTAAAAAGCTAAATTCTCCACAAGAAGAAACACAAGCTTCTAGTATAACTGTAATTAATAAAAATTTTGATTCTGAAACTGAAACTTCCATATCTTCCTCTGATGAAGATATTAAAATTTTGGAAAGACAATTCACAGGTAATTTAACCATATCTGACCCTATTTCAAAAATTAACAAACTAGTTATTCCTACTAGCTCTACAAAAAATTGGTATACCAGACCTACCCCTCCTGATATTCAATTTGAAGAAAAAAATATTTCCAACCAATTTTCTGTTCAGTCAAATAAACTTTATGAATTGAATATTGATGGTTTGAGTGAACAAGAAATCTTAAATAAAATTCATCATATGTCTATGGTCATCAATAGTTATGTTAAAAATCTTGATGAAAGAGAACCTCAAATTGTTGACTTAGTCACCTCTGGATTCACAGGTGTTTTAAGAAATTGGTGGGATAATTACTTCACAAATGAATCTCGAGATAACACAAGACATGCTGTTGTCACAGATGATGATGGCATCCCAATATTTGATGAAAGAATTGGTCAAGCCAAACCAGATGGCTTAAATACTTTAATTTTCACCATAGTAAAACATTTTGTTGGCACACCAAGTAACATTGAAGCTAGAATCCATGATCAGCTTAGTAATCTTAGGTGCCCAACCTTAAGTGATTTTAGATGGTATAAAGATGTTTTTATTAACAGAGTCATGCTTAGGCCTGACTGTAATCAGTCTTTCTGGAAAGAAAAATTTGTAAATGGTTTACCTAATTTATTTGCCCATAAAATCAGAGAAGCCCTCAGTAAAGAAACTGGAATAATCCAATATGATTCTCTAACTTATGGACAAATTGTCAGTACAATCCAAAAAGAAGGTTTTAGGATGTGTATTGATTTGAAAATTAGTAAACAATTATAAAATGACAAAAAGAAAGCTAAATATGAAATGGGTAATTTCTGTGAACAATATGGTCTCCCTCCAGTAGCACCATCTACTTCTCGAAAACACAGACACCAATCCCATAAAAAACATATTTCTAAAAGTAAATCTTATTATAAAAAGAATAAAGACACTATTACTAAACCTAAATTTTATAAAAAACCCCGTAAGTCTAATACAGATAAAAAGTCCAAAAAATCTGGAAAAATGTCTAAATGGCTGACAGCCAGTAAGAACTCTGATAAATCTGTAACTTGTTATAATTGTGGAAAAAAGGGACACAAGAGTCCTGATTGCCCAATTAAAAAAGAAGTTAAAAAATTAAATTTAGCTGAAAATGAAACAGAAGAAATTCTAAAAATTTTCAGACTTCACAATCCTCCTAAAGATTCTTCTGAAGATGAAATTAATTCTGATACCTCTGATCCTTCTACCACAAGTGAATGTGAACCGAAAATTAAAATAGGCTGCAAGGATAATTGTAATAATGATTGTTGTCAAATCAGGGTTATTACCAAACAAAATGAAGAAGAACAAATCTTAATTGATTTAATTAGTAAAATTGAAGATCCTGATTTAAAGGCTAAATATATAAAAAATCTCAAGGACTTGTTTGTCAATAAAAATAAAAACAAACATTTAGTCATTGAAAAACCGTTAATCAGTATTAATAAAACCATGGAAAGATTTCATAAAGAAATGAAAAGAGAATTAACTTTATCCGATCTTTACAATGAAATTAATAAAATAAAGATTGAAATAAAAGACTTAAAAACCCAAGATAAAAATCTTGCTGAAAAACTAAGTCTTTTGTCCATGTCTCCTAATAACCTTAATCATAATTCCCAAGATGAACAATCTGATAATGAATCTGAAACCTCTACCAAGACACTTTCCCAGCGGATACCAGCAACCTCCACCTGCGGTGTGGAAACCTTTGGTTTAACGAAGCTGCCATCGCAAGATGAGTGTCTACCAACTAATAATCAGATTAATTCAATCAGAGAAATTAAATTACAAAAATGGTATTTTCAAATTAAACTCATAATCAATAATAATTTTATCCTCAATACTATTGCTCTTATTGATACAGGAGCAGATGTTAATTGTATCCAAGAAGGATTAATTCCAACAAAGTTTTATGAAAAAACTATGCACCAACTAAGATCTGCCAATGGAAGTAAAATGAATGTTGAGTATAAATTACCAAAAGCTCATATCTGTCAAGATAATGTTTGTTTTAAAACATCTTTTATTCTTGTAAAAGATATGACTGATGAAGTAATTTTAGGATTACCTTTTATTTATCTATTAACTCCATTCAAAATAGATAATGAAGGCCTATCTACTCAACCCTTAAATCAACCAGTAAAATTCAAATTTCTTCTCAAACCAGAAATTAAAGAATTAAGGCAACTTAAAGATGAATCTGTTTCTAAGTATCTCAGAAAAATTAATCAAGTGAAATTTTTAAAAGAAGAAATTATTCATCAAAGAATTCAAGAACAATTAAAAGATCCTATTCTTGTTGAAAAAATTAATCAATTCAAAGAGAAAATAGAACAGGAGGTTTGTTCTATGCTTCCTACAGCTTTTTGGCATAGGAAAAAACATACTGTTGAACTTCCATATATTAAAGGATTTAATGAGAAAAATATTCCCACTAAATCCAGACCCATTCAAATGAATCATGAAGTTATGGAAATTTGTAAAAAAGAAATTTCTGAACTATTGAAAAATAACATCATTAGAAAATCTAAATCCCCTTGGTCTTGCCCTGCTTTCTATGTAGTAAAAAATGCTGAATTAGAAAGAGGTACTCCCAGGCTTGTTATTAATTATAAACCTTTAAATGCTGTGCTAGAATGGATCCGATATCCTATTCCAAACAAACAAGATTTAATCAAACGATTAAAAAATGCTGTCATATTTTCAAAATTTGACTTAAAATCTGGGTTTTGGCAAATACAGATTGCTGAAAAAGACAGATATAAAACTGCTTTTACTACACCATTTGGACATTATGAATGGAATGTTGTTCCTTTCGGTTTGAAAAATGCTCCAAGTGAATTTCAAAACATTATGAACAACATCTTAATTCATATGAGTCATTTTTCAATTGTTTACATAGATGATATTCTCATCTTCAGTAAATCTATTGATGAACACTGGAAACACCTTAATGCATTTACTGAAACTGCTAAGCATAATGGTTTAGTCATTTCTGCTAGCAAAATTAAATTATTCCAGACTTCTGTCAGGTTTCTAGGATATGACATTCAGCAATCCACTATTGTCCCTATCAGTAGGTCTATCAATTTTGCTGACAAATTCCCTGATGAAATCCTTGACAAAACCCAATTACAAAGATTCCTTGGCTCTCTTAATTATGTTTCTGATTTCTACCAAAATCTTCGCCAAATTGTCAAGCCCCTTTATGCCAGACTCAAAGAAAATCCTATTCCTTGGACGCCTGAACATACTTCTATTGTTCAGCAAGTCAAAAAATACATTAAGACTCTTCCTTGTTTAGGAATTCCTTCCATCAATTCCTTCAAAATTATCCAAACTGATGCCTCTAACATTGGTTATGGTGGTATTCTGCTTCAGAAAGAAACTCCTGATTCTTCTGAACAAATTGTCCGATTTCATTCTGGTATTTGGAATGATACTCAAATGAATTATTCTACAATTAAAAAAGAAATTTTATCTATTGTCCTGTGTGTCTCAAAATTCCAGGATGATATATTAAATCAAAAATTCCTCATTCGAGTAGATTGTAAATCTGCCAAAGAAGTTTTACTCAAAGATGTTCAAAATATTGCTAGTAAGCAAATTTTTGCCAGATGGCAATCTATTTTAAGTATTTTTGATTTTGATATAGAATATATCAAGGGCAGTAATAACTGCATCCCTGATTTCCTAACCAGAGAATTTTTGCAGGAACCCCATGGCGGACAGGAAGCCCACAAAGCCTAGTTCTTCCTCCAAAAACCCGGGGGGAAAGGACAAGAGTAAAACTATTAACCAAGTTTTTGCTTCGGCAATTGCCTCAGTAAAGGAGGAAGATTCACCTTCTTTGGTATTGCCAAAACCAATTACCCATGCCCCAGGCCCCTCTAGTGCCTTGGCCATAACAAACAGATTCACCCCACTAGGTAGACCAGTTGGCCCATTAAGCCGACCTATTCAGCCTACCCATGTAAGCCCATTTACATTCTCCCAAATGGCCCAACAGCCGCCGCCTTCAACTAGCCTTCTAGTTGACCCATTTTCCACTTCTGGACCTGTAACCCAAATTCCTACAGGACCAAGATCTGATTATATCAACAAAAGCTCAATTATCAATATCTTTGCTATTGAACCAGCCCATGCTCATTTGGCTAACCCAGATGACCCAATTAAATTGATCAATGCCTATCTTGGAGAAGGATGGACTTTTGTTCCAGCCCATCCAGCGAAAACTTTTGTTTTCTACCAAGACATTCTATTCTTCACCCAATCCATTTTTATCAAACCTATTCCTGATAGAAATGACCCATCCAAGACCATTTACCATTCCCTATTTATAAAGAAACTATGGTCCACCAAAGATTGGGGCTCACATCCTTCTTCACTCCGTGACCTCCCTGGACATAGTGTGCGGTTCAATTACTATGACTACATTGAGTCATGGACCAAACTTTTACTCTATCAAGATGAGTCTTTGGCCCATTCTTGGTTCATTCAATTTGATAAGAATTTCAGTGATCAGATTCCTTCCTGGTTTGAACGGTGGTGGCATATTCATGGCCCCATCCCTGGAATTCTTCCTAAGGATTTTCATGATCAATTCACCTATTTCTCATCTGCTTATACTCCTAGTAAACAGCAGTCCTCATTTCCCATTCCTATTTTACTAACATTTTTCTGCAGGTACAAAATATCATGGATTTGCAGGTGGCAATGGAAAATTATTGACCATTATGTTTGCAGGCAATATTCTGTAAAATGGTGGCCCAAATACCAATACCAATCTGTTATTGAAACAGTTCAAAGAGATTTCCCTGTCAGAGTTCCAGCCCCTCAAGAGGCTCCTAAACCATTGATGCCGTCTACTCCGGTAAAGATGACCATGCCAACTCTCAGGGTCTCTACAACAATGGAGAAACAACCTGTGACTGAAGGCTCATCCAGGCCCAAGGTCAAAAAGTCCACCTCTAAGGACTCAATTGCCCAAGCACCAACTCCAGCCCAACTCCTCAAGATGGCCCAAGATTTAATTGAGCAAGCCCAAGCAGCTTCCAATAATTCCAGATCTTCCCCATCTTCAGAAGGATCCGTTACTCCATCCATGAATCTATTTCAGGATGCCCAGGACCCATATGCTGGTTATGATGACTTGGACCCAGCAGATTTGGCCAGTCTGTGAACCTTATCCTTACACGTGATGGCTTCAATCACTACTGTCAAATAATGACAGAAAAGCTGTCCGTCTCGTGTAATGCTAAGATATTCACATGGCTGCTCCCCTACTCAGCAGCCTTTTAAACCTTTAAACCTTGAAATGACTTTTCCCCTCAGTAAAAGCATTTCACTTACCTTTCCCACCGAAAGTCTTTGATTCCCAGACAAACCAGGACCCACAAGTTCTTTTTGTCAACATTTACCCAATGTAAAAGACTTTTACCTCTTCTTTTCAACCGAAAGTTGAGTTACTTGTCCTTTTACCCAGTGATTATTCCAAGGGAAAATCATTATTCAGATTCCTTCTTTCCCTATATAAGCAAGGTTGGAAGGAGAAGAAGGCAGAACGTTTTCTTCAGAGTTCACTTCTTTATTTTTCTTCGTTTTCAAAAATATCATTGCAGATTGTAAGGCTCCAATTATGAGAAGCTCCCACAATTCCATACTTGTATCCACTCTACACTCTTACTTTGACTAGCCCACTTTAGTGCTAGTATTGTAAGTATTGTATTTACTTGTGTGTATTTTCATTTATTCCATAATTTCAGTTGTGTTTTATACATTCTTATTCTCTCTTGCTTTCGCTCTATTTTGGTATATATATATATATAGTAACATCAAACAGTAACACACTCAACAAAAAAATAGTAACATCAAATATTAAATTTTTAATTAAGTTTTTTATTGAGTATGTTAAAAATAGTAACATCAAACATTAACATACTCAATAAAAAACTTAATTAAAAATTTAATCTTTGATGTTACTGTTTGGTATAATTATTTTTTTGTTGAGCGTGTTACTATTTAATATTATTATTATTATTATTATTATATATGTGTGTGTAAATATATAAATGTTACTGTTTGATGTTACTATTTTTTTATATGAGACTTTCAAAATTTCTTTTAATATTTGTATATCATTTGAATTTTGAAATGAACAGTATATATATATACACACATATATATGGAATTTCAAAATTCAAATGATATACAAATATTAACAGGAATTTTGAAAGTCTCATATTCTAATATTTAGATATTGAAAATATAAAAGTTGTCAATTAGGTATGCACTATTTACGGTAAAGGTAAAAAGGTTTTTATGACTTTTTTTTAGCAGATGTACTTTTATCCCAATTATTTTAAAAATTGTATTTTTATCCTATTAAGTTCTTAGGGAGGTACCGGCCTCTCTAAGCCCTCATAAATAACTCATGTAAAAAAAGTCTTATAAAAATATAAGCTCAATCAATTATTTAGGCCTATAGTCCAATCCAAAATTAAATATTCAAAAAAAAATTAACAGTAAAAAATTAAAAAAAAAAATTGAACTCAAAAATCACATCAAATTAAAAAAAATCAAAAGTCAAATCATTACTTTTAACTTTCTCTCTGTCGGTAAACCAAAACAAAAATCAAACTCTCTTTTTCTTTCTGTGTCTCGCAACGCACAATAAAGCCAACTAGCCAAGTCTCCATTGGCCATTGCAACATCTCAGACGGTGAGACCATCATCCATTGTCGACTCTATTGCAAGATAAGGGACATGATTCAAAACAAAAAGTCAATATTTAAGACCATCCAAAGTTATATTGTTTCATAATTTTAATTTTTTTTTGTGTTCTTTGCTTTTTTTTTACTTTCCGAAAAAAAAATTTATCTTAAATTCAATGTTGTGTTATATATTTTAACTATCTATATAATAAAGTAGCTAAATTTTATTGTCTTTAACTTTTCGAGACTCAGATTGTTTTGATCCGATGATCCTAATTAGACTTTAATTCCTTTTACAATTTTAAGACTTTCATCTATCATAAAACTCTTTCTATCTATCTTATATTCTCTCTCATACTATTATCTTTTTTTTTTCTCCAGTGTTGGTTTTTTTATTATTTACTCCATAAAAAAAACATCTTATGCAATTATTTATTTCATGAAACTAATTTAAAAATTTTATATATATGATGACATGTATTTTGCCACTTGTTTTTTAATTTGTAAATAACACTTAATATAAATAAAAAATAGAACACTGACTATAAATATCAAATAATATTTAACACGAAGTAAACCTTAGATTGTAAATTAATATATAATTTTATTAAAAAATTGACATTTAATTTTTTTCCAATTTATATTAAACTTTGTCGAATTAATATCAAATTAATTTTTATTGTTATCAAATTAATATTATAATTCATTTAATCAATTTTTTGGAATGCTAAATTATATCAATTTTTTGGGTACTAAATCAAATTTTATTTGATTTTATTAAATTTTTAAATTTTTTGTACTAAATTTGGAGAAGGGAAAATTTTAAAATAATAAATTTTTTTGGGATGAAATTATCAATTTTCATTAGCAACATTGAAGGAAGGGAGACAGATGAGGTCTTCGTGTAATGAATTCAAACTTCAGGGGGTCTTCGTGTTATTTATAAAATGTCTAAAGGTGTCTGTGTAATATTGTCAAAACTTAAGGGATGTCCGTGATTTTTACCCTTTTTTTAATTAAACATTAATTTATTATTATGTTATCTTAAAAACTTAAGCAGTTATTGGTTAGAAAAGTTTGTTGGTAACCAAAAAAGAAATGTATATGGGTGTATTTCTGTGTATATTTATATATGGAATATTGGAGTGATTAAATTTATAATTATATTGTGTCATTTTGGGTTGAATGGTGATAGTGGCGATAAATTCATGAGTTTTATATATAAGTAAAATTTGGTTGATTTTATTTATTGCTTAAAGATTGTAAATTTAATTGTGTTCTGTTAGTATTTTTTTTTTTTTTTTTTTTTGCTTGAGGTATTTATTACATGGGGATATGATGGATTGAAAATATGATGGCTGAATTTATAATTATATTGTGTTATTGGATTGAGTAGTAGTAGAGGTGATAAATTCGTGAGTCTTATAAATGAGTAAGATTTTATATATTTTATTTATTGCTTAAAGATTGTAAATTTCAATGAGTTATGTTAGTATTTTTTTTAAGAGGCAATTATATATATGGTGTTGTTTTGAGAAGTTTTTATATATTTTTATGATAGTTCCATTAATATGGAGGATACAGTTCATGATATCTTTCGAGACATTTTAAAATAAGAATTGGTATGAATATTTTAGGCCATTCATTTTAAATTTGGATAATTGTTTGGGATTTTTTTTATTTGTTGTATAGTGCCTTCAGATACGAGCAATGACTAGTATTATATATTGTGTTTGTTTGTGTTTATTTGTGTTTGTTTGGTTGTTATATAATTATAATATATTAATAATATGGCATCTAGAAGACAACCAAGTGGATACGAAAAATTTAAAAAGAAAAATGGACTAACTAATAGAATCTCAAAAAAGATCTCTTCATAAATTTGTTATTAGTAACAAAAATAATGTAACAAAAAAATTTAGATGAAAATTTTGAAAATGAACAAGTAGATAATGAAATAGAAGAGAATAAAATAAAAAATATTGAAATAGAAAATATTGAAATAAAAGATAATGAAATAGAAAATCTTGAAATAAAAGATAATAAAATAGAGGACAATGAAATAGAAAATATTGAAAAATAAAATAGTAAAATAAAAGATAATGAAATACAAGACAATCAAAAATCTTAATAAAACAAGTGATTATAGTTATATACATATTTATGATCCAAGTCAATGGAAAAATATTGATACAAAATTAAGAGATTTATTAGTAAAAATGATCCAATTAGATACAATAATTTAGATTTTTCACGGGATGAACTCTCTAGACATTTTTTCACTACACATTATATTCGCAAATTAACAAATGGGGAAACACTTGATAGAAAATGTCTAGTATTTTCAAAAGATTTGGATAAAGTATTTTATTTTTGTTGCAAGTTATTCAATATGAACCATTGTACAAATAAACTAGCTAATGAAAGAACAAAAGATTGGAGAAATATTGGTGTTAAGTTTAAAAATCATGAAATAACTAATGAGCATATAACTAATATGAATACTTGGATTGAATTAGAAACAAGATTACAATTAAATAAAAAAATTGATAAAAGTATTAAAGAACAAATTAATAGAGAGAAAGAATATTAGCAAAATGTATTAGTAAGAATTATTGTCGGTGTAAAGAATATTGGTAAAAATAATTTAACTTTTCGGGAAAAAAATGAAAAGATATATCAAGCAAATAATGACAATTTTTTAAGTTTAATTGAAATTATTGCAGAATTTGAACCGATAATTCAAGAACACGTTCGCCGTATTCAACAAAATAGAATTCATAACCATTATCTTGGACATAACATACAAAATGAATTGATAAGTTTGTTAGAAAATGAAGTAAGATGCAATATTATTAAAGAAGTAAAATATTATTCAATCATACTTGATTGTACTTCCGATGCAAGTCATCAAGAACAAATGTCTCTCATATTACGATGCGTAGATATTACAATAAGTCCAATAAAAATAGAAGAATATTTTTTGGAGTTTATTAAAATAGATGATAAGTGTGAAAAAAGGTTTATTTGATAAACTTATAAATGTAATAAGTAATCTTAAACTAGATGTTAATGATGTATGGATATGTCTTGAACTGACCATTTCAAATATGTTGCCTTTATTTTGTTTGTATAGGTTAAGGCAACAATGTAAATGGACATTGACTGTATGGTGTATGACGTAGAATGCCTTAATTGTGTGTGTTTTTAAGTATAAGACAACGGTTCATTAATTTTAATGTTCATGTTCATTTGCCTTGTGCATTAATTTCTCATATATTCATAATTTATTTTATTTTTATTTTTATTTTTGGTGGATCAAATAATTTTGTGAGTGCATTACAAAAATATTTTCAATTTGGAACGTGTAAAAGTTTGAAGTATACAATACATAGCTTTTCTTACAATTTCACTTAAATAGTAAGGTGGTAACCAATAATTCTCAATCCAAACATGACATAAGATTGGATAGTATTCAAGGGTAAAATTGTCAATTACTAGCAAACTTATGACATGTTTTAAAAAAAAAGTAAAGTTTATCCATGGCCCCACTATATCATAAATCCCTAACCAAATCTGGGATAGGATTAAGTAATTTGCTTTTATCCCACTATTAATCCCGATTATTGGGATTTCATTGGACTGGTTAGGATTTTAAATCCAATCAAGTCCAGTCCATCCTTGACTTGCCAAACATGCCCTATGAGGACAAGGATATGATAATGGATCTAATATGAAAGAAAAACATCAAAGTGTACAAAAAAGACTACCCAATATAAATCCTAGAGCATTTTACATACCATGTGGTTGTCATAATTTAAACCTAGTACTTTGTGATATGACTAACTCTTGTCCCAAGGTTATATCATTTTTGGGAATAGTATAACGTATATATTCATTATTTTTCTCTTCCACAAAATGATGGAAAATTTTACAGGATAATGTTTAATGTTTAACTCTTAAGTCATTGTCACAAAAACGTTGGGAAAGTCATGTTGAAAGTGTTAAAGCAATAAGATTTCAAGCTCCAAGAATAAGAGATGCATTATTGCAATTAACGAAAATATTTTTGGTTTTTTATTTAACTTAGAAAAATTAAAATCATTGACCGATGATAGTTTAAAACAATATTGTTTGGATCTCGAATATTTCTTAAAACACGAAATTTTTTCCAACACTGATGGCTTAAATTTATTTTTAGAACTAAATATTTTAAAAGAAATTTTACAAATGAAAGAAAACACTCCAATTGAGATATTAAATTATATAAAAAAATTAGATTCTTTTAGAAATTGATGTATTGTTTATAGAATGTTATTAATTAACAATTCTTGTAACAATTGTTTCTGCAGAAAGAAACTTTTTAAAATTAAAATAGATAAAATCTTACTTAAGATCGACTATGTCACAAAAAAAAATTAACTGGATTAACGATACTATCAATTGAAAAAGATATGATAGCAAAATTTGAATATAAAAACTTAATTTATACTTTTGTAACTTAAAAAGCAAGAAAATTTAATTTTAAATAAAAAATATTAATACTAAATATAGAAGGTCTCATTTAAAAATATCGCTTAGAGTTCCAAATTGTCTTGAGCTACCCCTGCCTATTGTTCACTTGTTCATGTATGAGAGATAAACAATTCGTGTTGGAGAACTCTTCATTGGATTAGAAAAAAAGAAAGAAAGACCATATCAAAAAACTAGGGTGCCCGGTCCATGCAAAACAGGAGAAAATATTCATTACAATCGTGATATCACGTGGTAAGGTGATGTAGTATCACTAACCAATAATATTAAAATAAATAAGTAGATGAACCCCACAAAAATCAATAACTAACCTACTATGTAACTAACTGACCAAAAAAAAAACCTACTATGTAACTAAATAACTCTACACCTTTTTGTCATGTAAATTCAAGTGGGTTTCACCTTTCCCATTTAGGGTTTTATTATTGGTTGGTGATATCATGTCATCAATGGTGACATGACTTTTTTTTTTGAGGGACAATTACATCCAGACCCTCTAAGGTTTTTCACTTAATCACTCGGACCCTCTGACATTTGAAATATTACACACAGACCCCTAAAGTTTATATGCATGTAACACTTAGACCCTTGCTATAAATATATCCGATAATAAATTACACTCAGACCCCCTGAAGTTTGTAAACATATATTACTTAGACCTCTTAAATTTAAAATGTTATACTTAGACCAAAAATACTTCAATTAAAGATAGAATATCAAATATTTTAAATTTTACAATTAAAATTAATGTTCTATTGTACCATTTATTGAAATAAAATCAAAAATAAAAATTCATTTTTTTCTTAAAAAATTGTAATTAGTGTACAATTATATTGTCTATTGGGATTTAATTTGGTCGTTTAAACAACTAAATTAAAATACCAAACTACCTGAATTAAAGTTAAAAGATGTTGTGTCCATTACAGTTTGACCCCTTATTTAATTTTTTAATTTTATTCTAATAGATAGTTTACTTGTATACTAACTATGATTTTTTTTTTAAATTAGATTTTTATTTTTGATTTTATTTTAATAAATGACATAATAGAACATGAATTTTAGTTGTAAAATTCATGTTCTATTATGAAATGACATAGACCATTTGTTTGATTTTTTTAGTTTTATTATAATAGATAGTATAATTATATACTAATTATGATTTTTTAAGAAAAAATTAAATTTTTATTTTTAATTTTATTTCAATAAATGATATAATAGAACATGAATTTTGGTTGTAAAATTTAAAATATTTGATATTCTATATTTGATTTGAGTATTTTTTGTCTAAGTATAATATTTTAAACTTAAAAAGTCTAAGTATTATATGCTTACAAACTTCAAGGAGGTCTAGGTGTAATTTATTAACAGATATATTTACAGCAGGGGTCTAAGTGTTACGCGCGTACAAATTTTAGGGGGTCTGTGTATAATATTTTAAATATTAAGGGGTCTGAGTGATTAAGTGAAAAACCTCAGGAGGTCTGTGTGTAATTCTCCCTTTTTTTTAATACATGGGTCGAGTTGAGTTATTCTGATTAAAAAGTTAAAATATAAAAATAGCATAAAAAATACCACCAATATATGTTTACACGTTAATGTTTAAATGATCAAAAGTTTGTCTCAAGAGTCAATCCCACCAATTTGAACCCGCGAAGCCTAAACCAAAGCTCGAATAACTCAGTTCATTCACTAACCCTAATTAAATTTGTTGCTAATGACTGAGTGGGGATGGGAAAAAAAAAAGAAAGAAAGAAAAACAGGGCTAAGCACACTCTTGAAATAGTTGTGGAACCTGAAGAATGATTAAACATCATGTCGTCATGTGATGTCTCAGAAGGTCCATAATTTTATTAATTCAAAAAAATAAATTATGTAATAACTAAAAATACATCCCGAGAGCACACAACAAAGTTTTTCAAAAAAAAAAAAATTAATTCCTTACAATTAGTCAATTACGCTGGAAAGACAAGCCCAAAGGCAGGGGCGAATGGACATAGAGACCAGGGGGCACATGGCCACTCTGAAAAAAAATATAAAAATTTATTTTTGTATATTTATGGTTTTTTATTAGGTAGTTGTAATTAGGCCCACCCTCATGACTAAAAACCAAAAATATTGGACCCACTCTAATAAGTTTTGACCAACTACATCTTGTGCAAAAAAATATTCGAATTCATTTTTCACTTAAAGAAATATGAAAATATGTTAAAAATCTTGAGGAAAAATTGGGCCCATTGCCCAGTAATATACATAGGGGTGTCAAATGTGTCGGGTTGAGTCGGTTTCGTGTTGTGTCACTTTCGATCGTGTTATTTTCGTGTCGTGTCATTTCGGTACGTGTCGGGTTCGTGTCAATATTCATGTTAATAAAAAATTATTTAATTTGACAATAACTAATATAATATTATTTAAAAAATTATACAAAATTATAAAAAAATTATAAAATTCTTATTTAAGAATATAATATTCGTTAAATAATTATTTTCTATCTACAGTACCCATTAATCGTGTTATTCGTGTCGAACCTTAATTTGACCCATTTATTATCGTGTCAACTAATCGTGTTTTTTTCGAGTTCGTGTCGGGTTCGTGTTTCGAGTAAAAAATTGACACCCCTAAATATACACACAAGTGAAGGAAAGAACTCATTAAATTGTATTGGGTTCTAATTTTTGTTGAAATTTTATTGGGTTTTATTTTGATTATTTGCACAAATTGATCCTAACCATTTTGACCTTTTGAATTCAAGACAAGTGCAACAACTAGTGAGTACATGTTCTTTTTCTGTAACTTCGACGATGTGCGACTAGTGATTGAATCTATTTTTTCAATAATTCTCAATCTTACACAATTCATAATTGTTTGAAATTGCTATAATTTTTTAAAATTGATGCGACTTAATCTGAAATTGATTACTATTAACTTAATTGTTTATATATGGAAATATATTTTCAATAACATTATTAATAACATTATCATACAACCTTTTCAAAATATGAAAAGTTGTCAGGGTCTATTGCACAGCCATGACTGTAATTAGCCTCATTTTTTTGCAAAAAGTTGTAATTAGTCTTTTTTTTATGAGTTTTGTTTTCATAGACTATGTATATTGGCGTTTGACCTTTTTGTATTTAATGAGTCTTTAAATATGTAAATTGATTGAAGACAAAATTAAATTTTGTAGGTTAAGTATGCCCAGCCTAAAACAAATTTCTGACTCCGCCCTTGATTAAAGGGCACATATTAAATCTCGGGTAATACTATGTTTACCAAATTTCTATCTCAAAACCCGGGTGAAGTCTCCTCCCAAGTTTCCTCAAATTTCAAAATTCAAAATCCATTTAGACCTTTGGGTCATCTCTCCATCAGTATTTCTCTCTCTGTTCAAATGCCACATCTCTCCTTCAATGTCTATTTCCCATTACTCCAAGTCTCTTTTCTCTCTTCGCACATCACCAGGTTGTATCGGTGGAAGAATAATCTCTCTAACGAGTCCAATGTCCTAACCACTAACGGTGGTTCAATTGATTTTATCTCTTTTTTCTTTAATTTCTCTTGTTAGATATTACCTCTAGAGTTAAAGAATACATATTGGGTTTTGTTGAAATTTAATGATTCAAGGCGTGTATTATTTTCTATTTTACCGATTGGCTTTTCTAGCTTTCAAGTTGGGTTATATACCCAGTTAAAAAAAAAAGGGTTATATACTGTATTGATCTTACGTATTTTGTATTTCTTTCATGTTAATTTTCAAACTAGGCAAGCTTTCTTTTGACTTATACGACAATTTAGGTCATTTAAATGCATTTATTTTGTAATTATATCACATGATTTTTTATTTTAAATGAGAAGGGTTTTTCCTATTGGTTATGACACATTCATGTTGCTGTAGAAATTTGAACATGACTACATAGCTCCTCCGGTAATGACCCAGATGGCTGACAATATTTACAATAAGCAATAACCAATGTTTGATTCTACATCCAACATTTGTATTGGAGCAGTGATTTATACAAAATTGATGATAACTGGCTTGCGTTAATTTTGAAGATGAAATTTATTTTGTTTATGAAATGGCGGAGAAAATTGTATTTATTGATTATATTTTCCATATTATTTTATAATAAGAAGCTAGTTTTATGATCATAGTGATCATTTTGTGTGTAATGAGTTCATGAATCATTGTTGTTGACATTTTCTTTTGAATTTTTGTTCTGGACAAAAGTTTTTGGCATTTCTAATACTATAATTGAAATTCCCAAGTTTCCTAGTCAATATTTTGCGTAGAATTTTTTTTTGGTCTATCGTACTCGATCAAGTGTAATATTTCTACCCAAATTCTGTCCAAAACAATCGGGTAGGAAGTCGGGTAGAAAATTAGGAGAACATATATTTTTTTGTTATTGATTTTTCAAATCATTTTAACAATTTAATTAAATAATATGTACTAATTAACTAACACAATAAACCAATAACATTAAAGAAAACACAATAAATTCGATAATACATAAACAATTACAATAAAACACAACAAAAAAACCATAAACATCAATATATCATATATAAGAAAGTCATAAACATAAATAAAATAATAGGATTTCTAGATTTATATATATATATATATATGTATGTATATATATGCAAGTAGTGAATGGTATAAATACGAAAATTTTGTAAGTATTCCGTATTCCTACTCAATTTTTGCAGAACACCAAAAGGTCTTTCGTTGGCCTACTCAATTCTTTCGGGTAGGATCGAAATTTACGGGTAATCGAAAATTTGAACACTCCTACTTGTCAAGCTCGTTTTTCTAAACGAGCTTAAACTATTATTCAAACTTGGCTCGTTTAAAAAATGAGTCGAACCCGAGTAGTTTTTTACATATAAACGAGCAAGATTCTTTTAGATTCATTTAAAAAAATGAGTTTAAAATATTATTTAAACTTGAGTTTTAAACGAATCGAGTCCGAGTCAAGACCAAATAATTCGGCTCGATTATCCGCTTTAAATACAGATATTTTGTGGTGATGTCTTACACGTCAGCGAACATCATAAATTGATCAAACACCGCACAATGCAAGTAGACGTTGTGAGCAAACGCCTCAAACGTCAGCGAACATCGTAGATTGATTAAGAACCACACAATGGATGGTGAAACAAATGTGCAACCCATTTGAAGGGATGGGTCGACAAGGCTCATTAAGAATTGGCCGCAATTACCCAAATCAAAATCTACACGGGTAACACTACAGTCTACAGTACCCATAAAAAAGTGGGTATCATGTAAAAAATAAGATCCTAATTATTGATTTTGTGTTAATTTATTTGTAAAAATTGATCTTAAAAATAAAAAATATAGAATAATTTATATGTGTCATACTTTCATTGATAAAAATTAAAAAAAATGATACACAAAAATAATTTTTCAGTACTGAAATTTTACCCAATCTACATAGACTTAGAGGTGTCCATCGGCCGGGCCGGGTTAGGCCCGCGAAATTTTTTCAGGTCAGACTTGGATAGTGTAAAGTCAAGTCCTTACCCAAGTAAGTTATCGGACGGGCCGGACTTCGGGTAGGGGTAAGCTCACCGCAGCCCAACTCGCGAGCCTATTAGGCAGGCCTGTGGGCGGGCCTTCTGGATGGGCTTGCTGGGCGGGCCTGCTCGCGGACTTTTTTATATACAATTTCATTTAAAAATAATGAATATTTTTGTAACTTAATATTTGTGTAAATAATATTTTTGAATAAAAAATAGAGTCTTAATGGATAAAAATAAAATAATTAATAATTTTATTTTTGATTAGGGGATGAATTACATCTAATAGAATGAATACATCCCAACTAAGTTGACACATACTCATTTATCTATCATTTGTATTTAAAATTTGTATGCTTAATACATAGAAAATAAAATAATAAATTATTTATAATATCTAAATTTTTAAAACTTCAAATTCCGACATTGAGAGACTTATTTCAGATTTTTAAATTTAATGGTCTAAAAGTATAATTTTTTTTCAAGGAAAGGGTGGGCGGGCTCTTGAACCGGCTTTTTTCGGGAGGGCTATTAGGCCGGACTTTGGGCAGGATAATGGGATTTGGGTAAACTCAATCCTTCTTTTTAAGGATATTGGGCTTAGGCTCGAGCGAGCTAACTATCAAATTTATTGAATTTCGAGCCTTTTTTTTTAGACCGAATAACGAGATTTATGGGTAACCCAGCCTTACATAGGCTTGTTGAAAAGTCTACGCGTTAGTCTATGTAGGTCCTAGACTTGCAAGGTCATCATTCAAATAATTGTTCGCAATAATTGCAGGTCCTAGACTTGCTCTATGCTTTAGTCAACTTACATCTCCTGTAATGTCTTACCTGGCCTGTTAGAGTAAGTGGTTAGGTCTGATAAAAAAAACTTACATCTCTTGTAAACAATTACACGCCTATAAGTTAGAGTCGAGTATAGTTCGAACAAAATATTTTCGTACCATATAGTTTTTTAATTTTTTTGGTTTGAGACATCAATTTTTAATTTTGTTTACCATAAAAAAAATTATAATTTTTGAAGCCATATTATAACTTTTATGGTTCAAATTACAATTTTTGGAGGTCATTTACCACTTTTGTTGGTTTTGTAGAATCGATACTAAACATTTTATTATTGATCACAAGTAACCTCAAAAGTAATAAATGACATACAGAAGTTATAAAAATGATACTCAAATGTTGTAAATGATCCTTACAACCAATCACATTTCATCTTTTGGGTTTTTCAACCAACTCTCAACTGTTGTTTAATGTAGAGATTTCATCTCGTCCATCGTTGGTAGAATCTATTTTTCACTTTCTTTACTTTTGATCGTCTCCTAAAAACAAGATGAATCTCTACTACCAACAGTTAGTGCAAAAGAAATCATGTCTTCAATACATAACTAGTGTCTAATTAGTCCTTTCCTCACTTCCAGTAGCAAGAGTTGTGGGATCTTGTTGCCTAACATCACTACCAGATATATCTTCCTAAGAAGATGTTGGTGAATCATCCTCTCCACTAGATCCTTGTGTCATATTTGGCTCTACCTTGATTGAGAATTTTTCTGCATGAGCCTCTTCCTGTTTATTGGCTTCCTTTCTGATTAAACTCAACATATGTGCATACTTGTTAACTATAACATTTCATGTAACCAAATTCCAAAGTTTATACTCTTTCATAACTGATAAAAATGCATTATTTTGACTTTGGATCCAACTTGGATCATTGATGCTCCTATACATGAACATAGGTTGGACAATTAATCACATATGACGATCCTTGTTCATTCTTTTGATCCCCTTTCTTCTTTTTGTGACGATATTTAGAGAGGAAAAGAGACATAATCAACAGGTGCTCTTATATTGAGCAATATAATACATGAAAAATAGAAAGACACGAAAAAATTCAATATACTTGTAATTTTGGTACTAGAACAATAAGGACGTGAGCTTGAATCAATACCCATAACAACAACTACAAAGAATGAACAAATAAATAGGTTACAACCCTTTGTATTTAAGCTTTCTCAAAAGCAGTTAGTTGTTTTTGCTCCTAGTTGCTTGCTTGGCTTAGGTGGTGAAGCTTTTTTGAAAGCTATAAATGATGTGAAGTTATGATAAAAGAAGTAAGGTGATCCAGAAATATGCATATCAATCCCAAATAATGTCATTTTTTTTGTAACATGACTTACAAAAAATGTAACTTAAGCCAAAAATGTCAAAAATTGTTTTGGAAAATAACTTTTTAATGATCTTAAGTGACTCTAAGTGTTGGTGATAGGTGAACACATGACTAAAAGTTAGTTAAACCCCAATCCACTAAATGATATTAAAGAGCCAATTGTGAGAAAAAAGCTCATTGTAGCCAAACAATCTAAAAAGATGAGGCATAAATAAATGACTAAAAATAATTGCACTTGAATTATGAGAGTACTTATGCTAAATTACACATTGCTTATTTGTAAAGCTCATAGAGCTCATACTAATCATTTCTAGAAGCATACTTTAGTAGTACGGAATTCACAATCGTGATAATTGAAGTCATAGAGTAGAAGGGATAAAAGAAATGAGGAGTTAAAAAAGAAAAATTATTAGAACACTCACTAACCAGTCATGTATTTACTTAAACAGGGCATTAGGATTTCATATTGGGCTTATTAATGAATTAAACTAAGTGTAATGCTCATTGTGCTAGAGTTTGGTTTCACACACGTTGTACTTGAATTAGTCAAAGTTGAACAAAATTTGAACATGTATGAGTGAAATTGAACTAAGTGAAGAAACATTACTCTAGGATACATAAAATTGAGTTCAATATCTTTAAATATGCCTTGGACTAATGTGATTAGATGATGAATTTTAGATGGAGCTTTTATAATGCTAACTTGTGTAATTTTCATGTTTATAAACACTAAGCATTTATTGTTTAATTTGGAAATTACACTTGACTTTGATCTAAATTTATCCATGCATATATGCATTTAATTGCACTAATATTTTATATATATATATAAGGTTTGAAGGATAAGGAGGATGAGTGAGGTGTCAGGGCCAAGATGGTCCATAAAGGAGCTGAAGCTGATTAGTTTGCAGAACTAAAAAGGTTCAGGAGCCGCTCGAGAGACCTTATCTCCGCTCGAGCGACCTCGAGTTAAGTCGATTGCCATGGTTTTAAATTAATGTTGTTACATGATTTTTTGTATTCCCAACCCTCTTATTCACGTCCCAAACCTCCAAATACCCTAACCCTTGGTTTCTAAGCTCTCACAAGCATCTTCTATAAAGATCTAAGGTTGATTCATCGTTTTATCACAAATCCACATCTATGAGACCTAGATTCTTAGAGTGATTGTTGAGATGGCACCGCGAAGAGAGAAACGACCTTGGGTTGAGGATGTATACAAGGAAGTCGAGGAGAACTTCAATGAAGGTACTCGATTTCATACACTGGAGTTCGCAGAGAGATTCAGATTGGAGTTATCTCTCATCTCAAGCCAATGTTGATCAAACGAGGGGTGAACACCCCAGAGGTTGATCCTTATTCAATTGTCACCAATCTCGCCAATTGTGGGTGGACCTAGATGTTTAACGACCCCGTGACATCATATGATAGCATGGTGAGATAGTTCTCTACACATATACGTGATCTTGATCCTCAGGCTGACCACCTTGTCACTTATGTTATAGGTATTAAGTTTATGTTTTTTCCACTCTCATTGCTATAACACTTGGCTTGTCTAGGGTAGAGAATTACTATCTAGGTGCACGACCGGTAAATGACTTGCCTTCTCTGAGTGTTTTGACTACTGAACTGTACGGTATGGAATATCCTAAAAACAAGATTACCTAGAACTTTCAACAAAAACATCAAACTCCAGATTACAGGATGCTTAATCTCATGGCCAACTACAAAATTGAACCGAAATCCCATATTTCAGACTTTACTACCCAAAAAACACACATGCTTTATGCCATAGGTAAAAGGTATGATCTTGATTTTTCGATGATGATCTTTGGGTTTATTCAGAGAGCCTTTTTCGAGGGGAGAGTATCAGATAATCTTCCTTTTGATTCTCTGATTATTTTTATTTGCTTGGGGCAAGAAGCTGTGGTATTGCCTAGGGATCAATTGCAGAACCCCGTGAGAGCCTTGAATAATAGTTCGATGAAGCAAAGTAAGGCTCCAGCTGAGTATGTTGTATGGGGGAGGAGCAGGTCCCACCAGTTCATCTTGAGACTAGTACGTCTAGGAGGACACCACCGCCACGAGATTTCAATTCAAACATCCTTGTTGCTCAGTTAGTATCGTTGGTTGCTATGCTTACGAGTATACAGAAGTGCATGGAGGAGCATCATCGTCTTACTTCTGATAGATTAGATGCATTGGCTGGTCAAATTGTGAACATGGAGTCAGCTCAGCAAGTTGTCTTCGGATCACTTACCAGGAGAGTTGGTCGTCTATGCAGATTGACCAAAGGTAAGTAGATCATAGAAGAACCAGATTCAGCCACTTCAACTATTTTTAGAGACTTGTAGTATTTAGGTCATATGGGAGTTGAGAGCGTTTTTATTAATTCATGGCTTATACTAAAGTACTCTGTTTATTTTCTATTATTGACTTTTTATTTGTTTGGTAAGTTTTCTTTGTTATGACGATACTCTTAGTCCTACTTTTGATGTTTACCACATTGACTTTGAGTTATATGTCTTGGTTGTCCCTTGCTTATGTTTTGTGCATGATTTAGCTAGTTGCTTTGCATTATTATCTTCTTGTTATACTATAATAACATTTACTCAATGGTCATGCCAACTGAAATATAAGGGTGAACTCGAAATGGTAGAAAATTATCATAACTTTGTTTAAGATATGAAGCTATATCAAAAACTTGGGAAGTAGTAGTAGTATTACCCATCAGCTGTACCCATTAGTTTGCTTATAAAACATGTAGAAAATTTTTACAATTATGGGCTTTAATACCCCCAACAGCGAGTAACAACCCCAATCATAGAATAAAAGAGCCCATTAAAACCAGGTATAGAAGTCCATATTGAAGTATATAAACCAACCCATTAAAGACAAAGCAAATCAAAACTCAAAATTAAATAAAAAAACTGGAATCCAATTCAACTCACTTGTTTAAGGACCTCTCTATGCCACGTCCAGTGTAATCTAGCAAGTGTAAGTAAACAATTCAAGAGAACTAGTAATATATATAGTCACCATAAAGGGCTTCTTTTATGCTTAAACATCATTCTAAGACAAGTATTTGTTCCATTTAACTTAAAGCTTTTAAATTTGCTTAGTCTTGTTGATTAAGCCTCCATAGAAAAGAAACACGAGTATAATTAATAAGGTGATGCTTCTTACATACATTCAAAAAAGCTGTCCATACTCTTTCTTACTCATATAATGAAGGCTTCTTTTTTTTAATGACAAATTAATAAAAGGAAAAGACACGATAATCGACGAACAACTTAAGATTCTGAGACTAAACTCAAACATCACTTCAAAATGGTTTAGATGTTCTTGAAATTGTTATTAAACATCCTATTCTATGCTGATTTGGTTAAAATTAGAAAAGCTGATTCTTTGTTTTGTCTTCTCCATCAAACCTCAAGAGAAAGATTAAAAAGAAATAAAAGTAATGCAACATTCGAAGATAAAAAGAAATAAAGGTGATGCGACATTCAATGATGAATGACTTCATTTTGGTCGACAAATACCAACTTGAACACCTCGAAAGAGTGGCACAAATGTAAAGAATCAAATGCTAATGAATGGTTAGGGGCGTTCATTTAGACTTCATGTCTTACTTAATTAACCAACCGTGCTACAATAATTTTGATTATTTATCAAGTTAATGATATGGTTGATTGAAATACACTTCTATACAATCCCATAGTGGAAGAGCACATGGGAGGGATGAGAAGGGGCTTTCTTCACATGGTCTCCCTGAGATTGGCATCACATTCTTTTTTCCTTTAGTTTGCTTTTCTTTTAGTTCAGTCTCTATGAGGCATAGGCATGAGCGGGGCCCCTCAAATACTTTTGACAAATTATACCTATAATATAATATATTTAAACATCCCTTGAATATTTTGATTGTGCTCATGCTGTCACTTTCGTATAGACTAACATCTAAAAAGTTATAAATATGTGATACATTGTGGTTATTTTATGTTTTTTAATAAAATAACTGGATCCTTCTATTATTGTATAAAAATAAGGGTCATTGTATTTTAAAATATTGCGTCATTTTGAAAAATATGAAGAAAAAAAATAAGGGTCATAACACAAAATGACAAAGCATTTTGAATTATAAAAACTTGCATATAAATATATCCATCTTATTATGAAATCATTCTTATCAGACAAACCAAGCGAGGCGCCCAAGAGCTTTGGATATAAACCGAAAGAGAAGAAGACATTACCACACCCCCATCCTGAGAGGCTCTCTTGGTTTCTCAGAGATGGAAGCGTAACTCAACACATACCAATACCTATGTCAGAATGCAATAATACAATTAAAATCAATAATACCACCTAATGCTACAATAAAACAGATAAACTATATAACACAGTGTACAACGGTGTCGCTTGTACCAAAATAAAATATTAGGGATTTCATCTCTTTACAATAACAGGAAAAAACAAACTCTCATGTACAATATGTACATAATCAGCTTCCTTAATTTTCCCCTCCATCTCTACCATGGTAATGCAGTAGTGGACCTCACTCTAGACTCCAGCATCCTAAAACCAATAGTTTTTCTGAGTGTACTGAACATCATAATCAAATGAAATATAACAAAAATATTGATCAAATATAATTCTACCAAAAAGATACTCATAACCCACAAATCACAATCAAAGTGAATTCAAATCACTTTGAAACTCAAATCAACCTCATATATGAAAATAATAAATATCCACATAAACAACGAGTTAAACAATAACATTTAAGGAATGTTAAGCTATCTACAACATTTAAGCAATATGAAACTATCTCACAACAATTGCGCAATGTCAAAATCAACAACATGTACGTCATGTCAGGCTATCAACAATTCGGTAAAGTGGATAATACTCAGAACACAAGTTTTTCATAAAAACGCATTTGATCCATAATTTAAACAACTCAACTCAAATCAATTCAACAAAATTGATTTCTCACATACAAGAAAATAAACTTGATATCATATACTTTAATTTTCAATTATTATGAAACAGTACATTTCACATTTACCGCTAACAGATACCCCTCATTACTTTACGGTCGATCCTAAGGTGTAACCGAGGTAGTAGCATTCGACCCCTAACAGTTAACACATGGATGAATGCAAATGAGTATGAACTCAAAAATAACTTAATTGATGAAAATAAATGTATATGAATATGCTTCGTGGCGTTTCGAATTCACCACAACTTAACTTCAGCACCCAAGTTCGAAGACCAACTAGGTCACCTAGGCGTTTATGAACTCAATGAGTTTCCTCTACAGCCTCAAACTGGAATGCAAAACATTTTGTCATTCGACCTGTGTGCACTTATGTTTAGTTTAAAAGAATTCTGGTATCTCATTTCAAATAGTCAAATCAATCGTTCCGGACCATTGTGTGTTACCACACTCAAAATCCTAATCCGGATCCGAAATTTCAAGTTTGAGTTCAAGTACCCAACCATATAATTTTAAAATATGATAACAGTTAAAAATAATGTCATGCAGACGATTCTCTCTCTCTCTAACTTCTCTCCTCACTTTCTCTCTCTTCCAGACGATTCTATGTGATCCAAACACGCAACAGAAGCCTTCAGCAGCCCTTTAAGCCTTTTGGAGTGTTGAAGAATGATGGGAAACCTTATCCTGCTGCCAGGCAGCTGCCTAGAAGAAATGTCATGCAATGGTATTTTTTAAAAAAAATTAATAAATTTTTATTTACGTACTATGCATGCTCGGATTTCACAACTACAATCGTCAATTGTGGTACTCTCCGAAGATTGTGCAATCCTCTGAAAGGTGTGGCTAGCTTATATTTGAGGTTCGATGGTTGGCCATATTACAATGCTTAATTTTTTTTAGATCTTCTAGCATTTGCACCATAAATTTTGTTATTAATTAGCTTGTTTTTCCGTTTTCACAATGCCTTTTTTGAGACTATGAGCTGCGTTTGATCAGCAAGAGTATTAATCGGGTCAGACTTGTCGCATTTGATTATGGGTTCGGTTTGTAACTAATTGAGTTTGAACTCGAGATGAGTTCAACTTTCAAGTTGAAATTTTTGCCTAAGCTCAGCTCAGCTTAGCAGAAACTTATGAGTATTCAAGCTAAAATCAATCAAATTTCTTGAGCAAAAATTTTATACTAAACACTAGAATTTAATTATCAATTCTAAAACAATAATATTCCAAAATCCGTCTAATCCACCATCAAATCAAATCCTAGAATTTCAAGTTTTTCAAAAACCTACAAGAGAAGAGATCAGAGAAATAAAAGTGAATATGATTTGGAATTATTTGAGAATAAGTTTGAGTTGTTCATCTTTTCAATATGGGTTTTTTTCTAACAATAAAATAAGAATTATTTTTACAAACAAAAACTTATTTGAACCTAGCCAACTCATAGCTTACTCGGATTCTACTGAGACCAAAATGGAGTCGAGTTCGAACGTTCCAAGTTTGAATCTTGACAATCTCTTGGGGTCAAGTCATGAGGGATTTTTTTCCCATGAATACCCTAGTCTCGGTGTGGATGGTCTGCCTTTGACCAGACCAAGAAAGGAATTAATCGAGATGTGCATAAGATGATCCGGACACCCCTGACAATACGGAAAAAGATCAGAAATGAGATTCATTTCTAGTCTAAAGTGTCATAACCATACTCATTTCAGCTTAGATTTTGAAGAGCTCTGCAGAGGTTTTGCAATGGGTCTGGCTGGAGCACTTCTCATAACCTTCTTCACGTCGTACTTTACAGAAGATAAGGCACACACCAGGGCAATCAGCATTGTTGGGTAGACGAAAACAGATTTGGAAGTGTCAGTGTTCACTGGCTTTCCAAGGATCCCTTCCTTGACAAGGCCCCAAATAATCAGCAGTGTCCCAAACATGCTCATCCTCCCAGGTTTTAGAATTCCAATTATTGCTCCTGCCACAGAGAAGTAGCTTCCTGCAAGAACCTGGTCAAACGAACACGATTAGTGATGGATAAAATCAGAACAAGTGCCCAAAGGGACCACCATGCACAAGAACACTATCTCGAAACCAACAATCAATAAGCAATCAAGATTTCAAGTTTCGAGCAAATAAAAAAACAGTGTTCAAGAGTTTGACAGGTACGGTTTCCCAAGCCTATAAGGCACACCAATATCAAATATTTGTAAGTGACTTCCAATCATTCAGCATCATTCATACAAGGAAAGGGGGAGCAAAAGCATAACAAATAAAAAGCAACTGAAATTATTTGGAGAATGAATCAAAATGCAGAATCTAGAAAACGGAAAATAGAAGCAAGACTCAATGGCACCATAAGCATAAGCAAAAAAAAAAGTCGTCCAAGAGAAGCATTTTGGAAGAATCTAGGGTCCCATAAAATGATGTACAAAATGATACTAAAAAGGGATAGCTGCCATTTTGAATCTTTAGATGATTTTGGATTTCTTAATAATGGTCATGGAAACATGTTATGTTCACATGTAAATTTTGGCAGCCCAAACTTAAAGAGAAGCAAATTTTAAAAGAGATATGTGCATAGTAACTAATTCTGAAGTATGCTTTCTTGAAATTACTAAAAGAATGTTGCATTTAGCTTCTTATATTCCAGTAGCTACAAGTTCACCTAAACTAAGTTAAACAACCTAACTCCAAACTAGGAATCATAATCAGTGTATATTTCTAGATCTCTCAGGTATTGTTCAGACCTGATATATTTAAAGTCTTGCGAACTAATGGAGCAAAAGATTTATGGGATATAAGAATTGACAAACCAATGATAACAATAAATCGAAAAACAATTTTACTACTGATTCAGATATTAAATATAAATGAAAGATAGTAAATATAAATGAAAATGCAAGCACAGGTAGAAATCAATGGCTAGTAGGAGTGAAAATTATATGACAATAGCACAGATGCTGCCAGCTCAAAATTATCTAATACATATGCAACTCTAGCCATATTAGTGTGACTATTTGTCAGGTCCAAAAATAGTTGTAAACTGATAGTGATAGTAAATGACGAGGTCACATTATATATCAGAACATTTAATCAGATTGGAGCAAAGACAAGGAAGAGGGAGATGTTACAAAACCAAACCTCCAAACGCTGTAGATCAGTTACTGCAGGGGCCTCCTTTACTTCAGTCAAATTATAGATATTTAGAAGATTACCCCAGCTTGGAACAGTCATGTTATGAATGAGGCCACTTGCAATGGCCCCAGGGTAGAGAAGGGCCTTCACAACAGAAACAGGAAAGATCTCACTTGCAATCAACTGGGAAGACGTGACCTGCAAAGGAGTTGTACACATACCAGATCTACATGGGACCCTGGTAAAACAATAAAAGAAAAGAAACATAACTATTATTTTTTTCTGACTAGTTTATCTCAATAATGCACTTGTATTGACAGTGTTGTCATGATAAAAGGCAAGCGAAAAAGAGATTCATCAAATAAAGATGATGGTGAAATTAACTTTAAGGAAAAGACAATACTAAAAGGGGCGAAATGCAAAGGGAAATCCAATGCGTCTCCTTGGGAATGCAACATTTAGGCGTTTGAGGAGCCCAACTTCCAAATAAAGATGACAACCACAAAGAGGATCTTAAAATTACCAATTGCCAGTCAGAGTCATGCATATATCAAATATGGCATAGTTATCGCAACTCGACAATGGCTCTAGTCCCAGCATGATTAGTGACCATCTAGGAATATCTTGCATGATAAACATGGGACTCTTAAGATTATCTACATCGTAAGACCTAGGAATTCCCACTAAAATGTGATGTACTATACTTGAGCCACGATATCTCTAGTTATAGATACCCTCAAAGATTCTTAAATGTGGCCAGACCACACTACAAGAGGGCACGAGGCTACAGTACACTACAACTATGTAGATTGCCCTCTGCTCTTGCTCTCCTACATGGGACGCCTTCTGAGGCTCCACACTGAAATCAGAATGGTGAAGTGTGACAAGGCAATCCTGAGTGGCTTCTCACTGTCTGCCATATTATTGAACGAATATCCAATGTAATCCTATATCCTTGTTTGGTTGTATGAAACACTACGACGCGGTCATATATTGTCTGGGGTAGCCATTGTGCAACAATTAGTACGTGGCCCTCCACTCAATGTTACCTGGATTGAAGATTACTTTAGTACGTGGTATGGGTACAAGTTCGTGATAAGACACTTTCTTAGGTACGCGGTAAAATGGAGGTAAGCTTAGCTGGTACAGTGTTTTGGTTTGCAATTCGTTTTGTAACTCTTAGTTAAATCGTTTTCACTACTATATAAAATCATATCATATAATATCCATAAACACTAAATCAGTTATAATTTAATTTACATTTGTGCTGATTTTTTATTATCTAAAATAATATATAATTATAAGTTTATATTCACGAAATCAATTAATATGTATTTTATATTTGTGCAACATGTTTCAAACCAAATCGATTTAGGGTTAGCATTATAATTTGGGATCGTACATATTTGTGATTTGGATTGCGAACCAACCCCGTTTAGGATCGATGTACCCAAATCGTGGGTCATCAGGGATTTAGTGAAATTCTGATAACTATGTCTCCACTAACCATCCTTACAAACAATGTAACTCACGGTCAGTAAATTGGTGTTGAGGCTTCCTGGGCTCAAAAAGTAGAAACCAACATATCTCCACAACGTCACTGTAGCCACCAATCAATACGTACCCTCCAAGTACCTAGAAAGCGAGTGGCTTGGTACATTGAAATAAGGGATCTGTCATGACCTGAGAGTTCCAATTTGGGGCACTATGCCATGACCTAGTTCGGAACTAGGATAGATAGACAATCATTCTACACATGACTTCAGCTCACATCACCTTAATCCCTCAATTGTCAAACCAATGTTCTCCGCATTAGTATCTTCCATTCCACCCATGTTCTCCATATCAGAAATGCACCTGACAGCACTAGAGCTAAAGGGAGTATACATCTTCCCTTTTTTTCTCGAAGGCCCCTCTTAACCTTCTCCATGTCAAACATCTCGACGTTTCAGCTGCTATAAATACATCCCTTAACCTCTTTTGAGGCCCCTCTTAGCCGAATCCATATGTAAATACCCAAGCCTTCATGGCAGAATGGGAACAAAAGTTGAACAGTAGACCTTCCTGTACAATAAAAAAGGCAGTCCAATACACAAGGCTCGTGTCACTGCAAAGTCTGGGGAAGGTAGATGTATACAACCTCACCCTGCACATAGAGAAGCTGTTTTCGTTACTCGAACCCTTGATGCCTAAGTCACAAGAGCAATGCTATGCAGACTAAAAAATCTGCCATGATGATTTAGTTGTTATATTTATCATTGATTTAACTGTAGGTCCCAATACCCACTACAAGAAAAACGTTTTTTAGCGGCAAAAAAAGTTGTTGCTAAAAGTGAATAATTCGCCGCTAAAAATTTTCTGCGACAAAAAAACTTGGTCACCAATTTGTCGCGGCAGGCTCATCACTGAAAGTTTTTGACGACCAACTAAAGTATCGTCGCTAAAGTAGATTATCAGTGACAAAAAACTTAGTCGCTTAAAAATTCATCTACTTGTCACAAAAAAACCTTCATCGCCGAAAGAAATTATATTATGGTCATATTTTTTCTCTTTGGTGATGACATAATATTTGTCGCTGAAAATCAAGGTACATTTTTTGCGACTAACATATTTTTGACGCCAAGTAACAAATGAACAAATTTTATAAACGGGTAACATGATACGACTCGTTTAACCCGTTTAATTTTAAAAAAATTATACTAACAAATTTTAATACTCCATTTTTTTTACTGTCAGTTGCACTTACATAAAAAAAAAGAGGATTTTTTTAGTCAAATCTCACATAAAAATCAAATTTTAAGACTAAAAAAAAAAGGCAAGAGGCCACTGCCTTTTATAGGCAAGTCAGCCCTCCCCATCTCACCCCATTTGTCGATGTGGGACAAAAACAAAAGACATTGGTTTGTCTTTGTCTTTGAACTGCTCCCCATCTCCCTATCTCCCCTCCTTTTGTCTTTGAACTATTACTTTACTTCTTTTTTTTTTGTATTGATTTCTTTACATCTTTTTTCTGGCTAATTTTTAAAATTAATTATTAATTAATTATTATATTAATTTTATTTAAATGGGTAAACATGTGATAAACGGTTTAACATGTCTCATCCAAACACGACCTGTTTATTAAACGTATCTGACCATTATATTAATCTTTTTTTGTTTATTTTGAAACAAATCAAAATAAATTCACTATAGTGCTTCAATCATTGAAGATCATTATACTTTTTGGCAATGAAACGTAATATTTGTCGTAGAATGCCTTTTTTTTTGCGACAATTTTTCTTACACATCGCAAAAAGTCGTCGCAATAAAACGTTTTTCTTGTAGTGATATTCTGCGACCAAATATAAATTGTCGCCAAATAAAAAAAAATTAACTTTTTTTTCTGTGACAAACTTGTATTGTCGCTAAGTATTATTATTATTTTTTTCTTATTTTTCGTTATTTGACAAAAATTTTGCGACCGAAAAATTATTTTGGCGACAATTTTTTTTGTCGCCCATAAAATTAGCATTTAGCGCCAACATTGCCGCCAATTTTTTTTTGGAGGGAACGTTTTTGCGAAGACTATTGGCGACGACTACAAAAAATGGTCGCAAAAAATATCATTAAAAAGTTTACCATGACAAACATTTAAAATTGTCGCCGAAAATCATTTTTTTACAACAAATTTTATTGTTCGTCGCCAAAACTCGTGGCTAAAAATCAAATTTGTTGTAGTGACCTATTCAATGGTAGTAATTCATCAAGTAAAGTTTTTAAGTCTATTTAGCATTTTTCAAGTCACAATAGAACTATCTTACTGCTGCACTAAAGGCCACTCTAAGACTTTTCTGTACAAACTCTCAACTAATTGCTTGTTTTCGTACCTTCTTACTTTCCTCTACTTCCCCAATAATTCTTCCTTCCTCTTAATCTCAGTCCGTTTCCTATCACGAAAAACAACCCTTAGTTGTGTACTGAAGTTGTGTCATAATACGAAAACTACTCCCTCCCATCCTAGACTGATCCGTACTCCTCGTTTTTCTACTGTTGCTTGGGCTCTTATTGTGTGATTCCTCCCATAACTTGAAACCCCATTCCAAGATCTAACATAACTTTAACTAAAAAGGTTTCTTACCCCTCGAAAAGCTGATCGATGTCAAATGAGATTATGTCATAAGTATCTCAAATCAAAATATTAACATTTTTGTGACTCCAAAGACAGAAACATAAGAGTTTCTTAAAGACATTTTCCACCTTTTAAGTACATTTAAGAAAGCACTACAACATTTGTGTATGTTGGGAGATAGGGTTGCATGTGTTGTGTGTTTTCGGTGAAGAGATTCAGACCAATGGATGCAAATGGACCAGATGAAATCAAGGATCAAAATTTCGTTTCGGTACATAGTTTCAGTGAGTTTGAAAATGAAAACGTTTCAGTAATGTTTCGAAAACAAGATGGAAACAAAGAAAAATTAAAAAATTTATTTTCAAAACATTAGTTGAAATATTTCGAAACATAGGTCAAAACGTGCCGAAACACCTTGAAACTTTCCGAAACACCTCGAAACATCTCTAAACATAAGAATTCTGATATTCAATCAATTATTTGTTTCGATCTCCATGGAAACAGAAACGTTTTGGACATTTAGACCTTCGAAATGAAATTTAGTTCCTTGGATGAAATCTAAAGATAATGGTGAAACAAGACTTACAACACGTTTAACTTCTTAAGCAATGTCTTGACTTGAAAATGACACCCCTAGTTGTTCAAAATTTACTAAAACATGATGATACTTGACATTGCTTCATTCACTGGTTATTTAGCAGTGATCAAAACACATGGTCTGTTCTTCGACATCGAATGACAAACAATCTTAGTGATGGAAAATTGACATAATCTCATCCTACTTATTTGAGTCACCATCTCGGAAAATCAAGCATGGAAAACATGGGCAGGTAAGATTATGAGTAATATAACCCAAGAGTTCTGCACTAAAACCGACATACTCCGATTACCTCATTTTACAAGTTAGCCTCAAGCAACACTTTTTACAGGTAGCCTAATATATTCATTCTCATTTGTTGCCACAAAAAATTACAGGTACAGATACTTGCCAATAAAGAGTATATTTCTTTGTACACTTAAGCAAGCATAACAATATTTGTGTCAGCTGATAGAGCGAGTGGGAGGGATGAAGCACACCACGAAACCAAAAATTAAGAGGCTTACTTGAACAAAACAAAGATTTATCCAAACAAGGCACTCTTAGAAAAAAAATTCACTTCATTTGCTTGCGCTTGAATCGTGCGAATAGTTATTTTTACAAGGGGGAATATGAGTGGAGAATTTGGTTTAGAGATTAAGGAGAGTCCTCAATTTTCTGATTCACAAATTATGTATCTCTATTCGAATATGAAATAATTAATGAATATGTCTAATTAATCTCAGTATAACTGATAAGATTAATTAATTTTATGAATTAAAGTTAATTAATATTCAACACGATTTGAATATAATATAAACTCAATTAACACTCTTAATTAGCACGTCAAATCCTATCCCCCACTCAAAAGGTATAAGTTTTAATTCGAACGTAACAGAATTAATAAATAGGTTGAACAAGTATGAAAACATCAAATACTATTGATTAAATAGATTTGATTAAGATTGATAAGTATTCATCATGATTGCAACACTCTACAATTGAATTGGCACTCTTAATTAACATGTCAAACCTCCCCAAGAAAAAAGAAAGAAAATCGTGGCTTATTCATTTGATGGTATCTAAATTACGTAAATAGCCTCTTGCTCTATGAGAGAGAACATCGGAGCCTTAATTTGTGAGGAACTTGTGACTAGGGCTCATAATTGAATCGAACTTTGTGAGTTCGGGTCGATCAAGTCTGTCGAGCTCGTTTTTTTAAACGAGTCTAAAAAATTATTCAAATTCGACTAGTTTAAAAAATGAGTTGAATCCGAACTGAGCCCAAAACAAACTGACATTAATTTGATAAGGTTAAATTAATAGAATTTAATATATTAAATTTTACTTTAATAAAATTAAATGTCAATTTGGTATTGATTTGATGAAATTAAATAATAATTTAATGTTAAATTAAAGAAATAATATTAATTTGATGAAATAAAATATTAAATTAATATAACTAAATGCTAATTTGATAAAATTAAATATCAATTTGTGTTGATTTGATGAGATGAAATGTTAATTTAGTTTAAATTAAATAAAAGACATTAATTTGATAAAATTAAATATCAAATTGATGAATTTAAAGGTTAATATAATATAACTAAATTGAGGGGTTGACGTTGGTCTCCCATGTTTCAAATGTGTGTCACTTTAGCTGTTCAAGTTTGCAAAGAATATGATTAATAGCATTTTTAGTTCCTAAAATATGTACATTTTATCAGTTTGATCTCTAAAGTATGAATTTTATAAACTTGATATCTAAAATATTCATTCATGTTTAAATGATCTCTATATAGATAGATCGTTAAGTTTTTAATGGAATTATCACGTGTTGGGTACGTGATATTGTCTGAAAAAAATGATATGTGGTCACTTTCGTCAAAAAACTTAATAAATTGTCTCATTAGGGACCAAAGTGACATGAATTCAAACTTTAAGGACTAAATCGATAAAATTAATATAATGAGAACTAAACGGACAAAACCAACATACTATAGAAACTAAAAATTCAATTAACCGTAAAAAATATCTCTTAAGTACAGAGACATGAGACAAAAATGACTAACATCGATTTCATTGGCATCAAAGTGAACAAACTTAGAAACTTGAGGGATTGAAGTGACAAGATTGGAAGAATAAGAACCAAAATGACATAAAGCGCATCTTTCAGGGATTATGTCCAGTCTAAAAAGTGTTGAATTGTGCCTCAATTGCCAAATGCAGTTAGGTTTTTCGTCTAGTAAAATATAGTGTGCCACACATGCTTTGAGAGATAATTAAACTTAAAATTTCAGGGGCAAAATGACATTGTGATGTTTTTACAAACAAAAACCCTAATGTCATAGAGGTTTTGGGGGCAAATTACTATACTTATGAGAAACTAAACGGACAAAGTAACAGTACTTTTGAACTTTGAGAGGATAAATAAAACTTTAAAGTACTGTTTAAGAGGGCAATGCAATTAGTCCTACAAAACAAAGAAAAGTAGTAGCTTTCATTTTACCTTGTGGTGCGGATAGGAATTCCTAACCCTAAAGTCACGGTCCAAGGATGGTAGAGAGAGAAGACAAGAAAACAATAATACTACACTGACCAAATTTTGAGCCCAAATGACATGGCAGGTGACTTGGGTTTTTTTATTTGGTGCCATGTCATTTGGGCCCCAATAAAGACTCCAAATGACATGCTGCCATGTAATTTGAGCTCCAAATTTGGTCCCAAAATTTGGTCAGTGTAGCATTACTCGACAAAAAAAATAACAAATATATGTCAAAAGACAAAGAAACCAAAAAGGATAAGTGTTCAAAAAGAAAGCTTACTAAATCCACATACCTTGGATATATGCTTAAGGTCTTCACAATAATAGCTCAAATATGGTTCCAACTGAAGTAATGCAATGCAAAGAAAGCATAAAAAAAGAGAAAATCAATTCAGCTGACCTCTGTATGCCACCTCCTTCTCTGTGCTCTAGCATGAATAACCAAGAGAACTATATATAGTAATATGTATAGTCACTTTCAAGAACTCCTTTATGCTTAACCATTCTTTTTAAGACAAGTATTTGTTCTATTTGGCTTACAAAAACTGGTAAATTTCGTTATTTGCTTAGTCTTGATGTTCAAGCCTCCATAGGAAGAGGCAAAGAATAAAGTTAAGAGTATGCTTCTTACACATATTCAAGAAAAGTATTTGTACGTACTCTCTTAAAAAATATAGTTCAAGTATATACGTAAGTTAATCGAGCCTCGCTTTTTGATCTTTCATATGCTTCTGCTAGGCTTGAATAGACTTTCATCACTCTTGAAAACAATGAAGCTAAACTCAAACAATACTTGAACAAGGTCTGGGCACTCTTGAAACAATGATGGAGCTTTAAGAATATCATTAAATAGCCTATAGTTGGGTCAATGTAGCTAAAACTAGTGGAGTTGATTCCTTGCTTTGGGTTCTCAATCAAGCCTCAAGAAAAAGAAAAAGATGATGCAACCTTCACAATCAATGTTATCCAATAATGAATGACTCCGTTTTTGGTTGACAAGTACTCCTTGGGGTCATGGACTTTTTCACGATGGTTCAAAATTAACTAGGCAAATTCTAATGTCTGTCGTGGGCCACTCATTTAGCATTTCACTTGTTTAAGGACCTCTCTACGCCACGTCCAGTGTGGTTATAGCAAGTGTAAGTAACCAATTCAAGAGAAGTAGCAATAAATAGTCACCATAACGGGCTTCTTTATGCTTAAACCTCATTCTAAGACAACTATTTGTTCTATTTATCTGACTAAAGCTTGTAAATTTGGCTATTTAATTTGCTTAGTCTTGTTGATTAAGCCTCCATAGAAAAGAGACACAAGAGTATATAATTAATAAGGTGATACGTCTTACATATATTATTTATAAAATATGTCCGTACTCTTTCTTATTAATATAATGAAGGCTTTCATTTGTTAAAGATAAATTAATAAAAGCAAAAGACACAACCTAAAGTTCTGAGACTAAACTCAAACATCACTTCAAAACGATATAGATGTTCTTTAAATAGTAAGTGAACATAAAGAACAATTGAATATCCTATTCTTTGTCAATATGGCTAAAATTAAAGAAGTTGGTTCTTTGCTTTGTCTTCTCCATCAAACCTCAAGAGAAAGATTAAAAAGAAATAAAATTAACGCAACATTCGAAGATAAAAAAAAAAAAAAGAAAAGCCCATTTTTTAATAACATGCTTTGAAATGAGCTAAATATGGGTTATATGTTCAATTTAATAACGGTGTCTTAAATTCTACGAATTGGGATAGAATACAGAGAAAAACTAGTTTTGAGAGATTGAACTGAAGAAAGTAGTAGAGAAAAAGCCATATATCTCACATATCCCTCAAATTTTTATCCCAATCCAAAGGAGTTTGAGAGTTATCCCACCTATATGAGTTTATTTCCACTTTTCATTCGGATCCTGGATAAGGTTATTGGACTTTACATATATCTCAGTCCCACATGTTTCACCCAAATTAGGGCAAAATAATGTGTCTAACACACTGTTAGGTATTTGAAGGCAAAAAAAAAAGGTATTTGAAGGCAACAGATTGCCAAATATTCTAAGTTACATGTCATGGATATGTCCCTGGATTCTAAGTTACATGTCATGGATTCTAAGTTGCCAAACAGATTGCCAAATAATGTGTCACGGTTCGAGGAGAGTACCTCGGGTTCCTCGAGCGACCGATCTTTTACCGCTGGCGAGGCGTCTTCTGGGTCTGCCCCTGGAGTTTTCTACTTCAGCTCCTTTAGTAGAGGCTCGGCCTCTTTCATCTTTGCCTCCTATCTCTCCTGTCCAGTCGAGGAAGAGGAAGTCCAAGCTGAATCCTCCCCCTGCTCCTGGGAAGAAAGTTTGTCGTGATCAAACCGACCTGACCTGTTGTGCGGAGGCGACTCCCAGTTGTCTCAAAGACGAGGATTTGGGTGAGCTGAGGCGGGAGTATTGTTTTCCTGACTCCGTTGTCTTACATTCTCCCGAGGATCATGAGAGGTGTAATTCTTCCATTCCTGGGCTGGTCTGTTTCTTCGAGTCTGCATTTCGGGCTGGTCTGCGGTTCCCTGTTCATCCCTTTATCCGGAATGTTCTCGGATTTTACAACGTCTGCCCCGCCCGGCTCTCTCCAAACGGCTGGGGCCTTCTGATTGGATTCCTTGTTCATTGGTTTATGAGTGGGAACGACTCTCCCCCCACCATTAGGGAGTTTGCCTCTCTCTTCCAACTCAAGTCTTCTCCTTCCTTGAGTTTCTTGTATTTTTAGAAAAGGGTTAAGGCGAAGAACCTAATTTTCGGGCTTCCCTCTTCCAACAAGGGGTGGAAACCCAGGTTTTTCTTTGTTAGAGGCAACTCCTGGGAGCTGTCGAGGGAGCCTGGGAATGTTCCCCGCATCCCCAGGTTTTGGGGGGTTCCAAGGAATACTCGTAAGGCTCTTCTATCGGCCATGCTTTTCTTCTCTGTTTTCACCTTACTATCTTACTTAACTTCTGATCTGGTTTGCAGACTTCTGTCCAACACTTAACGCTGAGGAGGCTGCCAGAGTCGTCAGGGCCGAGGCTTTAGGGTTGCAATCCTTCTTCGACTTGGTGACCGACCAGAATCTTGCTACGTACGAGCTCGAGCCTCCCGTCGATCAAGCTCCGGAGACTCCATTGTCGCCTGCCCCCCAGCCTGAGCCCATGAATTAAGATTTAATCATGGCGATGTTCTCGGATACCGAGAAGTCGAGGAAGAAAAGGAAGCTGGTGAAGGGCTTGCCGCCGTCGTCCAAGGAGGCATCGGTATTCGAGCCCATGCCTATCTCCTCGGAGCAGAAGAATGAGGATCCTTCTTCCTATGGAGGTGTGGTTGCTCCCTCGTTGCCCCTTGAGACACCTGAGAGCAAGTCTCCAACTGAGGGGGCTTCGAGGGGACAGCTCGGGGTCTCTATAGCCTCTGATGCTCCTCCTTGAGTTTCTTGTATTTTTAGAAAAGGGTTAAGGCGAAGAACCTAATTTTCGGGCTTCCCTCTTCCAACAAGGGGTGGAAACCCAGGTTTTTCTTTGTTAGAGGCGACTCCTGGGAGCTGTCGAGGGAGCCTGGGAATGTTCCCCGCATCCCCAGGTTTTGGGGGGTTCCAAGGAATACTCGTAAGACTCTTCTATCGGCCATGCTTTTCTTCTCTGTTTTCACCTTACTATCTTACTTAACTTCTGATCTGGTTTGCAGACTTCTGTCCAACACTTAACGCTGAGGAGGCTGCCAGAGTCGTCAGGGCTGAGGCTTTAGGGTTGCAATCCTTCTTCGACTTGGTGACCGACCAGAATCTTGCTACGTACGAGCTCGAGCCTCCCGTCGATCAAGCTCCGGAGACTCCATTGTCGCCTGCCCCCCAGCCTGAGCCCATGAATTAAGATTTAATCATGGCGATGTTCTCGGATACCGAGAAGTCGAGGAAGAAAAGGAAGCTGGTGAAGGGCTTGCCGCCGTCGTCCAAGGAGGCATCGGTATCCGGGCCCATGCCTATCTCCTCGGAGCAGAAGAATGAGGATCCTTCTTCCTATGGAGGTGTGGCTGCTCCCTCGTTGCCCCTTGAGACACCTGAGAGCAAGTCTCCAACTGAGGGGGCTTCGAGGGGACAGCTCGGGGTCTCGATAGCCTCTGATGCTCCTCCTTGAGTTTCTTGTATTTTTAGAAAAGGGTTAAGGCGAAGAACCTAATTTTCGGGCTTCCCTCTTCCAACAAGGGGTGGAAACCCAGGTTTTTCTTTGTTAGAGGCGACTCCTGGGAGCTGTCGAGGGAGCCTGGGAATGTTCCCCGCATCCCCAGGTTTTGGGGGGTTCCAAGGAATACTCGTAAGGCTCTTCTATCGGCCATGCTTTTCTTCTCTGTTTTCACCTTACTATCTTACTTAACTTCTGATCTGGTTTGCAGACTTCTGTCCAACACTTAACGCTGAGGAGGCTGCCAGAGTCGTCAGGGCCGAGGCTTTAGGGTTGCAATCCTTCTTCGACTTGGTGACCGACCAGAATCTTGCTACGTACGAGCTCGAGCCTCCCGTCGATCAAGCTCCTGAGACTCCATTTTCGCCTGCCCCCCAGCCTGAGCCCATGAATTAAGATTTAATCATGGCGATGTTCTCGGATACCGAGAAGTCGAGGAAGAAAATGAAGCTGGTGAAGGGCTTGCCGCCGTCGTCCAAGGAGGCATCGGTATCCGGGCCCATGCCTATCTCCTCGGAGCAGAAGAATGAGGATCCTTCTTCCTATGGAGGTGTGGCTGCTCCCTCGTTGCCCCTTGAGACACCTGAGAGCAAGTCTCCAACTGAGGGGGCTTCGAGGGGACAGCTCGGGGTCTCGATAGCCTCTGATGCTCCTCCTCAACCTGTCTCACAGGAAGGCGGGAAGGTGGAAACCGTTCCCTCCACGTCCAAGACGCAAGGGAGCGGCTTCCTTCGTCGGATCCTAGGGTGGCCATGCAGGTTCCTTTCGAAAGAAGGTCCATCATGCCATCCGGGGCCTAGCTGAGGTAATTTCTGCCTTTACTGTTGCCTTCTCTCTGGAGCCCTTTTCCTGAAGTTCTCTTGGTCATCTCCTGCACTAACCCCTTTCTTTTTCAGTCGCTTGCTTGCGTGGAGATGATAGACTTTCATCACGAGCAGGAGCTCCTAAAGGCCAAGGAATCTTTCGACGCCGTGAGGGTGGGTAAGGGGGCCGCCGAGGAGAAGGTGAGGATTCTGTCAGCCTAGGCTACTGAGCTGAAGAGGATTAATGACGAGATGGATGCCCACCACCAAGACCTCATCAAGCTCAAGGATTCGATAAAAGACAAAGAGGCTGAGCTCAAAGCCAAAGAAGCCGACCTGGTGGCTAAGGACTCTGAACTCAAAGCTAAAGATGCTGACCTGGTGGCCAAGGACTCTAAACTATCGTCCCTACGGGCCCAGGTGTCGGAGCTTCTGAAAGAGAGCGCTTCTGCCTTTGTGAAGGGGTTCGTGAATCTCAAGGAACAGATCAAGAAGGCTTATCCTGATCTTGACCTGGATCCCTTCGTGTCACAGCTCGGGTCTAAGAAGGCGATTGCGGTAGCCAAAGAGGCTGAGACGCCTCATGCCGAGGAGATATCTGTACCTGTGGTAGTTGCGACCGAGGAGCTCAGCGCCCCGACAGAGGCTGCCAGAGGTGGAGTCAGCGGTGGTAATGAAACTGTTCTTTGAGGCTGGCTTGTGGCTATTCCTCTTTATTTTACCCCTGTAATTCTTCGATGACCTTTTGTCTTGTAGTAGTTCATTCTCCCCTCAGTGATAATGTAACTTCTTGGTTGATGTACTCGTGTATTTTTCCAATGAGGATACTATCGCTGGTTTTCCATTTCCTATGGATGATGTGTCTTTTGTTATGCCCTTGTTGGCCCCTACGGATGGGGGTGTGTTGTTCTGGACCATGCTGTTGTAGATTTCATCGCTAATCTTGAGACCCAAGTCCGAGGTTTTGAGTTGTCTTTAGGTAATTGTGGCAAGTGAAAATGAGGCTCGTTTGAGCTGACCTCTTTATGCAACCGAGCTAGTTCAAATCAAGAACTTTCCCGAGCCTGCTCCTCTTCGGGTACCCAAGTTTGGATTCCCTGGGGCTATTTTGGTCTTTTCCCAGTTCTTTCTGTGCACCCCAGACTTGACAGTTTCTTCCGTTTTGAGAACGTGCGCCGCCGGTGGGGTTAGTGGCCCCTCGATCGTGGCGCCCAGAATGCCCCTATGATGCCACGTGTCCCCCCCTTAAATGCAAGGGACGTGCATTAACTGAGCCGGGCGAACGTGATGGACCTATAAATAGATGCTCCCGAGGAATGATTGCCTCACTTTGGGCGCCAAAGTTTTCAGCTTCTCCTTACTGTACACTTTTTTCTTCTCCGGTGTTTCAGAGGAAAACCTATTTGCTTTCTGTTCTCATGGCCAGGACCCCTCCTTCTCCATGCGACGTTATGGAACGACTCTTCCCCGATGTCGAAGTCAGTGAAATCGACGAGGAAGAGGCTCAGTCCATCGCCAGGCGCTTCGAGTTTCCTCCTGGAGTGGTTGTGCGCCATGCCAACTTGCGTCGGTTTCATTGCTTGGTCAGGGGCGAGGCTTGCTTCTTCGAGGCCCCTTTTCTGTTAGGGCTCCGATTTCCACTTTCCTCCTTCATGCAAGAGGTTTTGCACTTCTTCAGTTTCTGTTCCGCCCTGCTTCTCCTAGCAGCTTGGGCGGTCTTATTGGCTTTCGCAGCGGCGTGGGGGAGGTTATTCCCCCAGTCTAGGGCCACTATACCGGAGTTCCTTCACTTTTTCCGTCCCGATGAGGTATCTGAGTTCTATCACTTCATCCCCAGGCAAGGAGGGGAAATTCCTATCCTGGACATCCCCCAAGAGCCGGAAGGGTGGAGGAGGAGGTTCTTCTTCGTTTCTGGAGATGGATGGGAATATGGGGCCCACTTTCTAGCCTTAGTGAGGGTTCCCACGGAGTGGGGGTAGCGCAAGAATTTGGGTGAGTTTGTACCTATTGTTTTGACCTCGCGATATTTCCTGCGGTTCTTTCCCAAATTCTTCTAGTAATGCCTTCTCATGATGCTATGGTGGAGATCCTCATGAGGTGGCTTGCTGAAGTCGAGGCTGAGAGGGATGTTCTGAAGGAAGAGAATTTTCACCTCCGGGCTGTTAATGCTGAGCTAGAGAAGGGGAATTCTAAGTTGAAGGGGCCTGCCAGGGGTAGCTAGGGCGTTTTTTTTTTCTTTTTTTTTTTGCTTGTAATCCTTGAAACTTCTTGGTCCCTGAATGAAGTGGTTCTATGCGTTTGTCTTTGTTGAGTTGTTTATGTGATTACCATAATCTTGTGGATGCCTTACTTTTAGCCACTTTCTCTCCACACCGAGTAATAGGCTGAAACACTCCGTTTTAAGGCTCTTAGCCTAGTGGATTGCTCGAGCTAAGAAGCTCTTAGCTGAAAATCTTAAGTATGTTAGCACGGCTGAACAGCTCGCGACTTCTCCTGAGCTTGCGAGCTCTTAGGCTGAAAAGCCTAGTAGATTCCTAAGTTCTTAGGCTGAAAAGCCTAGTAGATTCCTAAGCTTGCGAGCTCTTAGGATGAAAAGCCTAGTAGATTCCTGAGCTAAGAGCTCTTAGGCTGAAAAGCCTAGTAGATTCCCGAGCTTGCGAGTTCTTAGACTGAAAAGCCTAGTAGATTCCTGAGCTAAGAGCTCTTAGGCTGAAAAGCCTAGTAGATTCCTGAGCTAAGAGCTCTTAGACTGAAAAGCCAAGTAGATTCATGAGCTGAAAGCTCTTAGGCTGAAAAGCCTAGTAGATTCTTGATCTAAGAGCTCTTAGGTTGAAAAACCTAGTAGATTCCTGAGCTTGCGAGCTCTTAGGCTAAAAAGCCTAGTAGATTCCTGAGCTAAAAGCTCTTAGGCTGAAAAACCTAGTAAATTTCTGAGCTTGCGAGCTCTTAGGCTGAAAAGCCTTGTCGCTTCTGAGCTTAAGAGCTCTTAGGCAGAAAAGTCTAGTAGATTCCGAGCTTACGAGCTCTTAGGCTGAAAAGCCTAGTAGATTCTTGAGCTAAAAGCTCTTAGGCTAAAAAGCCTAGCAAATTCCTGAGCTTGCGAGTTCTTAGGCTGAAAAGCCTTGTCGTTGTTCTGTCTGGAGTTTTCACAGGCATTGTTTAGTGCAAGCTTTCTCCTTCATGAGGACTTTTGGAACTTTCATTGATTTCAAAAAAAAGAAGAGTTTTTACAGTAACTCTCCTTCCTCTTAGTACAATGGCTTTCGGGAGGTCCTACTGGTAGTATCGCTTTAGGTGATCCGCATTCCATGAGTGTTGTAGGCCTCTTCATTCCTCCATCTGTAACTCGTAGTTGCCAGGCCGGACAACCCTTTTTACAATGTATGGTCTTTTCCAGTTAGGTCTGAGCTTGCCATGGGTCGGGTCCTTCCTGGCCGGGAGTAGTTTTTTCAGCACTAGGTCGCCTGGTTTGAAACTCCTTCTTTTCACCCGCTTATTGTAGAACCTTGTCGTACTCCTCTGGTAGGAGAAAATCCGTTGTAGTGCTTCATCTCTCTTTTCATCCAGGAGATCGAGGTTTACCAGCAGGGACCTCTCGTTCTGCCCTGGATCAAAAAGTTCTACTCTCACGGAGGGCATGCCCACCTCGACGGGGGCCATCTCCTCCGTCCCATATGCCGGGCTAAATGGAGTCTCGTCGGTCGCGGTTCGGGTAGTTGTTCGGTATGCCCATAGTACTGCTGGGAGGTGGTCCACCCATTGAGACTTAGACACCTCCAACCTAGTCTTGAGCGCCAGCTTGATGGTTCTGATGGTTACCTCGGCCTGTCCATTGGACTGCGGGTGAGCAGGCACTAAGAAGTAATTTTTGATTCCTAGCTCGTCACAAAAGCCCGTGAACATCGGATTATCAAACTGTTTCCCATTAGCAGAAACCAGTGCCCTAGGGACACCAAATTGGCAGATTATAGACTTCCAGACAAAGTTCTTGACTTTCTGCGCTGTGATCTTGGCCAGAGGCTCAGCTTCATCCCACTTGGTGAAGTAATCCACCGTGACCACGACGAATTTGCACTGTCCGACCCCGACTGCTAGGGACCCCAAGATATCCAAGCCCCACTGTTGAAAAGGCCAAGGGCTGACCACGGGGGTGAGCAGCTCAGGCGAGCCGTGGGGCAGGTTGTCGTGGATCTCGCAGGCTTGGCATCGCTTCACTATTTCCTTGGCATCCTATAGTTGGCCAAAAGTAACCCTGCCGTAATGCCTTGCTTGCCAAGGTTTTTGCGCCAATATGGTTTCCGCACATGCCTTCGTGGATTTCTCTTAGAATATAATCTGTTTCCACTCCAGACACACATTTCATTAATGGAAAAGAAAAACCCCTTTTGTAAAGGTTACCTTGAACTATCGTGAATCTTGCCGCTCTGGCTCTCAGTTTGGATGCATCATTCGGGTCGTCTGGCAGTACTCCATCTCGTAAGAAGGATACAATAGGGTCCATCCACGAAATGCTCTCTTCAAATGGCATGGCTTGGTTTTCGCAGGCATGTCCCTCATCGAGCTATATGCTGGGCTCGGCAAGGACCTCGACAGGCACCTGTCCGGGAAAGCCGTGGTCGGAGGTGGTGGTAGCGAGCCTGGCCAGGGCGTCGGCCCGGGCGTTGGCTTCTAGGGAGACTTGTACCAACTCAGCCAAGACGAATTTTCCCAATAGGCTGCGTACTTTCATCACGTAGAGTGCCATCTTTTCGCCCCTGGCGACATATTCCTCTTCGACCTGCCTCACCACTAGTTGCGAGTCGCTATGGATCACGATCTGCTGCGCATCCATTGACAAGGCTAGGTTGAAACCAGCTATCAAGGCCTCGTACTCCACCTCGTTGGTGGATGCCTAAAAGTTGAATCTCAGGGCATATTCCAGGTCGTATCCCTCTGGTGAGGTCAGGACGAGTCTGACCCCGCTTCCTTAGGCGTTTGAAGCTCCATCCACATACAGTTTCCAGGTCGGCACGTCGGGGATACTGTCTTGGTCTTCTGCGTTCTCTCCAGGTGGAGAGGTAAACTCGACAAGGAAGTCTGCCAGGACTTGTCCCTTGATTACAGTCCTGGGTTTGAACTTGATGTCGAACTCGTTAAGCTCCATTACCCATTTTACTAGTCTCCCGGAGGCTTCCGGCTTATGCAGGATCTGCCTCATCAGTTGGTCGGTTGGAATCTCTATGATGTGCGCTTGAAAATAGGGCCTCAGCCTCCGAGTTGCCACTAAGAGGGCTAGCACCAGCTTCTCCATCTTTGGATATCTCTCTTCGGCCCCTCGGAAGGCTTTGCTGCAGAAGTAGATTGATTGTTGGACTCTCTCCCTATCCTTCACAAGGGTAGCACTGACTGAGAAGTCAGGTAAAGGTTCAGGACCTCTCCTTCCTAAGGACTTACCAACACGGGTGGCGATGCTAAATAGGCTTTGAGGGCCTGGAAAGCTTCTTCGCATTTTTCATCCCACTGGAAAATCGCCTTTAGGACCTTGAAGAATGGCTGGCACTTGTCGTTGGAGCGCGAAAAAAATCGGTTGAGCGCCGCTATTCTTCCGGTGAGGCGTTGTATCTCTCGGGTGCTGGTGAGGGTTTTCATTTCAAGAACAGCCTTCACCTTCTCGGGGTTCGCCTTGATACCCCTGCTGTTGACTATGAATCCTAGGAATTTTCCTGTCGATACTCCAAAGGCACATTTTGTCAGGTTTAGCTTCATCCGATACTTTCGCATAATTTCGAACGACTCTCCGAGATGTTGAATATGGGACTCGGCTTTTAGCGATTTCACTAGCATGTCGTCTATATATACTTCCATAGTCGAGCCGAGCTTTTCGTGAAACATTCTATTAACCAGCCTCTGGTAGGTGGTCCCGGCATTTTTCAATTCGAACGACATCACCTGATAGTAGAAGATCCCTTGTTCTGTGACAAACGAGGTTTCTCCTGGTCGTTCGGATCCATTTTGATCTGGTTATACCCGGAGAAGGCGTCCATGAAGCTGAGGAGCTCATGGCCGATCGTAACGTCGACTATTAGGTCTATTCGGGGCAACGAGAAACTATCCTTGGGGCATGCTCGGTTAAGGTCGGTGAAGTCAATGCAAAGTCACCATTTGTCGTTTACCTTCTTTACGAGAACAATGTTCGCTATCCAGGTCGAGTAATCGACCTCCTTGATGGCTTTGGCTCGTAACAGCTTGGCCACCTCCTCATTTATAGCTTTCTGTCTGTCTAGCGCGAAGTTTCTCCTCTTCTGTCTCACGGGTTTGCAGCCCGGGTCAACACTAAACAGGTGTATAATCACGGCGGGGTCTATTCCTTCCATATCCTCCTGTTTTCACGTGAAGACGTCAGCGTTCTCTTTCAGAAATGAGATGAGCTTCTTCTTAATGAGCGGGAGTAGCATGGAGCCCACAAAGACTACGTGCTCTGGGTCCTCGTCCAGCTGCACGGGTTCCAGCTGCTCCGTGGGGGTAAGTCGGGTTTCTATTTCATCTCTCATGTCTAAGTCCTCCAGTTGGACTGATTCTACCTCCTTTTGTCGTATTGATGCCACGTAGCACTCCCTGGCGAGACGTTGGTCTCCCCTGATCGTACCGACCCCATTCTCGGTGGGGAACTTCATCACTAAATGGTACGCCGATGGTATCGCCTTGATGGAATTGAGGGATGGCCTTCCCAGGAGGACATTGTAGGCAGAAGGGGCGTCCATCACCAGGAAGCGGGTGGTGGTCGTAACTTGGCAGGGTTGGTCCCCTATGGTCAGGACAAGTGGGATAGAGCCAACCGACAAGACTCTCTCACCCGAGAAGCCCAAAAGATGTGTCTTCACGAGTTCAAGCCTCGATCTCTCTATTCTGAGCTGGTTAAATACCGACAAGAAAATGATGTTTGCTGAGCTCCCGTTGTCGACCAACACTCGATGTATGGTTTTATTTGCGATAATCGCCTTTATGACCAGAGGGTCGTCATGCGGGTGCTGACATCCCTCAAGATCTGCATCAGAAAAAAGTGATCTTCACTTCGCGGTGGGGTGCCTTCCGGACGGCCTGGACTTCGAGGAAATCTTCTAACCGGGCCTTCCTAGCATACGCCCTCCGTGCTAAGCTGGACTCACCCCCTCTAGCGAATCCTCCCGAGATGACTCGGATCTCGCCTATAGCTTGCTGGTGTTGTTGTGGGAGCTGAGGCACAGCTCGAGCACCTTGCCTCTGGTTATCCTGCTCTCTTCCTTCTCCTACCACATACTGACGTAGGTGACCCCTTTGGATCAGGTACTCTATTTCCTTCTTGAGTTGGATACAATTGTTTGTCTCGTGGCCGGTGTCTTTATGGATTTCACAGTACTTCACGGGATCCCTCCTCCTAGGATTGGATTTCATCCAAGGTGGCCATCGGACGAATCTCTCGTTCTGTACCTCATGCAGGACCTGTGCAATAGAGGTGACCAAGGGTGGGAGCCTTGCCGGGGCATACCGGGGCTGTAGTTCCTGTGGAAGGGGCCCCAGGCGATCTCGGATGTTGCCTCTCCTCATAGGAGAAGGCTCTCTTCCTTTCCTCAGTGAGCGGTCTCTTCTCGGGGATTGCTCGTGTTTCCTCTCCTTCCTGGGACTGCGGTCCCTCCTTTTCTTTCTCCTTCCGTCGGTATCGTGCCCCCTTTGAGGCGGAGGGCCTCTTTGCCGTTGATGTATTTTTCGGCTTTTGCGAAGACTTCGGCCATGGTAGCTTGAGGGTTTTTTGTTATTGAGAATAAGAGGTCCTTAGACTATATTCCCAGCCCAGACATGAAAGTGGTCAGTGCGAACTTGTCATCCACATTTTCCACCTTCAGACACTCTTGATTGAAGTGTTGCACATAGCTTCGGAGGGATTCGCTGGGCCCCTGTTTGACACTCAGGAGGTGGTAGGACGGCTTCCTGTACGTCCTTGCTCCGATAAAATGGGATACAAATTGTATAGAGAGTTCTCGGAAGGATGAAATCGATGTTGGTTGTAGCCTGTTAAACCAGGCTATTGCCGACCCTTTAAGGGTGATGGCAAAAGCCTGGCAGCGAATTGGATCTGGGGATCCTTGGAGTTCCATCTGATTTTTATAGGAGTTCAAGTGATAAGTCGGGGTCCTTGGTTCCTTCGAACGCCTCTACGGATGGCATTCAGAACTTCTATGGTAGAGGGAAGTGGAGGACCTCGGGAGCGAATGGTGATTCGGTCTGCTGGACTAGGGCGTCCATAGTATCGGGGGTATTTCCCTTAGCTGTCTCTTTCATGTTACCCACCTCTCGTTGGAGCTCATAAAGTCTCCGCTCCAACAAGTGATCCTCGGGGTCCGGCGGGGGGTGAGGTCTGTCTTCTCGGAAGGCGGCTCTAGCCCGACTGTGGGTTTCATCTTCGTCGTGTTCTTCGGGGTATTTCCTCTGGTGATTATTCCCGGAGTGGCTGCGCTCATGGAGCTCAGTGACTCCATTTGGCTGAGCTTGGCACTCCTGATGAGGGGCGTCATGTTCTGCTGGGGGTAGAGTGACTCCATGGAGCTCAGTGACTCCTGTCGAGCTGGTGGGAACCGAGGGAGCTGGTGTGTCTGTATCCACTCCATCAGTTCCTGGTTCTGCTTTATTAATTGCATCGTAGTTCGATGGTAGGTTTCTAGTTCATTGAGTGGGGGGAGGTTCGCCGCTGGGGGATGACCTTCGACGTCTTCTTCAGGGGTCGGAAAGTTCACTGGTAGATTTTGGTGGACTTGGGGATTGGCAGGAGCTTTACTCATGTTCCGAGTTGAAACCATCAAGTAGATAAAAACTTAAAGGAAAACGATGAAAAACGTTCCCACAGACGGCGCCAACTGATGTGGTCTCGGAAATAACGGCCCAAGCCCTGTCGATGAGGTGCTAATGGGTTTTACGAGTTGGTTTGAAAGAGAAGTTAACCTATCTAAAGTGGAAGGCACATAACATAAGTGGTTCACCTTAGTCGATAGGCTAAGGCTACGTCCACTACAATGGAGTCTCCTGCTCCTTGAAGTTGTATATTGATTCCAGGTGAGTACAAGTGAGTTACAAGCGTCGGGCCCTTATAAATGCGTATGCCTTGTTCTGCTGAATATCCGTGAGCGGGGAATACAATGGGGAAGATGAAGATGATGATCCAAAGAGCCCTCCAGTTGCATGGCATTGTTCTATTTATATGGGTCGTCTGTCCTAGGGTTCCTGGTGGTTCCTTCTACCTTTTTCCTGATCTTGTGGGGACCTCTCGTCCTAGCATTGTTCCATCCCACGATCTCTGGATCGTTATGTACCACCTCCTCCTGCGTTCGGTAGGGTATAACTGTCTTAGGTTTCAGAGATGGTCCCCTTGCCACTTTGACACGTGGTGCGACGGGATGCTTTCCAGGGCAAGGGTGTGATTTCTCTTTCTCGGATTGCCCTTTGGCTGGTACAGGATTGGGCCGGGACTGGACTGCTGGTCCTCCAGAGCCGTTGGGCTTGGTCTCTTGGCCCTTTAAGCTCTCGACGTGGGCTAATTGGAGACACTTCGTTTGGGCCAATAAGCCCAACTTTTGGGTTCTCAAGGTGCATTGGGCTCCGAGGCCATGGCAGCCCATGCCCAAAATTCCACCCTTATCAGTTTCTATGACGGCTTAGTGTATTGTTTCCATGACGAGTTAGTGACCCTTGGATTGCGATCTAACTATACATGTGAAAAGTTCCCACTAGAGATTGTGGGGCATAGTTTCTATTACCACGCTACTATATATATACACCCCACATACATATTCCATCAAAAGTTAAATAATTTGGATTCCGGCCATAATCCTTCGAACCTGACCAGCAAGCAGATCTCTAATTTACTTGGCATTGCTTCCTTTTCTTCACCTTCCCATTTAAAGACATTAATTTAAGTAAATCATATGACAACAGGCAATTGAAGCTTCAAACCATGATACCTATTGAATGTCCAAAAATACAAATACGATGAGTACGGAGTATTTAGACAAAAACTTGCTAACAAGTATAACTTCTCATTGGAGAATTAAAAAGTCTTGGTGTTTTTTTTTGGTCAGAAAAAAGCCTTGATGGTTTGAATAAAGGTAAGCACAAGCAATATAACTGCAGCAACAGTAGAAGCAGTTCTCCAGGGAGTACTAAAATAAGAGCAATGCTAGAGGGACCTAATTTGGGGACCTTATTTAGGGACCTAATGATGTGGCTTCAATGTAACCATTGGATTAGTTGTGAGTTCCAATGTTATATGGAGCCCACAACCAATTCAATGGTTGTACATCATTAGGTCCCTAAATAAAGTCCCCAAATTAGGTTCAAATAGCATTTTCCCTAAAATAATCACGTTTCAGAGTTGCCTTCCATTTGTGTCGTGGTACATTGCAATATTTATTTACGTCCTTACATATGTCACGATAATAGTATGGTCCACATGAATCACCAGTGCAAAGGTTATTGAAGAGAGTCGCCACTGCAGAGCTGTCGTCTATCAGGCTATAAATAACTCCACTCTTGATGAGTAACTCCACATCTTGAGCAGAGTCAATAAGCCTATCCATGAAAACAAGATAATCAATTATGTAAGTATCAGGGTAATAATGACATACCTCCATAGCAACAAGGTTTCTAAATAAAACTTCGGTCCCATCGTCTACAAGTAATCTAGGGACTTGTAACACTCCATTTGTATATGTTATGTCAAGTAAACGATGGTTTGATGATGCACTCATAATCATTCCTGCCTCTTGCATCTCCGTTGCTTGTGGCATCTCTGAAAAATAAAAATCTTCTTCCCATTCCAATGAGCTCCGTGGACTTGACGGTAAGAACCATACCCTTACCAAATCAACAAAATGCTTCACTTCAGTATTTGATATATCTAGTTCAATGTCCCCAATCGGAATGAAGGTTCGGATGCAAAACAAGGAAAGCTGGCGGAAAGAGTCTGGGTTTGAATGGAATGCTATGTTGAATAGACCCTCTATTATAAAGAATGGAAGCTGATTTTCAAGTAATGCTATGTCTGATGCCACTTGAGTAATCACCCGTAGATCACTTTGTTGGTCAAGTAATATTGAGCCTTCTAGTTCTAGCACATGACGTAGATCACTCGAAACAACATTTTTTCCAAAAAGACGTCCAACACCCAAAAACACCTCAATGATGAAACAACAATCCAAAAGGATCATTTTCACAAAGCTATCACTATTAAGCTTATCAAATCTTTCTGCATAACAATTGCGAACACCCTGTTCCTGCTCTTTTATCTTGCTTAGACACTCATCCAAACTGATGTGAGTACGATCGCGGAATGCTTTCAAGCACCTTAATTTGAACTCTTCCATGCCTAGCAACTCCTTTTCTCCATGGTGTAGAGGCCCGATAGAAACCATCTGGGGTGTATAAGCTTTTGGATTTCGTTCTCGAATTCGTATTGGAACTCTATAAATACAACATGCAGGGGATAAAGAAGGTAAGTCAAGTATATCATTCTCAATGGAATCTACCAATGGAACAGGGGGATTTTCCTTTGCTTCTGCAATGCAATGATCTTTGTCCATTCTTTTGATCCTCTCCCTTTCTGGTACCTGGTGGTGACGTTTTTTAGAGAAGAAAGAAGACACAATCAACACATTCTTCCTTCATGATTAGTTGGCAATTAAATGGATTAAAAAAAAAAACACACACACACACACACACAATATGAATTTAATATGGAGACTTAATTCAACACAACTATTGGATTAAAAGTAGGCTTCGTGTAACATTAAAACTCGCAATTAATCCAATCACTACATTGAATTAGGTTCCTATAGTATTCTTCCCCAAAAGAGACAAAAGTATAAAATTAAGATGATGCATCTTTCCTACATTCTAGAAGAGTGTTTGTACTCTTTCTTACTTACTAGCAATACATCACGTGTGTTGCATGTGAATAATTTTCATACACAAAAATTAATACAACATTTTAAGTGTCTATCTGAATTAAATATCATCTCAAATTTGTTAAACTTAATTTTTTATTGCTTATATTATATTATAGGATTATAAAAACTTCGTACGTACCCAAAATTTGTTGTTCTAACTATAACAAGAAAGATAAAAAAAAAAAATAGTTAAAATTTTATTTTTTTTAGAATTTTGTGATTGAGAGTGATTTTTCAATAGTGGTTAAGAAATTAATTTTTTTAAAATTCATTTGATTAGTATTAGACTTATAATTCATTGAATAAAATAAAAGTAATTGTCAATATACTAATTATATTGGAACCTTACTATAATTAAGAATTAATTTTGTCAATTGTAATAAGATTTAATATATTGTTCTATGATATATATTATAAAGCATATTAAATTTCTAAATGAGACGCAATGACCAACTACCAAAGCCCAAAACATCTTTGCCAGAGCCAATTATATTGGTTGGCAATAAGTAGTGTTGTGTCATGCTTTAAATTTTATAATTATTGTTGTGTAAAAATTTATTCAACTCATATTTGATCTATTTATAATTATTAGTAATGCATCACGTGTGTTATACGTGAATAAGTTTCGTACATAAAAATTAATAAAATATATTAAATATATGTGTATTTGAATTAAATATCATCTTAAATTTATCAAATTAATTTTTCATTGCTCATATTCTATTATAAGATTATGAAAACTTTATATTTTCTCAAAATTTTTTGTTCTAACTATAAAAAAAAAAATTAAGTTTTATTTTTATAGAATTTTGTATTGAGATTGATTTTTTAGTGATGTTTGAGAAATTAATATTTTTAGAATTCATTTGATTAGGATTCCACTTATATTCCTAATCAAATGAATTTTAAAATTCAATTGATTAAAATTTATTTGTTAATACTAATCACATTGGAACTTTACAGTAATTAAGAATTAGTTAGGTCAATTGGGATAAAATTTAATATACTACTCTATAATATATATTTTCAAGCATATCAAAATTCTAAAAAGTTCAAGTTTTACTTAAAAGTGCACTACAATATATATTTTTATATAAAATCTTAGTACAACTTAGAAAATATATTATGATTGAAGAATTATACTGATGTAACATAAATTGATTTAAAAAAATTATATATTCGATTATTTTTTTTATCTTAGTAATGAAATGGTTAACTTTTTGATTTAAAAAAAAACATATGTAGGTATAATGTTATATTTGCATATGAGATTGATAATGTTATATTGATGAATTTTTGAAGGTTTTTTGAACGCTTTATTAAAAATATAATGATGCATATTTTTTAAGGTTAATATAATCAATCAAAGAGTTTTATAGAAAATAATATTTATGCATAGAGAATATATAATTAACATAGATGTTTTAGATAATTTGAAAATTTAAATAAATAGGAATATGATAGTAATTTAGATATTTAATTGTGAAAGGATAAATGCAATCTTTTATAAGAGTAAAATAGAGATTCAAAAGTTTTCTATATTAAAGTACTTTTATTAATAATATAGATGTACTAGTAATTGCCCGTGCCTGAAGGCACTATATGACAAATAATTACCCATACCTAAAAATACATTATAATGTTTAAAAATCACCTATAAATATGGACCTACTATTTAAATATGGACCTACTATTTAAATATGGACATATGCATTTGCCTGAAGGCACTGTGTAACTAAAAAAAATAGTCAATTCAAAAAAGTTAGAATTTGTTGGAAAAAAATTGAACCCTCATAAGAGTCAAACCGTATACACAATTCACAATCATATCCAAAAAAAACTATTAAACTGGACTCACCATCACGCCATAATCATATCTAAACACAAATATCTATCAACTACCATAACAAAACGGATGAAATTCATAAAAATACATGAATAAATTCCAAGTCATGCCGCAACTAAAAAACAACATGATCAAATGAATGAATTTGCACCCACATTCATCAACAATTTTGTGAATTTTCCAGTATTGTTTGCTTACAACTACGTATACGTGGCTTGAGTGAGCATGGTCATCATCAAAACAGGAAAAAAAAAAAAAACATAACATGTCAGTTAATAATATGGGCCAAAACACGTCTCCCCAACTAAAAAAGACATCATCTCAAAAAATAGAAAAAAAAAAACAGTAGAAGAAAAACTTTAGGCCTGAATTTAACCTAAATTTGATCAGTTTAGATATTTATAATAATCATTCTTGAAGTTTTATAGCCAAGTTTTTCTTCTTACCGAAAGTCTTCAGGCCTAAATTTAACTTCATTAAATTTGTTAAACTATTTTGGCTTGGGGCCTGGTGCAAAATATCACATGTGCCAGGATCTCACTTACCCGATTACACCATGATTACCACAATGACGAAGCTCCTAGAAGAAACAAAGCAAATGAAATTGACGAACTCAAAATGCAATTCAAACCTTATCATGGGGAGGTGGCGGTGAAGTTAAAGGAAAAATTGAAATGCTGAAAAGGCATGAGATGCCACATTGTGAAATTCAGAAATTCACATAACCCATGTGAGATTCATAACACAGTGCACAAACCCTCTGCCACCTAAACTACAACTCAGAAATCAAAACCATAATATTTGCATATATCTAAAAATCAGTACTCAGTGTGTTTTAAGATAGAGATCACTACTCTATAATTCGAGCATTATACCAGGACAAATTGAAGTAATGCAACTTGGTACAACTTTAGTTTCCATGTTAAAATCCTATCAATCATCTCTACCCAAAGTCAGAGTAATAAACTCATATTCCAATACAAAACCACCACAGGTAATAAAAGATACAGGATTAAAAAAAAACAATTGCAATAGAGATCTAGAAACAAATAGAGAGTTATCGAGACAAATTCTAAAACTACTCACATGCAGTCGTCAGTGTAGATGCCAAGTAAACACTTCAATATAAAGAGTAGTTTTTCTAGAGCAAGCTTGTAATGCCTAAACTTCTCCAAAAAGATCGAATTAACATGACAATTGGGTTTCACTTCAAGTCCAAAATTGTACCAACTTCATCCAAATGCACATAAAATTAAGAAAACCATAAAAAAACCAAAAAGAAATACCAAATACCCATCAAACCTAGTAAGGTTCTAGTATTGACTTTTCAATAGCTCAACTTTACTGTACATATCAAACTAAATCAGACCAAACTTCAAAATCACAAAACCAAATATAAATTTCAAAATGTTTTTTGTTAACAACTCAGATCATACAAAACCAATGCACTTATGCATTATATTACCATCACACAACAAATCATGGTTAAATCTAAACAAACATAAGTTTTACAACTCTAATCATTAATCACCCAAAAGCTAAAACTCAGTTCTCCAATTTTGATCATTAAACATACACAGAAGGCAAAGCCAGAGAAGGTGAATAAAATGCAATGGAACCCATAGATTCTGAGAATAAAATGGGGTTAACTCAACATTAAATCCACTAACACTTAAAGATCACTTTGACAGAAGCTTAAGAAACACCCTCATGTGAAGTATTAGCAAAAAAAATGAGTGAATGTAACTGAATGACGTGTGCATGAAGTAGCAGCAAACAAATGCAATGACAGAATCAAAATCCATGCTCCTATGTTCATTTAGGCTTTACTTTGCATACTCCAACCTATCCTTACCTACTAAGCGTCTTTTTTATGCTACACAAAAGCTATAATTTGTAACCTTAAGTTATGGATTTCAAAACCGAAAAAAAATTCATACGTAGTTGTTAATGGAGTTGAAGCTATCAAAGCAAACAAATGCAATGACAGAATCAAAAGCCATGCTTCTATGTTCATTTAGGCTTTACTTTGCATACTCCAACCTATCCTTACCTACTAAACGTCTTTTTTATGCTACACAAAAGCTATAATTTGTAACCTTAAGTTATGGATTTCAAAACCAAAAAAAGATTCATACGTAGTTGTTAATGGAGTTGAAGCTATCAAATTCTGAGGATCGGTATAAATTTATGCCTAATTGTTCCACATATAGTAGAGCCAATCCAAATTGATCTTGTAAAAGATCCGCAAAAAAAATTCGACAACCATCTCAACCCAATGAATCATGGAATAAGCAATGTAAAAAAAAAAAGTTATCAACAATTTAATCATATTTTACATATACTAACCTTTCATGTATATTACAGATGAAAAACGAAACTTATTTAGAAACACCAGCTGGGCGCCTAAACTGAACTTGAGTGGTAAAAATGCATTTTAAATTGCAATGGAACCCGTAGATTTAAAAATGCAAATTCCTTCCTCCTATAACAAATTTAAAAATGAATCATAGATTCAATAGCGATCAGACCGATTTGACTGAATGTTGATTTGATTACTTACCACAGCTAGCAATGCCGAAGCCACTGGACAAAACATTTTGACTTGGCAACTCATCGAACAGTTTATGAGCAGGGCAACATTTTTGGAATGTCATCATCAAATATTTCTCTGTATCCAGTGACCTGTAATGGGAGACAAATGAAAAACATAAATTGAACAATACTCACCATCTTTATGACACTAAAATTTCGAAACACACAAATCAAACAATACTAAAATTACGAAAACCAATTTCAATATAAAAAAATCAATTACAACTAATAAAGTTGTTTGGTTAGTGATAGCCCTGCTCGTGGGTGGTGGGGTGGCTATGGCAGTGGCTCATTTTGCCAAAGAATATGGATCTTTGATGAAGGGTGAAAGGGGTTTGTGAAATGGTTTTTTTTTTTTGAGATCATCGAATCTGATCCATTGAAGAGAATAGCATTACACCAAAAAGCATGAGTTTCTTTCTTCATAGCAGGAGAGAAGATGAATATCCAGCTAGAAAACCAATCGCCAGGAGAAATGTGAAGAAGATGAATATCCAGCTTTGTTGCAGAACCAGCCATAGGGAGACATATCCAGAAGAGGAATGAGGGCTAATCTACAAACGATGTTAAAAAATTCTCTGAATATTGAAAGGTTTTCCAAGATTCTTAGAAGATCCGTTCTTGCTTCTAACCAGATATAGGGTGAATTACCAGCACATTCAAGCCCAAGATGAAGACCATTACCGAAGGCATCTAGAATCATAGAGGAATCCCAACCGACGAATACATAGAGAACCACGAAGATATCCAGCGAGACACCAGACAATCAAGAGACAACATCTGAAAATCTTCTCTGAGTAGCCAGCTAGAAGACCAAGAGACCATAAAACAAAACTCATGTAGATAAAGTGATATTCCCGATGACCCACCCGACGGTGGAGATAAAGTCGACGGCGGTGTAGCTCGCGGAGCCGGCGGAGATCTCGCTGTCCCTGGCGGTGAAGGGATCGACGGCGGTGAATTTTGACTCGTCGGTGGCGACGGCGTAGAACCGAAAGGAGGAGGTGGAGAGGATTTTGAGAGAGAGAGAGAGAGAGGGAAAGAGAGAGTAAGAGATAGAGGCGTGTGAGAGACAGAACTTTAGAATTGGAGAGAGAGAGACTGGCGAGAGATAGGATTCTTCGTGGGCGGGAAAATTTTTTTTAGGATTAATCGTAGATCATTAGATCAAAATTTTTGAGATGATCTGAACCGTCTCTTGTTTCAAAACGATCTGGACATCTCTTTGTCTTTTAGATTTTGTCTCAAAACGATCTGGACCTCTCTTTGTCTTTTGGATTCAAACTTCGCTCTACTTTATTATATAGATAGTTAAATTTATATCGTATCGAGTTTGTGACATGCATAAACTTTATTAAACCAAATTTGTATCTTGTTTGCCTAGCTCGTGTCGGCCCATCTTATTTCACATGTCCAACATGTGCACTCTTTTGCCACCCGACTCCTTAAAATTAAATCTCAATCTAATTTTTTGTTGAATTTTCGGATCATATTTAAATTTGTGAGGCATACTCACAGATAATGGGCTCTAGAAGGATTGGTGAGCAGGTCTATCAAAAGTACCAATGTAATTGAGTCTAGTAGTTTTAAAAACGACCAACAAATTCGACATGAAATTAGTGAGTTTTAATATTTCTTTATTGAGTCTGTATAATGAACGGGTGTTCAATACTAATGATGCAACTCTGACGAACTAGGTGAATTAAAAGATTAACCCAAATTTGAAAATGTTCAATATGAACCCAATCCAAACCTATACTGCCCCAATCTCAGTTTTAAACTCGAGGAGTTATAACTGATCTTATAGGAAATAACATGCCTTTTCCGAAAAAAAGTTGATGACCTCTAAAGCATTATCTATATCTATATTTATACTACTATAAAATGTCAACAAAAGTGAAAAACTTTTATTTGACTATAATACCTGTAACAAACCAACTAATTCTATTGATCAATCTTTCTTTCATCTTTTTCAATTAATTACATAATTCACTCAACCTTTTATCTTATTCAATTAATTATCCACATAACTCTTTGATGAATAAATATATCTATATATAACTGTTTTTCTTCATAACTCTTTGATGAACAATTATCTACATAACTGTTTTTCTATTTTACCTATATATAATTCTACAATCTATCTTTTTGCATTAATGCGGCAATAGTAATTGTTGTAGACTTTCTCTATGCTGTCAGTTGTGAAAGTTGAAAGTTGCAACGAGTGTTGATAGGAAACCTTTGATTTCCAATAATACACTTCATGATGTAAATAATGGCAACATTTAGCTTTTCATATTCTCCTCCATCACAATTGTATATGCACCGGTTGGGTTTAAGCAACAGATTAAAAGGTTGGGAACTAAAAAGTTTTCCTTCAGAGGAGATATTAGATATGAGGGAACTGCTTTAGTTACTCTCTTTCCATGTATCCAAAATCCAAACTTGTCTAAAGGTAAGATCTCTCTCATCACAATCCATTCATCTACTTTGATCAAGCAAACTGATTTGTCAAGTGTGTACGTTTAGAGGTTTCCTCAGGTACTTCCTTCATTTTTGTTTCCTTTCCAAAAAATTGTTCGTAGAATTAAAATTATTGGCAAAAGTTTGACCCTTAACTTAAATTGTTTGTAGAATCCTCATCATGGATAGTTCCTTACTGGAAAAGTGGATGACTTGTATAGAGGTAGCATATGAATTAGAATCTCTTGGTATTGTATAGTTCCTTTTGTTGTCTAAGTGTGGAGAAAATTAAGAATTAAGTTAATTTATAATTTTATATATAATTAAGTAAATTTAGCATATGAAGTTTATAGAATTTTATATAGAATTTTAGAAAATTAAGAATTTTAGAATTTTAGAATTAAGTAATTGTAAATTTAGACTTACAAATCTTTGAAGTAAATTATTGTTATATATAATTTGGTCAAATTATATTTTTTAATATTTTCAATTCTTGTAAGATAGAGTATATCTTTTTTTGATTTGTCGATCAGTCTGATGAATCGAAGAGAGTACTTCTAATAGTTTGATTGTCACTCTATTATTTTAGATTTACAAGAATTATGATTAATAGCATTGTGTCGATTTGTCTCTGTGTTGTCTCTGCTATTACCTGCCCCTGGTTTTCAGTCTCTGTCTATGTCTATGTGGGCACATCCATGTACCTATAGGTAACTTCCTTATTTTAGCACTTCCAATATTTGTCCCAAAGGCTCAAGTAGTTGAAAATGTTAAGGAGAATTGTTGGAAAGACAACAAAGTTTATCTCTCCCTCTTCCTCTCCTTATTCTTTGTAGATAGACAGTAAAAAAAGAGGAAATAAATATTTCAAGGACTTGATTATATAAATTTTGATGAATTTCTTTAATGCCATGTCGTAAACGGTTATATTTTTAAATATTTATCTTCTTTTTTCATGAGCAGCATATAAATACACAATTACACATATAAAACATGTATTAGGAAGATTCAGCTGGACTCTTCTAACCTTAGGATTCTCTTGGCTTCCATCTTAGTAGTAATCTGTGTGATCGTTTTTCATATGATAGTATTGAAATGACGTTTTTTTGTTGAAGACAAATTGAGAAAAGTAAAATACACGACAATCAACTACGAAACTAAACCAAAATTGGTATAATGATAACTAAACTGACAAATTAAATATTTTAGGGATTAAATTGACAAAATTGGTATAATGACAACTAAACTGACAAAAAATGCATATTTTAAAAACAAAAAATGCTATTAACCTTATTTTTTTTAATAATAATTTAGTCATATCTATATCATTATCCTATACAAATATTGGAATATTGGGGCCTCATCTAATATTTTCGCCTAGGACCTCCGTTTATATCTGGTTGCCCTCCTTACACCTCAAAATATTATAACTTTCACTGTGCTACGTAGTTGGGTTTCCTAGTCATCCATTACAACTTTTAATAAATCAGTAAATAACACAAAATGGATTTTCTCAGCAACCAAACACAACAGAGAAAAATATTCTAATAAAATAAAACTTCACATTAGCAAACAAAGTTATCTTAGAAATATATATCATGGTTCTTACCTCGATACGTTTGTCTTCAAAATGGTTTCCTATTATGTCTGAGATGGGTTAGCAGAATGCATAAGAACTGTACGTAATGAGATAATGGTTGCTAAAGGAACTAAGATGAAAGAGTGGGGCTTCTAGAGGAACAGGTTGAGAGAGAGAGAGAGAGGACACGAATTGAGAGAGAGAGAGAGAGAGAGAGAGAGAGAGAGAGAGGAGTTGTCCTGTTGTTGACTGGTTCATGTATAAGAGATAAACAATGTGTTGGAGAACTCTTTATTGGATTAAAAAAAAAACAGAAAGAAAGACCATATCAAAAAAACTAGGGTGCCCGGTCCATGCAAAACTGGCTTTTTTTTTAATACGGGTTGGGTTGTGTTATTATGATTAAACAATAAAAATAAAAAAATAGTATAAAAAATACCACCGATATATGTTAACACGTTAATGTTAGAATGATCAAAAGTTTGACTCGAGTTTAGTTGTTGAGCTTGAAATTTGCTTAAGAGTCGATCCCACCAATTTGAACCAGCGAACCCTAAGCTAAAGTTCGAATAACTCGGTTCATTTACTAACCCTAATTAAATTTGTTGCTAATGACTGAGTGGGGATTGGGGAAAAAACAAGAAAAGAAAAGCAAAACAATCGACTAACAAACAAAAACCCGATTTCTAAACACAAACGTCACTTCAAAAAGGGCTAAGCACACTATTGAAATAGTTGTGAAACTGAAGAATGATTAAACATGTTGTCCTCATGTGATGTCTCAGAAGGTCCATAATTTTATTAATTCAAAAAAATAAATTATTCCTTAAAAAAAATCCAAAAATAAGATATTATAATTTGTCAATTACGCTCGAAAGACAAACCCATAGGGCACATATTAAATCTCTCCCAAGGGAATTGCTCGACTTTCCCAGTACATGCATGGGTCAAAACACAAAATCCAGCAAGGATCTTACAAACACATGGGTCTCCTACGTCAATGCAGGTGAGATTGATAATCAAACCCGAATTTTGTGAGTTCGTACCAAACTAATCAAGCTCGTTTTTTTTAAACGAACTTAAACTATTGTTTAAACTCGACTTATTTAAAAAATTAGTCGAGCCAGAGTAACTCAATTATTTTACATATAAACGAATAGGATTCTTTTAAATTCGTTTAAAAAAAATGAGTTTAAAATATTGTTCAAACTTGAGTCCTATACGAATCGACTCCGAATCAAGTCTTAATCAATCACCACACAATGCAAGTTGGTGCTGTGAGTGTGACCAAATGCCTCAAACGTCAGCGAACATCGTAGATTGATTAAGCACCACACAATGGAGGGTGAAACAAATATGCAACCCATGTGAAAGGGATGGGTCGACAAAGGCTCAATAAGAATTGGCCGCGACTACCCAAATCAAAATCTACACAGGTAACACTACAGTATCCACAAAAAAAGTGGTTATCATGTAAAAAATAAGATCCTTGTGTCATTGGTAGAACCTATTTTTCACTTTCTTTACTTTTGATTGTCTCCTAAAAATAAGATGGATCTCCACTACCAATAGTTAGTGCGAAAGAAATCATGTCTTCAATACATAACTAGTGCCTTATTAGTCCTTCCCTCCCTTCCAGTAGCAAGAGTTGTGGGATCTTGTTGCTTGACATCACTACCAGATATATCTTCCTGAGAAGATGTTGGTGAATCATCCTCTCCACTAGGTCCTTGTGTCATATTTGGCTCTACCTGGATTGAGAATTTTTCCGCATGAGCCTCCTTCTGTTTATCGGCTTCCTTTTTGATTAAATTCAACATATGTACATCTTTGTTAACTATAACATTTCATGTAATCAGATTCTAAAGTTTATACTCTTTTATAACCGATAAAAATCTACTATTTTGACTTTGGGTCCAACTTGGATCATTGTTGTTCCTATACGTGAACATAGGTTGGACAATTAATGACATATGACGATCGTTGTTCATTCTTTCGATCCTCTTTCTTCTTTTCGTGACGATATTTAGAGAGGAAAAGATACATAATCAGCAAGTGCTCTTATATTGAGCAAAGTAATACATGAAAAATATAAAGACACGAAAACATTCAATATACTTGTAATTTTGGTACAAGAACCATAAGGACGTGAGCTTGAATCAATACCCACAACAACAACTACAAATAAATAGGTTACGACTCTTTGTATTTAAGCTTTCTCAAAAGCAGTTAGTTATTTTTGCTCCTAGTTGCTTGCTTGGCTTAGGTGGTGAAACTTTTTTGAAAGCTATAAATGATGTGAAGTTATGATAAAAGAAGTAAGGTGATCCAGAAATATGCATATCGATCTCAAATAATCTCATTTTTTTGTAACATGACTTGCAAAAATTGTAACTTAAGCCAAAAATGTTAAAAAATTGTTTTGGAAAATAACTTTTTAATGATCTTAAGGGACTCAAAGTATTGGTGATAGGTAAATACATGACTAAAAGTTTTTTTTTTCGGAAGGTAAAATGTATTAATAAAAAACAGATGTATATAGAGAAATCACCCACAAAATGTACAATGAAGTCACGTAGGACTCAAAGACAAACAACAAAAAACCCAAAAAGCCACAGCTCAAAACACAATTCTGTAAAAGATGCCCTGAGTAAGAGTATCTCCCACAGAATTGTTGACAAGAAAACATTGGTATACAAACAGAGCATGAAACCAATTCATCCAACTCGATCAATAAAATCGATCCAGGACCAATTCCGCCCCAAAAACTCCACTGATATGCAAGATCATGTGATTCCATAGCAAGCCATTTGCAGTAGCAAAAATTAGCCCCAACAGAACACACCAAAGCAAGAATAAGGGTTCACCATCAACAAACAACAAGCAAAAATCAGCACCAGCAAAACAGCCCAGCACAACACAATGCTTACTAACATGATAAATAACGTGTAAATGTCGGCCTTGCTTCTTGCGGTCTGATGGTGGAAATTAAATTGACTTGAAGCAAGACTTAAAAACATATTATATCAAGTCACTCCACGCTCCCCAATGATGCTCCCCATTAGAGTTCAGACCCAAAGAAATAGAGGACAGGAACAGGGAATGACATCTTAGATCAGAGGACAGGAACAATTTCTACTACAACAAAACTTGCCTGTAGCATACATGCAATTACAGCAGCAGTCGCCACAAGCATTCTGCAACCCATTGCCAAAGGAAGAAACCTGACACAAAGGTACAGAGAAGACAAAAGGCCACCATGAACAGGGGACTGCAAAACAGTTAAGACAATGGGCTGGTAATTGCCACTGTAGAGCCACTTGTTGATTCTGATAGGAATTTCTAAACTTCAAGGACATCATCCTTTCCCTGATGATTTGCAAAATGCTGTACAGAGTTGATTTAGGATCTTTAAATTCGTTCCTAAACAACCTGTTGTTTCTTTCTCTCCATAGACAGTACACTGTGGCTTGAAGGCTCAATTTCTGCAACACTGTCAAAACTGATCTGTCTCTCCAATGCTGAGCAGCCCAAGCAATAAACACCAACCAAGTCCTGGGTTGCCAAGATTTAGTGAGCATATTCTGTAGATGAAGCCAAACACTATGAGAGTAGGTGCACTCAAAGAAAAGGTGGGCATGTGTTTCAGCAGCCCCTCTGCACAAAATGTAGTCCGTACTCACGCTAGGATTAAAAGTCCTATCCTTAGTACTGAGTCTTTCATAAACAGCCAACCATAATATGAAACTCATTCTGGAAACTGCTTGTGTGAACCAAACCAGTTTAAACCATGACACTTTTGGGTTTGGGTTCCTAATAAGTTCCCAGGTAGATGCAGCAGAAAACTTGCCATTGACAGAAGGAGCCCACTTGACACTATCCACTTTGGCCTGGTTTGGGGATAGGAAGGCATAGTGCTAGATATATCACATAAATCAACTGTTGGAGAATGCGGCCACTGCCACTGGTTGTTACATATAACACTGCTCACTTTAGCCTCATGTGATAACCCAGAATCAGCAATAATTCTATGGTCCCAGTTCAAAATAAGAGGTCCTCTTGGGTGTCAATTGTCATACCATAGACTTGTCGTCTCTCCATTCCCTATAGTGTGGGTCAAGTGAGGTCTAATCCGATCTCTCAACTTTAACATATTCTGCCAATTCCATGAATTGCTGCTTGATGGCCTTACCACCCAAAGGGACCTCCCCATTCAAGTGGTAAGTGTGAATCCATTTAGCCCATAAGTTTTCTTTGTCCTCAAAGAGAATCCATAAATGCCCCAACATGAGAGCTGCATTCCAAACTTTCAGGCATTTAATACCTAGACCTTCTTCTTGCTTTGGCCTACACACATCCTTCCAAGCAATTTTGGCCCCAGAGGTTTTAAGATCAACCCCCTTCCATAAAAAAGCCCGCATGATTTGTTCAACTCTATCCAAAACTTGTTGTGGTAAGATGAGGTGGGCTGCCCAGAAGATATGCATGCTAGAAAGGACAGAGATGATGAGTTACAGCCTGTCTGCATAAGATAAGAATTTATTAGTCCACCCTTTCACTCTACTTTCAATTTTCTCAATGAGGGCTGTGCAGTGTGTGGTTTTCAATCTAGTAGAGATGAGAGGCACTCCAAGGTATTTGATAAGGAGGCAGCCCACTGGGAAACCAAAAATTAACTTGATCTGCTCCATGTCTTGTGGTTGGATTGTGCCATGAACAGATTACTTTTGGTAGGATTGGCTTGTAGACCAGACACCCATTTAAACTGGTCAATAGCCATCTTTAATGTGGACACATAGCTAATATCCCCATGACAAAACATCAACAGGTCATCAGCAAACGTTAACTGATAGAGTTTCACCTTCTTGCACCTCCAGTGGTATTTAAATTTGTTATTAGACCTGATGTTATTTTGAACAATCAGAGTAAGCACTTCCATGACCATAGCAAAGAGGTAAGGGGAAATAGGGTCCCCCTACCTCAATCCTCTCACATTTGGAAAAAAACCTTCAAGTTCTCCATTTATGTTAACAGAGAACTTAGGAGAAGTAATGCAGGACCATATCCACTTCCTCATTATAACTGGAATATTAAAGGCACCTAAGGTGTCCATCATAAAGTCCCAATCCAATGTATCATAGGCCTTCATAAGGTCCACCTTGACAGCACATCTGGGTGACCCTCCACCTTTATGGTAATCCCTTATAATCTCTTGGGACAAAAGAATGTTATCGTTGATCCTTCTTCCAGGGATGAAAGCTGATTGATTGAGGCTAATTATATCCTTCAGTGCATCTTTGATTCTGTTAGCAATAAGCTTTGAGATGGCTTTGTAAAACACATTGCAGCAGGAAATAGGCCTAAATTCCCCCATACATGATGCATTAGGAATTTTAGGAACCAATGTGATGATGGTGGCATTGAACTCCTTCAATAGGATCCCATTAGAAAAGAACTCTTTTATGGCAGCTGTAATGTCCTATCTAATAACAGGCCAAGCTTTCTTGTAGAAATAGGCATTGAAACCATCTGGACCAGGTGCCTTTTGGTCATTAAAAGAGAAGAAGACTTCCTTTATCTCCTCCGTAGTAATTTCCCTTACCATATCAGAGGCTTGCTGCTCTGATAACTTCTATTGCACAATGCTCTCCAGTAAATTACTCCTATTTTGTGAGCTTAATGTAGGACTCTTGGTATCCAGCAGATGTTGGTAAAATGAAACAGCCTCCTACTTAACAGCACTTTCACCCTCAATAAATTCGCCATCTTCTGTTTGCAAGGATAAAATCTTCTTTCTATTTCTTCGCTTTGTTATGGTTTTGAAAAAGTAACTTGTGTTTTTGTCACCTTCATTCAACCACAAAACCCTAGACTTCTGTTTAAGGAAAGATTCCTCAATTCTAGCAGTTGTTGAGTAGGTAGCAAGAAGTTGCCTCTCCTCAAGTCTCAGATTATTGTTAAGTGGATCAGTAGCTAACCCTCTCTGGCAGTTTTCTAAGGCCTCTTTTGCTTCCCTTGCCCTAATTGAAACATCACCAAGCTCTCTGCTCTTTGTCTTGAATGATTCCCTGAGTTTCTTCAATTTGTAGCACACCTGATATTAAAGAGTTCCTTGGATGGGTTTCCTCCAAATTTGTTCAACCATAGGCAGGAAATCGAACCTCTCAGCCAAGAAGTTAAAGAACTTGAAAGGACTCATTCTTTTCCTTTTTTCTTGACCAATCTTAAGTAAACCAGGGCTATGATATGACATTCCTGGTGGCAAAAAAATAGCCTCAGATTGTTGAAATATGATATTCCATTCTTCATTCACCAGCACCTTATCTAGCTTCTTGACAATACACTCTGCCTCAATTCTGCGATCACTCCATGTAAGTAGGCAACCAGAGAACTTAAGATCCACTAATTCAGCTCGTTGTAGACAATCATCAAAATCTTCATTGGATTGGCACCATCTACCCGAACAGCCCACCGATTCTTGAGTGTGTCTAATGACATTAAAGTCCCCTAGAATAGTCCAGGGTAAAGAGGCAAACTTTCCAGCATGATATATCAAATTACCCCAAAGATGTCTTCTATCTTGTTCCTAGTTAGAGCCATACACAAAGGAAGCATAAAATGAGTCATTTGTCTCCAAGTGGTGTACAAAACAATGAATAACTTGCTCAATTGCAGAGATTTTATTCACTTTTAAAGTATGAGGGTTCTACCCAACCCAAATCCTTCCTCTGTTGTGGCAATTGTAATTATCCACATGTTCCCATTGTCCAAACACATTCCTCATAGCCACATCCTTTTTAATACTTCTAATCTTGGTTTCTACAAGACTTAATAAATCCAAGTGTTGATCCCTGATCAATTTCCTAACTTCTCCCTGCTTCCAGGGTTTATTCAACCCTCTCACATTCCAGCAAGAAACTTTGAACATAATAGTAGAGGTTTTTTGGTTTTGAGGTGCTCCAACACCATTCATTTCCCCTGTTTACTGCCTTTCTTTTTTGCCTTCTTCTTTTTATGTTCTCCCTCAAGCATATTCTCCACCTCTAGTTTGTGCCCAATGGATTCGACCTCCATAACTTGTCTCTTGAAGACAGCAACATCACCACTATTAGTACCAGGGGCTGGGGATAAATCCACAACAATTTCACCTCCTTCCAAATTTGTTAGATGACTGAATTGGCTTAGCATATTGCTTGCACGATTTTTATCACTCACAATAATAGCAGTGATAATGTTAGTAGCTACCTGGGTATCATCTTGTGACCCATTAGAGCATTGGATGGTAACTGACCTGTCCGCGCTACTACTGCTAGCAACCGTATCTCCCACTCGAGGTACGATTTTCCCAGACTGTGGAACCCCTATGGATCCTCCCACATCCCTCCTTGGGATTATAATGGCTTTCCCCTTATACCTGCTAGTATTAATATTCATGTCTGGCTTAGTTTGAGAAGATTGATATGCTCCTTTTTGTGAACAATAACATTCTTTGTGACCAAACACTTTACAAGAATGACAAACACTAGGCTTCCACTGATACTCCACCTTTATTTTCACCGTCTCTGTTTTGTCTTCCAAATCCATCCTCAAATCAAACGCTTCCACAAGTTTGGCATCAACACTCACCTCAATGCAGACCCTTGCAAAGTTAAGCCTCTTTTTGTTGGTAGTCATGGTGTCAGCATACAAAGGAGTACCAACTTTACTAGCTATATGACTAAGCCTATCCTCACTCCAAAATTGCAGAGGAATATTATAAAACTTGACCCAAAGAGGAATGGTGGAATGATCCTCTTTGGTAAATAACAGGTCAGAGGTCCATTTCTTCAAAATGAGTGGCCTCCCCGAGAATAACCAAGGGTCAGCCTCAAACACCTTAGTTCGAGATTCCTCATCCATGAACTTCAAATAGTAAAAACCGTTCCCATTTGCAAGAACCTCCAACAAACCCATCCTATCCCAAACCTTGTGAGCAATAAAGCTAACTGTGGAATAGGGCAGCTTCCTCTCTATAAAATACCCCACCAGGCAGTTTTGCCACTCAAGACATCCCTGTTTTTCGATTTCTGATGGTGGCTTGACAACAATTCTATCATTTTCTTTGCAAGGTTTGAAATACTTTAACCTCATGATTTGTTGTTTTTACCCATTAGCTGGGTTTCCTTCTTGGGGATTACCTCCTCTACCTACCTTCACAACTTGGCTCCAAGACCCCTTGAGTGGACCCTGTCTCTGCTACATGTTACTCACTAGTGTAGGAGCCTCTCTGTGTAGGTCCCCCTGAGCTATGGCTTTGGATTTCCCTTTGCTAATAGAAGCCTGTGCTATACCTTCAGGGATAGTATCAACTTCATTAAATTGGCTGTGGTTTACCCCTTTTCTGCTACATGTTACTCACTAGTGTAGGAGCCTCTCTGTGTAGGTCCCCCTGAGCTATGGCTTTGGATTTCCCTTTGCTAATAGAAGCCTGTGCTATACCTTCAGGGATAGTATCAACTTCATTAAATTGGCTGTGGTTTACCCCTTTTTGTTTCCCTATCTGCCCTTGGCCCTCCGAAGGTTCTTTTTCACCAAACATCAAGGAGGGGTTAATGTCATGGTTTTTGTTTGGGCTGAGTGACTAATTGGGTGATTCCATCACTAAAGTGAGCTGACAAATGGGTTAGTTAATGGATGAGTATAGAAGAAAAATTGGTTGGGTGAGGCATTAATGCAAATAAGTGTCAGGTCAAGCGATTTGGGTAGATAACTGGAGGTGGGTGAAGTAACAAAGAAAGGGATATGGTGTTGAATCGGTTGATATAAGGATGCTTGTGTCAGAATTGAGAATGACTGTGGGATGTATTAGGACACCGTTAGTAAAATGGAGGTGGGTAGGCAACCAAAATCAGAGGGTAGGGGAAATAGTGAAGAAGATATAAGAGATGGGTGCAAGATGTCTCAACAATGGTGGAACTGGTTCAAGGTGGGAGAGACGGAAAAAACAGAGGAACCATCCTTGTTAAGGTGGAGGTTGGTTGGCTGGTGGTGGTGGGTTTTGCTCTATTTGGTGGTGGCTGGGTAGTGGTGGGTTTTGGTGGAGGTTGGGTGACTGGTGGTGGTTGCTGGGTGGCTGGTGGTGGTGGTTGTTGGGAGTCAGATCGAACGATATTGGTGGAGGTTGGGTGGCTGGTGGTGGTTATCGGCTGGGTGGTGGTGGGTCTTGGTGGCTGGTGGTGGTTATCGGTTGGCTTGAAGAAAATTTTACTTGGTCCCTCACCAATGTTACTGCCTTCAGTCTTCTTGTGAGTCTGACTAAAAGTTAGTTAAATCCTAATCCATTAAAAGAAAGAGCCAATTGTGAGAAAAGAGCCCAATGTAGTCAAATCTAAAAAAAGTGAGGCATAAATAAATGGTTAAAAATAATTACACTTGAATTGTGAGAGTACTTATGCTAAATTACGCATTGCTTATTTGTTAAGCTCATACTAATCATTTCCAGAAGCATACTTTAGTAGTACATAATTCACAATCGTGATAATTGAAGCCATAGAGTAGAAGGAATAAAAGAAATGAGGAGTTGTCGAAAAAAAAAATTATTAGGACATTTACTAACCAGTCATGTACTTACTTAAAAAATGCATTAGGATTTCATATTGAGCTTATTAATGAATTAAACTAAGTGTAATCCTAATTGTGTTGGAGTTTGGTTTCACACACGTTTAACTTGAATTAGTCAAAGTTGAACAAAATTTGAACACGTATGAGTGAAATTGAATTAAGTGAAGAAACATTATGCTAAGATATAGAAAATTGAGTTCAATATGCCTTGGACTAATGTGATTAGATGATGAATTTTAGATAGAGCTTTTATAATGCTAATTTGTGTAATTTTCATGTTTATGAACACCGAGTATTTATTGTTTAATTTGGAAATTACACTTCATTTTGATCTAAATTCATCCATGCATATATTCATTTTTTTTAATGAACCTCGACGGTACGAGGGATTTTTATTGATTTGCAAAAGAAATTACATCTAGTGAGGGAGACGTATGTACCTTACCTCAATATGCATCTAGATACATTATGAGTAAAATAAATAAATAAAGAAAATAATGCATGCAATTACATCATAATGCAATTCAAAAATAAAGAAAAGAAATAATTAAATTCTTCAAGCTGATCCCATGGAAATAATTAAATATGCATTTAATTGCATTAAGATTGTGTATATATATCATGTAAGCATATTAAGGTTTGAAGGATAGGGAGGATGAGTGAGGTGTTGGGGCCAAGATAATCCATAAAAGAGCTAAAGTTGATCAGTTTGCAGAACTAAAAAGGTTCATAAGCCACTCGAGCGACCGCATCTCCGCTCGAGCGACCTCGAGTTAAGTCGATGGTCAGGGTTTTAAATTAATGTTGTTACACGATTCTTTGTATTCCCAACCATCTTATTCACATCCCAAGCCTCCAAATACCCTAACCCTTGGTTTCTAAGCTCTCACAGACATCTCTATAGAGATATAAGGTTGATTCACTGTTTCATCACAAACCCACATCTTTGAGATTCTTAGAGTGATTGTTGAGATGGCATTGCGAAGAGAGAAATGACCTCGGGTTGATGATGTATACGAGGAAGTCGAGGAGAACTTCGATGCAGGTACTCGATTTCATACACCGGAGTTCGTAGAGAGATTCAGATTAGAGTTCTCTCTCATCTTGGGCCAATGTTGATTGAACGAGGTGTGAATACCCCAGAGGTCAATCCTTCAATTGTCACCAATCTCACCAATTGTGGGTGGACCTGGATGTTTAACGACCCCGTGACATCAAATGATAGCATGGTGAGATAGTTCTCTGCACATATATGTGATCCTAATCCTCAGCCTGACCATTTTGTCACTTATGTTATAGGTATTAAGTTTATGTTTTCTGCCACTCTCATTTCTACCACACTTGGCTTGTCTAAAGTAGAGAATTACTATCTAGGTGCGCGACCGATATATGACTTGCCTTCTCTGAGTGTTTTGACTACTGAACTATATGGTATAGAATATCCTGAAAACAAGATTACCTATAACTTTCAACAAAAATATATTATAGGATGCTTAATCTCATGGCCAAATACAACATTGAACGAAAATCCCATATTTCAGACTTTACTACCCAAAAAGCACACATGCGTTATGCCATAGGCAAAAGGTATAGTCTTGATTTTTCGATGATGATCTTTGGGTTTATTTAGAGAGCCTTTTTCGAGGGGAGAGTATCAGATAATTTGCCTTTTGGATCTCTGATTATTTGTATATGCTTGGGGCAAGAAGCTGTTGTATTGCCTAGGGATCAATTACAGAACCCCATGAGAGCCTTGAATAATAGTTTGAAGAAGCAAAGTAAGGCTTAAGCTGAGTATGTTGTATGGTGGAGGAGAAGGTCCCACTAGTTCATCTTGAGACTAGTACGTCTAGGAGGACACCACTGCCACGAGAACGGAGTTCAGACATCCTTGTTGCTCAGTTAGCATCGTTGGTTGATATGCTTTCGAGTATATAGAAATGCACGGAGGAGCATCATCGTCTTACTTTTGATAGACTAGATGCATTGGATGGTCAGATTGTGAGCATGGAGTCAACTCAGCAAGTTGTCTTCGAATCACTTACCATGAGAGTTGGTCGTCTTCGCAGATTGATCAAAGGTAAGTAGATCATAGGAGAACCAGATTCATCCACTTCAACTGTTTTTAGAGACTTGTAGTATTTTGGTCATATGGAAGTTGAGAGTGTTTTTATTCATTCATGGCTTATACTAAAGTACTTTGTTTATTTTCTGTTGTTGACTTTTTATTTGTTTGGTAATTTTTCTTTGTTGTGACAATACTGTTAGTCCTACTTTTGATGTTTATCACTTTGACTTTGAGTTATATGTCTTGGTTGTCCCTTACTTATGTTATGTGCATGATTTAGCTAGTTGTTTTGCATTCTTACCTTCTTGTTATACTATGATTCTATGTCATGCTTGTTATATGTTGTCATTGGGTTAGTATTTATAGAAAATAAAGAAAGAATATATTAGGTAACTTGATTATATACTGTGCTTGCTACATGTTGTCATTGAGTTGGAATTTATGACAAAAAAGGGGGAGAATATTTTGGGTACATATGAGAGAAATCGGGGAGATTATCTATTGACTAGGCTAGATATGTTGCATGTGCACATAGAAAGTGAGAGTTTGTTCTAATACTCAAGGGGAGTACATTTGCAAACTTGGCATGAAGTCACTGTTTTGCACTTGTTTATGTTTTCACTTGTTATTTTAATTGTGAACACCAGTTAAGTTGTAGAATTTGATGCGTTTGACATTGCTAGATTCATAAGTTCTCAATCATATTGGACGAACTAGTTCTTTAACATGTTATATATTTGAATCTGCATGATGTAGACATAACTATGCCCTATACTTATCTTGGTACTTTCGAAACCTCATGACTTGAAAGATGGCTTCATCAATATAGTGTTCCTCTAAAGAAAGAAGATTTTTGAAATAGGTTTTCAGATAAAGCACCAATGTTATGTGTTTCTAACATATGATACTTTTTACGAGGTTTTGATTTGAGTGGTGATGTGCAAGACTATGATCTTCAATCTTTATCTAAAAATATAGATTTTGTACTAGATAGAGATTTAGGACATGTGCATGAGTGTTGAGATTTGATTTACAATTCGTTTTGTTCAATGGTTTGTAGGTTGTAATCTTAATTTCTTGTATATTTTATAACAAAATTGTCAAAATGGCAGATTGTTGGATCATATTTATAATTGACTAATTTCGTGGAGTCTATTGTAAATCTCAACCATTTCTATGGTTATGATACTATCAAGTTGAAGATCTGAAAGCATCATTGAAGGGAGGAGATTAAGCGTCAAAACTATATCATTGAAACTCTGCATGAACATTCATGCTTGAAACAAAGGTAATGACCAAAAAGCCTAAGATGAACCCTTAGTTATTTATAACTTAGGATGATTAAGTTAAATGGAACTGGAAGTAATCCGTGTATGACTCTCTAGGTGTTTTGAAATAATAAAAAAAAATTCTCAACAATTTGTGTTTTGAAAATATAGTTTGAACCATTAACGTACGGATCTCCCTTGAATAACACCCTATAGTGCTTCAGAGAACAAGTTTTTTGCTTAAAAACAAGTAGGCACCAATATATGCTCACTAGCCTTCACTAGAACGGCCTCTTTATTACTTAGGAATGAAATGAAAAAAAATAATTCTAGAAATCACTCCGAAAAATAGAATTACAGAAAAATAGATTCCATTAATTAATCCGAATCTCAAAAAGTTCCACTTGATAACTCTAAAAGGAATTCTATCATTCAATACTCAATGATGATGGAGGGTGGACTATAGGGGACCTGTGAAGTTGTTAGGGAGGGAGATCAGATAGAATAGAAAATGAAGGGTAAAAACAAAAGAGAAATAGGGATCAATTTTTTTTTTTGTCTATTGAAAGCACTCATTACACACTCCCCTCACACACGGGTTCCAATTCTGTTAACTATTGGATGGACTTAATTGCTGCAACAACAGGCAATCAAGCTTCAACCATGATATACATAGAACGTTCAAAAGTACAAATAACATAAGTTTAGAATGTTTAGAAAGTACATAAAAATGCAAAGAAACACAACTCTTTATCAGAGAATTAAAAAGCCTTGATGGTTTGGATTAGGGTAAGCACAAGCAATATTCCTGCAGCGATAGTAGAAGCGGTTTTCCAGGGAGTACTGAAATAATCACGTCTCAAGATTGCCTTCCACTTGTGCCAAGGGACTTGGTAATATGCATTCACATTGTTAGATATGTCAAAATAATAGTAGTCTTTTATCGTAACATTTGTGCAAAGGCTATTGAAGAGAGTCACCACTACTGAGCTATCTCCAATTATGCTATTGATAACTCCATTCTGGATGAGTAGCTCCACATCTTTAGCAGAGTCAATAAGAGTATCCATGAAGAAGAGATAATCAATAATGTAAGTCTTAGGAAAATAATGGCATACCTCCAGTGCAATAAGGTTTCTAAGTACCAATTCCGTTGAGTCTTCTACTTTTAATGTGGGGATTTCTAACACTCCCCCTGTATATTTTATGTCAAGTAGGCGACAGCTTGAGCCCCTTATACTCATTCCTGCGTCTTGGATCTCAGTTGTTTTTGGTATTGCTATAAATCTCATGTTTGCTTGTGGTGACTGTAACGATGATGGTAAGTGACATATCCTTAGCAAATCGACAAAATGCTTCACTTCAGTACTTAATATAGTCTGTGGAATGTCATTGAATGGCAGTAAGTTTGAGAAGTACGAGATCGAAAGTAGGCGAAAAGAAGGCGGGAGGTGTGGATTAGAATGGCAAGCATGGTTGAATAAACCCTCAATTACAAAGAATGGAATCTGATTTTCAAGAATAATTATGTCCTCTTGCACATGAACCATCACCCGCAGGTCGCTCGAGCAATCAGAATTTCTATACATTCTTTCATCACTCAACATCACCTCAATGATGCAATGGAATCATCACTGTCCATTCTTTTGATCCTCTCTTTTCTTTTCCTGGCCTCATTTAGAAAAGAAAAAGAGACATAATCAATTACTTATGCTTCCTTCATATTAGTTGGCAATTAAATGCACAGATTGACATGTTAATAGTTCTTGTGTTCACATTATGTTGAACAGTTGGTGTAAGTGAACAATAGTTGTTGTAATATCATTCTACAATATAAACAGTAGCAAAAATGATAAGTTAACATGTACTTCAAAACTAAATTTAAAATATAATAGAAATTAGGAAAAATTTCATCCACACCCCTCTAGTTAGGTCTAATTTCAATGACACCCCCTTTCGATTCTAAAACTTCACTGCAACCTCTTCTGGTTTATATTTTCAAATGAAAGACACCCCCTTAACGGTAATTTTTAACTCTATGAGTACAAAAAGTAACGGTTTGACTATAAAAAATGTAAAAACTACCATTCCTTATATAAATATACTAAAATGTCCTCAACTCTTTTTCCACTATATATATCTCACCTTTTGTTGTTTGTGAAGTTTCAAAATGATATGGGGTTGCTGGAAGACATATGGAACTGAAGCCAGCCATTATTCTTCAACTCGTTCTCCACAGTGATCGATCACTACTTAAGTTGGTAAAAAAGAAAAAAAAATCATTTTTTTCTTGCAGATTTGTAAATATTTTTCATGCAGATTTTTAAAAAAAAAATTCATGCATTTTTTTTTAATTTTTTTTTCATGCAGATATTTTTAATTTTTTTTCATACAATTTTTTTTAAATTTTTTCATGAAATTTTTTTAAAATTTTTTTTCATCTAAAACATCCGTTAGACTTTTAAGTCATTAAGTCAAATTTCTTATAAATTGTTGAGTAAGAGGTACACTTTTCAGTTTCTTATTTTCTTATATTACATAAGTTCCCTCTATGATATGTTTTTTGTTGTTCATTATAAATTTAAAACTCAGTCAATGTCAAAATTCCATCCATTTCTAACTTCTATGTTATCGTTTGTCCTCCACAACGTTACCTGACCACTCTCATATAACACCCTTCATATATAAAATTTAAATATTATTTGATAAAATTTAATATTAATTAAATAAATTTGGTATTAATATGATAAATTTAAATATTAATTTGGTTTTAATTTGATAATATTAAATATTAATTCAGTGTTGATTTGATAAAATTTAATATTAATTGAATAAATTTAATTGTTTTAATGAAATTGAATGTTCATTTGGTGTTAAATTAAATAACTGACATTAATTTGATAAGGTTAAATTAATAGAATTTAATATATTAAATTTTAATTTAATAAAATTAAATGTCAATTTGGTATTGATTTGATGAAATTAAATAATAATTTAATGTTAAATTAAAGAAATAATATTAATTTGATGAAATAAAATATTAAATTAATATAACTAAATGCTAATTTGATAAAATTAAATATCAATTTGTGTTGATTTGATGAGATGAAATGTTAATTTAGTTTAAATTAAATAAAAGACATTAATTTGATAAAATTAAATATCAAATTGATGAATTTAAAGGTTAATATAATATAACTAAATTGAGGGGTTGACGTTGGTCTCCCATGTTTCAAATGTGTGTCACTTTAGCTGTTCAAGTTTGCAAAGAATAGGATTAATAATATTTTTAGTTTCTAAAATATGTACATTTTATCAGTTTGATCTCTAAAGTATCAATTTTATAAACTTGATATCTAAAATATTCATTCATGTTTAAATGATCTCTATATAGATAGATCGTTAAGTTTTTAATGGAATTATCACGTGTTGCGTACGTGATATTGTCTGAAAAAAATGATATGTGGTCACTTTCGTCAAAAAACTTAATAAATTGTCTCATTAGGGACCAAAGTGACATGAATTCAAACTTTAAGGACTAAATCGATAAAATTAATATAATGAGAACTAAACGGACAAAACCAACATACTATAGAAACTAAAAATTCAATTAACCGTAAAAAATATCTCTTGAGTACAGAGACATGAGACAAAAATGACTAACATCGATTTCATTGGCATCAAAGTGAACAAACTTAGAAACTTGAGGGATTGAAGTGACAAGATTGGAAGAATAAGAACCAAAATGACATAAAGCGCATCTTTCAGGGATTATGTCCAGTCTAAAAAGTGTTGAATTGTGCCTCAATTGCCAAATGCAGTTAGGTTTTTCGTCTAGTAAAATATAGTGTGCCACACATGCTTTGAGAGATAATTAAACTTAAAATTTCAGGGGCAAAATGACATTGTGATGTTTTTACAAACAAAAACCCTAATGTCATAGAGGTTTTGGGGGCAAATTACTATACTTATGAGAAACTAAACGGACAAAGTAACAGTACTTTTGAACTTTGAGAGGATAAATAAAACTTTAAAGTACTGTTTAAGAGGGCAATGCAATTAGTCCTACAAAACAAAGAAAAGTAGTAACTTTCATTTTACCTTGTGGTGCGGATAGGAATTCCTAACCCTAAAGTCACGGTCCAAGGATGGTAGAGAGAGAAGACAAGAAAACAATAATACTACACTGACCAAATTTTGGGACCAAATTTTGAGCCCAAATGACATGGCAGGTGACTTGGGTTTTTTTATTTGGTGCCATGTCATTTGGGCCCCAATAAAGACTCCAAATGACATGCTGCCATGTAATTTGAGCTCCAAATTTGGTCCCAAAATTTGGTCAGTGTAGCATTACTCGACAAAAAAAATAACAAATATATGTCAAAAGACAAAGAAACCAAAAAGGATAAGTGTTCAAAAAGAAAGCTTACTAAATCCACATACCTTGGGTATATGCTTAAGGTCTTCACAATAATAGCTCAAATATGGTTCCAACTGAAGTAATGCAATGCAAAGAAAGCATAAAAAAAGAGAAAATCAATTCAGCTGACCTCTGTATGCCACCTCCTTCTCTGTGCTCTAGCATGAATAACCAAGAGAACTATATATAGTAATATGTATAGTCACTTTCAAGAACTCCTTTATGCTTAACCGTTCTTTTTAAGACAAGTATTTGTTCTATTTGGCTTACAAAAACTGGTAAATTTCGTTATTTGCTTAGTCTTGATGTTCAAACCTCCATAGGAAGAGGCAAAGAATAAAGTTAAGAGTATGCTTCTTACACATATTCAAGAAAAGTATTTGTACTCTCTTAAAAAATATAGTTCAAGTATATACGTAAGTTAATCGAGCCTCGCTTTTTGATCTTTCATATGCTTCTGCTAGGCTGGAATAGACTTTCATCACTCTTGAAAACAATGAAGCTAAACTCAAACAATACTTGAACAAGGTCTGGGCACTCTTGAAACAATGATGGAGCTTTAAGAATATGATTAAACAGCCTATAGTTGGGTCAATGTAGCTAAAGCTAGTGGAGTTGATTCCTTGCTTTGGGTTCTCAATCAAGCCTCAAGAAAAAGAAAAAGATGATGCAACCTTCACAATCAATGTTATCCAATAATGAATGACTCCGTTTTTGGTTGACAAGTACTCCTCTAATTAATGTCTGTCGTGGGCCACTCATTTAGCATTTCACTTGTTTAAGGACCTCTCTACGCCACGTCCAGTGTGGTTATAGCAAGTGTAAGTAACCAATTCAAGAGAAGTAGCAATAAATAGTAACCATAAAGGGCTTCTTTATGCTTAAACCTCATTCTAAGACAACTATTTGTTCTATTTATCTGACTAAAGCTTGTAAATTTGGCTATTTAATTTGCTTAGTGTTGTTGATTAAGCATCCATAGAAAAGAGACACAAGAGTATATAATTAATAAGGTGATACGTCTTACATATATTATTTATAAAATCTGTCCGTACTCTTTCTTATTAATATAATGAAGGCTTTCATTTGTTAAAGATAAATTAATAAAAGCAAAAGACACAACCTAAAGTTCTGAGACTAAACTCAAACATCACTTCAAAACGATATAGATGTTCTTGAAATAGTAAGTGAACATAAAGAACAATTGAATATCCTATTCTTTGTCAATATGGCTAAAATTAAAGAAGTTGGTTCTTTGCTTTGTCTTCTCCATCAAACCTCAAGAGAAAGATTAAAAAGAAATAAAATTAACGCAACATTCGAAGATAAAAAAAAATAAAAAAAAAGCCCATTTTTTAATAACATGCTTTGAAATGAGCTAAATATGGGTTATATGTTCAATTTAATAACGGTGTCTTAAATTCTACGAATTGGGATAGAATACAGAGAAAAACTAGTTTTGAGAGATTGAACTGAAGAAAGTAGTAGAGAAAAAGCCATATATCTCACATATCCCTCAAATTTTTATCCCAATCCAAAGGAGTTTGAGAGTTATCCCACCTATATGAGTTTATTTCCACTTTTCATTCGGATCCTGGATAAGGTTATTGGACTTTACATATATCTCAGTCCCACATGTTTCACCCAAATTAGGGCAAAATAATGTGTCTAACACACTGTTAGGTATTTGAAGGCAAAAAAAAAAGGTATTTGAAGGCAACAGATTGCCAAATATTCTAAGTTACATGTCATGGATATGTCCCTGGATTCTAAGTTACATGTCATGGATTCTAAGTTGCCAAACAGATTGCCAAATAATGTGTCACGGTTCGAGGAGAGTACCTCGGGTTCCTCGAGCGACCGATCTTTTACCGCTGGCGAGGCGTCTTCTGGGTCTGCCCCTGGAGTTTTCTACTTCAGCTCCTTTAGTAGAGGCTCGGCCTCTTTCATCTTTGCCTCCTATCTCTCCTGTCCAGTCGAGGAAGAGGAAGTCCAAGCCGAATCCTCCCCCTGCTCCTAGGAAGAAAGTTCGTCGTGATCAAACCGACCTGACCTGTTGTGCGGAGGTGACTCCCAGTTGTCTCAAAGACGAGGATTTGGGTGAGCTGAGGCGGGAGTATTGTTTTCCTGACTCCGTTGTCTTACATTCTCCCGAGGATCATGAGAGGTGTAATTCTTCCATTCCTGGGCTGGTCTGTTTCTTCGAGTCTGCATTTCGGGCTGGTCTGCGGTTCCCTGTTCATCCCTTTATCCGGAATGTTCTCGGATTTTACAACGTCTGCCCCGCCCGGCTCTCTCCAAACGGCTGGGGCCTTCTGATTGGATTCCTTGTTCATTGGTTTATGAGTGGGAACGACTCTCCCCCCACCATTAGGGAGTTTGCCTCTCTCTTCCAACTCAAGTCTTCTCCTTCCTTGAGTTTCTTGTATTTTTAGAAAAGGGTTAAGGCGAAGAACCTAATTTTCGGGCTTCCCTCTTCCAACAAGGGGTGGAAACCCAGGTTTTTCTTTGTTAGAGGCGACTCCTGGGAGCTGTCGAGGGAGCCTAGGAATGTTCCCCGCATCCCCAGGTTTTGGGGGGTTCCAAGGAATACTCGTAAGGCTCTTCTATCGGTCATGCTTTTCTTCTCTGTTTGCACCTTACTATCTTACTTAACTTCTGATCTGGTTTGCAGACTTCTGTCCAACACTTAACGCTGAGGAGGCTGCCAGAGTCGTCAGGGCCGAGGCTTTAGGGTTGCAATCCTTCTTCGACTTGGTGACCGACCAGAATCTTGCTACGTACGAGCTCGAGCCTCCCGTCGATCAAGCTCCGGAGACTCCATTGTCGCCTGCCCCCCAGCCTGAGCCCATGAATTAAGATTTAATCATGGCGATGTTCTCGGATACCGAGAAGTCGAGGAAGAAAAGGAAGCTGGTGAAGGGCTTGCCGCCGTCGTCCAAGGAGGCATCGGTATTCGAGCCCATGCCTATCTCCTCGGAGCAGAAGAATGAGGATCCTTCTTCCTATGGAGGTGTGGTTGCTCCCTCGTTGCCCCTTGAGACACCTGAGAGCAAGTCTCCAACTGAGGGGGCTTCGAGGGGACAGCTCGGGGTCTCTATAGCCTCTGATGCTCCTCCTTGAGTTTCTTGTATTTTTAGAAAAGGGTTAAGGCGAAGAACCTAATTTTCGGGCTTCCCTCTTCCAACAAGGGGTGGAAACCCAGGTTTTTCTTTGTTAGAGGCGACTCCTGGGAGCTGTCGAGGGAGCCTGGGAATGTTCCCCGCATCCCCAGGTTTTGGGGGGTTCCAAGGAATACTCGTAAGGCTCTTCTATCGGCCATGCTTTTCTTCTCTGTTTTCACCTTACTATCTTACTTAACTTCTGATCTGGTTTGCAGACTTCTGTCCAACACTTAACGCTGAGGAGGCTGCCAGAGTCGTCAGGGCCGAGGCTTTAGGGTTGCAATCCTTCTTCGACTTGGTGACCGACCAGAATCTTGCTACGTACGAGCTCGAGCCTCCCGTCGATCAAGCTCCGGAGACTCCATTGTCGCCTGCCCCCCAGCCTGAGCCCATGAATTAAGATTTAATCATGGCGATGTTCTCGGATACCGAGAAGTCGAGGAAGAAAAGGAAGCTGGTGAAGGGCTTGCCGCCGTCGTCCAAGGAGGCATCGGTATTCGAGCCCATGCCTATCTCCTCGGAGCAGAAGAATGAGGATCCTTCTTCCTATGGAGGTGTGGTTGCTCCCTCGTTGCCCCTTGAGACACCTGAGAGCAAGTCTCCAACTGAGGGGGCTTCGAGGGGACAGCTCAGGGTCTCTATAGCCTCTGATGCTCCTCCTTGAGTTTCTTGTATTTTTAGAAAAGGGTTAAGGCGAAGAACCTAATTTTCGGGCTTCCCTCTTCCAACAAGGGGTGGAAACCCAGCTTTTTCTTTGTTAGAGGCGACTCCTGGGAGCTGTCGAGGGAGCCTGGGAATGTTCCCCGCATCCCCAAGTTTTGGGGGGTTCCAAGGAATACTCGTAAGGCTCTTCTATCGGCCATGCTTTTCTTCTCTGTTTTCACCTTACAATCTTACTTAACTTCTGATCTGGTTTGCAGACTTCTGTCCAACACTTAACGCTGAGGAGGCTGCCAGAGTCGTCAGGGCCGAGGCTTTAGGGTTGCAATCCTTCTTCGACTTGGTGACCGACCAGAATCTTGCTACGTACGAGCTCGAGCCTCCCGTCGATCAAGCTCCGGAGACTCCATTTTCGCCTGCCCCCCAGCCTGAGCCCATGAATTAAGATTTAATCATGGCGATGTTCTCGGATACCGAGAAGTCGAGGAAGAAAAGGAAGCTGGTGAAGGGCTTGCCGCCGTCGTCCAAGGAGGCATCGGTATCCGAGCCCATGCCTATCTCCTCGGAGCAGAAGAATGAGGATCCTTCTTCCTATGGAGGTGTGGCTGCTCCCTCGTTGCCCCTTGAGACACCTGAGAGCAAGTCTCCAACTGAGGGGGCTTCGAGGGGACAGCTCGGGGTCTCGATAGCCTCTGATGCTCCTCCTTGAGTTTCTTGTATTTTTAGAAAAGGGTTAAGGCGAAGAACCTAATTTTCGGGCTTCCCTCTTCCAACAAGGGGTGGAAACCCAGGTTTTTCTTTGTTAGAGGCGACTCCTGGGAGCTGTCGAGGGAGCCTGGGAATGTTCCCCGCATCCCCAGGTTTTGGGGGGTTCCAAGGAATACTCGTAAGGCTCTTCTATCGGCCATGCTTTTCTTCTCTGTTTTCACCTTACTATCTTACTTAACTTCTGATCTGGTTTGCAGACTTCTGTCCAACACTTAACGCTGAGGAGGCTGCCAGAGTCGTCAGGGCCGAGGCTTTAGGGTTGCAATCCTTCTTCGACTTGGTGACCGACCAGAATCTTGCTACGTACGAGCTCGAGCCTCCCGTCGATCAAGCTCCTGAGACTCCATTTTCGCCTGCCCCCCAGCCTGAGCCCATGAATTAAGATTTAATCATGGCGATGTTCTCGGATACCGAGAAGTCGAGGAAGAAAATGAAGCTGGTGAAGGGCTTGCCGCCGTCGTCCAAGGAGGCATCGGTATCCGGGCCCATGCCTATCTCCTCGGAGCAGAAGAATGAGGATCCTTCTTCCTATGGAGGTGTGGCTGCTCCCTCGTTGCCCCTTGAGACACCTGAGAGCAAGTCTCCAACTGAGGGGGCTTCGAGGGGACAGCTCGGGGTCTCGATAGCCTCTGATGCTCCTCCTCAACCTGTCTCACAGGAAGGCGGGAAGGTGGAAACCGTTCCCTCCACGTCCAAGACGCAAGGGAGCGGCTTCCTTCGTCGGATCCTAGGGTGGCCATGCAGGTTCCTTTCGAAAGAAGGTCCATCATGCCATCCGGGGCCTAGCTGAGGTAATTTCTGCCTTTACTGTTGCCTTCTCTCTGGAGCCCTTTTCCTGAAGTTCTCTTGGTCATCTCCTGCACTAACCCCTTTCTTTTTCAGTCGCTTGCTTGCGTGGAGATGATAGACTTTCATCACGAGCAGGAGCTCCTAAAGGCCAAGGAATCTTTCGACGCCGTGAGGGTGGGTAAGGGGGCCGCCGAGGAGAAGGTGAGGATTCTGTCAGCCTAGGCTACTGAGCTGAAGAGGATTAATGACGAGATGGATGCCCACCACCAAGACCTCATCAAGCTCAAGGATTCGATAAAAGACAAAGAGGCTGAGCTCAAAGCCAAAGAAGCCGACCTGGTGGCTAAGGACTCTGAACTCAAAGCTAAAGATGCTGACCTGGTGGCCAAGGACTCTAAACTATCGTCCCTACGGGCCCAGGTGTCAGAGCTTCTGAAAGAGAGCGCTTCTGCCTTTGTGAAGGGGTTCGTGAATCTCAAGGAACATATCAAGAAGGCTTATCCTGATCTTGACCTGGATCCCTTCGTGTCACAGCTCGGGTCTAAGAAGGCGATTGCGGTAGCCAAAGAGGCTGAGACGCCTCATGCCGAGGAGACATCTGTACCTGAGGTAGTTGCGACCGAGGAGCTCAGCGCCCCGACAGAGGCTGCCAAAGGTGGAGTCAGCGGTGGTAATGAAACTGTTCTTTGAGGCTGGCTTGTGGCTATTCCTCTTTATTTTACCCCTGTAATTCTTCGATGACCTTTTGTCTTGTAGTAGTTCATTCTCCCCTCAGTGATAATGTAACTTCTTGGTTGATGTACTCGTGTATTTTTCCAATGAGGATACTATCGCTGGTTTTCCATTTCCTATGGATGATGTGTCTTTTGTTATGCCCTTGTTGGCCCCTACGGATGGGGGTGTGTTGTTCTGGACCATGCTGTTGTAGATTTCATCGCTAATCTTGAGTCCCAAGTCCGAGGTTTTGAGTTGTCTTTAGGTAATTGTGGCAAGTGAAAATGAGGCTCGTTTGAGCTGACCTCTTTATGCAACCGAGCTAGTTCAAATCAAGAACTTTCCCGAGCCTGCTCCTCTTCGGGTACCCAAGTTTGGATTCCCTGGGGCTATTTTGGTCTTTTCCCAGTTCTTTCTGTGCACCCCAGACTTGACAGTTTCTTCCGTTTTGAGAACGTGCGCCGCCGGTGGGGTTAGTGGCCCCTCGATCGTGGCGCCCAGAATGCCCCTATGATGCCACGTGTCCCCCCCTTAAATGCAAGGGACGTGCATTAACTGAGCCGGGCGAACGTGATGGGCCTATAAATAGATGCTCCCGAGGAATGATTGCCTCACTTTGGGCGCCAAAGTTTTCAGCTTCTCCTTACTGTACACTTTTTTCTTCTCCGGTGTTTCAGAGGAAAACCTATTTGCTTTCTGTTCTCATGGCCAGGACCCCTCCTTCTCCATGCGACGTTATGGAACGACTCTTCCCCGACGTCGAAGTCAGTGAAATCGACGAGGAAGAGGCTCAGTCCATCGCTAGGCGCTTCGAGTTTCCTCCTGGAGTGGTTGTGCGCCATGCCAACTTGCGTCGGTTTCATTGCTTGGTCAGGGGCGAGGCTTGCTTCTTCGAGGCCCCTTTTCTGTTAGGGCTCCGATTTCCACTTTCCTCCTTCATGCAAAAGGTTTTGCACTTCTTCAGTTTCTGTTCCGCCATGCTTCTCCTAGCAGCTTGGGCGGTCTTATTGGCTTTCGCAGCGGCGTGGGGGAGGTTATTCCCCCAGTCTAGGGCCACTATACCGGAGTTCCTTCACTTTTTCCGTCCCGATGAGGTATCTGAGTTCTATCACTTCATCCCCAGGCAAGGAGGGGAAATTCCTATCCTGGACATCCCCCAAGAGTCGGAAGGGTGGAGGAGGAGGTTCTTCTTCGTTTCTGGAGATGGATGGGAATATGGGGCCCACTTTCTAGCCTTAGTGAGGGTTCCCACGGAGTGGGGGTAGCGCAAGAATTTGGGTGAGTTTGTACCTATTGTTTTGACCTCGCGATATTTCCTGCGGTTCTTTCCCAAATTCTTCTAGTAATGCCTTCTCATGATGCTATGGTGGAGATCCTCATGAGGTGGCTTGCTGAAGTCGAGGTTGAGAGGGATGTTCTGAAGGAAGAGAATTTTCACCTCCGGGCTGTTAATGCTGAGCTAGAGAAGGGGAATTCTAAGTTGAAGGGGCCTGCCGGGGGTAGCTAGGGCGTTTTTTTTTTCTTTTTTTTTTTGCTTGTAATCCTTGAAACTTCTTGGTCCCTGAATGAAGTGGTTCTATGCGTTTGTCTTTGTTGAGTTGTTTATGTGATTACCATAATCTTGTGGATGCCTTACTTTTAGCCACTTTCTCTCCACACCGAGTAATAGGCTGAAACACTCCGTTTTAAGGCTCTTAGCCTAGTGGATTGCTCGAGCTAAGAAGCTATTAGCTGAAAATCTTTAGTATGTTAGCACGGCTGAACAGCTCGCGACTTCTCCTGAGCTTGCGAGCTCTTAGGCAGAAAAGCCTAGTAGATTCCTAAGCTTGCGAGTTCTTAGGCTGAAAAGCCTAGTAGATTCCTAAGCTTGCGAGCTCTTAGGATGAAAAGCCTAGTAGATTCCTGAGCTAAGAGCTCTTAGGCTGAAAAGCCTAGTAGATTCCCGAGCTTGCGAGTTCTTAGACTGAAAAGCCTAGTAGATTCCTGAGCTAAGAGCTCTTAGGCTGAAAAGCCTAGTAGATTCCTGAGCTAAGAGCTCTTAGACTGAAAAGCCAAGTAGATTCATGAGCTGAAAGCTCTTAGGCTGAAAAGCCTAGTAGATTCCTGATCTAAGAGCTCTTAGGTTGAAAAACCTAGTAGATTCCTAAGCTTGCGAGCTCTTAGGCTAAAAAGCCTAGTAGATTCCTGAGCTAAAAGCTCTTAGGCTGAAAAGCCTAGTAAATTTCTGAGCTTGCGAGCTCTTAGGCTGAAAAGCCTTTTCGCTTCTGAGCTTAAGAGCTCTTAGGCAGAAAAGTCTAGTAGATTCCGAGCTTACGAGCTCTTAGGCTGAAAAGCCTAGTAGATTCTTGAGCTAAAAGCTCTTAGGCTAAAAAGCCTAGCAAATTCCTGAGCTTGCGAGTTCTTAGGCTGAAAAGCCTTGTCGTTGTTCTGTCTGGAGTTTTCACAGGCATTGTTTAGTGCAAGCTTTCTCCTTCATGAGGACTTTTGGAACTTTCATTGATTTCAAAAAAAAGAAGAGTTTTTACAGTAACTCTCCTTCCTCTTAGTACAATGGCTTTCGGGAGGTCCTACTGGTAGTATCGCTTCAGGTGATCCGCATTCCATGAGTGTTGTAGGCCTCTTCATTCCTCCATTTGTAACTCGTAGTTGCCAGGCCGGATAACCCTTTTTACAATGTATGGTCTTTTCCAGTTAGGTCTGAGCTTGCCATGGGTCGGGTCCTTCCTGGCCGGGAGTAGTTTTTTCAGCACTAGGTCGCCTGGTTTGAAACTCCTTCTTTTCACCCGCTTATTGTAGAACCTTGTCGTACTCCTCTGGTAGGAGAAAATCCGTTGTAGTGCTTCATCTCTCTTTTCATCCAGGAGATCGAGGTTTACCAGCAGGGACCTCTCGTTCTGCCCTGGATCAAAAAGTTCTACTCTCGCGGAGGGCATGCCCACCTCGACGGGGGCCATCTCCTCCGTCCCATATGCCGGGCTAAATGGAGTCTCGTCGGTCGCGGTTCGGGTAGTTGTTCGGTATGCCCATAGTACTGCTGGGAGGTGGTCCACCCATTGAGACTTAGACACCTCCAACCTAGTCTTGAGCGCCAGCTTGATGGTTCTGATGGTTACCTCGGCCTGTCCATTGGACTGCGGGTGAGCAGGCACTAAGAAGTAATTTTTGATTCCTAGCTCGTCACAAAAGCCCGTGAACATCGGATTATCAAACTGTTTCCCATTAGCAGAAACCAGTGCCCTGGGGACACCAAATTGGCAGATTATAGACTTCCAGACAAAGTTCTTGACTTTCTGCGCTGTGATCTTGGCCAGAGGCTCAGCTTCATCCCACTTGGTGAAGTAATCCACCGTGACCACGACGAATTTGCACTGTCCGACCCCGACTGCTAGGGACCCCAAGATATCCAAGCCCCACTGTTGAAAAGGCCAAGGGCTGACCACGGGGGTGAGCAGCTCAGGCGAGCCGTGGGGCAGGTTGTCGTGGATCTCGCAGGCTTGGCATCGCTTCACTATTTCCTTGGCATCCTATAGTTGGCCAAAAGTAACCCTGCCGTAATGCCTTGCTTGCCAAGGTTTTTGCGCCAATATGGTTTCCGCACATGCCTTCGTGGATTTCTCTTAGAATATAATCTGTTTCCACTCCAGACACACATTTCATTAATGGAAAAGAAAAACCCCTTTTGTAAAGGTTACCTTGAACTATCGTGAATCTTGCCGCTCTGGCTCTCAGTTTGGATGCATCATTCGGGTCGTCTGGCAGTACTCCATCTCGTAAGAAGGATACAATAGGGTCCATCCACGAAATGCTCTCTTCAAATGGCATGGCTTGGTTTTCGCAGGCATGTCCCTCATCGAGCTATATGCTGGGCTCGGCAAGGACCTCGACAGGCACCTGTCCGGGAAAGCCGTGGTCGGAGGTGGTGGTAGCGAGCCTGGCCAGGGCGTCGGCCCGGGCGTTGGCTTCTAGGGAGACTTGTACCAACTCAGCCAAGACGAATTTTCCCAATAGGCTGCGTACTTTCATCACGTAGAGTGCCATCTTTTCGCCCCTGGCGACATATTCCTCTTCGACCTGCCTCACCACTAGTTGCGAGTCGCTATGGATCACGATCTGCTGCGCATCCATTGACAAGGCTAGGTTTAAACCAGCTATCAAGGCCTCGTACTCCACCTCGTTGGTGGATGCCTAAAAGTTGAATCTCAGGGCATATTCCAGGTCGTATCCCTCTGGTGAGGTCAGGACGAGTCTGACCCCGCTTCCTTAGGCGTTTGAAGCTCCATCCACATACAGTTTCCAGGTCGGCACGTCGGGGATACTGTCTTGGTCTTCTGCGTTCTCTCCAGGTGGAGAGGTAAACTCGACAAGGAAGTCTGCCAGGACTTGTCCCTTGATTACAGTCCTGGGTTTGAACTTGATGTCGAACTCGTTAAGCTCCATTACCCATTTTACTAGTCTCCCGGAGGCTTCCGGCTTATGCAGGATCTGCCTCATCAGTTGGTCGGTTGGAATCTCTATGATGTGCGCTTGAAAATAGGGCCTCAGCCTCCGAGTTGCCACTAAGAGGGCTAGCACCAGCTTCTCCATCTTTGGATATCTCTCTTCGGCCCCTCGGAAGGCTTTGCTGCAGAAGTAGATTGATTGTTGGACTCTCTCCCTATCCTTCACAAGGGTAGCACTGACTGAGAAGTCAGGTAAAGGTTCAGGACCTCTCCTTCCTAAGGACTTACCAACACGGGTGGCGATGCTAAATAGGCTTTGAGGGCCTGGAAAGCTTCTTCGCATTTTTCATCCCACTGGAAAATCGCCTTTAGGACCTTGAAGAATGGCTGGCACTTGTCGTTGGAGCGCGAAACAAATCGGTTGAGCGCCGCTATTCTTCCGGTGAGGCGTTGTATCTCTCGGGTGCTGGTGAGGGTTTTCATTTCAAGAACAGCCTTCACCTTCTCGGGGTTCGCCTTGATACCCCTGCTGTTGACTATGAATCCTAGGAATTTTCCTGTCGATACTCCAAAGGCACATTTTGTCAGGTTTAGCTTCATCCGATACTTTCGCATAATTTCGAACGACTCTCCGAGATGTTGAATATGGGACTCGGCTTTTAGCGATTTCACTAGCATGTCGTCTATATATACTTCCATAGTCGAGCCGAGCTTTTCGTGAAACATTCTATTAACCAGCCTCTGGTAGGTGGTCCCGGCATTTTTCAATTCGAACGACATCACCTGATAGTAGAAGATCCCTTGTTCTGTGACAAACGAGGTTTCTCCTGGTTGTTCGGATCCATTTTGATCTGGTTATACCCGGAGAAGGCGTCCATGAAGCTGAGGAGCTCATGGCCGACCGTGACGTCGACTATTAGGTCTATTCGGGGCAACGAGAAACTATCCTTGGGGCATGCTCGGTTAAGGTCGGTGAAGTCAATGCAAAGTCACCATTTGTCGTTTACCTTCTTTACGAGAACAATGTTCGCTATCCAGGTCGAGTAATCGACCTCCTTGATGGCTTTGGCTCGTAACAGCTTGGCCACCTCCTCATTTATAGCTTTTTGTCTGTCTAGCGCGAAGTTTCTCCTCTTCTGTCTCACGGGTTTGCAGCCCGGGTCAACACTAAACAGGTGTATAATCACGGCGGGGTCTATTCCTTCCATATCCTCCTGTTTTCACGTGAAGACGTCAGCGTTCTCTTTCAGAAATGAGATGAGCTTCTTCTTAATGAGCGGGAGTAGCATGGAGCCCACAAAGACTACGTGCTCTGGGTCCTCGTCCAGCTGCACGGGTTCCAGCTGCTCCGTGGGGGTAAGTCGGGTTTCTATTTCATCTCTCATGTCTAAGTCCTCCAGTTGGACTGATTCTACCTCCTTTTGTCGTATTGATGCCACGTAGCACTCCCTGGCGAGACGTTGGTCTCCCCTGATCGTACCGACCCCATTCTCGGTGGGGAACTTCATCACTAAATGGTACGCCGATGGTATCGCCTTGATGGAATTGAGGGATGGCCTTCCCAGGAGGACATTGTAGGCAGAAGGGGCGTCCATCACCAGGAAGCGGGTGGTGGTCGTAACTTGGCAGGGTTGGTCCCCTATGGTCAGGACAAGTGGGATAGAGCCAACCGACAAGACTCTCTCACCCGAGAAGCCCAAAAGATGTGTCTTCACGAGTTCAAGCCTCGATCTCTCTATTCCGAGCTGGTTAAATACCGACAAGAAAATGATGTTTGTTGAGCTCCCGTTGTCGACCAACACTCGATGTATGGTTTTGTTTGCGATAATCGCCTTTATGACCAGAGGGTCGTCATGCGGGTGCTGACATCCCTCAAGATCTGCATCAGAAAAAAGTGATCTTCACTTCGCGGTGGGGTGCCTTCCGGACGGCCTGGACTTCGAGGAAATCTTCTAACCGGGCCTTCCTAGCATACGCCCTCCGTGCTAAGCTGGACTCACCCCCTCTAGCGAATCCTCCCGAGATGACTCGGATCTCGCCTATAGCTTGCTGGTGTTGTTGTGGGAGCTGAGGCACAGCTCGAGCACCTTGCCTCTGGTTATCCTGCTCTCTTCCTTCTCCTACCACATACTGACGTAGGTGACCCCTTTGGATCAGGTACTCTATTTCCTTCTTGAGTTGGATACAATCGTTTGTCTCGTGGCCGGTGTCTTTATGGATTTCACAGTACTTCACGGGATCCCTCCTCCTAGGATTGGATTTCATCCAAGGTGGCCATCGGACGAATCTCTCGTTCTGTACCTCATGCAGGACCTGTGCAATAGAGGTGACCAAGGGTGGGAGCCTTGCCGAGGGATACCGGGGCTGTAGTTCCTGTGGAAGGGGCCCCAGGCGATCTCGGATGTTGCCTCTCCTCTTAGGAGAAGGCTCTCTTCCTTTCCTCAGTGAGCGGTCTCTTCTCGGGGATTGCTCGTGTTTCCTCTCCTTCCTGGGACTGCGGTCCCTCCTTTTCTTTCTCCTTCCGTCGGTACCGTGCCCCCTTTGAGGCGGAGGGCCTCTTTGCCGTTGATGTATTTTTCGGCTTTTGCGAAGACTTCGGCCATGGTAGCTTGAGGGTTTTTTGTTATTGAGAATAGGAGGTCCTTAGACTATATTCCCAGCCCAGACATGAAAGTGGTCAGTGCGAACTTGTCATCCACATTTTCCACCTTCAGACACTCTTGATTGAAGTGTTGCACATAGCTTCGGAGGGATTCGCTGGGCCCCTGTTTGACACTCAGGAGGTGGTAGGACGGCTTCCTGTACGTCCTTGCTCCGATAAAATGGGATACAAATTGTATAGAGAGTTCTCGGAAGGATGAAATCGATGTTGGTTGTAGCCTGTTAAACCAGGCTATTGCCGACCCTTTAAGGGTGATGGCAAAAGCCTGGCAGCGAATTGGATCTGGGGATCCTTGGAGTTCCATCTGATTTTTATAGGAGTTCAAGTGATAAGTCGGGGTCCTTGGTTCCTTCGAACGCCTCTACGGATGGCATTCGGAACTTCTATGGTAGAGGGAAATGGAGGACCTCGGGAGCGAATGGTGATTCGGTCTGCTGGACTAGGGCGTCCATAGTATCGGGGGTATTTCCCTTAGCTGTCTCTTTCATGTTACCCACCTCTCGTTGGAGCTCATAAAGTCTCCGCTCCAACAAGCGATCCTCGGGGTCCGGCGGGGGGTGAGGTCTGTCTTCTCGGAAGGCGGCTCTAGCCCGACTGTGGGTTTCATCTTCGTCGTGTTCTTCGGGGTATTTCCTCTGGTGATTATTCCCGGAGTGGCTGCGCTCATGGAGCTCAGTGACTCCATTTGGCTGAGCTTGGCACTCCTGATGAGGGGCGTCATGTTCTGCTGGGGGTAGAGTGACTCCTGTCGAGCTGGTGGGAACCGAGGGAGCTGGTGTGTCTGTATCCACTCCATCAGTTCCTGGTTCTGCTTTATTAATTGCATCGTAGTTCGATGGTAGGTTTCTAGTTCATTGAGTGGGGGGAGGTTCGCCGCTGGGGGATGACCTTCGACGTCTTCTTCAGGGGTCGGAAAGTTCACTGGTAGATTTTGGTGGACTTGGGGATTGGCAGGAGCTTTACTCATGTTCCGAGTTTAAACCATCAAGTAGATAAAAACTTAAAGGAAAACGATGAAAAACGTTCCCACAGACGGCGCCAACTGATGTGGTCTCGGAAATAACGGCCCAAGCCCGGTCGATGAGGTGCTAATGGGTTTTACGAGTTGGTTTGAAAGAGAAGTTAACCTATCTAAAGTGGAAGGCACATAACATAAGTGGTTCACCTTAGTCGATAGGCTAAGGCTACGTCCACTACAATGGAGTCTCCTGCTCCTTGAAGTTGTATATTGATTCCAGGTGAGTACAAGTGAGTTACAAGCGTCGGGCCCTTATAAATGCCTATGCCTTGTTCTGCTGAATATCCGTGAGCGGGGAATACAATGGGGAAGATGAAGATGATGATCCAAAGAGCCCTCCAGTTGCATGGCATTGTTCTATTTATATGGGTCGTCTGTCCTAGGGTTCCTGGTGGTTCCTTCTACCTTTTTCCTGATCTTGTGGGGACCTCTCGTCCTAGCATTGTTCCATCCCACGATCTCTGGATCGTTATGTACCACCTCCTCCTGCGTTCGGTAGGGTGTAACTGTCTTAGGTTTCAGAGATGGTCCCCTTGCCACTTTGACACGTGGTGCGACGGGATGCTTTCCAGGGCAAGGGTGTGATTTCTCTTTCCCGGATTGCCCTTTGGCTGGTACAGGATTGGGCCGGGACTGGACTGCTGGTCCTCCAGAGCCGTTGGGCTTGGTCTCTTGGCCCTTTAAGCTCTCGACGTGGGCTAATTGGAGGCACTTCGTTTGGGCCAATAAGCCCAACTTTTGGGTTCTCAAGGTGCATTGGGCTCCGAGGCCATGGCAGCCCATGCCCAAAATTCCACCCTTATCAGTTTCTATGACGGCTTAGTGTATTGTTTCCATGACGAGTTAGTGACCCTTGGATTGCGATCTAACTATACATGTGAAAAGTTCCCACTAGAGATTGTGGGGCATAGTTTCTATTACCACGCTACTATATATATACACCCCACATACATATTCCATCAAAAGTTAAATAATTTGGATTCCGGCCATAATCCTTCGAACCTGACCAGCAAGCAGATCTCTAATTTACTTGGCATTGCTTCCTTTTCTTCACCTTCCCATTTAAAGACATTAATTTAAGTAAATCATATGACAACAGGCAATTGAAGCTTCAAACCATGATACCTATTGAATGTCCAAAAATACAAATACGATGAGTACAGAGTATTTAGACAAAAACTTGCTAACAAGTATAACTTCTCATTGGAGAATTAAAAAGTCTTGGTGTTTTTTTTTGGTCAGAAAAAAGCCTTGATGGTTTGAATAAAGGTAAGCACAAGCAATATAACTGCAGCAACAGTAGAAGCAGTTCTCCAGGGAGTACTAAAATAATCACGTTTCAGAGTTGCCTTCCATTTGTGTCGTGGTACATTGCAATATTTATTTACGTCCTTACATATGTCACGATAATAGTATGGTCCACATGAATCACCAGTGCAAAGGTTATTGAAGAGAGTCGCCACTGCAGAGCTGTCGTCTATCAGGCTATAAATAACTCCACTCTTGATGAGTAACTCCACATCTTGAGCAGAGTCAATAAGCCTATCCATGAAAACAAGATAATCAATTATGTAAGTATCAGGGTAATAATGACATACCTCCATAGCAACAAGGTTTCTAAATAAAACTTCGGTCCCATCGTCTACAAGTAATCTAGGGACTTGTAACACTCCATTTGTATATGTTATGTCAAGTAAACGATGGTTTGATGATGCACTCATAATCATTCCTGCCTCTTGCATCTCCGTTGCTTGTGGCATCTCTGAAAAATAAAAATCTTCTTCCCATTCCAATGAGCTCCGTGGACTTGACGGTAAGAACCATACCCTTACCAAATCAACAAAATGCTTCACTTCAGTATTTGATATATCTAGTTCAATGTCCCCAATCGGAATGAAGGTTCGGATGCAAAACAAGGAAAGCTGGCGGAAAGAGTCTGGGTTTGAATGGAATGCTATGTTGAATAGACCCTCTATTATAAAGAATGGAAGCTGATTTTCAAGTAATGCTATGTCTGATGCCACTTGAGTAATCACCCGTAGATCACTTTGTTGGTCAAGTAATATTGAGCCTTCTAGTTCTAGCACATGACGTAGATCACTCGAAACAACATTTTTTCCAAAAAGACGTCCAACACCCAAAAACACCTCAATGATGAAACAACAATCCAAAAGGATCATTTTCACAAAGCTATCACTATTAAGCTTATCAAATCTTTCTGCATAACAATTGCGAACACCCTGTTCCTGCTCTTTTATCTTGCTTAGACACTCATCCAAACTGATGTGAGTACGATCGCGGAATGCTTTCAAGCACCTTAATTTGAACTCTTCCATGCCTAGCAACTCCTTTTCTCCATGGTGTAGAGGCCCGATAGAAACCATCTGGGGTGTATAAGCTTTTGGATTTCGTTCTCGAATTCGTATTGGAACTCTATAAATACAACATGCAGGGGATAAAGAAGGTAAGTCAAGTATATCATTCTCAATGGAATCTACCAATGGAACAGGGGGATTTTCCTTTGCTTCTGCAATGCAATGATCTTTGTCCATTCTTTTGATCCTCTCCCTTTCTGGTACCTGGTGGTGACGTTTTTAAGAGAAGAAAGAAGACACAATCAACACATTCTTCCTTCATGATTAGTTGGCAATTAAATGGATAAAAAAAAAACACACACACACACATAGGAATATGGTCCCAGAGTAGAAAAATGTTATTTGAGCCTAATTTAGGGACTTAATATGGAGACCTAATTCAACACAACTATTGGATTAAAAGTAGGCTTCATTTAACATTAAAACTCGCAATTAATCCAATCACTACATTGAATTAGGTTCCTATAGTATTCCTCCCCAAAAGAGACAAAAGTATAAAATTAAGATGATGCATCTTTCCTACATTCCGGAAAAGTGTTTGTACTCTTTCTTACTTACTAGCAATACATCATGTGTGTTGCATGTGAATAATTTTCATACACAAAAATTGATACAACATATTAAGTATATGTCTATCTGAATTAAATATCATCTCAAATTTGTTAAACTTAATTTTTTATTGCTTATATTATATTATAGGATTATAAAAACTTTGTACGTACCCAAAATTCGTTGTTCTAACTATAACAAGAAAAATAAAAAAAAATAGTTAAAGTTTTATTTTTTTAGAATTTTGCGATTGAGAGTGATTTTTTAATAGTGGTTAAGAAATTAATTTTTTTGAAATTCATTTGATTAGTATTAGACTTATAATTCCTGGAATAAAATAAAAATAATTGTCAATATACTAATCATATTGGAATCTTAATGTAATTAAGAATTAATTTGGTCAATTGTAATAAGATTTAATATATTACTCTATAATATATATTATAAAACATATTAAAATTCTAAACGAGACGCACTGACCAACTACCATAGCCCAAAACATCTTTGTCAGAGCCAATTATATTGGTTGGCAATAAGTCGTGTTGTGTCATGCTTTAAATTTTATAATTATTGTTGTATAAAAATTTATTCAACTCATGTTTGATCTATTTATAATTATTAGTAATGCACCACGTGCGTTATATGTGAATAAGTTTCGTACATAAAAATTAATAAAATATATTATGTATCTGAATTAAATATCATCTTAAATTTACCAAAACTAAATTTTCATTACTCATATTCTATTATAAGATTATGAAAACTTTATATTTTCTCAAAAGTTTTTTGTTCTAACTATAAAAAAAAAAAAAGGTTAAAGTTTTATTTTTATAGAATTTTGTATTGAGATTGATTTTTTAATGATGTTTGAGATATTAATTTTTTGAAAATTCATTTGTTAATATACTAATCACATTAGAACCTTACTGTAATTAAGAATTAGTTAGATCAATTGGGATAAAATTTATTAATGAAATGGTTAAACTTTTTGATTAAAAAAAAATACACATATATAAGTATAATGTTATATTTGCATATGAGATTAATAATATTATATTGATGAGTTTTTGAAAGTTTTTGGAACGCTTTATTGAAAATATAATGATGAGTATTTTTTAAGGGTAATATAGTCAATCAAAGAGTTTTATAGAAAATAATATTTATACATAGAGAATATATAATTAACATAGATGTTATAGATAATTTGAAGATTTAAATACATAAGGATATGATTAAAATTTATATATTTAATTGTAAAATGATAGAGTAGTATTTGCAATCTTTTATAAAGGTAAACTAGAAATTCAAAAATATTCTATCTTAAAGTACTTTTATTAATAGTATAGGTGTATAATTAAGTTTATATCGTATCGAGTTTGTGCCATGTATAAATTTTATTAAATCAGATCTGTATCTTGTTTGCCTAGCTCGTGTCAGCCCATCTTTTTCACATGTCCAACATGTGCACTCTTTTGCCACTCAACTCCTTAAAATTAAATCTCAATCTAATTTTTTTTTTAATTTTGTGATCATGTTTAAATTGGTGAGGTATACTCACAAATAATGGGCTCTAGAAGGGTTGGTGAGCAGGTCTATCAAAACGACCAATATAATTGAGTCTAGTAATTCTAAAAAGGATTAACAAATTCGACATGAAATTAGTGAGTTTTAATATCATTTTATTGAGTCTGTATAATGAACGGGTGTTCAATACTAGGGATGCAACTCGGACGAACTAGCCAAATTAAAAGATTAACCCAAATTTGAAAACAAACTACCTTCACAATAATAGGGGAAGTTTTGGTTAAATAGTCATGCAAATATTTTGTTATTACAGACCGACGATTTGAGTATAAAAATAGACAATAACGTAATGAGAAATAATTAATTTACATACACAAAGACACAAGAGATTTACGTGGTTCAACAAAAAATCTTGCCTATGTTCACGGAGCATGACCTAGATCATATAGAGCTAGAGCATAAAAACGACAAAATTAAAAAATATTTGAGAGCGGGAGCACTTTGAGAGCGTCATAGTATATGCATTACGACAAATATTCACCCATAAAAGTTCATAAAAATAAAATATAAAAAATTAAATTTCATGCACAACTATGTGGAATGCTATTTAACCTTTAAATATTGGAGAATTGTCATTATTATAGGGTGCAAATTTTGTAAGTTAAAACTTATTTTATACAAAATGATTCCTCAATTTATCTGTTGAGACTTTTATTGTGAAGATTGAGTAAAATTCGTTTGTCATGTGAATATTGAAAACATACTAACATCATTTTATTTTGTTCTTATGTGCAGATTAATGGCTGGTGGTGCGAGTTGTTTACAACGGACAAAACCACACTTGTGCCTTTTTTATTTCTTTCTTTTCCGTACTTATGTCTTTTATTCAGTGGGAAAACACTTGTTTCATGCACTTATTTTGTATTTGCTTGGATGATATTTTTATTTGAGAAAAATTAATTTTAAGTTCTTTGGGTTTGGGTTATTATATTAATTGTCATATATCGTTTAGATGTCAATGACTAGATAATACATTATTGGTTTTGTTACACGGCTCTTATCTGGCTATTTCAAGAGTCAATTGTTATGCAAAAATAAATAAATAAATATAGAGTTTGAGTGACGAAATGAGAATTTGTCTCTAATCTCAACTTCTACTGACAAACTTTTTTTCGTCACTAACAATTATACAATTAACTACTCTATATTTTGTGACAAGCTTAATTTGACACTAAAGACCCACAGTTGGTGATGAATTTAAAATTCGTCCTTGGAAGTAGACCTCTAAATATGACAATATATTGTCACTATAACATAACTTACAGTGACAAAATATTTTCATCACTACATTAGTACTTTCAGTGACGTTATTACTCTTTTAATGACACATCTTTTAGGTCTTTTGTAACTATTTTATTTGTCATTAAATGTATTTTTTTAGTAATGAGAGAGTGTTGTCACTACAAAGTATAAAATTAATGACGGTTATTCTAGATTGTCACTATAGACAATTACTGACAAACTTCTAGTGACCACCTAGTGACGACATAAATATCATCACTGAAACTCTTCAGTGACAAAATACACATTTATAGTGACAAAAAAATTTGTCACTAAAACCCATAATTGTTGTAGTGACTTTTCAAATAAAAATTTCAGTAATAATAAGTAAGCACATATCTAAGTAAGAGCACAAATTCGTGAATTAAAAATTTGAATTCTTGAATTTTGTATATTGAGAGCGCGAATTCACAGAGAATAAGACAAATAAGAGAAAGGATATATAAGATCTTCACAATGAAAGCTTACTAACTCTACATATATACCTTGATTATATGTCTAAGCTCTTCACAATAATAACTTCTAGATATGTTTGCAACTGAAATAAAGACGGAAACTAATTATTCAAATGGAAATGAAATTAAAGCATTATAAAACTAGAAATTAATTGAACTCACTTCTTTAAAGAGCATCACCTTAACGTTATTCTTCTTCTGTACAGCTATGTGTGTGTGTGTGTGTGGTAGCGAGAGTTGAAACTGGATCACTTCTGAAGAAGATCGATCAATCTGTACAGAGAGAGAGAGAGAGTTGAGGCTTTTTGCTTTTCTTTCTTTGGTTTTGGGGAATAAAAGGACAGAGTGGAATAATGGAAAGTGAAGGGCAAAGGGGGGATTTTCTGATAATGGCAAGGGGAACGATGTCGTTCCGTTGATTTTGCTTTTAGGCTTCGCGTGTGAATTAAGCCGTGTAGTTTGATTTGTGAGATGTATTTTAGTATTTTAATTTGATTTATTTAATCAATTTTATCTGTTCATTTATCGTTCTCAAATCGGCATTTACAATTTATATGAACCAAAAATTCAGGATTGTGACGAGACACGGACATTCTCTATGCTGTGGCTTCATCCGGTCCGTTCTCCGGTTGGGTTCGAAGAACATTCGAGCGATTGTTTTTGCATATCCAATTATGCACAAAAAAAATAAAATCAATAGAAACTTCATAAGAGATTAAATTATCCTATGTTAACAACATCAAATAAAAGATTAAGAAATAGAAAACTTAAATATTTTTTTTATATTATATCAATTAAATATATTTATCATATTACACTTTTATAACGCTTTATATTCAGTAATAAATTAATTTTTTTATTATTTGTATAAATGAATTATATTATTTTTAAATTCGTGTGAAAAATGGGTCAATGAGTTTCTATTACGACACTTAGTTTTGCTTAAGCTTCAAGAAAGTGGTGTGAATTCTTTTGATATGTTTGTTGAGGAGGAGTCTTACGCTTACCGGCGGGCAAGCTTTTTCTACAGGTAATTTCCTTGATTGCTTTTTTTACACACACACAACCACAAACTGATAAAATTTGTTATTTGCTTAGTCTTGGTGATCAAGCTTCAATAGAGAAAGACAAAAGAAAAAGGTTAAGGTGATGCTTGTTACATGCAGTCAATAAAAAAAAAAATGTTGTTTCTCCAACTTTAAAAGCTGATTCTTTACTTTGGGTTCTCAATCGTGAAAGAGACAAAAGAAATAAAGATGTTGTAGCATCACAATCTGTTTCATTCAATGATGAATGACTTTGATAAAACTTGTATAAATATAATCCATAAACAGTACATGTGAGACAAAGACTTTAACAAAATACATTAGGCTCAGCCTAGTTTAATAAAAAGTATAAGCATGAACCAAAAAGAAACTCTACGAAATAGAATTCCAAAGGAAGTATAGGCCTTGAGCCAATACTTCCAAATGAATTCACACTTCGAGAGAGCATCATTTGACAGAATGCAAATTCATGAAGCATTGATAAATGTTCAAGCATCCAAAGTTATTAAGTCCAAGCTTACTCCCTTCTTCCATGCTTAATAACATCGTGTGCTAGTATGCATATACACATATATAATTGTGTTATTTGTGTACTAAGATTCATATAGATCAATTTTATCATATAGTGTTCGCATTTAGCTTGCACTTGTTGGCCACTCATTTGTTGCATGAGCCTCTAGTAGTTGCAGAGTAAGGACAATGAAAAAATAAGTGGTGGTATGATTCATTTGCATTTCTACATAGAATGCACCCAGTCCCTAAATGAGTAGTGGCTAGCCAAAGAATGAAAATCATTCTCGGTACACTAGAATTGTTGAGAGAAAAAAGGATGTACAAACTGAGTGTAGAGCCTTGTATATATAACTAAATAAGAGTGCAACTGACCAGAACACTTCTCTGGTCTTGGTAAGATATAAAAATCATAGTAAGGATAAAATAGATAAAAAAAACTAAATGTCCTAATAACTAGGCTATAACTCCAATACTCACCCTCAAGTTAGACGCAAAGATGTCAATCAAACCAAACTTGACAATGGAGTCCTGGAAAATGGATAGAGTGACAGGTTTAGTGACGATGTCCGCAACTTGATCACTAGTCCCCACAAACAAAGGGGGTAACAATGTACCTTCTCCCGAAGAAAGTGAACATCGATCTCTATATATTTTGTCCTCTCTTGTAGTACAGAGTCAAAAGCGAGTTGAATAGCAGATCGATTATCACAATATAATGTAGATGGAGAAGTCACTAGAAATCCCAACTCGCTAAGAATAAACTGTAGCCAGATAATTCACAAGTGTCAAGTGTTAGTGCCTGATACTCTGCATCTGCTGATGAATAGGAGATAATTGTCTGCTTCTTTCTCTTCCAAGAAATAAGATGAGTCTCTCAAAAAGTATAGAAACTCGTAGTAGATCAACTGTCACAAACACCCCCATAATCTGAATCTGAATAACAGGTTAGAGAATCGGTCTGTGACCTCGATGCATATAACAACCCAAGTCTAGGACAAGACTTGAGGTACCGAAGAATATGATATGCCGCATCCAGATAAGATTAACACCACTTGTGTATGAACTGACTAACCCGGCTGATGGCAAATGAAATGGCTGACTTAGTGTTCGTTAGATAGGTAAGCCTACCTTCCAACATCTAATAAACAGTCGGATTTCTCAACTCTTCACCTTCAGCAGTAAGTTTCCTAGTTAATTATTGACAAATCCTCCCTAATTGATTCTCAATTGAGATTGAAAACTAGGATCGATTTGCTTTCCAAGTGTTATTGAAATAGTATCCAATGCATTAGTATTTTTTCCAAATTATTTTTCCTAAACAATTTTAGTTTATTTGTTTTAAATTCCAATTATCAAACCACTCTCTCAAACACTCACACACACACACACACACACACACACACACACACACACACACACACACACACACATATATATATATATATATATATATATATATATATATATATTTTTTTTAATCTTTTTTCACACTCCAAAAATCTCATCTCCCTGTGGATCGACCTTGGACTCTATCAAAATTTACTACTCGCTTGACAACCTATATATGGGTTTACAGCTTCTAAGGCTAAGCAAAAGACTCATTCTGATTCGAACATGTAAACTTAGAAAATCACTTCCCATATTTGATTGAAAAATAATTTTTTGATGAAAAATAAAAAAACCAATTATTTATTAAGGAAGAAGAAGAACTAGGGTATGTTAGGGTTTGGTAGATGTTTTTGAAGAAGAAGAAGTATACCTAGAATGAAGGAGACATCGTCTCTGTGTGATATTCATAGAGACTTGAATAATCGCTTGAGAGGCAGAGACTAAATCGAATAGGGACAAAATCGATTCTATAGTAAGATACAAATTAAACGGGGACTAAATTGATTGATAACAATGGAATCAATATATAATTATCATTGTCGTTTTAATGGCGCCATTATAGAGTTTGTTACTGTTACTTTGTTGTATCATTATTACTGCTATTATTTGGACAGAATTGCAAGGGAAAGTGGGGTGTCTTATTTATTAAAACCTTCCTCTTGCCTATATTGAATCTAGACAAAGTCAAACCAAGAAAGTTGGTGTTTTAGAAGATTTCAGTTTGATTAAGATTTGTAGCTACCTTACCAGACTAGCTAGGAGAACTTCAGTAAAAGTACAATGATTTAGGGCATTTTCTTCTGCTAATCACACTTCATCGGTCTGGTGAGTTAAATTGTTGAGTTTGGAATTTAAATATGAAATAGGTTTTAGTTTAACTTGATATATGTGAAAAAAGTGATGCTTTTATGATTGGTGTTTATGCTTAACTTTCTATATCATTAGTTTTTATGGTTCTATGATCATTGTTATACTTAATACTTTAATCTGGTTGACAACAATGGTTATGTCACACACCACAGAAAATGTGATGTGATATTATTTATTTGGGTGAATGACTTCCTAAATTTCTCAAGTATGGACTCTTAAGATGACCTTGATTTCCATTCCAAGTGGAATAAAAATAGGTGGAAGATGGGCACTACTGAAGTCGGAGTTATTTGTGCAAAAGTTAAAGTTTGGTTAGTAAGCACTAATGCTGCTCTGCTTACTAGAAAACTTAAGGACTATGGGGTAACGGTTATCTGTATAGAATTTGCTTATTCAGTTTGTTTCATAGAAGTTGCCTTTTCCTTTCTCCTGTTAGGCTATTGGCTATGATGGAATCTTTAGTGAGTTGATTTTTTTAGTGTATATGATTTCCATCTAGCATGTAGTAGTTACTTTAGATTTTCTATTGCAGGTCTCTCATACAGTAGAAATGAGTTTTGAGAGAAGCACTTGCACAACACCGGGAGTGGTTGAAGGTATTTACGCATTTTACTAATGCACATTCGCTTTTGAATAAAAAGGATGCATCTCTAGCTTGTGATAAAGACACAGTCGAGGAAATAACTGCAACACCATCTTGAATAAATGCATGTGTCAAGAGGGATTTGTGGGCCATGGTTACATATTGATAAGGATCTTCATGCATTATGGTGTTCAGGTCTTCGATAATATCTGGTGTGGGTTTTGGACCCTTAGGTTGAAAGCAATTTTGGACTGTTTTGGATTTTCAGCTGTATGTTCCATGTTTCATTTGCCTCTGGTCTTTTGTTCTTTTTGTTGATATTGTGATATGAGCTAAGAAAACTATTGAAGATTATTTGAATGGTTACTATATTATAAATTTATGATGCCCCCTAACAATGATGCATTTTCTTTGATTCTGCAGAAATGAACACAAGGATGGTTAATGTAAAACTTGGTTAAATTCTATAAACTTGGTTAGACTTTTATTTCATGGCCCCAGTTTGATGGATTAGCTTTTTATATTAGTCGTAAAAGTAGTTTGAATTTTAGCACAAGAATGGTGACTGTAAAACTTAGTTGGCAGAGGATGGAAGATGTGTTAAGAAACACCTATGGTATTGTAAACCCTCACATGTTTATATTAATATAGTAATGTACTTATTTAGTGATTCTTATATATGTAATGACGTAAAAATAAAATAAACATTGCATATGAACAGTGCACATGAACAGTGCACATGAACAGTGCACTAGCTGCAACTTCAAGCCCAATTTCGACCTTAATTCAGTCAATATATCTCAAAACTCAAAACATGAAAGTTGTAGAGCTCTTTCTTAGCATTCCATAGCATCTTGAATCATCTCAATCGGAGCTCGGATGAGAGAGTTATACCCAGATAACGAAGCGATGTCGAAACAGTCCGGCAGACTACCTTTCACCAATTTGATCATAACTCTTGGTTGGAAAGTCCAAATTGCGCACCGTTATTTTTGTTAGAACCCTAACTCGTATATCTTTCCAACCATATAGGTCACACATACTAGAAATACCTGAGTCAAATCAGTTTATTCTCCGAAGTTGACCAAAAATCTGCACTATGGTGTTCCTTGGATAGTAATTTTAATGTTTCGAATGTAAATTTATTTTAGTTTGAAATAAATCATAAAAATAAATGTTTTTCGGTTAAAATAACATTAAAAATGAATCTGGAACGTCGAAAAACCTTAGGATAGTCATATGGATCCAATTTGGAATGTGTAGTGGCAAAACTGTAATTTCGGAGAAAACTCAAATCAGCCATGAACAGTAAAAAACGGGACTGCTGGGTTTAAACTCAGAATTCTGCCCCTTTTTCTTCCATTTTTCTCACATCTCTCACCCCAAAACCTCTTGCCACCCTAGGAGAAGATAGAGGAAAGGAGAAAAGGGAGAAAAGAGATCTCTAGAGCTTGGGTTTTGGTTTGGAACTTGGATTCAAGGTAGGGATTTCTTCTCAAATTCTTTCATTGAGGCTTAGGGTATTATATATGTATGTTTTCAATATTCTTGATAGTTATATGATAAATAGTTATGAGTTCTTGGTTTCTTTGTTATTGAAACATAGTTTTGAACAAAATACATGTTTGGGTTCAAGAAACATTGTTCTTGAATTTCCAAAATCTTAGTTTTTGCTAAATACATGTTTGGGTTATGAAAAATACATGGATTCTTGATTTCTAAATGTCTATTGTTGATTAAACCATGTTTTCATCTAATCCTTGTTCTTGTTCTAAGAAATTATGTTTTTTTTTGTTTTTGGCAAAACCCTAGAATTTTGATATCAAGATTGTGAAGGTTTTATTGATATGATCTCTTGCATATTTTAATTCCTTATTATTGTAGTATATTGAGAATGGTACAATTGTGATACTTGAATTATAAACGAGAAATTTTGGGAATTTTTGGAATTTATGAACTTTTGTTGAGAAATTGTTGGTGATTGTATCTCGTGGAGGTGTTTGGATGACCATGGGTGGCCGTGGACCGGGTATCGTAGAGTGGGTAGATGTGTGTGGTTCTTACTCCGTGCGGGTTTGAACTTTTCCTACCACTCGTAGTGGGTTTGGTGCCTTGTGAGGACCAAACCACTATTAACTCACGGGTGCCGTGTCAGAGGATTAGTATACTATGCCTGGGTTGGATTCGTTATTGCCGGTGCATTGGTATGGGACAATGCATCAGTAGGCGCCCTTCCCGAAGTTTGATATCCTTGCGAGGATTTGTGTGTGTGTGGGCCAGGATACTCTCTATGTGTTTATTCATGCGATTATCTTACATCAGACTTGAGATACATTGTGGTTATTGTTTATTGTGTTATAGTTTGGATATGATTATCTTGAAAATTGTTGTGGGAATAATTACTCTTTGGAATGGTTATTTATGGTGGGATTAACCTTATTCTTGTACTTAATTATTGTTAATGTCTAAACTTGAGATCTTTTAAAAAAAAAATATATCATGTTTCCTTTCAAAAATTTATGTATGCTATTTGTGAAATGAGACCGACCATTTTCTTCGTTTTCCAAACCTTGTTAGAGTTTGGGAGGATTTTCCTACAGAGCTTAGTGCTCACCCCCTACCAATAATGTTTTTTTTTCAAACTTCGTGCTAGAGAAAGATCCTCGAGTTGACGAGCCGGGAAATTGGGAGGCTTCACCAGAGGGAAACCTAGATCCCAAGGTGGACGTCTAGAGCTATAGTTTATTTTTGTGCTAGACTAGGGAATTTATTTACGATCATGTATAGTCTAGTATTTTGTTTATTCCGCTGCTAAGTTGAAAGGTAATTCTTTTGGAATGTAATTGACATAGCTTGGTCTAGTCTTTTGGGATGATATTGTGGATATTACATATGGTGAATGAAATTTTATTACTGGATGGAATTTATTAGTTGCTCTCATGATGTGAAGGGTTTTAGATAGTAATGTCGTCTAAAGTGGATATGGACTGTTTTAATGTCAAAGAAAAATTGCATGTGGTTATATGATTATGGATAAATGGACCCGGTGTGGTCAATGTAGTGTAATTGCACAGGTTGTGTTTTGAGTAGAGCTCCCCGAACAAAGGAGACTCTGCCCGAATTTTGTTAAATTAAGGACCCCCGGTTTTGGGGCGTTACAGGTATCCATAGTTAGTGCTCCTCTCATTAGAAGAAGAAAGATGCCATAGGTTAGGGAAAGGGCATTATGATCTATTTAACTGTTGTAAGATGAGTGGAATGCCTTGTGAAAATTCCTAATTATAAAATAGACCCTTGATATGTGGCTGCAATGCTGTTGTCATTCAGCTACTGTGAGATGAAAGCAATGACTAGGTACTCGAGGGTGTGAGGTACTCAAATCCCCCGTCGATCGCTGTACATTAAATGTTGTACAATTTCACGTTGAATGTATATTTAGTGGAATTTGGATACAAGTTTATATTTTGGTGGATGTTGGGATGTCACATACAAAATGAATAAATGTTGAATGGATGAATTAAACAAGTTTCATATGGATGAATTGTACGGATTCGATGTGAACTAACATGTTTTAGTTAGTGTGGATGTTATTTATAATTTAACTAGGGGTAACTTGTACTTAAAAACACGGTGTAATGCGAATGTTTTGATAGAGATGTTGATGGTTGTGGAATGAGTCTATTTGAGACCGTCGGATGGGTTTATTGAAGTCTGCTCTGTTTTATATTATAGATTGCGCAGATTTTATTTAAAAAAAATAAAAAAAAAATCTCTGCGCTTATTTTGAAACGACAATAAATGCCGATAAATAGGATTTTTCATCACTAAAATCTCACCTTTCTCGTCGTTTACTAAATGCCAGTATTTCTCATTCCGGCCACTGACAACTAATAGTAGGTTGGCGTTTATGAAACGCCCCTGTTTTACATAAGTCAACGCTGGGAGATTTACTAGTGATGACATAGGAGGTGCTTGTTTGAAACGCCGGCAAAATATTTTTCCTACGGCTTTTTCGCTTTTACCGACATTTGTTAAATGTTGGGTTTGCTCAAAATTCCTATAGTGGTTCATTTTATTGGATGCAGAAAGTCAACAAGTGGTATTAGAGCTTCCAGGTTCGGCACAAAAAGGGTGGAATCTTGATCATGGGCATTAAAGCGCGCATGTTCTTAATTTTTGGTATTCAATGGCTGAAGAAAGAACCTTGATGGACATATTCGATGTGGAACCCTGTGATGGGACTATGGCAATGCACAATGAAAACATTTTGGTGCAACCCAACAGAAAGCTTAGTCCCTACCATTAACTGTTAGGGAGGGTGTGCTGGGAAAGGGAAGTAAAGAAAATGATTGTGGAAACCCGTGGAGGAGTCCTCTCTCTCTAGATTTTAGAAAGAGAAATTTCCCTTCCCCTTGAATCACCACAATACGCTTCTTGAAACGCTACCACCAATTGTCTACACAACGAGTGTATCGCCAAAGGTCCACGATGTGCTTCTAGTGCCCTAAGCCCCATTGTGGTCCACTTATTAGAGTACTAGCATGTGATAAGTGAGCATTAATACATCTTCGTTTCTTCTCCTTGACAATTTAGAATTGTCCTTTTAAGGCTTTCAACACTTTTGTAGAAATATTTATTAGTGTTTTGAGAAACCGGTAAAAGTATACATACTAAATATACAAATACCAAAAGTACATAATATTTAGAAAGTACGCAAAAATTGCAAACAAACACAATTTCTTCATGAAAGAATTAAAAAGAGTTGATGGTTTGAATAAAGGTAAGCACAAGCAATATAGCAGCAACAACAGTAGCAGCCGTTCTCCAAGGAGTACTGAAATAATCACGTCTTAGGGTTGCCTTCCACTTATGCCAAGAAGTATTGCAATAGTCATCCACGTCTTTAGATATGCGATGGTAATAGTAGCCTCTTAATGGAACACCTGAGCAAAGCTTATTGAAGATATTCGCCACTAACGCGTTATCACCATAGTAGCTTTTAATAATTCCCTCGTGAATAAGTAACTTCACATCTTTGTCAGAGCCGATAAGGCTGTTCATGAAGAATGTATAATCGGTTATGTAAGTCTCTGAAAAATATGGCATACTTCCAGAGCAACAAGGTTTTTAAGAACCAATTCCGTCCGTCCTTCTACTTTTAATGTAGGAATTTCTAACACTCCATTTGCATATTTTATGTCTAGTAAACGTTGATTCGAGCCCCTCAAAATCATTCCCGCCTCTTGTATCTCTGTTGCTTTTGGTATTTTTTTAAAACTATCCTTCTGTGTTTGTGATGACCGTAAAGATGATGGCAAGTGACATATCCTTAGCAAATCAACAAAATGTTTGACTTCAGAACTTGAAATCTGTGAAGTTTCATCGAAGGGAAGTAAGTTTTTGAAGTATGAAATCGAAAACTCCAAGAAGGAGGGTCCTTGGTTTGTACAAGGATGGAAGGCTAGGTGGTATATGCCCTCAATTATAAAGAATGGAAGCTGATTTTCAAGCAATATTGTGTCTCTTTGCACCTCAAGCATCACCAGTTGCTTACTGAAGTAGTCAAATTCTTTTGAATTAGAGGCACCTTGCATCAAAATCACCTTAATGATGAAACAACAATCCAAAAGGATCATTTTCACAAAGATCTCACTACTAAGATCATCAAAATTTTCTGCATAACAACTGCGAGCTCTCGGTTCCCACTGCTTTATCTTTTGTATACAATTCTCCACTGTGATGCCAGTATCATTGATGAATGCATTCAAGCACCTTAATTTGAACTCTTCCATGCCTAGCAACTCTTTTTTCCCATGGTGTAGAGGGCCAATAGAAACCGTATGGGGTGTATAAGCTTTTTCATTGTTCTCTCGAATTTGTTTTGGAACTCTATAGATATAACAGTTAGGTGGGAGGGAAGGTAAGTCAAGTATTTGCTCCTTAATGGAATTTGCCAATGAAATTTGGGGATCTTCCACTGCATCTACAATTAAATAGTCTTCTTCCATTCTTTTGATCCACGTTTTTCTTTTACTATTGACATTTAGAGAGGAAAGGCGACATAATCAGCACATTCTTCCTTCACGACATATTAAGCATTTCTTTTAGAAACAGTTAGCTTGATCTAAATTGGGGAAAATTGTACATTGTACCTTGAAAATTTTAAAAAGAGTTAATTGCACTAGAGGTCCTCAGATTATGAGATTTGTCTTGTTTTGGTCCCCAATGTTCCAATTGCATCATTTTGGTCCCTGAAATATCGAATATGTTTCTATATGGTCCCTCAAGCAGATATCGTCCAGATTACTAACAATTTTTTACCATAAACTTGTCACGTAATACCTAAAATATGGACAAAAAATAATGTTGATAGCTCTTAAAAAAATTTGGGTAGCTCTTGACAAAAAATGTGTAATATGGGTAACTTTTGATCAAAATTTAGATAGCTCATAATCAAAACTATGTAATTTGGGTAGTTATTTAACAAAAAATTGAGTAGAAATTTGGTCAAGAATTATCCAAATTATTTTTTTGTTCATATTTAAGTATCACGTGACAAGTTTATGATAAAAAATCGTTAGCAATCTGGACGCTGCCTGCTTGAGGGACCATATAGAAACATATTCAATACTTCAGGAACTAAAATGATGCAATTGAAATATTGAGGACTAAAATGAGACAAACCTCATACTTTGAGGACCTCTAGTGCAATTAACCCTTTTAAAAAAATTAACTTTGTACCCTCAAAGATTAGATTTTCTACATTGCACCCTCAATGTATTAAAAATATTATAATATGGTCCTTCTGTTAGTTTCCGTTACTAATTCTGTCAACTTCAATGAGGTGGGTTTTGGCAGAATAAACTACTGAATGTAATAGAGGGGTCATATTACAACACTTTTAATACATTGAAAGTGCAATGTAAAAAATCTCATCTTTGAGAGTTCAAAGTAAAAAAAATTTAATCTTTCGGGGTGCAAGGTGAGTTCTCCCTATAAATTATCTTGTGGTATAGATGCCAAACCTAACCCTCAAGTAAGGGGTAAGACTTTGGTGCCAAAAAAGAGGTACGGTAACCAAAGTTACATTTTTTTTTTGAGTGAAGTTATAGCTAAATGAGGTCAGGTTATGACAAAAGAAGTTAGAATCGATCCAAAAATATTAGAATCGATCTCAAACCACTCTAATTTTGTTATAACTGTAACCCACAAAATTCGTAACTAGACTCAAAAAAATTATAAATTTTGGTATAGTACTGAAAAATAATTTCTTAATACCACAGTGGTAAGAGATTCAAGCATGGCAACGAGAAAACAGGTAGATGCCGAAAGACAAATTCAGAATGCAAAAAGGATAAGGAAGCAGATGACAAGCTTACTAAATCAACATACCTTGGATATATTTGATGTCTGCACAATAATATACAAAAAATTATTCGCAGATAAATAAAAAGAAAGCATAAACAAACTAGGAAATTATCAATTCAACTCACGTCTTTAAGGACCTCTCTATGCCACGTCCTGTGTGATCTAGCAAGTGTAAGTAACCAAGGCAACTATAAACATTAATATATAGTCACCATAAAGGATTGCTTTATGCTTAGACATTATTCCAAGGCAAGTATTGTTCTTTTTGCCTAACTAAAATTGGTAAAGTTGGTTATTTGCTTAGTCTTGGCCATCAAGCCACCGAAGAAAGAGCAAACTCCAAACAATGCATCTTACATGCATTTTTTTTGGGTAAGTCAAGAAAAGTACTGTTGGTACTAGTACTTCCTAATTAGTGAATTTTTTTTTTTTTTGTTGGTTTATGACAAATTGAGAAAAGAAAAGGGCACAATGGTCGACTAGATTAAACTCAAATATGTCACCAAAATGGCCTAGATGTTCTTGAAACGAGGATTGAACTTTAAGAACAATTGAACATTTCGCCGCCGTGTCAATATAGCTAAACCTAGGAAAGTTGATTCTTTACTTTATCTTCTCAATCAAGCCTTCAGAAAAAGAGACAAAAGAAATAAAGACGATGCAACACTGAATGATTTCATTTTTGGTTGAAAAGTACGTCCATGGTTACTTCAAAGAGTGGCACAAATTTAACAAGCCAAATGTTACGTATGAGAATGAGCTTTCTTCTCATGGCCTCTCTGGGATGGACATCATTTTGTATTCCACAATTTTGCTTTTCTTTTAGCTCTGGCTCTTTCAAGCATAGGTAACCCTAATGCTATCCTAATGTTCCAAAACACACCAAAATTAAAAACCCATGACAAACAGAAGTAACAATACGTTATTTGTGATAGTATAATCGTATGTTGTTAAGTGATTGGTTCATCATTACTAGTTAGTGATGCAAGGAAGAGTGAAGAAAAAATTTGGATCAGACAACATAAACTATAATTTGTTCATTACTACAATAATACCAGATTACAGCCTTCAAGAGCCTTGTTGATTCCTAAGAATACCAAAATAATTAGAATTGAAAGAGAAATAGTCTCTAAATTTTATTCAAAACAAACCAAAGCTGCGTTTTTATCACAATATAAATAAGAAACTCTAATAGTCCTAGATTACTAGAAAAACCAAGTAGATACGAAATATTACGAAAATAACCAAAATAGTGGGATAAAAATAAAAAAAAATGTCATAAACGTTGTTTTTGGTTTATAAACGACTGGAGTAAAGGCAAAGGCTTCAATCTTTGTCAGATCGTCGAGAGCTTTACGAAATGAGGTCTTTTGTAATATTTGTTCAAGTGCTATGATAAAAGGGTCCGTTAAGTGACTTAGAAACGGGTTTTTTGAATAAATTTTGTTTAGAATCTCTCTCAATTTGTATGTTCGATTGAGTATTTTCATATGCCTTTAAGAACTTCAAGGATATCAGTAGATGCTAAACAAAAAAAAAAAAATAATGGTGGTGGTGGCACTGGTGGTGTTGACAAGGTAAAATATACGTGGGTTTCTTTTTGACAGATCTTTCTCAATTATTATTTATGTTGGTTTTGTTTTATATTTGATCTATTTGTTCAACTGATGTTTGCTCCCAACTACACCACTATTGTCTAACAGTCATTCTGGTTAATGGCCACTTCTTGGTTAAATGTTGGAAGCATTCTGGAAGTTACTAATTGTTTCCCCTTCTTGATACGTCAAGCTGTGGCTTTCTTCTTCTTCTTTTTATTTTTTAAGCTTATCAACCAAGGAACCAATCAAGGCATATGGTGCTAAATTTTCTTAGATATTGGACACTTTTGGAATATCTGGCGCGTGATGAGGTTGGATTGGTTTGATAATGATCACAGGGTGAGAAAACTTATGCACTTAAAGAAGATCATTATCTGTCTTCAATCTGAGTTTTATATGAATTGAGTGAATAGTAAGCGTTTGGCTTGGTAGGAATTTTTCTCAATTATGATGTGCGAACTTTGTAATTTTTTTATTTTTTTTGTGTGTGTGCACAAATTCATTCATAATGTATAGTTGTTTTGGCTTTCAAGTAGATGGTCTTCAAGACTCAAGCTAAAGCCAAGGAAGGTGGCAGTTGCACTACAATGTTCATCAAACGTGCTTGATGGGTTGTGTTAGAAATTTTTTATTTCCTTTGATTTATATAGTTGATACTTTGGGAATGTGGTGATGAGGGATGAAGATTTTAAGGCGAACAGACACAAGAATAGGTATTTATTTCACTAGCTATATATAATGATGTAGATCGTAATAATTCTGATACCAAATTGATGTAGACTAGGAAGAGAAATAATTAGAGATGAGAAGAGAAGAAGAGATGAGAGAAGAGACAGAATTTGATAAGGAAGTAATGTCAATATTCAATAATAATCAAAGTCTGCTAAAACAAAATACCATATCCCCTATATATATAAGGAGAGTACAAACTCTAAAATAAATAAATAGTTAAAATGACAATTAAGCCCTTGAAAAGCAAAATGACAAATAACTCTTAATTCCTACTTCTGCGCCTACTATAATGAAATATAATCCGATTCTTATCATATATATATATACTAACGTTGTGTTGTTATTCCGTATTTGTTTTATTGTTAATGTGACAAATATTTGAATGTATTTTAGTTGCACAAATTGGGTGAATGATAAGTTGTAAAGCGGCTTTTGTTTGATTTGGTTGGTATAAATAATAGTTCGAAGGTTTTTTTGTAGATGGTATATCTAAATTTGTCTTTTTTGGGAGTTAGTTGTAAAAAAGTACACAATGTAGGGTAAAAAAAACCTTAATTTTGATACTTATTTGTTTCCAAGTACATTATTTGAAATTTTCATATTTTCTTCTGACATTTATATCCTCCCTTGATCCATAGGTATTTTTTTTGAAAAATAGTACATTAAACATTTCCTAGTTTTTGAAAGAACTTTAATATTCTGTTTGTTTATGTCATCCCTTGATTCATCCGTATTTTTTTCTTGAAAAGTGGTTTTGTTTTCAAATTATATTTAATGCACTTTGATTCATGAGTTTTTTTTTTTTGAAAGTGGTTTTGTTTTTAAATTATATTAATATCCGAACTCCATAATAATGTAACAATAACAGTGTAACAAGACATTTACACAAAATATTGTACTATTTCATTTTGTCAAACATATACTTTCATATAATTTCATTCAAAACAATCCATCTTTGTTTTGAATTTGTTACCACATGCACAAAATCACTGAACACTGTTTTTGTTACAATGTATTGTTACACTGTTTTTGTTACAGTGTATTGTTACACTGTTTTTGTTACACTATTCCTTAATGAATTTGTTAGGTTTTTGTTACAGTTTAAATAATTTTATATTTCAAATTATATAAAAAAATAATTAATAAATTTTGAAATTCATACAAAGTGATATATCCTAAAATAAACGGAATATTAAAGTTCTCCCATAAAACTAGGAGATATTTAATGCATAAATATAATTTGAAAATAAAACCACTTTAAAAAAAAATACTCATAAATGAAGGTGCATTAGAAATTTCGAATTAAATGACCCTAAATTTCAGCGCTTAAGATAAATGTTTTGTTACATTTTTTAGGAAATAAAATTTTACAAAATTGGCATTTACGTCTTTGTATCTCAGTTGTGTACTTTTTTCCAAAATATTTTGTTTTGTGTATTTTTTTACAATTATGTCTAATTTGGTGTACCAACTTTCAAATGACCCTTTTTTTTATCCCACATGGCAGTGGGATAACCGATATTAGCCAGGGAATGTTTTTTACTATTTGTGTTGTGTCGCGGTGATAATGGTGAAACACAACCAATTAAAACTTGGTAAAAAAAAACAAAAAATCCCTCTAGACTAAGCCTCGGTTTCACTTCAGCCCCTTATATTTTTATGGTTTCACTTAATCCTCTCCAACTTGAGAACAAACTGTAAATGTTAACAAAGGTAACAACTTATACAAAAAGACTAAACTACCCTTGGATTGTAATCTAATTTTTTTTTGTGATGCCATCATTGTAGAACCCTAAAGTTTAAAAAAAAAATAGAACTTGCAACTTGCACACTTCTACCACCATAGTCACGCCCCATCACTACAGCCCACAAATTCATCTGCAAGCTATGGAGAAGGCTAGAACAAAAAGGGGAGAGAGAGTGGGAGGGGGGTTAAAGAAGGAGAAAAGAAATAATTTTGATTTTTTTATTCAGACGCTTACAATACATAAACTCAACCTGCAGGTCAGGCTTATTTTTTCATGAGGATTTCATTGGTGTGATTAGATTTAAGTTTCATGTTATATGTGTGCTCAAATTTGTGTTTAAAGCTTAAAGTGGTTATGAATTTTCAAATGGGTTACATAGCAAACAACCATTTCTTCTTCAATTGAGGCTTGGGTTGTGTTATAGGGTTGTAGTACAATATATTGGAGTGCTTGGAAGCCATGGCCAAGGAGTGTGTGTGTGTGTGTGTGTGTGTGTGTGTGAAGAAACCCACTAGGGTTTGAAAATTTTGCAGTTGTGACTCTTCCTTCCAAACCACCATGAGTTCCGTTCCAGTGGTAATGGAAGCAAGTAATCAAGACTTGGGATATGTTTAACAAGTTTGAATGTAATTAAGCCTATAATTTGGAACCATCATATATATTGGGTGGTAGCAACACAACTACAACCATCTATATAATAAAGTAGAACGATTTTGAATCCAAGAGATAAAGAGCGGTTCAGATCGTTTCGGACCAAAAAAAAAGCATCATCTAACGGACAACACTATCACAAACTGTCTTGAACTATTGACGTCTCAGATCATCTCAAATTTTTGATCTAACGCACGAAATTCATTAATGAAAAAAAGTTTCCCTCTCACCACAATTTTTATTTTTTATTCCCCCAAAATCACGCCCTCAATCACATTCTCTTCGTCTATAATTTATTTCCAAATCTATCATTTTTCAAATACCAAGTCTAATCTCTCGCGCCTGAATATAGGTTGCTATGCCTTCCTATAGGTTGAGAAAATCATTCCTTTCCTAATTGGAGGAGGTGAATTCAAAACGCTGCTCTGCCTTCCTTTTGAAGCCCTCCAACTTATCACCTCAAGGATTTATTTCCAAGAGAAAATTAGCACTAATTTTTCACCCTCAATTCCTGCCCTAATTTTGCCCCAAATCTCAGTCTCTAAAACTCTTCTGTCTCCCTTTTTCCTCTCTCTCACAGCCACTAAAATCCATCCCCCAAGTCCCCAACCTCTGTTAGGCTACACCCAAAAATCAGTAAACCCTCACCATTTTTCTTCTCTTTTCTTCTCTCTGCCAACTCTCTTCCTTTCTCCTACCTCTCGAATCTCTCTTTGTCATCTCTTCTCACTCTACCCAGACCAGCGACGATGAAGCGAGCCACCACCGATGACGAACGATCCACCACAGATGAATCCACCAGTGACAAGGTATGCATTCTCTCTGTCCCCCCCCCCCCCCCCCCACACACAGACACACAACACACACACCCACCCACACCCAAAACCAAGACAATGAAGGCATCTCTCTTCACACCCAAACCCCTAACATCTTTCTATTCTCCAACCCCTCACACTCAAAATCCCTCACAGCACACACAAATACACATCCAGTCTCTGCTAACACACAACACACCCACCCATCCAGTTGGATTGTTTGATTCATTGATTTTTTTTTTGATTTTGTCAACTTTGATTTATGCATATTATTTTGGGTCTCTACGCTCTCTTATGGTTTCGTTTTTTTTTTCGCAGGCGTTGCATTTCGAATGTTTGGAATGACAATTGGGTTCTAAGTTTTGATGTTTATTTCGGTATTAATTGTTTGGAATATTATAGCTGTTTTATTTTATTTGGAAAATTGTCTATGCCTTTCCTGTGTTCAAGTTAAGGAATTATATGTTATGCAAGATCTTGATATTGTATATATGATCTGATAACTTTTTTTAGGAATGAAACAGGTTGAATCTCAAATTAAAGAATACATCTCTATGGTAAGTTTTATCTCTACATATTCCGTTTATTGCATTATGGTTTTTTTTTTTTTTTTTGTTGCTACCAAGCTGGGAACAAAACCTAATCTTCTTTGAACTTTTGATACTACACAGTGTCCAGGTTTCTTCTTGCATTCGAGGATGAGTAATAGGTGCGGCTAGATTTTTCACCAGAAAAGGGATGTGTATTTCTAGGTTCCTTTTTAGTTTATATTTAGTGGATTCAGTTGTATAGAAACAATTAGTTGATTAAGAACTAGTTTGTTAATGGTATGATTAAGTATCAGTTTGTTCTATTGAAAATATGTAATATTTCTAATTAGTTGTATGGTTCATATGTTAATTATAAATTGACAACTTATGTATGTACATGCATATGATATTTATATACATGTACGTCCGCAAACGTTATTCCTTAGAATTGTGTGTTTCTGCGGATGCTGATGTTCATATTAGGTGTTTATAGATAACCTATGTTGTTGGCTTACCTCGGATTATAATATATTTTTTGAGTTGGTTCATTGGTTGTTGACAACTGTTTGTGATGGACTGTCGTACTCTTATAGTTGGGATTCGTCGTAATTTGAGTGTATGTGTGTGCGTGTGTTTTGTTGTGGAATTTAATCTTTTGAGTTATAAATTAGGTGTTTGTTTGAGCATGAAAATATTTACTCATTTTTTGGTGCCTTACTCTTTTCCTGTTTACTCATTTTTTTATATGTAATGGCCTATGTAGGTATGTTTTGGTGATACGCATTCGACGCTTGGACTGTTGGATCAGCTGATTGGGGCTATATAGATGGTCTGAAGACAAAAAATTTCTGTATGAGTTGTGAAAATTTGTCAAAGAAAAGGTGTTTTTTTATGTCAGCCAAACAATAATGGGCTATTGTGCACTTCAATATGTGCTGCTCTTAACAATTTGGCGAGGTTGTACAATGTATAATTGAGGTTTTCTTAATTACTTCAACTTGATTTTTGATGATTCTATTTGAAGTTGTTGTAGAAATATAGTTAAACTTGATTTTGATGTTGAAGCATGTGGTGAGGAGAGTGCCACCTATTAAGCATGTGTCTGAAAATTTTGATTTGATCTAATTTTTTTACTGTTTTGTAAATTTGGGTGTATTTGGTTTGTGAATTTCAGAATGATGAGTTTATGGGTTGGATTGGTTGTGAATTTATGCAATTGAACTGGTGATCTCTTTTATCTCTCTTTCTTTTGAGGTCTTTGTCTTTAAATTCTTCTCAAGGCTATCCAATTTACTTAACCTAAAATTCTCTACTTAGTTGTTTTGTTTTGCACGTATTTGTACATTTGTAGTTTTGTGTGTGTGTTTTATTAGTTGAGTTGGTGCTACCTCAATGGAGAAAGTCTACACCTACTTTGGTAAGTGAGTTGCAGCAGGTTTTCCAGCACACAGTCTCATCAAATCCATAATATTAGGTGCCTAATTTTTGTTTGAAAGTAGAACCAATAGAGGAGTGAATTGGTAGAATCTCCTCTCATATCTTTATGAAGACATGGTTTGTTTTCACTGTCCAATGAGTTTTTTTGGGGCATCAATTAGGTGGCGGAAATCACTACGCTCATGCTAATTGAGGGATGGGTTGGATGACCATAAGAAGAGGTTATCTTAGTTGATTTTCTCTTTCATTATTGCCACCTGCTCATTTCCATGATTCAAGTTTATTTTCATCCAAGATTGCCACCTCATTTATTGCTCATTTCCATGATTCAAGTTGTTTGTTTTCCTCCAAGACTGAAAAGTAATGGACTCTAAGACAAACGAAGTGCAAGAGTAAAATTACCGAGCAATTCAAGGCAAAATTTGAGGTGGTAGTTGCGCTAATTCTATCAATCTGGCATAATTTGGCTTTTAATTTTCATTGTAATGTAATTCCATTTAAGGGGCAATGTTTTATTTTCATTGTTGTGAGTATTGAGTTATTATGTGAGAATTTAATAGGGTTGAAAATATTGACATGATAGTCAATTTGATGTTATGGTAGTATTTGTGGGTGCTATGATTTTTTATTTTTATTTTTTGTTTGCTAATTTTTGTGGGTTTAATTTTTTATTCTAGTGATTTTATTGTGTTACTATTTGAAACTCTCCATATTTAATTCTAGTTATTATTTTTTATTGTAGTTATTATTTATTTGATGACAAAGAAACTCTCCATATTTAATTAATCTGAATCCTAAAAGGTTTATTTGATAACACTCAAAGGAATTCTATCCTTCAATACTGGAATTCTAAAAGAGTGGACTGTGGAGGGGGTGTGAAGTTGACAGGGATGGAGAGAAAGAGAGGAGGTTGTGGCTAGCTTTTGGTGGTGATGGGTGGAGAGAGATCAGATAGAAAAGAAAATGAAGGTTAAAAACAAAAGAGAAACATAGGGATCAGTTTTTTCCCACATTGAAAGCCCCTCATAACACACTCACGTGACACACGTGTTCCAGTTTTGTTATTTATGTGGATTGATCATTTATTATCATATGTCATATACGAGGAATTGAATTGAGAAGATTGAAACACGAGCGACCAAAATAACACTCAACGTATTGGAAACTTTTAGTGTGATTAAGCCAAAAAAAAAAAAAAGAATACTATGATTTTTCGGTGATAACACTTGGTTTTAGATATGCAAGATCAGGGGCGGAGTCAGACTTCTCTCGCAGTGGGGGCAACATACAATTTATAAATACATTTAAATTCTCTAATATCTACATTGCTTTCGCAAAACAACCAATCAATGATACTTTAAGTACAATTTCACTAAAAAAATTGTCAATTATGGGCGTAACCCATATAGATTAGGGATGTACAAAAGAGCAAATAAAAAAAAATTCACTACAAAGCTTTTTATAAGCCTGTAAGATCCGGAAGATCTCCAAATTTAATTTACACCACAACTTTGCTTAGAATATATCCCCATCACTATCACCATTTTTTGGGATAGCAGATGGTTGTTCTAATGTTTATTTTTTTAAAAGAAATTTATCCATTGTAATTCAACAATTAATTTGTTCATTAGACTCAAAAACATTATTTATAAAAAATGTATTAAATTAAACAAAAACATATCCAAAATTTTAATAGAAACAATTTAGAAAAATCAATTATATCACAAGTCTATTAAACCAAACTTACATATAGAAACAATTTAATCTAACACAATCAAATTATTCAAGCCCCATAAATCAAAATAATTTAATTCATGGTATAATCCATAATAAGAAACTTCCGAAAATAGAAATCCAATTAAATATAACAAATTTTAAGCAATCAAGGTCCATTTTATTCAATATATTAAAATAGCACAGAAGGTGCCAACAAATGAATGACCCATTTCGCATAAACTAACTCATGTCCTCCTCACCCTCCCATTACCAAAAATATGGATATACAACCGATCCTATTGTTACTGCTCAGATCAAATTCAATAATCAAAGCTCAATCATCTATTATTAGCAAAAAGAATTAAAGGGGTAAGAATAATAAAAACTTAAATTACTGCACCAAAAAATTGTATAAAATCAAAGATATCAAAATGTAGTTTATGGGTACCTCTGGTAGGCCAACTTTGATAGAATCTTTCAAACTCTCATTTCCTTTAAAAATATTCACTCAATCGACTAGATAAATTCCAACTGAAGTCGAAAACAAAAAGAGGAAGACCGAAATGAAGGAAGAGACGAGAGAGCTAATGAAGAGAGAAAGAATAGTGAAGAGAAAAATCAGAATGAAATTTGTTTGAAGGAATCAGGAGGACGAAAGAGAAGAAGGTATCCTTCGCTGCCCATGAATCGTAGAGATGAAGAAAGTGGAGCTTTCCAGAGGGCTAGATGGAAGAGTAAAGTAAAAGTGTTGTCTGAGGTGAGCCCACATATTATACAAAATACCCTTACTCTTTTAAAATCTTTTTTTTTTTTTTTTTGTTCATCTTTTAAAATCTTTTCAGTGGGGGAAATTTTTGAAGACTTCTAAAATTTTTAAAATTCTACCAGCAACCCCAAATTTTTTTAAAATTGCAGTGGGGGCAGCTGCTCCCATTGTAAATCCACCCCCGTGCAAGATGATGATACCAAAAATTAGCTAAGGCTAAACTCGAACCTCTTAGTTTGGACATCTCAGCTCGGACCTCTCAGCCCATGAACTTTAGCTTCGGAGGCGCAAATCGAAAATCATTATTGACGTGATTCTCGTGCACACAGTCATAGCAATAGTTCGCATTTTCTAGAAGGTCACATCACAACTAGAGAATGTAATCTCTAACGGCTAAATATTTCAGCGCACATGGGACGTAACAACCTCAAAGGAATCACGCTAACCACGTTGGTTACAAAATCCCCTTGGGGGTTGAACTGTCAAGTCAGGGAGATAACAATGAATGAAGATCAGTAAACAGAGAATTTATAGTGGTTCACCAGCTTTGAAGCTTGGCTAGTTCACTCTAATAAAGTCTCTTGCTCGTAGGGGAGTTTTCTATTAATTAGGGGAAAGAGATTACAGAATTACACAGAGTAATAGCACATATGCCTACTTGATTACAATGCGAGGGATTTGATCCCTACTTATAGTATGCAGCTGCCTTTTCTGATTGTCTTGTGTGATCTCTGCAATCCTTCCGTAACTAATGCGGTCCTTGCGTAATCAGCGTGATTCTCTTGAGGTTGTTACGTTCCATGTGCCGTAATATTTGGCCGTTAGAGGCTACATTCTCTAGACGTGACATGGCCTTCTAAAAGATGCGAGCTGTTGTTGTGACTGTATGCACTAAGATCACGTCAGTGATGATTCCTGACCTGCATCGCCCAGGTTAAAGTTCATGGGCTGAGAAGTCCGAGCTTAGCCTTAATTAATTTTAGGTATCATCAATGTATGTATAGAATTCATATTCGATCAAACCTCAAATAATTTTGACTTACTAATTAGTTGACCAGTACATAAAGTAAATCAATCATATGCATAGGGCCAATTCATTTAAGTATACCATATATGGGATGAACTTACTTCAACAACTGACAATCAAGCTCCAACCGTAATAAATATAGAACATTCAAAAGTACAAATAAGATAAGTTTAGAAAGTAAAGAAAATTGCAAACAAATACAACTCCTCGTCAGAGAATTAGAAAGCCTTGATGGTTTGAATTAGGGTAAGCAGAAGCAATATTCCTGCAACAACAGTAGAAGTGATTCTCCAGGGAGTACTGAAATAATCACATCTCAAGATTACCTTCCACTTGTGCCAAGGGACATCGCAATATGTAATCACATCTTCAGATATGCCATGATAATAATAGTCTCCTATTATAGCATTTAAGCAAAGGTACTTATACTAAAGTACTCTGTTTATTTTCTGTTGTTGACTTTTTATTTGTTTGGTAATTTTTCTTTGTTGTGACGATACTCTTAGTCCTACTTTTGATGTTTATCACATTGACTTTGAGTTATATATCTCGGTTGTCCCTTACTTATGTTATGTGCATGATTTAGCTAGTTGCTTTACATTCTTACCTTCTTGTTATACTATGATTCTATGTCATGCTTGTTATATGTTGTCATTGGGTTGGTATTTATAGCAAATAAAGAAAGAATATATTTGGTAACTTGATTATATACTGTGCTTGCTACATGTTGTCATTGAGTTGGCATTTATGACAAAAAAATGGAGAGAATATTTTGGGTACATATGAGAGGAATCGGAGAGATTTTCTCTTGACTAGGCTAGATATGTTGCATGTGCACATAGAAATGGAGAGTTTGTTCTAATACTCAGGGAGAGTACATTTGAAAACTTGGCATGAAGTCACTATTTTGCACTTGTTTATTTTTTCACTTGTTATTTTAATTGTGAACACCAACTAAGTGGGAGAAGTTGATGCGTTTAACATTGCTAGATTCATAAGTTCTCAAGCATATTGGACGGACTAGTTCTTTAATATGTTATATATTTGAATCTGCATGATGTAGACATAGCTATGCCCTATGCTTATCTTGGTGCTTTCCAAACCTAATGACTTGAAAAATGGCTGCATCAATATAGTGTTCCTCTGCAGAAAGAAGATTTTTGAAATAGGTTTCAGATAAAGCACCAATGTTATGTATTTCTAACATATGATGTTTTTTCCGAAGTTTTGATTTGAGCAGTGATGTGCATGACTATGATTACAAGCTTTATCTAAAAATATAGATTTTGTACTAGATAGAGATTTAGGACATATGCATGAGTGTTGAGATTAGGTTTACAATTCGTTTTCTCCAATGGTTTGTGGTTTGTAATCTTAATTTCTTACTTGTATATTTTATCACGAAATTGTCAAAAAGGGAGATTGTTGGATCATATTTATAATTGGCTAATTTCGTGGAGTCTATTGTAAATCGCGACCATTTCTATGGTTATAATACTATCAAGTTGAAGATCTGAAAGCATCATTGAAAGGAAGAGATCAAGCGTAAAATCAGTATTATCAGAACCGGACCAGATCGGCTGGTCGAATCGTGAACCGGGACCTCAAATGGTCCGATTCTCTAGTCAGACCGCTTAAGGAATCAAACCGCTTAGGAATCGTGAAACCAGCCGGTTTTTGGACAAGAACTGTGAACCGGACGAGTTTGTAAACCGGACAATTGGAACCACATCAGGCGTCAAGCGATCAACAGCAACTCAGGCGAGAGGCGACCACTCTGCTCGAACTCGAAGCTTAGTCTCATGATCTCTCTGTTCTTTCTCTCTATCTCTCTGTTCTTTCTCTCTATCTCTCTGGCTCTCTCTTTCATACACACACCACCACCAGCTGCTGAATAGCCCTTCCTTTTTTCTTTTCTTTTTTCTGAACATGCATAGTAGCCTTGATAGTGTTTTCTATCATTTATTTGTCTCGAGAAGGCAATAAGGCAAAGACCATCTTATCTCTTCCTAGTTCCTATAAGTCTACAACAACTTGTATATAATGAAAATATATTTCTAATGTCTTTTATTTTTATTACTCTTGTTATTATTTTACTTTCTTTTTTTTTTGTTAGATAGGATTATGCATTAATGGTGTTAATTTTACAGTAAATTTTATGTATTATAGATATATTTTATATTTTTTTAGCTAAATTATTATTTTTATAATTTTTTTATTTTTTTATTACACAACCGGTTTGACCAGTTGACTCAACGGTTGAACCAGTGAACCATTGACTCGGTCTCCCTTCCGGTTCGATGACCGGTCCGATTCTGATAACATTGGTCAAAATTATATCATTGAAACTCCGCATAAACCTTCATGCTTAAGACAAAGATAATGACCTAGATGTCTAAGATGAACCCTTAGTTATTTATAACTTAGGATGATTAGGTTAAATGGAATTGGAAGTAATCCGTGTATGGCTCTTTAGGTGTTTTGAAATAAAAAAAAAATTCTTAACAATTTGTGTTTTGAAAATATAGTTTGAACCATTAGCAGATCTCTCTTGAATAACATCCTTTAGTGCTCAAGAGGACAAGTTTTTTGCTTAAAAACAAGTAGGCACCAATATATGATCGCTAGCCTTAGCTAGAGCGGTCTCTTTATTACTTATGAATGAAATGAAAAAAAAAGTATTTCCGGAATTCACTCCGAAAAATAGAATTACAGAAAAATAGATTCCACTAATTAATCTGAATCTCAAAAAGGTCTACTTGATAACTCTGAAAGGAATTCTATCATTCAATACTCAATACTCAATACTCAATGGTGATGGAGGTTGGACTATAGAGGACCTGTGAAGTTGTTAGGGAGGGAGATCAGATAGAATAGAAAATGAAGGGTAAAAACAAAAGAGAAATAGGGATCAATTTTATTTTTTTTTTCTATTGAAAGCACTCATTACACACTCCCGTCACACACGGGTTCCAATTCTGTTAACTATTGAATGGACTTAATTGCTGCAACAAAAGGCAACAAAGCTTCAACCATGATATACATAAAACGTTCTAAAGTACAAATAACATTAGTTTAGAATGTTTAGAAAGTACATAAAAATGCAAAGAAACACAACTCTTTATCAGAGAATTAAAAAGACTTGATGGTTTGGATTAGGGTAAGCACAAGCAATATTCCTGCAGCGACAGTAGAAGCGATTTTCCAGGGAGTACTGAAATAATCACGTCTCAAGATTGCCTTCCACTTGTGCCAAGGGACTTGGTAATATGCATTCACATCGTTAGATATGTCATAATAATAGTAGCCTCTCATTGTAACATCAGAGCAAAGGTTATTGAAGACAGTCGCCACTACAGAGCTATCTCCAATTACGCTATGGATAACTCCATTCTGGATGAGTAGCTCCACATCTTTAGCAGAGTCAATAAGAGTATCCATGAAGAAGAGATAATCAATAATGTAAGTCTTAGGATAATAATGGCATACCTCCAGTGCAATAAGGTTTCTAAGTACCAATTCCGTCGAGTCTTCTACTTTTAATGTGGGGATTTCTAACACTCCCCTTGTATATTTTATGTCAAGTAGACGACGGCTTGAGCCCCTTATAATCATTCCTGCCTCTTGGATCTCAATTGTTTTTGGTATTGCTATAAACCTCGTGTCTGCTCGTGGTGACTGTAACAATGACGGTAAGTGACATATCCTTAGCAAATCAACAAAATGCTTTACTTCAGTACTTAATATAGTCTGTGGAATGTCATTGAATGGCAATAAGTTTGAGAAGTATGAGATCGAAAGCTGGCGAAAAGAGGATGGGAGGTGTGGATTAGAATGGCAAGCATGGTTGAATAAACCCTCAATTACAAAGAATGGAATCTGATTTTCAAGAATAATTATGTCCTCTTGCACATGAACCATCACCCGCAGGTCACTCGAGCAATCAGAATTTCTATACATTCTTTCATCACTCAACATCACCTCAATGATGAAACAACTATCCAGCAGGATCATTTTCACAAAGGCATCAGTATTAAGCTCACTTCTTTCTGCATAACATCTACGAGCTCTTTCTTCCCACTTCTCTATCACACTTATACAACCCTCCAAAGTGAGGCGGGTACGATTGAGAAATTCATGCAAGCACCATAATTTGAACTCTTCCATGCCTAGCAACTCCTCTTTTCCATGGTGTAGAGGGCCAATGGAAACTATCTGGGGTGTGTAAGCCTTTTCATTCTGTTCTCGAATTCGTCTTGGAACTCTATAGATACAACAGTCAGGCGAGAGGTAAGGTAAGTCAAGCTTTTGCTTCCTAATGGAATCTGCCAATAAAATATGGCGCTCTTCCACTGCATCTGCAATGGAATCATCACTGGCCATTCTTTTGATCCTCTCTTTTCTTTTCCTGACCTCATTTAGAAAAGAAAAAGAGACATAATCAACTACTTATGCTTCCTTCATATTAGTTGGCAATTAAATGCACAGATTGACATGTTAATAGTTCTTGTGTTCACATTATGTTGAACAGTTGGTGTAAGTGAACAATAGTTGTTGTAATATCATTCTACAATATGATATTAGGGTGTGTGTGTAAGTTTAAAAGTCTACTATGGCCCTTACACTTGTTAAGTGTAAGTGGTTGTAGTTTGATCAAAAAAAAAAATTCTACAATATAAACAGTAGCAAAAATGATAAGTTAACATGTACTTCAAAACTAAATTTAAAATATAATAGAAAATAATATAACAATTTGAATAAAATAAAATGAGTTAGTCTCCGAGTCCGAGAGACTTGTAATCACTGTCTTAAATCAACTAAGTTTTCCTGCGCTTGAGGGTGTTAACGGACATCAGCAACTCCAAAATTAAATCCAGACACTCGTACTAACATTGACTCACAAGTTACGCCAATTGAAATATAAGATTCAACCTGACTCGAATCATAATTGCCCATGAAACTCGAAATGGTAGAAAATTAGCATAACTTTGTTTAAGATATGAAGCTATATCAAAAACTTGGGAAGTGTAGGAGTAGTAGTAGTACCCATCAGTTGTATCCATTAGTTAGCTTATAAAACATGTAGAAAAATTTAGAGAAATTTGGAAGTCGGTCCCCTAATATAGACTTATTTAGAATTAAGTCCGCCAAGTAAATTTATTTGTTATGAAATCTATTTTTTGTCAATTTTACCAGACTATCACTTCCCTTTATAAGTGAAGTAAAATTAAAAATTAAAAACTCTTAAATTTTAGGAGTTTGACTAATGTTAAAAAAATTTCTCTCTCATATCTATCTATATCTATATATAGGTTAGAACTATATCTTTTATATGTGTGTGTGTGTGTGTGTGCACGCGCGCGCGCGTGTGTGTGTGTGTTTATATATGTGCGTGTGTAAAAAAATAGTAACATTTAAACATAAAAAAATAGCAATATTCAATATTAATATTTTTAAAAAAATAACAATAGCAACATGTTCAACAGAAATAATAACATCTTCAACAAAAATAATAACATGTTTAACAAAAACAGTAACATACTTAACAAAAACAATAACATGCTCAACAAAAAAAAATAGTAATATGAAACATTGAACAAAATTAAAAATAAAAATAATAGCATTCAAACTCATAACCAGAGGAAGAAGCCTCCAAATCTTCAGCATCTAAAAAAATAACACTGAAAAAGTAATAACATGCTCAATAAAAAATAGTGACATGAAAAAAAAATAGTAATATGTGTTAATAAATTACGTTTTGAAATTGATGTTACTAAACTGATGTTACTATGCTAACATCAAGTACTTGGCGTGCACTGCCCATGTTATTTTTTAAAATCTCAAGTTCGTACTCCAGCTTCAACCTTCATCCCTTTCAAAATAATGACTAAGAAATTGAATTTGAAGTATTATAGAAAACTTGTAATCGACAATTACCATTTAAATCAAACATTCATATATTCAATCATTGGCCTCTATATATAGTTCTTTGTAGATAATGTCTTCAATTTTTCATAACTAACAAAACTAACATTGTTAAGGGTATTTTTGAGATTAAAAAAGAAAAAGTGGACTTAACTCCTTACTGATAAGATTAAAAATAGGCTTACCCCCAAATAAGTTTTTTTGACGGACTCAAGTCATTATAAGTCCATTTAAGAGGACTTGCCCCCAATTTTCACAAAAATTTAACAATTATGGGCTTTAATACCCCCAACAGCTAGTAACAAACCCAAGCATAGAATAAAAGAGCCCATTAAAACCAGATATAGAAGTCCATTAAAGTATATAAACCAACCCATTAAAGAGACAAAGCAAATCAAAACTCAAAATTAAATTAAAAAAAAAAAACTGGAATCCAATTCAACTCACTTGTTTAAGGACCTCTTTATACCACGTCCAGTGTGATCTAGCAAGTGTAAGTAAACAATTCAAGAGAACTAGTAATATATATAGTCACCAAAAAGGGCTTCTTTATGCTTCAACATCATTCTAAGACAAGTATTTGTTCTATTTATCTTAAAGCTTGTAAATTTGCTTAGTCTTGTTGATTAAGCCTCCGTAGAAAAGAGACACAAGAATATAATTAATAAGGCGATGCTTCTTACATACATTCAAAAAAGCTGTCCGTACTCTTTCTTACTCATATAATGAAGGCCTTTTTTTTGGGGGGTTAATGACAAATTAATAAAAGGAAAAGACACAACAATCGACGAATAACCTAAGACTTTGAGACTAAACTCAAACATCACTTCAAAATGGTTTAGATTTTCTTGAAATAGTTATTGAACAATCTACTCTACGTCGATATGGCTAAAATTAGAAAAGTTGATTCTTTGTTTTGCCTTCTCCATCAAACCTCAAGAGAAAGATTAAAAAGAAATAAAAGTAATGCAACATTTGAAGATAAAAAAAATAAAGGTGATGTGACATTCAATGATGAATAGCTTTATTTTGGTCGACAAGTACCAACTTGAACACTTCGAAAGAGTGGCACAAATGTAAAGAGTCAAATGCTAATGAATGTCTAGGGGCGTTCATTTAGATCATGTCCTACTTAATTAACCAATCGTGCTACAATAATTTTGATTATTTATCAACTTAATGATATGATTGATTGAAATATACTTCTATACAATTCTAAATGCATAGCAGATTCAGTAAGGTAGAGCATAGGATCATAATATAGCAATCCCATATTGGAAGAGCACATGGGAGGGATGAGAAGGGTGGTCCAGTGGAGTATCAGCCGAACTTCTTATTCTGAAGTTGGAGGTTCGAATCTTGAAGTCCACATTGAAGTTCGATGGTTAACCGTTATGATAATTTAGTTAGATTCGTTCTCAAGAAGAGTAACGGACGTGATCAAGAACCTCATGATCCAACCAGTAAAAACCTATCATCAGGGTGGTCTTTGGGTATTATCCTTTCTCCCACCCCTTTAAAAAAGAAAAAAAAAATATTGGAAGAGCACCTGGGAGGGATGAGAAGGGGCTTTCTTCACATGGTCTCCCTGAGATGGACCATCACATTCTTTTTCCCTTTAGTTTGCTTTTCTTTTAGTTCAGTCTCTATGAGGCATAGGCATGGGCGGGGCCCCTCAAATACTTTTGACAAATTATACCTATAATATAATATACTTAAATACACAAACTAAACATCCCATGAGTATTTTGATTGTGCTCATGCTATCACTTTCGTATAGACTTACATCTAAAAAGTTATAAATATGTGATACATTGTATAAAAATAAGGGTCATTGTATTTTAAAATATTGAGTCGTTCTCAAAAATATGAAAATAATAATAATAATAAGGGTAATAACATAAAATGACAAAGCATTTTGAATTGTAAAAACTTGCATATAAATATATCCATCTTATTATGAAATCATTCTTGTCGGACAAACCAAGGGAGGCGCTCAAGAGCTTTGGAGATATACCGAAGGAAAAGAAGACATTGGCATACCCCATCTCAATGAGTTTTTTCTACGGCCTCAAACTGGAATGTAAATTTTTTTGTCACTCGATCTATGTGCTTATATTTAGTTTAAAAGGATTTTGGTATCTCATTTCAGACAGTCAAATCAATCGTTTCGAACCATTGTACGTTACTGCACTCAAAACCCTAATCCAAATTCGAAATTTCAAGTTTGAGTTCAAATACCCAATCATATAATTTAAAATATGCTAACGGATAAAAATAATGTGAGACATAATTTAGAAATGAATTTGAAATGCTTTGTTTGATCCGGAATTGAGAAACTCTACTCTTCCTTGTTTTTCGATCCGGAACTGTCAAAAATAAAACGATGTTATTTTTCGATGAAATTTCATATACATACTCAATTAACCTACCTAAGAATGAATATAAAAATTTTTTGGTGAAAATAACCCAAAAATTGGGTCAAATTGCCCCCGGAGGGCAAAATAGACATTTTATATCATATATTGATCCGGGAATCGGATTGACCTCAAATTTTACCGAGACCTCCATACGGACATTACGGAACTTTTGGCACTGACCAAAGGTCCATCGGACACTGGATGTGCCCTCACACATCGTTGGGGTGTCTAGTGGTCCTCTTGGTCCACTTCATTTTCAACCTCAAGAAACTCTTTTCACCCCTATAACTTACTCCACAGAACACTTTTCGACCTGTTTTCAGAGCGTATGTACTCTCCTTATGGCCCTCTTCATATCACCATAGGTGACACCCTTTGAATCAAACTCTAACCCATCCAAAGATTGAACCAAAGTTCTAAAAAAATAAGGTTTTTCAACTTGGGGTCAGACCTGCAACCGTCTTTTTCACCTACCAAACAAACTCTAAATTAATTTCTGAGGTCACCAATAGATTCCCAGGGTTGGTTTTAATCTAGCCCAATACCCTTTACGTTTTAAAAACTCAAGATTCAAACCTTTAATTTTTAAGAAACTCAAATCCTTACCATGAACTTCCCCTTCTTCAAACCACCACCACCACCACCGACCACGGCTACCCTTCAAACCACCATTAAACTTCATATTAACACCCTGGAACCATTCCCAAACCTCAATTCAAGTTAAAACTAAACAAAAACTCAAATTTGTTTCTATACCAACTAAAACCCAAAAATTTGAAAAATAAAAATTCATGCTCAAACAATGATCAAAACTCTTTTTAATCATCATAAATGGACTTTCTCTCTCTCTCTCTAGCTTTTCTCCTCACTTTCTCTCTCCTCCAGACGATTATATCTGATCCAAACACTCAATAGAGGCCTTCAGCAGCCCTTCAAGCCTTCTAGAGTGTTGAAGAATGATGAGAAACCTTCTTCTGCTGCTATGCAGCTGCTTAGAAGAAATGTCATGCAATGACATTTCTGTAAATATCTTAAATTCAAAATTTTAATTTTAATATTTTTTAAAAAATAAATAATTTTTTATTTGCATACTATGTATGCATGCTCGGATTTCACAACTACAATCGGCGATTGTGCTACTCTCCGAAGATTGTGCAATCCTCCTAAAAGGTGTGGCTTGTATATATTTAAGGTTCAATGGTTGGGCATATCACAATGCTTAATTTTTTTTAGCTCTTCTAGCATTTGCACCATAATTTTTGTTATTAATTAGCTTGTTTTTCTATTTTCACAGTACCTTTTTTAAGACTATAAGCTGCGTTTATCAAACAAGGGTGTTAATCGGGTCAGACTTGTCGCACTTGATTATGGGTTCGGTTTGTAACTAATCGAGTTTGAACTCGAGATGAGTTCAACTTTTAAGTTGAAATTTTTGCCTAAGCTCAGCTCAGCTCAGCTCAGAAGAAACTTATGAGTATTCGAGCTAAAATCAATCAAATTTTTTGAGCAAAAATTTTATACTAAACACTAGAATTTAATTATCAATTCTAAAACAATAATTTTCTCAGCAAAAATATTCCAAAATCCGTATAATCCACCATCAAATCAAATCCTAGAAGTTCAAGTTTTTCAAAAACCTACAAGAGAAGAGATTAGAGAAATAAAAGTTTACATGATTTGGAGTTATTTGAGAATAAGTTTGAGTTGTTCATCTTTTAAATATGGGTTTTTTTTCTAACAATAAAATAAGAATTATTTTTATAAACAAAAAATTTATTCAAACCTAGATTCTACTAAGACTAAAATGGAGTCAAGTTCGAGCCAAACTCGAAGGTCGAGTCGAGACACATTATTCAAAGGAGAACAATGGGCCATAGAGCCTTGTAGGAGAATAAAAAGTGTGGTATGGCAATTGGACATGCATTGGGACTGGGAAAATTACCAAAATAACTTATAAATTTCACTAACTCTGAGTTTTTGGTAAAATAACCAAGGTACCCTTAGTAGTTCGGATATTTAAAAGCACAAATAATACAATTTCGGCATTAGTCTGTATTAGTGATGTTACACAGATAAAATTTATATTTTTTTCTTTTTTATTTTTTCTTAATACCTGCATCGTAAGAATCCTTGTAGAGTCAAAAAAAAATTTCACTTAGTTTGCTAGCGTCTAGATCGAGCGAGGGGGAGTATGAGTGGAGAATTTGATCGAGAGATGAAGGAGAATCTTCAATTTTCTAGTTTACAAAGTATGTATGTCTATCCGAATATGAAATAAGTCATGAACATGTCTAATTAATCTTAGTATAACTGATAAGATTAATTAATTTTATGAATTAAAGTTAATTAATATTCAACACTCTTAATTAGCACGTCAAATCCTATCCCCCCACTCAAAAGTTATATGTTTTAATACGAATGTAACACAATTAATAAATAGGTTGAACAAATATGAAGAGTATTCATCATGATTGCAACACTCTACAATTGAATTGGCACTCTTAATTAACAGGTCAAACCTCCTCAAGAAAAAAGAAAAGAAACGAGCTGAGTTTTGCGAGCTCGAACTCGAGCCAAGTTTTTTTAAGTTCGTATTTTAAATAAGTCTAAAAAATTATTCGAGTTCAAATCGAGCCTTATTAATAAGCCGAGTTTAACTAATTCGACTCAATTATGAGTCTGACCCACATGCCAATGGCAGGAACGTTTAATAACTCCAAAATTTAAACAAGAGAATTTAGCAACAGCACGCATTGCCAACGCCCAATACATTGAGGAAACGAATGTTGAGCTAAGGCAAGTGCCCTCCATGTGCTATCTCTATAGCTCTACATTTCTTGTTTGTCCATCAAAAAAATACCAACCATTTTTTCTTTAATTTTCATTAAGAAATTAACCCAACCAGAACTTTATTAGCAATTCGTCCAACAGACCGTCTTTGTGCTTGCATTGAAGCTTTTTTTAGTTGCAGAAATAAAGCTGGCACCAACGACCTGTTGGCCAGTGGTAAGAACTCGAATTCTCGTTCTTAATGTTTGAGTTTGAGTTTCTATAACTATTATAGATCGTTGGGGCTAAATCTACTCTTCAGTGTCCAGAGAACACGATGGAACGTTAGTTTCGACCCAACATAAGTGCCTAGCAGACGGTTGTATGGTATTGAGGAGGAATGCTCCTGTGAATATGTGGACTGGCACATATCCAGTGTACCAAAAAAAAGAAATAAAGCTGGCAGCATGATCTGTGACTTTCATTCTCCCTTGGCTTTATCAATGGTTTCTATTATTTGGAGAAGAAAATGCCCAACATGTGTTTGATATAATGTGTCAAAGAATCGCAACCTCTGACGCATTAACCTTTAATTTGGGCTTTGATGTTGCAGGATTAGTTTCAGACTGGAAAACTGAAAACCCACTTGCAGGAATCTGAGAAGCAAGCACTGAGAAGATTTGCTGATGGGAGTCGCACAATTTATGGTAGCTTTGGCGTGTTAATAATGGCCTATAGACATGTGCAATACTTCCTCTGTGGATCAAAGTATCCGAGGTCCAATCAAAACAGAGTTTTTGGTTTGAGTATGAGGTTCTATCACTGCTCAGAAGAATCTCATGAAGACCCTTTACCTTTCGAATGGTACCAAAAGGCATTTCCAAAGCTAGCAAAATTAACCCTCTTGTTAAAAGATGTGGACTTGATTGATGGAAGGCTAGTTAATATAAATGATCATTCGACAGTCGCGGATGAACGTCTTGAGCTCAAAATGCACACGTTTAAGTCCTTTGCCAGGGACTTTATTGGGTGTCCATCGGTGCAGGAAACACTCAAGAAGAATATTTCAGCTTCATTTGCTGATGCAAAATGCAGACCACCTCTCTGCTTCAGTAGATCAAGCGAAAGAGAACCAATGTCTGTGAACTCACTCACCAAAGTGAGTAACTTTTTGAATGTTTCTGCTCAACAGAGGAAGTTAGTTCGTCTCACAATTTGCCCTCAGGTTACGCAGCATCGGGTATGGACTGGTGCACTTGAGGAGGTATTAAATGGATTGAAATCCGACATGGATTCTCTGAATCGCCCGTGCCCGCCTAAAGGGATTCTAATGGGTCAGCAAATTGTCACTAGTTGTCTAAAATTCTTAGACAAGGCAATTTCTTATGACCCTGATTCAGTGTCATGGATGCGCCTTGCACCTGCAAAAGTTGCAGATTCACCCGCTTCCCCTAAATGGGAAGATGTTCTTGAGATGTTCAATGACCTTATAAATTGCTTGAGAGATGAAAAGGAGTTTCTTTTATATGTTTCGAAGCTCGAGGTGATGAAAGAAGGGCTTTCCCAGATCAAGGATGTTTTGATAGACAAAAATATTGGGTACAGGGAGAATAGGTATCAAGAGAGTTTAGTGCAGAAGAAGCTCACAAAGACATTGGGTCACTCATCTAGATGCTTGTTTACACTTCTGTTGTACTATCTCTATGGCAGTGTTAGAGATATTGAAGTTGAACTTTGTGGTGGGGTTTATGAGAGTGGTCGAGGGAATGGGTTCTGTTTGTGTATGGGGAAAATTTTGACAACAGATCAGGAGTATATGGTTTGGTGTGGGGTGAAGCAATTGGACAAGGCTCTTGTGCTCTTCAAGTTTGTGTGGGAAATGGCTGGAATGAAAGGAGTTTTGGAACTGCAAGGCCATTTGTGGTGTGTTGGGGCTGAGAACAGGTCACTGACATATAGAGGAAATGTGTACTTTGTACATGATATTAGTCTGTGAGATAAGAACATCTCATCAATGGAGATTGTTGGCTGTGTGGTGATGCATTCACCAATGGTGACCCTGCTTAAGTCAACTGCATGCATGTTTTTGAACCCCTTCATTGGTTTGCGATATTAAGGAATAGACTCAATTCTCTTTTAGTACGATAAACTATGTCGTACAAGTGTACAACAACACAAATTTTGCTTGGTAGCAATAAACCGCAAATGTTTTATATCTGGTCATTCAATTAATATATGTGCCCACTATAATGGGTATCAGGGTAAAAACTTCAACAAATGAAATAAAGTATGAGCGGTCCATCATTTAGCTTGAGTACCATTTTGATAACTTGCCGAGGATGGGAGTGTAAGACTTCAATCCTAGTTACTAAGATGTCTCCAAAAATTTCTAGGGCCTTGATGATTCACAACATGGCAAGACGGCAGCTTTGCATACCAGATAACAAAAAGTTTTACCAAACCCCAATCGATTAAAGTGTAAACTCGGACAAATTGTATGATTTTCTGTTTCTGCTGGAAATCAGTAAGTATTGGAGTAAATTTTGGAAGAACATAAACAGCTTGAACTCACTATCCCTGACAATACGGAAAAAGATCAGAAATGAGATTCATTTCTAGTCTAAAGTGTCATAACCATACTCATTTCAGCTTAGATTTTGAAGAGCTCTGCAGAGGTTTTGCAATGGGTCTGGCTGGAGCACTTCTCATAACCTTCTTCACGTCGTACTTTACAGAAGATAAGGCACACACCAGGGCAATCAGCATTGTTGGGTAGACGAAAACAGATTTGGAAGTGTCAGTGTTCACTGGCTTTCCAAGGATCCCTTCCTTGACAAGGCCCCAAATAATCAGCAGTGTCCCAAACATGCTCATCCTCCCAGGTTTTAGAATTCCAATTATTGCTCCTGCCACAGAGAAGTAGCTTCCTGCAAGAACCTGGTCAAACGAACACGATTAGTGATGGATAAAATCAGAACAAGTGCCCAAAGGGACCACCATGCACAAGAACACTATCTCGAAACCAACAATCAATAAGCAATCAAGATTTCAAGTTTCGAGCAAATAAAAAAACAGTGTTCAAGAGTTTGACAGGTACGGTTTCCCAAGCCTATAAGGCACACCAATATCAAATATTTGTAAGTGACTTCCAATTATTCAGCATCATTCATACAAGGAAAGGGGGGAGCAAAAGCATAACAAATAAAAAATTATTTGGAGAATGAATCAAAATGCAGAATCTAGAAAACGGAAAATAGAAGCAAGACTCAATGGCACCATAAGCATAAGCAAAAAAAAAAGTCGTCCAAGAGAAGCATTTTGGAAGAATCTAGGGTCCCATAAAATGATGTACAAAATGATACTAAAAAGGGATAGCTGCCATTTTGAATCTTTAGATGATTTTGGATTTCTTAATAATGGTCATGGAAACATGTTATGTTCACATGTAAATTGGCAGCCCAAACTTAAAGAGAAGCAAATTTTAAAAGAGATATGTGCATAGTAACTAATTCTGAAGTATGCTTTCTTGAAATTACTAAAAGAATGTTGCATTTAGCTTCTTATATTCCAGTAGCTACAAGTTCACCTAAACTAAGTTAAACAACCTAACTCCAAACTAGGAATCATAATCAGTGTATATTTCTAGATCTCTCAGGTATTGTTCAGACCTGCTATATTTAAAGTCTTGCGAACTAATGGAGCAAAAGATTTATGGGATATAAGAATTGACAAACCAATGATAACAATAAATCGAAAAACAATTTTACTACTGATTCAGATATTAAATATAAATGAAAGATAGTAAATATAAATGAAAATGAAAATGCAAGCACAGGTAGAAATCAATGGCTAGTAGGAGTGAAAATTATATGACAATAGCACAGATGCTGCCAGCTCAAAATTATCTAATACATATGCAACTCTAGCCATATTAGTGTGACTATTTGTCAGGTCCAAAAATAGTTGTAAACTGATAGTGATAGTAAATGACGAGGTCACATTATATATCAGAACATTTAATCAGATTGGAGCAAAGACAAGGAAGAGGGAGATGTTACAAAACCAAACCTCCAAACGCTGTAGATCAGTTACTGCAGGGGCCTCCTTCACTTCAGTCAAATTATAGATATTTAGAAGATTACCCCAGCTTGGAACAGTCATGTTATGAATGAGGCCACTTGCAATGGCCCCAGGGTAGAGAAGGGCCTTCACAACAGAAACAGGAAAGATCTCACTTGCAATCAACTGGGAAGACGTGACCTGCATAGGAGTTGTACACATACCAGATCTACATGGGACCCTGGTAAAACAATAAAAGAAAAGAAACATAAATATTATTTTTTTCTGACTAGTTTATCTCAATAATGCACTTGTATTGACAGTGTTGTCATGATAAAAGGCAAGCGAAAAAGAGATTCATCAAATAAAGATGATGGTGAAATTAACTTTAAGGAAAAGACAATACTAAAAGGGGCGAAATGCAAAGGGAAATCCAATGCGTCTCCTTGGGAATGCAACATTTAGGCGTTTGAGGAGCCCAACTTCCAAATAAAGATGACAACCACAAAGAGGATCTTAAAATTACCAATGGCCAGTCAGAGTCATGCATATATCAAATATGGCATAGTTATCGCAACTCGACAATGGCTCTAGTCCTAGCATGATTAGTGACCATCTAGGAATATCTTGCATGATAAACATGGGACTCTAAGATTATCTACATCGTAAGACCTAGGAATTCCCACTAAAATGTGATGTACTATACTTGAGCCACGATATCTCTAGTTATAGATACCCTCAAAGATTCTTAAATGTGGCCAGACCACACTACAAGAGGGCACGAGGCTACAGTACACTACAACTATGTAGATTGCCCTCTGCTCTTGCTCTCCTACATGGGACGCCTTCTGAGGCTCCACACTGAAATCAGAATGGTGAAGTGTGACAAGGCAATCCTGAGTGGCTTCTCACTGTCTGCCATATTATTGAACGAATATCCAATGTAATCCTATATCCTTGTTTGGTTGTATGAAACACTACTACGCGGTCATCTATTGTCTGGGGTTAGCCATTGTGCAACAATTAGTACGTGGCCCTCCACTCAATGTTACCTGGATTGTAGAGTACTTTAGTACGTGGTATGGGTACAAGTTCGTGATAAGACACTTTCTTAGGTACGCGGTAAAATGGAGGTAAGCTTAGCTGGTACAGTGTTTTGGTTTGCAATTCGTTTTGTAACTCTTAGTTAGATCGTTTTCACTACTATATAAAATCATATCATAGAATATCCATAAACACTAAATCAATTATAATTTAATTTACATTTGTGCTGATTTTTTATTATCTAAAATAATATATAATTATAAATCTATATTCACGAAATCAATTAATATGTATTTTATATTTGTGCAACATGTTTCAAACCAAATCGATTTAGGGTTAGCATTATAATTTGGGATCGTACATATTTGTGATTTGGATTGCGAACCAACCCCGTTTTGGATCGATGTACCCAAATCGTGGGTCATCAGGGATTTAGTGAAATTCTGATAACTATGTCTCCACTAACCATCCTTACAAACAATGTGACTCACGGTCAGCAAATTGGTGTTGAGGCTTCCTGGGCTCAAAAAGTAGAAACCAAAATATCTCCACAACGTCACTGTAGCCACCAATCAATACGTACCCTCCAAGTACCTAGAAAGCGAGTGGCTTGGTACATTGAAATAAGGGATCTGTCATGACCTGAGAGTTCCAATTTGGGGCACTATGCCATGACCTAGTTCGGAACTAGGATAGATAGACAATCATTCTACACATGACTTCAGCTCACATCACCCTAATCCCTCAATTGTCAAACCAATGTTCTCCGCATTAGTATCTTCCATTCCACCCATGTTCTCCATATCAGAAGTGCACCTGACAGCACTAGAGCTAAAGGGAGTATACATCTTCCCTTTGTTTCTCGAAGGCCCCTCTTAACCTTCTCCATGTCAAACATCTCGACGTTTCAGCTGCTATAAATACATCCCTTAGCCTCTTTCGAGGCCCCTCTTAGCCGAATCCATATGTAAATACCCAAGCCTTCATGGCAGAATGGGAACAAAAGTTGAACAGTAGACCTTCCTGTACAATATAAAAGGCAGTCCAATACACAAGGCTCGTGTCACTGCAAAGTCTGGGGAAGGTAGATGTATACAACCTCACCCCGCACATAGAGAAGCTGTTTTCGTGACTCGAACCCTTGATGCCTAAGTCACAAGAGCAATGCTATGTAGACTTAAAAATCTGCCATGATGATTTAGTTGTTATATTTATCATTGATTTAACTGTAGGTCTCAATACCTATTCAATGGTAGTAAATTCATCAAGTAAAGTTTTTAAGTCTATTTAGCATTTTTCAAGTCACAATAGAACTATCTTACTGCTGCACTAAAGGCCACTCTAAGACTTTTCTGTACAAACTCTCAACTAATTGCTTGTTTTCGTACCTTCTTACTTTCCTCTACTTCCCCAATAATTCTTCCTTCATCTTAATCTCAGTCCATTTCCTATCACGAAATACAACCCTTAGTTGTGTACTGAAGTTGTCATAATACGAAAACTACTCCCTCCCATCCTAGACTGATCCGTACTCCTCGTTTTTCTACTGTTGCTTGGGCTCTTATTGTGTGATTCCTCCCATAACTTGAAATCCCATTCCAAGATCTAACATAACTTTAACTAAAAAGGTTTCTTACCCCTCGAAAAGCTGATCGATGTCAAATGAGATTATGTCATAAGTATCTCAAATCAAAATATTAACATTTTTGTGACTCCAAAGACAGAAACATAAGAGTTTCTTAAAGACATTTTCCACCTTTTAAGTACATTTAAGAAAGCACTACAACATTTGTGTATGTTGGGAGATAGGGTTGCATGTGTGGTGTGTTTTCGGTGAAGAGATTCAGACCAATGGATGCAAATGGACTAGATGAAATCAAGGATCAAAATTTCGTTTCGGTACATAGTTTCAGTGAGTTTGAAAATGAAAACGTTTCAGTAATGTTTCGAAAACAAGATGGAAACGAAGAAAAATTAAAAAATTTATTTTCAAAACATTAGTTGAAATATTTCGAAACATAGGTCAAAACGTGTCGAAACACCTTGAAACTTTCCGAAACACCTCGAAACATCTCTAAACATAAGAATTCTGATATTCAATCAATTATTTGTTTCGATCTCCATGGAAACAGAAACGTTTTGGACATTTAGACCTTCGAAATGAAATTTAGTTCCTTGGATGAAATCTAAAGATAATGGTGAAACAAGACTTACAACACGTTTAACTTCTTAAGCAATGTCTTGACTTGAAAATGACACCCCTAGTTGTTCAAAATTTACTAAAACATGATGATATTTGACATTGCTTCATTCACTGGTTATTTAGCGGTGATCAAAAAACATGGTCTGTTCTTCGACATCGAATGACAAACAATCTTAGTGATGGAAAATTGACATAATCTCATCCCGGAAAATCAAGCATGGAAAACATGGGCAGGTAAGATTATGAGTAATATAACCCAAGAGTTCTGCACTAAAACCGACATACTCCGATTACCTCATTTTACAAGTTAGCCTCAAGCAACACTTTTTACAGGTAGCCTAATATATTCATTCTCATTTGTTGCCACATAAAAAATTACAGGTACAGATACTTGCCAATAAAGAGTATATTTCTTTGTACACTTAAGCAAGCATAACAATATTTGTGTCAGCTGATAGAGCGAGTGGGAGGGATGAAGCACACCACGAAACCAAAAATTAAGAGGCTTACTTGAACAAAACAAAGATTTATCCAAACAAGGCACTCTTAGATGCTCAAACATAGAAATTAAAAAAGTTTCAGTCGAACCCAGAACCAATACTGTTGACATGAACAGTTCACAAATTGAGCCAAACAAAGAAGCCCAATTGCCAAAACTTGATTATTAACAAATTATAGAGAAACCCCGATTCAATGAGAGCTTGAAATCACCATATATTAAGTCTAAGTCAATCTTAAAATTGATAGTTTAGAGGAGAGCTAAATGGGTATTCAGAGATTTAATCATAGAAGGAATATTCAAACGCTGAGACATAACAACTAACAAGTTTCAGTGAAGCCAAATTCAACAAGAAGCATGTAATTTCCACATAATTGAAGTCTAAATCAACCTTAAATGGGCTAATCAAGAGTAAAGTTAAATGAATGGTTGAATGATTGATCCTAAAAAAGAATGCCCACAAGCTAAACATGGATATTAACAAGTTTAAGTGGAACCCGAATTGAATAACAATGTGGAATTACTATATAATCAATCTGGTTCAACCGTACATTGTTTAAGAGTAGAGGTGAATGAAAAGTTCAAAGATATATCCAAACAAGGAATACCCAGATCCTAAAACCTGATGACTTGTAAGTTTAAGCGAACCCGGGATTGAATAAAAAGTTGGGTACTGAAGATTAGGGAAATTATATAATTGAGAAATGAGTTTTTACCTGAACAGCGGGACTTGAAGGATGATGAGGAAGAAATATATGCGGGATGAATATGTTGAGAGATTGCTCAACCATCCCTTCGTAGACGATCTCGAAGTTGCCATTAATCTAGAGAGAGAGAGGGAGAGGTATTTCAGGGAGTTGCCATTTTGGCGAAAAGGGGTACCTGATTCTTTAAACTTTGTCGTTTTAGTGCAGCATTAAACGCCGTCGTCTTTTTACATCTGTCGCAACAAATGACTGAAGGAGTGCCTTTATATTACATTCACATCTCTTTCAGACATGCTTACACTCGTCAATATCACTTTTACTAAACCTTTTCTTAACGAATATATGAATTTTAAGAGTGTTTGCAACTTATTTTGGTGCCTAATGACAAGTGGTTATGTTGCCACTAAATAGTTTGAAACAAATCTAAGAAAAATTCTATTTAGATTTAATCTGCGAATTTAATTAATTACAATGGTTAGATTAAAGGTGGATTACATCTAACCTTGAAATTCGCAATTAATTCATTGGTTACATTGAATTAGTTTTTTTATTAAGTCCCTAAATTAGGAAAAAAAATATTCAATATGATGATGATGAATTTAAGTTTAGACCACTTCTAGAGCCCAAAATCTTTTGGGTTCATTTAAGACAACCCAAGTGCCTCGTCCAGACACTGTTCATTGGGCCCGAGTTGGACTACGGCCCAGCCCCATAGAAGCTCGCAACAAACTAGCTTGAAATAAGTGGCAGTTCGACATCGACGAGCTTGGTACAGATACCAGATCGGGAATTGGGAGCACGACACCAAGCTATTCACCAAAAGTTGTACCACGACATGTGGACAAGGGACAGTACCTAACAACCCTAACGAACGAATGCTCGTCGGTAGTGGAGATGGCTCACGTATCTCATTGGAGGAGTAGTGGGTGTAGAAAAACGTCAGGGATGACAAACCTAGCAACAGGACAAATGACGAGGGACTACATAATCAGTCAAAAAATGAATCACCATGAAACCCTAACAAGGGGATATATAAATAGTTAACGACTTCACAGAGAAAGGAGATTGAGCCAGAAACTGGGCAATATTCTGTAAAAGACTCCTAGTCAAATACCTTCTAACAACAATTTTTTCTCCCAAGTAATACAATCCCCGATGAGCAAGAATTTTCATTATAGTGAACGTATCTTTAATTCTTCGACTAGCGTGAACCACTCACATTACTATATTCTCTTGCATTTAACACATTTTCCATCGCACACACATTCACGCACTCTAGAGGTCATACCCTAGACTATTTTGTAGTTTGGTCTAGTTGATTTTGAGCACCATCACAATACAACGGTGATATCATGTTAGCAATACTAACGTGGTATTACAAACCAATAATAAAACACCAAGTGAGTAAGGTGAACCCCACTTGAGTAGTCATTGACTTACATGGAGGAAAAGTAGGTAATTATTTTCTTACATGGATAGTTGATTATTAATTTTTGTAGGGTCCATTTATTTATTTGTTTTAATATTATTAGTTGGTAACACTATATCAACATTGTTATGTGGCATCACCGATATAATGAATATTTTTTTCTAAATTAGATCACTATAGTATTGCTCTAGATGCAATGTAGCGACAATGTCAAAAAAAAAGTTGCCGCCTATATGATTTTCTCTAACATATTTTGGCACCAAACATTTTCTATCGTAGAATTAGTGGCAAAATTATTAGTCATAAAGCCAAATTTATGACTAATTACACCTTAGTTAATGAAATTAATTCAAATTTTTGTGACGCCGCTAAATCGTAAGCAATATTGGCGAAATCGTATTTTTAATGAATTAAAATTACGAGAGGCACTTGGCACTAAGTAATGCCACAAGCATTGTAGGATTGAAGGTACGATATAAAAATTTATATCTATTGTTCAGTTAATTTACAACTTTTAAAAGGATTTTTATGATTGATTCATGTTGAAGTATGAATATTTAAGTTACACCCTCTTCAATAGCTTAAACTTTTAGAATAGATGATTGTTTAACATGGTATCAAAATAAAAAGTCATGTATTCGAATTTCGCCGCTACCCTGATTATTAAAAAAAAAAATCATGTATTAGGTTCAAAATCTAACATGCGAGGAGATGATTGTTTAACAATTTTGAAAATTCCAAAAGACTCTGACTGACTCCAAAAAAGTGTAACTTAATATCAAAAGTTATGTATAAAGACCCCAAAATGTTGTATATGATGGTAAGGTGCCCTTTTTTTCAATACCATAGAATTGTCTGCCTTTTAATACGAGAAAGGAATTGAATTCGACAAAACAAATCGGATTGGAAGATTCGGGATAACTATTCAAAAGTTGTAAGTTTGATGCAAATAACTCTTGTTCACCCGGCAAGTGTTATTTGTGGCCTGGGTAGTTGCATGTATTTAAAATTTATTATGTAATTACGAGTGAAAAACCCAAATTTGACAGATTTTTTAGTCATTTTTTTTGTGTTAATTAAAAAGAGTTGCGATGGAGCGACCGACTTGGAAACTCTTCCTAATCGTGACCATAACAACTCGAACCCATTAGAATAGTCCTCGAGAGGGGCCTACACGATGGGCTCTACAGGTGTTCCTAAGGGCAACTAGAGTCATAACTTGAACTCAGTCCCGCTAAACCGTTAGAAATAAATCATTAGTCTACTCCTTGTTAATCGAATCTGGATGATCATTACTAGGACGACCATTAGACCACCAAGATAGGTGGTGGATTTTTAGTCATTAAATATTTGATAAGGAAATCAATTTGTAGCTGGCACATAACATGTCCTGGGTAACATTCCATAAACAGAAGTTCCAAGCAATAATATTTAGGATGCTACCACATCAATGAGGGAAGAAATTTGCAATTTGTGTGTTTGTAATGTCATATAGCCTTCACTTACCAAAAAAATGTTATATTGCCTTCATTACTTACACACAAGGGTAAAGTAGATCGGTGATCCGTTTCACTTTGGTCTCTTGATTTTTAATTGTGTTATTTTGGTATATAAGATTTTTAATTTTATTTCAAGTGACCATTTTAGGTTAGTTGTTTAGATGAATACTAGCAAAATTTTCTTCGAATATTTGACAGATTTTATGTTCATAGTCCACACTCTATAGAGGATTCAAATGATAGTGGAATATGAAAATGGTCACTCTATATATTTCGGCTTTCATATACAATAACTCGTACTATACGATTATTTTATGAAAGTAGCTTTCACACAAATAGTGGGTAAATTTTCAATTCACCAGACATACTATATTACCAACAATATGGCCGTATCACCAACAAATTATAAAACACTGCATACTTCGAAGGAAACAAACTACCAAAGATCACGGCGGGAATAATTATTTACCCTTCTTCCCAAAAATCCATCTTAGTGGATTCGGAGGTTTTTCAGAAGCACCAACCACATGATCTCCACATTCACCCGATTCTTTATAAGGTTTCTTCTTCTTCTTCATCATCATCATCATGGCCGAAGTAGAAAAACTGCGCGAATAAACGGAGGGCACTGTTGCATTTGATATGCCATAATTGATCGTCCCAACGCCTCCGATGCTTTGGCAATGCCTTAGCTCTCTCTGATCGATCTTCCCTTCATTTTGCATAAGTTTCTTTATTTCCTCGGAATTTAATTTATCGTCCCAAATTGAACCAGACGAGCCTTGTCGCCTAAACGATTTCGAAGACCTTTGTAATTGAGCCATTGCAGACATCAATGGCTCTTTTCTTGCTCTCAGTCATGAATGGTATTGAACTTATATATAGAAAGAGTAGGAGAGAGAAACATAAGGAAAAAGGCCATAGCATGGGATTTTGTGTGTGTGTGTGTATATTCTGGTATTTAGTAAATGTAATTATGCAGAAGAATGTTTTTCCGTTTTCTTCTACTCGTCTCTTTATCAATTGCTGCCGTCCGGGTCATGTCCATTCAAACCTCACTAGCTATTGCCAATGACTATTGCTTTGTTTTGTCCACCATCACAAAGTAGATCTACAATACTAGTTATGATTGGTAACTTGTTTGGGATGAAAAGGAATAATTAACCGACCACATTAATATTGTCGTGATCCAATCTCACATCGCTTGATAATTTTTGTGTAAAATGTTTAATAAATTGGGTAAGACGACTATGGTACTTCTTTTGGTAATGTACCAATAATACTATTATTAAGGATCAAATCATAACTATTGAGGGTTGAGTTACAACTTAAAAAATTATGGTCTATCAAAAATTATAGTTTTTGAAAATTAAATTATATATTTTTTAGCATGATATCAAAAAAAAATCTCTTTTTCTAATAGTAAGTTTAAGGGTTAGACACTTAGACCTTCTTTATGAAATGCCCCCCTTCAAATAAGTGCTTATTTCATAACACCATTTAATACTTAAAATTGAACACTTTAAGCACTCTCGTTTAATAATTTTAAACTTCTAATACTTAATGTTTTAAGCAATTTTTAAAAATATGCTAAAATTTGAAGTAGTCAACTACCTATTTATCACTTAATACTGAAAATGTTAGTCACTAAAAATTTTATAAATTCATCATAATTGACAAATATATATCTTCAAAACATTTACACTCTTGACTTTTCAATACACACCACCACCGTCGTCGCCATTGTGTCGCCGCCACTGCCACCGTCACCTTCATTGTGTCGTCACTATCACCACCACTACCACCATTGTGCCGCCATAACCACCACTATTATCATCACTACAACCACTATTGTGTCGCCGTCATCGCCACTGCCACCACTATCGTCGTTGCCATTGTGATGGTGAATGGTACGGGTAGGAATAAGATCACTATAGTGAAATGATTAATAAAGAGTAAAATTAAAATAATAATAATTTTTAAACTTCAGTTCTTTATATTTGTCAAACAGTTTGATTTAATTAAATACTTAAATTTCAGGAGATACCAAACAATCTACGAATTAAAAAATTCAGCATTTAATTTTTAATTTTCAGCTTTCAATTTTATCAAACATCCTAGGAAACTTATACTTTCTGCATTATGATAAAATAGAAAAGTTATTAGGATATTTTCATACAAAGCATTTTTTTTTTACCACGATTAAAACATAAGTGAGTTGTTAAAATAATTATTTTGATTAAAATTGATGATGCACAAATTGGTTTCGTACAAGTTCAACAGTCAAGAAGGTGAATAGGTATTGATGAACATGCAGTAAACAAACAATCAATGACCAAAATAGCAAATAAAATATCAACACAGAGGTTTATAGTGGTTCGGTCGTGGCCTACGTCCACTTTGAATGGCAACGGTGGCCTTGGTGTTCTTTATTAATGAATAATCGTCACCGAAGGGTTTACACCGGAGAGCTACAGTGCTTTTAGGGAGAGGGGAACAACAATGTTGTGCAAGGTAGGAGAGGAGGTTTTTTGGGAGGCGTGCCCTAGATGATGAGAGGGCTTACATTTATAGAGTTAGGGTTTGGAGGTGAGGCGGTGAGGCGGTGACGTGAGGGAGGGATTTCCTAATTGTTTTGGTAATTACCAATTTGGTAGGGTTTCTCCGTGCGCCGTATTTCTCTCCCTCGTACTCCAATTCCTTCGGAGGAGGGCCCCAGCTGGATTGGATTTGAACTTGGACTTGATGGGTTTTTGCATGGTTGGGCTCTTCAATCGAGGTTGGGCCTTTTCACATAAATTGGGCTATTTGGGCTTGACCCATCATTTGCCCCCCAATGCCCCTTGTCCAAGGAAACTTTGGAGAAGGGTGCATTAGTTTACATCTTGAGTTTCAGGTGGTGGAGACTTCCCCTGCTAGATGCATTTTTGTTTTGGTGCATACTCCAAGTTTCTTCCATTTTTGCTAGGATTTTTAAGAGGACAATGTCGATTGAGGAAGGAGATGTACAAAGGTCTATTGATACCATGGTGGGTGGCGAAATTGGATCTGAATCCGGTGGTCATGGAGTTCTTGGAGCTGCAAGCATTGACGAATGAGGAGGAGGAGGAGCCCCGCTGGCCGCCGCCGCCATGGGCGTTCAAGAGTTAGGCGAGCAGGCCCCAAGCGCTGCTGCCCACGCAGTGGGCGAGTAGGTCCTGCGGGCTGCTCCTTCCGAAGATGGTGCGGGTGCAGTGGAGAAGATGGTGGGCGCCACTTTGGGCGCTGAAATTTCTGTTCTGGACAGCTTGGGCGCACAGCCCCTTGGGCGTGCAGCAAAGGCGGGCGGACAGCCCCTTGGACGTGCAGCAGAGGTGGGCGGACAGCAGGCGCTGATCAGCGCTGGTCTGGGCAGTTCTGGCGCGCTGGGCAGCTGCCTGGGCGCTGGTTCTGCTGTCCTGGACAGCCCAGGCGCGCTGGGCAGCTGCCTAGGCGCTGGTACTGTTGTCCTGGACAACTCAGGAGCGCTGGGCAGCAGTTTGGATGCTGTTTCTGCTGTCCTGGACAGCTCATACGCGCTGGGCAGCGCAGATTCTGTTGTCCTGGGCAGCTTACGAGCACTGGGCAGCAGCATTTTTACAACAAAAGGTGCAGGAAATCAACCCAGGGAGCAGCGTGGAGAGCTGTGCAGCAGCTTGGGTGCAGGGGCAGGTTTGGGCGCCACTCCAAGCGCGGTGACTGCTGGAGTATCAGAACAACCGGCAAATCTTCGAACGGCCATAACTTTGCGCACGAGAGTTCGTTTGAGGCGAATTTTTTTTTTGAATCCGGGTATTTTTTTCGAGATCTACGACATACAAACAGCCATAGGCGGTTTGGTCAACAATTTTTTCCAAAAAATGCTTCTATCTTTCTGAATTTGAGTTTTAACCACAATTCAGTGAAACCGACGGTGGTGGAGAGTTCTTGACCTTGTCTCTAATTTCTGGAGCTCCTGTTGATAGGGAGATGGTGGAGACTCTTTTTGCTTTAGGTGTGGTGTCTTCTCTCTTCTCAAGATGACGAGGTTTGATGCTCTAGTGCTTCTCTGTCAAGGTCCGATTGTCAGGCTGCTTCCCGGGAGATGGGTCCCGGTGGTGCCCCCATTATTTTCCAGATTGGGACTTCTGTGCTAGCTTTGTATGCTATAGGAGTTGAGACTCCTGTGCGGTCTTCTACGGGGACTGTAGCTCCACATAGCTGTCATGCTTTGACTCGATTTTGGTCGACGAGGGGCTTTGGAGGTCTGTGGCCCCTGGGATTTCAGAGAGGCAGGCACTGGGGTTGCTGAAGAGCAAGTAAGGCTCGGGCGGCAGGTACGAGAGGATGCCGCGGAGCAAGTAGGTAGAGCTACGTATAGCTCAGAAGAAGGCTGACATGGTGGAGACTCATTCCATTGAGATGGAGATGAGAAGGGCTCTCTCATTCCATTGAGATGGAGATGAGGAGGGCTCTGAGGAGCTGGGCGCCCGAGGCTCATTCCATTGAGACGGAGATGAGGAGGGCTCTCTCATTCAATTGAGATGGCGATGAGGAGGGCTCTGAGGAGTTGGGCGCCTGAAGCTCATTCCATTGAGATGGAGATGAGAAGGGTGTTGAGGAGAGTTGTAAGGTTTAGGCTACTCAGGTTGGGTGCCAATGGAGAGGTCCCGATTGTTGACATCTAATCTAATGTAGTCCCTCGGGTTGCAGACTACCTGAGTTTCAATATCCTGCCTAGAGATGGTAAAAATAATGTTATTTCAAACATTAAAATATTTAACATGATTACCTGGAAAGAGAGGCAGGCTACTTGCGTGAGAGCAAAGATAGAGTCTGAGGTTACTCATGAGAGAGCTACACCTTTTAAGACCGAGCTTTTGGCGACCCGTAAGAGAGTCCTTAAGCTTGAGGTATAGGCTATCTGTTTGAGAACAGTGCAGAGGTAGGTGGGCTGCCTGTTTGAGAACAGTGCAGAGGTAGGTTGCCTGCTTAAGAGCAGTGCAGAGATAGGCTGTTTACTTAAAAGCAGAGCATAGATATGTCAAGCTTTTTTGGTGACCCGCGAGAGAGCCGCTAAGCTGGAGATAACCTGCCTGTTTGAGAACAGTGCAGAGGTCAAGCTTTTTTGGCGACCCGCGAGAGAGCCGCTAAGCTGGAGATAGGCTACCTGTTTGAGAACAGTGCAGAGGCAGGTCAAGCTTTTGGCGATTCGCGAGATGACTCATCTCGCCTAGACCTGTTGATTTCCTCAGCATTTATATATTTTTGAGCTTTTGCCAATAGTTCTGGCATGCTCTTTGGTGGTCGTTTCATCACTGAGAAAAGGAAGCTTGATGATCGGAGGCCTTCTTGGAAGGCGGTCATGCTGACTTTTTCATCGGGCTCTTCGACCTGAAGGAACCCCTCGTTAAAACGAGTGAGGTAGCTTCTCAGGCTCTCATCTTGGTCTTGTTTTATGCTGAGCAGATGGGTGACAGGCTTCTGCTGGCGGCGTCCACCAATGAACTGTGTCACAAAAGATCTGCTCAATTCGGCGAAGGAGCCTATGGAGGCCGGGGTGAGTTTGGCGAACCATTGTCGCGCTGATCCCTTCAAGGTGGTTGAGAACGCCCTGCACATGATTTCGTCAGGGACGTTGTGCAGCTGCATCAGAGTTTTATAGGTGTCGAGGTGGTCTAGTGGATCCTTCGTTCCGTCAAAGGTTTCCACGGATGGCATTTTGAACTTCTGAGGGAGGGGGTAGTTCACCACGTCAGGTTTGAAAGGCGTGTCTGTATGCCTTACTAGGTAGTCCACTGTCCCTGGTTCCTGTGCCTTCATGGCGTTGAAGACATCACCCAATTGATTCTGTACTTCCTTGATTTTCTCGTCCCAAAGATTGGGAGCTCCTCTGGAATGATCATGGAAATGACTTCCATGTTCCATGCTTTGGTTCTCGCCTTCATTCTCTTGGAGATGAGGGTTTCCACCATGGGAAGCAGGAGGAGGAGGGGGTAGAGGTCCCTCATGATGAGCTTCCCTGTGTGGGGCGCCTAGGGGGACTCCAAAGGGAGCGCCCAGCCCTACGGGGGCGCCTAGATGTGGAGCAGCAGGGCGTGGAGCTCCTTGACCTCCAGGACGTGGAGCTCCTCCAAGCTGTGCTCCGCCGAGTTGTGCTCCGCCAAGTTGTGCCCCTTCTCGTCCAGCGAGCATAAGTTGCAGCATCTGCTGGTTTTGGGCCATCAGCTGCTGCATGGTCTCCAACATTTGTTGAGGATTTGGAGCTGGAGCATTCGGCACATGGTTGGCAGGTGGAGGAACATCCTCCTCCTATCGTGGAGGATTGTCTTCATGCTGGTTCATGGATCTGGTAGTGATCGCCATTGTTTCAGTAAAAATGGAATGTTTGGAAACGAGAATTATGTCGTTCCCACAGACGGCGCCAAACTGATGATGCACAAATCAGTTTCGTGCAAGTTCAACAGTCAAGAAGGTGAATAGGTATTGATGAACATGCAGTAAACAAACAGCTAATGACCAAAATAGCAAATAAAAGATCAACACAGAGGTTTATAGTGGTTCGGTCGTGGCCTACGTCCACTTTGAATGGCAACGGTGGCCTTGGTGTTCTTTATTAATGAATAATCGTCACCGGAGGGTTTACACCGGAGAGCTACAGTGCTTTTAGGGAAAGGGGAACAACAATGTTGTGCAAGGTAGGAGAGGAGATTTTTTGGGAGGCGTGCCCTAGATGATGAGAGGGTTTACATTTATAGAGTTAGGGTTTGGAGGTGAGGGAGGGATTTCCTACTTGTTTTGGTAATTACCAATTTGGTAGGGTTTCTCCGTGCGCCGCATTTCTCTCCCTCGTACTCCAATTCCTTCGGAGGAGGGCTCCAGCTGGATTGGATTTGAACTTAGACTTGGTGGGTTTTTGCATGGTTGGGCTCTTCAATCGATGTTGGGCATTTTCACATAAATTGGGTTATTTGGGCTTGACCTATCAAAAATATTAATGTTGTTGAAAGTTGTGTATGATTAAAATGTTAAAATATAAATAAATAGATTTATTATTATTAAAAAAATAATATATAAATTATAAAATTAATTGTTAGATACAAGCGATCTAGACTATTATTATATTTTATGTTTCCGGAAGTTCTAATATATTGATGTTCATGTGCATTGAGTCATTGACCATGTGTAAATAAATAGATTTATTATGGTTAAAACATGAATATTGCCTATCCTGCCGTTGATCATTAATAAATCCAACGTCTCATATTAGTCCACGATTCCTATCCATCAGCCTTTGATTAACCCAACTGCTTATGGCTCACAACCCTTCCACGCTCATCACTTTATAACCGTCGGATTTTACATAATCCAACGGGATACGATAATCCCATCGGTCCCCTACTCTTTCTTCACGTCCCACTTTAACATCCCGCCCTTTTTCTTTCTTTCTCTGACAACCAAAAATCCTCTCACTCACTCTTCATCTCTCTCAATCTGTTTCTCTCTCTCTCCTCTCTGGTTTCAATAAGGGAAATGCAAGAGCAAACAACGAATTCCGTTGCAACAAGTTCTCTGCCTTCAAGCAGTGAAAGATCTTCCAGCTCTGCTCTTCAAATTGAGATCAAAGAAGGTATTTTCTCTCTCTCATTTTGCCTCAGTTTTTCTTCTGAAATTTGAATTGTTTGATAGTAATTCCCGAAATTTTAACATTGCTTGTATAGACATGTACGTATATCAGTACGAATATATTTTAAATTTTACATCGGGGTTTTGGACAAATATTTCTCATGTAATTTAGAAATTTTCAATCTGACATTTGAAGATTGAGAGAATTTTTTATCTTGGTGTTTGCAATTTCTCGGAAAAGTTGATTCCACAGAAAGATCTCGTGATTGACACCAATATAAATGTATTACATTCTAATAATTTATGATTTATGTAGGTATGGAGAGTGATGACGAGATCAGAAGAGTGCCGGAGATTGGTGGAGAAGTAGCCTGCCTGTCGGCTTCCTGCCGGGACGGCGGTTCAGTTGCCGGTCCGGACCGGGTTCAGCCCTCAGCAGAGGGTCGAAGGAAGAGAGGTAAAAGCCCGGCTGACAAAGAAAACAAGCGATTGAAGAGGTAAGTTTGATGGTCAATTTGACCCCCTCAATTATCACATTTCTCATTTTTCACCCCGTTCTTAAAATTATGGTTGTTACTTTACATAGGATCCCTTAAAATTACGTTATTCCACATTATCTCTCCAACCATAGTTATTGATTTTACATTGTCCTAATTACATATATTAAAGATGTAAGTTTTGTTACAAAATCCTAGTAGTCGAGAGAAATTTGATAGTTGAGAGGTGGAAAAGAGATCAATGTCATGATTGAACGGGTAAAAGTGTAATTTGTCAAAAAAAAAAATTACTTCGATTCCTTACCCACCAGATATTGTCATGTCACGGTAGCATATGGCCCACCCACTTGGTGGGGCATCTGACGTGGCATGATGATAGTGGATTTATTTAGTGGAAGTATGGCTGTTAGGACATTCTACATTCTATTTGGGTAGTAGTGGCATTTTGGTAATTTTGAGTTCCCTTGTCGTGAAATGTGGGAAAAGGTTGCTGAGGAATAGAGTTTCAGCACAAGCAGCAAGAGAGAGAAAGAAGGTGTACCTAACTGAGTTGGAGGCCAGGGTCAAAGACTTGGAGAAGAAGAATTCTGAGCTTGAAGAGAGGCTGTCCACTTTGCAAAATGAGAACCAGATGCTTAGACATGTACGTCTGCTCACGCCCATGAATCCATTCATTCATGCACATCACTATCATGACATGACCTTTCCTCTCTCTTTCCCCATCGTGTCATCATTAGTGAATAAAAATGTTCTTTATGGCCATGTTGGGTGTCTATTTTCTTTCGGACCAGATTACGGTACGGAAATAAAATATTTTGGTATCATACAGAAAAATTGTCGACAAAATTATTATATTAGTGGAAAGTTTACGATTATAATGAATAAAATTATAATATTAGTAAAAAATTTATAACAGTAATGAATAAAATTATCACAATAGTAAAAAAAATTATAACATCAATGAAAAATTTATAATAATAATAACCAAAATTACAATATCAATTGACAATTTATTACAATAATAAACACAATTATTACAATAGTGGACAAATTTTTACCACCATTTGAAATATCAAAACTATATTTTGTGAGTTTGTGATCAATCACTAATATTGACTGATCAATCAATGAAAAAATTATATCATCACTGAAAAAATTTACAACAGTAGTTGGCAAATTTATAACATCAAATTAACACATAAATTAATTCAATTAGCATTCAATTTATCAACTTAACAATAAATTATCACGCAATTTCATCAAGGTAACATTCAATCTCATTTAAATAATATTTAATTCATCAAATTTAACTATTTCTCATTAACTTCATCAGATCAACATCTAAATTAATCCGATTAATATTCAATTCATCAAATTTACATTTAATGAATCCAATTTATATTTAATTCATATAATTAATATTCAGTGTCATCCAATTAGCATTTAATGTATCAAATTAATATTCAATTTTAAATAATTAACATTGAATTTATCAAATTAACATCCAATATCATCCAATAAACATTAAATTCATCAAATTAATATAAAATTAATATTTAATATTAAAATACCAAAGAATATTTTTCTACATATTAAAATTCAAGTTGATTAAATTTCGTTTTTCTACATATTGAAATTTGAGCCGATTAAAATCTAGATTCGAGTTGATTAAAATTTTGAGCTCAACCTGAGCTACTAGCACCTAGAACTAATTAAAATTCGATTCGAGTCGATTGAATTTGTATTTTTTTTACTTCTTAAAATTCGTGTTAATTAAAATTCGATTCAAGTTAATTAAAATTTAGTTTTTACGTATTAAAATTTTAATAAGTAAAAATAACTTGATGTTAGTCTGTTGACGAAATTTGATTACTAAATTAATGTTTATTTAGTAAAATTGGCGGTCAAGTTGGTATTAATTTTATGAAATTAAATTTTAATAAATAAAATTGAAGGTGAATTTTATATTAATTTTAGTGAAAGTGAATTTTGTATTGATGAAATTGAATGTTTATTTGTTGTTAAATTTTAAATTTTATTTTGAATTGACTAAATTTTTAATTGGTGAAATTAAATTTTATGAATGTTTATGATCTATCAAAAAAACTTGAGATTTATCACAAGGTTATAGTAGTCTCCCCCAAAAATGGTTTCCTGAGAGATTGTGATCGATTACAGGGTGAAACGATAGATTATTGTATTTCATGACAATTTTTTTTTTCTAAGAAGAAAAATTGCGATCGATCCTATGTTTTTATGATAGATCATAGTACTATATTTTTTGTGATCTATCCCGATAGATCCTCTATCCCAATAGATTAGGATCTATCGCAAAGGTTTAGAATATACCTTAAAATGTTACAAGAATGTTTGGGATCGATCACAAGTATCCTTGACTTAATTTTTTTGAAAAAATTGTAAGTTTGGGATCGATCACAAGATTACTAGAGTGAGATTTAGCAAAACTGTGTACAATTTACCACAATTAAGGGCAAATTTATCACATTTGAGGGCAAGTTTATAACAATTGTGGATAAATTTACAAGTTTAGAAGTTAATTTACGACTGTTCTGATTAATATTACCACTGTTTTGGTTATTATTTTGACAATTTTTGGTAACATTACGAGGATTAAGAGTAAATTTATAACAAAAAGAGATTAAGTTAAACTATGGTGAATATATTTACAACAATTGAGGAAAGGTTATGACATCAAAGGGAAAATTTACTATAATTCAAGGTTAAATACAATGATTATGTAAAATTTTTACTATTGTTGTAAATTTTTCACTAATTTTATAAATTTTTCATTGATGTTGTAATTTTGTTCACTGTTGTGGTAATTTTTTCCACGAATATTGTAAGCTTAGAATGATCGTGGTTAAGGTTATTAGTACATTGACAAATTTTACTTTCATTTTGGTTAATATTATGAGAATTGTGGATAATAATACAAACTGAAAGGTAAATTTACGACATCAGTGGGATGCACTAGTATGATATTTACGACAAATGTGGTTAGAAATATCAATCGTACTTTTACCACCACATTGATTAAAGTTTGTCCACTATTATTGTAATTTACTCACTGCTGTTGTAAATTTTTTACTGATATTGTAAATTTTTCATTAATGTTATAAATTTGTCCGCTACTGTTATAAATTTTTTCACTGATGTTGTAATTTTTTCACTGGTCGATCAGTCAATATTAGTGATCGATCACAAACCCACAAAATATAGTTTTAATACTTCAAATGGTGGTAAAAATTTGCCCAATATTGTAATAATTGTGTTCATTACTGTAGTAAATTGTCAATTGATGGTGTAATTTTATCCACTATTATTATAAATTTTTCACTGATGTTGTAATTTTTTTCCACTATTGTGATAGTTTTATCCACTATTGTTGTAAATTTTTCACTAATGTTGTAATTTTATTCACTATAGTCGTAAATTTTCCATTGATATTGTAATTTTTTCTTCCATTGGCAACTTTCCGGTATGGTACCGAAATATTGTATTTCGATACCCTAGTCTACTCTAGTCTACTCCTTTTCTCGAGGGTATTTTGGCATATAAAGCTCAATGATTTTGACAATTGTGAGGTCATATATGTCATTGTCAACCAATTATTGTGTTATATGTTCTTTCTGTGTAATTCAATCTATGTTCTGGGCAGAGGAGCAAGTAATTAAAAAAACATTACATGTTATACTTATAAAATTTCTTATCAAATTTGTTATCATATTAATGGGATCTACTTACTTGATGATGAAAATTGTGTCACATTACTTTAAATTAAAAACTTGATAAAAAATCTTGATTAGCATAACATTATTAAGATGATAATGTTGCTAAGGATTGAAATGGGTTGAGCGAGACAGAAAGGGTGATGGTGGCAAATGAGTGTTGTGGATGGTGGAAGGCCAAAGGTGATGTTGAAGGGGGGGGGGGGGGGGGGGGGGGGGGGGGGGGGGGGGGGGTGGGTCATCCTCCTAATTGACAATTGTTTTTAAGGGGGCAAGTTGATATTTGTAAACTATAGGGGTTAATTGATAAAGCATCAATTTCTTTTTTGGTTGGTGGGTGTGGTATTTGTCCTAGTTGAAGTTTGAAGTCATCTTGATTGCCAACTGAACTTCCCTTCTTGACAGCAATCAAAGACACTCAAGTGTTTCTGCATCATCGTACTCACAATCATTAAACCTGTGTTTTCCACGTATAATTTTTGGATAATGATGTGTTTATCAAAAAAAATTTATCAAATTTCCCAAATTTGTTTCTGCATCAGTGTAAATTATTCAATGGTCCCATTGAAAAAAGTTTATGAGACTTACTGATCTAATGATTTATACTGACTTAGTAAATAAATTTGATAAAAAAATTTAGTAAGTATAGTAGTACTCATAATTTTTCAACCCAATATTAATAACATAGTTTATTTACACGCTTTTGCAGATATTGAAGAACACAACTGGAGGTATGCAAGAGGGGAGAAAATAGGCGTACGAGTATTGTGGATGGCTCCAGTGTGATTGGTGGTGGTCGTTGGCCCCCGGAGAGGGAGAGGGAGAGGGAGAGGGAGAGGGAGAGAGAGAGAGAGAGATGTATGTATGTATGTATGCTTAGGGTTTTTTTCGGTTCCCAAATGGTAGGGTAGTAATGAGAGGTGAAGTGTGAATAATTAAGATGCAGTTGGACTCTTCATTCTGACTAAAAACTAAGCCATGACACTCCTTTCACCATCTTGTAAATACATAGAAGGGTCTAAATTGTTAGATGTGTATTTGTAATTTGGAAGAAACAGAGAGATAGTATTAAAAATAACTTTACTTTAAAAAATTATAATTTATTGTAAACTTTCCCAATAAAAAAAAAAAGTCTTAAAAAAAAATTAATGGCCACTGTCCTTCTCCTTCAATTTTAAAATCACAGTTTATCAAATAAATTAAATAAAAAAAGAAAAAGAAAAAGAATTCGACCGACATCCCCTGGGGTCAGTTGGAGGAGAACGAGCGGTGACTTGAAGTACAGACCGAGACTGTTTAAAAGTCAAAAAGAATAATGTTAAACTGTTCCACGTAAGTGGGAAAGTGGAGTGCGTGTCGAAACCTCACTGGTTCAGCCGAGTCCTTAGGATTTCAGCTCGGCTTCACCACTCTTGAGTCCCTTTAAAATATTAAAAGACTTCAACTTTCTAAATTAGCTCTAAGCTTTTTCTTCGATGTTTTTAAAAAAGATTGATGTTAAAATTACGATAATATCTATATAATAAAGTAGCTTATAATTCAAATCTCAAAGATAAATAAAATGACTTTTGCTATTCGCGGTTGAGATCGCTTTAAATTTTACTTTAAAATTAATCTAATAGTTAATATTAACACCCTAAATTTAATAGGAAAAATAGGCCCCTAAGGGTGTGTTTGAAGTGATTTTTTAAAGTACTTCTAGAAATTATTTCTTATAAGTACTTTAAAATAAATAATAGTGTTTAAAACCGTTCCACCACTACCTCTACCACTACCTCTACCACCACCACCACTACCGCCGCCGCCACCACCACCACCACCCTCACAATCACCACCATCGTCATCGCCGCCGCCACCACCACCGTCGTCACCACCACCACCGCCACCACGGTCATTGCCACCCACCACTACCGCCCACCATCTCTCACCCCCACTATAAACCGATACTTAAATTCATTTATTTCTTCTCTATGTTTGTGATTTGATTTTGAATATGAATACAAATATGTTTATTGTTTACCATTTTTTATTACACTGTGCCTTCAGGCACAGGCAATAACTATATTTCAATATTTTAAAACTAAATTTTTATGTGTTATGCATAAATGAGAGTTTATGACTTAAACCAAATGAGATAATTAGTTGTTTGATGGAGAAAATATCACTCAATAGATCACAATGACAAGACATAATCTGTATAGTTGACCCCTAAAAACCAGGATAAAAACTTTATTAAGTCATTACTCTTTTTTTCAAAATGCAAAAAATTTAATTATTTTGCCATACTTCATTATTAGGGGGTGACAATTTCTGATATGACACGAAAATACGATTTGAAATCGATACGAAATTAGTAAGTTAAGATTGAGTATTTCTCAACACAAACCCGATATAATCTGATAACACGAATAATAAATGAGTCGAGTTATTGTCAAACACGAACAACACGAAATTGATACGATTAACACGTTTATCTAGTATTATAAGAATAAATTATTAATTTTTATTATATTTTATCAAGTAGTGACATAATTATTATACAAAAAAAGATATTTTTACTCATTTTTATTATTATATTTATTAAGTTAATTTTTAATTTATAGAAAAAGTATGAACATAGATTCAAAAAAGTATGAGTTAATTTTATTCACAAGTTATATAGGTCAACACAAGCACGATACGAAAATAAATAAGTTGACTCGATTCAACGCGATTAATTAAATGAATTAGGTTAAAGTTGATTAATGTTCGACATGAACCCGAAATGATATGACACAAATACGACACAATTGCCACTCATAAATCATTATCTTTACAATCCACTATCACAATTAAATTAAATAAAAAACAATAAGTAAAAATTATTTTTTTGATATCGTCTCGATAAATAATTTTAGGTAGCGTACCCCTCTCCTCTGTGTCATATCCTCTCATGGCTCATGGCTCATGGGCCAGAGCCGGTCAGATGCAAGACCCTCCCATAAGCCGAAGCCGAGCTGCGCTGGGCCGCCACTACGGGTATAGCCAGTAAAAAAATCCTTACGTTATATTTGAAGTGGGAAATATTATGTATCCCAAATTTGTAACCCAAATTTGTATCCCAAATGAAGGGGACCATTAGATGAGTGGACTCCATCAACTTTTTTAAATGGGACCCACTGATCTAATGATCCCTTTCATTTGTGATGTAAATTTGGGTTATAAATTTAGGATATATAGCATTGCTCATTTGAATAACAAAGTTTGATTTAAAAAAAAAAAACAAAATCCTCAGAAAACAATAAAAAGACAAAGCTTTACATGGGTTGGAAGGAGAAGTAGAGATAGAGAGAGAGATGGCCAGTTAATTTGGCGAAGATTTAGAGAATGCCCATCTTCAAATTTTGCTGAAACTCACTCGTCTTTTGAGCAAGAATCCATCTCCTGCTTTCCCTGTTTTTTTACCAAGATTTGTCGCCAATCAAACCATAAATTGATGAATACTTGTAAAATCGTTTTACATTTGACATTGTAATCCACTGCTTCTTGAAGAGAAATGGAGGCAAATGCCGGAATGGTAGCTGGGTCACACAACAGGAACGAGTTGGTTCGAATTCGACACGATTCGGATAGTGCGGTATGGATTTTGGAAATACCCATTTGGATTTTCAGTCTTATAATTGTTTGATATTTCTGATTATTGTAGCTCTCCGATCTGAGAATTTTGTTGTGTTGAACTGAGTTTTTAGCTCAAGTTTGTTTCTTTACAGTAAATCAGGAGATGGGTTCTGGTCTGGGCACTGAATTTTGAGCTCAAGTTCGATTTTTTATATTGAACCAGGAGATGGATATTGTTTAATTTTGATTCTAAGACCAAAAATTGGTTTTGGTTAGCATTTTCTTTGGTTTTCCTTTTTCTGAATAATAAAAAGAGGAGTATTTAGATTTGGAGATTTGATATTTGTTCTTCAAGTTTGAGTTTCTTGTAGTTCTCATCTCGTGTACACTGCTGTTTTTAATGATTTAGAAATTACAGGATGCATTTCCATCTGTTTTTTTTTTTTTTGTTTGAAAAATATGTTTTCCCATCAAATTTGATTGTTTTTTTCGGAAAGGTCCATCAAATTTGATTGTTAATGTGCTAAAATCGGAGGTTTTGAGGTTTGATTCAGTGAAAGTTGCCTTCCCCCACTCTACTTACTGAGATCATTCTCTCACTCTCTGTCTTCCTCTGTGCTATCTAAGATCTGCTTATACCTTTGGCCCATTGCTGTGAATTAGTTGGAAACTCTCTGTCTTCCTCTGCACTATCTAAGATCTTACCATTTTCTGTTTGCTTTTGGCATTTGTGTAGTTCACATCCTAATGCTATTCACTAATAAGGTAGGTGAGAGATTAGGCTGGGTAGAGTTACATGTACTGCTTTCATCCGTTTTGTTTTGGTAGTTGCGTAGAGCCTTTAAATGAAGATATTCACTTTAGATAGTTCGCAGAATTCTTATACATCTGGATGAATTGAAGGTGGACATAACTAAATAGGCCAGTCGTTGTCCATACTAAATACGGTCTTACAGAGAGTTTGAGCTGAAAGTGGTTGCAGTCTGTGTTTGAATGGGATCTCTCTCGTACTTACTTGGTGCATTGCTTATAAAATTTTCAGCCCAAGCCCCTGAAGCATCTGAATGGCCAGATATGCCAGATTTGTGGAGATACAGTTGGACTAACAGCTGCGGGTGATGTCTTTGTTGCGTGCAACGAGTGTGGCTTCCCAGTTTGCCGGCCTTGCTATGAGTATGAGCGCAAAGATGGAAATCAGTCTTGTCCCCAGTGCAAGACTAGATACAAAAGACACAAAGGTTAGCTTGCTTTTCAAAATCCATTTTAGATCCTACCTCCTTAGAAAGAAGTAATTTTAGCATGCATCTATCAGGAAGTCCTCGGGTTGATGGTGATGATGAAGAAGACAATGTGGATGACCTGGAGAATGAGTTTAATTATGCCCTAGGAAACAGCAAGGCAAGACACCAGTGGCGGGGAGAAGACGCTGATCTCTCTTCATCCTCTAGACATGAATCTCACCCACCAATTCCCCTTCTTACGAATGGGCAGCCTGTAAGTGACGAAATGTGATGCTTTTATACTGTCACTACTATCTGTATGTTGTGTTTTCTGGACGTCCGACTTGGAGTTTGAATAGTTCTGTACACCTTCTCAGTCTTTCAGTGTTTTCTATTGTTTACCATTCAGATAATAATACTTCTTAGCTTTTCTCAATCGTGCTTCCTTTCTTTCTTACACTTGTTTCTAGTCCTGCCAAATGTTCTACAATCTTGCACATTGCTTGAAAAATTGATTCTCAATTTTGAGCTGCAGTAGGACCAGGGAAGGTAATAAATATTATTTAATCTAAACAATCCTTGATTTATCGTCCATTGGGTTATTCCCGATACTGGTTTTTGTAGTTGTATACTGGATGTTGGCTGGTGCAGTCAAAATCTCTTACATGTTTTAGTCAACAAGTAAAGGGTTTTCTACTGAAATATCATGTTTGCTTTTTCAGTAAGCAACAAGGTTTTACTAGAAAAAGAGAAACAGGTCTGCAAAAAATCTGCAAAAGGTAGTTAAATATAATTAAAGGTAGTTAAAGGTAGTTAAATATTTTGGTTGAAGAGAGTTTGATTGTTTTCCTTTTTCGTTTTCCTTCTATGATAAACTCATGCCATTAACATAACTGATCTATTCAGGGTTGAAGTTTTGTATTAAATATAGTTCCACCCATAGTTGTCAAATCGCGAATCGGAAGGCGTATCATTTTCAAAAGTAGTGTATCGTATGATATAGTGTATCATGTATCGTAAGATACGCGCAATTATAAATAATTATTAATAAAATATATATATACCTTTGTAAAAAAGTCATAGACTCATAATAATATAGCATTCTATTAATATTCCACCAATTATTCAAGTTCCAAACATAGTTCAGTAATATCAAAATACAAAAACCTCTAATTCAAATTTCTATCATCAACTGCTTGAACAACCTTAATATTAATCAAGAATTTTGAATTCAATTGAACAATATTAACAACAGACTTTATTTTTTTGTTTTTAAACCATAATCACTGAAACGACGTTGTTTCAGTGGATAGTGATTTAAAATAAGTTCTAAGGTGAAACAATGTCATTTCAGCCAAAAAAACCAAAAAACAAAAAAATAAATAAATAAATAAACAGAATCTTCACGTATCATACGCATCGGATGATACGCATCGTACGATATGGTGCAAAAATAATACATAGATATGATACGTGTCATTTTTCAAGTGTATTGTGACGTATCGTATGATATGTATCACGTATCGTACGATACTAATATCTATGGTTCCACCTACAATCATTCATGGCCAATGTTGTTTTAAAATATTTTTCTAAGCTTCTTGCCAAAATTTTTAGGCATCTGGTGAAATTCCCATTGCTACGCCAGACACTCAATCCGTGCGCAGTACATCTGGTCCTTTGGACCCTAGTGACAAGCATGTTCACTCACTTCAATATCTTGATCCAAGGCAGCCGGGTACGTTCCTAACTTGAATCTGTTGAATTGAAATTCTCCAATGATTTTTCCTGTTCAATTGACAGTCATTTGATCATGCCATATTTCTATGCAGTTCCTGTGAGAATTGTGGACCCTTCAAAAGACTTGAATTCTTATGGCCTTGGCAATGTTGACTGGAAGGAAAGGGTAGAAGGGTGGAAAATGAAACAGGAGAAAAATATCACACAAATGACCAACAGATACAATGAAGGGAAAGGAGACATCGAAGGCACAGGGTCGAATGGAGAAGAATTGCAAATGTGAGCATCTTACTCACAAGTATCTTTAGGTTGTGGTAGGCTACTAACTAAAAATGTCACAGATGACTGAAAGGTATATATGAAATTACATGAGAATGAAGTTATATTTTGTTTGTCATACCTGCTGCTTGAAGGGGGATAATGTCTACCAAAGAACATTTGAAATGAATCCATTGTGTTCATTTGTTTTTTTTGGGTGGCACATGCATTTGGTTGAGAATACATGCAAATGATATATTGGTTGAATGGTTGGAATTCTTCTTCTCTTTCTCGGTAAGGTATCTTTTGATTGATTTGACTATTAACTATAAGTTTTTGGTTTCTTCTCAGTAATATAGCTTATTGTTTTGGCATCTTCATAGTTCATTTTGTTATTACTTAGAATAGACATGGGGATTTTCCATGACTTGTTTTAGAAAAGAAAATTACAATATATTTTGTCAAGTAAGCATTTGTTTCTTAACAACGTTCAAGACTGTTGATTGGTTCTCTGTGTCAGGGCTGATGATGCTCGCCAACCTTTGAGTCGTGTGGTGCCTATTTCTTCTACCCACCTTACCCCTTATCGTGTTGTAATCATACTTCGGTTGATTATCTTGGGGTTCTTCTTGCAATACCGGTGTACTCATCCAGTGAAGGATGCTTATCCCTTGTGGCTGACATCAGTTATTTGCGAGGTTTGGTTTGCGTTATCGTGGCTTCTGGATCAGTTTCCAAAATGGTTTCCCATCAACCGTGAGACCTACCTGGAGAGGCTTGCTTTGAGGTCAGTCAGATTGGTCTTTTGTAAAACACCTTTATGTTGTTGTTAGGGGTTTCTAATCTACAGAGATCTCTATTGCATTGGTTTTATTACGATGTTAATTAAGATTGTTACCTTTGCAGATATGATAGGGAAGGCGAGCCTTCTCAGTTAGCACCTATTGATGTATTTGTCAGTACGGTGGACCCTCTGAAAGAGCCACCTATTGTTACTGCCAACACTGTATTGTCTATCCTTGCCGTGGATTACCCTGTTGACAAAGTCTCATGTTACGTTTCAGATGATGGTTCAGCAATGTTAACTTTTGAAGCCCTCTCTGAGACGGCAGAGTTTGCAAGGAAATGGGTGCCCTTCTGCAAGAAGCACAACATTGAGCCTAGGGCCCCCGAGTTCTATTTTGCTCAGAAGATAGATTATCTGAAGGACAAGATACAGCCTTCTTTTGTGAAAGAGCGCAGGGCAATGAAGGTACGAGATAAGTCATGTGCTGATGGTTCTTGTTTGATATAATATTGGGTAGCATCCTGAATATGCTTTTTGAAGGTTGTTGCTTGTAATTTAGGCGTGATATAGTGAATTCCGAACTTAATTGACTTAGTTGTCAGTATGATGTGTTGGAGATAAAAACACCCATAATTAGAAAGAAATGAGAGCTTTGTGCAGAGCCAGAAATCTTTAAGAAATTCTACCAAAAATTTTGGCTGTAAGATATATTATGAATATCACATAGTTAAAAACGCATTTGCAATCTGCTGAGAAAGCTGAAAATAGAAATACCTGATTATGAATTAATACTGAGTTACAGAGTATAACAATATTGCTTTTTACTCGAGATGCTTTTTTCCCCGCTGTCTGTGTGTGACTGCCTGCGTGTGCCCCCAGTCCCCACTCCTCACCCCGAAGAAAAATTGTGTAAAGCTATTTGTGCTCTTTTAGATTTTTATTTTTATATAATCTAAAGATTATAGAATACAGAATTGTCCTGTCACGGTGAAGCTTTAGTGGCATTTTGTCCTGGTAACTTTTATGCTGCTTCATGTTTTTTTCATTATGTTAGAACTTAGAAGGCTTGCCCTTATCAAGAGGTAATGTAGCTTTTGTTATGTTGTTAAAAAGGAAGTCAGCTGTTTGCAATTTTAGAAACCTCTGGTACGGCGCATAAAGATTTACCTAGACGAAGAGGCAGGCAACCTTTAAGTTTCCTTTTTTTGAGTAAGAACATGGTAAACTTATTGTTTCTCAGAGAGAATACGAAGAATTCAAGGTAAGAATCAATGCGCTTGTTGCCAAAGCACAAAAGATGCCTGAAGAGGGTTGGACAATGCAAGATGGAACTCCTTGGCCTGGAAATAACCCTAGGGATCATCCAGGAATGATCCAGGTGCGTCAGTGTTATTGAATGTCTTTAATGTCGAGCCTCTCTTCTATTTTGCCTCTTGCTAATTTGTTCTTTGTTTTTATGAGCGGGCAGGTGTTCTTAGGGCACAGTGGGGGCCTTGATACGGATGGAAATGAGCTACCACGGCTGGTTTATGTTTCTCGTGAAAAGCGTCCAGGCTTCCAACATCACAAGAAAGCAGGAGCTATGAATGCTTTGGTTAGTGATCCCTGTGGCTCTTGTGCACTTCGTAATATTGTCCTAAATATGCACTGGAATAGCTGTGTCAGTTGTCTGATTGTATAGCTGGTGCAGTAACTATACACATATTATGGGGTCTACTATTTTTGAAATGACCAGGTCATACATGATCACAAGTAACATATAAGAATTCAATATTGGTCTGATGATGGGAAATGATCTTTTAGTGCCCATTATTGGATGGATGTAATGAATCACGAACAAACTGATGCCATTGAACGCTTTCAGTTCAAGGTCTACTGTCTGGTTAATCTAAGCTCCCCTCTAACATGAGCTGATCTTATTATTTTTGTGATTGACCACATGGCCACACTAATTATACAGTGGATGCCGAATTATTTTAGGAGCACATAGGTGATGAATGGGCACAGTTTTTTTTTTCTTTTTCTGGTTGAATGGATCCAGCGGCTGCCCGCGTCATATTTTTCAGAATGTAATTTGTGAGCTGATGTAGATGGAGGGCTTTGAGCCAAGACTTGCTGAACCTGTCCTTTTTCCACTAAAATGTAAATTCGAAAAAGGGGTTTCATGTCTCTCGTAAACTATTTATTCTTCTTGTTGGTGTTCTGCAGATTCGAGTTTCTGCTGTCCTTACAAATGGTGCATATCTTTTGAATGTCGATTGTGATCACTACTTCAACAACAGCAAAGCTCTCAAGGAAGCCATGTGTTTTATGATGGATCCTGTTCTTGGAAAGAAAACATGCTATGTTCAGTTCCCCCAGCGGTTTGATGGCATTGACTTGCATGATCGATATGCTAATCGCAATATTGTCTTCTTTGATGTAGGTTAACTTGATGTGTCATCACCATGGCAACTGTTCTTATCAACATTCATTTTCATTATGCTTATGACTAAATTCAGTTTTGCTTAAATTGTGTTGCAGATCAACTTGAAGGGGCTGGATGGCATTCAGGGTCCAGTCTACGTGGGCACTGGATGCTGTTTCAACAGGCAAGCTCTGTATGGGTATGATCCAGTCTTAACGGAGGCAGATTTGGAGCCAAACATTATTGTCAAGAGTTGTTGTGGCTCAAGAAAGAAGGGAAGCAGTGGCAACAAGAAGTACATTGATAAGAAGAGGGAAGTAAAAAGAACTGAATCCTCCATTCCCATTTTGAGTATGGAAGACATTGAAGAGGGTGTTGAAGGTAGGCCTTTTCTGTATGTTCATCACCTCTCTTTTAAACTAATAGACGTAATCAATTGGGCTGAAGACTTGAAATTACACATGCACCGACATGCCTGCATGCACGCATCCACCCACACACACATTCACTGCTATGCGGGGAGATGGACAAGGAAAGGGAGAGAGATTTCAGATCAAGTTTTTGACTTTATTTTCATTGTGATTCTCTTATTTTGAGGTTTTATCTACCAGTTATTCGAAAAAATCTCCCAGTATAAGTGACTGTTATTCATATAAACCTTAGAAGCTCGTACCAGATTTTAGATGGAACAGTACAAGATAGAGTCATCTTATCCATTTTTGACTACTTTCCATGGGAGTTTTCCCCTTCCAGTAATCTGAAAAAAGATTTCTAAAACATTGAAAATTTGTAACCTCTTTTAACTTTTAATAAGTTGAATTTCTAACCTATATGAGTGGGGAGCCTGCGTGCCTTGATATATTTAGGTGAGATTCCCTAACTACCACGTCATTGCTCAAAGACTGGTACAGAAACTAATTGAGTGAGATATTCAGTGAGTTATGCTTTCATGCTCTTTATGTTGACTGCTTTTCGTGTATTTTTCAGGATATGATGATGAGAAGTCGCTGCTTATGTCTCAGAAGGGCTTAGAGAAGCGGTTTGGTCAATCGCCAGTGTTTATTGCTGCCACCTTCATGGAGCAGGGAGGGATTCCACCAACAACCAATCCTGCAACTCTTCTAAAAGAAGCAATCCATGTTATTAGTTGTGGATATGAGGACAAGACTGAATGGGGGAAAGAGGTAGTAATGATACGAATGTGGCATCTAAAGCATGCACTTGGCCGCTTTAGTGATTGTATTTTGCAACTTGAAAATCAAATTGATTGAGCTTTTTTCTTTACAATCAGATTGGATGGATCTATGGTTCTGTGACTGAAGATATTTTGACTGGGTTCAAGATGCATGCGCGAGGATGGATTTCAATCTATTGCATGCCTCCCCGTCCAGCATTTAAGGGGTCTGCCCCCATCAATCTTTCTGATCGTTTGAACCAGGTCCTTCGATGGGCCTTGGGATCCATTGAAATTCTTCTGAGCAGGCATTGCCCAATATGGTATGGCTACAATGGAAGGCTGAAGGTCTTGGAGAGGCTTGCATACATTAACACCATTGTTTATCCGCTTACCTCTATTCCGCTGCTTGCTTACTGCATACTTCCTGCTATCTGTCTTCTTACTGGAAAGTTTATCATTCCTCAGGTAACTGAGAAATTACATTTTGGTTGGTTAAAATGTATTCTGGTGCATCTTTTAAGCGTCAGCTGAAAATGAGTGATATTTCATTTTCTCTGTTAACATGTGGATGCACTAGAATAATAGATAATTTAGCCCGAGGCATGTAGTTCAGGATCAAACTGACAAAGCGCATGCGGTTATCGTCTGGTCCCCCTATTCCAACTATGTGACTAAAAAAACTGCAAATGCCGGGGAGTATAAGATGGGTGGTGAATGTAACTTTCTCTTTTTCCTTCCTGTGATAGTATTGGAATATTCTGGATGTATGTAACCATTTTTGGATCTGTCTGATTTTTCTTTTTTACAATTATTATTCGTGACTCTTTTTATTTTGTTTCCTTGTTGGTCATCTCTGGTGACGCTAGTTTCCTTTTGCTTTGACGTGCTATTCATGTCTTGAAAAAACAAACTTATCTTGTTAATTCATCTGCCATTCTCTTTCTTGAATGAGATCATGGGCATATTCCTCCTTATTGGGCAATTGGATACCATGGGTTTACTTCTCCCTACTAAATCCATTACAATTTTTCTGCAGATAAGCAACTTTGCTAGTATGTGGTTCATTCTTCTGTTCATCTCTATTTTTGCTACCGGCATACTGGAGCTTAGGTGGAGTGGTGTGGGTATCGAAGACTGGTGGAGAAATGAACAGTTTTGGGTCATTGGTGGTACATCAGCACATCTCTTTGCCGTCTTCCAAGGTCTGCTGAAAGTGCTTGCTGGGATCGATACCAACTTCACTGTCACTTCAAAGGCATCTGACGAGGATGGAGACTTTGCAGAGCTTTATTTGTTCAAGTGGACATCTCTTCTCATCCCTCCAACCACAGTTCTAATTATGAACATGGTAGGTATAGTGGCCGGTGTTTCATATGCCATAAACAGTGGATACCAGTCCTGGGGTCCTCTGTTTGGCAAGTTGTTCTTCGCCCTTTGGGTCGTTGTCCATTTGTATCCCTTCCTCAAAGGTTTGTTGGGTCGGCAAAATCGTACCCCAACCATTGTCATTGTCTGGTCCATTCTCCTTGCTTCTATATTCTCCCTGCTATGGGTGCGGATTGATCCCTTTACTTCAGACACCACGAAATCTGCTTTGAGTGGTCAATGTGGCATCAATTGCTAGATCTTCTTTAACATCATGATGGGTCAGCTTTATCTCTTCTGCTGATGCTTGTCCTTGCTTAGATAGACAAGAAATTAAGGTCTCAAAATCACCACCCAGGTTTAAGTTATGTTGTATACTATGTTCCTTGAGTGATGGGGAGGGTAGTGGAAGAAGGCATAGAGAACTCTAGCTTTTGTTCCTTCATTTTGTTTGTATATTTGTCGTTGTGACTCATGCGTATGTGTTTATGTTGGAGTTAAAACAGAATAGGTGTCGTGAACTATAGCTTAATTTTGTTGTTATTGTGCAGTATTGTGATGCTTTACTGTCAAGGAGTTGTATGAACTATTTATGAAAGCTTTATATTTCAGAAATGATAAAAATAAATAATTACTTTGATCCACAATTTTTGAGTGAACTAATACACACACACACACATATACTATTACACTAAATTAGACACGTGCACATACTAATATACTAAAATAAACATACTAACACACACATACTAATAGACCAAAAACAAATACACGTACATATACTAACCAAAATATAAATTCATACTAATACAACAACAAATACTCATACACTAATCTATACTACTAATAAAAGTACATTAACATGAAAAACTTTTGATTCACTATTTTATCCTTATAAAAAATTAAAAAGGCTATTATATCCTTCCACACTTAATATCTAAATTACCATCATATCCTTATACATTTAAATCTCCAAATTACATCTAAAATCACTTTTAATTATGATGATACCTCACATAAATACCAGATATGGGCCCAGGAAAGCAGGTCAGGTCGGAAGGCCGATTAAGATGGGCAGAGATCAGAGATCCGGGTCCAGAGCTCTCCCAGCTAAGGTAATCACGTATATTACCAAAGCGACGTTTGAGCTGAATCCGAGGTTCAAAATTCCTAACCAACCGAGATCCTCCCCGAAGATTAAGGAGGATCCTACGAGTGAAAGGCAAATATCTCGGGACAAAATCCACAGAACCAGCCCCATGAAGATTAGGAAACTCCTCCATTGGGAGAGAAAGGGGGGGATCCCGTAATTATAGAAGGAGAATCCGGGTTAGAGGTAAGCAAGAGACTATATAGGCAAGGTAAGCCCCCAATGAGAGGGGGAGAGATATCCTTGAACCCTAGCAACGATCTAGAGAGTCCAAAAAACAGGAGTACAATCTCAGAGGCTATAGAGCCACGAAGAACATTTGATTCCCTTGGGAACACTCTGTAATTCATGCCATACAATCAATAAGAAAACAGGAGCAAGAGCCTCCATTAAAGAGTGGATTAGCCGAGCTCTTCAGGGCCGGTGAACCACTATAGTTCCATTGCCTACATCCCTTTTCCCTTGAATCCCTAAATATCTATCAACAACTTACATGAGTCTTGTAGCTCTGATACCCACACAAGGTTTCACACTCCCGCACTCGTAAATTCTGCTCATTCCTGATAAAAAAGCACCATCAGTTTGGCGCCGTCTGTGGGAACGACTGTTCCTATTACAAATAAGCTGATCTTTCAGTGACTGATGGTCTCAACTCGCAACATCAGCAGAAGTCAAATAAACCCACCACGAGTGATAGATCAACATGACGCCGCCGACGACGGACAGCCTGAGAACGTCCAGGAGACGAATCCTCCCAGGGGGATCCCCCCCACCAACAATGAGTTGGCAGCTCTTCGCCAAGCCAACGAGCGCTTGATACAACAGAATGAGGAACTCTTGAAACTCTTGCACTGCCCACGGGAGGCACAACGGGCCCAAGAAGGCCAGAATAACCCCCCACGCAGGGAGCAGCAACATCTCAACCCCCTCAGAGAAGCTGACGGAAGGGGGGAAAATAGCCAGACCATGGGGGAAGTCCCTCATCAACCCCTTAGGAACGGCCACTATGAAGAGGTACAAAGTCAGAACGATGGGGGCGAGAGTGACGATTTTTTTCCCTACCAGCAGGACAGGAGAGAACAGCACTGGGAGCAACGCTCCAAGGATATCCAACAAGAGCTCAGCCACATGAAGGAGGCTGTAAAGAGTAAGGCTCCGATTACAATGGACGCCCTAGTACAACAGACCGAGTCCCCATTCACCACTGGAGTGCTGCACTTTCCTCTCCCACCAAAGTTCAAGATGCCTCAGGTAGAGGTCTTTGACGGAACAAAAGATCCCGTAGATCATCTCAACACTTACAAGAACCAGATGGAACTGCATGGATACCAGGATCCTGTACGTTGCAGAGCGTTTGCCATCACGTTAAAAGGCTCTGCCCTGGCCTGGTTTCACAGGCTCCCACCAGCCTCGATCTCATCCTTTAAAGAGCTCTCCATAGCTTTTGTGTCTCACTTTATAGGAGCTCGGATATACAGAAAGCCGAGCTACCACCTGTTGAATGTGAAACAGGGACCCCAAGAGAACCTGAGGTCTTATGTCCAAAGGTTCAACTCGGAGTCACTAAAAGTAGACGTCCCAGACAGAAGTTTGCCATAACTGCCTTCATAGCTGGATTGGGAGTGCAATCCAAGGACTTGATGTTTTCCATTTCAAAAAACCCGCAAGCAAGCATAGCAGAGGTGCTCGCAAAGGCAAAAAAGTACATCAATGGCGAGGAAGCCCTTCTCTCTAAGATGGGGAGCTCGTCCGCGCGAAAGGAAAAAGGGAAAGAAGAGAAAAAGAGGGACCGAAGTCCCAGAAGGGAAAAGGGACGTGATAGGTCTCCGAGAAGAGACAGAGATCACTCCCCAAAAAGGAGAGGTAACGTCAGGGATCGTTTAGGCCCACCACAGCCAGAGCTGCAGCCAAGGTATCCACCTCGGCAGCTCACTCCTCTAACTGCAACGGTGTCCCAAATCCTGTATGAGGTACAAAATGAGAAGTTCTTAAAGTGGCCATCCCGAATGAAGGCAAACCCAGCAAAGAGGGATCCCGCCAAGTACTGCGAGTTCCACAGAGATCATGGTCATCACACTGACGATTGCATCCAGTTGAAGAAGGAGATTGAATACTTGATTCAACGAGGGCATTTGCGCCGCTATGTTGCTCAAGGCAATCAGAATCAAGCTCTTCCACCTCCACCACCTCGACAGCAAGCCCCTGCTTAGCATCAACAGCCCCTGGGGGAAATCAGGGTGATATCCGGAGGATTTGCAGGAGGTGGGGAGTCCAGCTCTGCTAGAAAGGCCCACCTACGAAGAATCAGAGCTGGAGAAGCATTAGAGGTTCACACTGTGTCCAAGGCACCCCGGTTAAGCACCACTATAACCTTCTCCGACTCAGACATGGAAGGCTGCCAGCATCCCCACGATGATCCACTGGTAGTAAGAGTTGTAGTGGCAAACAGAACGATTCATCGAGTCCTAATCGACAACGGGAGCTCGGCAGACATCATTTTTGCCTCTGCCTTTGATAAAATGGACATAGGAAGGGAGAAGCTAGAACCGGTGAATGCTCACCTGTTGGGATTCTCTGGGGAGAGAGTATTACCATTAGGATCCATCCAGCTTATGCTCACCATGGGAGACTTTCCGTGTCAAGCCACCACAACTGTGAAGTTCCTGGTGGTGGATGCTCCTTCCGCATACAACATGCTACTGGGAAGACCTTCTCTTAATGCCATGCAAGCCATCCCCTTTGCCTATCACCTAGTGGTAAAATTTCCTACGGAAAATGGGGTAGGAGTAGTCCGAGGAGACCATCGTATAGCCAGGGAATGCTACACAACTTTGATGAAGCAAAAAGAGGTTGAGAGCATCCATGTGGATGAGCTCGACATGAGGGACGAGCTGGACACGAGACCAATGCCGTCAGAAGAGCTGGAACCTGTTCAGCTTGACGAAAAACCAGAACACCTCGTTTACATCGGATCCAAACTGAGCAGAGAAATTAAGGATCTTCTCATTCGTTTTCTAAAAGAAAACATCGGGGTGTTTGCTTGGAAGCAAGAAGACATGGAAGGTATTGACCCCTCGGTTATTACCCACAAGCTAAGCGTGAACCCAGCTTGCAAGCCCGTTAAACAGAAGAGAATGAGTTTTGCCTCAGAAAGACAAAAAGCAATCAACGAGGAGGTCAGCAAACTCCTCCACGCCAAGGCAATCAGGGAAGTAGACTATCCCGTCTGGTTAGTCAATGTGGTTCTTGTCAAGAAAACTAATGGCAAGTGGCGGCTCTGCATTGACTTCACTGATCTCAATCGCGCGTGTCCCAATGACAGCTTCCCCCTACCTCGGATTGACCTCATAGTGGATGCCACAGCCGGCCACGAGCTCCTTAGCTTTATGGATGCCTTTTCAGGCTATAATCAGATCAGAATGGACTCCAACGACCAGGATAAGACCTCTTTTGTCACTGAGCAAGGGACATATTGCTACCAAGTCATGCCTTTTGGGTTGAAAAATGTTGGAGTCACTTACCAACGGTTGGTGAATAGGATGTTCCAAAAGCAGATAGGTGCATCCATGGAAGTTTACATCGACGACATGCTAGTAAAGTCACTGAAGGCAGAACTCCACATCGAGCACCTAGTTGAGTCGTTCCAGATCTTAAAGGAGTACAAGATGAAGCTCAACCCTGCGAAGTGTGCATTCGGGGTCTCGGCAGGAAAGTTTCTGGGTTTTATAGTTAGCAGCCGATGAATTGAAGCTAACCCAGAGAAGGTTAAGGCGGTGTTAGATATGCAGTCACCATCCAACACAAGGGAGGTACAACGCTTGACAGGTAGGATAGCTGCCTTGAGCCGTTTTGTATCCAGATCAAGCGATAAGTGCCAACCATTCTTTCAAGTCTTGAAAAAGGCATTCCAGTGGGATACCAAGTGCGAAGAAGCGTTCAAAGCCCAAAAAAATTATATGAGCTCCCCCCTGTTTTGGTGAGCCCTTTAGAAGGGGAAGTTCTTACTCTCTATCTGGCAGTTTCAGATTTTTCAACCAGCGCAGCACTGGTTAGGGAGCGAGACAGAGCTCAGCAACCAGTCTACTACTGCAGCAGAGCTCTGAGGGGGGCGGAGAAGAGATATCCAAAGATGGAGAAACTCGTTTTATCTTTGGTTACAACAGCTAGGAGACTTAGGCCCTATTTCCAGGCTCATACTATCGAGGTTCCAATAGATCAGTCTATGAAGCAAGTGCTACATAACCGGAATCTTCTGGAAGGTTGGTTAAATGGGTCATAGAGCTCAGTGAGTTTGATATCAAATATAAGTCAAGAACTGCCATCAAAGGGCAAATTTTGGTGGATTTCATCGCAGAATTCACAGCAGCAGCACCAGTGGAGGTCACAGAGTTAGTACCCGACCTCCCCATATGGAGGCTTTCAGTGGATGGAGTTGCCAATGCTCAAGGAAGCGGTGCAGGTTTAATCTTGACTTCGCCAGATGGAATAGATGTCGAATATGCCCTTAGGTTTGGGTTTAAGGCTTCAAATAACGAGGCTAAGTATGAAGCTGTTATCGCTGGGCTCAATCTTGCTCATTCTATGGAAGCAGAACAGCTGGAGATCTGCAGTGACTCTCAACTAGTGGTGAAACAGATAGAGGAGTCCTACGAAGCGAGGGGTAAAAAAATGATCATTTACCTCATAAAGGTACGAGAACTAATCAAGAAATTTGTGCAGGTTAAGGTCAGACACGTTCCCAGGTCAGAAAATTCACGAGCAGATGCGTTGGCAAGATTGGCAACTGCCTCGCAAGAGAACTTGGATAGGCTAATACCAGTAGAGCACCTAGTAGAGCCTTCAGTGAGCATCGAGGAGGAAGAAGTGCTCCCAGTCTCAGCTCAGCCGAGCTGGATGGACTCCATCATAGAGTACTTGCAGAACGGAGCCTTGCCAAATGACCCCAGGGAAGCCTCCAAGCTGAAAGCCAGGTCAGCTAGATTTTCTTTGTTGCAGGGAAATCTGTACAAACGAGGTTTTTCAGCACCTCTCCTTAAGTGCGTGGGAGATGAAGATGCCAACTATATACTCAGAGAAGTGCATGAGGGAATCTGCAGCAATCACATCGGAGCCCGGGCCTTAGCAGGAAAAACACTGAGGCAAGGGTACTACTGGCCCACCATGCTCAAGGATGTCACTGAGTTGGTCAAGAGATACAAGACTTGTCAGGAGCACGCCAACATTTCCCACTGTCCACCTGAGCCACTGAGCTCGGTGGTGAGCCCATGGCCTTTCCAGCAATGGGGTTTGGATATACTTGGACCCCTTCCCACCGGGGTGGGACAATGCAAGTTTGCTGTTGTAGGGGTAGATTATTTCACCAAATGGGCAGAGGTCGAAGCTTTGGCAACTATCACCGAGCAAAAGGTGCAAAACTTTGTTTGGAAATCTATAGTTTGCAGGTTCGGGGTTCCCAGAGCAATCGTATCTGATAATGGAAAGCAGTTTGACAACACAAAGTTCAAAAGATTTTGTGCTGAGCTCGGAATAAAAAACTATTTCTCAGCTCCGGCACATCCTCAATCCAACGGGCAAGCTGAGGTCACCATCAGAACCATAAAGGTAGCTCTGAAGACCAAGCTAGAAGACCTGAAAGGTAAATGGGTGGAGTACATCCCGGAAGTACTGTGGGCCTACAGGACCACCGCCAGATCTGCAACTCAGGAAACCCCGTTTGCTTTGGCTTTTGGAACCGAAGCAGTGGCACCAGTCGAAGTGGGGCTCCTATCACCTAGGGTTGAGTTTGCAGATGCTGAGCACAACGATGAATCTCTCCTGCTGAACCTCGATCTCCTGGATGAAAAGAGAGACATAGCTCTGCATCGCATCCAAAGTTACCAAAGGAAAACCGCAAGGTATTACGACAGAAGGGTTAGGCACAAAGGCTTTAAAATGGGGGACTTAGTGCTCAAGAAGCTTCTACTTGCGAGCAAGGATCCCACTCATGGAAAGCTGAGACCTAATTGGGAAGGGCCCTACATCATTTCAAGGGTGATCAGACCTGGAAATTACGAACTGCAAACAGAGGAAGGAAATATCCTACCTCACTCATGGAATGCAGAGCACCTTAAAAAAAAAATTCAGTAGGTCTCCTTTGTAACAAAAGGGTTTTTCAATAAAGCATCAGGTTCTTGATTTATCCATGTGTAGCTCACAAAGAGCTCAAAAGTTCGAAATATGAGCCACGTAGCTCACGAAGAACTCAAAAGTTCGAAAGATGGGCCACGTAGCTTAGGAAGAACTCCTCAATTCATTACACGAGCCCTATAGCTCGCAATGAATTCCCAGGTTCATGAGTTGAGCCCTATAGCTCACAATGAACTCCTCAGTCCATAATATGAGCCACGTAGCTCACGCTAAACTGTTCAATTCCTAATACGAGCCACAAAGCTCATAAAGAACTTTTCAGTTCTTTACACGAGCCACGTAGCTCAGTACGGATTCACACGTTCATAAAATAAAAGAGAGTCACGTAGCTCAGTATGAACCCAAACAACGAAGGAGAGCCACGTAGCTCAGTACGAACTCACACGTCCCTAAAACGAAAGTAATATTCAAAGAGCCAAGTAGCTCATCATGGAGTTTAATAGCCCATTAAAAGAGCTAAGTAGCTTGTAACGAAGCTCAAAAAATTGAGCCCTGCAGCTCAGGAAGGACCCTTTAGGTCGCGAAGTAAGTCAGGAAAAGCCTGGCGAGCCGTGCAGCTTACCGATATATAGCAAAAGAAGAGGTGAATTTAGTGTTTAAAAACACAAACAAACACACAAGAAAGAGATCTAGAATCTGTTACGCCAAAGTCAACTAAAGCAGAGGAGGAAAGCCACTAGTTTTTTCCCAAGCTACTTCCAAAGCTCCGCCACCTCCTCCTTTAGACTCCTTTGAATCTGAAGAGGATGAAAGAGGTCGGAGATCAGGCAAGAAACGAAAGAGGGATGGGTCATCTGATTCCTCCTCCGTGTCTGATTCCTCTCTTTGCACTGTCCTGTCTTCTTCTAAAGAAGTTAAACTTCTTAATAGGATCTCTGAGAAGGAGATAGATGAGTTGAAACCTAATTTGTGAGGCTAACTTCAAGCCCCAAGGAAAGAAGACCACGATTGAGCTCTGTTCACCCAGTTCAGCTGACTGATTGGGCCAAGATCACTCCGACATGAGGTCAGCTCGCATGGTTGCGTGAACCTTCTGGCACACCACAGAGTAGACTGCATTGAAGGAGGAGTAAATCATATTGGAACTGTAATAAACATCTCTCAGCTCTAATGCTCTGGGGGGAGCTCTTCTTTAAGTAGCCACACCTGAGCCGTCGGTTAAAGTCAATTATTGTCCTTTAAGAAGAACTGAAGTGCCTCTTAAACTGGGGCGGGGGGCAAAGTAAAGCAGAAGTGCAAAGTAAAGCACAAAGTAAAGCGGAAGCAGAAACAGAACCATGTGAATTATGTCTCAAATCAAAGTCAGAACACCGCATTTCAAAAACAAAAGTTATATTTCAAAAACAAGGATCAAAGGTACATTAAATACAAGTCTACAGTTGCAAAAAAAAAAAACACTAAGTCTCTGAAGGTGGATCTTGAAGTTCAACAGAGGAAGCCTCAGTAGCAGGAGTAGAGCTCGGAAGATCAGTAAGCAAGGACTCAGGGGTCAGAAGAGTAGTAGTCTCAAGAACGCTGGCCCCAGGAACCTCCACTCCGTCACCTGGCAGTTCTTGATTAAGGGCCCTGGACACAAGGTCAGCAGAGAAGGAATTGGTACATGGAATAGCCGGAGAAGCAGGCACACCCTGGTTCAAGGCTTCAGCTGGAGGAACCAAGGCGTCTTCCTCATTATCAGAGTCAAATCCTTCCATTTCTTCCTCAGTGGGGATAGGAAAGTTGAAGTCCAGATCTGGGAAAGCCTTGATAGCTTTGCGCCTAAAGGCAAGCCACCCAGTAGCCCACAAGATGGTGGCTTCAGCCTTCAACTCTGCCACCTCGTTATCCCTCTGTCTAACCTGGTCTTTCTGCACCTCAAGCTCCTCGCAAAGCTTGCCATTTTCCTCGTTGAGAGTGAGGTACTCCTGCTTTGCCTACCTAAGGGCATTCTTGGCGTCAAAGGCCTCTTGACTAGCCTTGGTCCAGGCCTCAGACTTGAGCTCCAGATCCTCCTTGGTTATCCGTAGCTCATCTCAAGCTTTCTTTTCCCCTTCCTCAGCTCTGACCTTGACGGTCAGGGTGTGTTTGAGGTCGGAGGCTTGCTTCTCTGCTTGCTCCATAAGACCTTGCACCTGAGTCCTGAGGTCCTTGTTCTCAAAGGACAATTCAGCAACCTTGATCTCATACGCCTTCAAAGCCTTAACAGAGCGCTCATAAGACCGAACCCGGTGCAATAGACCCTTCACATGGAGGGCCGTCTGAGGACACAAAGGAAGTTCAGCAAGTTACGTGAGACTATGATATAAGGGCAAGTAAAGATGAAAAAGTGCTAGTACTTACAGCAGCTGCTCCCTGAAAAGCTGAAGCGATGGATTCCTCGAGGGGCACAGAAGCAGCCTTAATGACGTCAGACTCAGAAAAAATAGAAGAAAAAGCTCCCGCAGCGAGATCCATGTTATCGAAGAAAGAATCTTCATCTTCCTCTTCGGCTTTTCTCCCTCTCTCAACAATCTTCCTGGAAGCACTGTACGCGACAGTGCTGGGTTGGAGATGGGAGATCTGTTCCAAAGCTCTCTCGACCTCGGAAGAGGAAGGGGAAGCCTGACCTCCCACTTGGGCTTGTACCAACGCGGGCTGAGCCTCTGAGGGGAAAGAGGTTGCTGCAATTTGAGGAATGTCGGATGAGGAAGCCAGTGCCTTGGTAGGAGCCTGTTCTTTGGCGGATGAAGAGGGTGAAGACATCTCCAACCTTGGAATTTTAGCCCGAGTAATAGGGCCGCTTCTAGAGCCGACCTGGGCCTTGCGCTTGCCAGATTTACCACTCTTCATCAACTTCTCAACCTTAGCCTGGAGCTCTTCAGGAGTAGACTTCATGATGGAGGATCCTGGAAGGTCTGGGTTGAATCAAAAAAAAAAAAAAGAGAAGGAGAAAGAAAGCGTTAGTGGTGTTACCTTCCTCAGCACCTACAACAGATATTGGAGTAGCTAAGGTCACCGGGGGAGGACTCAGACCTAACTCCACCAGGTATCGAGGCTCAATGAGATCAGCGTATCTCTCTGGCTTAAGCTGTCCCAGTTTCAATAGCACCCTGTTATCTTCAGGGCAGAGCTCAGGTCGAGAACCTAAAAAAAAATGCAAGTAAGAGCAAAATCAGAGGCTCATAAGTTCCAGATCAAAGCTCAGTCAGCTTGAATAAAGACTCACCCAAGTTTTCAGGTCTAGACCAGGTTGTAGGGATACCAAGAGTATCTGTTTTATCAGCAGGGTTATACTCCCAGTTGGTACCCCCAACAAAAAAGAAATGATTTTTCCACCCTTTATGAGAAGTTGGGAGGTCGGCAATAATCTTCCTAGCGGCGTTTCGCTTGGAGATGTACAGAAAGCCCTCAGAAGAGGTCAGCTTGACATTGAAAAGTTCCATAAGCAGAAAAATGCTAGGGACCCCAAGTTTATGCTTGTTAAAGATGACTAAAAGGCCTACCATAACGCCATAAAAATTGGGGGAAAGCTGGGAAGGGCAGACATTGAAGTGTTACAGAACACCCTTGATAAAGGGGTGCATGGGAAAGCGAAGGCCGTTCTCAAAAACAGCGAGGAAGAAACAGACCCTCTTACGCACCTGTTCTATGTAATAGATGGACTTGTCCGGGCACTAGGGTTCGACTCCAGGAGAAAAACCGTAACAAGCCTTGTAAGCTCTCATTAATGCAGGGGCCTCCCTACTGTGGCCCACGAGCTCGGCATGCCTAAAGGCAGCCCCCAGGTATGAAGATCTATCAGCAACCCCAACTCCACTCACCTTGCCCTTACCTTTGTCAGGCTTAGGGGGCATGGGAGAAGACGTGGAAGGGGGCTCCTCGGTACCGACCTCGGATTTCACAGCCTCAACACCAGGAAAATTGTCAATTTCCTCACCTACATCCCCTAAATCGGTGTCCTCCTCGACAGATCGATCGCCTAGGAGGGAAACAGAGGAACGGGTAGCACCAGAAGAGGCAGACATGATTGGGCAAGAAAAGGGGAGATTAAAAGAACGGTAGAGGGGATGAATGGCCACTAGACACCCCTTAATGACTCTAAAGTCTGCACAGTAACTCCCGACAGCGAGGATTTGCACGATGGCACCCCAGTCCACAAAGGAAGGAAGAGGGGCTAGACAACAATCACGATTCCAGCAATAAAAGAACTGAAAAGACCAAAAATGCAATAACCACCTCGAACTCGAGGGATCCAGAACGAGGAAAGATGCGAAAAGATGCAGGAAGGGCGTACCTAGTTGGGAGAGAGCAACGAACAACAATCCAGGGCCAAATCAAAAGGGGGAAGCATTGTGAATCCTCGAATCGAACACAGGAAAACCGATTTCGTGCAAGAATCAAAAAGCTTTGAGACAGAAAGCCAATAATTCACAAAGGCGAGAAGATCGAAGAACAGAGAAGAAGCTGAAAAGTAGGGAAAACGGTTTTTGACAGCCGTTTGAGCATTTAAAGCTTGAGAGGCGTGGGCCGAAACATGCGCGGGAATCGAGGAAGCCATGATGCCATGATTATTGAAAACCGTCATAGGACACTTCTCACGTGCACACCAGGGTCAGCCACGCGCAGATTTAGCTCGACCCAAAATAGCTCAGCCCCTGCTCAAGCTCGCTTGAACCAAGGGCTGGAGGGCAACTGATGATACCTCACATAAATACCAGATATAGGCCCAGGAAAGCAGGTCAGCTCGGAAGGCCGATTAAGATGGGCAGAGATCAGAGATCCGGGTCCAGAGCTCTCCCAGCTAAGGTAATCACGTATATTACCAAAGCGACGTCTGAGCTGAATCCGAGGTTCAAAATTCCTAACCAACCGAGATCCTCCCCGAAGATTAAGGAGGATCCTACGAGTGAAAGGCAAAGATCTCGGGACAAAATCCACAGAACCAGCCCCATGAAGATTAGGAAACTCCTCCATTGGGAGAGAAAGGGGGGGATCCCGTAATTATAGAAGGAGAATCCGGGTTAAAGGTAAGCAAGAAGCTATATAGGCAAGGTAAGCCCCCAATGAGAGGGGGAGAGATATCCTTGAACCCTAGCAACGATCTAGAGAGTCCAAAAAACAGGAGTACAATCTCAGAGGCTATAGAGCCACGAAGAACATTTGATTCCCTTGGGAACACTCTGTAATTCATGCCATACAATCAATAAGAAAACAGGAGCAAGAGCCTCCATTAAAGAGTGGATTAGCCGAGCTCTTCAGGGCCGGTGAACCACTATAATTCCATTGCCTACATCCCTTTTCCCTTGAATTCCTAAATATCTATCAACAACTTACATGAGTCTTGTAGCTCTGATACCCACACAAGGTTTCACACTCCCGCACTCGTAAATTCTGCTCATTCCTGATAAAAAAGCACCATCAAATTATATATTTCTTATGTATAAATGTCAATTTTTATGAAACTTTTTGATTGATTATATTACTCTTAAAAAATATATGCATCATTATAAGTTTTAACAAAATATTCAAAAAAACCTTCAAAAATTTCATCAATATAATATTACATACCTCATTTATAAAGATAATATTATGACTATATATGTATATTTTATTTTTAATTAAAATGTTTAACCCTTTTATTTTTAAAATAAAAAATACTGTATTATAGTTTTACATAATTTTTAGTTACAGTAAACTTTTTAGTCTGTGTTAAGATTTTATATGAAAACTTAATTTTTTAAAAATTTTAATATACTTTATAATATATAGGATTATTTGCTCCGGTGGTCCCCAAACTATTCACGTCGTCTCATTTTGGTCCCCAACGTTTCAATTGAACCAAATTGGTCCCCAAAGTATTCACTTTGATTTATTTTGGTCCCAACCACAGACGCCGTTTGCTTTTTGCCGTCTCTGTCTCCATGTGCCATTCACGTGAGGGGCAAAGTGGACATTGCACCCTACGTTGCCTGCTTAGCCATTCAAATGCCATGAACTGACTCTTCACTTTCATTTCAACGACAACAATGGTGAGAACTCCTACAATGGCTAGTGTTCATCAGGGAAAAATACAGTGATTAGCTTCGTCTTCATCTTCTTTGAGTGGACAACAATGGTGAGAACTCCTACTTAGGGCAAAATGGCCAGTGTTCATCAGGGCAAAATAAAAGAGTGATTAGTTTCGTCTTCATCTTCTTTGTGTAGGAGATATGGTAAGAATGGACATAACAGGAGGACATGCACTACTGTATTGCCAGAGGGAGAAGGACTACAAGCTGGAGGAAGCCAATCTGGAGGGAGTCAAGCAGTTGCAGGGAGCCAATCAATAGCAGCAAGCCAAGCAGTACCAGAAGGGAGTGAAGCAGATGCAAGGTGCAAATCAGTAGCAACAAGCCAAGCAGTACCAGGAGAGAGTCAAGCAGTTGCAGGGTGCCAATCAGTAGCAGCAAATCAAGCAGGATCAGGAAGGAGTCAAGCAGCTGCAGGGAGCCAATCAGCTGCAGGAAGCTCTTGCTTTGAACAACTTCAAGCTTCAACCACTGGAGCAGCTTCAATTACTGGAAATGCAACTAAATCCTTCTTCATTCATAATCGAAGGGAAAAATTGCCATTCAGGAGGAGTAAATCAAAAAGCAACCATGTTGTATGATGTGCAACTTTTGTTTTTTGGGAACAATGGATATGTGTAACTCTCTTTTGGGTTTGTAATGAGAGTTAACAACCATGTTGTATGATGTGTAACTCTTATTTTGGTAAGAGTAGGACAGTTTTGGTTAACATTACCATTTTTTTGGTTAAGATTACCACTTTTTTGGTTAATATTACCACTTTTTGGTAGCGATCAAGATTGGGATCAAGTAGCGATCAAGGGACCAAGTAGCGATCAAGATTGCGATCAAGAGTTTCAGACCGTAGCGATCAAGAGTGAAGTTTGCAATCAAGATTGCGATCAAAAACTTCAGACCGTAGCGATCAAGAGTGAAGTTTGCAATCAAGATTGCGATCAAAAGCTTCACTGTAGCGATCAAGAGTGAAGTTTGCAATCAAGATTGGGATCAAGCGATCGCAGCAGCAATCAAAATTAATATATTTAATTAACATAACAAATTAATATTACATTAAAACATTCAATTCATCAAATTAATATTAAAATTCAACTTAATTAATATTAAATTCATCCAATTTATATCCATAATCATTCAATTAACATTTAATTCATTCGATTAACATCCAATAAAAATTCGCTTTGTAAACTAACATTCAATTTCATGAATTTATATTTAATTTATCAAATTAACTTACATCTACCATTCAACTCATCAAATTACATTAACATTCGTATCCATCCAATTAATACTTAATTCAATAAATTAACATCTTAAATAATCGTCAATTAATTTCTATTATTTTTATACTTATACAGAAAATTTAATTTCACCCCAACTATTTTAATTTTTTGTTATATTTTTATTTCATGTTTAAATATAATAAATAATTATCATTTTAATTTCTATTATCACTTATCACTTAATTTAAGGTAGATCAAGTGGGATCAAAGTAGTGGGATCAAGTGTTTGCAATCAGCGATCAAAAGCTTCACACAGTAGCGATCAAGAGGGTTTCCAGCAATCAAGTTGTTTTTGTTAACATTAAATTACACTTATAACCCTAAATTATCACTCTTTTTCAAATTTTCCCTCATATTTTTTATATTACACCCTCAACTATATAATTAGTTTCATATTATCCCAAACTTTTTTACCTATTCTGTTCTGCTCCTTTTAAATATGGATTCTTGTAAATTTTATTCTTGTAAATTCAATAAAATTTATGTTTAAAAAAAACAAAAAACACAATATACAATTGAAAAAACAAACAGCTCTATTAAACAGCTACATCAACCCAGTTACATATTAAACATCAACCCAGTACACATGTTTCCAGCTCTATTACACATGTTTCCAGCTTCACAAAGTCCAGTTACATGAAATACAACACCCAAGTGAGAATGAAAATTGTCCATGAAGAAAACAAAGCAACCCATAAGATTTTCTCCCTCTTATTTGACAGTCGTTGTTGGTCATCGTGTCTTCGGAGAGATCGCAAAAGTCCAGGTATCACATGCTTTGATCTATTGCACATTGGAGGATCATACCAAACAAAAAATCCACAGCCTCCAGCTTCCTAACAATGCGATACTTTGTTAAAAAAAATATCAAATGTTCATATCAAACTAACAAATGAAATAAAAATAGGGATTACCTCATATCTCTCACACCCAATAAACCTTCTTCCTAGGTTTGTAGCAGTCCAAGAAGTCCGCATTTTCCCCATTCTCCTACAGTAGCATGGTGTTGCCTCCATTTTCGCCAACTCCTCCATTACATGAATTTCATCCCTCACGTTTTCCTTTTTCTTCCCTTTTCTTCCTCTTTTTTCCTCCCTTCTCTTCCTCTTCTTTCTGGTTTGAGATGTTCTATTTGCTTCCTTTGGCTGTTGGACAGGCTATAACGTGGGTATGGAGATGTGGGCATGGAGGAGTTGGCGGGAATGTTTCCTCCCAGATTAGGTATGTGCAATGTCCACTTTGCCCCTCACGTGAATGGCACATGGAGACGGAGACGGCAAAAAGCAAACGGCGTCTGTGGTTGGGACCAAAATAAATCAAAATGAATACTTTGGGGACCAATTTGGTTCAATTGAAACGTTGGGGACCAAAATGAGACAATGTGAATAGTTTGGGGACCACCGGAGCAAATAATCCTAATATATATTATAGCATTGTATATTAAATTTTATCTCAATTGACCTAGATAATCTTAAATACAGCAAGATTCAAATATGATTAGTATATTGATAATTATTTTTATTTTATTCAATGGTTTATAAGTGAAATCTTAATCAAATTATTTTTTTAATTATTTATTCTTTATTTATAAATATCAATTTTTATGAAACTTTTTGATTGATTATATTACTCTTAAAAAATATATGCATTATTATAAGTTTTAACAACATATTTAAAAAAAACCTTCAAAAACTCCATTAATATAATATTACTCATCTCATTTATAAATATAATATTATGACTACATATGTATATTTTATTTTTCATCAAAATCATTTTATTTTTAAGAAAAAAAATAATGTATATATAGTTTTATATGATTTTTAAGTTATAGTAAACTTTTTAAACTGTGTTAAGATTTTATATGAAAATTTGAATTTTTTAAAAATTTTAATATGTTTTATAATATATATATTATAGCGTTGTATATTAAATTTCATCTCAATTGACTTAACTAATCTTAAATACAGTAAGGTTCCAATACGATTGGTGTATTGATAATTATTTTTATTTTGTTCAATGATTTATAAGTGTAATCTTAATCAAATTAATTTTAAAAAATTTAATTTTCAAACATCACTAAAAAATACTTTCAATTACAAAATTATTGAAAAAAAATAGAACTTTAATTATTATTATTTTTTTTTATCATTTTTCTTAAAGTTAGAATAACCAATCTTGAAAATATACAAAATTTTCAAAAATTCAATAATGGAGCATGAGCAATGAAAAAATAAGTTTGGTAAAATTGAGATGATATTTAATTCAAGTACACATATACCAAATAATTATTTATTAATTTTTTTTTAAAAAAAATTAGTCACATGCAACGCACGTGGTGCATTGCTAGTATACCAAAAAACACGTTAATACATCAAAAGATTCAAAACATACACTAATACACTAAAAGAATAAAACACCAATACATAAAAGATACACACACAAACAAACTAATACACCAAAACAAACTCACATTAAATCAAAAGATACAAGCACACTCAATAATATGCCAAACACGTGCACACACATTAATACACAAAAAACACACACTAATCATTGTTGAAAAATAGAGTTTATTACATTTTACCAAATGGATCACTAATCAAATTCTCACGTCAGAAGGAATGTGAAATACCCACGTATTGCATAGCTAGGTTCCTAGTATATGTGTCTTTTGGTTTATTAGTATGTGCGTGTATGTCTTTTGATATATTTGCACGTGTGTATTTTGATGTGGTAGTTCAAATGTGTGAATATTTGGTGTATTGGTATGTAAGGGTGTTCACTCTACCCTATGGGTAGGAAATATAGTCTTCCGTCTTCCTACCTGATACTTTGCGGAAGAATTTTTTCTTACCCTACCCTACCCGATCAGGTGTGGTATTCCTACCCGATTAATATGATAGGAAATCGGGTAAACACTTTTGTAGCTATTAATTTTGGATCATTTTAACAATTCAATTAAAACATGGACCAATTTAACAACACAATAAATCAATAACACTAAAACATAAAACAGCTACAACAACAATTACAAGAAAAACACAAGAAAACATGAACATCAATCCATCATAATTGTTACACAAATACAATAACAATTATTTTAAGTTTAAACCATATGAAACACATTAAAATCATAACTACTCCAATAGATCACTAGTTCACTACAAATCATGTAACCTACACAAAAAACAAGTTCATGTTTTAGCAACTTAAACATCCACAACAATAACAATGTTATAATATAAATTATACCACACAAATACTCTTAAAATTACTGAAAAAAATATAAAAAAGTTAAATATATTTTTTGCGGGTAGGGTAGTGTAGGAATGCGGAAATTGATAGGTATTCCGCATTCCTACCCGATTTAATCAGAAGACCAAAAATCATTCCGCATTCCTACCCGATTTTTGCGGCTAGCCGTTCAGTAGGGTAGGGTAGGGTCGGGTAAGAAATCAATTTCTTTTTTCGAACATCCTTGTTGAGAGTTGCTCCGCAGTAATCTCTAACTTGATCTTCGAATTGTAAGTCTCAGCTCATTCCTAGCTTACCTCGCTCTCAAGTTGACCTTTTTACTTGACTAAATAGTATTTCACTCGAGCAGTGGGTGTATGGGCTAGCCCATAGTATGGTTAGCTATGATATACTCAACTTATTCTTTAGTAGGTTCATCTATAACATCTAGTGGTACTTTCTCTCTAGATTTATTTGGTCTAATCAAAGACAACTGACTCATACACAACACAGGCACAAGCACACTATAAATTGAACCAACAAATGGGCATGGGCCAAGAGATTCGGAGAATTCAAAACTTTTAAATGGGTTTTTTGGTTGTGGGTACAATTTTTTAGACTTATTTAAGGAAAAATGTATGGATAAATTATTTACTCTTTTAAGTTTAATTTTAATAAAACATATTGTGTTTAAGTACAAAATTCAAATGAAATCAAAACTATTTTACCTAAATACCTTCCCTTAAATTATGCATTCTTGATTGACAGTTATATATCTAATCAAATATATAAAGATTTCATTAGATTCTTTCACTATCTCTCCCCTATTTTCTCTCCATCTCTCCCTCTTTCCCCATTACTTTCCCCATCTCTCCCCTATTTTCTCTCTATATCTATCATTGAAAATTTATTTTCTTTTCAAATATGCAAAGATTTGATTTATTTTTTCATCTCTCTCCCCTTATTTTATGTAACTATTTCTCTCTCTCTCCCTATTTTCTCTCTCTATTTATATCAATATTACAACAACACAATTACACTAATCAGTTACACCAATCAGTTACAATTGTCTTATAATACATCAAACAGTTACAATTGTCTTATAATACATCAAACAGTTACTCATGCATTCTAATAAACCAAACAGTTACACCAAACAATTACACAAATTTATAACACTAACTCGATTTGTCATTCAGTTGTTTATGTTAAACAATCAAGAGAAATACAAGAAACAAGAAAAAAGAGGAGGAAGAAGATGCTAGGGTTTCATTGATACTGCATAATTCTATTGAATACCAAGAAGTTGTTTAACCTAAATACATAGAGACTATATATAGTCTAAACAAAAGAAACTGAAAAGGCAGGAATAAAAGACTACTCTACCCTTAATAAACAAAATAGCTCTATATTTCTTAACAGTTTACATAAACTAAATAGTTGCACTATTTAGTATCGCGACATTGTTACACCAATCATATATATCAAATTTAGTATAATGGTAAAATATTTTGTGTAATGATAAACCCAATTTGGTGTATATAATTGGTGTAATCATGTCGTGATACTAAATGGTGTAACTCTTTGATTTATGTAAATAACAAAATGACAAATGGTTGATGTTGTAATTTCGTATAATTATTTAGTATAACTGTTTGGTTTATTAAAATACATGAGTAACTATTTAGTGTATTATAGGGTGATTGTAACTAATTGGTGTAACTTATTAGTATAATTGTGTTGCGTAATGTTGATATAAGGAAAGAGAAAAAGGGGGAGAATAAGGAAATAAGGGGAGAGGGAGTGAGAGAGAGAAAAAATAGGAGGAGAGAGATGAAAAAATTAAATTAAATCAAATCTTTATATATTTAAAAAAAATCTATATAATAAAGTAGCTTACAATTCAAATCTCAAAAGATAAATAAAATGACTTTTGCTATTCGCGGTTGAGATCGCTTTAAATTTTATTTTAAAATTAATCTAACGGCTAATATTAACGCCCTAAATTTAATAAGAAAAATAGCTCCTAAGGGTGTGTTTGGAGTGATTTTTTAAAACTACTTTTAGAAATTATTTCTCATAAGTACTTTAAAAAAAATAATAGTGTTTGAAATCGCCTCACCACTACCTCTACCACCACCCCCACCACCGCCGCCGCCACTGCAGTCGTCGCCGCCACCCCCACAACCACCACCGCCGCCACCACCACCACCGCCACCGTCGCCCCCACCGCCACCGCCACCACCGCCACCACCGCCACCATCACTGCCGCCACCAACCCCACCACTGCCGCCGCCGTCATCACCGCCACCACGGTTATTGCCACCCACTACAACCATCACTGTCTCCTACCACCACCACTGCCGCCGCCATCACCGTCACCACGGTCATTGCCACCCACCACAACCATCACCGTCTCCTACCACCACCACCTCTCACCTCCACTACAAACTGATGTTTAAATTCTTTTATCTCTTCTCTATATTTTTGATTTAATTTTGGATATGAATACAAATATGTTTATTGTTTACCATTTTTTATTACACTGTGCCTTCAGGCACAGGCAATAACTAGTTTATCAATATGAGAGAAAGAGAAAGAGAGAAATAGATAGAGACAAAATAGGGAAGAGAGAGTGAAAGAGTAATAGAGAGAGAAGGAAGAGAGAGTGAAAGAGTGCATTTGTTTTTATATATTTAAAAAAAAATTAGACTTATTTGGTCTTTTTTCAAAAAGATGCACTTAAGGCCAAATAAGTTTCCTTAATGTAGTTTAGCTCAAATAAGTCTAAAAATTTGTACCGACTTCCAAATTACCCCTTTTAAATTTACTAACAACTAATCTGTTTTTTTTTTTTTGTCACATTGTCTACGAGGTTCAATCTCAAAATCTTAAATTTAATAATGCTTAGTTTTTAACCTCATCGAGACGATGTTCAAACTCGTGAGCATTCTGTTGAGAGGTGAGAGTTGGGCCGTCCAAGCTTATACGAGAGTGTAAGAGTATACACCATTGGGGACATGGAAACAGTGAGAATTCTGAAGGCCCAATATGTTAAAGCCCAAAGCCTAGTACTAGTAGGCCAGAACATCGAATACGTCGTCGTTCTCAACAAACACCATGCCTCGCTGGAAGAACCCTTCGAAAATAGGATTTGTCCATAAGCCCTTTTTGTCCAAAACCCTTTGAGCCATTACAGTAATCTATAAGCCCCTTTGTCCAAAACCCTCCACACACACACACACACACACACACAGAGAAGGGTTTGGATTAGGGTTTTGAGTTTGGGTGGTATAGAGAAAAACAAAGAATGGAAGGGATAACAGAGGGAGTGAACAACATGAGCGTCTCTGCTGAATCTCAGAAGAGGAACCGTATTCAGGTCTCCAACACCAAAAAATCCCTCTTCTTCTATGTCAACCTCGCCAAGGTATTTCCCTCTGTCTTTCTCTTTTCCTTATATATCTATGTGTGCCTGCGCGTACATGTGCTATGTAGCTGCTAGTATGTAATGTGAATACATGAAATCTCCTGTTTGAGGCCTATTATTGGTGGCTTTTGACCTATTATTCCTTGTGTTTGTGTTTGTGTATGTGTATGTGTTTGTGTTTGTGTTTTACGGTTATTTTATGGGTTGATGATTGTACTTGCAGAGGTACTTGGGTTTTGACCTATTATTGCTTGTGTTTGCGTTTGAGTTTTATGGTTATTTGATGGGTTGATGATCGTTCTTGCAGAGGTACTTGCAGCAGTACAATGAGGTGGAACTCTCAGCACTCGGAATGGGTATTAGTTTCTGGTCTCCCTTTCTTTTATTTTGCATTCTGCAGAAGTTTGTGTAGCCTATTATTGGACGCGATTATGCTTCTTTTAGTGTTGTTAGTTTTTGCTTGTCACGGGAAAGAAATTGTGTGTTTCTATAATTGGAGATTCGTCAGCTTACGAGTTGTCTTATTAGTAATATGAGTTGGGTGTTGTAGTCTCTGTTGTTGGTTGGTGAGTTTTATATTTTTGTTCAAATATATCATATGCAAGTGTTGATGAGATCATACATTACTGGCTGTTTACTATCAAATGTTAAATTAACTCTTCAAAGCATCTTGTATGACATGGAAGCAGAATGATCACCCGCTAAGAAGCATGATCTGTGTTAACTGTTCAGAAAAGTACCCCTGGGTATAGTAATAATTCACCCAAATTTTTGTGAAACACAGATTAAACAATCAGGCCAGAAATTCGTGTTTTGGCTCTAATATCAAATACTTTTTTAACATCTGTTCGTTTTTTGCTGACAAGAGTTAACAAGATTTGCTAATGATTTGTTCGGCATCTGTATTGGTTGGATAGGAACTCCAAAATTTATGAGTAGAATTTTACATTTGGTTCTCCATACATAGAAACTCAAAACGGTGGTGTTCATATTTCTGGCAGTTTAATGATCCAAAAGAGATTGAGATAGTGAACAAGGATATGCTTGCTTGCGGTTTACAGGAGAAAATATGACGAGGCAGAATAAAAATTCTAACAGAAGGATTTTCATTCTAAAAAATAAGGTGAACAGGATCCCTTTAATAATACATTAAAACATGTTTCAATACTTTGTTATGCCTATTGGTATTGTTTACCATCTTCTCTTTAGAGCTCGCATATAAATAACTTAGAAGATACTGGTCAATGGCTGCTGTTTTGTTTTGTCTCAGTTGTATTCTCTGTAACAGTCAACTTAAATGAGGATAGTGCTGCATTCTCACCTATGTTATTCCTGAAATTCGTATTGTTATTTTCCTTGTACTGGTTTTTTGAAGTATTAACAAGTTATGTTATTTAATTTCTACAGCTATTGCCACAGTGGTCACCATTGCTGAAATTCTGAAGAACAACGGATTCGCTGTTGAGAAGAGTGAGATTCTTTGTCTGCCCCTCCCCACTCTCCTTTCCCCTCTCGCCTCCGGCGCTCTCCCTCTCTCTCTCTCTACACAGCACACACACACACACAGAGACACATACATTGTAGCTTTGTCAGGATCTTTAAGATGAAGTTTCTGTTATTTTCTGTATACAGAGATCAGAACACTGACTATAGACATGAGGGATGAACCAGGAGCACGACCAGTCCCCAAAGCAAAGGTAATTTCTGAGTGCATCATACAAACTCATATGATTTAAATGGTGCTCCTAGATACAATGCTTGCTCTATGCACAAAATAGACCTTCACATGGTGGGCTATGCTAAGTCTCATCCTATTTCAGTTGACATAGCTTTTGGTATTTATGTTTTAATATTTGAATCTCAACCTCCATGTCAATTCAGAAGCATGACACACACCCCTTAGTTATAAGGAGGCATTATCTAGTGGGTCCTGCATTCAGAGGCTTAGTTTCTTAAAGAAAATGGGATGATTAGATGCCCTTAGCCAGATTGTTATTTTTTTACCTGCAGAAAAATTTTGCGACAGTTGTAGAAGGGTATGCACATGGAATGGTTACCCTAACTTTCTTCAACTCTTGATTTTTGTTAGACTCACTCTTCCAGACCTGGTTAAACAATGCGCCCTATTCTTTTGAAGGAGCATGTCGCATGATAGGCTTTTGAGGTCTTGGGTCCTTGCTTCTTTTTTTATCAAATAATATGTTAACTCTATTCAATTATTCATTTTCCTCTATAGCTCTAAAAAAAGGAATGATGCTTCTGGATTATCCCAACTATTTTTCGATAGGCCTCCCTGATGGGATTCTAGCAGGTGGCTGCTTGTTTCTGCTTTGCTTTTGCATGTGTAGTTCGTCTAATTTCCCATTCATGATCTATATTAAGGAACATGTGGTTCTTGTTTAATTCAGGTGCTCAACCTGGATTGAAAGTTGTTCTATTCCTTGGGTTGGGTCTGCTTCTAGCCTATCAGCTCTGGTTTTAGTCTGAGTTTCGAGTTTAGTTTGTCTGTCAGTAAGTTGACGGGCTTACAGTCAATCTACACCCCTCCCCCTCTCATTTTTTTTCTTTGTTTCCTTTCTTCTTTGGAACAAGCTGCAAACTTCATTCCAGAGCTTGAGTGTTGGCATTTCATGTCAGTTTTGTGAATTGTGCTTGCAGATTGAAATATTGCTGGGAAAAACAGAGAACTTTGACGAATTGATGGCTGCTGAGGCAGCGGAAAGAGAGTTTGGAAATGGTGAGGAGCAGAATTAAAGCCAAATAATCCTGAAGTCTGGTATATTGAATTCTCATCTGTCCATCGTTCTTCATTATGGGTAAGCAATCCCACATGCACATTGAGGAAAGGACAAAGGAAAAAGAAATAATAAGGGTACATTAATGGTACTTTTGGTATCAAGAATTTCAGTGTACAACAACTCTCCTTGTTATTCAGTTTTCATTTTTTTCTCTCGTCTTTATGTTTGCTTGGCCTAGGTTACACTATATATTTACATTCGCATAGCTTTCGGTCCTTTGGTAAATTTTGGAAATTGTTTGTCATGACATGGCAAGGAGGATTGACCTCGATTTCCGAAACATGTAGTGAATTTTAAGTGGGCAGTGATCTCCCCAACCCCCCCCCCCCCCCCAAAAAAAAAAAAAACCAAAAACAAAAACAAATAAAATACCCACAAAACCAAGAAAAACCGACCTATATGTGAGGAGGTCGTAAGATCAACTCTCCTCACTCCCACTTGGGGTGAGTTATTAGTTTGGGTTTATACTGGATGTTCACTTTTATTTCATGGAGCCGAGCTTGAGTAAGTTTGGGGAGAGTTGTATATGATCTGGAGCTGCTGTTAAATAAGTTTGGGGTTCTTATCTTTTGAAAAGCGGCTATTTGATAATTATTTGCATCTACTTGAGTTGAGCCTACTCGTTGTTTGGATGAGTAAAAATGCCAAAATCAGTTCACATGCATTGTGTATGCATAAAAAATTCTAAGATGATCTGAGTCATTAATAGTTTGAGTTCAAAGGATAAGTCCCTTGATCATCGGCTTAGCATTGTGCTCTGTTTGTGTGTGTGTGAGAGAGAGAGAGCAGTTAGACACATGCATTGTGTATGCATGCAAATTTTGCTGGCATGTAAGAAGAGTGATCTTTGATTCATTAACGAAGTATATATACATTAACGAAGGCCTTTGAAGCCTCTTATAGCAAGACTTTCTCCCACACCTCACTTACCAACCCCTCTCTAAATACAGAGATTAATTGCTAACCCACAGGAGAGGAGAGGTTATGTTCAGGTCGCATGTGAGAATTGGAGGATTCTAAACAAAACAATAATACTGCTTCTTATTCTTTTCTAATTTGTTTAGTTTCCTCCAATATCTCATCTCCGACTTCTGAACTAATCATTTATTTTTCAAGTACAGAGAGAGAGCTGGTACACCAAAATGTAGCTTTTCTTTTTCCCCCATTTCGTATGGTATGTTGTGTAAACCAAAAGAGTTATACCGCAGTCTAGTCTAGGTCTATAAGAAAGAAAGAACAAGGGCAAATTCCATTTGATCCTGGTCTGTTTTCGTCCCATAACAATCAGTCCCGCAGTATTAGGTCCCATGGCAAGCATTTTACATCCTTATGTTTCAAATATAACCATAAGCTTTGAAGATGAGGTTATGCTAAACATCAAATCCAGTTAAGATTATTTCACCAAATGTTTTCAGCACCAAGTTTCTCAATGCAAGCTATGTTAGGGATAAGATTCGCAATGAAACTGAAAGATTCTACGAATAGATTGTAATGCAAGTCCCTCTAAACCCGGTTAGAGTAATTAAGATCGTCGTTTAACCAATGAAAACAAAACCAAAGCGACTTCTAATGTTTCTCTGAAACGTTCCAGTTAACCTCAAAAAACTAGGCTCCTTTTACTGAATCTCACCAAAAAATTAAGGGGCAAAAGAAAGATACGGCATAAACTCACTCGATGTGTATATAAGATTGTATCCTTGCTCAGCAGCTAACAGTGAACCCACCATCACTTGTTCTCTTGAAAAAACTCTTCTACTCATCGTCGTTATCTTTCTCTACCAAAATCCTCTTGCACGCTTCATAGCACATGAATGAAATCCCGGCAGCAGGCACCAACTTCATGCAGCTGGGGCCAAGGCCTTTATATAAACCCTGGATCCCTTCCTGTTCAAGTATGCTTGCGAGAGCATGAAGCACATTCTTATATACTCGTCTTCCACTAAGAGCCCCCACCTGCATGTGCTTGCGAGCCACCTCAAGTGGAAAAGTCGCACTACTTGATATAGCACCAGCTGCGGATCCAATCAAGAGAGTTTCTATGTTGCCGATTTTCTCTTGCTTGAAAACTTTTCGATAGGACTTCCTTAATGTGTCGTAAGCAAAGTAGTTTGCAGCAGCATATGGTATTACCCCTATTAGACTAGGGGTGAGACCTCGGTAGAGCTCTCCTGGTCCCCCCTCTCGCAATATTTTAATAAATGCGTCAAACAAACCATCATAAACTCCTCTCTGCATATTAATACAATCCAACCAAATAAAGATCATTTTCACATTCCTACAAAAGTCTTTTAGTAAAAAACAGAACCGCATTGTTGCATGTGCCTCAAGTTTACCTCTATGGTTAACCGAGTCTTCAGTAATTCAAGTGGATATGTCACCAGAGTGGAGCTGATTCCAGCACAGGCCCCTGCAACCAGTGATGCAGGTATAGGGAGTTTGGGCTCTTCCCCAGGCTTGGGTGACAAGTTCTTGTTGACTGTATCATAAGCAGCTAGCTGCAAAGAAAACCTAAAAAAATTTAGCAAAGATTCCAGAAAAGTGCAATATCAGAATATATGTTGCTATGCAAAGGTTAAACTCAAAGCATAATCTGACTTCTGTTCTCAACTAGATTTAAGTAAAGTACCATGTGACTGACCCTTTGTAATTAAGTTTCACACAGATGTATCCATTAAAGACACTTGTCATTCCACACACACACACACGAGAGAGAGAGAGAGAGAGAGAGAGAGAGAGAGAGACGGGGCTAATCCACAAATGACAAATAATTTAACAGAGATAAACACCAGAATTGAGTATACAGTACAAGGCAACTTGGACATAACATGTGATGCCGAAAATTGGATACCAAGATAAAATACAAAGTGTTATTATTATTATGTTTATTTATTATTATTATTTTTTTTTTTTTGGGGGGGAGGGGAGTTGGATTGCTGTCTGGACAAGTAATCAATGCCTCAAATGGTGAGAAGCACCATCCGAAATAAAACGAGGGAAAATAAATTAAGAAAGTTACATCATGAGAAACAATTAGAAACTATGAGAAAGTGAATAGTTCACAAAAGGATTCTGTTAAGGGGAAAACAAGACTGAAATTGGTACTAATAATTGGGACAAGGCTTTCGAAAGTTAGTTGATTTGAGTCCAGTATTAGTTTGAGAAGCCAATTTGAGAAAGAATGTTGAAGGAGAAGTGTGGAACTGTATCAGGGCCTGAGTACCTCAATGGAAAAAAAATATTTTTAATCATGACTCTAAACAGGTAAAGATAACTACTTTCTTAAATTTGAAAAATTAACAAATAAGATGAAATTTGTTGATGATTCTAGAACTAAGAAGTGCTGAATTATTCCTTCAGTATTCACCTTTTCTCCCCCAACACCCACCCAAAAAAAAAACACATGCACGCACACAAAACGAAAAAACAACGAATGACAAAAAATATCTGAGTTCCTTGATAACAAAAAATCCTTGACATTACAGAAAATTAATTTACACTAGACTCACGCTATGAAATATCTGACTCCGAGATCAACTATTTTATCTGGTAATTATGTGATTTTTCTGATTCACATTTTCTTCTCAACAGATCTAGTGACACTTTATGTTATCCAAAGACTATACTATGATGACAAAATGAAAGTGAACTTTTGCAATCATTCGATGCATCATCTAATAAAGATCATCATAAATCTAGTTGCAATCAATATGATCTAAAAGGTAGAATAGCTTAACAGTACACTGCCACTCTAGACTAAGGTTAAAGGAAAGCTATGTAGAACTTTGAATTTGATTTGTAAATTTCAAAGGCAGGTTGGTTTCTTTTCCAGCTCATGGATTATAACAATGCTTGCGTATCTCTAGATTCTGATTTCCATGACTATAGGAAAGGCCATAGGAACTACAAAGCTAATTTGCTCGCAAGTTGGCGTAAGCCAACTATAATTCTTATAAGCATCACAATTGAGATAATAAAAGAATGGCTTCGTAGCCTTTCTTTGCAATACTGAACTTGATAAAATTAATAACAGCAGAAGAACAAATAAAGGTCTAAAGCTTTATCCTTTTCTTTATTCTTTCGCTCCTGCAAACCAGTAAAAATAACCAACATATGATATACCAATGATAACAGACAAAAGCATTAAATTAGAGACTTCTTCAAAAACTAGTTAGTCTAAACTGACAAAGCTGCAAACAATGAACCTCTTGTTCCCAAAGAAATAGTCTCTCAACACAATTTGATTGACAAAAAAGATTTAGCATTCTATCTCCAAAAAGCTAACTAGAAAGCCCGATGCATGCGTCTTGAATATACAGACACTAATTCTTCGACTAAAATCTCAAATGCCATCAATGCACTACTAAAACAAAACTTCCACAAGCAATAACTCAGCCAGCAACCAAAACAAATAGAAACAAACAATTTGTTCCTAACAGTCTCAAACTTCAAGCAATCAGTTAAACAAACAAAAACACAATGGGAAGTGGAAACAAAAAAGCAGCCACGTGAAGAAAATGGAAACGGAAAATCAGTAACAGATTGCAGTTAAGCTGCAATTGACCTCAACCACCAATGTGATGGACAAACAAAACAACCTGAGTATTTATGGTTCTAAAGTGAAACTCATAGTAACAACATCCCCACCAAAATTATAAATCAACTAAATAATCATATTAAACTTAAAAAAGCAATCACTCAATAATTGCAATAGGCAAGCAATAAAACCCAATAAGTAACAAAAATCAAAGCTAAAACCAGAAGAGATCAATTTTACCTCTATGGCTTTGCTTGGCGCAACCCGGATCACATTAACCAGATTGCCCCTAAATAATCCTTTCCATCCATCAGTCTTCATGATATCATGGAACACCTCAGTAGTAGAATGCCCACTACTTCCCACCATCAAATGGGTCCTAATTGTCTCCAATGGAGCAACAGCAGTCCTAGAAACTGCTCCCGCAATCGCTCCACTTATCAACCTCCTCAATGAAGGGTTTGCAACCTTCACCTTCAATTTAAGCCCACCTCTCTTCTTCTTCAAAGCCCCTTCTTCTTCTGGAACACCCACAATCTTAAAACCCTCTGGAGATGACACATACTTCACATATAAATCAGTATATGGAAGCTTAAGGCCACCATTATTGTCTCTGGAATTGGGTGAATTTGGTGAAACTCCAAAGCCCATATTACCCATTCGACCCACACTAGCAAATAAACCACCAGGGTGAAAATTTCCATCCTGGAGACTCCATTGAAACCCCAGTTGAGAACTAGAGGAAATCCCATCTTTTCTATCCTCCAAAATTTGTGTTTCTCTTCTACCCATTATTCAGAACCTCGCAAAAAAGCTCTCTCTTAGGTTTCAGAAAATACCCAAATGCAATAATTCATGTAATCAAGCAATTAGGGATAGGAAAAGACGGAAAAGATGCCATTCTGGCCAAATGGGTATTCGAAAAATGCATTTTTGGCAATCGGGTACTCCAGAAAAATCAGAATTAGATTCGATTTCTTGATGAGGATACAATGAGCTGCTTTGAGAATATAGGTATATGGGATCTTTTGGGTTCTGGGTAAAGAATCAGATTGAAACACACACACAGAGAGGGTGGTTTTGTGATGAAGAAAAACGAGAAACAGGTGGGACTCCGCTTCTCCCTTTCAACCCCAGAAAAGAGAAAAAGAGAACTGTGCAAGAACCTGTGTATGTCTTTATATAGGGGATGTATCTAATTCTGTGTGCTTTTCAGGTTTTTTTGTCGCAGGTGATTGTCCTGTTCCGTCCCTTGGGGTTGGTGGGTGGCCATAGTTAGGTATGGGGCTCTACTACTATGTACAAAAGCTCGTGACAAGTGTGGCGGCGAATCCATAGATTAAAACCCTGACGACCCCTCCATGACATTCTTAAGGTCCCAGTCATGGTCAAGTCTTACTGTGACAATTTATTTTATAATTATATAATAATTAATTTTATATCGTGTATAAATCATAAAATTCATCAAGAATAATTGGCGACAAAAAGAGGAAATGTAATCGTTCACCAAAAAATCCAAATGAGAGATGAAATATTGCTTTCTTTCCATAACTAGTCAATCACTTGTGTAAACAAATCAGATTAAATCATAATCTAGTTTTTAAGATCTTAGTTTGATAAAACTTGAATTATAATCTTACCAAATTAAATCATTAATCATAACAATGTCTTTATTTTATATTAACTTTCGATCGGATATTGAAACTAATTGTAGTCATCTATGTTAATATTATATAGTAAACAAGTTAGGTGAGAGAGAGTTTGGGAGACTTTCCTCTATATTCTCTCAATTCCGAAAATATTGATTTATTTTAATGTATTCAATTCAATTACATTTTACTATGTAATATAAACATCTCTCCACTAACTAATAACTTTTTATATAAATATTTTTTAAAAATTATTTTATATCACTCCAATTTTTATAATTATTTGTTTAACTTTTTTATTTCTTAAATGATGGGGTTAAAGAGATGACAAGATAGTAAAAGAGATAATAAAAAATAATGAGATATAAATCCATACATCGCATGGAATCGTCGTTCATTCCCTATAAAGTATAAACTATAAATGCACCCACTCATTTAATAAAAAGAAATACTACAAAATTTAAATAAAACTCAAAATATTACAACTCAAATTCATATTATCTCATAGATTAGTGAGTTTCATCAATTTTTTCAGTGGGATCCACTCATCTTATATTTATCTAAAAGATGATATACATTTAAGTTTTAATTTTTGAATTATGTGGCATTATACTTTAGTAAAATTTTAAATTAAACTGATAGATCCCATTTTTGTCAATGTTTGCTTGACAGGAGACAGAAGTGTCCATGAGGAAAACGTGGTGCGGAATTTATATACCCTTTATAGGTCATGATACACACTAGCTCCATTTCTGTCACTCTCCATTCTCTTCGCCTTCACACGCATCCCTGATTTTCCTTAGCTACTCTTTGATGCTCTCACCAAATTCTCCATGTTGATTGGAGCTCAATATCCTTGTTAGGATTTATTAGCTCATTATAGACGACTAGCTGTTTTTGGACATAATTATCCGTGTGCGTAATTATAAAAAAAAAAAATTTAATTTTTTACAGAGCGCCAATCAAAATTGAAGAGTTACACAAACACATAAATCAATGTTGAGAATTCTCAATGAATTTGTGTAATTCTTCAATTTTGATTAGTTGTTTGTAAATATAATCTGACCGTAAAAAAATCTATTCTAAAAAAAAAAATAGAGATGGGTAAAAAGTAAGAGAATGTTAAGGTTAAATGAAAGAACAAATTACACTTTACCCTCTCAAATTATTATTTTTGTTTTACTTTATACCCTCAACTATAAAATTTCTCACATTGCACCATAAAGTATCAATTTTGTTTCATATTATTCCAATAAATAACGACAAACTTAAAAATCTGCCAAACGAGGGAGAGAAACCCCAAAGAACTTCCTGCTAAATGCCTAGTATCACTTCATTTTATTTTTTTTGGCGGGGAAGAAAAAAAAAGTCTGTCAAAAAAAGAAAATTTAGAACTTAAAAAGGATAGTCATAGATAAGTATTTTTCTTGATTTTGGACCTGCACATGTGCAAGAGACAATTACTTATTAATAGTATAAACCACTCACATGCACATTTACCATAAAAAAGTTGACAGTCATTATCTATTGGAGTGAAATGAAACAAAATTGATACTTTATGGTGAAATGTAAGAAATTTTATAATTGAGGGTGTAAAGTAAAATAAAGGTAATAATTTTATGTACCCTTGACTCATGATTATAATGGAATTCAATCACTCGCAAACCATAGCACAACTAGTTACAACCTCCAAAGTAATACCTCTAGGTTTATAGTAACAAATCCTCCCACTTCCGAACTGGTAATGACATACACGCGTATTCAAATGACAACAATCAAGCATATAGTAATCATTTGTCACAGAAATAGTCTCTGATACAAAACATGAAAAAGAATCATTTTATTGATATATCCGTTTCAGTAAATACAATGATAGAAAGTTGACATACGAGCAATGATCAAATGTCTACCAGAGAAGTGAGGAATCAATATCATGAATGTCTAAAGTAGGTATGGCATACATAGAACAAATTTGCTTCTCAAGGGGGCTTACTAAGGTTGTGATGCAGTTGCACTATCATCCTGAAATTCTTCATGATGCTGCATTTGGTAATAGGGATGAAGATGATGGACTCCTTCAAGGTACAATGGCGTTTGCATTTCAATCAAGCGCGAGACCTAAAGAGAAACACAATTTGAAGACATTAATTCCAATTTCGACGCTTAAATGTTCATCCGTAGTTAATTGAAATAAATGCAACTTATTCGATATTAAAGTTTAGCACAACATTCAGCTCAAAATTGTGGGATCCATTACAAGATAAAGATTATGCAGCTTTTATTTTTATTCTGATTATGCAATGTGGTTCATGTGTCACATCTAGTAGATTTGTTGTTTTCTTATTGCTAGCATTGAGTTTTGATTCTTGAACCCCTGACCCCTCTTCTCACTTAGGATGCCATGCAAGCACTTCACTAACTACGAAGAAAAAGCTTGAAATTTGTTTCAGTTAAAAGTAATGTTTTTTTGAACCAAGTTAAAAGTAACGTTGGAACTAACAAATTATCTTGCTAGAACCCTAAGCAGTTGGAGCCTCGTGGACTAGGCCGCCCCTTTTATTTTTAAGGGCCAAAAAGGATGGTATTGGGTTACTATAGGTAAGCTCTTCACAGTGTTGAGTTTTGGATATTAAATTAGAGCTTAGGGAGTAAAAACGAAGAAGCTTGGGAGCTGATTGTAATCAGAAAAGCAGATAATAATAAAAAAAACTAGAGAGGAGACATCGAAGGAAGAGGAGAACCCCTTAAGAATCTCACCTCATCCCTTATGGTGCATCCCTAAAGTTATATTGTATCATCACAGAACAATTCAAAAGCTTCTATCCGAACCATTACCAGAAGAGACTATGTAGAATATCAAGACTGCTGTAATTCTAACGCTTCAACTAGACAGGAACTTCAAAAAAAGATAAAACAGAGAAACATGTAAACATGCAAATGCAAGCAATCATCATTTCTTTTCTCCATAATTAAGGTTCAGCATTGCCCGATCTAAATTGTTGGATCTGGTATACCATGGGTTCTACTACAGAACAGCATTATGGAGGAAAACAAGTTAAAGAAGCCTCAGATAGTTGTTATACTTATATTTACCCCCCAAAAAAAAACCACCCTCAGTTTGCTGCAATAATGAACTCAACGATAGTAGAAAACTATAACCATCACCGTTCTTAGTGATTTAGTGGAAAAAATAAACAACATAAAGCAAGACTGGGAAAGCAAGAGTCAGAAATTTCATAAATACAAGAAAACTAAAATACACTGAACTGAAGTCCTCATGTTAAACCAAGCCACAATAATCATCTTGAAGTTGGAAGTACATGAAAACATGTTTCCATAGCTAATTCTTATTTTCTTTTCTTGTTTCCTGTATTGCTATTGACATCATTGAATATGTGTGTGTGTGTGTGTGTGTGTGTGTGTGTGAGAGAGAGAGAGAGAGAGAGCGACAAGAAGATAATTATGCTTTGGAGACATGGAAAACCACTTACAGCTCGACGAAAGGCGAACATCTCCTCTTGACCAGATAGCAGGGAAATGATACCCGCAGGCGAACCTCCTGCACCCACATTGCCTTCTGCTAACACATTTCGACGAAGTTTCCCACCTTCTGCCTCCGTTTCAAATTGGAAACTGGAAAAGTAGAGCACATGCACCCACTTTATTGTAAATCCTTTTAACTAAGGCCACCAAATTTTAACCACAGAAAAGCTGATAGAAAGTGAAACTTCATAGGCAAATGCTTTACTTATATTCAAGAATCTTCTACTACAATGCTTAAAAGAGGTATATTCAACTCACTTTACAATGGCTAAGAAATACCAAAAAAGGTTTTAGACACGTAACATGTTGCATGAATGTTCTGGTTTTATTTCCAATTGACAGCAAAGAGTCCCTTTTTTAAAGTAACATGAAAATGACTTACAGTCACCTAGAAACATTAGTTAAGGCCCATATATATTAGGCTTCCTTTGAATATTTTTGGTCACATAGGATCAAATACAAACATCAGTTAATTGGTATGACCTCCACCCTTCAAGATTGTGTTAGAGTATTAATACTAAGGGTAGTTTAGGCATTTTCTTTATGTTGTGGTGCCCTACTATATAAGACTTACTTTGTGTATTTCTAGGTTTAAGTTGTGTATTACAGACTTGTTTTATGAATAATATATTCTCTCTTTGTCTTCTCTATTCTCATTGATCAATTTTATCATGGTATCAGAGCGATTATATTTCAAAACCTAAGATTACAGAAAAGTAAAAAGATGAAGAATTGTTTTTTTTTTTTTTCCTGGGCTGCCAGAGAATGACGTCAGCATCGCCAGTGATGACGTCATGGTGATGTCATTCTTTTCCGACCGTGAAGATCACCGTTAGATTCGAAATTTCATGGGCTTTCTGCTGGTATGGTTTGTTTTTTATTTTGAGCGCATCTCGTCGGTGTTTCTATTTTTTGAATATTTTCGGCCCAAATTTTTGAATTTCTTCAATCTGTTGAAACAAGGGTTTTTTGCTGCAATTTTTGGTTCAAATCTTCTCTAAGAGGTACGACTAAGCTTCTATGGTCCCCTCTTGAGAGACTCGAAGCTTTTGAGGAATTTTTTGGCTTGATTTTGGCTATCCGAGGGTTTCGGTGTACCTGTCGCTGCTTGTTTCTGGCCACCTTGGTTCCGACGCCGGTGTTGTGGGTAGTCTTCCTGTTCTGTGATGTTATTGCCATGCTCGTGGGTTGCTTTGATCTTCGGTTGATTTGTGGGTAGTTCGGCAGTCTGGTTTTGTGGCTTCAGCAGTCGGCAGACTGGTTTTGTGGCTTCGGTAATCGGTAATCTTCTTGTTCACTGTTACTGCTTTGGGCTGATTGTTATTTGGAGTAATTCTTTAATTGGTGGCTGCTGGGTTTTGGTGTTGCTTGTTATTTGGAGTAATTCTTTAATTGGTGGCTGCTTTGGTGTTGATTCTTGTTCACTGTTACTGCTTTGGTGTTGATTGTTACTTGGAGTAATTCTTTAATTGGTGGCTGCTGGGTTTTGACTCTGGGCTTTGACTACTTTGATTTTGACCGGGGTATCTATTGATAATTTTTAGTACAATGGCAAGTGGAAACTCTGATTCACTTCAAGCCATTAGTGTGAGATTAATAGGTGGAAATTATGTTTATTGGGCTTATGTTATGAAAAAAAATTTATTGGGAAAAGACATGTGAAATTATGTTAGTGGTGTTGCACAGGCTCCAACTGATACTAAGGCCGAAAATTATGCTGATTTGAAGAGTACTTGGGATATCAACAATGCAAAAATTATCACTTGGATTAATAACTCAGTTGATCAGACCATTGGGGTTCATCTATCCAAGTTTAGCACAGCTAAGGAAATTTGGGATTATTTGGCCACACTTTTTGTTCAGTCTAATTTTGCAAAGAGGTATCAGCTAGAGCATGAGATTCGAGATGCGCGTCAAGGGGACAAAACCATACAAGAATTCTACTATGTTATGACTAGCTTCTGGGATCAGCTAGCACTTACTGAACCCACTGAGTTGAGCACTAATCTGACATATCGCACCTTCAGAGAGGAACAGAGGCTGGTGCAATTCTTGATGGCCCGTAGAGATGACTTCGAGGGACTTCGTGGTTCCATTCTTCATCGTCACCCACTCCCCTCAGTAGATGCAGTTGTTAATGAGCTCTTAGCTAAAGAGGTTCGCCTTAAAACCCTTTCTGGAAAGGGTCTTCTTCCACTACCAAATCAAACTGTCTTAGTTGTTCCTTCCAAAGTGACCTCTAATTCCCAAAACAAATATCGAGGTTGAGTTGCTTCTGATGAGTGTAGCTTCTGTCGTGAAAAGGGCCACTAGAAGGCCCAATGTCCAAAGTTGATGAACAAGAATACACGAGGGTCTCAAAATCAGTCATTTAAGTCCAGAGATCGTCATACAGCGGCCGTAGCACCACCAGTGGATGAGTTAGCCTCATCAGCTCCCAAACTGACTATGCTTGCAAATCAGCTACAGAAATTTCTCTCTCTTCATCAGTCTGGTGCTCTCACAATTTCTCCCACTATAGGTTCGTTCAGCTCAGGTCCTTCAGGTATATCACGAACCGCCTGGGTCTTTGACTCAGGTGCCACACATCATATGACCAGTGACTCTTCTTTGTTTGCATCTATTGTTTTTTCTCCATCTTTATCTGTCCTTGCTGCCAATGGTTCTCAAATGTCATTAGCTGGTGTTGGAACAATTATTTCTTCCAACCTTACACTTCCCGATGTCTATTATATTCCTCAACTTACTTTGAATTTACTTTCAGTCAGTCAACTATTTGATTCTGGATTTTTGGTTCATTTCTCTTCCTCTGGTTGTGTTGTGCAGGATCCACGGTCCAAGAAGCTGATTGGGACAGGCCGTAGACAGGGCGGGTTATATGTATTAGAGGAGCTTCATGTCCCAGATGCTGATGCTGATGCTTCTACTGTTGATTTACCTTCTTTTCGTTTGAGTCCAGAGTCATCTAGTTTTTATTTATGGCATTCTCGTCTTGGTCATGTTTCTTATTCTCGTTTAAAATTTTTAGCTTCGACTGGTAGTTTGGGTAGTTTAGAAAGCCATGATATTTCTGATTGTAGTGGATGCAAGTTGGCTAAATTTAGTGCATTGCCATTCAATAAAAGTGTTACTTGTTCTCTTGCACCATTTGATCTTGTTCACTCTGATATATGGGGACCGGCTCCTATTCCTACACAAGAAGGGTCCAAATATTATGTTTCATTTATTGATGATTACACGAGGTACTGTTGGGTATTCTTGATGAAATGTCGGTCTGAATTCTTTTCCATCTTCACTACCTTTCGTAACATGGTACTCACTCAATATTATGCAGTCATTAAATGTTTTCGATGTGATCAGGGAGGTGAATATACTCTTACTTCTTTTCATGATTTGTTGAAATCTGATGGTACACTTTATCAATCCTCTTGCACTGATACACCTGAACAGAATGGTATTGCCGAACGAAAACACCGTCATATTCTAGAGACAGCATGTTCCCTTCTTTTATCAGCACATGTTCCCAGCTCATTTTGGGGGTAAGCAGTTTTGACAACAGTTCATTTGATCAACACCATTCCTACTATGCTCACCTCTGGAGTCTCTCCATTTGAAAAGTTATGTGGTAAGCCGCCTAACTATTTTTCTTTACGTGTGTTTGATTGTACTTGCTTTGTTTTGCTCCCTAGCATTCTGCGTACCAAACTTTCTGCCCGTTCAGCTTTATGTGTATTTCTCGGTTATGGTGAGGGACAAAAAGGGTATCGTTGCTATGATCCCATCACCCACAAACTTTATGTCTCTCGTCATGTTGTTTTTATGGAGCATATTCCCTTCTTTTCAATTCCATCTAGTTCTTCCTCATTGAATAAGTCTGACCTGCTATACATTGATCCCTTTCCTACTAATGTTCCTCATGACACATGTTGGTGATATACCTGTGTCAGATCCTTCATCTTCTGAGTCCACTATTACTCGTCCCCCTATTGTGCATACATAAGTTTGCTGGATTCCAGTTATCTCCTCTCCGGATGAAGTGCTTTCCCTTTCTCCTTCGGCCGCCCAATCAGGTTCAGACACTGTGGATCATACGCCACGCTATCCTCAGCGCTCTCGCAAATGTCCAGATAGGTTTGGTTGGAGTAATACTTGTTATTCTTCTGACTTTTGTTCTTTCCTTACTTCTATTCATTCTCTATCTGAACCCTCCTCCTACAAGGAGGCTTTACTTGATCCACTTTGGAAACAGGCTATAGATGAGGAGTTGTCTGCCTTACATAAGACCAGAGCTTGGGAGCTAGTGCATTTACCGCCTGGTAAACGCACCATTGGTTGGAAGTAGGTTTATAAGATAAAAACCAAGTCGGATGGTTCTGTGGAACGATATAAAGCTCGATTAGTAGCCAAGGAGTTTGCTCAGGAATATGGTCTAGATTATGATGAGACTTTTGCTCCTGTTGCCAAGATGACTACTGTTCGCACTGTGATTGCAGTTGCTGTCATTCGCCAATGGAGTTTGTCTCAAATGGATGTGAAAAATGCATTTCTTCATGGAGATTTAACTGAAGAGGTTTTTATGACACCTACCCCCGGATTATCTTACAGTTTTGGTCAAGTATGTCGACTTCATCGTGCCTTATATGGTCTTAAACAGGCTCCCAGGGCATGGTTTGTCAAATTTTCTTCAGTTATCTGTGACTTGGGTTTTCGCGCCAGTGACCATGATTTTGCTCTCTTTTTACGGTCTACTTCCTCAGGTTCTATTATTCTCTTACTGTATGTTGATGATATGATTATTACGGGTGATGACACTGCTGGCATATGCTTATTGAAAACTCAGTTGCAAGATCATTTTGAGATGAAAGATTTGGGGCAGCTTAGATATTTCTTGGATATTGAGATTGCTTCCTCTCCTAAAGGATATCTTCTCTCTCAGTCCAAGTATGCTTCAGATGTTATTCAACGAGCTCGTTTATCAGATAATCGGACAGTTGAAACACCTTTAGAGCTCAATGTTCGTTATTCTTCGTCTGACGGTACTTCCTTGTCTGACCCAACCCTCTATCGGACTATTGTTGGGAGTTTAATATATCTTACAGTCACTCGTCCGGATATCTCTTATGCTATTCACATTGTGAGTCAATTTGTTGCCTCACCCACCACCGTTCACTGGGCTGCTGTTCTTCGCATTCTTCGGTATCTCTGTGGTACTCTACATCAGAGTTTATTATTTTCTCACTCTTCATCTATGGAACTCAGGGCTTACTCTGATGCTGACTGGACTGGTGACTCTATGGATCGCAAGTCCACCACTGGTTTCTGCCTGTTTCTTGGGGATTCTCTTATTTTCTGGAAAAGCAAGAAACAAACTGTTGTTGCTCGTTCTTCTGCTAAAGCTGAGTATCGCGCTATGGCATCTACTACAGCTGAGATAGTCTGGTTACGATGGCTCCTTGCTGATCTTGGCATTTCGGTATCTTCTCCTACTCCTATGTTCTGCGACAACACCAGTGCTATTCAGATTGCTCATAACTCGGTCTTCCATGAGCGCACAAAGCATATTGAGATTGATTGTCACTTCGTGCGCCATCATCTGCAGCAGGGCACCATCACTCTCCCCTTTCTTCCTTCTACAATGCAAATAGCGGATTTTTTTACGAAGTCTCACACCATAGCACGTTTTCGATTTCTTCTTGGCAAACTCTTGATGTTTTCTACCACATCATGAGTTTGAGAGGGGGTGTTAGAGTATTAATACTAAGGGTAGTTTAGGCATTTTCTTTATGTTGTGGTGCCCTACTATATAAGACTTACTTTGTGTATTTCTAGGTTTAAGTTGTGTATTACAGACTTGCTTTATGAATAATATATTCTCTCTTTGTCTTCTCTATTCTCATTGATCAATTTTATCAGATTGTACCATATACTCTTCTCAATTGTGTCATAATGTAAAATCAAAACCAAGTCAATTGTGTGTCATCACTGAAAATCATTGCAAAGTAGAAACTGGATATTAAGATTGAAGAACAATGTAATGACTAAAACCCAAGGTTTTCATAGTCACTTACAGCCAAGGCTGATGCACAATATAAATTCGTGTCAAGAACTAGGATTCAACGCAGTGATCAAGCAAGACACCTAAGCAAAACTAAGTAACCTTCACAGCTCAGCTTTCTCAGAAGGAATCACAGGTACGCATTGTATATAACAAGCCATAACTAAAACATCATTATATTTTAATTAGTCACTGGCTATAAGCTTACCAAACAATTAAATAGAAATGTGCAATGTTAAAGAGTGCTCTGAAATCCGTGAATAGTTATGGCTGAAAGTTGCTTTTATCATTACTCTTGTTGTTGTCATTGCATGGTTGTTCACACTGTCATCTTTGTTCTTATTGTTTAATGAATGAGCTGCTTCAATTAATTGTTTAAAAACACAGAAAAAAATGAAGCTCATGATAGTAGTTTGGCATTTGTCTAGAGTTGTATGTTACATTCCGAGGATGAAAATAGTATATCATTCAAATTCAAACATAATTAGGATAGGGAATACAGAGAATAAATAAAAAAAAAAATTATTCTTTTATAATTTTTCCTTACGTGAGTCAAATTGTGAAGTATTTCTAGCAGATATGGAAGAGAAGAGAACATATATTTTAATAATCACTATCAACTAAGGAATCAAGTTGTCTTAAATATCTAAGGATCTACCAATGAAGATTGGTACTTATACATAAATTTTGATATGCATCAGTGACCAGTTAAATGCAAAGTAACGAAAAAAAGTTATACGCACGAAATAGGGCGCAAATTCAATAGAACGAGTAAAGAACACGAACTAAGGGTATGGCTTTTCTTAAGATAACAGATTGTAGCAGATATAGCTTAAGCCAGTAAAAATAGCAAGAATTGAGGATTGGAAGTTCGTAACCATGGAAGTCCTTCAATTGTAAACTCTTTAAAGGTTAGAAGGCAGGGAAGCACTGTAGTCAAAGTAAAAACTTACTAACTAGAAAGTTTTGAAGATCATCTTCTCTTGATATCTAACTATGAAATCTATACCCCTACAGATTCGGCGAATCATACGGCATAGGAATACACCAGGAGGTTTTTTTATTCTTCAACCTTTATTCATATCAAAGTTGGGATTCATTTTAGTATGTCACCTGATAAGCCCAATTCATAAACAGAATAGACAGGGATGACAGATGTTAACTGTGGAAATCGAAATCAGGATAAGGATGAAGTAGAAAAAAATTGCAGACTTACTCAATCAAAATAGGTGGAATAAGCAAATTTGATTCCACCAAAAAGGAGAGTTATCTGCAATCAACTTGGGGCATAGCCCAACCTGCCATTTAAGCCGCTTGGCAAAGTTTGTTGCTTCACAAAGAAAGAGAAACTTAACAGGTTGAGATGGCTAATTGGTGATTCCAAAGCTATATTACTCAATTAGGCACATAAGTAGCATTATATGAGATGGTGATGTGGCCTATTGTGAGCATATGGTGAAAATCAAGGGATCATCCTCTGACATGTTATTTAGATGTTTTGTAGCACTCTTCCACCAAAACTAATACAAAAGCACCACAATTGTACCTCCGTAAATTCTACTATGGAAGAAAGTCGTCTGTTGTAATAAAGCTATAAGTTATCATGTTACTAGACCACACGCCAAAACAGAGGAGAGACGGAGAGAGTAATCACTCAGTATGCCTCAAGTAATAGCCAGAATATCAAGAGCTCTTGAAGAGAATGGAAAACCAAACAAAGAACTTGCCTCTCCAAATCAAAAAGGGTTCCCTCTTCAGTTCCCTGAAATAAATCGTCAATAGAAGAAGCTGCAGAACAATACAGGCAACAATGATGATTGTATAATTCATCCACGAGCGTTATGAACCTCCGTGCCTGAAATGCCCCACACATTATCATTAAAAATAAGAGTAAGTTTGTTGAGCTAGAAAATCAAGGAATGGCTCACGAGTATGCTAATGCATAATTAATAAATTTACAACTGGATCTGAATATTAGTTCAATTTTGTGTGTTGACTGCATGTTACATTATCAAGGCACCTCCTACATCGGTCATGTGGACTTCCTACTTCTCAAGCACACATTCTAAAGCTTTCGTCACTTCTAACTTCTAGCATAATTCAAATCGAATATACCCTAATACCAGTGAAAAAGATGATACTCGATTGATGGCTCCCAGTGTTACTCTCTCGTATGGCAGAAGTTTTGATGCTATTTGGGTTGTTACAGTTAACGCTTGAATGTCCTGGCCCAATTTTTTTACAGCAGCACCACCGGCCTAACTCTCTGGAGGTGAGTTTTTCTCAACCAGGAGATTTGGTTCAAAGGAATTGGATAGCCAGTTGAAAACTATTTTTAGGAATTTAAATGTAGATTATTATATTGTATTAGCTTAGGAAATTAAATATTTTTCTAATGGAAAATTCTCTCTAACAGCTTTCTATCTCTCCTGTCTATTCTTCTTCTTCATGCCCTTCCTTCTTTCTCTATCTTCTACTCTTTTTTCTCTCTCCGAACCTTACATTCCCTCACATGAGCCATATCTCTCTAATCCTACATAAGAATATACCATCAAGAACAATGGTTGAGACATTAAGAACAGATGTGATAGCTTTATAGCCAAGGATATAGCTTTACTAAAACTGCCTGGAGAAGGCAGATCCATGTGGCATGGAGCATGCAGTGGAGAAAGTTTATTTACGTTTTCTATCACTTAAGTGCGAGTTAACATAAATGCTTGAAGTTGTTATCTAGTAATTTATTTATAATTTGTAATATAATTCTCTTGCTCATATTTATAAATTTTACATATTAGTTGATAAATTTTTTATTCATGCTTTGCCCCCCGTAAAATTAAATTCTAGCTCCACCCCGGAGTATCGGATAATATCAATATGAGTTGCCCAAGTCATATAAGCATCGGCACCGTCCGATCCGATACTATTTCACATTACATATAAACTACGAATCTCACACGACTCGACTGATTCGCCCAACATGTCTCCGAGTTACCATCACGGAATCGGACGATACTATTCCACGGCACCATGATTGACCTGAATCTCTAGTCATACTCAAATTTTTTTAAGTCGTACCAGCCAAAACAGTTCCGGCACACCGCAACCGTTACATCTCAGGGCCATTCCAGTCGATGGCACGGCCTTGAACCATTGATTGAGTTCATCTTGGCTTCAATATAATTACAATGAGACCATGTTCAGCACCAAAACCAAGATCACCTAGGCAAAATGGTACCAATAAATATAATCCAGAACAAAGAGACAGCACATTGTGTTGGATGTTCAATCGACTTGTTAATGCATATCACATTTTAATAGGATCCCCCTTAACGACAATTCCTATTTAAGTCCATATTGACATATTTGGCTAGATATTGGAAGTAGAAAAAGTAGTACAGTACCTTGTCACGAATGCGCATACTCATTGCAGGAATGTGTGAGATAAAGACTGTGTGATAGTTTTTAGCCACTGCAATATAATCTGCTGCCCCAACCTGAAGATGTTTAGCATTAAAATAAAATGAGAAAAGAAAAGTACAGTAGCGGCAATAAAACAAACTCAAGCAAAAACATAAGAAATAATTCAAATTTTTTATTATATCTGTTATTCTATGTGATTCGTGGATAAAGGTATATGAGTTTTTTAATCCCACAAGCTACCCAAGAAGAGAGGGTTTTTTTTGCTGGGTGGGGAAGGGGGTAGCGTAGAGTGTTCACTTGACGAAAACTCGTAAGCATGAAACTTGTCAAGTTAAGTTGACCTTTGAAGTTTCAGCTGCGACTATGGGTGTCAAGTTGAGTTAAGAAAAGGTTCCCCACCAGCTCCCGTTCTGCAACGTGTTGGCAGGACCGCTAAGGGATTGGCTCCGGGTGTAGATAGGGTTCAATCTGCAGGGGTCTTGCAAATACATAGGCCCCTTCCCTTCTCTTTTGGATGAATAGGGTGGTTTAGAAGTCGTTTTCCTATCTACAGTCCCTCAGAGTGAAGGGTTAGGCACCCTCTGACTTCCAGCTATGTGTTGTGGGGCTCCCGCGAAGCAAATGAAGGGAAGCTCGAAGAGCTTTTTTCTCCACCAGCGGCTTATATGTACTGGACGATCTTATAAAACTCGCTAAGCTTCGCTTCCTTCCCCCCTTCCCTTATTAAGTGGAAAGTCTTCACTTAGTAGTCGGCATTCTATAAGCGACTTATTGAGTCTATGAAGCTTTGCTTCTTGTAGTCGGCCTTAAATGCCTCCTTTCATTTGCTTACTTTCTCTTACACTTGCTTGCGCGAAGGCTTATAGAGTCATTTTCCCTAGGTCCAAAAGCTTCCGTCAAATCAAGTTTAGTTAACCTTTTAAGTTTCAACTGTAGATATGGGTGTCAAGTTGAGTTAATCTTTGAAGTTTCGACCGCAACTGTGGGAGATACTCTAAAGCTGGACTTAACATTAGGCAAATTTGGTATATAAGGACATGGGCCCTATTTTATTTTGATGAACTAGAGTTTAACTTTATTAGAGTTCTTATGTATATTATTAGTAGTGTAGAGTAATATTATAATTCCTATAATATCAATTTACTATAAATAAGAGAGTGTAGGACAACATAGCCAACACAAGTTACACAACTAATTATTCCCCTCAATCTCTTTCTCTCTCTTCCTCCCTTCTTCTCTCCCTCATAAACCCTAATATCAATTTTATCATTCAACTAACTAGATTCTCATATACTCAACTCTTTTTCGCTTTTCATTTTTAGTTATTTGTTATGTGCAATTAATTTGTTTCAACTCAAGAGTACTATATTGATGGTTTTAAAGAATCAAATCGCTCAAGAGAAGTCATAAACCAAACCGGAGATCTTGTTCCAATTCAGATTACTATGACTGATGCATAAGTAAATGGCCTTAGGAAACTCATAAACTAAACCAGAGAAAGGAGTTCAGAAGGATTCTAGAAGATCAAGAGCTTAAATTGGTAAGGATAGGAATTGGCTGTTTCGGTATATGTATAGAGCTCAATATAAAAAAATGGCCCAGTCCACGAGGCTCCTGCTACTGCAAGGTCTCAGACGGGTCAGATGTGGGCAGCATTACCCCTGCATGTGGAGAGGTTGTTTTCGCGACTCGAACTCTTGACGCCCTGGTCAAAGCAACCTCACCACTTGCGCTGATAAAACCTAAAGACAAAATTAAACAATCAGCCAAAGCCAAGAACAGTACCGGTTGACCACATAAATACTCGAATGAGAACCGTGCCACCCCGTTACAGCTTTCAGGAACTTCCAATGTTCTGATTCAAAACGGAAAATATATCATGAAGCTAGATCAAGTGCACTTCGGGGGTAGCAGAGAGAAGTTCTAAAAGATACCTTCCAAACATCACCGGGATAGTTTTAGAGGTGACCTTTCCTCCTGATTGTTTCAAAATCTCGTCCCACATTTTCTCAAATTCCTGGATTCCACCCTTATCCAGAGGCCAGAAGTAGTGAACCTGCAGATATCCTACATAAATTAGCTGCCAATAGGAACACAAGCTAAACTGCTAAAGCACAAATAAAATTTTTTGCAGTGAACTCTGAATTCTGTATCTCCATACAGAATTATTGGCTCCAAAGATATTTTTTGGATATACGGAAAAAAGTGCAGAAAAACCCAACTTTCCAATAGATTACCATAGCAATAATGACACTGAGATAGATGGTGAAAATACAGTAACTATGATTGGAAATCAATGCATTTGTGAGAACTAAGATGCAGCAACATAACTGACAACAAGAGCATGACAGGTACGTGCAAAACTATCAGCTTGATTAAATCCCAATTGCAAAACTATGAGCTTGATATTCTTAAACATGTTTAGTTCGAAAAGTTGATACCAATTTTTGTGTTGCACCAAGTCTTGTTAAAAAGATGAATCAACAATTTATCGTCTTACAGATAGATTCATTTCTATTGCATTAATCTTACCTGTTTAATGGCTACAAAGGAACATGCATTTTCGGCTATGAAAATTAACAAGACTAAAACCAATAGGATGGATGATGTTCTTTAAAGTTATTTCAGTATAGGCAGTCGTTTAACTAAAAATTGTAAAAAATAAAAAAGATGAGGTAATTACATGCAGTCATATTTTGTGAGCAGGTCATGTCATACATGCATATGTATATACAATCATCGAAACTGTTGTAATTGACAGGCAATAGAAACAATAATTGATGATGCTCTAATTCTCACCTGGTCTATAGATCTTTGGGCTATAAGACGTCGATAATCAATTTCACTTCCAATCAGAACATTTTTGCAGTGCTCCTCCAATTTAGCTAATAACTGCAGAAAGATCTCACGCTGCATACCATCCTGAATCAGCAGAGACATAAAAAAACTTAATTTAGTCTACAACAATTTAACTGTACACCCCGTATGCATGTAATCTTTTGCAAATATGGTAATAGATGAAGAAAAATCTAGAGAATACCCAAGAACAATATGTAGTTTACCAGGGAAGAAAATGTGGAAAATCTGAAACTGATGGAAGAATAAGTGACATCACATATTAGAGAAGTGTATAGGTCATGAAGTCATGGCCTTCCAAGAATTCAGTTGAGAACATACCTGATTCAAGTCCATTGGTGCCCGATTACTGGTGGCCACAAGAACAGTTCCAGTACTTAACAATCTGCTTACAATCCCGGATAAGGCCACAACAGCAAACACATCTACCGTCTGTAATAGAACGCGTCTAGAATTTAGAACAAAATTAGATGTAAATACTTCATCCAAAGTGAACTGAAGCTAACCATACAATTCAAGAGAATAAAACGATGAGGAACAGGAACAACTCAATCACATAAGGAAAAGATCCTCTTCCACAAGGTTAAGGCCGAACTTTGGGCCGGTAAGCTGATCTAGAACTGTCATTATAAATACAGAAAAAGAAATTGAATGATGCTATATAACAGAGAGTAGATTTTAATAACAAGTAATCCCTTAAGATAGAGAGCTCAATAATAAATTTTGATTCATCATCAAGAGCATGCATGGAGCTCATATCCATATTATCTTCTTTTTCAGAAACCCAATTTTTATTTTTATTTTGTTTTTAGCAAGTTCTTCCAGGATAGCTTCAAAATGCAGTCCTTGTCATCAGTCACTAAGCATAACTCATAAGCATGCCAGTAGCTAAAACCTCATGAAGCGTCCACATTTTGCTTCTTCAAAACTTCATACGACAGTTACCTGTACCAGTAAGGGTAATAACAAGCCGAATTCAGCTAGAATTTCTTCCAAAATATTTGGAGATCCTTATGGGGATGTGTGCACCATTATGCAAGGATTATTTTTGTTTTGGAGTACCTCAAGGGCATTTTGGGCATGTTCATATTCTTGCCTTGCCCAACTTCACAACTACATTCAACTTCGAATTGCTGCACTAGTTGAGTGGCAGTGCTATAATGAAATTAACAGCATTGACAGATGCTTGATCTTGTGTCTACCTTGTCGACATTCTCTTTTATTGCATTAACATGTATTAGTCATTGAATATTTCCACATCTTTTGACATGTTAAGGCAAAACAAGAATTTTTTAAATCCTAGAGGATCATTATGCACTTTAAAACCTAGGAAGCACGGACACTTCATTTTGGCTAGAATGTCGATGTTGGACATGAACACATGTCAGACACGCTAAAATAATTGTCCGATTTTTTTATTGTTATATTTTTTTAAGGACACGAGAACATCCGGCCGAAATGCTCAAGACAAGTTGGGGATACGCGGCTGACACACTGGGGGACACGTTTTGAGATTTTTTGAGAACTTTTCAGATAACTTTATAATTAAGTTTATTTTTGTAATTTTAAAGAGATATGAATCAAATTCATAATATAAAAAGAGTTATAATCACTATATTGAACATAGAACATAGAACATAGAACATAAATGAGAGACCCAAAAAAAAAAAACATAAAAAATGAATGTAACATAATTTTAAATACGAATACGAACATATATACAAATATAATAAACTTTTAATATGAAAAATAATGTGAAAAAAAAGGGGTCACAAAATTGAAGCTATTTGAAATTGATGAAAATTAGTGTTACGAAGTATAATATTTTTTAAAATAAAAGTTGTAGTAGTCATTGATTGTTGGGTCATGGATGTTAACGTTGAATATGTATCAGCATATCTTATATTGTATTTTTAGAATTAAGGAAATGATGAATAAAAAGATTATTATGATATTTTTATTTTATCGCATGATTATACATAAATATATTTTATATATAAAATACATATTATTTAACATATCCCCAACATGTTTGTGTCGTGTTATATCCATGTCCCATATCAGTGTTATGCTTCTTGGTTCAAAACAAAAGGCAAAAACATGATAATAAACTATTTTTCCTCGTATAGGTCCTCCAAGTATGAACCACCCAAAAAAGTGTTCTATTATTTTCATTTTTGCACCATGCTGTATGTTTTGTCTGAAAAGGGAGAAAATTTTGTTTAAACGTAAAGGCTGAACTAGTACCATTGAAAGATCCTCACACCAGTGAAATATGGAGAATGCAACAAAACAATAGAAACTTGAACAGTATTCCAGCACGGAGTCTTTCAACAATGTGAAATCCCCAACATCCACATCGACACTGAACCAGGTCTACATGCTTGTTTGTATTAGTTTAAATGGAAAGCCAGATTGCCGGTATATGCTCCAAAAAGAATATGACTTACAATGATGTGCCAATACAGAGGTTTATACTTTTGATGTCCAATAGTCAACAAAAGCGAACACCTACAACAAATTCAATTCTACCTGTATTTCGTCAAAGCATAAAATGCTAGCTCCTCCATGACCTCCCTGCCGATCAACAAGAAACTTATCTGCCACAGCTGGAAGAATATATTTCATCTGTACCTCTTGCATATATCTTTCTTCTGCAGCTACCCATTCTTTCACTTTTGTATCAAAAGGAAGATTCATAATCCAGCTAGAAATGCTTGACTGGTGAGACTTCTCCTCCACTTGATTCTTCCATATTTTATGCATATGTTCATGTATTACAAGCATAGCCTGCCAATGAAAATTAGACAAGGACAAATTGCATTGAAATGAGAGACGTTAGCACATTGACAAAATCTGCTAATATTGTGATTGGCGGCAGGTTTGAAAGTAAATAGATACCACACAGAGGTTAGCATCAAAATGGGTGTCCAAATTCCCTGTCAATATATGCATACATGATGTGCATGCATCCTCTATATCCATGGTTCAAGGTCGCGGTATCGGCCCTTGACTCGGGGGCCACTGAGACACATCGGTCGCAGCGCAGTATCGGCTGATACGAACAAAACACTATATAGAAGGCTTAAAAAAATTTGAAAAAATTAGAAAATATTGTAATAAATGTAAACATCATCATCCATGCATCATATCTCTAAAAGACATTATTTAACACATTAATCATTGCAAAAAAGAATAATAAGGATGCTACCGAAAATATTTATTATCATCTACATTCAAGGTTGATATAATCTAATTTGTAATTTTTAAAAATTATAAAAAAAATATAAGTGTATATATATGGTTAACTTAATAGCTTTAAAAATGAAAATATATTTATAAAGAAATTCTTCATTTAATTATTTAGTATGTATCTAATTAAAAATTATATGTATTTTCTCTATTATGTACATTTAATTATTAAATCATCAATACATATACAAAAGCAAATTAAGTTCTAATTAAATTATATGATAAATACTAAAAATTATATAATTACAAAAAATTGGACCAAAACCGAAAAAACAAAAAAAAGGGGGGGAGGGGAATAAATTTTTGGGTCTCTTAAGGCCAAAAGCCTTACGTATTTTGACCCCAAAAAAAAAAACTCTCTTCATCTCTCAGACTTCGACTAATAGAGAGAGAGAGAGAGAGAGAGAGAGCAGAGACGAAGACGATGGGTCTGGCACTGGGAGTCGACACCGGTCGCTGAAGGGTCGCTGGGAGGATGATGCTGGGTCGATGATACTCGAGTAGTCCGATCAGCCTAGGGTTTCTGCAATTGATCTGCAATGTTGATCGATGATGCTGGGTCCTCTGCTACTGCGAAGAAGAAGGAAAGTAAGAGGTTTGTGCTCAATTTTGTCTCTGATCGATGATGCTGGGTCTCTGCTATTAGGGAGATTTACCACAATTTTTCAGCTTTGTGCTCAATTTTGTTCTAACTTCCTTGTTTTATTTTTATTATGGTAAAAGGGGGTCTAATTTAGGGTTCAATTTCTCATATTTTTTGCCTTTCTTTTGGCATTTTCTTTGTTGCTTGAAAGTTGGTGGATGATTCTGTGAATCGGCCGAGTTAGACCGAGTTGAATCCGAGTTTATCCGAGTTGGACCGAGTTGAATCTGAGTTTGTCTGAGTTGGCCCGAGTCAGAACCGATTCATGGTAGACTCGTGATAGTCTTGTATCGTGTATCGTTATCGGATCGATGTCTGCCGAGGCGGATACGACTCGGCCGAGTTGTATCCGACTCGGCCGAGTTGTATCCGACTCGGCCGATACTTTGAACCTTGTCTACATCAAATCCCAGAAATCTATGTCTCTACTTATAACCAACAAATGGAGAAGCTTCCACACAAGCTACATACAATCAACCCTAAAACTCCCTACAGACCAAAGAACCTAGTGAAAAGAAAAAAGCCTACCCATAGAATCTCTGATAAAAAAAGTCTCACAGATCCCTTCAACTCCAGATACTTGAGTATCACAACTTCCGACCTCCCATTATTCCGACACCTCCGCTGAAGCATAAAGCCACAAATAGTCCTAGGAAAATGCATCTCGATTGGCCGACAGTCACATTGCCTTCCCCTTTTACCATTTCTCCAATCACTCCCCTTCCCCCTGTCTCAGACCTCCACCTTTACCATATATCGCAAACGAGATCCAAGCATCTATCTCTTGATAGCCAAAACACCCCAAGGTTGCACTGACCTCATCATATAGCCCATGCCCTATTCAGAAATCTCGAAACATGGAATCATCATCCCTTCAAAATTATGGCTCCTGTAAATAAGCATGGATAAAGATGCTTCATTCTGGAGGAGTCCAAGAAGCTCCGTTCCTAATCCTCTCTACCGCATTAAACTCAGACAAGCTCCATTCCGAAACAAAAGAAGTTTCTTCTTCACCTGATACACTTGCCCATTCCACACAATCCATTGGATGCATCCCTATCCCCATCCCCGTTTCCATTCCCCCGCCCCCCAGGATCCATGTTGTTTTTTTATCAGTATTAAGCATCAACTTGTTTTGGTAAGTAAACAACTCCTTTGTAGGCAAACCACATAGAGTCCCTATGTAAAAAACTCCAACAATGTGTCAAAAAAATTTAGGCTGAAAGCTACAATCTATCGTTTTTTTCTCCTTCTGCCCTTCCCCTTTTTTGGAGATGAAGGTGAAAATCGACCAAAATTGACAACGATATTGTTGCTGAACACAAAAGTTTAGAAAACCCAAATCAAATGATTTAACACTTACTGGCTGCATATAAGTACAACACTATTAATGATGATAACAAGATGCAACTGCTTATCTGCCCAAGCTATACGTCGAGGGTTCGAGGCCATGAATCAACTTCACCAAAAATGGGCGTAAGGTTGCATACCACTTACCACTCCAATTCCCACTACAGGCGGGAGACTTGTGCACTAGGTTCATTGGAGGAATAGAGACGAAATATCAAGTTAAACTAAATCAATTCTGAATCGATGTTGCCAATATAAAATCATATTTTGACTCGGGCTAGACAAGCATACCTTGCCAATATAATGCCAATACATCCCCCAAATCAGGAGGGGGTCATCAAATTTGGATGAATTGAATTTATAATTGCAGCACTACCAGAGAACACTCGGACACCTTAATAGTTAAAATAAGAAAACCAAGCCTGAATTTTCTTGAAACAAAATGCAGAAGAAACATGAGAGGAAAATATCTGACATTACACCACAATGAGACAATGCATGTCTTTTCATAACCCAAACAAATATTGTACTTATGAACATTGTCTAAAGTACCACCTATACTCTAGGCAAAGCACAACCAAACATTTACCTCATGAAAGTGAAACCTCCTTCGGTGTTTAACAATCCCTTCAGTGGCACTATAAAACATATCCATAAGCATTGTCTTCCCTACAGGATCGACAATTTTTTTCAGTTTTATATATAAAAACAAATAAACTTCAAAAGATTTAAAGTGCGGAATTAACAACGAAAAAAAAGAAAAACTACATGCAAGAACCTGCTTTACATAAAACTATCTTCTACATGAGAAAACTGATTATAGGAAATGAAGCTTTGTGGTGCCATAAAAGAACCAATCACCAATTCTCTTCATATCGAAATAATCGAATATAAAATAAATCCAATCCTACTGTTTTGCTCACAAGTAATGAAAAAAAATACAGAAACAAACCACTTCCCACACTCCCGTACAGGTAGAGTCCTTTTGGGGCTGGAGGAGCAGTGGGACGTCGACCAACAAGCGAGTCCAACTTCTTCTCACGATTAAGATAGGAAACCCACTTCCCCACTCCTGGTTCAACATTTTCAGGTTTTCTCCTAAGTCAACAGAGATTCCATCAGTAAAGAAGGGAACCAAGACAAATAGGAAGCGAAGAACGAAAAAAATAAGATCCTATTAACAAGGTGCCTACGTGGATTTGCATCTACTATTAATGGACTTCACACATATGAATCTATTTTTTACTTGTTTATATGGTCATTATGAGAAAAGAACAACCTCATACTAGCCAGAACCGAGAGGACAAGCACTTAAATCTGGATGGTAAATTGCAGCTATTGAATGTGAGAATTTAAGTTGCATTATCAATAGAACACATCCGTACAAGGAAAATGATCGAATGGCATATCTAGTAGACCAAAGGTGCATGATTTATAACAAACCAAAGCCCTTGTTAGAAGCTTTCTTAAAGTAATCAGTCAACAGTTAGTAGTAAAACATAAAAATGTGTTCCAATAATCCAGATGATTATCTAAAGGAGAAGAATATTAGGACCTTCTGGACAAAGGTCAAATGCGAAATAGTCAGAGATAAACTTAGGCAATGTAATTGACCGATGAATATAAACCAAACACATATATAGCCCACACTAAAATTCTATGGGATTATAAGAGCACTGCCAGTTCAGTTTCACGTGGTGGCAATGGTGATGATTTTGACATCGAGTGGCAAAACAGTTGCAAGTTGCAACAATGAAGATAGCGGTTAAAGTTGTTATGGTGAGGCTATACAGGGGTTTAGGAGGCAGGTCTGGCAGAGGTGGGAGGCAGGGTAATGATATAGTGGTGGTGCCACAAGGTTGAATTGAAAGTATAGAAATTTATGAAGGGGGTCATGCTGGGGGCAGTAGGCTGGGAGAGTGTGGTAGTTTATGTTTTTTATCTTTTTTTTCCCTTTTTATTGGGGAGCAGTAAGCCAGGAGAGTGTGGTAGTATGGGAAGGCACTAAAGGCAGCTTTGGTTGTAGTGGTATTGCTGCTTAGGTTTTACCAAAAGTGTAACTGAAGCAACTAGGCAATAATATCTTCCAACATCAATTATTGCATGACAGGGCTTTAACAGGAAGAATGGCATCCATGAGAAATAATCAAACTGGAGTAGAGAACACAAATTAAGTCACTTCAAGTATGAGCTATTAAGTACTATTAGATACGTCAATCAAATAATTCTCGTGATGATTAGCACTCTATTCTGCCAATAATGGATGAGAATAATTTCCCGATTTGAGTCACTTCATTCATGGGATTCAGATATCCCTTGAAAATTAGGCATCTCGTACCACATTGCATGATGTGCTTTTATCACTTGATAAAATAAACCGTTTGCAAAGCCTTAATTGTGAAAAACACACAATGTTTCATATGAACTCTTACAACTTGACACTGTTTAACCTGAAGTACATAAGTCCTTGCACCAATACCAATAAGAACTTTAACAATAATATTCTTCCCAACCATAAGAAATTATTAATGAAGCAGCAATCATTTATCAGCCGTCCAAAACATATTAAAAAGATATTTGAGGCAGTACACCTCACCTGGAGATCCATCTTTCAATAAATCTATTTCGATGCTTGTTTACTGATGTCAATATGTTTCCCTGCTGTCTGACCTCAGCTTCCTCCATCAGAAGCTTACGCCGCTCATTCCCCCTATCCTCCTCCCAATTGGATACCTTTACCTAGAAAAGGAGAGAGAAGATGCACAATCATAAGAGAAGCATTCCTAGAGTAGTCAGTCTCACAGAATCCCAGATATATTCCCACATGGTATTCTTCCATTTCATTCTCATATTGCTCCAACCTCTCCAGCAAATTTTCAAGTTCCACAGCAACCTTTTCCTGGAAAGGATCATGTTGTAGCTTCCCACATTCAACAAGACTCCTATAATGTGTAAGTGGTCCTGGGGGAGAAAAATTTCCGTTATTATGTAATACAATTATGTACACCTATAACTACAGAGCTGAAATGGCACAGTGACAATGTTGGATCTGATTTCATACAGCCATACATGACTAGATTATGATAACGCTTCCATTAATGTTAAGTGTACTAATAATTCCTTTTGGCCCTTATATTCCTTCATTAAATTAACCAAAAGATGGTAGACATTACTCTCTCTTCTCTTCAGGGAAACTCAAGAATGTAGTATTTCCTTAAGCAGAAAAAAGAAGAGAGAAAGGAGGGAATAGGTTTCCCACTCACAGATTATGGGATTCAAACTGATGACAGTTTGTGATATATATTACCTCCTGATATAGAATCTGTTATCTTACAAACTATCAGAATCCCACTTATAAAAGTCGGGATTGTAGATACCCCTAGCATCCCATGAACCGAGGTTGCACGACCCAAAATGGGGTGGGTTCACAATCCAAATCACTCAAAGTCCCGACGCCAAATTATAACTCAAACCGCAAATTAATTCATGATCTAAGTAACCTCACATCATAATCTCAACCCCAACCCCAAATCATAACTCTAACTTATTATTTCTTTATTTTGGCGTTTATTTTGACAACATTTATCAGAAATATAAAATAAATATTTATTAACTGCGTGTATATGAATATATTATTCTATATTAAAGTTGCAAAACAAACCATGACCCAAAACAATGTACCAGCTAAGACTGTCACCACCGTACCGCATATTGGAAAAAGTATCGTGCCACGTACCCAAACTCATACCACGAACCAAATCAATCTACGATCCTCGTAACATTGAGCCCACTTCATACACCTCAATCCAAATACAAACAAACCTCCTTAAGATCCAACAAATTCTGCAATTTTTAAAATCAGTCCAGAAAGGAATTTTGGAACGGGGAAGTGAAATTTTGCAAATAATTTTTGACCATCAGATGAATCTAGGCTAATTTGAGACTTTTATGTGCTTTATGGGTGTATACATCCAAAACTATTCTATTTTATTATATAGATATACTAGCGGGCCGCCCCGTGAGATGCACGGGATTATAATTCTTGTCTTTTTTTTATTTTTTATTTTTTTCATTCTATCAATTGAAAAGTTAGATAAATAATTATAGAAAATATTTTGGCCGACAAAAATAATATTTTTAAATAAATTTAAAAAATTAATAGTTAGTTATGGGGAAGTTGAAGGGTGGTTACAAATGACACATGGTAGAAGTTGATTGGAGATATTAGATTTTGAATTAAAAAATTCAAAATTTTAAAAATTTAGAAAATGAGCAGGAAAGGCATCTCAACTCCCCAGTCCTCTACATTGTTTGTGTTATATATATAGATAGATATATGGTTTCCTTTTATGTGAGTTTAATTTTTAGGCTCTAAACCATCCCATCTATGCCAAGGTTTAACATTAGGGTAGGTTACGTTGGTAGATCATAAGTTCCACCCGCACCAATATAGGTATCCTACAATTGCAAATAAAAAAACATCTATTTTTCCCGTTCTTTTCCAACTCTAGTGGCGCACAGGGTCGGCCAATAGGCAGGCAACTTAAATGTTTAAGTAAGGCCTCAAAAAAAAAGGACACCAAATAATGTTATGGTCTTTGGGAATTAATATTATATATGACCCAAAAAATTTAGTCTGTATAAGTCCAATTAAATATATAACTTAAAAAAAGTCCAACCATCTTTCTCCTTTTAATCAATACTAGCAATGCACCACGTGCGTTGCACGTGAATAATTTTCGTACATAAAAATTGGTATAATATATTAGTATATGTGTATCTGAATTAAATATTATCTCAAATTTATCAGACTTAATTTTTCATTACTCATATTCTATTATAGGATTATGAAAACTTAGTATATTTCTAAAATTCGTTATTCTAACTATAAGAAAAAAGATAAAAAAAAATAGTTAAAGTTCTATTTTTTTTTTAAATATTGTTATTGAGAATAATTTTTTAGTAATGTTTGAGAAATTAATTTTTTTTGAAATTCATTCGATTAGGATTTCGCTTATAATTCCTTGAATAAAATAAAAGTAATTGTCAGTATACTACTTAATTATATTGAAACTTTACTATAATTAAGAATTAGTTAAATCAATTAGAATAAGATTTAATATAATACTCTATAATATATATTTTAAAACATATCAAAATTTTAAAAAAATTCAAGTTTTACTTAAGAATAAACTACAAACTATTTTCACATAAAATCTTAATACAACTTAAAAAGTTTATTGTAAACTAAACAATTATATTGATGTAGCATAAATTAATTTTAAAAACTTATATATATATAATTATTTTTTATCTTAGAAATAAAAGGGTTAAACTTTTTAAATAAAAAAAATAAACATATATGCAGATAATGTTATCTTTGCATATGAGATGAGTAATATTAGATTGATGAAATTTTTGAAAGTTTTTTGAACACTTTATTGAAAATATAATGATGCATATGTTTTAAAGATAATATAGTCAATCAAAAAATTTCATAGGAATTGATATTTATATTGAGAGAATAAATAATTAAAAGAGAAGTTAGAGGTAATTGAGAGATTTAAATATATAAGGAGATAATAGATAATTAATTGTAAAAAGATATAGTGGTCTTTATAATTTTTTATAAGGGTAAAATAGAAAATCAAAAGTTTTTCATGTTAAGGTACTTTTATTAGTAGTATAGATATAGATAGATAGATATAAATTTTACTCTTTTTAGCTTTTAGAAATCCTTTCAATGGTCACCTCAAAAGTCAACCTATTTTTAGCTTTTAGAAAACTTCGTAGAAAACTCTCTCACTCTCTCACTCTCTCCTACCCATTAAAAAAACCGTATGTAGCCATCTCTCCCCGCCGAAAGAAGTTTTTCAAAATTAAAATTTATAAAATCTTACTTACGATAAACTGTGTCACAAGAAATATTGAATAGATTAACCCTATTATCCCATTGAAAATGATATATTAGCGAAACTTAAATGTAAAAGTTTAGTCGCTATCTCAAAAGGCGAGAGTAATGATTTTTAAGTAAAATATTAATCATATAATATATTTATAATAAATTTTAAAAGGGCCCCATTTCAAGCTTCGGCATAGGGCCCTATTTACATCGAACTGGCCATGATGGGGGCACAAATAAGTCGCAGAGATACGTAAACAACAAAAAAAATCAAACGATATCTTGTTACAAACGAAATCAAACTCAGAAAAAGAAGGGGGGGGGGGGGGGGGAAGCAACTAAATTACCAATCGGAATTTAGTGAAACTCATATTATCTCAAAATAAAATAATTGGAGCTCCAACAGCCAATTCATAAAGAACTACATACATATTCCATGCAATGTAACCAAGCTCAATTCAGAAAATAAAAACACGAAATGACATACATACGAGCATACTAACCAAGACGCTTGGAGGAAGAAAGATTGGGTCGATCACAGTAAAAGCGAAGCGAATTGAGGTGAAATTTGGAGGTTCGATGAATGAACCCTAGATACAGAAAAGAATACAGTTTTCTCATTCTGTCGAGTCGTTTCTCAGATCATTCATTTCGGACCGAAACGGAGCGTCGATACTCGGTAGGTGCCTACGTCGGTTGTATGTTTCGTACCGCCAATTCTGAAGCTGAAAACGCAACACGAAAAAAGTGTAGAGAAAAGTTTGGCGTGGTGACGTGGCTGCTGATGGGACCACCAACTTGTCAGAAAAACTGAGTTCCTTTTCGTTTAATGGGCTTGTTTGGTTGGTTGACAGGAAATTTGGAGGCCGGGAATTAAGTCCGTCTAAGAAATTTATTTTTTTTTTTGGTGAATTATATCTAAATTCTCTGAAATTTGTCACTTAATCACTCAGACCCTTGACATTTAAAATATTACACAGAAACCCCATGAGGTTTATACGCGCGTAACAATTAAATCCCTACTGTAAATATATATGTTAATAAATTACACTTAGACCCTCTTGAAGTTTGTAGGTATAAAATACTTAGCTCCCTTAAGTTTAAAATATTATACTTAGACCAAAAATACTCTAATCAAATATAGAATATCAAATATTTTAAATTTTACAACCAAAATTCATATTCTATTGTATTATTTATTGAAATAAAATTCAAGTTCAAATTTTAATTTTAATTTTTTCTTAAAAATCGTAATTAGAATACAATTATATTATCTATCGAAATAAAACAAAAAAAATCAAACAAGGGGTCTAAGTCATTCATAATAAAACATAAATTTTACATCCAAAATTCATGTTCTATTATGTCAATTATTGAAATAAAATCAAAAATAAAAATCTAGTTTAAAAAAAAATCATAGTTACTATATAATTATACTATCTATTAGAATAAAACTAAAAAAATAAATACGGGGTCAAACTATAATAGACACAATATCTTTTAGCTTTAATTGGGGTAGTTCGCTATTTTAATTTGGTCATTTAAACGACTAAATTAAATTCCAATAGACAATATAATTGTATACTAATTACGATTTTTTAAGAAAAAATTGAATTTTTATTTTTGATTTTAATTCAATAAAAGATACAATAAAACATGAATTTTAATTTTAAAATTTAAAATATTTTATCTTTTATCTTTTAATTGAAATATTTTTGGTGTAAGTATAACATTTTAAACTTAAGGGGTCTAAGTAATATATGTTTACAAACTTTAAGGGGTCTGAGTGTAATTTATTAACAGATATATTTACAGCAGGAGTATAAGTGTTACATGCGTACAAACTTCAGGGGGTCTGTGTGTAATATTTCAAATGTCAGGGAGTCTGAGTGATTAAGTGACAAACCTCGAGAGGTCTGGGTGTAATTCTCCCTATTTTTTTTGAAGTCCATTTTTTATTAATTTTATCAAATTATCCCTTTCTTTTAAAAATAAAATAAAATTAAAAATTAAAAACTCCTAAATTTTAGAAATTTTATTAATATTAAAAAAAAATTCTCTCGTATATATATATATATATATATATATATATATATATATATATATATATATATATATATATATATATATATACAATAACATTAAAAATAAAAAATAGTAACATTCAAATACAAAAAATAATATCATTTAAACACAAAAAAAATAGTAACATTTAAATATGAAAAAATAATAGCATTCAGTATTAATATTTTAAAAAAATAACAATAATAATAAGTTCAACAAAAACAGTAAGATGTTTAACAAAAACAGTAACATGCTCAACAAAAAAAGTAGTAATATGGAACATTGAACAAAATTGAAAATAAAAATAGTAGCATTCAAACTCATAACCAGATGAAGAAGTGTATAATTATTCAACATCCAAAAAAGTAACACTAAAAAAGTAATAACATACTTAATAAAAAATAGTAACAAGAAATCAACATGGTCGATTAGAAAAAATAGTAACATGATCAACAAAAAACGTAGTAACATGAAACATTGAAAAAAATTGGGAATTATTTATTAAAAAAATAAAATAAAATTGGAGATCAAACTAATAACACATTGAGCAAGTTTTTCAACCTTTTTTTTTCCGAAAACCAACGACATAGAAGTTTATGATGACCAGAACGCAGTAGAATATATGGTAGTTGTTGATGATGTTCCAAACCGTACTGATTTTGATGCTATGAAGGAATAAATGATATCTAAGGAGAAAGATTTGTTGTAATGGAGTGATAATCTTCTTCTAACGAGAGAGAATATAAATTTCAATTTCAATTTAGGAGTTAATTAAGGGATAATAATTTCTAATTTAAGAAATTAATTTAAAGTTATTTTCAAGTTTTTTAAGATTTCTATAATTGAACATAATAATACTATTAAAGGTATTTTTGGGATTTAAAAAAATAGTAGACTTAAGTACTTATTAGTAAGATAAAAAACGGACTTATTACTAAATAAGTTTTCTTAACGGACTCAAGTCATTATAAGTCCATTAAGGAGGACTCAGCCCCAATTTTTACTTTATTCAATAATGAATATAAAACGAACACGAAAAAAAGTGGCTTGGTGATTGGGCCATACAATTATAAACATTAAAATGTGTACTTTCTTACATATTTCGATAATTTTTATCGTTTAATTTATTCATTTTTTATACATGGTTGCCTCATTAGTTAGATATACAAGTCATTATTATGAAACTACGTGTATTAGAACAATAAAAAACGACTATCACAAAATTCAAATTTGATATCTTAAAACATTAACCATATATCTCATGGATTTAACCCAATAATGTTGGAGACTGCTTAATTCAATTGAGTGGAATAGTCAAGTAATGATTCGACTCTTTTTTTATAATGAAAAACCTCTCTCAGACAATACCATGTGTGGACTCACCCCTCCAAAGTAAACTTTTGATACATATAATCACTCGTTAATCACATGTACTAGTTAAAATGTTAAACTCGAGACATACAAACAAAAATCAAACGTATAACATCTAAATTTACTGCTCGATCCAAATTCAACCCTATAATATAGAATTACCCATGCGGACTCTTTCATTATGTTATTATAGAGAGTATTCTTCCCGGGTTGAACATGTTAGGTTCTAAAGGGTGTGAACAGATTCACTATGGATACCGAAATTCTTTTTTGAAGTTTTCTTGTTTCGCTCGGTGTTAATAAGAACATTGTTCTCAAAATTCAAACTAATTGGATTTTTGTTATTTAACCTTTTCACTCATAGTGGGAATATTTGTGTGTCATGAAAAACGTTTTCTATAAATCGAGATAAGAGAAAAGCGAGATGAGCTAAGTTAAATAGAAAATTGATTCGCTAAACAGAAAATTCCTACTTGATACGAAACATAACAAAAACTTCACTTATATTGAAATACTTCAATCGATGAACTTTTTGTTGCATTGATGCTCGAGGACGATCTGTGAAATTCAAAGTAGAACACCTGTTTAGTAGAAAATTGGTCGACCAAGTTAAGACTGGTGGAACAGATTTAAAACTGATCGCCTGACCAGACCAGTAAATCTCTTATTTCTGTTTAGACACTCATTTTTTTACGCAATTCGATTCTAATTCAATTCTCTAAGTGTTCCAAATATTAGTATGTTCCCTTCAACGTGATCCAACAAGTAATTCAAGTATGATATCAATATATACTCACAAGACTCGATCAATCTGGCTATATGTCCATTTCTAAAAAATTCAAGTCTAAGAGAATAATGATACATGATTGATTTAGTACATAGTAAAATATGTATCAAAAGATACATACAATAAAGAATATGCAACAAAAGATGTATAGTGGTTTGACTAACTAACCCCTTTAGCCAACCTCCAAGTTTCCACCACCTAGGTGGAAGTCACTTCTCTAAATGGAACTTTAAGCAAACCCCAACAAACTTATAGATCACAAAAACTTGTGACTAAATAAGATATGCTTACAATAAAATGTGGTCATTAAATATTTTAGAGCATATCTAACTTTGTCATCGATAATTTAACCTTGATGGACAAAAGTGATGCGCCTGACTAAAATTAGACCCAGTTCATAATTATAGACCAGACTCAATTTACAAATACAGATTAGGCTTAAATCATAAGTACGCCCTGTCCAAATCAGAAATACAAATCAATAAGGACCAAGCCCATCATTTTGGAAAACTCAGTCTACTAGTAACGTACATGAGATTTCCATCTTAGGAAAGGAAATAGGTTTATGCATAGCAAGCCTCAACCACCTTATCCGTTACGCCAAAATCACGGAGCCACCCACCCCGCACACAAAGGATGACGCCTTAGTCAGGGCTTCCCGCGATGACGCTTCTATCAAAGACTGATTTGGGGTGCCATGAAGACTGTACTCCCTTATAAATTGTAAGCTCCACCTACACATACGGGACAACACACACATCTCAGCACACTACACTCTTAAATAATAAGATTCTCTGGCCACCGTCGTCATTCCTATTGGAGTAGGTCACCCAAACCAAACCACCTAATCTATATGTTTGCTTGTGTTGAGTCTTCTTTATTTCATTCATTGATTGATTTTGCATAAACTCACTTTTGTGTATCGTAAAAAAAAATCCCTTATTGAGCTCTAATGTAATCAATTTTTAGTAAGTCATAATTTTTAGAGCAAATGACACTTTATACCTTAAGTAGAATATCCATAAGGAAACGACAATTTTTAGAGCAAAATGTTATTCACACTAATTTTTAATTGTAATTCTTTAAGTAGAAGCTCTGTATTAACTTGTCACTGAGCCATTTGTGACAGTCGTTTCATCGGCGAAGGAATCCATGGAACCTCCGAAAGGACCAATTCCAGATCCAAAATCAGTTGTAGTTGCAGCCGAAGAAGAGTTCAGCCATATGCACACTGCACTGGGTCGACATTCCGGCAAGCTCATCAGAGGCTCTTCTGGGTTCATCAAAATCTGAACTACTTTTCTCATTCTGGGTCGGAACGTATAATCTGGATGCAAACACGCAAGCCCAACAATCAAAGTCCTTCTTGCTTGTTCTTGATCGAATTTGCCTTCTAGTTTCTGCTCCACACAATCTTGCACTCTACCTGTTTGATAAAAGTTCCAAACGAAGTCGACTAAGCTGTTCTCCTCCATTATGCCCTTTGATCTCCTCCCACAAACCACCTCCAGCACCACCATTCCAAAGCTGTAGACGTCGGCCTCCGGAGTAGCCCTTCCAGTGTAGCTGACTTCTGGAGCCAAGTATCCCGGAGTTCCTGCTAGCATGGTGGTGACAGAAGCGTCGTTTTGGAGCAATCTTGCGAGACCAAAGTCACCAAGATGGGCATTGAAGTCTGAATCCAACATCACGTTATTGGGTTTCACGTCTCGGTGGACTACAGGGTGGCCACATTCTTCATGGAGGTATACGAGCACGGAGGCGAGTCCGGTGAGTACATTGTACCTGGTTTTCCAGTCGAGAAAGAGCTTGCCGATGAAGTGATCGAGGCTGCGATTGGGCATGTATTCGTAGACGAGGAGGAGTTGCTCACGGTCATGGCACCAGCCTTGGAGTTGCACCAAGTTTTTGTGCCTTAGCCGCCCAATGGTACATATTTCAGCCAAATACTCTCTCTCACCTGGTATAGAGGTAAGAAAGTTGTCTTATTGCATTTACAAATGCTGGAAAATTCACGGATTTAAGGAAACGAAATACAAAAGCATTGAATACGATTATGTAGTTCAGTTCGAGAACTTGCGTTTATGGATTAAGATTGCAAATAGTTCTCCAAACGAAACTAAAGTAAGAGAAAAAGTGCAGCTATCTACCATCAATGACAATATGTATCTATCACCCAAAAAACCACATAAAGTTTCCCGATTGAGGTCAGATATCCAAGAAAAGGGTCACCTAAAAAATTTACACTTTGCAATTAAAATTGTAAGGGCTATATATTGGATTGCATGCAAATCATAGTGGAATACAAAACCACCACAATTATAGCAATATGCCAATACCAACAATTTAGGAAGAAGCTAAATGGAATAATAGCATTATTCTAACAAGAGAATTTGATGTATGTATACTTGTTTCATTATAAACAGATAATTGATTCAGGTGATTAGTATTGCTAAAAAGGTTTCACATAATCATGGAAGATCATATAATAGTACCTTTCAAAGTGGCCTATAATCCAAGAATAGAATTGTAGTAGAACAAACCTTGTTTTGATGTTGCATTAATTTTCTTGACAGCAATGGTTGTGGGAGGATCACCGATAACCCCTTTGAAAACACTTCCAAATCCCCCAGCTCCCAATAGGTTTTCTTTGCTAAAATTGCAAGTAGCCTTTGAAAGCTGCCGGTAAGTAAACATGGTCGGTGCACTGGCTGCACTCCTCGTTAGCATTTCCAAATCCTCTTTCCTCCCTTCATTCTTCTTTCTTCTAGCTTTGAGAGCAAATGGTGCAGCAATTGCTACAATAAGCAAGAACCCCACAACCACTGGAATGACAACTACCAATAAAATCTTTCTATTTTTCTCAACTTCATCTTTGAGAGAATTTTGTGGGAGTTCATACACTGTGAAATCCCAATCAAGAACTTGATGGGTCTCTGAGAGAAAACCGGTGGAGGCTGTAAAACCAACATAAACATATTTTGGAACGGTTTTCTTCATTATTATCTTCTTGCTGAGAAAACTCACAAGAGGGTCACCAGCATATGCCACATAAATGTGGAGCATTTTGCTCCATCCTTCATAATCAATCTTTACCTTGATGTTTCTTCCGCTCTTCAAATCGATCCCGGTGCTGTTCAAACTCTTTTCTGCAACCGGGTCTGATACACTTATTGTGTCGATTGCTATATGGTTTCTGCTGTCTTCATTTTCATTCTTGTAACTGTCAAACTCCACTGCAAGTTGTTTAAGAATGCCACCTATATTTGCAGATTAAACACATAATCAACAAAGCATGAATCCAATAACCAGACCACTGTTTCTCTAGAGTCTAGCATGTCCAAGTTTAAGTTTCTGAGCAATCATAGATTCCACATCGTGGAATTACTAATCTGACATGGTATACTGGTGTTTGGACATAAAAGAAAAAAGAAAAAAAAAACATGAGTCCGTAGTTGGTTGCAATAAGCATTTGACTAGTTAATGTATTTGTAAACCAAAATCAGGCTCCAGAGAGTAAATCAGAAACTCAGAGATAATTTCTATCCATGTATAATCAGCGGATAAGTTGGTGCATTATGAGAGGTCAAAAGTTCATGGAAACTGACTTTTTTGCATACATGGGTAGAACGTTGTATGTTTGACTCTCCACAAGCCCTGTTGTGATAGAAGTCTTATGTGCTAGGCTGCCTTCGTTGTTTATCAGCTGTCAAGTAGTTTGATATATTTCTGATCAAGTTTAACAGAGGGATCTGATAGAGAAAGATTGTTTATTTTGAATATTGTATCTTCAAATTCGTTGGGTCGGAGTCAAAAGTTTGTGCTGGTCATCCTCCAAACTATCAGTTGTTTAGTATAAGTAATTGAAGGAATTGAGCTTGAGAGTCAAATGAATCGGAAGATTCATGTTTGGTTTGGGAAGGGATCATGAAAGTTATAAAATGAATGGAAAGATAATCTACTTTCATCAAGTGATTTATTAGATAATCGAAAACAAAAAAAAGTTCTGCATCAGAAAAAAAATCCCATAAATTAATTACATGCGGAAATACAAACATGTTGCATACAAAGTTTAGGACATATTGTCGTTTACTCCTAGAAATAGCATACAATTTTCACCTTGAGTTGAGGAATCAAGAATTCCAAGAAAGGAGCCATAGCTTTCCGGTGGTGATGGCTGATTGTCCTGTGCTAAAATAAACGCCATTCCGTCGCCAGATTTGGTTTGTCGAGTTACAAACCTGATGGTGAAGGTGGTGGTAAAAGATGCGGGCCATGCAAGAACCGGGTGGCGGAACAAAACCCGGCCAACCTTGTTATCAACGCCTTGTTCGTCGTCCGGTGTGAGGTTTAAGCTCCCATTGCCAACAGTAACCGACCCCATGCATATTAAACTGCTTTCACTTCCACAACTTCCGGGATCAAATCCAGGAAAAGAGAAATTGTAGGACTCCACGCAGTTAACAGAAGCTTGGGTCAACAAGCAACAGAGGATCAAAATCATGAACATGGTGTGGATAAGAGCCACAATATAAACTGAGAGCTACTTTGTTCCCCGTCACTTGGCAGGATACCATAAGTGCGCTTTTAGCACAATGTTGATGACATGAATTCTTTCAGACATGGTGTAGGAAGAAGAAGCTCCAACACTTTTCTCATATGGGCATATTGTTGTGGATGAGAGCCCCAAAACATCAAACAAGACTCTTACTAAACTATATACGGATTACTTGTAAAATATGTATATATGTATATGTATGTGCATATATAAGTGGGAGAGGAGAAGGTTTATACTGAGAGATTGTTGTATGCTGGTTTGATTGTTTATCTTTTAGCAATGAGGTCAAGTTTCTAAAACAATTTCTTATCAAGTAATTTGGAGTTGATATTCTTTTATTTGTAGGCTTTGGTGAGGTATGCCTGCAATTATAGGTTAACCTGCGAGAACAATAGATGCAAGTTCTTGTCTTTTTATGATACCTATTGGAAAAGAAATGAGTGTGACGGGAAATGATGCGTTGCCGATATGGATTTGTCTCACTTGAGATTTAAATTTACACATTATATCAACGTCATATCATTAGATTTTTTTTCTATCTCATTTTTTGATCAATCTAGTATTATCCGCTAAAAGATAGAAAATGGAGAGGATAAAATCATTAATGAATGAAAATGTGTCGCTATGAATCGATAAAACCGAAGGGGTAGGGATTGGAATAGAGAAGATCAATGATCTTTTCTAATACACCTTACAAATTATCTTGGGCAAATAGCAGTTTGCACCGCAAAAGATTAGAAATTTTTTACTTTCTACCCTTAAAGATCAATTATTTCAAATTGTACCCTCAATTAAATTAATTAGTAGCAATGTGACCCCAACCATAAGGTCGGTTGCGAAAAATTAATTTGATTGAGGGTATAATTTAAAATTATTGTTCTTTGAGGGTACAATTTTTTAATCTTTCAAGGTGCAAACTGCTATTTGTCCATTTATCTTTGTAGTAAATTACGAGGTGAAAATTTGACTTATATGTAATGGCACCGGCTACTTAGTGACTCGTGATTTTCTATTAAGTAAAATTGAGAAAAAGTATATTAAAAAGTAATTAAGCCCGAGTTAGATGTCTTTCTTACGCCTCATCTACAAATGGTTCCCTACTTAGGGTTGATGTTACTTTGTAATTTGTTGAATTGATCAACAACATATACAAGTTTTTTTTTTTTTTATCAAAAACAACATATAAAAGTTCAAAAAAAAAAATCAACAACATATGTAAGTACTAGCTGTGGACTTGTGACATTTACGGCCCTTTTTAATTCTTTTACATTTTCTCACCCATCACTCGGGATAATAGATAAGAATTATGATAAATAATAGGGTCATACAAATAATTTTTTTGGGAAAAATATGTAAATAAGTGATAGTTAATTAGTGATGTGGAAAGTGCTAACACCCGCTTTTACTAATCTCTCTTTCCTATCGCGTGATCCAGCAACTCCTCTTTCTTACCTTTCCTTTACCCCTTTTATTGAAATTGGGTCTAGCCAATAACTATCCGGCCCTTCCCTCTGATTCCTTGCCTCAGGTGGATTGAGCGACTGATTGATCGAACTTCCTGCCCACCCGTTGCCATAACTTCCTTGTAGTAAGAGCATTACTGAGTATTAAGGAATTAGTTGCAATAAAAATTCAATCAAGAAATGCTACTACTTTTACATCAAAAAATCCGGAATTTTCCTATTCTATTTCTGGGGTGATTATATGGAGCATATGGCATAATCTGATTGGATAAAAGGTCGTGTTACAATTAAATGAAAATCTAAGGAAAAAGAATATGAGTAGAGAATGCTTCTCAAACTCCCTCTCTTAAATTAATTGTGATAATATATAGTATAGATGTTCTCAACAATCCAGGTATTATTGGACATTAATGTCTTATACTACTACATATTATGCATTGGAGGGGCAGACACAAAGTAGGTGACATTACAAATGTGATACGAGCGTGACAAGATCAAGCCACAGATTCTATGAGACGAAGAAAACAATGTTGCCACAAGAATACAAATTGAATTGAGTTAATTATATCCACATTCCTGAGGTTTGTTCAAATATTAGTTAGACCCCAAAATAGGGATAATCTCACTTTGCATCCCAAAAAATTTAAAATTTTTCATATTACACCCTCAAAGATTAGATTTTTTATACTGTACTCTTAATGTATTAAAAGTATTGCAATGCGACCCTTCCATTAGTTTTTGTTTTTTACTCCATTAGTTTTCGTTAATGGAAGGACCACATTATAACAATTTTAATACATTGAGGGCAATGTTATCAGAACCGGACCGGACATTGAACCAGCAGAGGGATTGGGTCAATGGTTCATTGGTTCAATTGGTCGGACCGGTCATATAATAATATATATATATATATATATATATATATATATATATATATATATATATATATATATATAATAATAATTTAGCCAAAAAATATAAAATATGTTCACAATACATACAATTTTTCATACCAATCATAAAATCCACAATCACAATAAAAATAAAATCCACAAAGTAGTGTTCTAAATTTCTAATTTAGATATTTTATTCAATTTAGGGGTGTGATTGATAATTACTGACTTTCTAACCCTTGTTAGGTGCATTGACTGTGCATTTATGTATTTGTTCACTATATGTATATTGACTCGGTGATAGAGAGAGAGAGAGAGAAAGGAGAAGAAGAGCAGTGTTGTGCCGCCTGAGTGCCATGGACAATGGTTTCTAGGGTGGTTGCCCCTCTCTATCCACCAGCCGATGATTTCACGGTTGATCGGAAAATCAACAATCATTTATATGCACCGTTGCAATGAATATTTTCTCCATACCCATCTCTCTCTCTCTCTCTCTGTCTGTGCAAATATCTATCTATCTATCTATCTATATATATAACAGTATCTGCCTCTGCCAAAACTCCATTCATAAGGTTGTGACGATGATGATGATTTCAAACAAAATCAGGCATTGAGCTAAGCCGGATCTTGGCGAGGCAACTCAAAGGGGTTTGGGAGAGGAGAGAGAAATGGGTGTTTCTCTTCGCCTGAGTTCCTCGCTGATCATTGGTCGCAGTCGCTGCTTGCTGGTGCCTTCTGCGATTTAGGGCAAAAACTTCAAACCATCCGGTTTTTAAAAACCTGCCGGTTCACTGTTTTTATCAAAAATCGGCCGATTTTTCGGTTTTTAGCCAGTTCTCTTCCTTATGCGGTCCAATTAGGGAACCGGACCGGTTAAGGTCCCAGTTCATGGTTGAATCGGTCCGACCGGCCGGTCCGGTCCTGATAACACTGATTGAGGGTATAATGTGATAAATTTAATCTTTAAGGAAATAAAATGAGAATTCTTAAATCTTTTAGTATACAAAGTTTAATTCACTCCCCAAAATATGAATAATAGTAAAACTACTCTCCTTTCAATAAGGGAAAATGCTACGGTACCGTACTAAAAATTATAATTTTTTAAGGTTAAATTACAACTTTAAAAGGCATAATCGATCATGAAATGTTGGGATCGATACCGAGAGTTTATGATCGATCATGGATGTCTGTGATCGATCATGATTTTCCCGAGAACAATTGTAACTTTTCCTTTCAAAGTTATAATTTTACCATAAAAAGTGGTAACTGACAATATGATACCGATTTTTTTTTTTTTAGTACCGTAAACTTTTCCTTCAATAAGAGTCATCCTCTTTAACACTTTTTCTTCAAATTTCCTCTCTCTCTCTCTATAGCTCTTTCTAGCTCTTGTTATCCCCATGAAACATCTACATTGAAGAAAGGGCAAGGCGAGGCGAAGCCAGAATTTGGACACTAGGGGTGCCAACTAATAATGATAGAAAAGAGTAGCAGAGGATTGAAGGGGCACTCTTTGGAATCCACTTAGCAGTATACCACTTTGCTTCTTATCAACACTTGATCCACTTTGCTTCTTAGTAACGTAACTTGCCGAATTATAGAATTTATTTTTCACTACACCTTTTTCTCTGATGGACAGGTAAGACTTCATATCCTTAAATTATATTCTCGATCTCACGTTTGCATTACTCACATTACCCTCCACACTACTTGAATCTCATTTTATATCATTAAATTACAGTCTTTATCTAGCTTTATCAAAGTTAGCAACTGACCAAATGATCACCATCCCAAGGAGGAACGTAGATCATTACATCCTAAAGTCAGGAAGAGAGCACTCGGGAAACTCATATTCATATTGGAAAAGAAAAGAACTTGAACCAATCCTGTCTTCAATGGAGGGAAGGGGAAGCAGCCTGCCGGCCTGTCTGGACGGTAGAACGGGGAGAGGGGGAGTCGGGCAACTCAAAATGGGTGTTAGCAACTCCCATTTTGATGATCGTATATGATTGACCAGGCCTTCGCCGCAGGCAGGGATAGCTCGTGACCATGAATTCAAAATTTCTTCATGAACTCTAGACCACCTCTATCAGAGAGCAAAGACTTCGGTTTTGATCACCCCACTCTTGAACCTTTAAGGTCATGGGTTTAAACCTCATCATCCCACTCCCTCCCCAGTAATAAAGTCTGACCAAAAAACAAATCTCACTTTATCCCTCTACTATTGAATTACTCGCATTACCTTCCCAACTACTTCAATTGATTTCACATTGTCTTTGAACAAATTGTTTACTATGTTTTGGAAATGGACAGAAAAATACTATTGAGAAAATAATGTATTGTTGTCAGTAATTTTCTAAACAATATCATAATAAAAAATATATTCAATCACAGTTTTACATAAAGTGATGTATGATAAACTTCCATGCATGTGCAGTACTATATATAAAACACAACACACTATTTACAAAGAATAGTTGAAACAGACCAAAAAAAAGTACTTTCAAAATATATAAATATATACGTGTAGATATAAATATGTATACAAAAACTATATCACCCAGATATGGAAAATTAGATATTCCTGCAATAGAGAAGGTTATTGACAAAGGTTACAGTTCCAAAAGACTTCAATATAACTTCTAATCCTTAAATCCCATAAAACATAACCAAATTGCTACATGTGACTGAAACATTGATCATATCAAATCTGCAATGACAAAGAGGAATTTTCAATGTACACTCAAAAAATGAAACCTTAAAATCTAAAATAATTGAATCTATACCTGTTAACTAAACCATTAATCTATTGACTAAAAACATCAGTCATTTACACTCCCAAAAACATAGTTCAGGATTACGTGCCAACTGCCAGCCCAATTCCAGCACACTGGCGGTAACAATCAAGCTTTATAAAACAACTATTAACGCGTATAAATTTACACAATCCAAACAATCTGAGCATTGTTACTTCTTACCTGTTAACCGACTCTGAGAGAACACCAGGGACACCAGCATGCAACCTGTTTAGAGTGAAGGACAGCTCTATAGCAGAGAAACCTTCGGTATGGTATCACATAATAAACATCGAATCTACAAGTTATGTCTCGTCATGCTTCCTTCTCTCTCTCTCTCTCTCTCTTCCAATTTCTTAACATCTGGCATGCCACCATTCCTCATAATTGGCTATGCCAACTAGTAGGTGACTTCCCCTTTCCCGAACTACTTCCTTTCCTTCCACATCTGGAGGAGACTATCACGTCTAATTAACCAAAAATACATACAATTGACCAGGCATTCTATGCACGAACCCAATTTTTGAAAAAGAAAAAATAGTGCTAGACTTAATAATGATTGTACCACACACGCACGAAACCCAGAAATTGAGTTAAAAATGTTTGTACGTTGAATAACTCACTCTCTGCAGGACCACCCATAGGCATAATAAAATTACAATACTTCAGAAGCAGAATGAAGCATAGAAGAGTAGATCATCAACCTGCCAATCAACTAGTTAAAACATAATACTATGCCGATGAAGAAAAACTTTACAACTGACAGAAGCCCTCCTTCCCTCTTGGGCACTGAAGGTTGCAGGTTGTGAACCACATCATGATGGCACTACATAAAAATATATTGAACACTAGTTATAATACCAGCAAAGACAAATTACTTCAGAATGGATTATTCTAAAGGAATGCAGGACATACTATATGTAGAGGTATCAATCTGCTCAGGAAGCTCTTTAATGTCCACCTCAAACCTCTCCTGAACCTACAATAAACAAACCAGCATACATTGAGAACAAAAAAACCAAACAGAAAGAGGAAAAAAATTAGGGGTACCGAGACCACGCAAAGTAAAAAAAACATAGCTCCTAACCAGATTGAGAACATCAGAGTCGGATGCAGAGGAAACAAATGTGATGGCAAGTCCTTTGGTGCCAAACCTACCGGCCCTACCCACCTATCAAAATTCCATGGCAAAATGCACAAGAAAGCTTAGAAATGCCTAAACAAAAAAAAAATGGAAGCCTGAGATGAAATGAACAATGATCAAACTAAACCAACCCTGTGCAGGTAGGTATCTGCAGAATCTGGCATGTCATAGTTAATGACAATGTTAACCCGTTCAATGTCAATCCCCCTACCGACCAAATCTGTTGCCACGAGAATCCTCTTCTGCCCCTCCTTGAAACCCTTGTAGCGCATCAACCTACAAAAAAATAATGAGTCAGCTTGACAAAAATCCATGGTCATCACAGAAAACAACTGAAAAAAACATCAACACTAATTTTATAATCAGAAGTTGGACCACAAATTCTCATAAGACAATAGACAAAACCAGCAGGTAGGACACATCCCAAGCACAAAAGCATGTACATAACAGCCAACACATCAAGACCACATGTTTATATGCAAATTGGTTAAAAAATAACGGGTATAAACGACAAATTGTGGGCATTTAAAAAGAAATATAAAAGATCGACTATAGAAACACCAATGCATCACTGATCACTGTGCCTAAAACTACTGCGACCAAAGCATACATTCAACAAGTATGTGGTGTGTAGGGTACATGGGACAAATTTTCCAGGAGGGTCAAAACCACATGTGAACACATATTTCAAGGTCTTCACCCACTCTCATTTCTTCTCTCAATTCATTCCAGAGCTCTCTCCCTCACTTTTCCGGGAGGCTTCCCTGCGTATGCACGTGTCTAAACCATATGTTGACACAGGAAGGAGGAGGAACAAACAGAGCATGCGGCATTCGCACACACGATCCATAGTGTCCATTTAAAGGTTCAAAATCATGCTTAGCAATTTGTGGCAACTACACATCTATGTTTTCTACAATTCTGCAAGTTGGGACGAATCAACTCATTGGCAGTCAAGAATGACCTTCACGTAGTAAATTCATTCGCCTTATGCAGCTGTATCAAGTTAACATCATGCTGATTAAAAGATCTGCATATCCGCGCTAGTTTCCTTTTATTTTTTCAGTCGATGAACTGCTCTCATACAATTGGTATCACCGATTTTCTCTTATTAGGCCAATCAAGTGACATGACATATGAAACATAGGTTTTTTGCACTGAAGTGCATCATTAGCTTCGAATGCCAAATAATATGCTAAAAGATAACAAAAGGTACAGCCTAGACCAGTAGTTTCATTAAGCCATAAACCACAAATGTGAATATTGAACACAAAAATGGTATAGACCTCTCTTCCTGGGACATGCCAGAATGGATGCAGATGGATGGAAAATTACACTCCACGAGTAATTTGTTCAGCTCTGCCGCTCTGCTCACACTTTTCACAAATATAACAACTTGATTGAAGTCCAATGCATCGAGCAGGTCATTCAACTTGCGGTTCTTCTCGAGCTCACTCAGTTTGATGTAGTGCTGCCATGAAATGGACAAGGTAAGATACATGTTATAACAAGAGATTTGCATTAAAAAAATCAGACACACCTGCACAAGACCATGAAGGGTCAACTTGGCTTCGTCGTCCACATAAATTTCCATTGGCTGAAACGAACAAATGTCACAGTTAAAGCATATTAGGATCCTTCCGGAAGCTAATGGAATCCAGTACGAAATCAATGATGGATGAACATCCCCTGGATCAAGATTCCAGTCCATCTGATTTGTCTCCTTGCAGTATCAGAAGTACCACTACCCCTTAAATCATACCAAGCAAGCCCACTGCTGCTCATCAGAAGTACTACTACACAACTAACAGAAAACCCAGGCAAGACAACCAACATTAGCCTCAACCAGATACCCCCACTAAAGACCAAAAGGAAACAAGAAAACAGCTAAAGGATATGAACCAAAGGATAAACAGCCTAAGTCCATATGTAATAGACCATATCCCACACTACTTGACGTTGAAGAATCCTAGATGACTTTCTATTGCGATTAACCCTTCCCTAACCAAGCTAAATTTCCCAATAGAAGAATTGAATTAAGGCATGGGACAACACACTACAAGTGCCAAGCATACAGTGCTGCAACCACTGCATTCTTGACCATCTATGTATCGCCTGCAGAAAGCCGGCTTTTACGGAAAAACTCTTGACTTGCAAATTCAAGTAGAACTGGCCATGAGACATTACATCTTGCATAAATTTCTTGCAGACAGGGCGTATCTCCTTGCTGAGTGTTGCCGAGAACATCATAACTTGCTTATCATGAGGAGTCATTTTGAAAATTTCCTGCACATCTCTCCTCATGTCTGTAGAACATATAAACAAAAAAAGATATGAGACAAATTCATACAGTTGAAATAGGGGGGAAAAAGGAAAACTTTGACTCCTAAATTTCTAAATATCAGACATTTTGTCAAGATAATATCGGGAGGAAAAAGACATACCAAGTGACTCGAGCATCTTGTCACATTCATCAAGTATAAAATGCCTCACATTCCTCAAAGATAGTTCTTTATCTCTTGCTAGAGCAAGTATCCTTCCAGGCGTTCCAACAACAATATGAGGACATTCATTTTTCAGGAGATCCTTGTGGATTTTAATGTTCACACCACCATAGAAAACAGCAACCTTTATATCAGGCAAGTAAGTGCTGAACCTTTCGAACTCGTGACATATCTGCAGAAAATATGGATGGCCCCACACAAAAAAAGACCCATATGACTCAACAGATTCAGAGAGCAAGCGAGAGAGAGAAAGAGACAGACAATCTACTAATTTTGATCCATACCTGGTAAGCTAATTCCCTTGTGTGACATAAAACCAGTGCAGCAACTTGACCTGAGACGGGCTCAATTTGCTGCAACGTTGACAGAACGAAAACAGCAGTCTTACCCATCCCAGATTTTGCTTGGCAAATAACATCCATCCCCAAGATAGCTTGAGGGATACACTCATGTTGCACTGATTTAGAAGCAAAGAAATTGGAGCTAAGGAACCCTCATTTTCAGTGAAAAAAGGTTAACCAAACCATTCTACTTCTCCAAATCATTAGGTGAGAGTAGTAAATTACCTGGACAGTAAACGATCAAAAAATTGTTCAGAGGACAAAATTCTGAAAAGCTAATCGCTAACCAAAAATATTAGACATGAAAAACAAGAACAACTTGCAAGTTAAAAACCCAAAGGGCAAACATTCAGGACTTGTAATGGAAGCACTTAGGAATGATTGTTTTGTGATAAGTAGCATCTGATAATGAAGTTGAGACTAACTAAAATGACCTTTAAGTTAAACAAAACATCATTAAGTTAGCAACCCATAGCAAACAAGGGGCATAACCACCTCCAAGGCTCCAACCACAAAGTGTCCTCCGTCACATCCATAATAAGATAGAATAAAATAAAATAAAAAATAAATAAGACTGAATGATGAGGATTGGGTTCGAATAGGATAAATGAAGAAGATTTATTTTGGGATTTTATTTATTTAGATATTATTATGTTTTTATCTTTTAGTAGTAGAGTAATAGGAATCTTTGATTTGGGTTTTTGAGTTCACTATATAAAGGGTTTGATGTTATTATTTTTAAGTAGACTTGGATTATTGAATTATTGAGAGTACTTCTCTTGCCCTAAATTCCTTCTCTTCTCATCCCCTTCTTTGGATTTCTCATCCCTTTTTTCTTCTCTTCTCTCATCCCCCAATTCTTCCTCTTCTTAATCTAACATCACTACAATTGCATAGAGATGCCAAACACCAATGTAGAAAGAACAAGCGAAAATAGTCAGCCGATCACAAAGTGAGCCTAATCTGAACAGGAAATTGCTACTTTCATAAAAATCAACGTGAGCCCCAAAAAATGCAGCTGCAACAACCGTTCAGGAAAGATGCATATTACTTATGTAAAAGTTGATTAGGTTAAAAACTAGTATTAAATCCTTCAAGTGGTTTTCTCTTCATATCCCCTGCTACTAGTCATCCAAACACCAAGATGGACAGCACAAATTAGCAGTCATGTAATTTACAATCTCTACCATTATATAAATAAACAAGTAAGTGTGTAAAGAACTTGGGAATCTTTCCCACCCCATTTCCTAATTTCCCACAATTTTAACCTATTTAATTACAAAACATTGTTTCATCAATCAAATTCCTCCCAGTTATCCACATTACTACTCCCACCATGATTGCCCGTGTAGCTACTCATTTGAAATTTAGAAAGAAAAAAAAAGTCATAACATTATCCCAAAATGGATGGGGTTGGGAATTTAATAGATAATTTTCCATAATACCCAAATCAGATAGAGCGGGATCGACATTGCGTGCATTGCACAAGGCCATCGTACTTTCATAGTAGAAGAAGCTTTGTTCCATACTCTTGGATACAACTGAATAAGCCAAACGTTACTGATCGCTTATTTTGAAACATAAAACAAAAAAAAAAAGAAAAAAAAAGAAAGTAAAGTTGACATCAACATCATAGCCAGGTCTGCCACCAGTCAAGATGCAACAAACACTCATTATCTTTATGGGCCGATAATGTAATGTACTATGGTTATAAAGAGATTTATGTAATAAAGAGCAGTTTCTATAAACATGCATTCACTGAACTTCGTTTCACACACAATGCGATTACTGATGCCAGCAATTCAAAAAAATATATATACTTGCATTCACGTGTTTTTTGTTCATGAATTGACGCACAATCCCATTTACAATTTTACAGCCAACACAAAGGAGCTCCTTCCCGAGCTAGACAAGAGACAGGTCCAATTCAGAGTCTTCCATCAAAATAATAGATGACGAAAAAATGTAAGTGGGTAAACTGACACATGCTTAAAGTATGTGCATCAACAAGGGTTTAAGAAAGATGTCCAGACAATATTTCAGGAGAGGTACCTAATTTACCAATTTTTACACCACTTAAAGTAAAGAAAATTAATGCTTAAATACTAAAAAAGAAATTAATTCCTCACACCAAATTTCCCTGAGACAAATCAACTGTCCACAGAATTGAATAAAATTACAGCTAGCAGGTATGTATATCCTATTTAAAACAGGTATTCAATGATAAAATTAAATGTCAACTGCTAGCACATGTCAGGCCACACAGCCACAGGACATTTGTAACATGCACAAAAATTTGATATAAAATAAAATTCTCAAGCAAGATAACAAACTGATACAGAAAACGCAGATTCAAACACAACAAAATGAAACTTATAAAAGACAACAAAACAAAATGAACAAATAATAAAAGCTACAGAAGACTTTTGGGGTTGGTGACATGAAAAAAGAGAACATCATAGCACACACTAAATGAAAACATAGTGAAACACAATATCGAACTCCAACTGCATCATTGATAATTGATGCGAGCATATCTTGCCTTCAGAAGGATGCTCAAACCCAGAGTCCACAATTGCCCTTAGAAGCTCTGGCTTCAAAAGGAAATCTCTGAATCCAGAACTATGAATTCCTACATAACCCCTACAAACAAATAAACAAAATAAATCAACTTAATATGCTTTGCAAAGAAATTAAGAAGACCCATCGAAAATATACACCAACTACAACATACATAGATCTCGTAAATATATGTTTTTTTAATGTGAAATCAGTCTACCAGGACTCCCCAGTCTTTCATATATATGTACATAGCTCGGGCCAATAGACAATAACAAAATTCCTCTATATATAAGTGCATCATAAATCTACCTGGTAAAACAAATGGATCTAATAAAATTAAACATCTAGTTTTACATCAAAAACAGCGAATGGAAGGGAAAAAACCCACCTGGTAAAGAAACTGGTAATTTAGCATACTGAAACAGATTTCATATATATAAACACGAACACATTATGTACACAGTATGGTGGACTTACTTCTTAGGGGCCTCGCCGTTGACTTTGGCGGTGGAGGAGTCAAGTGCTTTTTCGTCGTCTTCCTCGTAGTCGAGAAGCTCTTCCTCGTAAGCGTCGTTGTCCTTTGCGTCGCTCATTATAAAATGATATGCACAAATGCACAATCAACAGAGAATCTGAGAAAAAGTTAGGGTTACCAATTACAAATTGAATTAAGAGAGATGCAGAAATTAGGACACTGAAACAGAGGTTCTATTCACCTACGAATCTGTGGAAAAAAAAGTTGATATTTTAGCGTTAGGATTAAGATTTTGAAGCCACTGCAGAGAAAAATGTTAGGTAAAAATAGGAAGGAAGGTGGAGAGAGCGCGAGCGAGAGAAAGAGGACAGGGTTTTGCGACTGGGGAGAGGCGGATTAATGGCTTTACGTGACCAATCTGTCCTCCGAGTTTGTTGGGAATTACGGAAGTTCACATGACAAGGGTGAGTAAGTTGCTTGTAGGGGTGTAACTTGGGTTGGGCAACCCGATTTCAACCCGAGCCCACTCCGAAAAAATTAAGGCTTGGGTTAGGATTTTTAATATTTGGGTTGGACTTGGGTCAAAAAATCTCAACCCGAATTCAATTTGGGCTGGGCTCGGGTTGAGGCATCGGCAACCCGATTTCAACCCGAACCCGACAAATTAAAAAATAATTATATATATAAAGCATTAGCACTTTTTTTTCATTTTTACTCCATCGTCCTCTGTTTCTTGTTGCTTGTTATTCTATTATGTGTTATGCGTGATTAGTGGTGATAGTGTGATGTTTTAAGTTTAATGTTTTTATCGGTCTAATTTCTATGTTTTCTGGAATTGTGCTTTGAGATCACTAGTTTTTTGGTGTGAAAGTAGATGATCAATAATCGTGCACTGTTATGAATGAAATATATGGAGTGTTTTATGAATTTGTAATTATTTTCCCCTCTCTCTGTCTCTCTTGCAGTGAACCCGAATTCAACCCGAGCCCGCCCGAATTAAACTCGGGCTGGGCTCGGGTTGAGTTCCTCAACCCGAGGTAGGGGTTAGGGTTAGGGTTGAAGATTATATACCTAGGGTTGGGCTAGGGTTGACTGTCCAACCCGCCCGAGTTGCACCCCTAGTTGCTTGGATCGTTTGTATTGAGCTCGGTTGAGATCATTTAAAGGAATGAAGAATTACACTCAGACCCCTTGAGCTTTGTCATTTAATCACTCAGACCCCTAATATTTAAAATATTACACACAGACCTCCTAAGGTTTGTACACGCATAACACTTAGACCCCTGCTGTAAATATATCCATTAATAAATTACACCTAGACCCCTTGAAGTTTGTACGCATATAATATTTAGACTTCTTAAATTTAAAAATGTTATACTTATACCAAAAATACTCCAATCAAATATAGAATATCAAATATTTTAAATTTTACAACCAAAATTCATGTTCTATTGTATCATTTATTGAAATAAAATCAAAAATAAAAATTCAACTTTTTCTTAAAAAATTATAATTAATATACAATTATACTATCTATTAGAATAAAACTAAAAAATCAAACAAATGGTCTAAATCATTCTTAATAGAACGTGAATTTTACAACCAAAATTCATGTTCTATCATATTATTTATTTAAATAAAATCAAAAATAAAAATCTAATGTTTTTTTTAAAATACATAGTTAGTATACAATTAAAATATCTATTAGAATAAAATTAAAAAATTAAACAAGGGGTCAAATTGTAATGAACACAATATCTTTTATCTTCAATTGGAATAGTTAGGTATTTTAATTTGGTCTTTTAAATGACCAAATTAAATTCCAATAGACAATATAATCGTATACTAATTACGATTTTTTAAGAAAAAATTGAATTTTTTATTTTATTTCAATAAATGATACAATATAACATGAATTTTAATTGTAAAATTTAAAATATTTGATATTCTATCTTTGATTGAAATATTTTTGTTCTAAGTATAACATTTTAAACTTAAGGGGTCTAAGTAATATATGTTTACAAACTTTAGGGGGTTTGAATATAATTTATTAATGGATATATTTACGACAGGGGTCTAAATGTTACACGCGTACAAACTTCAGGGGGTCTGAGTGTAATATTTCAAATGTCAGGGGGTCTGAATGATTAAGTGACATACCTGAGGGGGTGTGAGTGTAATTCTTCCTTAAAGAAATTATTGATCAGACGATTTTAATGTGAATTTTTTTTTCCTAATTTTTTAAACAAGACTTTTATTTTTTCCATAATTCTTAGACTCTTATCTCTCTTATAACACTCTATCTCTCTATCTCATATTATACATTAGTTAGATCATTAATTATGATTCTATATAATTAAAGATTATTTTTAAAAATTTTAAATAAACAAATGAATTTTAAATATAGATTCTTTGTATCAAAAATACAGATTCTTTGGGTTGCATGACTAATATAGGTTATATTTTGTATTGAAATAAAAATATTATAATATTCGAATGGTATAATAGGAGAATAATATATATGTAATTTGTAATATATCTATATACTAAGGGAACTAACATTATTTGTCTTAAGTTTTTCGCGACTCATATTGTTTTAAGATTATTGATCAAACGATCGAAACTCCTCTTCTAAATTTTTTATCTCTCTTATAATTATTTATCTCTATCTCATACTACACATTAATTAGACCGTTAATTATGATTCTATATAATTAAATATTGTTTTGAAAATTTTAAATAAACAAATTGGTCTTAAATACAGATTCTTTATGTCAAAACGAGTCGAATGACTATAATATAGATCATATTTGTATTGAGATTAAAATATTATAATATTTGAATGGTATAATAGGCGAATAATATATATGTAATTTGTGATATATCTATATACTAAGGGAGCTAACATTGTTTGTATTAAACTTTTTACGGCTCAGATTATTTTAAGATTATTGATCAAATGATTGAAATTCTCCTCCACCAAATTTTTTTCCCGCCCAAAAATTACAAGAATCCTTTCATTTTACTCGATTATCAGTTCGAAATGATTATGATTAAGATTTGAATTGAGTTGAATTTGATTGTCGAGTATAAAGTATATATTCTTGCTTAAACTTAACTTTACTTGAATTTTACGATTATTCAAGTTGAAGTCAAATTGAAATTGACTGTAAAAATAATAAATAATAACTAAATTAAAAAAAAGAAGTTATGGTTTCACTGTGAACGGAAATAGATAAGAATTAGTTTGTAGATTTAAGATAGAAGTGTTAATTGAGTCGAACTAAAATTCAATTCTCGATTTGACGTAATTATGATTAAGACTCAAATTGAGTTGAATTTGACTATGGAGTATAAAGTATAATTTTTGTTTAAACTTAAATTCGATTGAATTTTATAAATATTTAAGTTGAACTCAAATGAAAATTGATCTTAATTTGTCAACAAAAATTTTTACATTTACGAAAATTCGTGTAAAACTTTTGGATATTTTCCTCACAAAAGTTACACGAACTCACATTGAAAAAATCGTGCAGAGATAATGTTATGAACTTTAGGTAGAAACCTGCAAAAAAATAAATAGTTATATTTTTTTGAAATTGGAAATAAAGTTTATTAAAAATGTTAAAATTGTGGACGTTTGATTAATAATAATAATTCAAGGCACAAAAAGCGCACCACGTATGCACGGTTGCGTAACAATCGGGAAATGGTCTCATCACGTCTTGTCGGTTACGTGCAATCCCAAGAGCACAACTAGATAAGCATGCTAGAACAGCCCAGTACGCCGAATACTACAGATAACTCAGCCCTAACTAGAGGACAGCTTAGGACAGTCCCTGTTCAGGGCGGGGGCAACTGATGATACAAAGTGGAAATATGCAATGCAAACGAGTCATGAACGCAACAGATGGATTGGCTAACTAGATCAAGCCAGTAGGGGTGTCCATGGGTTGGGTCGAGTCTGGGTAGTGTAGGCCTAAGCCCTTACCCAAGTGAGTTATCGGTCGGGTTGGGCCGGACTTTGAGTAGGGGTAGGGTACACGCAGCCCAACCTACGAGCATATTGGGCGGGCCTGCTCGCGAATTTTTTTATAAGCAACTTCATTTAAAAATAATGAATATTTTATAACTTAATATTTGTGTAAATTATATTTTTTAAATCAAAAGTAAAGTCAAAATGGATAAAAATAAAATAATGAATAATTTTATTTTTAATTAGGGGATGAATTACATCCAATAGAATGAATACATCTCAACTAGGTTGACACATACTCACTTATCTATCATTTGCATCACTCTACCATTTAAAACTTGTATGTTTAATACATGTAAAAGAAAATAATACATTATTTATAGTATCTAAATTTTTAAAATTTTAAATTCCGATATTGGGAGACTTATTTCAAAGTTTCAAATTTAATGGTTTAAAAGTATAATTTTTTTTTAAAGGAAGGGTGGACGGGTTCTTGGGTTGGGTTTTATTTTTGGGCGATTTATTGAGCCGGGTTTTCGAGCTGAGTAATGGGTTTTGGGCTTCAGGCAGAGTAAACCTTCTTTTTAAGGATATTAGGTTCGGGCTCGGGCGGGCTAACGATCGAGCCTATCGGATTTCAAACCTATTTTTCTAGGCTGGGTAACCCAGCCTATGGACACACCTAGATCAAGGCCTGGTTGACCTAACAAATGAAGATCTAGATCAGGCAACACATGAGTCAACTCGACAACCACCAAAACAACTCAACAAATAATGAATTAGCTTAGCAAACACTTAAAAAAGGACAAAAGAGGAATTACACTACTAAAACCTATCTTGGGCAAGAAACCACTACTTCTAGAATGTCACCTCATAACTTTTAGAAAATGTCACGTCATATATGATGATGCACAAATCAGTTTTGTGCAAGTTCAACAGTCAAGAAGGTGAATAGGTATAATCAATGTGCAGTAAACAAACAATCAATTACCAAAATAGCAAATAAAGGATCAACACAGAGGTTTATAATGGTTCGTCCGTGGCCTACGTCCACTTTGAATGGCAGCGGTGGCCTTGGTGTTCTTTATTAACAAATAATTGTCACCGGAGGGTTTACACCGGAGAGCTACAGTACTTTGAAGGAGAGAGGAACAATAATGTTGTGCAAGGTAGAAGAGGAGGTTTTTTGGGAGGCATGCCCTGGATGATGAGAGGGCTTACATTTATAGAGTTAGGGTTTGGAGGTGAGGCGGTGACGTGAGGGAGGGGTTTCCTACTTGTTTTGGTAATTACAAATTTGGTAGGGTTTCTCCGTGCGCCGCATTTCTCTCCCTCGTATTCCAATTTCTTCGGAGGAGGGCCCCAGCTAGATTGGACTTGAACTTGGACTTGGACCATATTGGGCCTACTGGGACATTATAAGCTCGGGCCTTTGATGACGACTGGGCTTTCAACATGGATTAGGCAATTTGGGCTTGGCCCATCATTTGCCCCCCAATGCCCCTGTGTCCAAGGAAACTTGGAAAAGAGGGCATTAGTTTACATCTTGAGTTTTAGGTGGTGGAGAATTTCTTTTGCCAGATGACTCTTCCCTTGCACGATGCATTTTTGTTTTTGGGTAGTTCTGGTTGTGGTGGTGGTGGGGGTAGTGAGGATGATGGTGGTCGAGCGGTAGGGGTGGTGGTGGGGTGGCGGTAGTAGTAATGACGACGGTGGTGATAGTAGGGGGCAGTAGTTGTAGTGGTGGTTATTGTGGTAGAGGTGGTGGTGGGGTGGCGACGATGGTGGTGGTAGGACAGTGGCAGTAGTTGTAGGGTGGAGGTGACGGTGGTGGTGGTGTTGGTGGGTGTAATGGGGATGGTGGTGGTGGTGGGGTGGCAACGATGGTGGTTGGGTGGCAACGGTTGTGATGGTAGGGGGTGGTATGGTGATGACAACGACGGTGATTGTAAGGGGCGGGTGGGTGGTGGTAGTGGTGATGGTGGTGGGTGGGGTGGTGACATTGGTGGTGGTGGTGGTGGTGGTGGGGGTAGTGGTGATGGTGGTGGGGCGATGGGGGTGATGGTGGTAGAGGTTGTGGGGTGGTGGTTTCAAACAATATTTTTTTTTAAAAGTATTTATGAGAAATTATAAGTATTAAAATCACTTTTAAAAAGTTACCTCAAACACACCTTTAGGACCCTATTTTCCCTATTAAATTTAGAGTGTTAATATTAGCCGTCAAATTAACTTTAAAGAAAAATTTAAAGAGATCTCAACCGCAAATAGCAAATGTCATTTTGTTTATCTTTTGAGATTTGAATTGTATTGTACTTTATTATATAGATGTTGTGTATCAAAGGTATTTTGGGTGGATTTTTGGGGTATATATATATATATACACACACACACACACACACACACACACACACAGAGGGGTTAGTACAAGAGAGAGAGGCAGAAGAGCAGTGGGTCCACTCTTGTGAAAATGAAAGTAAAAACAATTTCAAACCTTAGCAAAATTACTATGGAGGGTGTCTTTGTAATTTCACCCTTAATTCTACCCACAAACTTCACAATCTCATATTTCACATGAGTTAGAATAGTCTAATTTAGGGAGGATAAAAGGCTTCAAAGACTACCACCAATTTTTTCAAACACAATAAAAACCCCATATTATTTTTCATAGCCAAACCAAGGATATGTAGACCCCTTCACAATTTTAACCCAATTCCCCCTGCAATCCCCCTCTATCCGGCCATCCAAACACCCCCATATATTCTAACAAATCAGGGACTACACTATTATTATTTGAGAATCACACTACGTGAGTGTTTGTTAACCCAAATTCAGCACTTAAAATGAATGTATTCAGCACTTATTAATTAAGTCCGTTTGATAATCAAAATTTAAAGTCTCTTAATATGTTAAGTGCTCCTTAAAAACAAGCTACAATATTAAGTAAGAGATCCCTTACTTAATTCTGAAAGCTGAAAACGCTCAGCAAAATCATATTTAACAATATTTACAATATGACAATTATACCCCAAAATATGTTACAATCCTATTAAAACTCTAATTCGTCTTCTCTCCAAAACTCCTAACTTATATATTCTCCTTATCGATCTCTTTTTTTTTTCTTTCCCTTGTCTTCTGTAACAAAAATATACATACATAATTATAATTACACACACACAAACGCACGCACTGCATACACACAGACATATGCACTGCACACACACACACGGCGCACACACATATTGTTAATAAAATCTAATTTATTGTATTTTTTCAATATTATTTGAATATTTATTATTTATTATTCTTTTTTTTATCAGATGTTATTGTTCACTTATTATGTTATTCAATTTGTTATTGTTCACTTATTGTGTTATTCAGATGTTATTTATTTATTTATTTTGATCAAATATTTGTTAAATGTACACTACAATATAATAATAGTGATTATGATTTATGTTATGACATATTTTATAAATATTTTCAAATTAAAGAGTGGAAGGCTAAAACTGAAAATTAATTTATTTTCAGACGTCAGCTCTATGTAGTTATCAAACAGTTTAGTTCAATTCAGTACTTAAATTTCAGTGAATATCAAACAGTCCACAAATTTAACATTCAGCTTTCAGTTATCAGACTTCAGCTTTCAGCTTTTAGACTTCAGCTTTCTGCTTTTAGACTTCAACTTTCAGTTTTATCAAACACCACCTACCCTAATGTATAAATAGGCAGACCTTGCCTTGCCAAAAGGGAGGTGTGTGCAATTGTATTCTCATGAGTGCAAACGTTTTTTTTTTTTCAAGTAATACAAACTAAATGAGCAGTATGGGAGCTAGAAATTTTATCTAAGATGGGCACTTTACTCAAAAACTTAGATTTTTTTTTTCTCCTAATCAATACAAATAAAATAATGTATTCAAATTTATGGCATTGTATTTGAAACCTAAAAATTAATAAAATACAAAAATTTTCAAATGTCGATAAATATAGCGTACGCAAAAAAAAAACAAAAAAAAATGAAACTACTATAGTCTTTCTCTATATAACCAATCAAACTATTAGCTATTAATCACTCATTAAGTTATTTAACCTAGTTTTTATAAATCTATCTATATCTATAATCTATCTATCTATACTACTAATAAAAGTGGCTTAAGTGAAAAACTTTTGATTTCCTTATTTATCCTTCAATAGTTCTATAATATCTATTTTATCATTTTTAAAGTGGTTTAAGGGAAAAACTTTTGATTTTTTTATTTATCCTTCAAAAATTCTATAATATCTACTTTATCATTTTTTGAGGAATTTTTTATTTTTTTATTAGTTGCATTAATTCAACTAATAAATTCATTATTTGACTTTTAATTATTCTATTTCCAAATAATATAAATTCAATCCAAATCTGATTTGAATAATATGATCGGTTAAAATAGATATTCATTCTAATTCGAATAAGTAGATTAGAGACAATTTTAACATTTAGCACATGGATTTCTCCTCACTTTTTTAAAATAATCACTAAATTACATCATATGTTTGTAGGTACGTAGTGCATATACAAATTCGCTCAAAAATAAATATTTGAATAGATCTAATAATCTATATACTACTTTCGAATGTCAATGTTTGTCAAAAAAATTTAATTGATAATACTATCCTTAAAAATACAATAATAACCTATTGTAATAACTTCTTATTGATATAAGAAATCAGTAGTCATTCAACTATTAATCATTTACTGAAGTTAAACATTACAGTTTTTAAATGCAATGCAATTCAGTTCATACAACCCAAAATACGAGAAAAATTTTAAGCGTAATAATTACCCCATGTTAACAGTGTCACTTTGTATAACCGTTCACTAACAAGGGAACAAGTGGACAAATGAGCTCCATAAAATCCAATAACCATTATGTAATATATAACCCTCTTCATATAACGAAAATTGGTCTAATTTATCTATTTTTTTTTTTAAAAAAGTAAAATTAGTTGGCGTGCAATGCACGCGTGCACAAACTAGTACTAATAAAAATACATCAATATGAAAAATTTTTGAATTTCTATTTTACCCTTATAAAAAATTACAAAGACCACTCTATCATTTCACAATTAAATAACTAAATTATCTATATTACTAATTACTAATAAAAGTACCTTAACATGAAAAACTTTTGAATTTCTATTTTACCCTTATAAAAAATTACAAAGACCACTCTATCATTTCACAATTAAAAATCTAAATTATTATCATATTCTTATGTATTTAAATCTTCAAATTATCTCTAATATATATTTTAATTATTTATTCTCTATGTATAAATATTAATTTTTATAAAGCTTTTTGATTGACTATATTTGTAACACCCCGCATTTTCGTTTATATATGTATATAGATATATATTAAATAATAGTGGTAAAAATGTGGATATGTGTAGTGATGGTAGGAATAAACTAGAGATGCAAATTAATTTGGAAGTTGAAGTTTTGAAGGTGTGTAAGCTTGAGAAGAGGGATTAAGTAAGTTTCTAAATGGATTTAGGTCAAAATAAGGTTTCCATTGAGTCTGGAAGGTCGAAAAACCTTGGGAGAGGTGATATGGGGTGTATTAGAAGTTAGGAAGTATTTTGGAGTTAAAACACATTTTAGAGAAAATTTGGGTATAAAGGATTTTGGACACTGTCTACTATTTCGATCATAACTTTTTATTCTTAATTTAAAATGACCTGAAATTTTGACAGTTGATAGTAGACATCTAGGGCTACAAAAGTGTATCTCATGAAAATTTTCCAATTCGACCTCTAAATGGGTCAAAAATGCACTGAAAGTAGAAGTAGAAAATCTGGGTAGTGACTACCGGTAGCCAATGGTCCAGTGTGTCCGAGCTACCGGTAGCCACTGTAAAAATCCGAATTTTTTTAGTTCGCGAACCCTCGATTTTTCCCCCACTATAAATACATCCTCTCACCTCCTTAGCCTTCATTACACACCTTAAAACCCTATAAAACATTAGAGAGAAAGAGGGGAAGAGAAAAACACAAGATCAAAGGTGAAAAACAAGGAATTAAAGGGTTGATTCAAGATCCAAGCCCTAGATTTCCAAGAACATCAAGGTAGGGGTTTTCTCTCACTCACTTACATTGAGGCTAGGGTATTTATACATGTATGTTTTGGCTACCAATGGTATCTATATGCTATGGAATCATCATCTCTTAAGCTTTTTGGCAAAGATTACATGTTTTACACAAAGTTAGGGTTTAATACCCATGAAATCTTCTTTCTCGTTTTAAAAACCCTAATGTTTGGAGAGTGATGTATTTCCTTCCTAAATGTTTTCTTTATTATGGATTTCAAAACCTTAATGCTTTGTGTTGGGTAAAAAAAAAAATGATGTTATTGTGATCTCATGTATTTTCGTAGTTGGTTGTGGAATTGTTATATGTTATATTTTGGGGACTTTGGTTAGATGATTGTAAATTGACATAATTGTTGGAATGATATGCTTGGTTGGGATTTGTGATGCACATGAGTGAGATGTTCCTTGTAAGGATGCTCACCCCTTCCCAAGAGGTTCCTTGTAAGGATGCTTGGGAAATAATGAAGTGATTGGTGGGAGGTTTCTTGTAAGAATGCTCACCCATTCTCAAGAGGTTCCTTGTAAGGATGCTTGAGAATTAAAGATGATCTAAAGAACGGGGGTGGAGGTTGCCCTAAAGTATGCCACCTACCGAATGAATGGGAGTGGAGGTTGCCTTAAAGTATGCCACTTACCGAAAGAATGGGGGTGGAGGTTGCCTTAAAGTATGCCACCTACCTAAAGAATGGACTCTCAAGAGGTTCCTGGTAAGGATGCTTGAGAGTCAAAGATGACCTAAACGGGGGTGGAGGTTACCCTAAAGTATGCCACCTACCGAAAGAATTGTTGGAAATTGTTTATGGCAATTAATGGTGATTATATGTATGTGATACTCAATTGTTCATTTAAGTAATGTTTTTACATAAACTTGAGATCCTTTTTAAATGTCACTGCTTTATTTCAAATTACGTATCTATGTTATGTTAAAAATGAGACCGACCGTTTTAAATGCTTTTCTAAACCTTGTATGGGTTTGAGAGGAATGTTTCTACAGAGCTTTGTGCTCACCCCCTACCGCTAACATTTTTCAGATTACCCGCTTGAGGAGGACGCAAGGGTCGAGGAACCCGCCAATTGGGAGGCTCCACTCGAAGGGAATATAGATTCCGAGGTGGACCTATAGAGATATAGTTTCTTTTGTACTAGACTAGGACATTCTTTTGAAACACTGTGCAGTCTAGTTTCTTTTGTTTATTTCCGCTGCGCTATATTAGTTGATTTTTGGTATGTAAAGGCCAAGATGGGTCTATTCTTTTGGGATAATATTGTAAATTCTATGGATGATTTTATGAAGTCTTATTTATTGATGGATTATTTAAGTGCTCTCATGATGTAAATGGTTTTAGAATGTAATGCCGTCCAGGGTGTGTTTTGGGGCGTTACAATATTACCCTTACAAAAATATGCATAATTATATTTTCAATAAAGTGTTCAAATTTTTTTTTAAAATTTTATCAATCTAATATTATTCATTTCATATGCAAAGATAACGTTATGCCTACGTATGTGTATTTTCTTTTTCATCGAAAAGATTAACCTTTTTATTTCTAAATAAAAAATAATAGTATATATAGTTTTTAAAAATTAATTTATGTTACATCAGTATAATTATTCAGTCACAATAAACTTTCTAAACTGTACTAAGATTTTATGTGAAAATATGTATTATAGTGTATTTTTAAGTAAAACTTGAATTTTTTAGAAGTTTAATATCATAGAATTTGAATTTTTTTTAGAATTTTTAAGTAAAAATTAAAATTTTTAGATTTTTCGGAGTAGTATATTAAATCATATCTTAATTCACCTAATCAATTCTTAGTTACAGTAAGGTTCTAATATGATTAATATATTAACAATTATTTTTTATTTTATTCAATAAATTATAAGTGGAATCCTAATAAAATGAATTTTAAAAATTTTAATATTTCAAACATAAAAAAAAAAAATTCAATCTCAATCACAAAATTCTAAAAAAATAAAATTTTAATTATTTTTTTTTTCTTAATAGTTATAGTTAGAAGAAAAAATTTTGGGAGCATATAAGTTTTTATAATCCTATAATAGAATATGAGCGATGAAAAATTAAGTTTGGTAAATTTGAAATGATATTTAATTCAGATACATATATATTTAATATATTTTATTAATTTTTTTATACGAAAACTATTAATGTGCAATGCACGTGATGCATTGCTAGTACCTTTAAAAATGAGTCCGACATGCTAAAGATTATTTATATAGATATATCCATAAAGTGTGTCCAAAAGTTCATAATTATTTAGTTATATGACTATAATAATTGATAGAACAAAAAATAATAGAGTAGATACACTCAAGTATACTTATAATAATTTTAAATATACAAAATAAATTTTTTTTTTTTTTAAATTTAGGGTGGGCCTATTGCCCCTGGTCCTCATGTGAAGTAAATATTGAATGCAACAGTGATACTGTAATACCCCGTTCCATTTTGGAAATGAACTAGTTAGGGAATATTATCTTGGAGGGAATAAGAAAATTTTTTAAAGAAGAATCTGGAATAGTCTAGAAGAATCTAGAATGTTGGAGAAGATTCTAGAAAGTTCAAGAATATCCTAGAATAATTTAGAACAATCTAGAGAAGTCTAGAATATTTTAGAAGGTTCTTGACAGATTTAGAATGTTCCGGAAAGTTCCGGAAGAACTTAGAAGGTTGGAGAAGACTTTAGAATATCATAGATGAATCTAGATATTTGTGGAATTGTCATGCGCAAAATAAGCTTGAAACCTAGAAAGATCTAGGAGATGGGAGATGGTAGAATATTCTAGGGAATCTCCCCTAAAAATGTCACATGTCAATATTCTCTAGAATAATCTTAGGATGCCTATAAATAGGGCATTTGGGGATTGAATTAAGTATACAAGTACACAAGTAGTCTTCCAATTTCAAGAACGAATAGAGAGTAAAAGAGAAAGAGAGAGAGCGAGAGAGAGAGAGAGAGAGAGATAAGGAAGGTTGGATACTTCATCTAAGAAGAAACGAAACCGTAGAAGAACAATGTATGGGATCGACAACATCTCACTCTACTTCGGGTGACATAGCATTTCTTTTGGACTGGAGGTGAGTGGTTTGACATGTTACGTATTTTCAAAAAAAATTCGTATTCCTAAACATTTTAAAAACAATACATCATACTTGTTCATTACTACCTTTACAAAATGTTTTATTAAGTGTCTATATACTTGTGGCATACGATTCTCCTTACTTTGATGAATTCTTTTGTGAAGTATTGTGACTCAATCATTTGTTTATATGGTGAGACTTAGTGATGGTGAATGAGACCAAAATTAAAAGTCCAGGGAAATTATTCCTCTGTGTGCGGGTGACTCTGGCCACTAGGGAACAGACCGGGGGAAGGCTGAGGTGACCCTAGTGCTCAACTGTTGAAGGAACAGTGCCTGGTGCGTCCTGGTGACCTTCACCGGATCGTCTTAGGGAACAGTTCCCGGACACTAACCCATGGTGACCCTAAGAACGATGTTGGATCCAACCCTGAGATATATTTTGGCATTTGGTATTTGGTTCCCATCGATTATTGGATATCGTACGGTCTCCACCATTATGATATGATTCACCATTGTGGTATGATTTCTTGTTGAAATCCGATTGTGTTATTCTTGAGAAATTGGTTATCTTGATGAAGTTATTTTTCCAAATCTTTGATTTACATGTCGTATGCCAAATATGTTTTTCAGCCGCTTTGAATATGCATGCATTTCCATTCACTGGGTTTTTTAGCTCATGTTTTCAAAATAAAATTTTTCCAGGTAAAAAAATTGGAGTGTCAATAGCGGACTCAGGGAATTGATTGGGGACTAATAGTGTTGTGACCTCCGTAGCATATATCGTATAGCCATCTTTACTTGTTTGGATAATTTGGGCAAACAGGTTTAGGTATGTTGACTTTGACATATTGACATGAGATAAATTTAGTGTTAATGTTGTTTTTTACTCCTATATTATTAGTTTATTGTTAGACGTACGTGTTCCATAGGTTATGAATCTATGGTTCACGGCCGGTCATGCCCTTGGAGTTGGGGTGTGACAGATTCCATGTCACCATTGATGACATGATATCACCAATTAATAATAAACCTCAAATTGGTAAGGTGAATGCTACTTAGACTTACATGACAGAAGAGTGAAGAGTTATTTGTTCACATGGTAGGTTAATTATTAATTTTTGTGGGGGTTTATTTATTTATTTGTTTTAATATTATTGGTTGGTGATACTACATCACCTTACTATGTGATATCACTGTTGTAATGAATATTTTCTCCCTTATGTGGCTCTTTCACTGCAAATGAGTAAGAAACACTATTACAATGGATTAGCATAGCTTTTTAGCTCAATAAACCACTTATTTTCTTGCTGGCTGTTATCTTGTTCGTCTCATCTATTTCACATAAGAATTCACTCAACTATCTCAATTCATACTTCTCAATTTTATATACTATCATAAAGCAACAAAAGTTCATAGATCGCCTAATCGGTAGTAATGTGAACATTGAATCCCTCAATAGCTTCCACTTATGGACACCACCATTAAAAAGTATGCGATTGAAATTGAAAAATTTTGGGGATTTTTTTCCGATCAATAGGATTCCATTCGAGAAATGCATATGACCATTAGAAAATGACAAAACTCTATATATCTAAAATAACATGATACCTGGGCCAATTAGCATCGAATTCAGCTAGAGCCAAAGATAGCAGTGCCTTTTGCTTCATACAATTTCACATCAATGTTATCAAATTACATTGATCTTAATATATTTTATTCAGATAATCGAATTTGATAAACTCATACATTATTTATTGTGTCATAAATTCAAACGGATGTGAGAATCGAATCCTATAGATTATTCTTGAAATAATAAAAGAAAACAAAGATAATAGGCTTAAACTCATCAGGTAATAATTCTTGCTTTGTTGAATTCATGACTTCGATCAGACAAAGCTTAAATTCATATTTATTACATACATCGAGATTTCATATCGAAAATCCTCAAATTTTTTTTTTGTTAGTTTCGTAAATTAGACACAATCTTAGACACAAAGAGATCAATCCAACCCAATAACCCAGTAAAAATCTAAGGGCTATCCAACTTTTAGAAATATGGAAAAAAACCTTTTTGTTTTTGGACACAGATTTAACCTCATCCCTTTTTTTTTAAACCTCCTGGCTACAAATAATTTTCGTTCTCATTTTCTTTCTATGAAAAACCATACCCTTCTACATTCTTCCCTGCCAAACAGACCTATTTTAAATCAGAATCTTTCCACATTTCCTCCGTACCTCAAATAAGGCAAAGCATTCCCGCGTGAAAACAAACACACGTTTTCAGTCACTCTCTCTCTCTCTCCCTCTCCTCTCTCCAAAACTTAATTCCGAAGCAAAGCTAAAAAAGTATCAACAGTGAGACACTGGTATGGTCTACTTAAAGTCAGTCATAGGTCTGGTTTCTCTCCCCCTCGTTGTCTCATCAGCTATAAAGTTCTATCTCTAAAACTCTCTCTCTCCCTGTGAAGTGGATCTAATGCTCGCTTGATCTCGGCTCAAAGGTTTGTATAACACTCTAAATCATGCAATTTCATTACTTTTTATTAATTTAGATACATTAATCTTGGAAGTGTTGCGGGTATTTTGTTATTATTTTTTGATTTTTCGGAGAAATTATATGATGTTGGAATTGTGTACGAAGATTTGATCTTTGTGTTCATGATCAAATTGGTGCATTTTGATACCCAATTGTGTGGTGAGACAATGAATGAAGGGAAAGCAGAGAAACGAAAGAAAACTACAATGTTGTCTGAATCAGACGAGATTGATAATCACTTGAGGCTCAGATGGATAAAGGGTTGAGTTTTTTTATAGTCCATATTTTTCAATGTTGGGTTTCCTAATTTTCGTACGTTTTCTTGTCAATCAAACAAACCACGAAATACAATTGAGTTTAAGCGAAATACAATTGAGTTTAAGCTCGTTATTGATCTTAATTATTTAATATTTTGTCGTTATGTACAATCTTTTAAAATCTTAATTTGATTTCTGGGCGATCATGTTGAAAGGGTTGAACTTCATTTATTTCCCGGAAGTTTTGCTACACTGACACAAAGGGATTTACAGAAGTATGGTGTATGCTTGAATTGAAACATATTATGTACAACTTTTTTTTTGCATCGCAGACATCTGGAGAAAAAAATGTATCTATGTCACGTGACCAGATTCATTTTCAGTGTTGGTTTTATTTAACTAAAGTTCCCCTCATATTTTGGTATAAGATGAATTTGAGAAGTTTCAAAAAGAGAAAAGAGAAAAGAATTATGATAATATATATTAATTTTCATTGTTACCAAAAAATGTGGATTCACCATAATTGTTATTATGTTAAGCTTATCATTTTTCTTGATGAAGTGTACCATACTTCTTCTGTGTTATAATCTGTTTCCTTCCAGAAGAAAACAAAATATAATCCAAGATTAGTGTGATATGTTTGTTCCCATAATTGATTGTCTTAGTCGAGCCATGGCCGTATAACGTTTTGTTTTACGAAGTTCTAAGATCTGTAATGTTCAAGTGATAAAATTGGAGTCAATTGAGTTACAGTGATAGTTTTATGACATTGATTAGAAGACCATGGATTAAGTTTTTTTGTTACATTTTCCCATCAACCATTAGACAAGTTTTAGATTTTTTTTTTTTCCTAATCTTTTTTTGTGTGATCAGGTTAAAGTGTTCAACTTTTTGTCTATTTCTGGAAAATTTTACTCCGCCTTTGGTGTTTATTTTGGGGATCATCTTTGTGTTTTGACAATTTGTGAGGTTGCCCAAAATTGTCCTCTGACTTGATAGCCGTGTAAAAGTGTAGTGTTTGCTTTTGGTGAAACACATTGTATATGCATAGCAAAAATCATATCTATTATAATCATCTAGAAAGAAACTGTCTTTTTTATTGCATCAATAGAACAATTTTTTGGGTTGCCTATGTTGAAACTTGAAATCAATAACGTCTCACACATCTTCGGTTTTGTAGAAGGATGAATCTGAGAAGTTTTAGAAGGAGATGGATTATCATAATTGGTACTAATGGGCAAATTAAATTCAGCATCCTCGAGGTCTATCAAGAATGCAATGTGGCTCTTAAGATTATGGAAATTACATTGACCTACCTCTGAGAGTTTGTTGGGTGACGAAGCTCATAGTTAGTTGTACTACTGTGTTGCCCCTCTTAAAATTATTTGCCTTTGGTCAAAATTAGTGTGTTTCCATCTTTCAAACAAAAACATGGGTCAGTATCCATTCTTTCAAACAAAAACATTTTTCATCATACATTTTCTGTTTCCATCTAAATTCCTATTTTTTATTTTTCAGTTGCAAACCATAATGTACTTGGGGAAAAAAGGTTCACAACCATGATGGTGTTGTCCAATTATATATGGGTCAGTATCCACTTAGGCCCCCATTAGTCAAGCGTGTTGGGAGGGATGGACTGATTGCAAACTTATTTTTTGACATTATAGCATAAAGTGGCTGTCTCATATTTGCACCAATAACCTCACCGGTGTTTGTCGGATACGTTTATCATTGTTCCTAGCAATGGTCCCTGTTTCTCCATTAATTATATAGCACTAATATTTCATAATTTTTTGGTTATTTTTTTTCTATTTCTTTCCCATTGGCTGTTTATAAGAATGTACAAAGGAAAAAAATGAAGGCACCAACTTATGTTGTGTTTTCTGGTTGAGTTTTATTTGAAAATTTTAATGAAATTAAGGTATCATGCAATATATATAAAATAGTTGTTTTGGTCTTCCGTAGTTTTCTTAATCCTATTGATTCTTGAATGGACTATTTAGAAAAGTTAAGTAATTGTCATGGAAATTGGAAAAAAAGAAATAAATTATTCCTTAATTTAGTTCCTTATTATTTGAACTATATTATTTAAATACAAAAACTTCATAACTATTTTAAACTTACTATCTTGTAAAACTTGAACTGTTTACTAATTTATCAAATCATTTTTAACATTTTAAGATATGAACTATTTATTATTTTACCCTGGTGATAATTTGGCAAAATCTCATTGGTTGATTTATAGGTAAATTTGTTATGTCTGGTGGATAATTAACTTTAAGAAGGGTAGAATAGGCATTTCCAAATGATGCCATTAATTATTCAAGATATGCAAAATTCCGTGATTAGTGAGACCAATTCCTTGAAATAAGCCTGAATATAAGGCATGATGTAGGGCATAATATCAACAGTTAATGACGTACAATGTATTCCTCATCGTGAAAACATAGGTGTTCTTCTTGGATCAAATATACAATACAACACATGTAACTTAGGTATCTGTACAGAGAAAGTCTACATGGGCATTGTATCCATGTATGTTAGTCCTTATAAGTAGAACCATTTTGTTAATTAGGACCAACCTTGGTGGTCTTAATTATTGGACGTGGGATACGAGCTCTGTTAACACATGTAAATCTAAATCTGTTTTGTTTTATTTTTTTAGTTTTCCATATCTTTAATATCTTCCCATCTAATATTGTTATGTTTTGTATTCCTAGCTTAAGGGTATTTTGGTAATCTGTGGTTGTATATATAATGGGATGTAATTGTGTAACCCTGACTCACTACACTCTTCTCTTAATCTTTTTTCTTCTCCTTTAATCTTTTTCTCTTCCTAACCCTAATTACTTCATTACTCCATAATTTAATTTGGTATAGAAGTAACGATCCAGATTTGAAGTCTCAAAGTTGTCGAAAATTTTAGGAAATTATTAGATTTGAGAAAAGGTTGGTGACGTCTTTTTTCGACTATTGACGTCAGCTTCTGACATGTTGACATCCACATGAACATGTTAGAAATTCGCGAAATTTTTCAGGATTGATCGATTTGATGTGTTGAGTTTTATGGTGATTTTCTTGGATTTTTTTGAAATCATCTGACGGAACTCTCAATTTTTTTAAGATTTTTGGTTATAATTTGAGTTCAAACTACAAATTTACAATTTTTTGGAGATTTCGACGGATTTTTGTTTCGATCTCATTGTATGAGGTGCGAATAGGTTAGATCTACATAACCCATGTTGTTTTGTTGAATATTGTTGAGTTTTGGATATTTGTGGGGTTTTTGGAGTCTTGGCTATAGTCTTCACCCTAGATCTGGTTTTTCTGATTACTCTAAGGTTTTTCCTACTTTGTTTTTGTGTTGCGAGCCTCAACTAGGGTAGATATCTGATGTCTAGTTGTCTTTATTGCACTTTGGATCAGATTTGTGAAGTTTTTGGCCATTCTCTCTTTGTTGACAGCTTGCTTTGGCCACTGTTGGTCTTTTTTCTTGCCTTGGCCACTATTGGTCTTTTTCTTGATCTGGCAGCCACTATTTCGCTCTGATAGCTATTGTTGAAGTCTCTTGGAACTGTTAAGACATTATTTTGGTTTTGGACAATTTTTTCGATTGTGCCTTTCTCACGAATGCTTGTTTTTTTTGTTGATCCTTGTGTGTGGACATGTCGGAAGGTAGTGTGACTTCTACTATAGCTGGCGGGAGTACGAGAGGACATGGGTTGAGTAGTTTAGGCACCCTCGCCAATAATCCTTCTCTTCAAATTAGTTTAGAGAGATTGGATGGACACAATTATTTAGTGTGATCACAAGCTTATTTGTTATTGGCCCAATCCATCTTTTTGGATGAATATTTGACTAGGAAAACTAAGAAACTTTTTGAGTGTGGCGCTCCACTAAAGCAGTGGACATCTGAAAATGCTTTGGTGATGTCATGGTTGGTTAATTCAATCCAATCTTTTATTAGCCGTGGTTTTCTGTTGCTTGATACAACTTATAAGTTTTGGATAGTTATAACACATACATATTCTTAGAGGGGTAATGATGCTAAGACGTATGATTTTCGGAGGAAAGTTTAGAAGACTAACTAGAAGGATAAGACCCTTGAAGTATACTATGCAGATTTTATGACCTTGTGGCAGGAGCGTGACTACTATTAGAGTTTCCAAGCATATTGTGCTAATTATGTTGCAAAATTTCAACAAATGGTCGAAAAGGAACGTGTGTATGACTTTCTCGTTGGACTTAACATTGAGTTCGATCATATTCGGGTTCAAATTTTAGGTCGTAGCCCATTCCTTACCCTACACGAGGCCTATGCTCTTGTTCAGCCGGAGGAGAATAGGAGGATTGCTATGGTTCTTGAACTGATTCCGAAGCAGTCTGCATTGGTTGCTATTCTTTAGCGGGACTTGAGGTCAGCTCATTTCAAGTCTACTGAGTTAAGTGACACTAGTGTCAAAGATACCTTCAAGTGTGATTATTGTGGGAAGACAAGGCATCCAAGAGAGTTTTTGTTGGAAATTGACTAGACGTCTTACGCATGGGCTTGGTGGTGGCTGAGGTGGAAATGTACGTTCTCATGTGCATATGAGTGACTCTTCAGAGACCTTGTCTCAGTCTAGTGACCTCACTCTTTCTACTTTTTTCCATAATGAGATGCAGACTCTTAGGTGTTTAATGACCCGACTTGATGTTTCTTCTACTAGGGCTCCTAATCATACCTCATCTTCCAACTTTGTTCGTACAAATATATCTATTATATACTCCTTGGATAATAAAATCTGGAGTCGTGGACCACATGACAGGTTCTTCTAATTTTTTTCGTTTTATATTCTACATATTCTGGTAGAGATAAAGTCAAGGTGACAGATGGATCTTTATCCTCTATTTCTGAAAAATATTCAATTAATTCCTTATTTACCTAATTCTTTTCCTCTGTTCTCCATGTTCTAAATTTCTCCACTAACTTATTGTCTGTTAGTAGTATTACCAAATCCTTGAACTATTTATTGATTTTTTTTTCTTACTCATTGTACTTTTTAGGAACTAGAATATTGAAAAACGATTGACAGTGGTAGAGCACACGGTGGTCTGTATCTCCTGACAATGATGCTTCTCCTCAATCTGCTTGTCAAGCTTTCCAGGCAAATGGTGTTTCGGCTTTTCAACACATACATCAGTAGCATAGACGTTTGAGCCCTTTGGGGCATCTTTCATTTGGTGTCTTAGAACATCTTTTTCCTAGTCTGGTGAAGCAATGTAGTAGATATTTTTTTGTTTGTAATGCGTGTGAATTTGCCAAGCACAAATGTTCATCTTATCCTACTACTAATAATAAAAACACTGTTCCTTTTGTTATTATTCATTCTGATGTGTGGGACTTTTCAGCATTGCATTTCTCTCAGGTTATTACTAGTTTGTCACTTTTATTGATTGTTATTCTCATCTTACTTAGGTTTATTTATTACACACTAAAGGTGAAGTTTTCTCTTATTTCTGATCTTTTCATAAAATAGTGGATACCTAGTTTGATGGCAAAATCAAATTTTTTTGAAGTGATATGGACTGAGTACATTGATGGGGAATTTCGCTGTTACCATAATGAGAATGACATTTTTTTTTCAAACCACCTGTGTGAGTACCCTAGAACAAAATAATGTTCTCAAGCTAAAAAACTGCCATCTTTTTGAGGTTACTTGTCCTTTGATGTTTACTATGAATGTTCTTTCAAATTTATGGGGAGATATAATTCTTACGGTTGCATATATTATTAATCATTTACCTTCGAGTGTTCTTCAGTTTAAGTCACCTATTGAGTGTGTTTTTGTAATTCTTTTAGTTCCTTATGTTTCTTCCCTTCCTCCCAAAGTTTTTGAGCATGTTTGTTTTGTACATGACTATAGATCGTTTAGGGGGGAACTTGATCCTAAGGTTTTGTGGTGTGTTTTCTTGGTTATTCTCTCACTCAAAAAGAGTATAAGTGTTAACATCCATAGTCTCAGAAGATGTATGTTAGCATAGATGTTACCTTTCCTGAGTCTGATTCATTTTTTTCTTCTTATCGACCATCTTTTTAGGGGGAGAACACCACTATTGAGAAACATATGGTATGCCATAAGCCTTTTCTTTAGTTGCCTCTCCAGTGAGATGCTAGTATGGGGGAGCAACAGGTTGTTGGTACTAATGATCCACCTGGTACTCTGAAGACTTATTCTCGGCGTCAGAAGGTATAGACGACCCATGTGCCACTAGGTCAGTTGAATTCCCCCACTCTAGTTCTAGCATGTCCTGCTGATTTACCAAGTAATGAGCTTTCAATTGTCACTCCAGTAATTGATAATCAATAGTATTTTGAGTTTCCTATTGCTGTTAGAAAGGGTGTTCGAGCTTATAATAAACACCCCATCTCTGATGTTGTCTCTTATGATTCATTGTCTTCATAATATCGTACCTTTGTTTCTTACTTGTCATCTATAGCTTTTCTTAAATGTTGAGTGGAGAGAAGCTATAGTAAAAGAAATGAGAGCCTAGAAAAAGAATGACACTTGAGAATTAGTTCCACTTCTTGTTGGAGCATGGGCGGTTGGATGTAAATGAGTATTCACTATTAAGCAACATGCTGATGGGATAGTTAAGAGATACAAAACAAGATTGGTTGCTAGAGGATTCACTCAGACATATGTCATTGATTATCAGGAGACTTTTGCCCCCTTTAACAGAGATGAACTCCATACGTGCTCTTCTTTCTTGTGTAGCTAATTTAGGGTAGAGCCTACAACAGTTGGATTTGAAGAATGCTTTTCTCTATGGAGACTCAGATGAAGAAGTATATAATGGAGATTCCACCCGATTTTTCATTTCAAGTGATTAAAGAGAAGGTGTGCAAGTTGAAGAAGTCATTTTATAGGTTGAAGCTAGAGTTTGGTTTGACAGGGTTCTCAAATTCATAATAAAATTCAGATATAGATAGAGTCATGTTGAGCATACGAAGTTCATCAGAGACAAGATAACGGTCCTCATTGTATACGTGGATGATATAGTGATAATTGGGAATGATGGACATGAAATCATTAAACTGAAAGCTTAGTTGGCTAAAGAGTTTGAAATCAAAAACTTGGGTTCATTGAGATACTTTCTTGAGATTGAAGTTGTTGATTAGATAAATGAATTTTTATCTCTCAAAGAAAATATGTTCTTGATCTACTTGAAGAAATAAGGTATGTTAGGATGCATACCTACATATTCTCCAATCGAAGTCAACCATCGCCTAGGTAGTGGTGTTGGTGACGTTGTGGATAATGAGAGATACCAGAGATTAGTGGGTAGATTAATATCTCTCTCTCATATTCTACCAGATATTGTTTATGCAGTTGGGGATTACAAGTCAATTTTTGCATAATCCTTGAACCCCTTATCTTAAAGCTGTTTATTATATTTTGAGGTATCTCAAGTTAGCTCCAGGAAAAAGGATCTTGTTCTCCAATAATAGAAACTTAAAACTTGAAGCGTTCATTGATGCAGATTGATAGAAGATCCACTTCAGGCTATTGTAACTTGATAAGAGAAAACATTGTCACATGATGGATTAAAAAGCAAGTAGAGGTAGCAAGGTCGAGTGCAGAGGCCAAATATAAAGCAACGACCCTTGGTGTTTGTGAGATAATGTGGTTCTAAATTTTATTGGGGGAGCTTGGAGTTCGCGATTATAGGCCTATGAGATTGTACCTTGATAATAAGGCGGCTATCGACATTACACACAATACAGTTCAACATGATAGAACACAACATGTCAAAATTGATCGACACTTTATCAAATAGTAGCTGAATAAGTGTTTGATTTGCATGTTCTTTGTGAAATTAGGAGATCAGTTGGTTGATATTTTCACAAAGGGGCTTTGTAGCAAGTTTTTTCATCTTATTGTTTGCAAGTTGGGTATGAGAGATATCTATGCACCAACTTGCGGGGGAGTGTTATATATTTCTAGTTTAAGAGTATTTTGGTAATTTGAGGTTATATATATGATGGGATGTAGTTGTATTACACTAACACACTACACTCTTCTTTTAGTCCTTCTCCTTAATCTTCATCTCTTCCTAACCATAATTACTTCATTACTCCATAATTTAACTAATATTTATCCTAGTACTAAAACGGACGATCTTGTACTCTTAACTCTTGTGCTTTGTTGGCGGTTCGCATGAATATGCTCACCATTTTATTTAGAAAAGGACAAGAGTTAGATTTATTCCCTTGGATGGCACACCTCTCTTTGATGCCATTCTTTACCGCTAATTGGTAGGTAGTCTTGTGTATCTCACTGTTACTCGCCCAGATATAGTCTATACTGTTCATCTCGTCAGTTAATTTTTGACTACCCCTCACTCTACTCGTTATGCTCATGTTTTCCATATTCTACGATATATTAAGGGTATTATGTTTTATGGCCTTTATTATTCTTCTTACTCATTTCTCGAGCTACGCGCCTATTCTGATGCTGATTGGGCAGGAGACCCTACTGATCGTCATTCTATCACTGGTTACTGTTTCTTTCTGGGGATGACAGACTGTTTCTTACTACGCCAAGAGATGAGAGAGTATAGAGACAAAGCATCGTGCTCTTGGTGACACTGTCCGGGAGCTTTTTTTGGCTTCGTTGGCTTTTAGAAGATTTAGGTGTCTCTCATTCTGGTGTTACTGTTCTTTACTATAACAATCAGCGTGTGATACAGACTGCTCACAATGAAGTTTTTCATGATCGCATCAAACATATTGAGATTGACTGTCATTTTTTGCGACAACATGTGGCTCGGGGCACAGTTCATCTTCTCTCTGTTCGTTTGGCCAGACTATTGACATCTTCACTAAGGCACATCCGCTGAGCTGATTTCATGATTTTGGTTTCTAAACTCAAGTTGATTTCTACTTTATCTCCTTGAGTTTAAGGGGGATGTTAATGTATATAATGATAATATATTTGTCCCATATCGGTTAGACTAGAAAACCTCACTACTTTCTTGTATTGCAAATATACCTCCTCATGGACATTATAGATCACACCAAAGTAATATACAATTGATATTCGCATTCTATTCTCTTCTTTCACAGTTAGCATCTATGCACTACATTCACTTCCATGTTGTCGTTCACCTCGAAGACATTCGAATATGAAAATTTCTCTTTCACCCAAACTTGTTGACCTTTGAAGTCTTCTTTCCAATCCCACAAGAATAAAGTCAATTTGATATTTGAGTAAAATGTTATGTCCACATTACCGAGACTCTATCAAATTGACTGATATAATCATTTTTTCTCCTTGGCTTATTTCTTCCACTCCTTTGCCCTAATTCTTTCAACTCTTCTGCTCAAGTAACATAATTATCTTCCTAACTTGAACAAGGATCATATAAGTAAGATCATTAACCTTTCCACGTTCTCCAATTATGACGATCAAACGAGGTTGGTGCTTAAGCTCCTCATGCGAGTTCTATCTAATTCTTCTCATCTTCTATTATTCAATTGAACATTTATCTCATGTACATCTTCTCCTTCGACGAATGCAACACATTATCCATTCAAGCATTCTCATCAAACCTGTGCAATGTTGTACAACCAAACTCATACGAAAATGAATAGTAACACAGGAGTGTAATTCAAGTACTAATAAAGAGAAAGCCGTTGTGGGCATTATATCAGTAGGTATAGGCTTTATACGTTGAACAACCTGACTATGTTTGTTTCTATTTTCTCCTATTTCATATCTTCAGTCTCTTCCCATCCAAAATTTATTATTAATATAAGTCAACTGACTGTCAACCTTATTTATTTTTAAGAACCCAAAGTATACAAGCTTAATTTTCCAAATTTCAGAGAATGAACTGAATTTTTCAGAAGTCTTGAGGGGGCAGAGTAATTCAAATGTTAACAACAAAGTGGATTCACAATTGGGTGCTTAGTATAAGGTGATCAGTTTGGTAGATAAAATATTATCAAACTTGTCCTATATAATACTTTAACCTTCAAGAGGGAAAGATACAATCCTATTTTACTTTGTTAGCGTCTTAAGTTGAACTATAACACTGTTTTTACTTGACTGGAAGAAGAAAGTAACGATAATTGAGTTGGGTTGTGTATGTTTCATTCACAAATGTTTCTTTTTTGTGTTAGGTGGAATTGGAGACTACAAAAAGAAGTGAATTTAACTGCATTTGGGAATTGACACTCAAATTTGAGAGGAGAAGAATGGGGTCAGAGGGAAGTGAAAGGAGCATGGTGGTTAGTCAAGTTAGTGTTGGTGGTTTTGAAAACTATGTCACTGCAAAAATGCTTTTTGATTACTTGGAAGAAAATGCTGGACTTGTTTGGAGATGTAGATTGAAGACTTCTTCAACCCCTCCCGATTCTTACCCAAACTTTGAGATCAACACCACAAATTTCCCGAGAACAAATGTTTATGAAAAGGTGGAGCCTCACGCATTTGTGCATTTTGTCAGCCCCCTGTCATCAAGTTTAGCTCTGGATGCTGCAGGGCGTGGTGAGCTTATATTTGTAAAGAATCCTCTGAAAGTTAGTCTGGGGCCTGAGACTCCATATCACATGAATCAGAGGAGGAGGACTACAAACCCCTTCAAGTTATCTAACGTGCGTGTCGAGATTGGACTCTTAGTTAGCCGAGATGAGTTCTTTGCTGGTTGGAGAGGTCCTGCTACCGGGGTTGATTTTCTTGTGGATCCTTTTGATGGGAGATGCAAATTCCTTTTCACAAATGAAACTACTTTCTCCTTCAAAGGTTCTGCCATGCATGCAGTCATAAAATGCAATTTTAAGATTGAGTTCTTGGTGAGGGACATTAATGAGATTAAACAATATACAGATATGTCATCCTTAATAATTTTGTTGCAGCTGGCTTCGTCTCCTTTGGTTTACTATAGAACGGCAGATGATGATATTGAAGAATCAGTTCCGTTTGATTTGTTGGACGATGACGATCCATGGATCCGAACTACAGATTTTACTCCTAGTGGGGCCATTGGCAGGTGTAATACTTACCGAATTTCAATCCCACCTCGCAATGGTCCAACGCTGAAGAAGGCCATGGATTATCTTAGGGAGCGGAGGGTGCAGGTATCGAATGACCGCCCTAGACAGCAGCTTAGGATACGGGATGAACCTGATTTTGGGATACCCTTGTCAGATCCTTTCTTTTGTATTCAGTACAAAGAAGGCATATCCTTTAAGATCTTGTTTTTGGTGAATGCAGTCATGCACAAATGCATAATAAACCAGCACCAGTTGTCAGACAGTTTTTTTCATTTACTGAGAAGCCAAAGAGACGAGGTCAATGTAGCTGCATTAAAGCACCTCTGTTCTTATAAACGCCCGTTGTATGATACTTGTAAGAGGCTGAAACTTGTTCAGGAGTGGTTGCTGAAAAATCCTAAACTTCTTGAGAGACCTAGAGAGTTAAATGATGTTGCTGAAGTTAGGAGGTTGGTTATAACCCCAACCAAAGCCTACTGTCTTCCACCAGAAGTTGAACTTTCCAATAGGGTTCTTAGGGAGTACAGGGAAGTTGCCGATCGATTTTTAAGGGTTACCTTCATGGATGAAGGCATGCAGACACTTAATAAGAATGCAATTGACTATTATCCTGCTCCTATCCTGAGGGAGATCACTTCAAATTATAACTCCCAGAAAACTACAATGTTCAAAAGAGTGAAGAGTATTCTAAGTGAAGGTTTTTATTTATGCGGTCGAAAATACTCCTTCCTGGCATTCTCAGCAAATCAATTAAGGGACCGTTCTGCCTGGTTTTTTGCTGAAGACCAAAAGATTACTGTGCTTGGCATAAAAAATTGGATGGGGAAGTTTACAAACAGAAATATTGCGAAGTGTGCTGCTAGGATGGGGCAGTGCTTCTCATCTACTTATGCCACAGTCGAAGTTCCATCAAGCAAGGTTGACTCGAAGCTTCCAGATATCGTGAGAAATGATTATGTTTTCTCCGACGGGATTGGTATGATGTCAGCTGATCTTGCGGTGGAAGTTGCAGAGAAATTGCAGTTAAAAGTGAATGCACCCTGTGCTTACCAGATCAGATATGCAGGTTGCAAAGGTGTTGTTGCCTGTTGGCCAGAAAAAAGTGATGGGATCCGGCTAGCCTTAAGACCAAGCATGATAAAGTTTGAATCCAATCACACGATCCTTGAGATTTGCTCTTGGACTCGTTTCCAGCCAGGATTTTTGAACAGACAGATAGTGACGTTACTCTCTGCTTTGGATGTTCAGGATGAAATATTTTGGAGAATGCAGAACTCCATGGTCTCTAAACTCAACGAAATGCTTGTAGATGCAGATTTGGCTTTTGATATTCTAATTGCTTCATGTGCTGAGCAAGGAAATACAGCAGCAATAATGTTGAGTGCTGGTTTCAGACCTCAAAGCGAACCTCATCTACAGGGCATGCTAACTAGTATAAGAGCTGCACAGCTTGGAGACCTCAGGGAAAAGGCTAGGATCTTTGTTCCTTCAGGGAGGTGGTTGATGGGCTGCTTAGATGAGCTAGGGGTTCTTGAACAAGGGCAGTGCTTTATCCAAGTGTCAAACCCTTCACTAGAAAATTGCTTTGCGAAGCATGGCTCGAGGTTTTCTGAAACAAAGAAAAGTTTGCAAGTAATTAAGGGTTTTGTGGTAATAGCAAAGAACCCATGTCTTCACCCGGGAGATGTGCGAATTCTGGAAGCAGTAGATGTTCCCGGGTTGCAACATCTTTTCGATTGTCTGGTATTCCCTCAAAAGGGAGATAGACCACATACAAATGAAGCATCGGGAAGTGACCTTGATGGTGATCTCTACTTTGTCACATGGGATGAAAATCTTATTCCACCTAAGAAGAGAAGCTGGCCGCCGATGGAGTATGCGCCTGCAGAAGCCAAGCAATTGCCTCGTCCAGTCAGACACTCGGTAATTTTGTCGTTTTTAAATTTCATCCTCTGCATGTATTGTTATGTTGGCTTTGGAATCATTTTCATAGGTCAATTGTTCTTATCTGCCTTCTTTTTACAGCTTAGTTACTGGATATTTCATCTCTTTAACTACTGAAATTTAGTCATCTGGTAAGTTTACTTGTTGAATTAGTTGCCCACCTCAAGTGAATGGTGTTTTTTCCTGGGAAGAAGAAGAAAATAAGAGCAAAAAAACCTCTTGACATATTCGAATCAATTGCTTCAGATAATTTCTAAATGGAATTGGACAAATGTAGTTGTATTGTGTATCAATGTGGTTGATTTACTTAAAGACACTTAGAATCAAGTTCACTGATATTTCTTATTTCTCTCTTTTTTTCTGGTAAGTAGTTCATATGATATTTCAGTAGCATTGTTTGCCATATATCAGTTAGGACACATAAGACAGCTTTGTAATATTAGTTTCTGGAACTACTATTGCTATATACTTGCAAGCCACACAGTTGAGGGCTTTTATTTTGGTCCGTATTGTTTGACTGATTAATGTAAGTGCCAAGCATGTTGATGTGATAGGGTTAAGCGCTCTCTTTTCTGGTAAATAAGTACCACTAAAGGCATGAAGGGGGCGCAATTCTTGGACACAGTTAGTATACACAAAAGTAATACAAAAGTCGAATGAACTATCCAAATCAAATAAAACCTTTCCTGTGAAAGAATACAAAAGTCTCAAAAAGCTTGCGTGAAGTTTTATTTGCGTTAAGTTTCATAAGGGTCTCTTCATCGTAAGGGACCCTGAGTTTGCGCTAGCCATATGCACCAAAGACAAAGCAGCTTCACCACCCGCATCTCTAATCCTCTTCTTCTGCCACGATAGGACCCTAACTCTACAACCGATTTGGACATCTCCCAAGACAGGCCAAATAGTGTAAAGACGATCACCTATAACTTTTTTGGATGAAGAAACAAAATGCAAATATCTTCACCAATAAATCTTTAGCAATCACACAATCAAAAGACGAAGATTGACGAACTCCTTTCTTTACTCATGTAACACCAATGTGGAGTGATTTTTTCTCTGTGCTTGAGATTATAAATAGTAAGAATTCTATCCAAAGCTGCTGTCCATTTAACGAAAGCCACCGTGGGAGGGACTTTGCATTTGCAAATAGCCTTTCAATGAAAAAAGGAGTTAAGAGTTGCCCCTAACAATGCTTTGTAAAAGGACTCAAACTTAAACTTTCCACTGTGGGATGGTTTTGCTAATATTTATCAAAGAAAGAGGAAAGAAGAGAAAGAGAGAAGGAAAGAGATTCTTATTAAGATAAACCAAGTTTGTATTACAAAATGTTAAATAGAAAACTACACAATAACAGTCTTACATAGTTAGGCAAAACATAGTAACATGAATGATTAAACTACCCCTAATACTAATGTATTAGATTACTCTAACATCTCCCTTCAAACTCAGGATGTGATAGCATCAAATATCAGGAGTTTGCCAAGATGGAAATGGAAGCGCGCGATTGTGTGAGATTTCGTAAAGAAATCTGCCAACAGTATAGTAAAAGGAAGGAAGGGGAGAGAGATCGTGCCCAACTGAAGATGACGGCGCACAAAGTGATAGTCAATCTCAATATGTTTTGTAAGCTCATGAAACACTGAGTCGTGGGCAATCTGAATATCATTAGTGTTATCACAATATATAAGAGTAGGAGTAGATAAGGCAATGCCAAGGTTAGCAAACAACCAACACAACCAAACTATCTCTACTATGGTAGATGCCATAGCACGGTACTCAGCTTCAGCAGAGGATCGAGCCACAACTGTTTGTTTCTTGTTTTTCTAAGAAATAAGAGAATCACCAAGAAAGAGACAAAAACTAGTTGTAGACTTGCGATCCATAGAGTCACCAGTCCGGTCCGCATCATAGTAAGCCCGAAGTTCCATAGACGATGAGGAAGAAAATAACAAACTTTGATGCAACGTACCCCAAAGATACCGAAGAATCCGAAGAACGGCGGACCAGTGAATAGTGATAGGTGAAGCAACAAATTGACTAACTACATGAATAACGTAAGAGATATTTAGATAAGTAACAGTAAGATATACCAGACTTCTGACAATAGCACGATATAAAGTAGAATTAGGCATAATAGAACCACCAGAGGAAGAATAATGAATATTGAGCTCTAAGGGGGTGTCAAC